>CM022178.2:18369643-19654324 GCA_011420285.2 Erysimum cheiranthoides | reverse complement strand
TTTAATTCACGTTTAATGATTTCAAAAAAATATATATATATATAATATCGTTAAGTTTGGCGCGCCTCAAATTTTTATCATAGTCATATTAATTTTCGCTAGTTGAAATTAACTTTTGTGTGTTAAATTCAAAAAAAATATGGAACAAAACAAATGATTAGAGTAACGGATCGTTTATAAATAATTAAGTACTGTGACACGAATAGGACTTGGAGTAATTAACGATCTTGATGGCAAGGCAAGCCTTATGGTCACAAAAAGAATAAGTGTGTTTTTACAAACAAAATTCCTACAGATTATTTTCATACATTTTAAAACCACAACTTAGAAGAATACTAATGTTCATCAAGTGTTCACTTGGATTGGATGAACCAATTCTTTTCCTTGAATCCCTTAAAGCAAAGTAGAAGAAAAGAGAAATATTGTTGGTCATTTTTTCCTAGGGTTGATGGTGAATCTCTTTCTTTATCCACTGTCATCCCAGCATTGGAAGCTCATGTGAATACGGTTCTTCTCCATCTGATTCAACAGCAACACACAAAACCAAGATATAAATGACAGATATGGTCTTGCAATGATCCATATAAAATGAGTCACAATCAAGCAGGCTTGTCAAATTATGTTGGTATGTTAATGATATTAGTATATGACCCTTCTGATAACAATGTGATATGAAATGGCATCATAAAACAGAGAATAAACAATGGCCATGTTTATTACCGCTTTCGTAATCAGAAGCATCCGCAAGCCTTGCAATGGCGGCAATAAGGGCCTGTTCATGTTCCTGCACAATCCAATAACAACACCCAAGTTTCACTTAACTGTTTCTTTCAATCGATATCTAATCATCTGTTCCTGTTATATGTCTCTCACCTTAAGTAGTTTCTTGGCCTTATCTAGCTCGAGCGGGTCAGGAAGATTAGAATCAAAAACCCTCTCGACCTAATGGTAATGAGAATCAAAAACTCTTTTGTCTAAAGAGAAAGGAAAAATTCATTCACAAAATGCAGAGATAGAGATACTAACCTCTTTCACAAGTGAGTCTGTGTTGAACAATTCGATCTCATCGAAAAACTCCCTCCCACCACCGTTTTGCGTTGCTAAATGATCTCTTCTTGGTTGAGTTCTTGGACCTCTCCCTCTACCACCATGGTTTAAGGTTCTTGGACTACCACGGGTTATTCCACCACCATGTCCTACATTTAGAGTTACCCCATTCTCCTCTCCATCCCATCTTATATCTTCAGGTGGAATCTGCAATTATATAAATAACTTGCTTAAGATTCTGCAGAAATTGGTATCATATGATATACCAGGTGGATACACTTTAGAAACTGTTTCCTAGGTAATTTTACTAAGGAAAGCTACCAAATCTCCAAAAACAAATGTATCTTTACCCAAATTACATTCTTGGCAGCATTTGCAAGGAAAACTTACTCCCAAATAATTACCAAAACTTATGAAGATTACCTCCTTCAGGTCAACCCATTCCCATGTCTCATTCCGTGTGTTTATATCATATACCAATGCATGGCGACCCTGTGAGGAAACAATGAGTGCATTAGTTACAAGATACTTGTGCCATATTCCATGTTAAATACGCAACAAAAACCAATAAACCGTTCCAAACTTTACGAGAATTCAAATTATAGAATACTTTTCGATGCCTCTTGTGCACTCTGATAGGATTCAAACCAGTATACTCCTCCTTTCATCATCATCAAGAACTACACCGTACAGAGGCTCGACCAATGCCCAACCCATGATCCTAGATCAATCCAAAATACCTCAACTCATACTTTCTAAACTTCCATTTAACACAGACTAAGCCAAGAATAGAACATTTAGCAACACAAACGGTTGCTGAGCTGTCAACAAAGTTACAATCCACTACAAACCACCAAGGGTAATTTCAATGCTCCTGACTAACACAAGGCTTATCACACTCATACTAGAGAAATTACCTTTCAGCAGAAATAACGACACATGACTTTACTCTGAACTAAAGTGCTAAATTTTGGTCAGGCTTAGACGCCTTGGTATCAGATATAACAATTATTCACAAGGGCCACAATTAGCTACCGATAAGTTTGGAAAATGGAGGATTCTGATGTTTGAAGTACAGGAGACACCTCGAAACACATATAGATATACTGTTGAACATATAACTACATGTATCCTGAATTTCTGATTCTGTCTCAAATTAAAGGTCTCAGCCATTACAAGTTACCTCTTCTGCATTGTATTGTGTAACTACTGCTTCATAAAAGCTGTTATCTTCAGGCCATTTTGTCCACACTTTTCTTCCAATAAGAGCTTCAGCGGGTTCATTTGCTGCTGATACTACGCGGTTATTGAATGACCTATTTCTAGTAGAACCAATCGACGGATACTGCATGCGTATCACAAATGATTTATTCAGGACATAACTCAACATTATATGCATATACAGATATCCTCAGCTTGTTCTATGACGAAGAAAAAGATTAAAACAAGAAGTCTTACAGATTGGAATGTCTTCTGTTTCTTCCGAGAAGCTGAAAAAGTCGGACTAGGAAGAACATTGAGGGACTGATTATTTGCATTTCTAACAAACTGGTTTCCACCTCCCTGTCTCCAATCCCTGTTGGTCCAGTTCCATCATACAGCTCTATTATTATTACAAGATACAGCGGAATGAATCTCATGGAAGATTAGCTTTACTGTCTCAAATTATTAGACTTCTTACCTTATCCGTTTGATAATATCGTCGTTATGGACATTGTTCAACAGTTCTCGGTGTTCATCATCAGACACCCTCAATTCTTTACGTAGTTCTGTTATCATGCTTTCTTTTTCCTATAAAATGATCCTTTGTTCGTGACATTTGAAAGTAGAGTTAATAATAACGTTTTCAAGGCAAAAGGAAGAAAGAGGACTTACCCAAGAAATTGCATCAGACTGAGCTTTAAAAGCCCTTAAGACAGCAGAATAAGCTTCCTGCTCAAGTATATGAATTTGTGCTTCCATATCAATGTGTAGACCTACCATACACTTGTCATCCAAATGAAACTGCTCCTTTTTGCTGTCATGTAAAAAAAAAAACACTTATTTCATCACTAGCTTCACAAATTACTAAATTCAGATAATCAGATGCATAAAAAATTGAGGACTCATGAAATGTAGGAGCTTATTGACGAAAGGCGACACATTTTTGTAAGAAATTGGATAAATTTCGATTTAGCACACTAACTATTCCAGCTCCACGGTCTAAATTGCTGAATTCAAACCCTAGGAACTGTTAGATCTCTCAATGAAGAAAAAGAAAAATGTATTTAAAATTGCTCAAACTAAACACCAAAACAGAGATTAACATACCGCCGTATGCAGAATCCTATCGTAGAAACGCAATCTTGATATACGGAAACCCTAAAAATCGAAGAGAGACAAAATTGACTTCCAACGCAGAGGCAATAAAATGACAGATGTCAGATGGGATCCGACGCGAGAGTGATGAGAGGGTAAATCGTAGGAATTCCAACGACAAATTGAAAGAATTTGACAAAAGGAAAACAACTTTTTAATTATAGCGATAGAGAGATTGGTCTATAAAATGCGCAAGTGCAGTGTTTTAGCTGGTGAGATAGAGAGAGAGAGGATCAAGACGACGGGAAGTTCCAAGTTGTGTAGTGGTGGAGAGAGAAACTTTAGTTTGGTCGGAAGCAGCTCTCTCTCTCATTCATTTTTAAGACAAAACGACGCGTTTTTGTTTAATTTCTTTTTGGGCCTATTTGTACCATTATATGACCAGTTTGGCCCAAACTCTTTTATACAAGATAGTTTGGTTAAGTCGTGTGTCACACAATAAAATCATGATACTTAGATGGGTTAATTGGGCCATATCAAAATCACAAGGATCAAGTAAATCCATTTGGATTCAAAAATATCCATATCTAAAATGTATTTGAAAAGCAGAAACAGAGCAAAAAAAAGACTTAATGAAGAACCAACGCCAACCTCTATGTTGAAATATTTGGCCGCTTTGTCAAGCTCCTGAAAAAAGTATGTGAGATGGTCAGAATCAGAAAGGCTATGAGTAACAACATAAGTGAAACAAAACAGGTTACCTAAGTAAATTTGGTACCACTGTGCCATGGCAGCACTCAACGAAGCAAAATCAGAGTCACCCTCAATCTCTTTTGTTCTAAGTCGCATTAAACACCTTAAGAGTTCTAAAACATGTTTAGCAGCATCGATCCTTGCCTTCCTAAACAAACCCAATGTAGTGGTGCCTTCAATTGGCAAAAAAATCAACTGTCTCTGAACGGCATTCTTAATTCCAGCAAGAAACAAACTGTAGCATTATTTTTCTAACTATATATGTTTCGTTTATACTCTAGTATCGATTTTATAAGTAAACTAGGATTTAATTCGCGGAATATCGCAGAACAACTTTTGCACGTAATCTTAAATAAATCAATTTGATTCGGCTCAACAACTTGTTACGGGAGGAAGCAATCACACAAAGAAGACTGGTTTGAGTCTTGAATCGAGCTGATAAGTACATATCAGTTTCTTCGAATTTAAATCTTTAACCGACTGATATATACCAAAGAATAAAGATATTCTTTCAAATATTATAGTAAATCACCAATTTTAGAACTTCAGGATCTTTATTTATATCAAGAACTAACACAAGTTAATTCGATAATAACAAAATAAAAAGCAAAACAAAAAATATACATATAAAAACTAGAAGAAAAAAATGGATGTTTTGTTTAATGGAATGACATGATCTTATATAGTGAAGAGTGGATGATAATTTTAGGGTTTTAGAGGAAAATATTTTGGTTAGCTTATTGAAAAAGTTTTTTTATTGTCTACCTTGCTAAGAAATTTTCAAATTAAATTTGTTTTATTTTTGGAAATAATCTAGTTACCCTTTGTTTATTACAATATTAGAGTTAAGTTGTTTTAGGTAACAATATAATCTCGATATCTCGGAATATATGTTTATAATATACCAATTGTTAATTTTCTTATGATTTTTATTATGATTTTCAAGATTCATACCGACTCATACTTATTTTTAAAAACATTTCTTTAAGTAATTAATTACATGTTAGTTTTTTAAATTAATTTTTTTCCGACATTTCATTTAAAAATTGTAAAAATTACAAAACAAAAGGTATTTCAAAAATGTTAATATAGATATTTCAACTGATAAGAATTGTTTTTTTCTTCTTTTAATTTCGGTTATAATATAGGTTAGGGATCAAAGCTGGTAAATTAATCTTTTTGAGATGTTGGTAGGACTCGATTGGTGATATATTTTGTGTAAATTATGAAAAGATATTTCTTAATACATGCAATATCCATTTTTAAAAATCGTTTGAAGAAAATCATTTGTAGACATATTATAATTACTTCTTGTACAGCCAAATGTCTCTATAATATAATTAACAAAAAAATTCAAGAGAGATCAAATTGGAGTAAAGGAGAGTGAGATAATTGAATAATCAATAAATCTAAAATCTTTTGGTCCCCTTGTACAACAAAAGAAAACAACAATATCAGAAGATTGTAACAAAAGAACTCAAACCACAAACGTCGAAGTTACAAAAATCCATTCCATTTGCATCCTCTCTTTTCCTTTTTGGACTCTCGATCCTTGTTATAAACCACCAACATCAATATCATCATCATCATCATCAGATTGTAAAACAACAAACACCACACAGTCCATCGCTATGCTTCCATTACACATTTTCAGATAATTCAAATTATGTGAAAAAATTCAAAATAAAAAGAAGCAAAAAATGAAATCACTTTTTTTTTTTTTTTTTTGAACAAATAAAAAAAATGAAATCACATAAAAAGAAAGAAATGAGTGAAAGATACAAAGGCCCCGTCATCATCATCATCAACTGCTTTTATTCTGCATTTCTTGAAATCTCCTATACGAATCAACCTTCTCCAACATGAACTTCTCATGACAATTTGCTATGAACATATCAGCCATTTTATCAATCTCATTCATCATAATCATCTCTTTCCCTTCTTCTTCGCCGTTTTTAACTTTATCCTCTAGCTGTCTTAGATAGCTAGAGAGCTGAGATGGTTCTTGTACATCACCATCATCATCATCGCGACCATCCATCCATTCAGTCGAACACATTGACTCCCAAGTAGAGTCGTATTGGAGATGGGCCAAGTAAAGCTCTTCGGAGAGACGTACTGGCGCAGAGACAGGCACTACGTGAGAGGAGCAAAAGTTGTAGTGAAGTCTAAAGGAGCCAAAGAATATCTTATTCTTTTGTTTCTTAGAGACTCTCTTTGGATAGATTAAAGAAGACACTGACAAGAGACTCATGCATTGCTTCTTCCTCAAGACTCTAACAAGAATGGATGAAGCTCTAGAGATTTCTCGAATTAGTCGACAAACATGAGAAATGATGAGAGTTTGGATTAGGGATTTAAGTTTCATGGAGCTTGAGGTTGGTGAAGATGAAGATGAACATTGAGAAGAAGACATAGACGATGTTGATTTGAGTGGCACTGCCATTCTCTTTATCTCTCTCTCGTTACAAAATCTTTGGTTAGGACGGGCTTTAATATTCTCGTTGAATACAAAAGAAAGATTATGAAAGCTCATGGAATACTGAAATACCCTTTTGCTTTTTGCTATTTAAAGGGATGCCACTCTACTTACTTTGGAGATTTTAATTGTGGTCGGGATGGTATGACCCCACTCAATCTGACATGTTTGCCGAATACTAGGAAAATCTCAGATTTGAATCAGAGAAGAAGTGACTTTAGATTCAAGTAACTAAAATATTACTCTTCTGACACTGATCCTTGCTTCTGTACTGTCTTTATTTACACTACAATTTTCACATCTTTGCTGATTTCTGTCAATCCATAGGTAAGATGTATAATGAAAATTCCAAAACCGATTATTAGTATTGTCAGTTGTTGCTGCAGTTATTTTCATGAATCAAATACTGAAATAAAAGTTATATGAATAGAAGATAATATCATTTGGTTTGCTTTATATCCAATTTTCCAGCAAAAGATTCTCTGTTAAACATCCATAACTACATGTTGTAATAGAAGTTCACAAAAAGTCATATAGGCATTGGTAATCATAAAATCAATTAGTATGTTTTATGTGTGAAAACATTTTACCACTAAATAGCAAAATTCAACTACAAAAATGTTTTCAAGTAGTAGCATTTTTATTTTGATGTCTTTTTTCTTTTTGGTCAATTTTTTTTTTATTCTAGTGTATTTTTCTCTGTTAATGAATCAATTAGAGATTTAGAGTGAAACCAGATCCAGCATTTGGTTCAATTGATCCATAGTTTAGGGCAACACCAAGTAATATATATCGAATAACAAATCTTAGTTACTACTTTTAGTATAATTTGAAACGGGTATAATAAAGGTGGGTGACGAATCTTAGACCACATGAAATTTGTAGAACACTTTTATGTCCGAAAACAAATCCCTAGGATCCCCATATGAGTCTATGACCACATCAAGTTAGCAATTAATTAACTGCCAGAAAAAAAATTCTACAACCCCGCTTCCAATATTTGAAAATCTTAGTATTTCTTTATATATCCACTTTTTTCTCTGTTTATTTTCAATCCCAATGTTTCTTTTTTGAGGTTACACAATTTATATAATAGTAAGTGTGTTTAATCCATGAAAATGTACTAAGAATTATTAATGTCGACTCTTTAACAAATCGTTTTATTTATTAATGTCTAATGTCTGAGTGGAAACAAAATACATAAAATACCGTCGTTATCAAAATCCATTGTCCTTCCGATATATGCAAGTAATACGGTGAATGAGTCGCATTATCCTCTCCGTCACTACCACTCCACCTTTTGCTTCTCTCGCGTCACTCATATTTTTTAACATAGATTATGCAACCGTTGTTAGGCTATGAATTATGATACCATACCAAATTTAGATGCTATTGATAATTTGGATGTTGGTCGGTAATTTCTTTTCTTGACCCATATGCATATGCATCAACAAAGCGGAGTAGCATCTGTTGAACTGCGTTTTTATGATAAAATTAATTACGACATGTAAGTTTTGCGGTGACACGACTTTTGATAGTCAGAGAAGAAAAAGAATAAGTATCCAGTGAGTCCTCTCAATCATAGAGACTTTTTTGTCACGAGCCAAACGGTGAAGACTGAAGACAAAAACTTTTGTAATATGGGCTTACTTAATGTCTTGGAGCCCATCAAAACAAAGGATCAATTTGGTCTGAACGAGTCTCTCTCTTAGCTTCCCTGATTTTGATCATCATAACATGTGAGCTTTGATTTGATCTTTATACTCAAGTCTCCAACGATGACAACCAATTTCTCACACTTAATGCAAGGCAACACAAATTGTTCTGCCCGATTTATTCATCAAAATCTTTCGTAGAATACGTCTATTAACATAGAAAATCCTCTATATACATTGCTTTATTAATACATTTTCATCTAATCTAAGAAAATATGATCAAATATAAAATACTTAAATGAATTAAGAATTATCTAAAATTTATAAATATATATTTTTAAAAATCATTTAACATTAAAAATGAGGGAGTATTTATGTCATTTACTTACGCATATATAAATAGTGAAGAAAGTACTCCTTAGCTAATAATTTAAAATATAATAATGACAGTTAAAAGTAACAAAGTAACCATTCTTAAATAGTATTTATTTATTTATGTACAAAAATGAAATAATTATAGTTTAATATACGTTTCTGTTTCAAATTAAGTGTAGTTTTAGCATTGTTTTTTTTTTTTTTAACTTGTTTTGAATTTTGATGTAATTTTTGGTATAAAATACATAATTTAACATTAAACTAAAAGTAATACAAAAAGTAAAGTATGAAAAATAACAAAAGTCAACTTGTTTTTGTAGAGGTATAATGGTTTTTAGTATGTTTATTAGTTTGTGTAAGAAAAGTTAAAATGACATTTGGTTTGAAACATAGAGAGTACAAACTTATAATTAAACTTGCTTAAAAATGAATTCATTTAGTTTTGATGTAAAAAAAAAAATTCATGAATTAGTCTTAAACACTTACTGATGAGTCGAATAATTCATTAGTATTAAAGGAACCCATTTAATATTTATGGTGGTATAGGCAAATTATTTAAAATATTGTTAGCAATTTCCATAACTGTTAAAAATATAGCATGATGTTTATAAAATTTATGATAGAACATATATAGTATATTTTAATATTTTGTATTAGTGTTGTCGATCTATTACCGCTAAATTTATTAGTATATTTTTAATAAATAATTAATATAATTGTATAGCAAGATGTACTTATAAAAGAATTTTAGGATCCTAATGGGAGATAATTGCTTAATTAAGGATATTGATTTTTCTAAAGATTTGTGATTTGTTTGTTCATATGTGGAGATTCGGAACGTATTACTATTTCACATACTTTTATAATGTTCATAGGACATAGGGTATTGCTTATTTTTATCATGAATTCCGGCTGCAGATCGCGATTCTTTTGTTTAAAAGATTTTTTTGGGAACTTCAAATCTATAAGATAGAACTTAAAATTAAGGTCAAGTTTCTTCAAATATTGCCCTTAACAAAGTCTACCGAAATTTGTCTCTGCTATCAGAACAAATACTAATAAATTATTATTTTGCCAACAAGGAATAATATTTACGCAAATAAAAAAATTCACGTCGATGTCGAACATTTAAAACAAAAAAAAATAAATTTAAAAATATCATTAATTTGTTTCGCTGACACGCGTCAGGGGGCCATCTGTGACTGGCGAAGACGAATATAAAGTCCATTGGTATAAAACGAAATTAAGAAATATACAAAGTAAAAAATGTAAGACCTGTCTGAAGAAATGTAATTTAAAATAATAAAAAAAGTGGGAAGTGCAACTTGTAAGAATAGTATTGGGCATTATTTTAACGCGTAGGGGGAATCTTACAGTTGTTCCACTGTGGCTTTCAATTTTAAATTGAATCATTAATTAGAGGTCCACACCTTCTGTTATTTTCAATTACCAAACTTCTCTTTTTTTGGGCAACGACTTCAACTTATTTAAAAGAAATAGCCATCTAAAAAAGTTTACAACGTGAAAGAATTTATCAACTCTTCGTAATAAAGAGTCACAATATTTTTTTTTTTTTTAAGAGTCACAATTTCAATGTATGACACGAAAATTGAGTTGTTACGCGCAGAGTTTTTTATTTATTTTTTATTTGTATTGTTTTTGTAAAAGTTTTAAAATACCATAGTTTCAGATTTATGAAGAATTTCAAGAGTTTAGTAAGAGTTGCTAATCATTTACGACTATTATCGAAAACCTCTAGTAACTTTTCTTAAATATCATTTTTTTCTGGTATTTTTGGAATTTTATAATTTTGAAAATTAAAACACAAATTTGTATCTTTGAGAGTTGTCATTTAACTTTTGTAATCATTGGTCAGTATCGCTGAGTTACATAAGCAATTTTTTCTATATTCTATTTATTATTGTTAATTATTATAATTTTTTTTATAATTTGTGAAGATTTTGCTTGAAGAAAAAAATTTGGGAGATATCAAGCCGTAGTTGAAACTTATCTGTTTGACCTATAGGAAGAACAATGTGTAAGCTTATCTATTAGACATTTAGACCTATGGACGAACAATGTATTATTTTCATTTATGACATTTATAATTAAAATCGCAGTAGAATAATTCAAATTTGTATAAATCTTTCAACTTACATTCGTGATGTTGTTTTTTTTTTCTTTTCTTTTGGTATCCACTTGCGTAACTATTGTATAAAAAATTGTTCATGTCAAATTTTGTATAGCTTTGAACTTTTCTTGTAAAGAAATAGAGATATCTTTGTTAACAACTTCTTGTTAAAAAAAAAAAAAAAAACTTTGTTAACAACAACGTCTTCATCTAGTGCTTGAATTTATGTTGCAAGACGGTACACAAAATAGGAACGATATAAGATTTTTTTCAACTACTTTAATAAGACTTCAGTTAATCTAAGAGTATGGAATAGAATTCGATACTGCATGCTCTATATTTGTGTGGTCTTACCTATAGTTTTATATTAATTTATTTGTTTTTGGGTGCGGAATGTGGTTTGCCTCTAAGCAACTTTTGGAAGTGGAATTTGAATCTCTTCAATGAATTTTTTTTAGAATATAAAAATGTAATTGGCGCAAATAATAAATAATATACAGTATTGTCAACAATAATGAATAATTCAACTAAAACTAAGGAGAAGATAACGAAGTTGCATTGGGCCAGACAAAACTTTTGGAGGATGGAAAGCTATTTTTATGCATCCTATCCAGAATAATTCGATATGTCTTTTTAGACTACCAAATTCATGGGCGTAAAAAAATGAATGAAATTTATGCGAGAATCGTCATTATAATTACATTATTAAGAAAAGATGCTCATGTAAAATATATTCTCCCATATCTTGGGTAGAACAAAATAAATTTTTTATGAACGCAAGTTCATTTTGATTGGGCATTGAGTCATTAATAATTTAATGTTTCTGTTTTTATATTCGGTGGTTCAAGTGTATCTGAAACCCAATCAACCTTTAATTTTGACAAACGCAAGTTCATTTTGATTGGGCATTGAGTTATTAACAACTTAATCAATGATAAAAAAAAAAGTAAATAATCAACATTAGCTAATCTAATATTTTAAAAGAACAAAATTGAATATTTTGTTACTCGTTAGTCTTCAAATGCAGTATTCGTGTTTTGTTTCACCGCTAGCCACTTCTGTGACTCAGAGATTATACACAGCGCGCGGCTGCACAAATGATGAAAGGTGTACCCGCGACCGGTCAAATTTCTCGATGTTTTTGGTCTCTCTCATGTTCCATCACCGGCGCCGAGTAAATCTTTTCTGTAATATTGCTACCGGTTGAATCTATTTAAAATGAGAAATGAGTTATTAGAAGCAGTTGTATGACTACATCATGTCGAGCTAAAATAGTCGAGATGTAGAGACTAGAGACACAATTGCTTTTATCTTTTATTAACAATTTTAAAGATATAATACATAATCTGAACAGCTTAATTTGTTTTTTGTGCGCAACTAACTTCTAATTCTCATATGTCTTATTTTTATGATATTTTAATACGAATGTTCATATACAATAAGTGTTCTTCATAAATAATGTAGTTGTTATAAAACCATATCATACTGGTTAAAATTTTATGTTAATTTTTTTCCTTTTTTAAAAATTTTTATATTAAGACAACGTTTTTCTCAAGTACTTTAATTTTACATAATTTTATAATTAAAGGCAAATGTAAATATATACATTTATCAGCTATCAACCGATTACCAAAACTACAAATCTTAAAATAATTGTTTATATGATAAATAATATAGTTTGGAAAAAATCCGTCGATCATACCATTCTAAGTTTGGTCCGGATCGGAAGCCTAGAGAATGGCCTATGAAAATATATATCCGTCGATCATACCATGCTAATATGTATCATGTATGCATGGTTTAACAGGATCAGTTAGGGTTTTAAAATGAATTTATGGTACTATAATCGATTTCCGTGCAATCTTACTATTTTTGTGAACAACTCTTTTCTAATGTTTACAAATGAAGAAGAATAAGGACAAGGTCTAAGCAAGTGAGAGTTTTAATTAATATTATTACTTCTTTTTTTTTTTTGTCAACAACATCTATTGATTAGCTTATGAAAGTCAATGAGGCGGAACATCGTTTACATAAGTAACATATTGCGGGGAGGTACGAACATGTCGTGCCAAATTATCCGCTTTTACATTCATGTTCCTAGGGATATGAGAGATCGAAAATGATAGAAATTCTTCCCTGTCGCTCGCAATTACTTCTAGATAGACTGAGAATGCCGGCCATTCAGTGGGAGAAGACACCATCTTCACCAAGTCCGAACAGTCCGTTAGGAAAGATACATGGTCATAGCCTGCACCAATCATGCATCTCATCGCCCACACCAGTGCCTCTACCTCCGCGTGGAGAGGAGATAGACTTCGTCGTAGGTTCGCCGCCCCCATGGTTGGTGATCCATCATGTTGTGTACAATACCAGCCAATACCTGCAAGTCCATCGGTCTCTTTCCACGAGCCATCCACAAAGCATCTATAACCCGAAAACCTGTCCGGAAGAGGGTTGGCTTGTGGCCTGGGGCAGTGTAATAAGTTCGGAGTATCCGGGTTTGTACACTCCTCCTCCACATGAGCCTGATTCCATGCTAGTGCTTCCGCATCAGCCAACCGTATTACATCCTGAGGATCCTCATCCAAATTATCGAAAACTTTAGCGTTCCTCGCCTTCCATATATACCATAATACCCAAGGGAATGAGTCACTTTGGGCCTGTGATGGTTGTCTCCAAAACAGGTAATCGAAATTCGTAAACAAAGAGGGTGTCGGGAATAAGTGTGAGCCTGACGGTACCTGAGACAGAGCCCAAGCTTGTCTGGCTGGAGGGCATTCGAAGAGAACATGATTGATCGTTTCTTCGAAATGCCCACATCTGGCACAAGCCAAATCACAATTAATCCCCCTCCTGCTTAAATTATAAGAAACCGAGATACACCCAGAAAGGGCTTGCCACATGAAATGTCTTATTTTAGGTGGACATTTGACTGTCCACACATGAGCCTGAAGGGGAATACAATCAGGACCGTAGACTCTGGGAGGTGCCATAGAAGGATTCGGAAGACGGGCCGTATGGTACCCTGACTTGACCGTATATTTTCCTGTTTTTGTAAAGTGCCAGCCAAAAGAACCCGGTTTATTCCGGTTACCGATGGGAATAGCCGAAATGACTTGAACATCGGATGGGTCGAAAAAGTCGTTTAACCTATGTAGATCCCAAGAGTTTGTCTGGGTATCAATGAGATGTCGAATTTGAAGGGACGGATCCATGAGGGTTCCGTTGCTTACGGCTGGTCTCGGGAATTGAACTGGGACCCAGGGATCATTCCAAACGGAGATGGTGTCACCTGAGCCAATTCTTTTAATAAGTCCTTTTTTAACCAGAGAGCGAGCAGAGATCATACTTCTCCATCCGTATGATGGAGAGTAGGATTTTAAAGTATCCAGAGGATTAGAATTCCGATAATAGCGTCCTTTGAAGACTCTTGCGAACAAAGAATCTGGGACTTCTAATAGTCTCCAGAGCTGTTTTGCCAGGAGTGCCGTATTGAAGTCGTTAACATTCCGAAAACCCTCTAATATTATTACTTCTTATTTATAGTATTTGTTATTGAAATAAAAATTTTGGACTTTTGCAATTATGGCCATTGGATAATTAAAAATTGCGCACTCCTATCCATTTTGCCTCATCCCTCTTGCACCTGAAGACTTTGGAGAATGTAGAGAGATTCCAGAAAACCCAAAAACCAAAACACTTTAGATTTCATATCGATCGTTATTCCTCCGATTTTTCTTTTGTTTAATCGAATCTTTTTTCTTTTTTTCAATTTCGAACTTTTTCAGTCCGTTCAATATATCATTGAACGTACAACGTAACAAGATCATATATATGTTTCTGATGCAAGAGAGGGAATTTGTGTCTCTCTTGTGTGTTCATTGATGGATAACATCAACTTCGAATTCTCAAACGCTTCACAAGGAAGCCGGCTACAGTCGCAGCTGCAACCGCCCCAGCCGTTTAATTTACAAGACTCGAGTATGATTCATTACAATCAACCATCATCTCCATGGACTACCGAAACCTTCTCGGGTTTTTCTCCGTACGATTGCACAACCAATCAATCTTTCCCCGCACAATGTTCATCTTCAAAGCCCTACTCTTCCTCGTTTCATCCGTACCATCACCAATCTTCCGATCCTCCATCATTAGACCAATCTGAATCAATGGTTCCTATGCAGCCTCTTCCGGATCAATATTTGAAGCCATTATATCAAAGATCATGCGCGAACGATTTCGCCGCATTAAATGCTTCATCAGCATCATACTCGCTTTCTTTTCAAGCAAGTCAAGATCCACAAGTATGCCAAAAGTTCCTTTAATTTTTAATTTTTTTTTTTTACAATGATGATCCTATATAGTTGATGGTTTAAAATGTTCTCCGCAGGAACTATGCAGAAGGACCTATAGTAATTCTAATGTAACACATCTGAATTTCTCATCATCACATCATCAACCTACACAAACTCATCCAAGATTTTCTTCTTCTTCTTCTTCATCATTCTCAACCCATGGAGGGTCGGTTGCTCCTAACTGTGTGAACAAGACACGGATAAGATGGACTCAAGATCTTCATGAGAAGTTTGTGGAGTGCGTTAATCGCCTTGGTGGTGCTGATAGTAAGTCAGAATCATTACAAGATGTGCTGAACAATTTGATCGAGCTAGTCGCTTGGTTAATTTAGCATAAAGTTATATTAGCTAGTCATGCTAAAAGAAGGGGACCAATCTAACTTGCTTTGGTCTTCGGTCTGAATAAGTTATTAAAGCCAATAACTTCTTGGTTACCCAAAAATAGTTATGTTGGTTATGCATAGGAATCATGGACGGTCATGTTTAGCCATAGCATAGAGATAATATAATTACATGAGATCGAAAGTCATCTTATTAGATTATAACGCTCTCATGCGACTCTATGTGCATGTGGATTGAAAGTTTCTCACTTTGATGAAAATATATGCTGCATTATCTGGATATATGCATACATCTTTCAATAAAAGTAAATTCATGTTTATTTTAAGGATAGAAGTGTCCTTGTTTCTTTGGTGGGTCACTAAAAAGTGTAAGTGGTGGAAAACTATGCAGAGGCAACGCCCAAGGCGATATTGAAGCTTATGGATTCTGAAGGACTCACAATATTTCATGTTAAAAGCCATTTACAGGTTAGGTTACTTCTTTCTCTTTTTTATTTTTTTTTTTCAAAGAAGATTTTCTAAATAGTTTTTGGGTTAAATTTCAGAAGTATAGGATTGCGAAATACATTCCTGAGTCTCAAGAAGGTACACTAATAAATCTCTACACTATTTTTTTTGATAAAATACATTGATAATTTAGGAATATACAAATACAAAGAGTTTTGTGTTGCAGGCAAGTTTGAGAAGAGAGCTTGTGCCAAAGAGCTGTCTCAGCTTGACACAAAAACGTACGTTTAATACAATTTTTGTTTGTGCCAAAAGTAGTATTTCTTTATTACTAAATAGCCCTTTAGTTTTCCTCCATATATATAGATCCAAAGTTAATGACCCAATGGCTTAGCGTAGCAATAGCAACATGATACGATTAATCTTATTCAAACAATAATAAATAATGACTTTTTAATGATTTTTTTGTTTTGAATGTTGTGGAGGCAGTGGAGTGCAAATTAAAGAGGCACTCCAGCTTCAACTAGATGTTCAGAAGCATCTTCATGAACAACTAGAGGTAAGTTTCAAAACGTAAATATAAAGGTTAATTATATAATTCAGATTATTTTAACCAAGTAAATACAATCCAGTTTTACATTATTGCATTCGGTGAAGGCTTTCTTAGTTTTGAGATTGTATATATGTTTGAACATATTTTGTGGCTCTCCTTACTTTTAATGAAGTATATTTTGATAATATTATACATAGATAAAAACTTTATTACCACACTCATCTTGATTCATGTGCCTTTCTTTCTTTAGATTCAGCGAAACCTACAGCTACGAATCGAAGAACAAGGGAAACAATTGAAAATAATGATGGAACAACAACAAAAAACAAAAGAGAGTCTTCTGAAGACACCAGACGCTGAAGTATCATTGTCTCTACCCGCTTCCGATCACACTTCTCCGCCTTTCTTGATAAGAGACACAGAAGCCCTGATGCTAACAAGTTATGGAGACACTCAACTCCAATCAAAAGATAAGTTGAAAAAATGAGAGATATTAATTGGCTTTAAAGAAAAGGCCTAAAGCATGTTTCTACTCTATTCAAAGTGGTATAAAGTTATAAGAGTCGCGACAAGAGAATGTCCAAAGTGCTACACACACTAACACTTGGGAACAGAATCAGGTACTTAATGTGCGCAAGTGGTGTGTGATGGGGTCTCAGTCATAGAGTAATAGATGTGTGAGATTATTCTAACTATTTGTTTTAAAAAAAAAACTCACACAAAGAGATACCTTCTTAAATTAGTAACGCTACTTTTAACATTGTGCATGAGGAGCCCCACCTTTTATCTTTTTGCTTTCTTAATCTTTGAATATTCAATTTCGTTTTTAATTTTCTTCTTTCTCTGATGAACTTGATTACTCTGGTATTACAAAAGTCTGGCGATGTTTACAAAAGTAATCGATCTGTATCTTTAATATGCTTTTTTCAAGATTGAGGGACGCTATACGATCTTTTGCATGGAAGTGGTTTGATGAGTGAGTCAGCCAAATTAATGAATATCATCCATAAACTCATGAGCATACGAAATGAAGAAATGAATTAGCTTTAGTTTCAATACAAAAATGGATATTCGATTCGGTTTCCTTTCCCACAATCTAATCAATTGCGAAGTGATTTGATCTAACCCTTTAATTGGGGTTGGTACGCGGTTTCATGTCCTAATTGAATGGTTCATTCGCAATCCTTATAGTGTTGGTTAAGAAACTTTAAAGTATAGTGGGCCTGATGGGCTGCAGAGTATTTGTGAGAACTTTTTTGTCAACAACATTTATTCTGCATATTTTGAATTTGAGCTTCAATTCGGCTTCGATGAGGGTTCCATTTCGAAGACAAGATCGAGATCTCTCTTCCTTCGTTTTTTCCAATCAATAAATTTGGTGGTTCGTCTGGCATTTCATCAATACCGGTCATCTCGTCGGTTTGTGACTAAATTGGCTTGGTTCTCGTCAGGTTACAACTGGTTTGGGCTGGTCTAGTTTAAAGCCCAAACTCATTTGCTTTGTTTTAACCCATTTCCACGAGTGGTTTAGAAGAGTTTTTCTGGTCAAGGTTAAATAGGATTTTGAACAAAAAAAAAGGTTTAATAGGATAAAAGAGAAAATGCTAGTGATTTTGAATTGGTAAATAATCTCAAAATAATCTTTTAATTTTCTTTTAATTTTGCTAATATCGGATAGGCGTGTTTCTTCTTCCCTTTCGCAGATGCAGAGAGAATTATTCTTGAATCTTGATGGTTGAAGATCAAAATAAACAACTCCACGAGATGATCAAAAAGGCTTTAATTAAGATTTGCACTTATATGTAGCTACTAGCTATCATGAGTTATGAAAGCATAATGTAAGTAATGATAAATGTTTTATTGATCTACAAATAATATGTACATCAGATTTATATACGTAAACTAAGTTTTATTTCGCAAATAACACAAATTTGTTATAACCGTGTAATTCCAAATTAATGTTTTGTATTCGGAATTATTTTTTTGTTCTTTTTTCTTTTCCGGAAATTGGTTTTAGGACTGACAAGTAAATAGCAGCAAAAACTCAAAAACCCCAGTCTCTCATGCCTCACCTGTCTTTCTCCGGCACAGCTGATAATGATCCTTGGAGATGGCAAAAGAACTTGCAGTGACTTGAGCTCCGAGAGTGGAATCAGACCAAACTCGTAAAAGATTCAAAGGTAAAAGCTTTAGATTTGCTCAGCTATAACATCTCGTACAAGGCAATGAAACTTGTGCAAAACCCTACTAGATTCACGTCTCTTCTCAAATGGGTTTCACAACTTTCTCTAGAAACCCCTTTTCAACCCCCAATTTCTGGAACTGGATCTCTCCTCCGTTGTACCCAAAACCCTAGATCTTTCGCCACCAGCGAGAAATCTAGTGTGAGGAGGACCCGAAATGGGCTTCGAATCACTCCCACTATTCGGAAATTGGCTGAGGAAGCAATGTTGGATTACTTTTATTCCACTAGGGGTTTGCAGTATATGGTTGCAGAGAGTATGAGCAAGAACAGTCCGATTTTTATTGATAATCTTTTGAAGAAGGTGGATTGTGTTACTGTTTCTGATATCAACCAATCTATTACCCGATATCTACGGTTTCACCCTGTCAATGAATTTGAGCCTTTTCTTGAGAGTTCAGGTCTGATGCCCACTGATTATAATCATCTGTTGCCCTGTGATAAGAACTTCTTGAATGAAGATGGTTTTTTGTTGGAGAACCACCATGTCTTGTGTTATTCTGGAATTGACCCAAAGAAGATTGGGAAGATTTTCAAGGAAGCTAGGGAAGTTTTCGGGTATGAAACCGGGGTTTTAGCTTCCAAGATTAAGGCGTATGAGGATTTGGGATTTAGCAGATTGTTTCTGTCGAAGCTTATCGTTTGTAGCCCGAGAATCTTGATTGGGGATATGAATGTGGAACTGCCTAAGGT
Source organism: Erysimum cheiranthoides (assembly GCA_011420285.2). Classification (NCBI taxonomy): domain Eukaryota; kingdom Viridiplantae; phylum Streptophyta; class Magnoliopsida; order Brassicales; family Brassicaceae; genus Erysimum; species Erysimum cheiranthoides. The sequence goes on along the minus strand of CM022178.2, from coordinate 19,634,955 downwards.
CTTAAAGACGCTGGAATCCTTGGGGTTTGAATTTGATTGGGTAATGGAGAACCTGTCAGAGGAGGCACCTTGTGATTGGAGTTCCGTGCATCGTGTTCTAAGCTTGCTTAGAGAAATCTGTTCTGATGAGGAAGAGCTATGTGGGTTAGTCAGGAAGTGTCCAAGACTGATTTTTGAGAATTCAGGCAAATGGACATTGATTCTAGCTGGATTTGAAACAAAGCTTGGGTCATCTAAAAGTGAACTACGTTTGTTGTTTCAGAAATTCCCGCAGATTCAAGTAGAGAAATGTGTGTTGAATCTAAGGCATTGCTTCTTGTTTCTGAAAGAGATCGAGATGGAGGATGATGAGATCCGCCAGGTTTTCCGTTCTCACTCATGGTGGCTTGGTTCATGCAGGTTAAAGAAAACGAGTAGCTTGCTTATTAATTTGAAGGCCGGGAAAACCCGGGTTTGTCAGGTCATTCAAGAAAACCCAGAGGAGATGAAAAAATGGACAATGGGGTCAAAAATCCAACCGCTACCAGCTTCCAAAGTAGACATAGAGTCGAAATCAATGAAGACTCAGTTTCTGTTGTACCTCGGATACAAGGAAAACTCAGAGAAAATGGAGAAAGCATTCAAGAGTTTCTGTGGCCGAGGATCTGAACTCCGAGAGAGATTTAATGTCCTCGTGAGTTTGGGTTTTAGTAAGAGAGATGTCAAAAAAATGGTGAAGGCATCTCCTACTATCCTCAACCAAGCATCGGATGTCCTAGAATCAAAAGTTAACTACCTCGTAAACGAATTAGGTTATCCGCATTCGACTTTGGTTGCTTTCCCTTCATGTTTAAAGTTCACTCTTCAGCGGATGAAGCTCAGATTTGCGATGTTCTCTTGGCTTCAAGCCCGAGGAAAAGTAGATACCAAGATTAAAGTTAGTACTATGCTCGCGTGCTCGGACAAAATTTTCGAGAGTTTTTTTGTAAACCGTCATCCCGAGGGGCTGAAGCATTTGGAGGATTTGAAGAAGCTGCATCTTTGAGTTAAACAAACTAATTGCTTACTCTGTTTTGTAGCACTAGACCTTAAACATCTTGTATTGAACTTTTTGTAGGGTGTACCCTCTTCCAATGATAAAATTTCTTGATTCATCTCTATCTAGTTTTGCCTTTGATTCTTTTAAACTTCTTACTATAAAACAATGTAAATGAGTTTATTATATTCATACTAAAAAGTCTCCAGTGAAAAATGGATTTTGATATATTAACCTGATCGACTTTAAAATTATTTAAAAATGTCACTTTTTTTTTTTGGGTGAACTAGTCTCGTCTTCTTCACACTAAGCGAGCATACCTCTTGCTTCGGCTAGACAAATCTTCTTCTGTGTGTTCTTATTGTGCATATCTCCATGTGTCCGCGTAACAGGTAATGTCTCTTATACGAAACCCTAGATTCACCTGTCTTCTCAATTGGGTATCACAAGCTTTTGCAGAAACCCTCTTTAAACCCCAAGTTTCAGGAAACCCTAGATCTTTCACCACCCAAAGAACAGTAGTCGATGCTGAAGTTTGCGGCGAGAAATGGGGTCTTAGAACTCGAAACGAGGTTCGGAAAATGGCTCAGGTTGCGATGTTTGATTACTTCTATCAAACGAGAGGTTTGCAGTTTCTGGTAGCTGAGAGTATGAGTAAGAATGCTCCTGTTTTTAATGATAATCTTTTGAAGAAGCTAAATGGTTGTGATGTTGATGATGATGATGAGATAGTTCGATCTATTACCAGGTTTCTGTGGTTTCATCCTGTAAATGAATTTGAGCCATTCTTAGAGAGTTTAGGTTTGAAGCCATCAGAGTTTACTCATTTGATTCCTTGTGATAAGATGTTCTTGAATGAAGATGATTTTTTGCTTGAGAATTATCATGTCTTTTGGAACTATGGAATTGGTAGGGAGAAGATGGGTAAGATCTTTAAGGAAGCTAGGGATGTTTTCGGCTATGAAACCGGTGTTTTAGCTTCCAAGATTAAGGCTTATGAGGATTTGGGATTTAGCAAATTGTTTCTATCGAAACTTATAGTTTGTAGCCCGAGTATTTTGGTTGGGAATATGAATGTCCAACTGGCTAAGGTCATGGAGATGCTGAAAGCTATTGGTTTTGGTGTCGATTGGGTAACAGAGAACTTGTCAGAGGAGTTGTCTTATGATTGGAGTTCTATGCATAGGTGTCTAATGTTTCTTAGAGATATCTGTGTCGATGAGAATGAGCTACGTGAGTTAATCAGGATGCGCCCAAGGCTGATTTTCGAGGATTCAGGGGAATGGACACTGATTCTAGCTGGGTTTGAAACAAAACTAGGGTCATCCAGAAGTGAACTCTCTTCGTTGTTTCAGAAATTCCCGCAGAGTCAGAGTTTAGCGAAATGTGTTTCGAATCTAAAGCATTGCTTCTCGTTCCTGAAAAATATTGAGATGGAGGATGATGAGATCAGTAAGATATTCCGTTCACACTCTTCATGGCTTGGCTTATCTCGTTTGAAGCAAACCAGTACCTTACTTATCACTTTGAAAGGTGGGAAACAGCGGCTTTGTCAAGTCATTCAAGAAAACCCAGAAGAGATGAAAAAATGGATTATGGGGTTAAGAGTCCAGCCGCTACCAGTAACTGGATACAAGGTAGACACAAAGTCGAAAACAATGAAGACTCAGTTCTTGTTAGACCTCGGATACAAAGAAAACTCAGAGGAAATGGAGAGAGCACTCAAGGATTTCCGTGGCAGAGGATCTGAACTCCAAGAGAGATTTAATGTCCTCGTAAGTTTGGGTTTTAACGAGAAAGATGTCAAAGATATGGTGAAAGCATCTCCTACTATCCTCTCCCAGTCATGTGATGTCATAGAATCTAAGGTTAACTACCTTGTAAACGAATTAGGTTATCCGCTTTCGACTTTGGTGACTTTCCCTTCATGTCTGAAGTACACTCTTCAGCGGATGAAGCTTCGGTTTGCAATGTTCTCATGGCTTCAAGCTCAAGAAAAAGCAGACCCGAAGCATGCAGTTAGTACTATACTTGTGTGCTCGGACAAGTTGTTTATGACTAAATTTGTAAACCGTCACCCGGATGGGCCTAAGCATTTGGATGATCTGAAGAAACTGCTTATGTGTCAGTAGCGAACAAGAATGCCTCAGGCTCTCAAGACCACAACAATGCAGATGAGCCTCAAACATAGAGCAAGCAATTCGATTTTGTATTGTAGTTGTAGCACAATCAGTCTAATGAAGATAATTTTGTGGAGCAGTAACTCAAGTTTGGGTTATCCCCATGAGCAGATTGCTATGTAATTTTACAAGTTCTTCAAATAACAATTTTGAAGTTGGAGAAAATATAAACAAAGGGATAAATATAAATTTGTTCAATTTAAGCCAAGCTGATAATATTTATGGTAGAAATCGAGGATGAAATTAAACAAAAAAGCTACCTGAATAAGGTTATTAATTGAAAAGATTAAGGTAGATAAAGTGAGAAAATAAGGTACTATCATATAATCAAGCTGATAAATTATACTATCACGATGATCTTTTTTTTTTTTTTTTTTTCTGTTTTGTCAAACATATGTATAAGTATAACGATGATCATATTTATTTAATGAATACAAAGTTTGCTTTTCGAAAATCGTCGAATAAGAAAGGCCACGTGGCAGAGCGAGGCGAGTATGTATCTACTACGGTTTGACTAGTTGACTCCAACGTCCGTAACTGTTTTCGCTGACGTGGACTTTTCGCGCTTTTGCATTTTATTCAGTTCCATCTCTCTCTCTCTCTCCTTGTGCTCTCTCACTAAAGCCCTTCTTTGATCTTCTCTCTTCCGAGTTTTCTCTCTGTTTGGTTTCCCGGAAAGCGAGAGAAAGTGCGAGAAAATTCCACTATCCTTTTTTTTGTTTCTCTCTCTCTCTCTCTCTCTCTCTCTCTCTCTCTCTCTCTCTCTCTCTCTCTCTCTCTCTCTCTTTCTCTTCTTCTTTTCGCCTTTCGTTATACAGAGCTTAAACGTATCAGTTCTATGCATTAAGTACCAATTTCTGGGAGTCGAGATCTTAGCGATGAAAACCAAACAGAAATTGCGATACCTCGCAGCAATTCTGTTCCCGGTGATTCTATTTGTGATCGCTGAGGCTGATACTGATCCGCTTGAAGGTGATTTCCAGATTCTCATCTCATTTTTTTTTTGTCTAGGAATGAATCTTAGCCAAGATTCTGTTTAAGAAAAGGTTGATGGAATCGAGCATGAGTAGTGAACGCTTTGCGTACTTCGGAACGAACTGATGATTAATATTCTTCGAATAAACACAGAAACCCTCTCTTGACTGGAAATTTCTATGGGTTTAATTGCGAATTTAGATGTTTTGATGTTACTTGATCACCATCAAAACCTGTTCGACATAATGACTGTTTGGTATATGTGATTATTGTTTATTTGTGTTTCTGCGTTAGTTTTGGCTCTTCAAGATCTCTACAAATCCTTGAGCAATCCAGAGCAGCTGAGAGGATGGAGATTGGAGGGAGGAGATCCATGCGGAGAAGCCTGGATGGGAGTTTCTTGTTCTGGTTCTTCTATAGTAGACCTGTAATTTCTCTGTTAACCCTTTTCCTCAGTTTTTTTTAACCATATTCTTTAGTCCAAAATCTGATTCATTCTTATCCCAGACAACTGCGAGAGTTAAAGCTTTTGGGCAGCCTTGGAAACCAGCTTCAACATCTCCACAATTTAAAAACTCTGTAAGCCAAATTTCCTGTTCTTGATTGTTTAACTTCAGTATGAGACAGAGTTATGTTGGTATTTTATTCTAAGAATTGGTCTCTATTTTTCCTTTTGTGTTAGGGATGTTAGCCTCAATAGCCTTCAAGGTGAAATTCCATTTGGCTTGCCTCCAAACGCTACTCATATGTAAGTGTTTAAGCAAGTGCATTCATCATTTTAAGCATACATTCTAGTGCAATTCACGAATGTTTTTTCTTTGTTTGTGGATTACAGTAACATGGCTTACAACAATCTGACCCAGAGTATCCCTTTTTCCTTACCTCTTTTGACATCTCTTCAGTCTCTGTAAGTGGCTTATTCCAAATGGATATCTGTTGAATGTTTCATTACATTGCTTTCCTGTTCTACTGATTTGTTAAATAATGGTTTCCTTTGTCTTGTAGGAATTTGAGCCATAACTCATTATCTGGACCTCTTGGAAATGTGTTTTCTGGGCTACAAATTAAAGAAATGTGAGTCTTCTGTTCACTTCTGTTAGTCTTTTAACACCATGTATAGATGCAAGATACACATTCATATTCAAATTATATTGACTTTGCTAGGGATCTGTCATTCAATAACCTGACGGGAGATCTACCAAGCTCTTTTGGTACTCTAATGAATCTGACTTCACTGTAAGTATCTGGGAGTTTTATCTACAAGCTGCTTCGTGCACGTAGGTGTAACCTAATAACGGTTTTGCTGCTGTGATAACAAAAATGCAGGTACCTCCAGAACAACAGATTAACAGGATCAGTCATCTATCTCGCGGATCTTCCTTTAGCTGACCTGTAGTTTCACTCTCTTTGTGCTTTGATTTTGCATTTTACTGGAACTTCCTTTATTTATAACTCAACATATGTCTTCAGGAACATCGAAGAGAACCAGTTCAGTGGTATTATCCCAAGTCATTTTCAGTCCATTCCTCATCTGTGGTGAGTTTATTCCCCGCTTCTCAAAAATTGGCTCAGACACCTATGACTCATGATAATCATTGTTGTTTTGCTGAGCAGGATTTGGGGAAACAAGTTCCATGTAGAGCCCAACTATAAACCGTGGAAGTTCCCTTTGGACGTCAGACCGATGATACAAAATGCTACTGGCTATCCAACGACAGAGTCGAGTGCCATTATGAACTTTCCCAGACCTCAGAAGGTCAAAAAGAAGAAGAAAGGCATAGGGGCAGGAAGTACCTTTTTACTGGTTGGCGGGATAGCTTTGCTAGGAACTTTCTTTGCACTTTTCGCAGTCCGCATGAGTCATCGACGTGCACAAAACCTTGCTGCTAGTCACAGAAGCAACAATAGCACAGCATACTCTCTTCCAGTCAGTACAGGCCAAGGTGATATGCTTGTCTCTCCCCTCATTGTTACAATGGCCATTCTGATTCCTCGTTACTGATTTTCTTACCTTCACCACATGTAACAGAATATCCTGTTGCAACTGAAGATAACTCGCAGATGAAAAGGGTCCAGCCACCGCAAGTTTCCCAGCTCAGACTTTTACCTTCTCCACCTGTCAGAATCGATAAGTCTACAAGAAGAAAAAGTTTTTCTGCTACATGTCAATATCCATCATTCGCTAAGCTTTTCTCAGCTGCAGAGCTTCAACTGGCAACAAACAATTTCAGTGAGGAAAACCTACTCGGAGAGGGTCCTCTTGGTTCTGTTTACAGAGCAAAGTTGCCTGATGGTCAAGTATATCTTCTCTTCTCTCTCTTCAAACATTTGAAATTGGGAATTTTTATTATTCGTTTCTCATCCATTGATGTTTTCTTAAAACAGTTTGCAGTCGTGAGAAACATCCCAATGTCTTCGCTGTCTTTACATGAAGAGGAAAAATTCACTGAAGTGCTGCAGACAGCCTCCAAACTAAGACACCCAAACATTGTGACACTTCTCGGTTTCTGCATTGAGAATGGGCAGCATCTTCTTGTCTATGAGTATGTTGGGCATTTGTCGTTGTACAATGCTATGCATGATGAGGTATACAAGCCACTTTCTTGGGGCTTGCGTCTCCGCATTGCTATTGGAGTTGCCCGAGCTCTGGAGTAAGTATCCTATCTTCTCAAACTAATAGTAGCTCATTCCCAATCCTTGCAGCGATTTATTTTGACCTTCCCTATCTGGTGAATCAAAAATTTTCAGCTATTTGCACTCGTCATTCTGCCCTCCTATTGCTCATAGTGATCTGAAAGCAACAAACATCTTACTAGACGAAGAACTTACACCTCGTATTGCTGACTGTGGGCTTGCTAGTTTAAGGCCACTTACAAGCAACAGTGTTAAACTTCGGGTAAGTAAGAAGTCAGTATATGATGTTTTCACTTAATTCTTTGACTGAGAGAGACTTAATGAGTGGAAATGAAGAGCAGGCTTCAGAGATAGCGATACAAAACACTGGCTACATAGCACCAGAACATGGACAACCAGGAAGCAGTGGCACAAAGAGTGACACTTATGCACTGGGAGTGCTACTCTTGGAACTGTTAACAGGAAGGAAAGCATTTGACAGGTACGCAAGCATTTCACATACTAATAATAAATCATCATCTAAGCTAAGCTAGACGTTTTCTGGTGGATGTTGCAGCTCAAGACCCCGAGGAGAACAGTTACTGGTGAAATGGGCATCAACCAGACTTCATGACAGGCGAAGCTTAGAGCAGATGATTGATGGAGGCATAGCCGGGACATTCTCCTCAAGGGTCGCCTCACAATACGCAGACATTATCTCCCTATGCACTCAGGTAATGTCAATAGATCAGCTTCTTCACTCAAGACCATTACAGTATAACTAATCGTTCATTCATAAGCAGGCAGAGAAGGAGTTCAGACCAGCGATTTCAGAAATAGTGGAAGCACTCACTGCACTGATACAGAAACAGAACAAGGAAGCAAGCAGTAGTGTAGCAGACAAGACCGACCCTTTTAGTAAATCGTTCTGCTCAACACGCACACGCTTCATCTCCTCACCTACCTTCAGCTACCTCTCCTCTTGACCATTTTCTGTATCTCTCCTTCATACACATATACTTTTATTGTCAAAAGAAATAGTTCTTAGCATATGATGGCAATACACATAATAGTCTTGGTAAAAGGAAGTTTCTTAGCATATGATAGAGATAAATAAAAAAGAGTTTGAAACAAGGCAAAATCCCTATTACAGTAAGAGAAAGAGTCATTTGGTGTTCTTATTAGTTTACCTGCAGGAGGGTTCTCATTGTCTCATCGATACCGAGGCGAGGTTGTTGATGGTTGAATATTGTATGAAAGCTTCCTTGTCGATGATGAAAATCCCTCTCAGTGCAATACCCTGTATAACCATAGATTCAAATTAAAGTGGCTGAAAGTTCTCGTCTTTGATACCAAATACTTCAAACGCTTGTTGTATGCTGCAACTATTTTAAAAGGAATCGTTTATAAACCTGGTGAGGGATGAGCACTCCGAAAGGTTTTGAATGGATTTAGTGATATCCGAAACAAGTGGGGTTTTCAGATCACCGAGCCCTCCCGACTTTCGGTCTCTTTGGACCCACGCAAGATGCGAGAACTACATGAACATGGTGTTTTTTTTTTTTCAGTCAACTACATGAACATGATTTAATATGAGTGGGTGCAAGAAAGCTAGTGGGAGATCATGAACAAAACATTCTTATGTGTTCTTAGTGGCTAGTGCACATCAACGCATAATTGACTTTTTACCAATATAGTGAGAATACTCTAGGGCTGAAGAGACCTGATTCAGCGATGTTGACTTATGCCAGTTTTGCTCTCAAACCGAACCTGAAGAAAACTAAGAAGTATTAGTAAGAAGTTCAAGGAGAAGAAATTAGTTTGGTTAAGCTATAATGAAGTTGTTGTATTCATAATTCTGTTGCTTTCGGGATTGCTTGTAAATCTAGGCTATTATCTAGTACTCATTAAGCCTAGTGGGAGTGGTTGTAATAGTTAGAAGGGTCATGAGAGTAGTGAGTCTACTCTTCCATAAGGTTGTAAGGTTGTGTGGTGTTTTCATTATCAAGTAATGCATTAGTTTTTGCAAGAGATCTTCTTCGACAAGATTCTAAACTCTTTTTCACAAATAAACACAAAACAGAAATATGAGAAGCAAGTTCAAACTACATGATTACTCTTAAAACAAGAAGAAGCCATTTCCTACTGGTCAAGGTGGAGATGGTGCTGGTCTTCTGAGGTGGAGAATGCAAAGAGCAGATGAGTCAATGGTGCCACTAACAAGCTAAGTTAGGCTTTGGAGGTTATCATGTCTTTTTTTTTTACAGGTTTACCGTTTACATGTATATGTTTGTCCCACTCATGCAAATGTTTTGTATGGTGCAGTCAACTGCTGCCCTTCAGTGTCTGGAAACGAGACATATATATGTTGGCCTCGAGTAAGACTTAATCAAATTATACACGAGCTATTAAATTCGAAACCAAGGTTGCTCTCATGAATATTTTACACTTATTATTATTTTTTTTTTTTTTTTGATAACCGTGGAGATCCTAAAGGCTTTCTAGGCCCAAAGACTAATCCCACGAGGCCCACGAGAAATCCACGTTGTCTTACCACTTAAGGCGTCTCCGGGTGGCCAAGGGGATTCGAACCCAGGGCGGAAGCTCCAGCTGGAGCCCCTTTACCACTGGACCAAATATTTTACACTTATCAACCCTAACACATATTTTACACTTATCAACCCTAACACATAAAAGAAAGGGAAAAAAAGAAGAAGAAAAAGGACAGTAAAGTGACACACATGAATTTTGTTCACTTAACGGCAACAACCAACAACTTAAAACTTCAAGCGAACCCTCTCAACATTTCGGGCCTCCCTTTCTGTTGAATCAAAATCTCAAAACACCCCCTCTGGTAAAAAGACAAAATTACCCTTAATGACGAGTGATAAGGGTTAAATATAATTAAATCGGTAAGTGTTCAACGGAAAACACAGTGGCTTAGTGGTTGCGCGTGTGTTGCGAGCGCCGCGCACATGCGCGCGCGCCCAGGGTTCGAATCCACTATGCGGAGTACAACTGGTAATAACAGGGTATAACTGGATACATGGTACAACTGGTGGGTAGTAGTACTAGTTGTAGTACAACTGGTAGGTAGTGATACTAGTTGTACGTAGAACTGGTAGGTAGTGATACTAGTTGTACTAGGTAGTTGTAGTACAACTGGTAGGTAGTTGTACGTTCAATTTTCATTCAAACATTATTAGAGGGGTAGTTTCGTCCTTTCATTAAAACAAGGTGGCAGTGAGATTAGTAGGGGGGGTTCGAGATTTGGATTTGAGATTCGGGGGGATTCCAGACTTTGTCTCTCTTTGCGGACGCTCTGGCACTACTCTGATTTAGGGACTAATCTGAAGGCCCATTAACTTCCACAACTCGTATTTATATCTTTCGGTTTAGCAACCAGTCGACTGTACGTCTGTACCAGACCGGAAATTGAATTATTGAACCATTTAGTTCATGGTAAAAAAAGACAATTTGTTAAAAATAAATCCACACCGCAACTTATTGAATCGGGGAATGGGTAACACGTGCCTAGTCAGCAAACTAGTGGTCTTAACGTCCACTCGCACTTTAGTTGGCGACTGTACGTACTAACTAGATTTTTTCTTTGGTCCACAAAAGACGAAGAAAAAGAAAAAGTAGGAGAATAGTAGTATTACTTTTCTGTTTTTATAAAAATTAATGAAGGAAATATTACCTTTTTTTTTTTGAAGAAATAAAAAAGAAGAAATTTTAATAATGATGGTATCTAGAGTAATTTTTCTTTTAATAATGTAGAAATAGAGATATAAAGACAAACGGATAAGATTCGCACAAAGCTTGTGCGTGAATTCTGACGTTATATTTCATTTTTTACCGTTGGAAAATATGATATTTTGTTGGAAAAAGATCAGATAATGACTCTCTATAAGTATTTTGTTTGATTTCACTTAACAGTAGGAGAATATGAACGTTGAGAAATGATAACATTTTTTACCGTTTGAAAATACAATATTTTGTTTTCTAGGTCTTTAAGTGATTTTTTTTTCTCTGATTAGACAGATGTCTCAAATCAACCTGTGTGATGTTAAGTGCACCTTTTGTGGCTGTCACTTCTACTTTTCTTGCCAACGAGAAACCCACTTTCCAGCCTTTTGCGAGGAGAAAGATTGGTGGGACAAAAGATCTCTCGTAACGGATCCTGAGAGAATGGCTTGAATTGATACTACCGAGGAGGAACTCTCTAATCTGGAAGAATTGATGGGGATTCTAAGCTTAAAAAAATCTCTCGATGACACAAACCCTCAGATTACTATTCATCTCCGAGAGATGGAACAAACAGTGAGTATCCTACATTGGACTGTTGTTTTAATGTGTTCAAGTCCTCAACATCAGTTTGCTCGAATAGTATTATGTTTAAAAAATATCGTCGAATACTATATTTTTTAAACAGATAATATATATCGACCATATTTGCAGCACTCTAATAATCGCACAAATACAAGAGATTAATGGAATCCACCAAAAGATCTCAATGTAAACAAAAAACAAAGGACAAGAGAAAAGTAATTATTTTTAATCGTTAAATTTCGTGGTCTATACAATGATTAAAAAAAAAAAATGATTACAATGAGCTCTTATATAGCTCTAAATCACGTACATAATTTGTCCAAAAAAAATATATATATATCCTTGATGTATCCAGGAAATGTTCTTTATGATTGATTATTTCTTCCTATTTTTGTGATGCCGTGTATTGACTCTTATTTGATGCTTCTAGCCTCTAGGTGGTTTAGAGGCTTCGCTTTATCACAACATTTCCACATAACATGAGTCATGACGATCATGGTTGATCTTGGATATGATGACCTCATCAGACCGCTGATACCTATTTTTTATTAATTATTTTGCTATGGCCAAATACTCTGCCTTTTTGGGTTACTCTTAACATATTTACACAAGTGAAAAAACTTAATTCCAGATAAAATAAAATAAACAATACACAGAGGGAAAACCATAATTCTTTTATTTTTAAATTCGATTTTAGTTTTCAGTTTTCAGGATAACCACATAGCAATCGGAGGATTCAAACAATTGTTGTTTGGCAAAAACGATCAAACTTTGCTTCAACCAAGAAACGGATAAATAAATTAGTTTCTGCTTGCTAATATTCACCAAACATATTTGTTTCTCTTTAGCCTCTTAAATAGCTGAAATGTATTCTTCGGTGAGATTGGGGTCAGGAATCATTGATTTCTCCCCGTGGGGCATACTTTATCCGGGTTATCTTGAACATACTGTAATGTCTGCAAGACAAAATTCACAAGGCAAAACACATAAAAACATAAACTTCATCCGGGTTATCTTGAACATACTGTAATGTCTGCAAGACAAAATTCACAAGGCAAAACACATAAAAACATAAACTTCATCCGGGTTATCTTGAAACTAAGTTTTCTAGCCAGTCACAAAGATCAAACTAAGCAGAAACCCCAGCGTTCAACAATGTATTGATCTCTCCTCTTATATTCACAGGTCTGCCATCAAACATGGAAGAGAGACTTGTCTCACATAGCTCCTTCAGTTCTCTTGTTTTCGAAAGGGCAGCTTCCTGTGAACAATCAATAAACAGAGTTTATTAGCTAGCCCTTCCAAATTTTAAATATATCTGACACTCTTAAAATCACATTTCCGCCAAAACAAAAGTAAAGCAATTTGAGAACATTAGCTTACCTGTTTAGGCCATATAGAAGAGACTGAATTCTGAAGCTCCATGCGTCTTCTACCCACATCTTTCAAGCTCTCTCTTAACTTCACTTCACGATGCTTCTTCTCCTCCAACTCTGACACAAGCCTATCTAGGAATCTGTGTGACAAAAATGCATATATTAATATATATATATATATATAAAGCTGTGGTACTCATTGTGATCCCCTGGCAGAAATCCTTAATCCTAAAGCACCTTTTGGAGTTGAGAATCATGATCAGATCCCGAGATTTCTTGTTTGTTAGCAATGAAATGGCCATGGAGATGTCAACCACCATTGGCTCAATGGTTTCAGGAGGATACTGCTGAAGAACCATGGGAGCAACTGCTTGCACGTGGTGTTGCAAGGACAGAGTATCTTCATTTCTCAGTTCTATCAAACGCTGGTTCAAAAATGCCTTGACCTGCCACAAGAGAGAAACCACATGAAGTGTCTCAAGAAGCATCTCCAGGATTAAACTGAGCATTGAATAGTCAGGGATAAGAGTACCTCATACAAATCATCAAGGATCTTATTCCTATATTCTGTCTCCAATAGCTGGCTCCTCTCTCCTCCACTCTCTAAGACTTGAGTTGTGGAATCTGTCAACTGTGTCTGATTCTCCAGGCCTGATTCTACCAACGCTGAATCAGTTATTTCTTCTACTTGAGGTGTTTCGACACTTACATCCCAAGAAATCTCGGAAACATCAACCTCAGGGCCTTGGCTTTCTTCAACTTTAAATGGAGAATTATCAGGAATATCGCTGGCATTGACAATTTCATATGAACCTAGATCATTTCCAGTATCAACTTCTTCTACCATACTAACATCCCAATCTATCTCAGCAGTATCAAGCGTAATATCCCAATCAATGCTTTCTGCAGCCACATCTGTACCATTTGCATTCTCAGATGACTGAATATTATCAGCATCAAGAGATTCAGAGGCCCCCAAAACGCTTAATGATGGAGGGTTTTCACGAATGTCTTTCAAGTTTTGTAGGACAATCCTCAAAGGCTTCTGCAGACAGATTAGAATCCAGTAAATTCAATATCCAGGACAAGAGGACAAAAAAATTTAGATAGAGAGAGAGAGAGAGAGGGAAAGTAAAGCTAAGACCAATCATACATCTTTCTCAGTATGAACATCTTTAACATAGGCGGAGTAGTACTCCATTGCCCCTGATACTGAGTCACTGTTGATAACTTCCAGAATCTTGCTAAAGGTACTAGGAAGCGAACTCGCAGTCTCCAAAAGTTCACGCCTCACGTTGTTTCCCTGAAATGTAAGATGTTTTAAATTAAGGTGATCCTCTAAAAAACCTATGGAACAAACCAAGCCAAGTTTACAACTAAACCTGCAATCCAAGCTCTCGGCAAGCATCCTCGTATTTCGTTGCTGAAAGTGCAATGCTCCTTTTGATATCAGCTTCTTTACGATCAAGTTCCGCCAATTGTTGCTGAACCTTTTGCACTTGCTTTTTCAGATATGGGCTTCATGTTTTGCGAGACCAAAATCATTTAGAAATGCCAAAGTAGAGAGACACTAGGTAAAATCTTTTTGCTGAATCAAGTAAAAACATGCAAGAAACCAACTTACATTTCGTAATTTACATTCTGAATAATTATCTGAGCTGCCTCCCCGAGATAAATGTGATCTTTTTCAAACGCACGAACAATGGCTTCCCAAACACCCTAAAAAGGGAACAGATGACAAAATGCACAACAAGATAACGAACACAAAAAGAGAAGATTTCTTACAGAAGCACCCGAAAGCCGACCAAAGATGTTCCGGCTTTCCGGAGTTGTCTTCAGGAGAATCTCGTATATCTTTTTGACCTCCAAGTAACCGATCACTGGAAGCAAAACAGCGGTCACTTGGATGAGAAAACAATCAGTAAACACATTAAGCCTTTAGGCCCTCCCAATCATTCAGCATCAGACATAACCAAACTCCAAAAGCTTATGGTTTTCACTTTTCACAAACATGCAAATCAAATTTCTTCGGCATTTTCAAACAAAAGACTAGCACTTTAAGTTTTAAGTGAGAGCTGAACCAAAAACCAAATTAAGACGAATTCGTTTTAAGGTTTTAAAAATTTGCTAAACTGATGAGACAAAAGCTTTAAAAATTGAACCTTCAGGATCTTGGGTTTGAAAGAATGGATCGATCTCCTTAGGCAAAGACGAGAACTCTTTTAAGATTTTGACTCTGATCGCTCCCACCCTCTTCCTCCAATCCGCCGGAATTCTCTTCCGATCCACCAACCATTCTTCGAATTCAACAAAATTTTATAACAAATTAAGACTAGAATCTCGAAAGCAGATTATAATTCAAAAACGAAGAAAACGCAAAAACCGAAAAGATATAAAAATTCATTGTACTCGTGATAGATAATACTCTGCATTTACCTCCGAGACGAGAGAAGGTGATGTCAATTGGAAGATTTTGAACATCGTCTTGTGTCGGCATTTTTTTTTTTCTTCCGGGAAACCTTTCAACGTTTTCTGGGGAACTGATCTCCCAAGTCTTTCACAGTTTAAGGTTTTTGGAGTCTCTAACTTTGATCTTCAACATCAAATATGCCGAATCTGGTTTTCGAAATAACCGAACCAATTTACTCCGGTCCGCAACAGATTGAAAATTGTTTATTGGTTTTAATGGGTTGATCCGTTACCGCGGTTTACGAAAGGTTCAGTCGAAAACTGATCTATCTAGTAATTACCACGGTTTACAGATTAATCTACTGATTTTGTTTATAAGTTAGAACAGTTTTAAGAAAAGTATTATTTATGCATGATAAAATATAGACTTTGTAACTTTCAACAACATTAATATTGTTTGTGATTGATCGAAAAGAAAATCCGAATTAGTTTACCAGCTCAATTCTATCAAACCAATTAGCTTAACCAAAACCAAACCTAGACCATATTAGTGCCCATCCAAACAAAGTCCAATGGATTAGTTAGTGGATTGATACAAACCAAATTCAATCAATTATTGAAAATCGGAGTTCATTGATCACATAAGAATGACTGAACTTGTTCCGTATCTAGTGTTTATCGATCGAGTGTAAGACCCGGTTAATGGATAGTTAAAATTGAAAATAATTTTTCTTATAATAATATATCTGATGGAATTGAAAACTATATCATAAGCAAGATAAAAAAAAAATATAATACTTGAAGAATATAGTTGAATAATAGGAGAATATAATAATAAATAATGTTAGAAAACAAACAAAAAATATTTATACAAGTTTGTTATCAGCAATTTTTTCTAGAGAGAGAGAAGAGAGAGGGATGGAAAAGGACATGATCTTGACCGCTTTATCAGAATATTTTTCTTGTGTTTATACAAAAACAAAGTCGTCTTCTAATATTTTAAGGTAGAAGAAACTTTTAAAAATATATAATAAGCAAAGCAAAAAATCCGAAAAAAAATTAGAAAATAAAGGAGTTTGTCTTTTGCTTCTCCTCTCCAATCTCCAATTTCTCCAATATCCTTCTTAAGTTTTGATGAAACCCTCTCCACTTCAATATAACCGACCTTCTCTCTCTCTCTCTCCTGAAAACAACCAAAGTAGCTTTAAATGCTCCGTTACATAATCTCTATCTCTTTCCAAGAATATAGAGAAAGAAAAATAATATACTAGAAGATATCATCTAGTGATCAAAGCACCGTCATCATCATCAGCTGCTGCCTCTCAGGAGAGAAGACCAACATAAGAGATCGAAGATCAAATCCATCTCTCTTCATCATCATCATCTTCTGCTGTTACCATCACACGCTGATCAAACATCATCCATATATAGACTTCACCCTCATCATCATCATCAAATGCAAGGTCATCACCAGAATCATCATCAACACTTATCATCAGCCTCAGCCACGTCTTCCCTTGGAAACTTCATGTAATTTTTAGTCACATATATTTATGATTCTGAGACCAGAAGTCATAGACTTTTTTGAATTGATGATCCCCAAGTTCTAAGAGCTTTATGTGTACATGTGTGCAGGAACAAAGATGGGTATGATCTTGGAGAGATAGACCCATCACTCTTCCTCTATCTTGATGGACAAGGACATCATGATCCTCCATCAACTGCTCCTTCTCCTTTACCTCATCATCACACAACTCGTATGCACACTCTCTCTCTCTCCTTTCTTTTTTTGGGAAATTGGGGTTTGGTTTTGGTTTCAGCAGATAAGGAAGATTCCCTTCGGAGAGAGAAAGAGAGAGAGAAAGAGAGTCACAGCAAAAGCATGCCCAACAGATTTCAATCTTTCTTCTGCCATCAGTACTCTACTTTCAGCTTTGACCAGATCCTCTCTTTTTCTCTTTTCAGACATCAAATCTTTCAAATCCATACCCCTTACACTTCTAAGTTCTAACTCTTCTTTAAACCCTTTTCTCTCTCTCTCTCTCTCTCTCTCTCTCTACTAATTAGAACTAGTCCACTCATATATTTATATACATAACTTGGTATAACTAGACCATTTCTCACACATCACATGACTCATCTATGAATATTATGGCAGAGAACTTGGCGATGAGACCTCCAACATCAACGCTCAACATCTTCCCATCTCAGCCGATGCACATAGAACCACCTCCTTCTTCTACACCCAATGTAATAATAATAATTACTTTATATTTCTATATATGCCAATTTTAGTTGGTTTCTGTTTCTAATTTAATATAATGTCAGCGCAACTACTAGCTATTTCATATAATATCAAGTCAGACCAATTATTATACGTTTCTCATTTTTCTAATGAGTAGTGATTTGATTGTTTTTTGTTCTTTTATATAATGTGTTTGGTAAGACCGATAATACAAGATTGGTTCCGGCTGCTGCACCTAGTGGTTCGACTCGACCATCTTCTGAGCCATCCATGGACTTGACCAATCATTCTCAGTTTCAACCCCCTCAAGGTTCTAAAGCCATCAAGGTATTTATCTATTTGTATAATTAAAATAGTTTAATTTCTCTGTTAAGTTAAAAATCGAATATAGTTATCGTTTTATAAGCTGTTAATGGGTCATTTCGAAAATGTTATGGCAGAAGGAAGGGAACCGCAAGGGTCCTGCCTCATCGGACCATGACATGCCAAAATCGTCAGACCCTAAAGTGAGTGTATTCAATATTCATCATACAACTGCAGAAATAAGATTTTCATTATTTTTTTTCTACTTTTTGATGTTTGATATTTTCTTTATTAATATAATTTCTCAACAGACATTGAGAAGACTAGCACAAAACAGAGAAGCAGCAAGGAAAAGCAGATTACGTAAAAAGGTCAGCATACATATACTTCAATATTTGTACGTTGCAAATATAATTTTATATCCAAATAATTTATAACGTTATTTACTTTGGTAAATTACGACAGGCTTATGTTCAGCAACTGGAGTCATGTAGGATCAAACTGACCCAACTAGAACAAGAGATTCAACGGGCCAGATCCCAAGTAAACATTTAAACCTGTCTTTTTGTATATATTATATTTATTTCACCTAAAGTCTAAAATGTACCAATTTGATTTCCGATGGTTAGGGCGTGTTCTTTGGAGGGCCTCTTGTAGGAGGCGATCAACAGCAAGGTGGACTGCCCATTGGCCCTGGCAACATCAGCTCCGGTACGTGCCAGTTTCATATATACATTAATACATTTGATGGCTGAAAAACACTAAATTTCGAAAACCAAAGAATGGAAATATTGAGTAAATGCAATGTGAAGCAGAAGCAGCGGTGTTCGATATGGAATATGCGAGGTGGCTGGAGGAGCAGCAGAGGCTGTTAACCGAACTGAGGGTGGCGACACAAGAGCACCTGGCCGAGAACGAGCTTAGGATGTTTGTGGACACTTGTTTAGCTCATTATGACCATTTGATTAACCTCAAGGCCATGGTTGCTAAGACCGATGTCTTCCACCTCATCTCTGGAGCATGGAAAACTCCAGCCGAGCGTTGCTTCTTGTGGATGGGCGGTTTCCGTCCATCGGAGATCATTAAGGTACATCTAGTCTTTTCTTATAACCATATAAATATATATTTTTATGTAGGTTAGACTTTGATAGATTTTTACTTTCTCTATTCGAGCCACATCCCACACAAAATTAAGATAATATGTGTTATAATTAGTCATGATGATATTGTAAACTAATCAACATGGATCAATAGATAATTCTAAATATAATAATGACTAAAATATAATAATGACTAAAATTGTGACATTTTATTGTTTTTATCGTACATATATGTGCATAGAATACCGTACATCCAACTTTATTCAATTAATAAATTTTCATTTTCCCTGATTTAATTTTTAAAAGGTTTTAGTCTTTGATTCTCGTAAAAGAGGGTACGGTATGGTAATAATAGATACGACAGAGAAGACATAGACTATAGTGATATTGTGAGACGAGGTATATATATGTACGTATGGGGTGGGCTATATATGTATAAAACCAACCTATATATATACGTGTATGTCTTTATATTAAGACAATATAAAGGTACACGTAAAATTGATTTTAAAACAAATAAAGAATGCATGCAATTGTGTGATGGTGAAGTATTTCTAGGAAAGGTTAGGTTTTGGCATAATGTAAAAGAAAGTGTCTGTCTGTTTTTTCGAGTTATGCATGGTCCATAGGAGGGAGAGAGAAACATAAACCACCATGAAATTTAACAGAGACGACCATAATAAATAAAAGAAAATAAAAGTAAATAAAATAAACAAATGAACTTTGTGATTTTTTTTTTTGTGAGCTTTTATCAAAAAAGAATAGAAATTGTGTTTGGGAGTCATATGATATTCTTCCCGAACATATGACTATTTGACCTTTTCAACATGATCATATACGTTGGATGATTATCATATTTTACTTTTCTAAAATAATCTTGTACGTATAGCCTCTTAATTTTATTATTATTTTTTGGCCTTAATTAATTACGTAAAGCCTTCTTTAACTTACTTTTATTATAAGTTATAGTGTTATACGGTATGTGTAACTACGGTAGGAAATGAACCTTTTTTTTTTTTTTGGCCCTCATAGGAAATGATGTTAAAAAAAAAATGATAGGAAATTAATAATATAATTTGATATATGGATGGTGTGCATATCTGACAAGACATTTGGCAATGTCTCAATCTTATGTCTACTTTAGTGAAAACAAAAAGGAAAGAAGAGATTTTGGGTGTAGCTAGTAACTTGTGCATAGTACAATACACATTTAATGCATTCAACGTTCTTTATGCATCGCTTATTAAGACAATTGTTAATTCTCAAAAGTTCTCAACTTGTACATGTGTTTATTTGAAACGCATGCAGGTGATTGTGAACCAAATAGAACCATTGACGGAGCAACAGATAGTTGGGATTTGCGGGCTGCAACAGTCCACACAAGAGGCAGAGGAGGCTCTCTCGCAGGGGCTCGAGGCATTGAATCAATCCCTTTCTGACAGTATCGTCTCTGACTCTCTCTCGCCTGCTTCTGCACCACTTCCACCTCATCTATCCAATTTCATGTCACACATGTCCTTAGCTCTCAACAAGCTTTCTGCTCTCGAGGGCTTCGTTCTCCAGGTACCCTCTAATTATTTCTATTTTTTTTTAAAGTTTATATATCAAATATATACAGAGATGATATACAAGTGGACCCCTAGGGGATGTGGTCCTAATATTTTGATTAGGAATACATATTTTGATCTTTGAACTACTCCTTATTAAACACAACTATCATATATTAATATATAATTATAAATATTTAGTTGTTATAACACGCTATCTAAATATATATAGATGTTTGTATGTATGTGTATGTTTGTGTACAACTCCTGTATATAGGTATAACGTCGGCCATTATTAGTTAGAAGACATTCGTAATAATATATAAGTATAGTAATAAGAATATACGCTATATACATAGTTGTTGATTTTTGTATGGATCCTAAGAGGATGTTGAAACTATTTTGCAAAAGTTATTAAAATTAATGCCTTGACATAAGTGTATATGAAAATAATATAGTATTTAGCCTCTTGATTCCGACATTATGCAAGTAGGTATATAACAGACACTTCTCTTGTCTTATATCAACTTGGTCGGGTTGCTTTTCTTAGAAGACTAAGTTTATTAATTTTATATTTAATTTCTTAATCGTTTACTAATTTAGAACAGCCAGGTTTATGAAACAAAACATATATACATATTCTATATGCAAATGGAGATTTAGGCCAATATTATAAAACATTCATGGATCTACAAATTGGCATCTTTCAATTTCAATAATTTCTTAATATTATTTATGTATTTTATTTTATTTTTAATAGTGTTTTTTTTTTTGGATAAAAATAAGAAAGAAAAAAAAAAGTGTTTTAGCTACACGCTTAGTCGTACAACCTTTCATCCCCAAATAACAATTTGCAAAATATTATTTAAATACAAAATTAAAAACAAAAAGTGAAAGGTCCAACATTAAAAGAGGTGGTAACTATGGGGTTAGTTTACTAAAAAGGGACAATGGATTCAAACTTCCTTAACGCACGTGAAAATTGGTACCATGAATGTATGTATATATATATATATTAACATATATGTATCTATATATATCACATCAAAAAGGAAACATGGATTGCTTGGAGCCCATATCGTTTCATGATGTCATGGGCGTAACTGCACGAGTATCCCATCCTCCCAAAACATTTCCTTGAGAATATGTATTTCCTTACTTACATTCGATTTTGCAATTTTTTCTGTCTCTACTTAATTTCGGGCGTCCTTTTCGTATCATTAATAATAGGTTGATCATCTATGATTTTAGTTAGTGATAAAAAATGCATGAAAGCATGGCGTGGGACCGAGATATGGAATTCACCGTTTCACCTTTTTGACAATTTCGTGTCGTGTTCTTATTAGTGTACTAACAAGCTTAGATTTTTTTGCTTGATCAACATGTTGAATAATAGAGATTATTCCTCAATCAACCATATAATTTCGGGTCATGCGGAATCATTTGATTCATATTTCAATTTCTACAAAATTCATAGGACCAGGACTGTTAGTTTCAACAAACTCTGCTTTTTTATTTTTACTTTTCCTAGTTTATTAGGCTATTTATGAGATTATTAGTGATGGTCCAATTCAATTAATTGTCGTTAGTCTAAGTCAATAACATGAACGCAACTTTGTCCATATATTTTGTTTTGCTTTTACTATATCTCCAATTGCTCTTTCTTATTATAGTTTTGAACTAATACATTAGAAACTTACAGGCGGATAATTTGAGGCACCAAACGATCCATAGGCTGAACCAATTGTTGACGACCCGTCAAGAAGCACGATGTCTTCTAGCCGTTGCCGAATACTTTCACCGTCTTCAAGCTCTAAGTTCTCTCTGGCTAGCCCGTCCTCGCCAAGATGGATAATACTAAAACAAGTGATGAAGGCCTAAACCCAAAAAAAACAAAAACCAAGAGAATAGGTTGATTAGTTAGCCAGCTTGACCCTCTTTATATATTGTCTCTTTACTCAAATATACAACAGTTAGGGAAAATTGTATGGCTTCTTTTGTTATATGATTCCCTTCTTACTATATGTTTTTAATTTTGATGCAGATTATGTAGACTATTAAGTATTCCATACCTTTAATGAATTCGTCCTTGTGCAAGTGAAAAATTAGACATGATCTTCAATTCCAAACACAAGATCATAGATGAATTCGTCCTTTAATTGTTTCTAAGAATTTTTTTTTTTTTTTTTTTGGCAAAGATTGTTTCTAAGAATATGAAAGAGAACTGAAAGGAAAGAAAAAGAGAAGGCTAGCAACAATTGCAATTGCATGCAAGATAGAGAGGAGAGAGAGGAACTTGTAACTTGTTAGGTCAAATTGTAGCATTGACCAGTGAGGAATGTGACAAATGGTGAGGTTTGTAGGATACCGTCAGGGACTTGGGATCAGTACCGTTTTGCTTTGGGTTCAACGCCCCTCTTTCTTCTTTTACTTTCCATGTCTTTGCTGTCACCCAGTTAGTTTTTCAACTCTTCCTTTAAAAAAAAAAAAGTGAATAGTATTTTTTGTTTCTTTTTACTGCAAAAGTGAACATTACTACACATGGTCAAACGAAAAATAAAATTTATTTTACATAACAAAAACGAGATTGAATTAAATTCCAATTTAGATATACAAAAAATTTTTGGGAAAAATAGTTTCTAAAACTAATCTTGCTGGCTTTCCTTTCTACAGTCTAGAATGAAGAGGAATGGTGAGGAGTTGTCTGAACTATGATTTTCTAATAGATCAATCCACAATCAATGAAGATGATCGATGAGTTTACATGAACCTATTTTTTCCATACACAAATACGAAATATACTTGTCTTGTGATAAGAGATACTGTGAGCCGTAAAAAAAATAAAAAATAAGGGATAATGTACTGTGGACTTAAAAATTATTTGTTTATCAAAAAGAAAAATGAAAACCATTCTAACCGATTAAAAAAAAAAAAAACCATTGTAATTAAAAAAAAAGGAAAAGCTTAAAACGGCTAATGATGGGCATGGGCCTGGCCTTTTTCTTTTGCCGTCGTCCATCCGGCAGAACCATTTATCTTCATTTTAACCATATAAAAATTAAGTGTGAACCTCAGAAACCAAACTTTTTCAAACCGAAATTGAACTGAGTTTTATTTTAAAACCACAATATACCAATATTTTGAAGCCGTTTTGTGCAGGACTTGCATGTGATGGATAAAACACATCAGTATTATTCTTGGACGACAAATAATATGGGAAATAACATTGTTTGTGGTAAGCATGGCGACATTTGAGCATAATGAGATCTTCATGAGGTTCTAGTAAGTTCTCATAACACAGAGAACATGTTGTTTGACGAAACGCCTCGACTTGGAGCCAATATTCCTCATCCAGCCAATATCTATGACGCCACCCACCCCCTGCGTTGATAATATTAAGCTTGACGAAGCATTCTTGCCCAAAGACCACAAAAGGTTTTAGCTTTTTTTTAGAATGAAGCTCGGTGACATGGTTGGAGAGACTCTGGGCAACATCATTCCAAGTCCAGTTTGGATGAATAGTCCGATAGCGAAGGAGATTGGTATTAGGGATTGCCGGCTCTAGTGCTCGAATCGCATCAAATAGCCTCGTTGGGGTTACGAAGCAGTCGCGTCTTAAATGACAATTTTGTACATAAATTATCTCACCAGCAGATTGCTCCATCAATACTTCTGACCCTTCTAAAGTTCTGTAGACTGTTCTAAAATATTAATAGCCCAATTAAGAGGCGGTTGTGTACTGGATAAGAATACAAAGTATTTTATTAAATATCTCTAACCATTTAGAACGTAAATAACTTAACTTAACAAAGTATTTTATTAAATATCTCTAACCATTTAGTATATTTGTCAAGATATAGCATTTAGAAGGTAACATAACTTAACAAAGTATTTTATTAAATATCTCTAACCATTTAGAACGTAGATAACCTACTTTTTATTATATTTTTGATAATGATATAACCTACTTTTTCATTAAGTATTCCCAACCAACAAAATAATTGTTCTTTAATTGAAGAAAAAAATGGTATTGGTTGAAATAAATTTTCAAAAGAAAATACATAAGTAAAATATTAATGTATAAATAAATTAATGTAATGCATGGACAACAAGAATTGGTATATATAATGAATTGAAACTCTTGTACAACTGTTGTACAATTTGTAGATTGAAACTATAAGATAGTTTTCTTCTTTGTACTTAAGAAATTGATATATTGCGTGCTGCTAATCTCTTTTTTTTTTCTTTTACCAGTCCATATTAGATAAATGAAAACCACTCTAACCCTATACTAATCTATAAAGGGAAAAATGTCAAAAAAATCGCCAACTTTCAAATTTGGGAAGATTAAATCACCAACTTTCAAAATGTCATTTTAATCACCAAGTTTATGTTGACTTTTGATTTAAATACATAACTTTCGTTGACTTTGCTGTTTTGGACATCACGTTAAGTCTCCGTTAACGGAGTTTATTTTCCGTTAACAATCTCCGTTAAGTCGAAACATACAATATAAAAATTGTTGTTTACAAATCTAACAAGCTATATTAAAGTGGCCTGTTGGTAAAAAGTGTGGGTTGCTTTTTAACGGAACAAGGGTTCGATAATACCCAGATGCAAAATTTTTAATCTTTTTAAAAAATTAAACACAACGCTGAGGACTCGAACTCATGACCCGATCGAAGTAAATATGAACCGTAACCAACTGAGCTGTGAAGATTTATTGACAAAGACAGAAACACAAATACTTGTTATTCTAAATATTTGGTCTTAATTATCATCTCCTCAATTTCTTCTCTTCTTCCACCACCAGTTTATGCGACTATGCGAGGATCCGAAAACGGTTATGCGAGAATCAATCTCAATGCAAAACGAAGTCTCACTGAATCTCGCCAAACACGTAATCACCACCGCCTCTAAAAACTCCAACGTCATCTTCTCTCCGGCTTCAATCAACGTCATCTTCAGTATAATCGCCGCTGGATCCACCGGCGCAACGAAAGATCAGATCCTCTCTTTTCTCAAATTCTCTTCCACTGATCAACTCAATACATTCTCCTTCGATATTGTCTCCGCTGTTCTCGCTGACGGTAGTGCTAATGGTGGTCCTAAACTCTCGGCGGCTAATGGTGTTTGGATCGATAAGTCTCTTTCCTTTAACACGTCTCGTGGAAGAAGAGAAGAAATTGAGGAAGAAGATGATTAAGACCAAATAGTTAGACTATAAAACTATTTGTGTTTCTGTATTTGTCAATAAATCTTCATAGCTCAGTTGGTTACGGTTCATACTTCTTTTGAGTCATGAGTTCGAATCCTCAGCGTTGTGTTTTATTTGTTAAAAAGATTTAAAATTTTGCAACTTGGAAGATTACAAACAGACCGTTATAACTAAAGCCTCCTAGTTTTGGGGTTTAGACTAAACCCAACAACACAGTACATGAACATTGATAAGATTAGAACCAAACACTTATGAGCATATTAAAAAAGCAGAGCAGACACACACACACACGAACTGAAAATAAGCAGAGAAGACCTGAAGGCTGAAGCCACAAAGAAATTGTACCATTTAAAGCATACAATCTGCTTTCGAAGGTAATTTCCTGAAGAAATTACTTGGAGCAGAAGGCATCTTGCTTCTGAACTTGGGATGCCTCATCCAGAATATCCCAGCCGCAAGAGCTATGATCTTGAAAGGCGTCACGTACAAGATCATCGCGGCTACAAGACAAAAAATTACAAACAAGCAAGTCGCACGCGGATCTCTCCAACTCAACAGTGCTTGAAACCTCTCCCCTTGCGTTGCAATGTCTCCAACAACCATCTGAATCCGACCCGCAACGCTTCTTAACCTATCATACCTCATCTTTACCACATCTTGTCCCTTTGAAGTTGGGAAAGTATCAAATTCCTCATCTAGCTCATCGGCGCTAGCCGCTTCAGCCCAAGAGAGCTTTGTGTCCATATGAGGAGGATGGCGCGGCCTGAACCGGAAATTCCAAAGCCCTATCAAGAACATGTAGAGGAATGTCGTTGGGAGTATCAGCTCCGGATAACAAATCAGTATGAAGAAGAGAACGTGGAACAAGATCGTCGTCAACGGATTCTTCCAGTAGCAGACGTCTCCGAGCCATTTGCTCATAGCAATCAAGCCTGAAAATACAGAGACTATCCTGAAGAAGTTAGCTTTGCTCCTTCTCATGCTCCACATGTGTGAATCAACATCGAGCATGTACTCTACAATCTCTTTCCTTAAAGGAGGTTCTGCTCTAGATAACCTCGCCGCGACAATGCTCATCGCTTGGTATCTAAGACTGTCTAATTGGTTCACGGTGAATGGATGGAGATAATGCATCTTTGGAAGCAGAGGATGGCCATATAGATAGATCATGTGAGCCAAAGATAGACAAGTGAATCTCACAGCTAATTGGACTTCTCCCATCTTCTTTAACCCTTTTGTTTGCAGAACAAGAAGAGGGTAGGAGTGGGTGTAGATTCTATCGGCCTCTAGAGTCGATAATCGGATCCTTACCTTCCCGATTCTCGCATCCACTTTAGCTCCATTGTTGGATTTCTCGCTCCCGCCAAGGTGACAGTTATCGAAAACTCCCAATGTGATGACAGTACAAGGATCATACACTTCCCATGTGTATTGCTCATTCCATTTAGGATTATTGCTGTCAATGATGGTTCTTGTTCTCACCCATTTCTGTCCGTACTTGGCAACACAATATGGATCTGTTGTTGCTTTACCGTCCTTTGTTTTCATCGGCGAAAGTCCTTGAGCACTCAAGATTCCTACTTCCAGGATTCCAATAGGTTGCTTCCATAGTTGCCTTGCCGTAGGCTTTACATCACTGATGTACAGAGTTGACTCGTCCATTACATGGTAACCGCCTTCAAGGCAAACTCGTAGATGGATTCGGCTGGAGAACTTGAGCTCGTGTCTCTTGTCTCCTTCCAGTGCCCCAAACCCAAACTTTTCAAGGGTGTACCATTTGGAATGAACAGCTCTGTGATCTAATCTTTTCTCAAATACATTCAAAGGTGAGATCAGCCTCCCCATGACTTCATCTTTAGCTGGTGTCACCTTGTTTTCGACCGTCAAAAAGAACTGTTCTTCAAATGGTTCGGCAGCTACAAAAACAAGATCTTCGTTCCACATCGGATTCGTCGTCTTGGTAGGACATAACTTTGTTTTTAGAATCTGATTCCCAACTTGTACCTTAACAAAAGCTTGAGGGGGTTGGCTCCTGTCACTAGGCTCAATATCTTGTGCCTCGATGACATTAACCCGCAAATACCACAGTTTGGGAGATACATAGACTTTAGACCTCACACTTTGGACACCCTCTCCGTGAACAGAGGAAGCATCCGAATGCCAAGCATCAGGAAACGCTTCATCAGCTTGCGTCCCAAGCCAAACCGCTACCATAACCTCTCCCCTCTTCTTACTCTCACCTCGCCGATCTTCTAATCTGTACCACTGAGGTGCAAGTGGGCTATCAGGAGGAACTCTTGTAGGAACCTCACGCATATCAAACACAACCTTCCCGATGTATTCATCTCTTGTAACCATCTCCCTATCGCGCACAAATACTTCGACTGTAGAGGATTGGACCTTGTCTTTTGAAAAGGCGAAAACTTGATTCCACTCCGGGTTGGTCC
Source organism: Erysimum cheiranthoides (assembly GCA_011420285.2). Lineage (NCBI taxonomy): Eukaryota > Viridiplantae > Streptophyta > Magnoliopsida > Brassicales > Brassicaceae > Erysimum > Erysimum cheiranthoides. Next base: position 19,607,195 of record CM022178.2, on the reverse strand, counting down.
TTTTCTCGAAATGTTTAGTCTTTCCTTTGTAGTTTCCTATTTTCACTTCCACATAAGGATCGCAATTGCTGGTGACAGGGTTTGGAGGAAGATCCTTGGCTTTGACGACCCGAACATAGAGATAAAACATTTGCTCAACAAGGTCGTATGTGCTTGCAGCTCGTTCACTGCCAATCCATCCGGTTCCTCCGCGTTGTCCTCCATGTGGCCATTTCTCTCCAAGCTCTGGTTTCATGTCTTTAAGCTTATAGTCTTCTTGGCTCTTAGCTCCATCTTTGGCTGCCATGGTTTTAGATTACTTGAACCAAAATATTTCTTCACCTGACATACAAAAAACACAAGCTTAAAAATTGCAGGGAAGAGCAGAATCTAAGAATTGCAGAAAAAAAATATTAGACAAAACCAATTTCTTGGATGTAAAGAAACTAATGTATCTCCTTATAACTGATTTAAGACCTTAGTAATTAGTATTTAGCAATTTACTTTCAAACTTAAAGAAGATAATTGATAAGATTCTTACATGATTTAAACGATATACTAAGTGGTCGACGCAAACCTAACCTCTGTCTCTTTGTTCTATTTCATGAACTCATTCAAGTGTTTGCAGGAAAACACAGAATAGTATCTTCGATCATCTTTTGCAAATGAAAAGTAAGTGAAGGATAAATACCAAATCGAGATATACAGAGTAAATGAAAAGAAAAAGAAGATAGCAAATTAACAAAATCAATGAAAGAGATAATTTATATTGTCGAACGTACAAAAAACAGAGCTATTTTTATATGGACCAACAATATATCAAGAACAATTAGTCATGTAATTGATTTATGAAGCATGTCTATATATGTAAAGAGGGATGCGTTTAGTAAAGTAGTACCTTGAGAAAGAAAGATGTTGAAGAAGTTGCCAAAAATTCTCTGTTTTGCTCTACCAGTGAAATGAAAAAAAGAATTATAAGAAACCAAGAAGTTAAGAGTATTGTTGCATAATCAAATTTTGGTTTGATACGCACAATAATAATTCAACATTGGGAGAGAGAGAGAGAACGAAAGAGAAACAATTCTATTACACAGGAAGAGAGGAATCAAATGAAAAAAGCAAGAACGAAAAAAATTACTCTTATTCTCTCTGTTTTTCTCCTTCTTTTAGAGGGAAGCTGATTCTTTTTCTTTCTTCGCTTTTTATTATATAGGGAAGCAGATTACATATTCGTATATAGTTTCCCGAAAATGTACCACAGATAAATACTCAAACCCAACATCTAGTGACACTTTCTCATGCTTTAATCAATACTTTCATAAAAAAATATAAAATAAAACAAGTAAATATAAATTTACAAGAACTCACATATCTCCTAATGGTAATATATTTAGTGCCAAAGTGATAATTAGAAATATGTTATAAAACATTTGCAACACCAACTGAGCATATATATCTTTAGTGTTTCTTTCTGTCTGATTGGAATAAGCATCTAAAAAATAGCTTTTTCGACTGAAACTTTTTCATAAAAAGCAAAAGGGCAGGCTAAGGAGTGATTATTAATTGATTGAGTAACATCATTACCTAATTATCCCGTCATTTTTAATTATAATGCCCGCACTAGAAGAGCTTAGAAAACTATTTGCTAAAAATAATAAGTGAACCAAGACTAATTCGACCCTAAACCAGAGATGAAGCTAACTTCAATTAGATCGACATTTCCCTTTGTAGTTGTACCAAACCAGAACCGGTTCTTCACTCCAATTGCATTTGTTAAATGTGACCAGGTTTCAACAATAGCAAATGAGCTCAATTTTCTTGAAAATCATGTAATAGACAAATTATAGATGAGTTCTTCACAATTTCCAAGAAACCTTTTAAGGATAAAGTTTTGTTTTTATCAACGAAGATGAATTTAAGTTGCCTAAAATTCAAGACCTCCAAAAAAAGGTGTGGAATACATTCTTATATTGGTTTTTTTTTGTCAAAAAGTTATAAGTTGGTTCTAATATTATTACTTAGTTTTTAATATGCAAATTTTTATTAAAAAAAAACTTATAATTGGAATGCTTTTTTTTCTTTTTTTAAAAAAAACCATTTATGAAGGTTAATTTAATTTTATGAACCAACTTATCAAGTTGTAAAGGATCCAACTTTAGTGGTCTGCTTTTGCTGCCTCAAAGATGCTTAGTAATGATGACTATATTATTATGTGTTAATCTAAGTAAAATATTTCCCCCACCGTCCAATACATCAATTTCATAGTTAGTTGATAGACTTGTCACATACATAATATCCATTATAATCGATTTAATTTGTTTCACAAAAACGATTATTAATAATGTACGTACAACGAAAACAAAGTCGAATGGGATACGATCAAGTTAGAAGGCAGCTATCATTTAGACTTGGCATTGCAAATTAGGCCATCTCTGTGCGATACGGTAGATCATTTGTAAACCAGTATTAATATTTTTGTATAATAATTGTTTACTGTTTAGTATGAAGTATGAACGATGAAAAAAATTAAAAAAATGGTTACTATCAATCTTGTATGCCACTTGTTAACGAGTTACGGGGACATAACGGTGGCTCCCGACATAATGCCCACTATAAACTCATTGGGCCTCATTTACGTTCATTATGAGATTAATCAAGCCCACAATTAGGCTCTTGTTTGTTCATAGAAAAATCCCTACTGCCCAGAAGAATCAATAGATAAAGCCGTTTATGATTAATCTCTCCCAAGTTCCAACTACCAACGGTCGGATCGATATATAGCCGTTTGAAGATGACCTTAAAACTCTTTTCGAAATTTCCTTATTAATAATATGAACCTGAATTCATTTCAGACCCAAAATCTAAATTTTATCACAAGTCTTCTGTTTGCTCGATATATCAATTGGGTTACTCAAATTGGATAGAACTTCCACCAGTTATAGCCTAATTATATATAACGTGTTTTTGCATTACCCAAACATATTCAACGCCGACATCTTGACCATATGTATTGACTATTATTACGATCCATGTGTATCAGAGATCAAATCGAATCCGTCTCTCTAAGTCTATATCACTCACTATGTAGTATGTATCATTCACATATTCCATCAAAACTTTAAACCGATACCAAACACTGACACCATGGATAAGACAGCGACAGTACTTTCCTCTCTTTTGTTCTTGTTCACATTCCTCACGATCTCTTTGTCTAAAGATCTGTGTAACCAAAACGACAAAAATACCCTCCTCAAGATCAAGAAATCCCTAAACAACCCTTACCACCTGGCTTCGTGGCACCCCGAAACCGACTGTTGCTCATGGTACTGCCTCGAGTGCGGCGACGCCACCGTTAACCATCGCGTCACCGCCCTAACTATATTCTCCGGCCAGATCTCCGGTCAGATCCCGCCTGAAGTCGGTGACTTGCCGTATCTTGAGACCCTTGTCTTCCGCAAACTCTCTAACCTCACTGGTACAATCCAACCCACCATCGCTAAACTCAAGAACCTCAAGACCCTAAGGCTCAGCTGGACAAATCTGACCGGTCCAATCCCTGATTTTCTCAGTCAGCTCAAGAACCTCCAATTCTTAGAACTTTCCTTCAATGATCTCTCTGGTTCCATACCAAGTTCTCTATCTTTATTACCTAATCTCTTGTCTCTTGAACTCAGCAGAAACAAGCTTACTGGTAAAAAAACCTATCTTTCTCTATTTCAAATTTCAATCATCGTATTTTTTTACCCTGTTTTCTCAATCTGATTAAGAAACTGTTTCCTTGAATTAGGTTCGATACCAGAATCATTTGGCTCATTTCTAAGTAAAGTCCCTGACCTTTACCTATCACACAACCAACTCTCTGGTTTGATACCCAAGTCACTAGGTAACCTCGACTTTAACCGGATCGATTTCTCCCGCAACAAGATCGAAGGTGATGCTTCCATGTTGTTTGGAGCCAACAAAACGACATGGTCCATTGATTTATCAAGAAACATGTTCCAGTTCGATCTTTCTAAGGTTGAGATCCCTAAGACACTTGGTGTCTTGGACTTGAATCACAACGGGATCACAGGGAATATTCCGGTTCAGTGGACCGAAGCTCCTCTTCAGTTCTTCAATGTTAGCTACAACAAACTGTGTGGACGCATCCCCACTGGAGGCAAACTTCAGACATTTGATTCTTATTCCTATTTTCACAATAAGTGTTTGTGTGGTGCACCTCTTGAGATTTGCAAGTGAACAAAGCTTGTCTGTCTCTAGGTTTCCAAATAAATTGATTTGAGTCCTATATACACAAATATGTAATATTATCCGGATTGATTGATAAAACATGAACCAAAACTCGCATTCGGTGAATTCACAGCACATGTTCAAAAGTGTTTAATCTGATCGATTAATGGAAAAAAGGATATAAACGGAATCTTTGAGTTACGGTTTGGTATGGTTTCTCAATTCGGTTTGGGTTTATACCCAAATTTGAAAAGTAAAACCAGATTGGTTAAGAAAAGCAAAAAAAAAGAGAGAGAGAAAAACCCTAATTTCCTTATTCATCCAAATCCCCAAATTTCTCGATCTCGTCGTTCTCTAATCGTCACAGAATTGCATTCTCGTAATCGCTTTATAGACTTGTAGTCACCGCACCGTTGCTGTAGATTTCTAGTCGAAGGGAACTTGATGGAATCAAAGATCACTACGAGCGCGTCTACTTCAAAAGATCCTTTCTTTTGCTTGAAATGGCCATGGGATTCAAACAAACAACCCAAATCTTCAAGCGTCTGCGACTTTCAAGGACCGTGGCTCTTCAGATCTATGCAAACTATTGGCTCCATTGCTCTCAGCTCCTTGACTTCATTTGGCCAAAATCCAAACTTTAGACCAAAGAAGAAGCCTTTAAGTAGTTGTGAGCAAGGAGAAGCAGAGCAGAGAGCTTTTGCAGCTGCTTTAGCCAGCCAAAAAGAAGCTACAGTTCTTGAATTTTACTCACCCAAATGCAGACTCTGCTATTCTTTGCTCAACTTTGTTTTAGAGATAGAGAAAAGGAATTCAAATTGGCTCAGCATTACAATGGCAGACGCAGAGAATGAGAAATGGTTTCCTGAGGTATAAATAAATAAAGCTCTTTCTCTCTTCTCGCTGCATACACAAATTGCAGAGCTTTTTCTTGATTGGTAAGACTCAAGATTTCACCTTTCTCTCTCTATGTGTTTAATTGTTTAAATGCAGCTTCTCCACTATGACATAAAGTATGTTCCTTGCTTTGTTTTGTTGGACAAAAATGGACAAGCATTGGCCAAAACAGGAGTTCCAAGTAGTCGTGCTCATGTCATCGCTGGTATCTCTCATCTTCTCAAGATGAAGCGCCCACCGTCGGGTTGATTCCACATTTGGTGCAAACAAGTTATTAAAAAACCCCAATTAATCGAAAAAAAGGTTGTGGATTGTTTATTTTTGGTACTTAAATCGGAATGAGAGTCATGGTTCTAGAATGTGCATAAATGATTAGGCCAGAAAGAGGTTACTTTACTAATTGCCGTGGAAGATTATGGTGATAATAGATGTTTTTGTGATATCACACTGGGTGATAATAGATGATTATAGACTTATGGGTATTCAAAGATTTGCTCTTCTTCCTTACTTTACAACGGGCTTGCTCATGGGTATTTGATAATTTTACTGTGTTCCGGTCAGCAGAGGGATAATGGTGCTTATACCGAGACCTTTCTTAGGGGTTTTTTCAATCGTCTTTGTCAAGTGCTTGAAAAGGAGGAGGATGAACTGGAGATAGCTTTGATTGATTTGCATGCTTTTGAGTTTTTTGTTAACATGGGGTATAACAAACACCAACACAGATGCAGTCTCCAATGTCTCAGTTTGACGAGTCAGCACTTAGTCCAGACGACCAGTTTATTGCTCAACATCCGGTAATGTTTTCTTCGGACTCTTACCGTCTGTTTTTTCTTCTTTTCCTTTTAGTTCTGACTTAACTTGTCGTATCTAATTAGCAATCATATATTTTCAGGGTTCCTCGACGATCAGGGTTTCTGTTCCAAACGTCAATGATGGGCAAGTCATTGAGATCATAGTGCAGTCGTTGTCGGAAAACGTAGCAAGTTTGAAGGAGAAAATAGCAAACAAACTGGAGTTAAGTGGAAAAGCCGGGTTTTAAAAGACATCAAGTCACTTGTATATTACAGTGTTGGAGCAGGAGAAAGCCTAACACTTTCCTTGTGAGAACGTCCCTTGTGGATGCAGGGGAAATGCTTTTCAATCTCTTAACTCTTCGTCAATAGATGTTTAAATTGGTGTATAAACACTCTCTCTAACTCACTTGAGTTAAGCTTGCTTAGTGAAGTTAAAATTTAATCATATATATTATTTATTTATTGCTAAACCAGTTAAAGAGTTTAATTATAAAAAAAATTATAACATAACAATTATTGAAACAACTTATAGTTTAGGAATTTAATTAAACCAGATATTAGTTTGTCGTAAAATATATAATAGTCTGCTACTCTGCTTATATGAGACTATGAGAGAGATATGATTCAGGTGTTCAAAAAAAAAAAAAAAAAATGAGAGAGATATGACTTTTACAATAAATTTAATACTTAAAAGAAAGATAAAAAATTGTTTAATTTGTTAGTGTGCGGTTTTTGATTAAAAACGCTGGGTAAAGCGTGTTGTTCATTACCAAAAGCGGTCCAGTGTATTATTTGGTGGACGAAACCGCAAACCCATTTTTTTGTTTTTTTTTTTTATAAAAAACGCAAATCTGTTGCGGTTTTCCAAAAACCGCTTTGAATTCCGCAACTAATATGTCACCATTCACTACCTATATATATCAAAATCATACTATCATAGTTTCCATAATAACTCAAACACAAAGACCAAAACACTATGGATAAGACAACGGCATTGCTCTTCTTCTTGTTCACTCTCCTCCTCACGACCTCTTTAGCTAAAGATCTCTGTCACAAAGATGACAAAAAGACCCTCCTCAAGATCAAAAAATCCCTAAACAACCCTTACCACCTCGCCTCATGGGACCCCAAAACCGACTGCTGCTCTTGGTACTGCCTCGAGTGCGGCGAGGTCAACCACCGCGTCACCTCCCTATTCATACAAGACGGCGAGATCTCCGGTCAGATCCCGCCTGAAGTCGGTGACTTACCGTATCTGGAATCCCTTGTCTTCCGTAAACTCACTAACCTCACTGGTCACATCCAACCCACTATCGCCAAGCTCAAGAATCTCACTTTTCTCAGACTAAGCTGGACGAATCTCACCGGTCCGGTTCCTGAGTTTCTGAGTCAGCTCAAGAATCTTGAGTACATTGACCTTTCCTACAATGACCTCTCTGGTTCCATACCCAGTTCTCTCTCTTCATTACCTAAACTCGGGTATCTTGAACTTAGTAGAAACAAGTTTACAGGTGAATAACTTTTTTCTTTTCTTTTTGTCTCTATTAGCCATATCGATTAATCTCATTAACAAAATGTATTTTTTCTAACCTCAACTTTAAACTTCCAATCAGGTCCCATACCAGAGTCATTTGGGTCGTTTTCAGGAAAAGTCCCTAGCCTTTTCCTATCACACAACCAGCTCTCTGGTACGATACCAAAATCACTTGGCAATTCCGACTTTGACCGGATCGATTTATCCCGGAACAAGCTTCAAGGCGATGCTTCCATCATGTTTGGAGCTAAAAAAACGACATGGAGCCTTGATATATCGAGGAACATGTTCCAGTTCGATCTCTCCAAGGTTAAGCTCGCTAAGACACTTAATAGGTTGGACTTGAATCACAATAGGATCACAGGGAGTATTCCGGCTGATTGGAGCAAAGCTGAATTTCAGTTACTCAATGTTAGCTATAACAGACTGTGTGGACGCATCCCCAAAGGAGAGTATATTCAGAGATTTGATTCTTATTCTTTTTTGCACAACAAGTGTTTGTGTGGTGCACCTCTTCCGAGTTGCAAGTGAAGATTCAAGCAAAACCAAGCTTTATCTCTAATGTACCCAATAATCAATCAAGTCTAAAGACATCTGTATCTTTATTTCGTATGATTAATAAAAGCATGAGCCAGTGTTGCATTTGATGAATTCATAGCACATTTTCGAAATGTATTTGATCGATCTGCTAGCAACGCTCGAGCGTTGCACCCATAGGCAGAGGTTGTTGAGAAATTATAGACCTCGAAACACTGACACCAATGACACCAAGCTCTTGACGAATTTCACATTGAGAGATCGAAGTGGAAGTTGTTAATCGTAGTCCCTAGACAAGTCCAATGTTACGGTTGTTTTGTTATGTCCAAAGAACATCGAAGCATCTCCACTGAATTTGTTTCCTGACAAACTCAAAGGATTGACTGTTACCATAAAGACTTTGGCATAAACATAATCGATTGGACCGGATAGTTCGGTTACCCTAAACCGGAGGTAATTAAGATTTTTGAGTTTGGTGATGGAGCGTGGAATAGTTCCGCTGAGACTGCTCCAACCTAGGATAACGAGGTCGCCGATCTCCTACGAAGGCGATGGTGAGGCCGGTGATGCGGCGGTGGGTGCATTCGAGGCCGATCCAGTCGGTGCGTGGATCCCAAGAGTTGAGGAGTTTAGGGTTGTGTTAGGGATTTCTTGATCTTGAGGAGGGCAGTTTTGTCATTTGAGTTGCAACTTTCATAGCTTGGGTAGAAATTAATAGAGAGCTTCATTCTCATCATTGATTGATATCTGCTCTACCATTGGATTCTCAACTTGCTTTCAAGGTTCTCTGTTTTTGTAATAATTTCGGTTCTATCAAAGTATAAAGAGGATGGTCAAAAGTAAGTGGATATCAATAATACGGTCCAGTTTGATGCTTCACAATTCACATGCTTTTTATGTTACAACCAATTTTATTTAATTTACGAAATTTTTTAAAAAGTGCTGTAAAACGTTTTTTACAAAGTTGACATTTCGTTCTAGTGGAGAAAATAATTATATAGCCTCTTTAGCAATAGGAACACACTCCAAAGGTGTGGCTGGTCCAGCTGGAGGCAGAGATGATCCAAGTCCCTTCATTCCTCTCTACACTTCTCTTCTCTTTTAGCTCAAAACATTGCATTATCTCAGCTACAACGATTGGAACGAATATAAACACCATTTTCTCTCCAGGACAACTTCTTGTCCCAGCTCCAAAGACATCATCTTCTCAATGTTAGCTACAACGACTGTGTGGACACATCCCAGCATGAGGGAAACTTCAGACATTTGGTTCGTATTCCTAATTTATATACAAGTGTCTGTGTGGTGCAAGTGAACCAAGCTTGTCTATAGGTTTCCGAAAAAAATCGATTTGATTCTATAGACGATATGTATTATTATTATCCGGATTGAAAAAAAGTTGAACAAAACCAAAGAAAAAAAAAACTCCTTTCTATCAAATTAAGTGGGTCTAACAAATTATTATGGATCGAAATTATAAGCCCAACTAATAAAGGCCCATTGGAAAATCATTTCCTTCATTTCCAAGCTTTAGATCTCGAAGCCGTTTGTTCTCCGCTACGTCTTAGACGTCACGGCGGTTCTTTTCCCGGCTGAGGTACGGTGGTTCTTATCTCTCTCCGAAACCTTTAAGTAGTCATTCGCGTTGCTGATTCCTCTTAATTTTTTTTCTTCCTATCGATCTCTTTCTCTGCCTTATCCCATGGGATGATGGGAATTTATATCCGCGTTAATCAACATATTTCACTAGATTTGATATCAAACAAACTGGAGTTAAGTGGAAAACCCAGGGTTTAAAAGACAACGAGTCACTTGCACAATACAATGTTGGAGCAGGGAAATGCTATTCAATCTCTCAACTCTTCTCTGACTTAAGTTTGTTTCAACTTAGTTTAATTATTTATTCATAAGATAAAGTTGTATTGCGGTAAACGAATTAAAAATGAAAGTGCACCGGTGTATTGTATATTTTCTTTCATTGTTCTCGATATTAAGAGCTTGAGACGAGAGTGACTAATGGCACCATCATCGCCTATTTGAATTTTTTGCATTTCATTAACTAATAAGCAAACGAAATTCTCAATTTTTATTGTTAATTTCTATTACAACCTTTGGTTCAAGTGGAAATATGATTGTATAGCCACTTTAGCAACAGGAACACACACCAATGGTGTAGCTCTAGGCAGAGATGATCCTGTCCCTTCGTTCATCTCTACACTTCCCTTCACTTTCAGCTCAAAACACTGTATCATCACAGCTACTACGACTGGAACGAATCTAAACACCATTTTTTCTCCTGGACAGCTTCTTCTCCCAGCTCCAAAAGACATCATCTTCTCACTCATGACCTTCCATTCAATCCCTTCAAATCTCTCAGGCCTAAACTCCAATGGATCTTCCCATTGATTTGGATCTCTTCCAATGCCCCAGACGTTAACTATCAATCTCGTTTTCGCGGGGATTCTGAATCCTGCCACCGCGCATTCTTCATCCGATTCTCTCACGAATATTGGTCCTCCAGGGTGTAACCTCATTGTCTCCTTCACCACTGCTTGGATGTAACTGAGATTGCACAAATCCGATTCTTCAACTACTCTCTTGTTTCCCACCACTTGCTCTATCTCTCGTTGCGCTTTCTTCATGATCTCTGGATGGTTTATCAGCTCTGCTAGAGCCCATTCCACTGTTATGGCAGATGTATCTGTTCCTCCCCCATATATGTTCTGCATAACAGTGAATTAGGAAGATGTAACGTCTCAAACTATTTTAAGGCCCTGTGAAAAATTTATATCAAAATATGAATGTCTTGACTTTAGAAGAAAATTACCATGATAAAGGCCTTAATGTTTTCTCTTGTCAGCTTCATATCTGCGTTTTTGTCTTCATATATGTCGAGCAAAATATCTAGCATGTTCCTTGCTTCTGCATCCTTCTTCTCCCTAGACTCATGCTCTTTCATTATTCTTTCTATGATCACATCATATTTGTCTCGAGCATTCTTGAGCCTCTTCTTGAGTCCTTGCAAATCAAGCCTTCTTAAGAACCAAAACGTTTCAGAAACGTTGAAAAACCCGGCTAATTCATTCAACTCCACCACCATTTTGATAACTTCCTCTGTTTTTCCGCCACTGACACTATCCGATTGGATTTTTCTGAACATCATTCTCGTTATGATGTTACTTGTCAATTCCTTCAGCTGCTCACCAAGATTAACACTCTCTTCTGCTTCTGATTTCTTCATAACGTGTATCAGAAGCTTCCTCAACTCCTCGCTTCTCACAGAAACAAAGCTATCTAATGCTCTGCTGCTGAAGAGCTCCATCATACAAATTCTCTTCATGAACTTCCAGTGAAGTCCGTAAGGCGCTGAGAAGAAATCGGCTGAGCCATAAGTAAGGTAGTCAACGTTTTGCATTGTGGGACGGTTCAGGAAGTTGAGCTCATTGGATTTGAGAATCTCATTTGCCATCTCGGCCGATGAGACAATAAGATTAGGAATAGAGCCAATGAAGAGATACATCAAGGGTCCATAGCGGATTGAGAGCTTGTGAAGTGCTTGGTGAGCTATGGGACCAAGAAGGTGAATGTGCCCGATGATCGGTAAAGCTGTTGGGCTTGGTGGGAGTGGTAATTTGTCGCGTAATCTGTTAGTAATAGCCTGGATCAAGACTGTGATTCCAAGGCATAAAGGGATGATTACGAAGAAGTATTGTAAATCCACCATTCTCGTTTTTGTTTGTGTATGAGAGCGATGTTAAGATGATTTTATAGGATAGGTACAAAGTCATGAGTCCTTATGGTATCAAATGTTAATCCCAACTTCAAGATTCTTTCTTTTCTCTTGTTGTCTTTTTTCTCCTTTTTGTCTCTTTTGTAAGGGTATAATCTCTGTTTTTGATCCTGTTTTATGTTTATTTATCTTCTGTTGGTTGGTAATCAAATAAGATTATAAGAATGTCTATTTGACAGTTGTTAAGCTTTCATTATCTGTTGACAAAATAAAAATGTTTTCATTGTCTAGGCTTACACGCCATTTTCAAGGTGATGTTAGGTTTGTAATCTAGGTAATTACTGATTGTAAGATTTAGAGCTCATGAAAGTTATAGAGAAAGAATATTTAATTATATTCGTGTGATTATACAAGACTGAAACATTTATTTTTCATCAAAAGTCTGAAGCTTAGGGAAACAGAGCATGAGAATAACAGAGCATAAAACAGAGTATTAAAATAACAGAGCATGAGAATAACAGAGCATAAAACAGAGTATTAAAATAACAGAGTATTAGAATAACAGAGCATGAGAATAACTGAGCACAGTAAATACGTTTCCAAATTCCTAATGATTTTTTTGTGCAGAAATTTATTTAGTTTTGGTGTCCAAATGGATTAAAACATAGTTCAGGAGAACACATAAGTGAACTTCCTCCAGCAGTCCCTGAAGCCGCAAAGCCGGTAGGTAATTTGATCTTGATTTTGTCTTCGTCTCCCTTCACCGTCCAGTTAAAACACTGCACGAGTGATCCAATTGTGAGACTAAGTACCAGAGAAGCGTGAGAAGCTCCAAGACATCCTCGCCTTCCGCTCCCGAACGCAAGATAATTCACATCCTGACCTTTTAATTCCAACATATATTGCTGGTAATAACCCATCTTTCTCTCTATATTTTGTTCCACCACAAGAAACCTCTCAGGCATAAACTTTTCAGGGTCTTTGTATGTGGTCGGATCACGCATTATTCCGTAAGCATTGATGAAGATCTTTGTCCCGGATTTTACATTGTACCCATTGATCTTCATGTCTGTATTGCTTTCTCTGCGTAGTAATGGTCCCACTGGATGCAGTCTCAATGTCTCCTTGATAGCTGCTTGTAAGTAAGGAAGTTTCTGCAAATCTGATTCTTTGATTAAACGATTCGATGTTCCTAAAACCGATTTGATCTCATCTCTGATCTTTGCGAAGATATCCGGATGGTTAATTAGCTCCGTCATTGTCCATTGTAGAGCTGCAGAAGTCGTGTCTAGGCTCGCCATGAACAACTCCTGCAAACGAGGTACCAAATATTCTTATTAAGGCTAATTTAACGAAACTAAACAAAAGTAATGAAAATAGCTTACAAGGATGAAGAACTTGATCTGATTCATAGTCAATTTGAGTTCGGCTTTAGGGTCATTATACGTGTTCAACAAAATATCGACGATATCTTTATCTTTCTCTTCTTCATCATTGCTCTTATCCTCTTCGTATTTCTTCAGTATCTTCTCAACCAACTCATCGTACCGCCAAATGGAGGATCTAAGCTTCTTACCATTACCAAACACATCTAGATCCCGCAATGGTCCGAATAGCTCCATGAATCCAAACCTTGTGGCGCAAGCCATTATATCGCTCACTATCTTCCTGATCTCTATGGGAAGATTCGAGTTTTGGCTGCAACGTTTCCCCATAACCATCTTTGATAAGATTTTTGTGGTCAAAGCAGTGAACTCCAAACCGAGATTGCACGCCTCTCCATTTCTCGATCTTTCAACAAGCGATCTCAATAAAGCTAACGTTTCCTCTTCTCTTATATCGACAAATCGATCGAGCTGATAACCCGCGAATAGCTTAGTCATGCATAGCTTCTTCATGAACCTCCAATAAGGTCCATACGGTGCATTAAAGAACTCTGATCCTTTATAAACATTGAACTGTCTCGGACCAAAGACGAACTTGGAAGCGAAATCAGGGTCGTGAGTCTTGAGAATTTGCTTAGCTGTGTCCGAGTCTGAGACAACGAGGACTCGTAGGGATCCTATGCGTATGCTCATTAGAGGACCGTACGTGTGAGCCAAGGCTTGCAGAGAACGAGGGAGGCTTGACCGGAGGAGATGCATATGACCGAGAACGGGAAGTCCTCGGGGTCCTGGAGGAAGACCCCTGCGACTAGAGGAGCTGAAGAGTGTATGAAGAAGGATGATGGTAATGGATGTGAAGAGGAGATATAAACATGATGTGGAATTAATATCTAAATTCATTGTAACCATATATGTTTATGTTTGATGGTGCTGGTATTACTGATTGGGATCAAATAAGTATAGAATGCTATATAAACATTTGAAAAGTGAAGCAATGTTGTTTGTAAATTCTGTAAAACTTGTCTTGTTGCTATGAAGGATCTAAGAGTAAAGGATTCTTGGCTGATAACGACCCTGACTCAAAAGGACCTTAGACTCAAAAATTATTAAATTATGCATTTTTTTTACTAATTTGATTTGATATATTATGTTAATTTAAAAATGTTGAATTTTTTTTTCTTCAATATGTATTCCCAACTCAAATTATGTTTATCAGTAATACTTTGTTAGAATGTATTGAAAAATCATATTAAAAAACATTGTAAATTATATTTTTTTATAAGTTGTAAAATTATATTTAGTGATACATTATTTCAACAAAGTAATAATAATGTTTGTTTTTATAATTATAATTTTTTTTTCTTTAACAAATGAAAAATCGAATAATAAAGTTTCTGAAAGGAGTCCTTAACCTACAATGGCGGGGAACACGAAAATGTTGGCGCCCATATAATCTTCTTCGGTGAAGCATTTTTTAAGTCGGCGACTCCAATCTACAGTGCCCAGTTTATTTTTCTTCTTCTCTTATCGAATTTGATTAGGGCTCAGATGGGTAGGAAAAAGAAATCTAGGGCTTCGACAACCGAAGAAGATGAGATTGAGATGGATAATGATGGCCGATCTTCTGAGCCAAGTCTTTACCAGGTATTTTTTCCCGATCACTGCTCTTTCTCTTGCGTAATTAGGTTTTATTAGGGATTTCAATTTTTGCTAAAGTTTGCATTTTTCTGGCTAAAATAGTTTGGAATTGGGTTTTGGTTTTATCATGACGTCTGAATTTAAGTAGATTGGAACAATACTTAAATGTTTGTCATATGTTTTGTTGTTCTGTCTCTGGGTCTTATTTGATTAAGATTTTGGTATCAGAATGATTTTGATTAGCCAAAAAAGAGTGCTTGAAGCAAGTCCTTTTAAAAGACAATGAAACTAACTAATCTGTCTATTTATTTACTCAAGGTTCTTGGAGTTGAAAGAGGAGCTACTTCACAGGAAATAAGAAAAGCCTACCATAAATTGGCATTGCGGCTTCACCCTGATAAAAATCAGGATGATAAGGTATGTATAACACTCTTTTCTTGGTCATTTTTTTTTTATTTGGGTTCATTTACATGAAAATTCTTCTCTTGTTATATAATACAGGAAGCTAAAGAGAAATTCCAGCAGCTACAAAAAGTGATATCAATTCTTGGGGATGAAGAGAAAAGGGCAGTCTATGATCAAACTGGCTCAGTTGATGATGCTGTGAGTCTCTCTTTCTTGTTTTTATCACTCTGATTTTAGTTTCAGAAATGAATAAAGCACTCTCTTTTACTACTTCCTGTGTTTGTTCAGTTTGATCGAGAAAAGAAAGCATTTTACTTCTGTACTAGTATTATGAGATTTCCTTAATCCTGGGTATTTTCCATGCTCGTTAGGATCTTTCTGGTGAAGTGTTTGAGAACTTGCGGGATTTCTTTCAAGCTATGTACAAGAAGGTAGCAGCAACTCTCACAAGTGATACCTATTACACATCTGCTTCTGCTGCTTACACTAACTTCCTTTTAATGTCGCTGCTTATATAGGTCACTGAAGCAGATATTGAAGAGTTTGAGGACAACTACAGGGGATCTCAGTCAGAGAAGAAAGACTTACTTGAGCTGTTCAAGAAGTTTAAGGGTAAAATGAACAGGTAATTCATCATCCTTTATTTTCAATATTGTTGAGGTTGTGGGTTGATTATATATATTTCCTTCCCAGGCTATTCTGCTCAATGCTTTGCTCGGACCCCAAGCTTGATTCACACCGTTTCAAAGACATCCTTGATGAGGCCATTGCAGCAGGTAGTTTATCTTTCTGTAACCAGTATATACGTCTTGCAAGATTTCTTCTCATATAAAGGAATCCTTGACGTTACGAGATGAGCTTCCCTTTTATTTGTACATCGATGAATGTTGATAACGCAAAAGTCTTGATGTTGTGCCTTCTCCAGTTAGAGGATGAGTGTACAATGTACTATATCCCTTGAGCTGTGTGTTTATTAATATTTCAGTATCCATCTAAATATGTATCCTAATTCTCTGATTCCATTTTGGTTTTAGTCTAGTTAAGATTCTGATCTGAAATCTATGTAAACTTGGGAAAGTTGCTGATTATTAAGTGTGTTGTGTAATACAACTGATTTCCTTTTCAGGAGAAGTGAAGTCAAGCAAGGCATATGAGAAATGGGCAAAGA
Organism: Erysimum cheiranthoides; assembly: GCA_011420285.2. Lineage (NCBI taxonomy): Eukaryota > Viridiplantae > Streptophyta > Magnoliopsida > Brassicales > Brassicaceae > Erysimum > Erysimum cheiranthoides. Next base: position 19,590,898 of record CM022178.2, on the reverse strand, counting down.
AAATTTCAGAAATGAAACCGCCCAGCAGTCCATCGAGGAAGAGGCAGAAGTAAGATCTCTGCCACCATTTCAAATTCTTTCCACAAATCAAACTTGACCTTGTTGTGACCACCACTCTTCAATTTGCATATACTTGTAGGTCAGCAAAGGATCCAGAGACAGATCTTTGCTTGTTGATTGCGCAGCGGAGAGATGAGAGGAAAGGGAAGGTGGACTCAATGTTTTCATCACTCATCTCCAGGTATGGTGATAATGCGGAACCAGAGCCCACTGAAGAAGAATTTGAAGCTGCCCAGAGAAGGATTGAAAGCCGTAGACAATCCAAGAAGTCTGGAAGAAAGTAGAGTTGTCTTCTAGCAGTATGTTTTAAAATTGCATGAGTTTCAAAAATTCGTAAGTATTTTGATTATTGCTTTATAAATATATTTGACGGTCTCCATAGAAAATGAAGTAGACCTATCATTTTACAGGATTTAGCTAAAAGTTTCTTATCGTGGAAAACAAAAGCAGGATTAATAAGTTGGACGAGACTGAACCCAAACGGTAAAACAGAAAAACTCTTTTTGCTAACCCAAAATTTCTCAAAGAAAACATTTCTTTGACGAACTATCTTCTTCTCCAAGAAAGCAATTAGGGTTTATCTTTTGAAGCGATGGGTTGTTCATCAGATTGTTTCGTCTACTTCGTCCTCTCCATTGCTTTAGTCTTCATGGCCATCTCCACCGCTCTACGTTCACCTCCAGATTCTGACACCACGATACCCATTGCTTCTTCTTCTTCTTCGTCTTCTCTCTCACTAAACGCCTCAAACACTCTACGCCAATCCAATTTCAAAGCAATTGCCACTCTTCTCCACATCTCCCCCGAGATCTTCCTCTCTTCTTCTCCTAACACAACCCTCTTTGCCATCGAAGATGCTTCCTTTTTCAACTCGTCATCGCTTCATCCTTTGTTTCTCAAGCAGCTTCTTCAGTATCACACGCTCCCTCTTATGCTTCCGATGAATGACCTTCTCAAGAAGCCTCAAGGAACATGTCTCCCCACGCTTCTCCACCACAAGAGTGTCCAAATCTCCACCGTAGATCAAGAATCAAGAACAGCTGAAGTGAATCATGTCCGTATCTCACATCCCGACATGTTTCTTGGAGATTCGTTGGTAATTCACGGAGTTGTAGGACCTTTCTCTCCTCTGCAACCTCAAACTGACCATATTCATCAGTCATCTTTATGTCAATCTGATACAAACAAAACCAGTGACAACGATGACGTTCCGGTTAAGATAGACTGGATTCGGATTGTTCAGCTGCTAAGTTCAAATGGGTTTGTGCCATTTGCAATTGGATTGCACACTGTTCTCAATAGGATTGTTAACGATCATCATCACAAGAACTTGACCGGCGTGACGATTCTAGCAACACCGAATCTGGTCTCGTTGTCATCTGCTTCTCCGTTGTTGTATGAAGTTGTGAGACATCACATTCTTGTTCAGCGGCTTACAAACAAAGATTTTGTTTCAATGCCTGATAAAGCCTCAGTGAAGACACTGGATCCTTACCAAGATCTTATAATCACCAGAAGAGATGTTAATTCGTCTGGAGATTTCATGATTTCTGGAGTTGAGATTATAGATCCAGATATGTTCTCTTCTTCTAGCTTTGTAATTCATGGGATATCACACACTCTAGAGATCCCATATGTATAATCATTTTGTTCTGCCCTTTGTAGCTAGTAACTATAGTCTACGCACATTCATGTGATTCATTATGCATATAATATAACCCAGTATTTTTGATTTTTTTTTTGTTTGTTAATAAGGAAATATTGTTTTCAGTAATATATATGTTTTCTTTATGATCTTTGTATTATATAAATGTTTTCTTTATGATTTATAACTTTTCACTTTTAAACCAATACTATTCAGTTAAATAAATATAAAAATCTAGTTGTATCATTTTTATACAAGGTAAATAGGTAATCATTCAACTTCACATATTTCTTCCTATTTATAGTTTTTTTTGTTTTTTGTCTCGTGGATAACACAGACCTTTGGGAAGTGTTAAAAAAAAAAAAAAAAAAAAAAACACAGACCTTTGGGATCCAAAATAATAATTTTGGAATTAGATAAATTAACGTATGTAGCCTGTAGATGTCTTGGGAAGATGACGACCTATAAATAAGGAAACGCGGCCAAAAATGAGGTAAAATGTCTTGGGAAGATGACGACCTGTAGCCTGTAGTTGTAACCGACTCATCCTATTTGATTAAACTAATCACCGACCGATCAATAGAGAGAGAGAGAGAGAGAGAGAGAGACTTAATCCTCTTTTAAACCCGAGTCACACTCCCAAACAATAACTGTCATATTTCATAAAAATTCTTCCATTTTACTCTTCTCTGCTCTTTTCTTGATTCTCATTCAGATCTCATCAAACTTGGATCTCGCTCCAGTTTTGTCTCAGGTTTGTGCACATTCATTTCACCTTTGAGCGATTATATTTTCCGAATTTCATTTTTACATCATCATTGTTAGCTTCACCAATCTCATGATCATTTCGTTAGAATCCGATCAACATCGAAACCTTTACTGACGTTGTAATGGAAGAGAGAGACTCGTTTTTGTGTCTATTAATTAAAGTAATAGTAAGAGACTAAGACGTGCTCATATGTTGTTGATGCCCCCATGTGTCGTGGTTAGCGGTAAAAGAAAAAAAAAGAACTTGTCAGCAAGTTGATTAATTATTTAATGAGAATTATGAATTGTGGGGGATCACATGAATGAAATGTTTGTTTGTCTGTGAGGAAACATCGGTTGCTGTCACGAGTTAAGACGAAGCTAATAATGTCCGTAAGATGTTCGACAATATAGTCGGTGATGCACCACCTTGTGCTCATGTTCCCTTGCTTGCTTCTCAAGTTTATAATCATGATCAATATCTCAGCCCTTAATTATCTAATCTATATTTGTAATTGACTAAAAAGACAATAAAGTTTCTTGCTTTCTTCTGCAGTATGTGATTTTGGGAATCTTGACAAGTTCAACTTCATTGTTAGTCTCTGCAGAGATTTTTCCAGGTGGTTATTGTGAATTTTTTGGATTAGAAGGCGATGAAAAGATTCGAGAGGCCAAGAACTTCGACTCACTCGCAGCCAAGAACCAGTACCACATCAGCAAAGAAAGATCAGAAACTGCGGACTAGTAAAGGGAATGGTTTGAAACCGTTGAATGCGGCTCAGCTAGTTTCCAGAGTTTTGGATGCGACGGCTTCTGAGCCTTCTTCAATCGCTGTTAATGATTCAACAACTGGATCCGAGTCTTCTGAAATCTATGACAATGTGAATGTGCATTACATGGATGATGCTAACGAGAAAACAAGGAATGATGGGAATCTTGTGGATTGTGAAGAAGAAGGGAACGGTGATGAATCAGACACTGAAACAAACAATAATGAGTCTGTGTCTTCATCTCAAGGTGATTTGTTTTCCCTTGAAGATAAGAAATCAGATAGGCCATCAATGGTTTCCAAGAGCAAAAGCTCCCAGGACAGACCCTTAACGTCAAAAGGACGAGACAATGTCAATTCGGTTAGATCTCGATCCAATACTTTTCACGGCACTGCTAGGAAGACCGTAAGATCCAGTAAAAGCCAGGCAAAAGCTTTGTCTGATATCTCCTCTTATAGAAGCTCTGAAAATCACAAGGCTTTCTCTTCTGCTTCACCAGTTGATTCCACGCCTTTTGAGGAGGCAAAAGAAGATGATGAGTTTGAAGATGCTTTAAATAGCGTTATTAACACTGAAAGTGACAATGAAACACTTGTGTACAAGGAAAACAAAAGGACTGAAGTGGAGAAAGTCTTAACTCAAAAGATTGGGGACCTGGAAACTCGAATCGAGAAACTTGAAGAAGAGCTGAGGGAAATGGCTGCTCTTGAGATGTCAATATACTCTGTATTTCCAGAACATGGGAGCTCATCACACAAGCTGCACAAACCTGCACGAGACCTTTCTAGACTCTACGCTCTTGCCAGAAAAAATCAGAGCGGAAACAAGTTAATCTCAGTAACCAAAAACATTGTGTCTGGTCTGTTCTTGGTGGTGAAATCATGTGGAAGCGATGCACCGAGGTAACTAAAAGATATTTTTAATTCTTCTTGTATATATATTTCTATAGGATCTGGTAATCGTTATTATATATCTTGCTTGTCTTTTCTTTGGCTCAGGTTAACTTATTGGTTGTCCAACACTATCATGTTGCGAGAGATCATTTCACAGGAATTTGGTGGCACAAATCGAAATGGATCATATTCTCTTAAAGAAGATTGGACCGATGTAAGAACTTTGATAGCAGCATTAAGAAGAGTTGAATCATGTTTATTCACCCAAGCAGTTGAATCTATATGGTTACAGGTAAAACAAAAAATGCCATGGATTATCCTTACTTAAAAGTAAGCTACAAATGTTAAATCGCTTTAGATTCCCATTCCTGTAGGTAATGATGCTTCATATGATACCTCAAGGAGTAGACTCAAAGATGGGTGAAGTAATGGGGCATTTTTCAGAACCGGCACAATGTGACAGGTTAGAAGAGAGCTTTTCCGTCAACCTTTGGAGAAAAGCTTTTGAGGAGGCTCTTCAACGGCTCTGTCCTGTTCGAGCAGCAAGGCGTCAATGTGGTTGTTTGCATGTGTTGACCAGAATGGTACACTCCCTTTTCCTTCCCTTCTTCCAGTGGAATGGAGCTTTCTCTTCTGGATTGAATTGACATGTTTTGTCTAACTAGGTTATGGAGCAATGCATTGTAAGACTTGATGTGGCTATGTTCAATGCTATTCTCCGTGAGTCGGCTCATCAGATACCAACTGACCTTGTCTCTGATCCCATTGCTGACCCAAGAGTTCTGCCAATTCCAGCAGGGGTTTTGAGCTTTGAATCTGGCGTGAAACTAAAAAACACGGTACTCATGTAAACCATTTGAAGTCGTTCATGTCCCTTTTTCCCAGCTTACTAATTTAGTTGCCAAGTTTTCATCTGAAGAAAAGTTTTAGAATTTGCTAGCTTGAAACTCAGGAGTCATGTATGCTAATAAAAACGTTTATACAGGTTGGTTACTGGTCGAGATTGCTGACAGACATCTTTGAGATCGATGTTTCTCCGGAAAAGGAGCAACAAATGCAAAGAGGAGATGAGACATTTAAACCTTTCCACTTGCTCAATGAACTGAGTGATCTCCTTATGCTTCCAAAAGAAATGCTTGTGGACAGTTCCACCAGAGATGAGGTGTGTATGCTTCATTATTAACAGTAACACTGTGAAGCTGTGATCTTTAATAGTCTCTTGGTTTCTTCATCTAGCTTTTGGTTTATATTTTTTTGTATTTCGCAGGTCTCCCCATCAATTGGCCTGAGTTTAATAAAAAGGATATTATGCAATTTCACCCCCGATGAATTCTGCCCGTACCCTGTTCCAGGAACTGTTCTTGAGGAACTCAACACTCAGGTTGATCTACTTTCTTTAGTTCTTCAGTGACTAGATACAAAGAAAATTTCTCTTGCTATAAGTCTAAAATTACATAATTTCTGTGTTTCCAGTGCATACTTGAGAGTAGAAGCTCATCTGGAGATGCAACTAGAGGATTTCCTCGGCAAGTTCATCCGGTTGTATATTATCTTCCTTCTTGTAGCCAGTTGACAAACATTGTTGCAGAGTTCAGTAAGAAACTTGGGCTTTTAATGACACAAAACGAAAGATACGGCAGGAACGAAGAGGTAGAAACACCGATATCTCATCCATACTACGACATCATCAAAGGGGTTGAAGAAAAGGATAACCTCAGTTTCTCTCAGACTCACGAAAGATACAGACTCCTTGGAGAGGCCTAAACCTGGCTTTGTTTGACCAAAAAGTGTTGAGGAAACTCCAAACTCATCGAAAGTACACTAAAAAAACCCAATTCTTCTTATCCTTGAACATCAAATGACAAATGTACATTAATACATACTCTAATGTTACAGAAACAAAACATATCATCTTGCATTTGGACCATTTCAATCAAAGCTTGATTTTTTGAGTTAAAATAAGAGCTTAAGAAATGGTCTCTCTTGGTTTATTGTTTATGCGGGAACTGGAAGCTTCTCAGCAGAAGCTGAGACAGAAGAACTAATACCCTCAAGCACTTTAATAACTTGAACCAATGAAGGTCGTTTCTCTGCAGCAACTGCCGTGCAATCGAGAGCAATTTCTAAGGTCTTTAGCATGTCGGATTGGCAAGAATTGGACAAGATCTTTTGGTCAAGAACTTGGGCGGCTCCATTTGTCAGGTTTATCTTCCTCCTGACCTGCTTCACTATGTCAAGGGACTCCCCAGATGAGCCTTCTTCTGCTTTCTCTGCTCTTTGCCCCGTTACAAGTTCTAGTAGTACAACACCAAAACTGTAGACATCCATTTCTTCTGTTGCTTTCTTGCTGTAATTGTTTTCTGGATCCAATCAAGAAAAAAATCATTCAAGGTTTCAGAACATCATAACAAAAAAAATCAGTATTCCTAGACATTTTACCTGGTGCAGTGTAGCAGGAGTTGGAGTTTGCAAGTACCAGAGACTGAAAAGTAGTTTCTCCAATGATATGGTCAAGAGCAAAATCAGTGATCTTGGGTTCGAAATCTTTGTCCAAGAGAATGTTTGCTGACTTTAGATTCCTATGGAGTAAATGTGGCACATAATCTTTGCTAATGTAAGCCAATGCTTGAGCAACACCTAGTGCTATCTTCAACCTAATGCTCCACTGCAGTTGGTCGCCATGTCTCAATAGCATATCATGTAAGCTACCGTTTTGTGTGAACTCATAGATCAAAAAGATCAATTCGTCTGTGAAACAAAACCCAAGAATTCTTGTAATGTTCTTATGCCGTATCTTTGCTATGGTTCTCACTTGAGCTTTCAGAGCTTTTGAGGATAAATTCCTAGAATTCACAAGCTTCTTCACAGCTATTAACTCACCACTTGATAAACTGAGAACATATACTTCACTCCCGGAAGGACAACTTTCATTCACCACTTTCATCAACTCATGCTCGGTTAACCTGAGGGAATAATAAAACTCCGAATGCCAAGTACTCTTAAATTGCACTTTCTTTCGAGAATATCGATATAACACCACGAGGAAAGTGGCAATAGCAAGTGCTAAACATATCAAAGCTAACAACATCAACGCTTTACCACCTGTTCTATGAAAGCTAGACGGAACAGAGGAGCAAGAGATGGGCAAACCGGGTCCACAAAGCTCGGGATTTCCTTGAAGAAAGGAAGCTGGTAACCCAGAGACCAGAGAGTGAGGTACCTCACCTGATAATTGATTGAATGACACGTTGAATAAAGCAAGCTTCAGGTTCTGTAAGTCTTGAGGGATCAAACCAGTAAGACTATTATCAGATAGATCAAGATAAGTCAGAACATGTAGATCAGCAAGTGATGGTGGGATTTCTCCGGTAAATGCATTGCCTGCCAGAGACAAAGAGACAAGCTTCTTGCAATTCTTCAATTCCGGGATCTTTCCTAAGAACTTATTGTGAGAGATATTTACAATACTAAGGACAGGTGAGTCGCAAAAATTTGGTGGTAACTCTCCACCAAACCCGTTTTCTGAAGCAGAGAACTTATACAAGCTCTTAACTAGTCCAAGACCATGTGGAATTTCACCAGAAAAGGAATTGTTGTCTATCTCAACTTGCTCTAATGCAGAAGCCAAAGACAAAGAATTTGGCACTTGACCTGTGAACCGATTATTATCCGCTCTAATAATCTTAATCTTGGGTAATGTCCATAACACAACTGGGAACTCACCAGAGAATCCATTGTTCTGCACCTGAAACCTCTCCAGACTAACGCATTCACTAATGGAGTTAGGCAATGACCCTTCAAAGAAATTCGAATGGAGAGAAAGGTTAATTATTTTTTTGCCACTGCAAATGCCACTAGGGAAAGAGCCAGATAACTTATTCTGTGAGACATCAAGAGACACTAAGTTCTTGAGAGAAGGCCCTATGGATCGAGGGATTTCACCACTCAGGTTGTTCAGACACAGATCCAAGGTTTTCAAACTTGTCAAACCATCAAACGAAGTGGGAATCTCTCCATGGAAACCTGACCTATGCAACAGAAGCTGTTCAAGCTTGTCTAGTTTCCCAATAAAAGAAGGAATCTCACTAACCAAATAGCTGTTTTCAGACAAATCAAGAACCACAAGGTCACTTAGCTTCCCAATTGCAGGAGGAACGATACCAGTGAGCAGATTACTTCCCAAGTTGAGAACTTGCAGATTGAACAGTAACCCTAAGTCTTCTGGAATCTTGCCCTCGACATGGTTGCTGCTGAAATCAAGAACTTTCAAGGAACTAAACTCAGAAATCTGATCAGGGATTGTGCCCCAGATGAGATTAGAGCTGAGATTGAGTGTTTCTAATGTAACACAACGAGACAAATGAAGAGGGATTGGCTGATTGAAGAAGTTTTGAGAGAGGTCGAGGTGAGTGAGGTAAGGGAGGTCACAAATGGAGTCAGAGATTTGACCAGAAAGATTAAAACTTTGAAGGTTAATGGAAGAGACGTAAAGAGAAGGAGCTCTGGTACAAGTGATACCAGTCCAGTTACAATGGTGAGAAGAAGAAGTGTTTAACCAACCAGAAAGAGAGCCCTTTGGATCATCAATGGAGGCCTTGAATCTTAGGAGATTACCAAGTTCCTCGTTTTCTGTGAAAGAGAATGTCGTCAAGAAGAAGAAGGAGAATGTGAAGGCTAGTGAGATTGAAAACTTGTGCTTGAATCTGGTAGCCATTAAGGACAAGTTAAGAGATAGAGTAAGAAGAGAATCTGCAGCGAGTGAGCGAGTGAGAGTGAGTGACTGTGAGTGAGAGAGAGTGAGAGAATTTAGACATTAATTGATGACAAGTAATAAGGTGAAATGTTGAAAAAAGATAGAGCGCAATCATTCACCGAATAAAGACCATGTAATAAATATCATTATTTTTATGGGTCAGCAAATGCATTTTTTTATTTTAAAAATTATCAAGATATTTGCCAAATAGCAATAGTAAAGATTTTTTTTTTTTTTTTTCAATAGTAAAGATTTGGTTATTAGGAAAAGAAAAGAATAAAAGTTTTACTTTGGAAATAGCAACTAATAAAATACGATTATCTAGTAATAAAAGACTACTATATTGGAGTTTGTACAACAGTGACAGATTTTGGCTCATTACCCTGTAAACGTGAATCCTCCACTTAAGCAAAGTGTGCTATTAAGCTCCTTTTTTTCGAGTTTGAACCTTCTAACTCAGCCAGTTTGTTTACCACACTTGGGCACTTACCTACTTCCACCACTTGGAAGAATATAATATTTAGCTAAACAGTCATTGTGAAAGTTCGTTTCGATGGGTTTTTTTTATATTACTAGTATTTAGTGATATTCAATTCAGATTTTTGTAGAACATCATTTTCACAAATCTTTTTGTTTTAATATTTTTAAATTGGATTTCAGGTGCTAACTGATTCGGACAGACTCTCAGATCGCTATTAGATTTGTATTTGAAGATAATAAAACTTAAAAATAAGGGGTGGTTATTGCAATTTTAAAAAGAACAGAGTTGGTAATGGTAAAATAAAGAGTAGAGGGTTTAGTTTGAAATTTCCCGTTAAATTTCATCGAGGGTAGATTTGTAGACAAAACGACGTCTCGGAGATTGGAATTTCGGATCGTGTCTCTCTGCTTCTTTGTTTCAATCCGATTTCGAATCAAACCCTTTACTTGTGCACCACAAAGATTTCGTTTTGACCAGGTCTGTTTCTTCATCAAGCCAACTTTGTTTCTAGGGTTTTCTTTTTTTTTTTCCTTTTCTTGGACAAGTTTTCTCCTTGTTTTGTTTTGCTTCACAGTCATTTGAAGCTACTCTCCAACTTTGTGTTTTGCCTTTCAACTTAAACCTAGTTGACTTTCAGAAGCTTAAAGACTTCTGCTTTTTTATTTTTAGTTCGTGATTTAGTTCTTAATTTTGAGCTACCACAATTATCTAACTATGTTATTTTGGATTTAAATGTTAATCTCTTAAATTCTGTTTCGGTGGTAATTTATTGGTTTGAATTCATATCTGCAGCTTCATGCCAAGTTCTCGCTGCTGCTAGATTTTGAATCTTTAGTTTCTTTTACCTTTACTCGATGTGAATACTGAGTAGGAATTGAGTCAACTCGGATTTGAGTACTGAGTAGATTTTGTTCTAACTAGAGTTGAGAAACAAGAGAATCAGCAGCTACTTCAGTGTCACTAATTGTCTGATTGGGTTTGATTCATCACATTTACTCAATGAATTGCATTAAATGTAGTATTTTTCTGACGACTATGATGGTGTTTTTTCAGTTTGCTACTCAAAGGCTCTCCCTTTGTTTTTTTGTTGCAGTTAATAGTTTTACTCTTCGTTCAACTGACATCCACATTCAATTAGCTTGCTTCTGTACATGTTTTTTTTAGTATATGTGGTACACATTTGATTGGTTATTTTATCAATCTGGTAGGCCCAAACCAAGGGTTCTTAGATTCTTGAGTTAGTCAGTAGAATTCCGTCGGAGGATACTTCTGTGTTGAATAAGTATATGACTCTCTAGCATTCGTTTTATGGCTTGTTTAACTAAAACTGAACTAGCCACTATACTAGGAACCTTTCTCTTCACTTTATAAGCCGTTATAAAAAACTATGTTAGCAAATGGGATGGTATGTAATACTGTTTTTTCTGTGTTCATTCAGCACAGCCAATGGTCCAGATGACCAACAGCTGTTCCTGATTCATTTCCTATTTGTTCGTCTTGTAAAGTGTCTTAGTCTTTCTTTTTTCTTTCTCTGTACTCTCTATCTGCTGTTGTCATTCGTTTTTCTTAATTTCTTTCCGAATCTTGGCAGTCTTAGAAGTGCACGCAAGAGAAATCTCAAGAAGTTGCTACTACAAGAGAGGCCACAAGTGGATACTGTCTTTGTTATCAAGTGTTAGTACAGAAAAGTGGTGATAAAGTAATATGGCTGATACCAGTCCGATAACTGATGCCTCAACAGATGAAGATGGAGATCATCCAGATCTTGGGGTTAGCTCATATTCTGGCTATATTCTCTAACTTATGTTCTTCAAACGAGTGTGATTTCGATGGACCAGTAAATTTTGTTGGTGTTGATTCCATGCAGTCAGAAGGAGCACTAGTGAATGCTGCTGCATCTGATTCTAGTGACCGATCGAAGGGCAAGATGGATCAAAAGGTGATATTTCCATCTCTGTAGATAAGATAATTATTTTTATTGAGCCTATTTATAATCCTTTTTTGTTTCCTTGTATTTTGATCCATAGACTCTTCGTAGGCTTGCTCAAAACCGCGAGGCAGCAAGGAAAAGCAGACTGAGGAAGAAGGTAAATACCTTCCATTGGTTCTTTTTTTTTTTGTCTTTTTCTTCTCTAATTTGGTACATCACTAGAAGCATAGCTATTTGCTCTACCTTAATACCTTTTAATTGCTCCCTCCATAGGCGTATGTTCAGCAGCTGGAGAACAGCCGCTTGAAACTTACCCAGCTTGAGCAGGAGCTGCAAAGAGCAAGACAGCAGGTTCAAATTTGTTTTCTTATTTTTATTGATTATTCTTTTTTGATTTTGTATACATAAAGGAAAATTTCTTGCTTTTAGGGCGTCTTCATTTCAAGCACAGGAGACCAAGCCCATTCTACTGGTGGAAATGGTTGGTTGCTTATTCTCCATTAGTTTTAATAGTGTTTGTTTTTTTTTTTTGGCTTGTGATTTGTGTATACGATAAGTTCATATATCCACTTACTATTGAATTGGTGTAGACTGATGAATTAGTTACATCATATGTCATCCCATGACAATACGCTGGGGTAGACTGACGTGGTTCTGATAGCAAAAACTGTTCATCCAATTAGCACTAGTGTAGATTTAGATTTACAAGATGACGAATCTCATGGGTTTGTTCTTGATCATGTATAACATTTCTTTTTCAGGCGCCTTGGCGTTTGATGCTGAACATTCACGGTGGCTGGAAGAAAAGAACAAGCAAATGAACGAGCTGAGGTCTGCTCTGAATGCGCATGCAGGTGATGCTGAGCTTCGAACAATAGTCGATGGTGTGATGGCTCACTATGAGGAGCTTTTCAGGATAAAAAGCAATGCAGCTAAGAATGATGTCTTTCACTTGCTATCTGGCATGTGGAAAACACCAGCTGAGAGATGTTTCTTGTGGCTCGGTGGCTTTCGTTCATCCGAACTTCTCAAGGTCAGGTCAAATTTCATTTTGTCTTCACCAGTTACATCTGTTTTTACATAGAACATAATAAAGAACGGTCAGACTAAAAATGTGTTGAAACAGCTTCTGGCGAATCAGTTGGAGCCAATGACAGAAAGACAGTTGATGGGCATAAATAACTTGCAACAGACATCACAGCAGGCTGAAGATGCTTTGTCTCAAGGGATGGAGAGCTTACAACAGTCACTAGCTGATACTTTATCTAGCGGGACTCTTGGTTCAAGTACATCAGGGAATGTTGCGAGCTACATGGGTCAGATGGCCATGGCAATGGGAAAGTTAGGCACCCTGGAAGGATTTATCCGTCAGGTACAAAACCACTTGTGATTTCAAAAGAGATGATATCTTAAGAATTTTCATAGGGTAATAATATGATCTCTTGGTTGGTGGTGGCAGGCTGATAATTTGAGACTACAAACATTGCAACAGATGATAAGAGTATTAACAACGCGACAGTCAGCGCGTGCACTACTTGCAATTCATGATTACTTCTCGCGGCTACGAGCTCTAAGCTCCTTATGGCTTGCTCGACCCAGAGAGTGAAATTGTATTTTGGTGACTGTCAGCTGTACAAAATCCATATGGACACAAACCAGGAGAGAGACTATTAATTAACACACTTGTCGGATTCTTCTTACCAATCGATCAACGAATAAGCAATTCCTGGGAAACAAAGACTCTTCTTGTCTCTAGGTTTCTAAATGGTTGTGGTAATTGATGTTTGTTTAGCTGTAGCTGTCAGGTTGTTTATATATCTTCGATTATATCAGAAAGGTTACTGAATTTTGTAATTTTTTTTTTTGTGTTTTTGCTTAGTTTTGTATCGTAATCATTTAACAATTATAAAGGCATTTTGATACACTTTTATATTATTTTGAGTTTTGTGGTTTTAACAAAAATGTAAAGGACTTTATTTTTATAAAATAAAAATGTCATTGTCAGAACCAAGAATAATTTGTTTTTAGAAAAAGAGTGTTGCATTTTCAGACAGAGGACTTTTAAGCCTCAGCATCTTGAGGTCCACCATCACTTCAGTTCGTCTTCCTTTCTTGTTTTTCTTCAGAGACCGGTAAACATACAAAAAAAGGGGAAGATCGTACAACTGAAAAATACCTCAAAGAAGATACAAAAGTAGCAAACTTGTTGTTGAGTATCTGCTTGTGGGTTTTAGACAAGACGACGTCTTTGGAGATTGGAAGCTTCCGGATCTTTGTTTCAATACCTTTTCCTAGCAACCCTTGTTTTGGGGTTAAGCTCAAGAATCCATTCTCCAGGTCAGTTTCTCCTTCAATACTCTTCAGGGTTTAATTCTTCAGTTTTCTTCTTCTGCTCTTGCTTTTTGTGATTGTTATTTTCATGGAAAGATTTTGACCTTAGAGGAATTTATCTTTTTTGCTATATGTACGTGTTCAGGAACCAAAATCATTGGTTCCGACACTCTAGAAGTGAAATTGTTTGGGATTTTGATGTTAACAAGCTCGAATTTTGTGTCTTTACGTCTGTTTCCGGGGCTATTGCGCTAAATTCTGAATCTTTTTAGTTCTACTTCAGTCTAATGTTCAGAATAGTTACCGTTTCACCTCACGAAGAGCGTTCAGAAATGTTCACGAAGTCGTTGGTTCTCACTTTAAGTTATATAGGCGTGCTCATAGGTTGCTTCACGCTATATTAAGTTTAGTGGTATGGATCTTATGTAAGAGTGGCTGAACTTGTCTATATTAAGATTTAAGAGGCTGATGCATCGTATCATTGTTTCCACTTTCTTGATTCTATTTCATGAGTTGGTTTTTGGCATGGGATACTTGTAACTAGAGAATTATATGTTGCACTCCTAGTTTGTGATATTGTGTCCTTCATTTCCTTGTCCACTGGTCTTTTTATTACTTGGCCCAAATCATTTGTATGTTTGTTTATATCTTGATGGCTAGTGGAACTTTCAGTTTCCCCTTACTAGCCATCAAGACTCCTGCATCATATTTAGCTAATGATATGGTATGACATTTGAACAGCCTTTGTTTCTCTATAACTCTAATTTTGGTATCTGTTTATCATCTTACTTTGACTGCCTTTACTCCATCTAGTGTAATTCTGTGTGCACGAGGTGAATTCCACAAGTTTCTACATCAAAGGGTACCACGCTTGGATCGGTTTTTGTCTGATGATTTAGTATCCTATCAGAGATTTGGAAGACAAGAAAAATGGGAGATACTAGTCCAATAACATCAGTCTCAACAGATGGCGAAACAGATCATAATAACCTAATGGTTAGCTTGTGAAATTGCTAGGTGTTGCTTACTTTATGCTCATTGAATGTCCAAAGTCTTGAAATGATACAGTATTTATGCAGTTTGATGAAGGGCACTTGGGTATCGGTGCTTCTGATTCTAGCGACCGTTCAAAGAATAAAATGGATCAAAAGGTGATATAGACATCTCTATAATGTAAAAGTTTCTTTTTGTAATTGAGCCTTTCAGTTATATTTTTCTGTTAATTGTGTAATCAACAGACACTTCGTAGGCTCGCTCAAAACCGTGAGGCAGCAAGGAAAAGCAGATTGAGGAAGAAGGTATGCTTAGATTTATGTTCATTGTCTCAATCTTTATAATGTTTTCTACAAGCATGGCTATTTGCACACTCTAAGATGTCCATTGGTTACTGCTTTTTTAGGCATATGTTCAGCAGCTAGAGAACAGCCGATTGAAGCTAACACAACTTGAGCAGGAGCTGCAAAGAGCAAGGCAGCAGGTTTTCAATTGCGTTCGTCTCTGTTTGTGTGGATATTTGCTATTCTGCATTCATAAAACAGTTTCTCTTAATCTTAGGGTGTCTTTATATCAAGCTCTGGAGACCAAGCCCATTCTACCACTGGAGATGGTGAGTTGGCTGAATCTCTATCTAAAGAGTTATTTTTGGTGCATGGATTTGATGAGATAGTTGTTATATAACCTTCATTACATCTTAGTATCACGAGCTACAGCGATTATCTGGTTGAAAAATTATACGTTTGTTGGTTAAGAAGTAAAGTTAGGACTAGTTTAGGTTGATGGTGTGATCAATCTCATTTTTCTTTTACAGGGGCAATGGCATTTGATGTGGAATACAGACGATGGCAGGAAGATAAAAACAGACAAATGAAGGAGTTGAGTTCTGCTTTAGATTCTCATGCGACTGATGCTGAGCTTCGGCTAATTGTAGACGGTGTAATAGCTCACTATGAGGAGCTTTACAGGATAAAGGGCAATGCAGCTAAGAACGATGTCTTCCATTTATTATCAGGGATGTGGAAAACACCAGCTGAGAGATGTTTCTTGTGGCTCGGCGGTTTCCGTTCATCAGAACTGCTCAAGGTAATAATTAAGGCGAAACACTCACCAATCGGTTTCAGTTATCAACTCTCTCCCTGATGATGATTTGTTTCACCAGCAATTTTTTTACTTCCCTACAGCTTATCGCGAATCAGTTGGAGCCGTTGACAGAACAACAATCACTAGACATAAGTAACTTGCAACAGTCTTCCCAACAAGCGGAAGATGCTTTGTCTCAAGGGATGGACAGCTTACAGCAATCACTCGCTGATACTTTATCGAGCGGGACTCTTGGTTCAAGTTCATCAGGGAATGTGGCTAGCTACATGGGTCAGATGGCCATGGCGATGGGGAAGTTAGGTACCCTTGAAGGATTTATCCGCCAGGTACGGTAGAATTGTGGTGTTTACATGTAATGAAAATGTATTTTCAGTAATTTGATAGCGCCATGTTTTTGTTTGTGACAGGCTGATAACTTGAGGCTACAAACATATCAACAGATGGTAAGAATATTAACAACCAGACAATCGGCTCGTGCTCTCCTTGCAGTACACAATTATTCATTGCGGTTACGTGCTCTTAGCTCTCTATGGCTTGCCAGACCAAGAGAGTGAACCAACCATACGCGACTCTATACCATGATTCTCCTTCAAAGAAGGTCCACAAAAGTTGAGATTCTTAGTATAAGGTTTGACAAATTTAGACATGTAGCTCGTATACAAGAACATGATTATATTGTATTGTGTTGTAATATCTGAATGTGATGTATCTTGAAATCATAATAGTTCTCTTAACAGTTGCAAAGCATTAGGAGACTAAGCGTTTTAACTCAAAAGAGAATCAGTCACTGTTAACAATGCCACACACAAATCCCTTGGTTTGTACAATAAATATCATTGCAGATTATAAACACAAAAATGCAGTTTCTAAGCATCACCGAATAACATATTGTAAAATGTAAAGATGCAAAGTCATAGTATATAACAATGAAACAATAGTGGATAAGCTAAAAGATGGAGTTGGTCTCGTTCAAGATGATGAGAAGAGCAACGACGAAAGCATAGTCAACGCCTGCGTTTATTCTAACCACAAAGTCTTGTTTCCCTTTGAAATATCCTCCAAATGTTGTCTTCTCCTTCACCTGACAATATCCAATTAAAACAAAGTCCCATGTGAACATCAACCAACTTTTGTCCTCTAAGAAACTTGTGATTGAAGAATAAAAAAGATCACATACCTCTGCGATGAGAGTGTCGGCATGGTAGACCTTAGCGGAGTCGTCGAAGTAAGTGCCTACGACGCTGAAGTTACGGACATGATTAGATTGAAAAAAGACATCGAGACGAGCCCTCCATTGAAGAGGATGAGAACGTTGCACTGTAAACATCAGCTCCGTTGGATCAGAGCCTTCTCCTCGGTGAACCGTCCATCGGTGATTCAACGACGTCAACTATAGTATTGGTTACAGAAATTTAAAAATCGGTTAAGGATGGATAACCGGTTACACTATGTCGGTTATGGGTGGACATTGGGTTTATTTAATCGGTTTATTTTTGTGGTTATTCTTATTACCAAAAAATATTATGTTCGTTTTGACAAAATTTTGGTTTGGATTCAGATTTTAAAAAATACAAAGCATAAATAAATAACTAATCAGTTTTGGTTTATCGAATCAGGTTTGTTATGGTTACACTATATATAAGTTGGTTATTATGCATTATTACATGAAAATCAAATTTGGTGTTAAATAGTAATCACCTTCTCGCGCATGGTGAGAAGAGGGTAACCGGCGGGGTCACGAAGAACGTGTTTCTTGTTGAAGCTGTCGTGAGGACCGTCGACGCGAAGAACGACGTTAGACTTGAGGTCCACGACCTCCAGCTTCGCACCGCTCAGTCCTTTACATTTCTTCTTGACGATCAGCTCGAGCGGGTAAGGACAGCAGAAAACGTCACTCACCACCACCACGTTCGTGTTCTGAGCAGCCACGGGCACTCCGTACGCAAATTCATTGCTAATTTTCTGATACGAATCCATTATTGCTTCTTGCCCCTTTGATTCACTATTTAATATATCTGATTAGTTTGTTTAGTTACGACTCTTTAATTGCGTCTCTATACTTATTTAAACAACACAGAAATTAACAGAGGATGTTTGCGTGTGTTATCCCCGGTCAAGAAAACTATTTTTTTAATGTTGTTTTTGTATATTTTATCACTAAGAGAATGGTCTTGGACCTCTTGGTCATTCTGTTCAGACTCATTGGTTAATATAGAGATCGGGTTTGATGTTTGAATAGTTTATAGAGAATACGTGTATTTACACTCTATATCCGATAATAGAAAAAGCAATTGTATATTCAACTCCTTGAATTTCCTTGTACAATTGTTACTAGACCTTGGTTTGCGGTAGGAATTTCTCGGAAACTGTAATAAATAATCAAGCCATGAAAATAAAAAAATAAACAAAGTCGGTCAAAATCAAAGAGAAGTAGGATTCAACGGTCAAAAAATCATTAATATTTATTTCTTCGTTTGATTTCTAAGATATCTTATTTGAATGACAAAGTCGATGGCAAAAAAAATTAAAATATCTTATTTGAATGCTTATAAGTTATTATTTTTTGGTTACTTATAAAACGATCTGATTTATAACAAACTAATCAGAAAGATTAATTAGTCAGCAGGACGAGCCAGGAGCCGCACACCTAAAACCGTAATATCTACATTTTTCTTCGTCGAAGAGTTTTACTGAACTTACTAACAAAGCAGGTCTGGTCCGGTCACAGCATACTAGTTTTAAAGTTAGAACCCAGGAAACTGGTCCTGAAATTTATCCAAATTACAACATTTGTATAAAAAGCAAAGATAAGTCAAAAGAATGACGCCTAAAAAAGCTCAGGTAATACTTCTCTACGACCTGTACTTGTGAGAATCAATTATACAAATGATTTTGTTACTAAAGGAAAAGACCGGAAAAAAAAAAAATCAAATGACGCAGCTATGATACGAGCAGCGCATCGATTAGGTGTGTGACTTTGGGATTTTGTACTGTTTTTTCAGAAACTGAGACGCCTCTGAATCGTTTCTGTGGCACAGCACTCGCACCAATGTTTGGGTGTCCGCTCCAAGTTTGCCTTTTCCTCCTTGCTGCATCTCTAGGCTGCTTCTAGACCTCAAGTCATCGATAAGCTCCCGTGTCTGTTGCATAGTTATATGTGAGTCAAAATACCGAAACTGAAACCAAATTTTATAAAAACCTAACGGCAACAATAGTTTTACACCAAACAAAGCGAAACCAAACTTTGTGTAACCGAACCGAATAGACCGCAGTTGTACTAACCTCGTATCCATGCAACTTGACAACAAGACGAACTCGGGCTACTTGGTTTTCAACCACTCCTCTCGGAAGTCCGTCCCCCCCAGAAATAAAGAATTCCTAGAAACCCCCACAATCATATGAGATATAAGGACACATGCATTTCGGCTATAAAGATGGGATGACCGTGTAGAAAGAGTACCTTTAAGACCTCTACATCTTCTTCTAACAGCTTTGACTCGCTTGGATGAAATACACGTGACGAGCCACCATCTAATAGTACGCGAAGCAACCCATCCTGGTAGATTATGAATATTATCTATCAAAAGGCAACACTTGAGAGATTGACTATAATGTAAATAAACCCGACTGAGATCAAACTACAGACAAGTGATGCTTGAAGCAGGCTGGTGACTATTCGATCCCTCAATGGCTCCATTATGACACTACATAGCTGTCCAAGTTCCTGGTCAAAGTAATTGGGAATTTAATTTAGCAATGTTTAGAAAAATGTGTTTTCTAATATTCATTGGTGCCAAAGCCCCATATAAATCTCAAGATAGTCATGGAATTTTATGCTCGAGTGACTTCTAGGCACCATAGTTTTTAGAAACCCTGAATTTACCAGCACCTTGTTTATGGCAGTTCAGACCTCTTTGTCAACTGTAAATGCCTGGCTCAGCTAAAAAATTCCATGTCTAAGGGTAGATTTCTTACCGTGTCAAGGGGTTCGATTAATCCTTCCAATCTTGATTGAGAAACACTTGGCTTGTACAAATTTTCAATAAATGGCTCCCTTAAATCGCAGAAGATAATCTTGGTTCCTGCAGTTTGAAAAACTCATGATTAAATTAACCCTTTGATAATGAATTATTCAAGGATATAAACATATAGCATCTCACCAGTAAACTCGCAAAGACGATCCAGAGCTGCATTGATAGCTTTTCTACTCCCCTCAAAAGATTCCTTCTGGTTAAAACTCTTGGACTTCTCAACCAAAGATTTTCCTATAAAGTTGGCCAAAATGGGAATGTATCATTCATATGGCTAAGATAATTTCTTTTAAAAACAAAAAATTTTGTATGGGAAAGTGAACTTCGGCATTGAATAAGCACATAGATGGTCCATACTGATAACAATCTTTTCACGAGGTTTTTTCGCAATCCAGCGCTCCCACATGCTGTCTTCTAACTTGCTCAGTTGACTAACAGCATACTGTGAAAAGTATATGGAAACATTATACATAGCAGCAAAATTTAAAAATGATGCTTGAACTGAGGAAGCGAGTCTTGAAAGTTACATGTAAAGTATTAAGCTGAACGCAAAGCATAGCGGTTGCAGGAACACCAATGTTAATCGACCTTCTCTCGTCAGGCAGTTTTGACTCGAATAGTTCCTTCTTAACAAAAACCTTGATTGCTGTTTCCTTCTTGTAACGAGTAAGAACAGGTACAGGTGGAACCAAATCATCCTTGCTAGCTGGAAAGAAAAAATTCAGTAAACGGAAAACAATGTCGAGGTTATGAAAGATAAAGGCTCATAAGAATATAAGGTAAAGTTATGAACTTCAAAGCTCGAAACAGGTTCAACCAGTCACATGGTGCATACCTAGCTTCTCCATGACATGGTTAGTATATACTTGAAATGCATTGTCAATGCCACGAAATAAAGCACTTAGCTCAACGGATCTCATTGGAACTTTCAGAGCAAAAAATTGATCAACAGTCTGCATCAAAAATTATCCAAAACATTAATAAGATAACTGAGATCAACATATTTTTGACACATAGATGAACAGACACAGCTTCATTCAAGTCTAATATATTTGTTATGCAGAATAATTGGTATATAGGAGTAGGACCCCCTACCTCTTCTACAATCCTGAAAACTTCAACAATTGAGCTCCCATGCCGCTGTTGAGGTGATATTGGGTCCCAATGCTATACAGAGAAGCTAAGATGCGTTATGGTTTGAAAAAAACTAGTATAAAAAGACAGAGAAAGCCATTCTTTGAAAGATCAGTAAAGGAAGCACCAAATCTCACCTCTTGTTTAAAAGCTCGCTCCACCCAGCTTAGAATTCTTCCCAGCTGTGAATTGATCCATCTCAAAACCAATGTGCCAGAGAGAGATTCGACCTAGCAGATATAATTACAAAGAAATATTAGAGCCAACATGATTGGTCGCTGAATTAGACCCTGTTTATATAAGGTGGCTTAAGCCACGATCTAAATTTCAAAGTAAAAACATATGTGAGTCTGACCTCATACGGAATCAATTTTCTGAAGTAAGGTCCATTTGTATCATCGCCGCAGACAGAAGTCATTAACTCCAGTAAATATTGCTCAAGGCTATCAGCCGCAGGAAAAACAGAGACAGCATCCTCAGTCAAGTGTTCAGCACCATCAAGAAAAGGTTTCTGAGATAAGATACAAAGTCAAGATGTCATTTATAACTGAGATGTAGTAACCAACAAGTTAAAAAGTTTAAAATGGGACACCAGCATCAAGCTTACCAACTTGTTCCCGTAAAGCTTGTGAACAAGGGAGGCAGAATATGCAATTGCCTGTGGGTGCCTCTGAGATAAAATTGGCATGAAGATGGTAGAGTCCTTTTTCATAAGTTTCTTTGTCTCCTCGGCAAGCAATGCCAGAGGGTGCTCATTAATTCTGTCTGATCTATCAATGGTAAGTGACATCTGTAAATTGCAAAAATCAGCCTCATCATACCCTCCCTAATATTGTGTTAAATTGTGCACATAGGAAACGAAATTTGCTCAGTTCTTAGAATGGGCATAAATGCGACCTAATATAACACTTACCCGCGTGAACGCATTCTTGATGGAAGATAAGATATAGGACTCAATTTGCTCTCGATCTGAAGAGTTAGAATGCATTGCCTGTAGAGAAAAATAACCATCATAGTCAGTTACAAGCAAAGTCATGTTGCTCCACTTTGAAGCAGGTTACATACTCGATCAGATTCTTCCAACAAAAGCCTCCAAGTTATCATTGCAACTGTAACTGTATCCTCCATGACAAGTGAACCCTGCAAAAGTTTGTAGAGAAAAAGAGCAAAATGACTAACTTCAATGGTATAAATAGAGAGAAAGGTATAAGAGGCCTGAGGTGGATATGCTCTTATTTCAATTCATAAAAGATATTAATACAAATATGTACAAAGATATGTGTGTGTGTGTGCGTGTGTGACATGCATATGGAATAATTCTGCAAGTGAAACGATGCGTCACATTTCTGGACTCTAATGAGACTCATGTGTCCATCTGATATGCAAAACGCAATACAAATAAACAAGAGTACAGTACACCAGACAAAAGTAACGAAGGCTGATCCTATATACGAGTTACTGTAATTAAATGAAGTAAAGTCTGTGTCTAAACGCATTTTGTTTTGGCGTAAAACCTCGGCAAAATGCAGATGGTAGTCGCCCAGCTGCTTATCGACCCAACTCCGTATAGGTGACAAGAAGGACTCCAGGAAGGATATCTCTACATTTTCAACAGTACACTGCAAGGTTTTCAAGTGTATGCGCTCTTGAGGCCCACGTTGTTCTTTTAGAGGGATTTTTTTCAGCTGCTGAATAGCATGTCGCAGAAGTCCTCGTTCACTAGTGATTACATACTGCAACCACACAACATAGTCATAAAGCTATCGTACAAATTCCACTATGAAGCATCACAAATGAAGGAAATTCTTCTCCATCATTACCTGCCGAAACAATACCCAGGCATAGCATGTGTAATGAATGGTCTCTGTAATTCCAAGAACACGCCATGTTGACTTCAAAAGCTCAAGAATTTCTTCAACTTCCTATAATACAATAACCAAGGTTATTTCATAAACCTTATATAGAAAAAGCAACAATAAACTGAAAGGCAACTTGTCGAAATTTTTTGCTAGTAATGTATATGGGAATATCGGAATATTAGTATGAGTAAACAAAAAAAGAGGAATCTTAGCAGCTCAAAGAGTGACAGCTGAGATGAAGAACATAACCCTTTCAGATCAATATAATTTTTAAATGACCAAGAAAATTGTTGCTGGAACATGAATTTAATAATATTTTGACAGAAATCACAGACCTCTGTGAGCTTCCCTTCATTCAATATGTGAAAGACACAGAGAAGCAATTTTTCATACAGTCTGACGTTCAAATGATAGCCATCAGCCCAATGGCACACTTCACCCGTCAAATCACCACGAGCAGGTCTCTCAGCAAGTGAAGTAGCAACTTCTCTAAGAGATTTTAAACATTCTGCTCTTTGCACTTCTCCGGCTGAGGACGGAAGAGACTACAAATAGAAAAGAAAACAATAGCGAAGTCAAATTTCAGTTATATGAGATAAACTCATAAAAGCCAAAGAACTTATAATGGAAAAAACTGCCCGATAAAAAAGACACCATGCCATTTTTTCCACAAATATAACCCATCTTAAGCTTTGGATATGTTAATGCCACACCCTACAGAAAACCTAATAACCCAACTCCGATATCTGATGTCTACACCATGTAATAAAATCACATGAACATAATAAAGTAGAAAAAAAACCTCTGCTTCTTCAATCCTTAGCAGAAGACTCTTCAGGTCAGTGGCCTTACGACCTGATTCTCCAAATCCAACAACTGGATTGTTAATGAGCCCCTCTGCTAACATGTTTAACTGAGATACCAAAACGTTAATAGATGATAGAACCAAAATATTAAATGAAAGAAGCAGTCAATATTACAACCAGGTGTGAAAAGGTGGTCTTTACCTGCCTTTTTTGCCAACGTAAGTACGCTTTCTTGTCAGAGAACTCGGTACGAGACACGCAACATAGCAATTCTACAGGCACCAGGAGGCTGTCCATTCTTTTCCCAGCTTTTCCTGCTAGGGCATTAAGCAACCCCTGTCTTGTTCTGATGTCCATGGCCTCAGAAATCTGTATGAGCCCAAAGTATTGATCGCCATATACACAACAAACACATAAAGTGGGTTAACTGTGATTGTTCAATTGGTAGTCCAGGCAACAGCGCCAAAATATAATACAATACATTGACATATGGAAAGAGTAAACTGAGGAACAAAGCGAATAGTGTCCAAGGGCATACTAAAAATCAATGAAGCAGAGACATTTGACATACAAAGATGAGGTTATCTTGACATGATACTTACACAAGAACAGTTTTAGATGAATAAATATGTAAAATTCATGCTCTGACAAACCATATATGCTTCAACAAAAGAG
The DNA here is from genome assembly GCA_011420285.2 of Erysimum cheiranthoides. Taxonomy (NCBI): domain Eukaryota; kingdom Viridiplantae; phylum Streptophyta; class Magnoliopsida; order Brassicales; family Brassicaceae; genus Erysimum; species Erysimum cheiranthoides. The sequence continues at coordinate 19,566,686 of CM022178.2, read as the reverse complement.
ATAAGAAAGTAACAGTGAGGGAGAGTGAGAGTGACCTCCATTTGGCCCCGCATCATTTCCAAAAGACCAACCAATCCTGATGAACTCTGAGACTGAGAAACGCTCTCACTTTTGCGACCAAGCTTCTTAATCAGCCTAGACCTGCTTCTCTCCTTCTTTTTCTCTTTTGATGGTACTATGAGACCTCTATATGATCACAAATACATGTTGAAAACATGAAAGAGAAAAACGATATTAGTAAGACTCTGGTTGGAATTACAAGCACACCTCAACTGAATAAAGAAATTAAAAATAAGCAAGTCAATATTCTGTATACCCTGAGGCTCCAGCGCAAGCCAACAGGATTTCAAATGCACTTTCACGGAGATCATCATCTGTAATACCTGAAACAGTAATACAATGCAGCTTTCTTAATAAATCAGTGGGTTCTTGATTTTTCATGTGTGTGCTACTTATGGTCCAGTCGTAGTTAGCTCTGGCTACCAGATGGAATAAGTAATGATAATTTTACTCATTTGTTTCTCGAACTAAAATGCCTCGTCCATAAATGATAAGTCACCAAGACTAGAAATTCATGTACGCTTTGAATAATTTTATGATGTTATCCAATCGAATAACAACAGTAATAGTAGTAATTTTTTTTATCAAATTTACTTCTTAAAGATATGCATTAATCTTTTACCAGTGGCAAAGGAGGGCAGTTTTGGCACAAGATCGGTCGCATCATTTACAGACCGCCTTGAGATCCTGAAATTACCAACTTCCTCAGGATCATCATCGTCCTCAAAATCTTCAATGTCATCAACAGTCAGCTCTTGAGCTTTTGGTGAATCAATAGATTCTGATCGCATTAATGGCGCCACAGTTGGTGACTCACACCACTCCGGATTTGTAACCATGGGAGCGGATGGGGAAGTTAATATCGGAATAGGTGGCGGGGCCCTTTTTGGAGGTGAGCCAGAAGATTCAGGATTTGTAGCCAAAAAGAATTCATCAGCAGTACCCACGCTATTCTGAAATATGCATATGACCCAAGCATTAGCATTTAGAAAATGACAGATACAAGCGGAGTGGGAAGGAGAAGGTGGCTTTAGCATCGCAATGACAAGCATAGATAAAGAAAGTAAGGCACGCTTTATATGTGAATAGATCATCCACCAAAAGGATTTTCTAGAAATGCAGTTGATTAACTTGCATTATATCATTCAAAAAAGAGAAAAATCTAGTCTTTGAAACATGAAGGAAGACCCAACAACAAAAGTTACAGCATCATGGACTAATATTAAGGAAGTGGATTAAAGAAATATTATGTTGATGTATAGTAAAGATAGACAAGTGAGAGATCATACCATATAAGGCAATCCAATGTGATCATGATAGTCCCGGATGGCTTCAGCAAGTTCTAGCATTCCACCTACAATAAATCAAAATAACAAATTACTCTAAAAACAGAACAACCACGAAAAACAGCAGAAGAAAGAAGCAGCAAGCTAATAATTACCTTTCTTAGCACAATTAATGACATAATCCACACTAACTTGATCCAAATCGACATCGTCGAGAGTCACAGCCCCAGGAGGCATAATAACTTTCTTGATTAAGCTACCGGCCAACATAAAATCCAAGAGTTTCCGCCTATCCCGGCGATATCTCTGAAGAATCTCAACAGCATTTTCTCTGTAGAGAAGACAATATAACAGCAACATCGATCAGAAGAATGCATTGGCAAGAAAACGAAGATTGTACAGTATCCACATCAAAAAAAAAAAAAAAAAAAAGAAGAAGACGAAGGAAGAAACATACTCTTCCATCTCGATCCAGCTGCAATAATAGTCCACGGATTCTCAGATTTCAATCAACCTGTGAAATCGGAAGCCGCAAATCAAACGGAAAGAAGTTCAATGAACCAATTAGAGAACATTAATGCAAAATTTAGTCCTATAGAAGTCTACTTTAACTGAACTTACCAATCATTTCTTCACTTACTAGCGAGATCGAGCCTCGTGTGATTGACGGATTCACGAAGAAGGATTTGATTTAGAAAGAATTTAGAGACGATTGATTATGAAAATGTAGATGAATGAACTGTTTTGGAGCAGAATTTTCGAGGTGGTGTGAGCAAAACTAGAGAAGGCGCCGGCCAGGGGGAGAGAGATCTATCTTTTTTGGGAAGAGAAAAAAAGAAATAAAAGTATATGTTGCTGATTTGTCTCAACTCTTACTTATCTCCCTAATTTTTCTTTATTTTGAGCTCTTTTCTGATTCCAGAACTCCTAATTAGTCAATTTTTAAAGTGTCTCAACTTCATTGATAGTAAAAATTAGGTAGATATATGCTTATTTTCTTATAAGGGTTTTTATTGGATTCTATGTTTTAACTACTTTGCAAATCTAAACAAAGAAGAAAAGAACTGTGTATCTCAATAATCAATTTTAATATTAATTTAATTACAAGCTGGAATTCTATGTTATTTCATAATTTCATTGAATAAACGAGGAGGATTTTTCACCATATTATTATTAGCCAACGCATCCTCCACCTTATGTTGTCCAATTTTGGGCCGAACTGGATTTTTTAGGCCCATAGTTATATCTTCTGTTAGGCCTACTGGGCCATATATTTGTCCTACGAAAAGAAAGACGATCGAACCCTAATATAATGCCAGAGGCCCAGAAGTAGCAAACAGGATGAAAATGGAGTGGCCACCTGCCTATGAGCTCTTTGGCAACTAGATTTTGAAATGCGTAAATCAATTTCGAGTTTTTCAAAAAATTATATAAAGTTTACTTTTGGAAGAAGAAAGATACTACTAACATTGATGAGAAGACAAAAAGGTAAGAGTATCAGTGAGGAGGAACATTATCCACTAACCCCCTTCGTCCCCATAAGCCATCTGGTCCCACGCCACCGCTAAACAGACTGGCACGTGTCATCACCTCTTTTGTCTACAGGCCACGTGTATTGACCAAATCGACTGAACATGGGACGTGTCTATAAAACTATGTGTTTAAAACCACTGTCTGAATCTGGAGGTTAAAACCACTGTCTGTATCTGGAGGGTATATCCGTAGACCGTAAGCAATTTTTTTTTTTTGTTTTGTCGTCTATCCGTAAACAGACAACCACCAAAAATGTGCAAGTCGGCCAGTAGTAGGAAAATTTTAATATATTTATTTTTAGTGCCGACCTCACACAGAAAAAGATATCGAGTGACACGTGGACCAATAAAAGAGTTGCTTTAGATGGAGGTATAATCTGAGCCACAAATCTCGTTTGTGAATCCTGAGCCACTAAATAAAGTTCAAACTCACGCGCTCTCCACTTCCTTGCAACTTGCTTCTTGTCTTCTCTCCTTTTAGCACTCACAAATCTAGCACAAAGAGATAGAGATAAACTCATAAATCTTTTGGATTTGTTTTTGGATCTGATCTACAGGTGAGTTCTTTTTATTATTTTATTCTTAAAATTCAAATGTTTTTTCCCCGGTGGTTTCTGAATATAGTGGTGACCTTTGTAGCAGGTGAAAGTACCATTCATGGATCGTTATTCAAGGAGGAATTTAGAGGATCTTGTTGTGCCTAACTATCAAGAGACATCAGATTCATACCCTTCTCCTGATATGTGGGGTACTGGATGGAACATCAACTCCTCAGTAGCTGCTGAGAAATGCTTTGATTACGATGTGATTAACAATGGTTTCAGTGGAGGATTATACAGCCAGCTGGAGATGGAGACGAGTGAACAAGCAGAAGAAGAAACAAAGAGGTTAAAGGCTAGTGGTTGTTTCGACCGCTCGCTTCATGATTTCGATGAAATCCAACAAATGGATGACATGTTCTTGTATAGCCCCAAACTCTCTCAGATATATATATGTTTATATAACACATCAAGATTCAATAGTTTTTCGATGTTTATATTTTTGTCTCTCTCTCTTTTGGTTTCCGGTTTTGACTGAAGAAGTTCCATTTTGGAGGATGTTCCAGGGAATGGGAATTTTCATTCTTTCAAGGACTCGGATAATAACAACAGCACCGGTTCTTCCTCTGCGTATCTCGACACAACTGATGGCAGAGAAGTCCCTATGTTCCATTACAACTGGGAAACTTGTCAAGACATGCCACTTATGGTAAGAATTGACTCTTTTTTTATACACTATCAATGTCAAAATAGTAGAAAAGACAACTAAGTGATTGTAGTCCAGTGGTCATCCTGACCGGTAGACAGATCTTGTGGAATTCAGCAGACTCTAGGGATTAGTATGGTTTGGATTTCCATCTGAGATCTCCCGGTTACATGTTTGATGGTTACCAGTGCTATTGCTATTCCAGGGGATTAACTTTGTGATAATAATAGAGATGTTAATCTTGGTACATTATTTTGGTTCAAGGAGGAGGTACCAATGAATCTGTGTGAGGAGAACATGGAGGAGGCATCTACTGAAGAAGTAGTGTTGCAGGATCTACAGAGGGCTACAGAAAAGGTTAGTGTGGTGATCTAAATCTTGCCTACAATCTTTACTCATATTAGATCAGTCTTGTAAACAGAACTTGCAATGTTTAATTATAGTTGACTGATGATACCCGCAAGTGCTTCCGCGACACCTTTTACCGGCTTGCAAAGAACTCACAACAGAAGGAGGAGTTCCTTGACGATACAACCAGGTACAGAGCTTTCTTCATTAATCAAAACTTTGCTTAAAAATGGACTCAGTCACCTTCATGAGCTGAGTAAAAGACTCATCACCGTTTTTTATTTTTTTCAGTAGCAAGACTGAATTGGATACAAACTCGATGGACAGAGCCATAGCCAACCTCACTTTCAACAAGATGGAGTCCAACATGAGAAATTTGCCTACACCAAAGAGACTTTCTTCTATTCGAGGATAAGAGAGAGTTTCGAAACAAAACCTCATTATAATCTTGGGAAATACCTTATGTGTATATATATATGTGTGTGTTTTGCTCGTCTTCCCAAGCGTCAGTTTTGATCTGTTTCAACACACTCTGCTTCTGGATTTCAATTTCTTGATGCACTATGTTTGTATGTTAGAGTATTAATTTACCTAGTGAACCTGTGAAAGTACATTACTCCATGTAGAATCTGTTGTTAAAATTTATCAAAAGAGATTCTTTATAGAGCTCTTGTTAATTATGATAAGAGGAGACACAGAAACATATGTAAGTGGGAAACAACCTTCGAAATTAACAGCAAGGCAGAGGAATTAGTCTTACCAGCAAACATAAACATCAAATACAAAAAACAAACACAAGTCAAATTTTAGATTAATCGATATCACCCGACCATAAACTAGAACCGGCGAACTGAAATACAATTATATAATGAGAAGGTCTCTGACTCACGTTTGCATATTAAACAAAGATATAACTCAACGTGCGTTCCATTAGTTCGTAAGATTGTATAAAAATTTGGTCTTACTCTAACATACAAACATTTTCATTTGAGAAAAGTAATTACTGATTCTCCCTCAAATGGCAACGCCACCGTTAACGCCAAGAATGCTGACTCCGACGACAATGTCGCCTCTCGGGAGTCCACGGTCGAAGAAATCAACGGCGACGGTACGGCCGGAGATCACGCTGGAGCAGCCGTCAGGAAAGAACAAAACAGCCGGCTCCAAATCGACGAAACTCTTCCGCCGCGTCAGGTCTGTGTTCCGATCACTTCCGATCATGTCACCGATGTGTAAATTCCCTGTGGGAGGAGGACGGTTACACGAGAACCACGTTCACGGAGGGACACGTGTCACGGGAACGCTATTCGGATACCGCAAAACGCGTGTGAATTTAGCGGTTCAAGAGAATCCGCGTTCTTTACCGATTCTCTTGCTGGAGTTAGCGATTCCTACGGGGAAGCTCCTCCAAGATCTTGGAGTCGGTTTAGTGAGAATCGCGTTGGAATGCGAGAAAAAACCGAGTGAGAAAACCAAAATCATTGACGAACCGATTTGGGCCTTGTACTGTAACGGTAAGAAATCAGGTTATGGTGTGAAGAGACAACCAACGGAAGAGGATCTTGTGGTGATGCAGATGCTTCACGCGGTGTCGATGGGAGCAGGTGTGTTACCGGTGAGCAGTGGAGCGACGGAGCAAGGCGGCGGAGGAGGAGGGCAACAAGAAGGAGACTTGACGTACATGAGAGCACATTTCGAGAGAGTGATTGGTTCAAGAGACTCGGAGACGTATTACATGATGAATCCTGATGGGAACAGTGGACCTGAGCTTAGTATTTTTTTCGTTCGGGTTTGAAATAAAACGACATCGCTTTTAGGGGAAACATTAAAAACCACACGTCTTTTTTTTTACATGTATTTTTTTTTTTTTCTTTTTTCTGCTATTCTTTTTTTTTTTATTTGGTAAATTATTCAAAATGATTTGTTGGTGATGTGTATACTGTTAAGTTCTATTGGCTTCCAACTCAAAATCAATTGACAATGAGTGTAGTGGCTAATATTCTCTTATATATTACTTAGGATTTTTTCCAATTTCCGATGTGGGATATTATGTCCTAATACGCCCCCTCGTTACTAGTTAATTTTAAAATAAAAGTTCAAAAAACTTAAGATAAAAACCAAAAACTTTTTATCCAAGTAAAGTTTATTATTGTTCTAAAGTGAAATTGAGTTTATTATGAACCTATTAAAACTATCATTTCGAAGGACGTTAGAATCTCACTTTAAAAATTTGAAAATCTAAAGTAATACTATATGAAGAACATGAGTGAATTTATTCATTGTCAATTAATTTTAAATTATAAATTCTAAAAATTTGAGTTAATTTAATCATTGTCAATCAATACTATTAATCATTATCAATTTAAATATAGTGCGGGTTTCAATGTACAGTTGATTTTAAATTACAAATCCTCCTCAAATTAAGTACTTTGTGAATTGATTTTATGCCAATGCTTTAAATTTAGTTAAAATTTTGTTTTATTTTCGTTAATTGTACTTGTTTGTCTTTTATTTGCCTAGTTAAAATCACGTGTTTCGCGACTGCACAACAACCCATTCTGCTTCGTCATAACTAAATTCTTCTCTCGGTGACATGACGTGTGACATTACAACAACCCATCCCGTTTCGTCATATCCAAATTATTCTCTCGGTGACATTAGTGTGACATTGATCATTGTGGTTCAGTTATATACTATACTATTTCACAAGTATCGTGTACTTGCTCATGAGTAGATTTCATACCATAAAATTGGTTAAAAACGAAAAATAAGATTCGAAAACAAAGAAAATTATGCTATGTAGTTTTTTTTTGGTCGATATGCTATATTGTTCTCAAACTTACAAAGAAAAAAACATAGTATAAAAAGTAAAAACATGTGGAATATCTATGAAATACATACAAACATGAAATATGTATATATATATATATATGTTTACATTTATATTTGTCAATACATTCAGTTACACCCATGAACAATATATAATACGTATACTCTGGTACATGATAATAACAAAATGGCAAACACAAATTCATTAAAATAAAAACTCGACAAACTTCGATGTTAACGAAAAATAAAAACGACAAACTAAACTGTGGACGTTGCTTCGTTGTCTTACTGTAACAACAATACAACTACCTACCAAAAAAAAAAAAAAAAAAAAAAAAAAAAAAAAAAACAATAATACAACTACCTTAACTTAATTTATAGGCCCTTAATTAGAACAAGAGTAGATTTGTGAGCACGTGGCCTTATATTTAGCTCAACCTGAAAGTGAGACCAGATGCACCTAACTTGTCATCCACTAAGGCTGACAATCTTTCCACTTGTAAAGGCGACAAATAGTTAACCCAATCACTCACTTCTCCTTTCCTAAACAGGAATCGATTCTCAAAGTTCTTGATCGATTTGCTTGACTTGTTTACCTCCAACTTCTTCAGATTTTTGAAGCTACACAGATCAGCGATAGCCTTCACAACTCCCTTTCGTTCCTCTTCTTCGGTGAAAGGAAGTCCCAAGAAACTTGCAAGCTTCTTCAAGTTGGACTCGATGTCTTCTTTGAGATCCTCGTAACGCAAGAAGAAGACTTTCTCTGGTCTCTTCAAGCTCTCCCTCCAGTATCCCAACATGTGCTCCCAGAACGGACCAAAACCGATCACTCCCCTGCAATACAGATCAAACCCTTCGTCTAACGATACTGGGCTCACAGACTCCGACTTTATGTTGTTGATGAAATGCCATGAGGAGATGAATGTGTCAAACGGGTTCCGGCACAGGTACACGACCTTCACACCAGGTTCCTCGATCGAATCCTTGAGGGCACCGAAAGGGACGTGGGTTGCGAATGTTCTGGGACTGGGTAGACACGAGAGATCGGGAACATCTCCGTTGGCGTAAAGCTTGTACTCGAAGAAAGGTACGAGGTCATGAGGGTTGGAAGTGAAAAGAGGGTGGGTGGTACTGGAGGAAACCGGATCAAACCGGTCTCGGTTAAGGAGGGTAAAAGTTAAAGCTTTTAACCAGGTAGTACCGGATTTAGGTATGGTGGCGAGAACGACGTCGTTTGGAAGGGACTCGAAATGTTTTTGGAAAGACATGATAGCTTGAATCTCCTTGGCTTGGCACCAAAACCCTTGGAATAAGTAAAGGTAACGAGTTCTCCATCCTCTCTCCTTTGGAAGAGAGTCCAACATCTCTTGGAACTCGTTGCTTAGCTCTTCCTCTTCTCCGCGTTTCGGGTCGCGGCTTTTGCCTTCCTTGAGGAGCTCGAGCTTGTGACACATGGAGAAACTTGGGATCGCCATTGGAATGGTCTTCATGCTTGAGGTCGCCATTGTTTTCTGTTATAGATATTTAGAAAATGTTTAGTTTAATCGAATCTTTGTGTTTGGTATAAGATTTCGTGAGGGAGTTGGCTGTTTATATAATAACGCAAAATGCATGAGATGCATTTGTGAATAGAAGAGAGCAGCCTCATGTCACTAGTTATCGCCCACGTGGGAAATAAACGGCGTGTGCGAATAATAGTTGGCCCACTCCATATTTACTACACTTGCTCGAAATCTTTTTTTTCATTTTTTTGTTAATAAGTTAACAACAAAGACGTGTTATTGTGAACCCCCAAAAAAAAAAAAAAAAACAGAACAAAGATGTGTCACTGTCTGTATTCTCCTTGAAGTTAAGTGTAAAGTTTGGTTTGCTGCTTTTTTCATTTGTTTCTGGTCCATAAATTGTCGGCAGATCACAACTTTGGAATATTTATTTAAAGGAAAGTCGTATGTCTTTTTTTTTTTTTTTCCAAAAACCCATTTTATTAAGCTATCGGCTGGGGACACTCCGAAATAGAGAACCAATCCGGCACTGATGTACTTACATGGGTAGTCGTATGTCTTTTTAAGGAAATACGCAAGTCGTTTCTTTTACATATCAATACGCAACCTTTTATTCAGTTCAACGGTAACCATTTAGAGTTTTCACGGTATTAAAAAAAGAGGTTAATTTTGTTAACAGAATTTAACAGAAAGTTTTTATAATTCTATCTATAAAAATATAGTTGAAAGTTTTTATTATTATTATTTTTTTTTTTTTAGTTGAAAGTTTTTATCTATGAAAATATAGTTGAAAGTTTTAAAACGGATATGCTTATACTTGAGAGTATGTTCATTACATTTCCAACTTAATATTTTTTTAAACGTCATTTTTTAAAAATCAATTTTTATAAGTAATTTTCATTTGCATTGTCAATTTAAATTTTCAACTTAAATGATTTCAAAATATCAAACGATAAGGTCCGACCTAGTAGAATAATTGGAAATTGGGCATTTTTCTTATCAACAAAAAAAATATATTTTATGTTATTTAAATTTGGGTGATGACGATGAAATAATATAAATTATTAGATAACATAATTTAGTCAGAAATTGGATGACCCTTGAGTTTGAATTCATATACAATCTTATTAGTGTATCTTTTTATATATAGTGGATAAAGTAATTTTATCTTATGCTCATACCTAATTAATCACATGATAATCACACATAAATTATAAAGAAGAAAAACCTTAAATCAATTTTACCAAATTTAATTTACAATTCATTTTATAAGTTTTTAATATATGAGTTAAACCTGGATGATTGCACATTGATCATACTTAGCATAAATTACTAAGCTACAAATATATATTTATACATATTTATAAAGATACGTTCAGTTACACCTAACATCTACAATACTTAGTATAAATAGAAACATAATGGCAAACACAACGATATTTATTAAAATAGAAATCGACAAACTGAATTGTGGACGTTGCTTCATTGTCTATATCTGTAACAACAAAACAACTTTGATTTTCAACTTTAATGAAATTTAATAAGGAAAACAATCCATAAGGACCACTGCACCCCAGTAGAACTAATGGAAATTGAGTGATTTTTTTTATCAACAAAAGGTATTTTACTAGAGTTGGATTCGGGTGGATATACAATAATAGAATTAATACAAATTATTAGATATTCTTTACATTTGAATTCATATACAATCTCATAGATGTATTTTTCATGAATTGTCTCATTTTTTACCATGTGCATGAGTGGAAATTCTTCATTTCATCTTTTGGTAGAGCTCAGAGAAGCTGGTAATTAAACTTCGACCCAAGTGATAACATTATATAACTCGTATATGTTGCGCGCACTTGTCCACTTCGATCTTTCGTCGAAGAAATCACGTAGACCTGAAAGTATATGCATTCCCCAATTAACCAATCTGGATCTTGTGGGCAATCTATCTAAATGTATGATCCATATATATGTGGAAAGCATGACGTGGTATTGCTACCTTGAACCACACATTTTCAGTCCATGGTTGAATCTCTCTCCGTTGTATTAGAGAGATTTGGAGCCTTCACACACATGTGTGACGTAAGTGAAGAGCTTTGGAGCCTTTCCATTAAGAGACTGGGGTACAGACCTTTTTTCTTCCACACATGGACTGCTCTATCCACATGGCTTGGGGTCACTGACAGCACTTCTCCGAAGCCTCTCCGCAGACTTGTCTCTCAAGCAATTATTTATGCGATTTGGTTCATTATAAACAACATGCTCCACTCAAACATCTCCTCAACCCCGCGAGTTATAATATTCAATTATTCATGCAATTTGGTAGGCAAATCAGCTGAGACACAATTCTGGTAAGGAAATCACACAATTGTACAATTGGTTCACCCATAAGTAGTTTACCAAATCACTACGTTGTTACATTAGCTCTTTTTTGTTTTTTTTTTTATTTTTATTGGCAAAAAATATCTCTGCATTAAGCTTTTGTGTATTATATAAAAACTCTACCATTATTCATTAATACAATTCAAATTCATACCAAAAAAAAAAAAGATGACTCCGTTTAAAAATAAATCGTCATTCAAAATCACAATACGTGTTGTAACGAAGACCTACAATTAATTTCATTTGTATTATTCTAGTTATCAACCTACAGTATATCCATCACGCTTAAGTTGTCGACTGAATTATCCATATTTGGACAGAGATAAAGTTAAACCCCTGAAACGGACGGACCAATTATAGCTACAATACAAATATAAATTTTGTTTTTGGTTAACAAAGGAAACTACTAGTTAACAGTGTATCTATTAAATTAGGGTATATGCTTTCAAGATTTGTCTATAGCAGTGAATATAAATAAATAATATATGATTTATAACAACTTGAGGACTTTATTTGATTTTGTATTTATCCTTTCAATTTGAGATTTGTATGTTTGTGGGTTATCGATGAAGGTTCTTTTCGAGAAAAAAAAAAAAAGTTCTTCTTTCTATGAAGTTTTCCATTTTCAATTGTTTTGGTTGAAATTTAACGATTGGGGAGTAAAACTGTAAAAGAACCAGAGACGGATACCGAAAGATATTGTTATTTACATACATATCTATATGAGTGTTTTTAATCCGAAAATAGTTTCATGGATTGATTTTTGTAGGTGGTAAATTACTAAATTTAACCAGATCAAAAATGAAAAAGCTTAGAAGAGAATTAGTCACTCGTGGGATATTATGTGACTCCTGTTTTTCAGTGTATGTTAAGACAGTTTTCAGAATTTTGACTAGAATGATTAAGAACTCAATAGACGAAAACATTTTCAAAATATGGAATATTTTTGTTTAGTTAATTATCCCTTTTAGTGCATGATTATGTGTGAATCATGTTTTTTAGATAATTTCTATAGTTCATTTCATCATTTTTTAGTGAAGTTTATGACAGTTTGGATCCATTATGAGTTATTGAGTTCATTTTCGTTAGCAAATAAAACTTATGTATTATTTGGCTTTTCTCAACTTATATATATTTTTTTTGTTACTGCTTTTCCTTAATTCAGTAAAAATTTGGCACTATAAATTATATATTTTTGTCTATCAGTCTATGTTTTTTTCAGCTTTAAATAAAATTTTCTATCTTGATCAACCATCACGAGAACTCGCCATGTTTTTCACCGACCTTGCAGAATATTCAGCTTCAGTCAATTTCAAGAGGCCAAAATAGTATATTTGCCAAGAGAAAGCAATGACTGGCAGATAGAGTAGCAAAAAAATCTCTTTCATTCTTGAATCATGATTATCCTAAGCTGTACTCTATGATGCCTAATTGGATTAAACACTCTGTAGTGATGGATAAATCAGAATAAACCCTTTATCAAAAAAGATGGATAAATCAGAATAAGTCTGTTGGTTAATAGAAGTTGATGTTGAGCCAACAGAAAAAAGAAGGAAATTTCTATCTTATTTTAGAAAGACCAGATAATGATGTCTTTGATGGTTCTGATTTCACTTATGAAGAAGTTTGTTTGGATACGAGCACTGACCTGTCTTTGTTTCTCCTTTTTCTCAATCTTTATCTTTGGAGTTGAAGATTCTTTAAGACGAATCATCTCTTGTAGGCTTCAAAGCACACTCCCATAGTCCCATATTAATAATGAAAGAACCACTTCATACCCACGTGGTACCACGTTCACTTCCACACATCGCGCATGGACTTAATTTCAGATATTATTTCCTAGCTTAACTTAGGTGAAAACCCACACCTTGCTTACGACACTATTTATTAATCGATAAGTATATAGTGAACTAAAATAATTTAAATATATACCCAAAAAATTGATTAAAAATGTATCAAATTATTGTACATGATTTTTCATATAATAGAAAAATTAAAGAGCAAAACATAAACTAACCATAAATTTGACAAAATAGTTTTTCATGATTATATATATTCATATGATTTAAGTTAGTTCTTTAATAAAAATTAAGTTAACTTGTTTCAGTTTATATTTTATTTTTAAGTTTGTGAACGATTAAATTATTTTCTTGGCAAGTCATTTTGGAAGAAATTTTTTCTCATGTAACTTTGAATAACCAAAAAGTTATGAGACTTTTGCCCATAATATATTCAGATTGGGGACCATAGCATATTCTCTCCCCACAGCCAAGACTCATACAAATTAATTTCCTTTTATAATAAATTATAATAGATTTTCATGAATTTTATTTTTTGATATTGCATCCTCGAAACGAATCTTACAATTTCAAAAAGTAATTTATTATTGTCTCTTACTAAAAAAATACTTACTGCAATAATTGTGCTCGTATCAAAACAAACTCATATCTCTGGCAAGTCTCCTACCATAATATATTTAGATGTTTCAGTGTATTATAATAATAGTTTTGGGAGAAAATTTTGCCAATAGTTTTTGACTTTTTGTCGAGGGTAAAGTAATATTACTTTTAAAATTTTACAAATTCTGAGTTTCTTAAAAGAGATTACAACCTTTTAATTTATAGCGCTACATACGTATCCAAATTTTAAAAATTATTGAGAGAATAGGTGTATATAGCTAAATTTTACAAGAAAGATGATGTAATGGATATAGACTTTGCTGACGTAATAATAGTTTTCTTTTCAATATATATGTTGCTCTATGAAACCAGATGTTTGACATATATATATATATATATATATATATATATCGACATGCCGTTAAATTAAAGGTTTGTTCATAACAAAAAGAGTAAACAGATAATGACTATATGGATTAGATCATCGACATGCCGTTAAAGGCGCAGTCTCGGTATCGGATGCGTTGATGCATTAGGCAAGTAGAGCCTACGTTGCTTTCTTTATCCTCTTTTTTTTTTTTTCATTATTATAATAAGTCGACAAAGCAACCGAAAAAATAAAAATAGTGTCGACAAATATAGAAAACAAACTGAGTGACTTTTTTTTTTTTTAAAATAAAGAGATATTCATTTAAAAAGGAGTAACTAATTGAGTGACTTGCAGCCTACTTTAATGGCGAAGGCAAAACATATCTTTGATTACGACTCTAAAACCAAATAAATATCTTCTATTCACAGATGCGTGCCGTGATTGTTTCCCTCGTTTTTATCGAGTAAGGATAGATGATGGGTCAAATTCAAAAGCCAATCTAATATTGTGAGCTCAATCATTTTAATTTTTTACCAGAAATCGTACCTTATATCAAATAAATTCTTGGACCGCAGATGAAAACAAACAAAATAAATTTTTTTATAAACATGACTTTTTGACCTTTTCTTTTTCTTTGGAAGAGTGTTTTGAGACACTTTGGGGGTGATTGGTTCAGACTTTCAAGACTTTTACTTTAAAAATAAGTTTTAAAAATAAGTTTTAAAAGCCAAAATTTTAGCAATCAGACTTTTACTTATTTTTTCTTTTTTAAAGTTTCTACAGCCACTTTTTGATTGTAACCACTTTTCCTTTGTTTTTTTTAAAAGTCTCGTATACATGGCTTTCAAAACTTTTTGTTAAAAAATTAAATTAAAACTTTTCTCTTTTTTGTTTTTTATTATTCTTATTTTCTCCATTAGTATTAAAAATTATTTTCTAATCTATGTATAGTTTATTACAAATAAATATTATAATAAGAAATAATAATTTTTTTTCCTGATTCTTTTAAGATCCATTTTCATAATTTTTGGTGAGATTTACTGCTTTTCGGAAACCGTCATCAGTTATATCAATATAAAAACTTAGAAATATTTATCTATTCATTTATTTATGAACTATATAAGAAAAATTATTTTTGTGACTATATTGCTAAATAAATTAAATTTTAACATAATTTATAATTATAAAATGTATAATAAAAATTAAAATAAAAGTGACAGCTTTTACAGTTTTTTGTTACCAATCGACTTATATAAATTTTAACAGTCAAAGTTTTAACAGTCAAAAGTCTTGACAGCCAAAATCTCTGCAGCCCAAAATTTTAAAGTCAAAGTCACGACAGCCATAAGTAACAGCCGTTACCAATCGGCCCCTTTGTGGTTTTTTTTTTCTCGGCCAACTTTAGATCCCAAATTAAACCCATCAAAAGGTACAAATCACAATCATCACATATAAAGCTCAGATAAACCCATATTGGATAAAACACTTTTGTACTAGGAAGATATACAGTATGTGCATCTCCTTTGGTTGAATATTAACAAGTTATAACCTGAAGTAGACCTAAGACTCTAACAGAAGAAGATTCTTTGATTTTGAACACAAATAAAAAAAGAGACGACTGAAAAGAAGGTTCAAAACCTTAAAAGTTCCGGCTTAATCCACCGCTAATGAACTTGTACTTTCTCTAGTATTCCACAAGATGAGGTCTGTAAGATGGAGCTTGCTTTTGGCTGGAAAGTCACGTGAAACCGCCAAAGATACATGAGAGCTAATGATGGTTTGGATTTTGGAATTAGAGAGAGAGAGAGATAGATAACCATTTGCTTAATTGTTCTTATTTAAGCTTAATAGGAAACAGAGTGTGTTCTGTTTTCGAGTGAGGTGGTGAGAGAAAGAAGTGACTAAGGTCAAGAACTAGCAACACAATTTCCATAACATTAGAATCTGGTTGGGTCTTGTACTCGTAAATTTGTCTTTGTTTCTCATTCAAACAATTGACTAAGCAAAGAGATTACATATACAAAGCTTCCACAAAAAACGTCTAAAGCTTGGACTTTGTTTAGTCCGAGACCTCAAGAAGTGTAATCAAGCTCCTACAGTACAAAAGGGAGCTAGATCCAGTCAAAAGCAAAGTCTCAACATGTCTATGGGAGGGGAAGAAGTTTGACGGTTCAAAGGCTATGGAAAAGGAAGAGCTTGTTTCTTATGAGTCTTTTGGCTTTGGGAGAGTTAGGAGATCTATGCAACTAGTTTCTAGGAGTGTTCTCAATTACAATTCAAGATTAGGAAAACGAAGAATCTTCTCTGAAACTATCAACATACAACTAAGGCCGAGATCTCTTGGCTCGTCTAACATATAGAGGGACAGAGCCGTATATAACGTTGAATCCCTTTGTAATATATCCGTGTGTAAATGCAGACATAGTTACTGGTTAACTAAAATAAAAAGACAAGTTATTATAAGGACCAAATTTCAGACACGGTAAAAGCAAACCCGGAACCATAGCAAAAAGAATAGGATTTGAAATTTGAATAAATCACCAACTCATAGAGAAGAGTGTATACATATATGTATATCCGAATATTAACAGAATGCATCATATAGTCTATGCTTCATCTCATCTTTACACAGGATATAATCCTAGGCTAATCCCCTAAGAGGCACTACTTGTTGTTGGAACAGAAGATGCCTCTGGCTGAACCTCACTGGCCATAGTTTCTTCTGGCAGTGAGGTTTCCTGCTGAGTCACCGGTGGAGTTTCTGGCAGTGAGGTTTCTTGCTGGGCCACCGGCGGAGCTTCTATGAGGGCGGGGGCAGAAGCTTGAACAGTTTCTGCAGGCTTGAACTTGTTGATGTAGTAGCTAAGAGACGGTCCACTGTAATCCACTGTTTTTGGTCGAGACGGGGCATCTTTCCCGACTTGGAGGAGTATAGAGGAAGCTGCAGCGACTGCGATAAGGGCAACGCCTGCTACGATTGCCGCTGTGTTCTCAGCCCCATCAGATGAAGAACCTGCAGTGCCTGAGCTTATCGCACTCTCTGCAACATATACTGCAGGCTGCAAAAGTAACAAGCAAATCTATTCTTCAGAAAAAAAGCCATAGAATTGATTTAATAAGAAAAAGCCAATATAATTAGATCAAGAATCTGCGGGATTGGCATGACATATTTTGTCGCAGGCTAATGCATATTCCGTGGACGTGGAGGATGATGACAGAATAATGTAACGAACTCAGTAAACCTAATAAAAGCTCTATCAAAAGAGACCAACTATAACACCAAACTGATAAGATCAAGAAGCGTAATTATCTTTATTATCCTTGATCCAACCATTGCAGTGAAGAACCTAAAACAAAACTCAAAGAAAGAGTTCTTGAAAATTTGTTGAAGAGATCTCCTAACTCTTCCAAAGCCAAAAGGCTCACAAACACAAGCAACAGGTCAAAGACCCCTAATCTCTTCTTGTTCTTATGCATCCACTCATTCTGTTTCTAATGCCTATCACAGAAACATAACAACCGTTCCCTCGGCAAAGTTTGAAGCTTTTTCTATCAATATAAAAGCGATATCCCTCCAAAGTCTCTGAGTGTAGAGGTACGAACCTCAATAGAGTAAACATTAGTCTGACCGGCAGTATCTTTCTCAACGTAGCCAGTCCATTTACGCGGCTTCCGAGGAGGAAATGTTCCCACCACTTTCGTCTTCTCTCCAGCTAACCATTCCATACTCACTGTTCCAACCTGTTGTGTTTCCATCAATAAGACCATTTCTATTGTATAAAAAACCACACTTTTTAATCACTTCAATTCACTAAGTAACCAGTCCATCTTTCCCAGCAATTTTGAACAACCCAATTCAACAAAAGTCTAAAAGAGATGCGATTGAGTACCTCTTTCTCGGGAGCACATTCTTCGGCATTACAGTCAGGATCATCGGAAGAAGCTCTGACGACGGAGACTAGAAGTTTCCGTCCACCGGACTTTGAATTGAGGAATCTGCCAAGAGGTTTAGGAGATGCCAAGACGTAGCCGTTTGGGGATAGCAAGACGTTCGACATGGTTGATCAGATTCGAGGAGATTCTTTGGGTTTGTTCTATCTTCTTAGACAAGGAGAAGATAAAAGAGAGAGGAGGAAGAGGATGTGTGTTATGTGTGGTGGCCTTTTTCACTTGCCTACGCGTGTACCTGCCGAACCCACATATTGCTTATTCCTTCAATTTAACCAAACTGACAATTCTCAAACCGAACCGGACTAAATTTCGGTTCGAATTTGTTTGTAAACATTGGTGTCCTATGTGTACCTTTTCTTTTCCTCCTTTTATATCTCTAGTCTTTTCTTTTTCTTCTACCCCTTTTTATTCATATCATTTTCCCCTATAAGTCAATAGCGAATAATGTCAGTTTGCCATAGTTTAATCATTACAAGGGCTAGCTAGTGCTTAGCCACTATAAATTGTATTGTTCCTTAGAGCATCTTTAAAGGGGAATGTGGGGGATATGGGTTTGTGTTGATTTATTATTAAAATAATGAAAATTATTTTCATTAACAAAACATGCATCCAATCATCGCTCGCCACGTCAGCCTGCATCTCAGCCCAAAACACATCTCAAACAAGACTCGGGTTTGGCATCCTTCTCCACTTTTCCATTATAATCTAATTTTATAATAGCCCCAAGATGTGTGGGGATATCAGGATAAGGATGCTCTTAAGCATGTGGGGTTCAAATAACACTTTCCCGTTGTGGAATAAATGAAATCTATACAAAACAAAATATCATCATAATGGACTGAACCAAGAGTGGCACTTTGTTTAGGTGGTTATATGATCGATATGACACTCAAGTTTTAAGCAAGTTTATGTGAGTTGTAACAAAAAATTTAGTATTAAGATCAGAGCTTCAAAATTTTAGAATGCTATCATGGACTGTTGGAAGTTCTACCGAGATTATAACATTTTAACCGAACAATCTACTAAAATCTTCTCATGTGCAATTTTGTGTCTCTGTTTTTTATCCAAAAACAAAACAAAAATGTGCATGCGGGTGTTCTCTTTTGCATGATCAATTTATTTATGTAATTTGATCTCTAATGCAATTGGCATAGCATTAGATTTCAATATTCTTCATTCTCTTTTGGTTTCCCCTTTCCATATTTTTCTTTTATTCATACTTTTTAATCAATTTTTCTTCTTCTAGTAATTGATAAATTTTTAATGTCTTATTCATAAAACAGTGCCAGACAACTCTAAGCTTTGTAGTGGAATCCTTTTTGGAAAATATGAGCATAAACAGCCACTAGGCGCGCTGTTTCTGAGAAGCCTATTGAAGAACATGCGAGTATGGATTTATCCTTAATTTATGATATAGGCATATAGCATACATCATTTTTCTAAT
The DNA here is from genome assembly GCA_011420285.2 of Erysimum cheiranthoides. Classification (NCBI taxonomy): domain Eukaryota; kingdom Viridiplantae; phylum Streptophyta; class Magnoliopsida; order Brassicales; family Brassicaceae; genus Erysimum; species Erysimum cheiranthoides. The sequence continues at coordinate 19,547,332 of CM022178.2, read as the reverse complement.
AAATCATATAAGTTCAAAAGTATTTACATAAAAGTCCAGATGAATATATGTTAGTTTTGATAAATAACATTTTTAAGTAACAAGAGTGATCAGAATATCCTTTAAATTTAGATCATTGCGCTAATATCATATTCAGTTTTAGTATATAGTTTAGTTGCATACGTAAGGACCAAATACATCGTTTCATTATTTGATTAGTTTAGATCCGAATCTCTAGAGAATTCAAGAAAAACTAAAAACATAAAAATGATATGATAGAACAAATGCTACACACCACCGGCCTCTAAGACTGGTGAAGCAAACGAAAGAGAAAAGGACAAAAATGAAACACACAGAAAACACAAACAAACAAGTCTCTGCATAAATATGAGTAGGCTCTTATTGTCTCATTCATCTTTCTAAGAGCATCGTTCACGTGCCAAACCGAGCCGTCCATTGGGAACGTCGATGAGGACACGATGGTTCTGCTGCTGCATGCTTGCGATCACATTAACGACAGAGTTTACGTTTTCCGGCGCTGCGGCAATGGCGAGGCACGACGTGCTCCCGGCGGTGCTGTGTAACATTAGGTTATCAGCTGGCATCGTCATGTTCACTCCCTTGAACATGAATGTTATCGTCGGCACCGTGACTTGCCCTGTGTAGCACGTGTCGAAACCTCCTAATGACTTCACAACGGCGTTACGTGGCTTCACGCGCTTCCTGAACTCGTTCCTCACTGCCTCGTAAACCGGTTTAGCCAGCCGCGTGTACACAGTCCCTACACATAATAAAATGGTTTAAGTTAATTATTATTAAGAAACTAATATAACCAAACCGTACCGGATCCATACAAAATCAAATCTCAATGTTAATTAAACCGAAATCAAACGGGATAAAGAGTAAATACCGGAGTCAAAGATGGTTCCAGCGCCGGTAGAGGGATTAAAAGCAATAGCTGCGGGAGGTAGATCGACGACTTTCCGAGCGACGCGGATGGCAACGAGATTGACGTAATACAAAGAAGACCTTCTAGGATTTCTAAGAAGGGGCGTGTACTTGACGCGCTGAGGCTGGGAGGTGGGGCCGAGTCTCAGCGATCCAGAGAAAGTGAGTGACCTGAAACTTGGCAAACAGTAAGAGAAGGTGGATTTGTAAATGGACTGAGCCTGTGACATGAGTGAAAGTGGGCCTCGGCCCAAGCCCAACAAGCCTTGTGGCGGTGGAATGGTTCCTCCACCGGCGACCTTGTTGACGCATCCGAAGGTGAAGGCTTTGATCGGGTCGGCGGCGAGGCGGATCGTGTCCTGAGAGAGGTTAGCCGCAATGGAGGAGCTGCCATAGGTGAGGTTGAACGAGCACGCGCGTCCTCCGCACGTGGGGTTCGGTACCTGCAGCAAGTGTTCACGTGATTTGTTAATGCACTGTGTCTCTGTGTCGGTCGAGTTTTGAGTAGTTCTGTCATCCCGTGACCGTTTTTTTTCTTTTTCTAGTGGAATTATCAATTATAACCCACGTGGGACCCACTCTCTGTGAAACACTTACTTTTTCACATAAGAAATACAGACTGTTCTTTTTTTATTAATTAATCAATTCTAGATCTGATAGACTGATACTGTGTCAATAGATTTTTTATTTTTCGGGTAACATTCTTCTTCTTATGCTCACATATTTATGATGATAATAAATCGCAGGTTACTAATATTCAAATTTGACTACAATATAGTAAGTCCCAAACATGAGCTAAGTATGTTCAAATATGACTGGTTCATTAATGAAGCTATAAAAGAATATATAATGCTGTAAGTGTTATAAAAAATAGAGTGAGTATATAACTAATTTAATCAAAAACATTCCATAGAACATATTTATTATACATGTAGGATTGTGTAAGTAAAAAAATAAATAATGTGTTTAAAAAATTCGGATAGTGTAAGTAGAAATTATACCTGCTTACACTGAGGAGCGCTGCAGCTAACGTTCTTGAAGGAGGTGGACTTGGCGGGAGAAAAGGCGGTGGTTGAAGGACAGCCAACGCAGCCTGAGCAAGGAATCCAAGCCACGTCACTGCTCGTGTCCATGGCTAAGAGCAGTGACTGAGCCGGAGTACCGATCAAAGCCTTGATAATGTATGTAGTGCTCTGCAACATTTGACGCCCTGAGGCAATGGGGACAACAGATCTCTTGGCGACGAGGTTGCTCAAGTACTGTAGACGGGCCTGATCTTGGGCCAGCGTCTGCAACACACGAGCTTCCCATGAGAGTGGGGATGATGATTTGAAAGGGGAGCAAGGGCTGTCTACGTGGAAGATTCTTAGGGTAGACCCTTGGTCTTGAGTCTTGGTCAGGTCACAGTTTGGGTGGTTTAACCCAAGTGCTAATGGGACGATGAAAAGAAGTAGGAGGAAAAAAACAAGAGTGGTCATATTGTATTATATGCTTTTGTGTTGGATGGGATATTAATTGGTGTTGGCACGGGAGGGTATATATAGTGGTCTGAGCTACAAAATGACCAAGCACATAAAATCATAAGTATATTAAACTATATTAACTTTATGATGCAAATCAAGGATTATTTCCGCTTATTATGTTTTGAGTTCGAATCCCGCGCTATTTATATGATACAAACTCCTCTCGTTTTTATTTGCATGGAAGAGTTTATTTATTTTTATCTTAGTTGTTTTTTTTTAAAAATTTTTGGTTAAAGTAAGAAGAACCTTTATTTTGGTTAAAGAAGAACCTTTAAATTTAATTGTTGGTTATATTTTTTTTTTCCATATATAACAAGGGGTGTTTTTTTGTTCATAAACACCTTAAAATGTTTTTTCTTTTTGAACATCCACCGTAAAAATGTTGTTTTGTAGATTTATTGCTATATCTTTATAATACGCACGCCTTGTTTTTTTAAAAAAGCCTAAGGTTTGAATGGAAATGGATTTAATGAGATTAGCTTTTTGTTTTTGGTGTTTAATAGAGTATATATAGTGGCATTTCTGTAAACATGACTGTATATACACTCTATTAATTAGTGTTTAATTTTAATTTTTGGGTTTCTAGTTGTTGCAAAACTTTGAATGTTATTTTTTACTAGTTTTTAGTTTCTAGTGATCAATTTCAGAAAAATTGGCTTATTAGATAATTTTTTTGCTTTTTAATATTTGTTCTCGTTGGAAGAATCATTGGGGTAATATAGGTTAAAACTCTTGGTTTCTGTTCTCACTGGACCTACACAATTTAAATCGTTAGATAGATTTCGTGGGAATTTTTTTCCGTTACGTTGGACTGTCTATAAGAACAATAAATTGTGGAAGCATGTATCTAAAACATTATCCTTAACATAAATTTTTTTTTTTTTGACAGATCCTTAACATAATTATCTGATCCGTTGAGAAAACCTTTTCCAGTATATAACATTTACCGGTTTAGAGAAACCAATTTCAACCGTACACCCAGCCTTCTACAGTTGGACCTTCGACAAAGCTACACTGTGTATGAGATAAAAGCAAGTCACAAATATCTAAAGTTTTATTTAGAAGCTTTATTATATCTTTATAAACTGGGTAAAATTTTGACTTGTGTGATTTTAGAATGATTTGTGTGTGGGATAGTGTAAACCCAATGATGTCTCTTTAGAGGGAAAATCTATTGATGCGAGATATTTTCCATCGTATTTTAATTCTTTTTTTTTTGGTAGGAAGTATTTTAATTCTTTTTATTAACCCTTAAGCATATTTTTGAAGAGGATATTCTGTCAATTAAACCCAAAATATTATCTCAATTTAAATAAATACTTTCTAACTAAAAAAAAGTGGGTTATGATTTCAAATATCCAACAATCCCTTCAGAAAGAGTGATGGCCTTTAATGATCACGATAGGATTTCAATCACTACCACTTCTAATTCTAAACCATCTAAAATAGAGATGCGTTGCTCTTGGATCTTGCGGTAGCTCCAATAATGCGGACCGGTGAAAACTTGGGGTGCTGGTTTAGTTATTATTATTTTGTAAGCATGCCATTATTACTCTTTTCTTTTTCTCTGTAAAATTGGTGTCGGCCAATTATGTATTTTATTCATCTGTTTCTTTACTCTTCCGATAGTGCAAAGTTACTTTGTTGAGATTTCCACTACTTTTGTGGGGTTTAGTTATTGATGGGCAGCGTATAATAAGGAAAATATACTTTTCTCCCACATGATACCAATAACAAATAAACTTCTTCTTCTTTCTTTTTTCACAATTTTAGCAAAATAGAACATGGTTTATGTATTTTGTGATTAGTTTTTCTTTTAAAAGAATTTATTTATTCAACAAATGTGTATTATACAAAGATTGGGCTGATCACATGTGGCCCAAAGGGAATTTGATATGGATCTTCGATTTCTTACTCAGTTCACTTCATGAATAAGCTTCAATGGATAATCTGAAGAACATGCGCATATAACAACAACGTCCCAATCGACAAGGTGAAATCATTTAAGGCCTGAATGATAATGTGACTAAGTGCAATACCGATTTGAATGTATGAGCTAGAAATATGATTCAGACGACAAATTTTTTTTTTAAGAGGTGTAATGGGTGAATAAAGTGTGGTGAAGGACCGGAAGACAAAGATAGAGAAAGTAATGATTTCGCCTATTTAGGTTCACCTATCTTTGGTAAAGACTTTGCTTTTGGCTCTTGAGATATTTAATATTTAGTGCATAATTGAAGGCGATCGAAGAAGAAACGTTTCAGTTGACATTCCTCTAAGTCAAGCGGTTAATGAAACTGTTGCAGTAATGTTATAATGGAGATGCTAATTAAGTGACGAATTTCAACTTATTTTTAGAGAAAACGTTGGGCTAATGTAGATTTACATAGGAAAAGAGGAAATTCTTTTCTTTTTTCAAATAAGATAAGTGAGGTTTTTGTCTAAACAAGACTTATTCTTAATAAACCATTTGAGAACTTTCAGATCTAATTGATACTAAGATAATCTACAATTGAATTAGTAATGTCGCTTGAAATTCATATATGTACATCCATAATAAATGGCTGAAAGAGTTGTACAATTGATGTTATAGTTAAACACTAACTTCAAGGACTATTTTTTTTTTTTTTGTCGGTTGCCGTGCTAAAATATAAAACCTCCATAGAATCACTAAAGATCCAGAGTCAACGATCCATTATGAATTATAATATATGAAGATGAAAGATTTCAGGAGGACACAGAACTTCATCGCCAATCTAAAATATACATATGTGAGTAAATTAATGTTCTAACAGCAGCATTTAATTGCTTTCCCGCGGACTACGTCAAACTTGTCCCCTTCTCCTACAAATTAAACTCTTCTTATGCCACATTTTTTACCCTCTCTCTAGCTCTTACCCTCACTCTCTCTCTCTATATATATGTCTCCGGTAAATCCTCCGGCCAGTGGGGTTGGACTCGGCTACGGCATCGCCATCGCCGTAAGCATCCTGGTTCTCATCTCCTTTATAATGCTGGCCTCATACATCTGCATAAGGTCAAAATCTGCGGGAAGAGACGAAGCCACGAGTGACGGAGTTCTTGACTCGCCGTCTCCCGCGGCTGAGGTGAAACTTGGCTTGGATCGGCCTGTGATAGAGTCATATCCAAGGATAGTGTTGGGAGATAGCCGTAGATTACCGAGGCCCAACAATGGCCCATGTTCGATATGCCTATGTGATTACGAGGCTAGGGAACCTGTTCGGTGTATACCGGAATGTAATCACTGCTTCCACACTGATTGTGTTGATGAGTGGCTCAGGACAAGTGCTACGTGTCCTCTTTGTAGGAACTCACCGGCTCCCTCTAGGCTAGCCACACCCTTGTCCGATTTGGTCCCTCTCGCCTATCAAATCAGGTGAAGCCGGTTAAAGATATTTTTTTCTTACTCCCATATGTTTGCAAGATTGAAATTAGTTAAAATTTGTTATATCTTAGGATTGAAGTTGAAAGCTCAATAAAATTTTCTAACGATATTAGTAAAACCTAAAACATAGAATTTTTTTGTTGCATGAGTTTGCGACTGACTTATGATCACTCGAGCACTGATCAGCCTTTGATACTTTAGCTAGTTCACTATTAATATCGCGATCTCGTGATTTCGGTTTGATCTATACTGAGAGTGATTCGGTATTCCAGATTTGCTAACTTGTATCTGTACTTCACAGGGTTATCAAATCACATCTTTAATTTGTACAGGTTTCTGTGCTTTGATTTTGGGATCTCCACTTTAATTTGGGGAATATGGTTTTCGTATTTTTTTTTTTCAAATTTCCGTTCTACATAAGTTAAATTAAGCATTATAATTATTTATTTTATATCAAAATTTCCAATACGAAAATTTATTTTTTAATTACAGGTGAAAAATATTTCCTAGAGAACTTCTCATTCTAAAATCTTTTTTTTTTCTAAAAAGAAATTGAATATTCATTAGAGTTATGACGTTAAATTTAATTTTTAAATACTTAAAAATAGATTTTTTTTTTGGTCAACTGAAAATAGTTTGAAAACCATTCCTACATCGGATGTAATTTCTAATATTATATGTCATCTACGAGCTAGTAGAAAAAAGCTAAAGTAAGCAATATATGCTGTTGACAAAAAAAATAGCCTAATCATATACTCCCTCTGTTTCTAATAAATAGATGTTTTGAGTTTTAATTTTGTTCCTAAAAGATTGATGTTCTAGATTAAAAAACTTAAATAATATTTTTACTTTATGCTTTTTTCCATGTGTATGGTAAGTAATGATCTAAATTTTCTCTTTCCACTCATAAAACAATTTTAAACTAATTAATAATTAAAATTTTATTATGTCTTAATATGTGTGAAAAATTTAGAACATCATTTTTTTAGGAACAGAGGGAGTATATGAAAGTAGAACAACTCTCTCCAGGAGAGAGACACATCAGCACTCCAGAGAGTGACATGTGGATTTTCATTAAATTTTTTAAACATAAAATTTTAAAATGAACTTTTGGTTTTCTTTACATTAAAATAAATAAAAAACTTTTGGGCTTCTCATACCCAGTTGTACGTTACTATCAAAACTAACTTCATTTTCGACTCTTCTTCTTACTTTCATTAGGTTTGAAAGTATAAAAAAAAAATACTCAAACACATTAGAAAGCAAAGGATAAGCGACATATCACTAGAGCAGGTCAGGTGAAAACGTAGAGATGATTACGCGAGGAATTATTTATTGAGGCAAAAATAAAAAGAGAAACAGACTAAGAGAAGGGGACATACAACAACTTATGTTGTCAATAAAAAGATAGAACCAATTTAACAAAAGATAATAGTAGGAATGACAAAACTGACGAAAGCATAGAAGCTGGTCTACTCTAAGTTAAAAGGGGACCTTTCAATCGCCCGCGGAGTAGCGCCGGTCTCAACCTAGTAGAAAAAAAAGGAGCAAGTCAAGCGACTGATTTTTGGTGAAATCCTCAATAACGGGTGAAAGCTTCTTTTTATTGAAAGAAAATGAAAAAAAACGTAAGTTGGAGCTCTTTGTTTACAAAATAAAAAAAAAAAGTTGGAGCTCTACTCACTGTCTTACATATATATAGAGGTCAAAATTAAAAGACAAAAATACAGATTCGACCAAAACAGTGTTTTATTCTTCTCCCCATGGTACCATACAATCTTCATGGCTCTTGGACAGTCTTCTTTGAAGGTGTTTCCGATGGTGGAACGCTGATTACAATTGTCGAGAGCATAGAGTCCGAAATTTTCATTTCAATTCCATTAGCTTCCACATCCTCAGTTACTTTACTACTCGAGTCAGTCTTAAGGGGTTCACAAATAGTCACTTGATTCTCCTTTTGCTTTCCCCATAAGACAGCATACAGTCCAATTACAATCAGCACCGCACCAATCACCCTGCATGTCGCAATTAAAACAATTGATAAGTTTTATGTGAGATATTCATCATAACCACCCATATAGAATGAGAAAAGGGCAAAAGTGGAAATTTACCCTCCAAGGAAGATCTTTTCAGCCAAGACAAAAGAACCCATGACAGCAACAATAACCATCATCAAAGGACTAAAGGCAGTAGCAAACACAGGTCCTCGTTTCTTCATCACTATCCCTTGCACATAGTATGAGATACTTGATGCCACAATTCCCTATTATTATTTATCAATCCATTAGCTAGAATAAGTATATATATATAAATATATGATTATATAAAAGATGAGAGAGGTTAATATTACAGAGTAAGCGGCGGCAAGGAGGTTCATGTCCCAGCCAATTCTCCAAGCAGAGGGGTTGTGTTCCATCACAAACGTCACAGCAACTGCTTGTACTGTTCCGATGAAGCAAACTAGTGTTGTTAGAGAAAGTTGATGCTTCGCGTACGTCGTCTTTAGTATTTTTGCCTAATCACATAAACCAAACCAAAAAGTTGAACTAATAAGCGAATATTTGTAAAATTGCTCTTTTGACGTAAACACATAAAGAAATATTAAATATATATAAAGAAAAGAGAATCTCTTGTTTACTCAAATTTTACTCAATTTTATCTCTAATGTTTGTACCTGTAGAACAAAGAGGGAGGCCCATGCGAGTGTTGCAAAGATGAGGAGGATGGAGCCTTTGAGAAAATCCTTATTATCACTTGAGTTCTCAGACGACGTCGTATCAGTAGCATGTGAAGAGTCTTGAAGATGCATATATTTGGTCCAAAACAGCTCAACGATGGGTCCTTTGTAAATTGTCATCACCATCGCTCCGCCCACTGTCACCACCGTTCCGCCTATTTTCGCCTGACACCACAATTTCTTCACGTCCAGCATCTCCATTCTATAATCAAAATTAGTGCGATTATTCTCTAGACTAATACCATTCAAAACCATAAAATACGGTTAGAAATCCGAGAGAAAACGAAAACCGATTTTGAGTTGAAAGCCATAAATCTAACAGTGACGTAGTATGTTTGTGCATTTTTATACGTACCGGAATAGTACGGCCAAGATAAAGGTCATGGCCGGAAGCATGTTACTCATGGCGCACGAAAACGTGGGCGACGTATATTTCAACCCCACGTAGTAGAAGTTTTGATCGATCACTGGCCTGTGAATTTATTAATCGGAAAAAGATGTTAATTCTGTTTCTTTGTTTTTGGAAAGACAACGTAGTTAAACAGAGACAGTGAGTAAGTAACAACCCGAGAAGGCCGAGAATAAATAGTTGCATGAAAATGGAGAACGTTATTTTCGGCTGAGCTTTTCTGTAGGATAGAAAATTAAATCCCGGAGTTAGAAACCATATATTAGCAATTTATCGATTATTGACGAATAAATTTCATGGCATTTGCTAAAAGAAATGGATATAACCTTTCGAAGAAGAAAGCGAAGGGTGCAATAACGGCGGTGGCGATTGCATGGCGGTAGACGACAAGGACATAGTGGCTCATACCGGTATTGAGGGATATTTTGGTAATTATGTTCATGCCGGCGTAGCCAAACTGGAGAGATATCATGGCGAAGTAGGGTTTAGAGCTTGTGAGAAAGCTCTCACAGCTACTAAGCTCCTCCATCGACATAATGTTTTAACTTGTGTGTTTGAGTACAAATTGTTGAAGTGGTCTTGTGTATTTATAGTAAGATGCAACGTAGTTACGACATATGTTTAATATTTCTAGGTTTCTTGGTTGACATCACTATCTCATTTCATCACCTCTATTGTCATTGGAACTCAAATATACAGGTCGATCGAATCCTCTTTTATAAATCATAAATAACACTTTTGTTAGGTAAATTATGAAATTGTGGAACAAATCAGTCAATCTCGATCCGTCTTCATGATCAATGGTCTGGGTTAACAGGCTAACATAAGGTCAGTTACGGACGGATCTAATCCGTAGCTAAAATGTACGTATTAGTATGTTATCCCAAGGATTGAGAAATTTATTTACAAGTAGATCACAGTATAAGTTTTTTTTTTGGATTATGATACTCTAATTAATTACTATATTGGAAACCTTCATGATCATATATGTTTTCGCTACCTTCTCTTCTGCGCAAACTATGAGAAGTGAAATTTAGATTGCCCTCTATGTGGCTCTATCGCGAGACGTAGGATTTTCTGAAAATTTGTTTATCCCCATCTAATCTTCCAAATATATGATTTTGTGTGACACAAACTACATCGATTGGGACATATTAAATTTCGACCACAACTTCAATGTTCTAGCCAATAATTAAAAAAATGCACTTTTGATTTTGGTTACTAAAAAGATGCCTTAACAACAGAAAAACTTGTGAAAATGCACTTTTGCATGATTCGAGAAGAAACAGATTGGAAAAACGGGGGAAAAGAAATGGTAGGGTAGGGGACACGTGGCAGGTAATGGGAGGGTTTACGGGGATCATATAAGGCATCATTGTAGTGAGTAGTGATTCTTGAGGTAAGCAAATAAATGACATAGAAGGCATTAAGGTGACATGAAAGTAAAATCTTCGAACTTGGACCATTTGATAATATAAAATCATTCAAAAGCTAAGTTACCCCTTCACAAAAGTGAATAACTCTTTCTAATCGAACGGCTAGAATTTAATCTCAAATGAAATTGAGACACGATGTGTCAATTTTGAGTGAGTCAGAGGAGGAGAATAGAAACGGTTTCGTGTCCTCACAAATTTGGAGTGAAATGATGAGGTATTCAAGAAACTATTTTGGAGGAGTGTGTGATGGGCTCGGAATTTGTAATTTTGGTATAGAGAGTCATGAGTACTAATGTTGAGTGTTGGTCTCTGGCCTGAACTAGCATCCTGGCCAGGTCGCCACCTAAAACACCGTGAAAAGGCGTGTACATATCTTGTATTCCCTATCATAATCTACTCGGGTCTACATACCAACATATAAACAACTTCAATCAGGATCTGAAGAAAAAAACGCGCAGGTGTAAGCTACGAGCAATCACGAATCGCACTCTGTTTCCTTTCAGGTGTACTTTTAAATCGATTCATTGCATTTAGAGTACCTCCCGGTTTTACTATAAAAAACCAAAATAATTTGACTAGTATAAGATAATGTCAGATGCACATTAATTGTCAGGAAAAGTAATCAACTTTCAAACTTAGCGCCTACACTACAATATTTTCTCCATACAATAAAATTGCAGGAAAAGAAGAGCAAGAGCCAAAAGATACATTTTCTACATAAGCAGACTGTTAATGCTACTCTATTTGATCCTAACATCATGTTTTTCCCCTACTAAAACCAACTTCATCAACTTTCCTCCTCGTCATAATCTTCGTCGTTGTCTTCGTCTAACCTCTTAGTCATATTAGCAAGCTGCATTGGATCTATATTTCCCATATCCGGTATGGACCAACACGGATATTCATCTGGCTTCATTTCTTTTGAGGCTGTGTTTACCGGCGGCTTTATCTCCATGTCCAGCGATTGTGTGTTCAGATCAAAACCCCGACCCAGCCCTGAGTTTGTGTCGTTGCCTTCTTTGGGACTTTGCAGCTCTTGCTTTGTGTGGTTAGACCTTTCATCCACATCCTTCTTCATGCTGTCTTGCGAAGGCAGTTGTTGTGGTGGTGAAGGCATCTTGATTCCGTCTTCAGTAAATTGTGGTGCTACCAATATGGTTGGTTCTATATCCATCTCACGATGAAGAAGCTCTTTTTCCGCTGTTTTTGCACTTCGACCACGTCCCCTTCCACGCCCTCTGCCTCTACCCCTTCCACTGGGTCCCGCATGTCCCATCTCGTGCTGCAGTGATCACACAATACGAAGCATCACATCAAGACACATTCATAAATCTGATAGTATCTTAAGAGAGAGACAATAGCGAGCAGAAGAAGCGCTCACCACTTTGGTTTTCTTCAATTCCTCATCGCTGTCATTAACTTCATCACCCGTAGGCTTCCTGGCCAATAAGAAAAGTACATCAGCTCGACACAGAGTCCAGAAAAATAAACCACGAATATGGAGCTAAACAAATATCTACATAGATCCAACCTTCTCTTGGAGATACTGCGGTCCTCCATGGTTACATCAGCATGGGCTTGACCGTGACCATGCCCATGGCCATAGTCAGGCACTTTGCTGACAACTTCCCTCAGAAAATCAAACACGTTGTATCTTTCGACACAGTTTTTGCTGCGGAAAATAGACAAATTTGGATGAATTTGGATGCAGAATTATGAGCAGTAAGTGGTAAACATTAGGAAGGGCTGAAGAAAAATGTTATGGAATAAAGTTCTGTAACACAAGCAATGGTAACAAGCCAAGAAAATAGTAACATCCTATACTTCATCTGAAAATCAAAATAATTGAGATTCATAAGAATACTTATAATGTCAGTGAACAGTAGCAATGCGCAGCAAGCAGTGAGAAGCTATAAAAAGATGTTTGAGCAATGAACTTACAGGTGTAATGAGCTGACGGTCTTGGCTCCTCTTTGAAGGGTAATTTCATAAGTATGATCACAAAGGTCTTGTAAGAATAATTCCAAAGCTTTTGCTGTAATAGTAGATGAAAAGTTAGTGGACAAATTAAGGGTCCCAAGGATTAAAACAAGTCCAAATTGCAGGTAAATAAAATGAGCTATGTGACTCACAAACTAAGACAGGCACCGCCAAAGCAATCTTGCCAACATCCTCGTCAGCTTGCATTATTTTCTTTATGCGAGCCTGAAATTTGCAGATATCATCAGGGAATTAAGAGTAAGTATTAATGAGGTTAATAAATAAATCATCCTATCAAAATCTCATAACCATCCACCAAAAGAAACATGAAATATTATTTACTTAGACAAAACAATAACACACGCAAATGAAAAATTTGAAACTCAGTGACCAAAGAAGTAAGTATAAAAAAATCAGCAAAGCTACTGAAACTATAATAAAGTGATGATGAAATTAATATAATAAAATTGATCCAGACGAGTTTAAATTCCCCAATTGCTTTAAATCATGGCGAATTCGTAACGAGAACTTCGATTTCAATATCCTCGAAAAATTATGAAACTTTTACATAAATCAATCAAATCAAGCAGAAAGACGTGAAATTAGAAATGAAAAAAAAAAAACTTACAGCAGGGAAACGAGTATCGAGCTTCTTCCTCATGATTTAGGATCGCAGAAACCGAGTCGAAGGAGGAAAACGAAGATGAATAATAGCGCCACTGAGGAAATTTCTGGGAAAAATTCACGAGAAAACGAAACCGAGTCGTGGAGATCGAAATTCAAGGCAAATCATCGGTATAGAAAGAAGTCTTAATTTAACTAAGGAAAATACTGTAACTTGGTGGATGGCCACAAAACCAGATCCTACGGCGATTTCTTTCTCTTCCTCCGAATTGTTCGTCCGTACGATTTCCCCACGATTTTAAAGTTATATAATAAAAATAAAAAATTAGATAAGAATTCGTCAAAACGATAAAAAAAAATATTTATAGTCAATTTGCCTTTCTTTTTTGCGAACTTAGAAACAAAAAGACGAAAGTGCCCCTAAGTTGGATTGAAGAGATAGGACACTTGGGAGTGCTCTTGTGCTTTGTCAACAGAACATCTTCGAATTCAAACGTTCAAACCACTCCTTGAGATTTTTATTCTTTGATCTACTTTTGAGTTTCTAATAAGTCAGTTACAGTGACAAGAGTTGTTATCTCCAACCAATATCCAGCAATATATGTGATCGATTAATATGATGAGTAGTAATTGACTCTTGAAACGGAGTTTATGGAGGAAAAAGACTCTAGTAACTGGAAAACTTATTTAGCAAACCAACTTCTCAAATCCTGCTTCTTTTTTTATCGACCAAACGTTAAGAAATTCATTAACTGTACTCATGAAACAATACAGGTTCAGAAAAAAACTTCACAAGAGCAAAGTTAAAAAAGGCTCGTAGTTGTTACAAGTTACAACAATCAACTATCTACAAAATTTTTTTGTAGTTGTATGTTAAAGAATCAAGTTGGACAATTGTTCCTGTTTTATTTCTTCTGCTTTTGTTTATCACAGCTACGTTTGTTAGAGGTTCTTGATGCTTCTCTTTCAGCTGAAGCCTCGAGAGAGTTTCTCTTCTTCATGTTCCTGCCACAACACCTGTGCTTGCTTGCAGTCATAGACTCGCTACAATGGTGCTTGCTTGCAGTCATAGACTCGCTACAATGGTTCTTGCCCTCATTGTTCATCTTGCAAACCACGTGGTAACTGCTCGCCTTTCTCCTTCTCGCCCTGCCAAACCCAGACAATATCTGCCAGAGCAGGCCTAAGATCCTCCTCCACTAACTTCTGATACTCCATTGTATCTCCATTACATTTCTTCACTTCAACCAGGTGAAACGTCGGTGTCACTTGGAATATTTCTGCATCCATCATCAAAATCCCTTTTCTTCCTTCCTTTAATCGTTCCAGTTTGAACAAGCCTGCGTCTTGCTTTCTTATCTTCAGCTTCAGGGATTTGGCAACCTCCTCTAGCTTAGAAATTATCTCTGAAGCAGGTTTCCGAGATGCGAATCTTGATTCTCGCTTGTCATATAGATCCCCAAAAATCCCTGCCAGATCAAACCCCGTAGACAAGGCGATAATATCGAAAGCATTCAGTTTTGCAAGCTGAGGCCGCTCGTGGTTTTCCCCGTTTTCACTTGGACCTGCACCTCCAGCTTCCATGGGATTAGCAGCCTCTCTGACTTGTTTCTCCATCTTATCCATCTTGTTTTGCTTCAATTGTAAACCTCTTCTGAACCAAGAACTCTCCTTGATTCTTGCAATGGTGATTCTGGTCTCATGGTTAGGGTCCAACATTTTACACAATAGTCTCTTTACCTCAGGGGAAAACCAGCTCGGGCACTTGAAGTCTGCTTTGCCTATCTTCCTATACATCTCCATTAGATTAGGGTCATGGAAAGGGAGATAACCAGCCAAAAGAACAAACAAGACAACCCCACAAGACCAAATATCCGCTTTCGTGCCATCATACCCTTTTCGGTTAATAACCTCGGGCGCAACATAAGCAGGTGTACCACAAGTAGTGTGGAGGAGACCATCTTTACGCTTGCAATCAGCAAGCGCGCTTAGCCCAAAATCAGATATCTTGAGATTGTCATTATCATCCAGCAACAGATTCTCTGGCTTAATGTCGCGGTGATACACTCCGCGGCTGTGAAAAAAATCAACGGCACTAATAAGCTGATAAAAATACTTCCAAGCAACATCCTCTTTAAGTTTGCCTTTTGCAACCTTGGTGAAAAGCTCTCCACCTTTACAATACTCTATAACATAGTAAATCCTTGACTTGGTTGCCATGACCTCGTACAGTTCCACGACATTAGGGTGTTTAGCAATCCTCATCACAGAGATCTCTCTCTTGATCTGCTCGCTAAGCCCAACCCTCATAACCTTGTCCTTGTCAATCATCTTGATAGCTACACTGTCGTTAGTATGAACACTCCTTCCATAATAAACCTTGGCAAAAGTACCTTGACCCAATAATCTCCCAACTTCATATCTATTAGTTAATACACTTGGTTTGTTCTCCATCCTAATCTACAAAACTTCAACTGCTTCCTCAGAAATTGTCTAAATGTAGCAAGAAAGATCACTTTTTTTTTTGAGTTTTGTTCCCGGTTGAAATGGGATTTGTAAAACCAGAACGCACAATTGGATCAGGACTCAAAACTCTAATCCTTTTAGACCAATAACAGAAACCGATTTCGATCTCTTCTGTAACAAAAAGATTGAGAAGCAAAAACCCAGAGAACCGAACTCGAAAGAGCAAAAGAAAGGAAGAAGAATCAATCACCTTTTCCTCTCTGATGAAGACGGTACGAGCGATGAAATCGGAAAGACTAAAGAGCTCGTACGGATCTCTCTCTGCTTTGACTTAAGTAACTCGGTTCTGCCTCCTGTGTCTAAATTCTGTATATATATTTTTGGAATTTAAAAGAAGAAATAAAAGAAAATCTAACATAAGATTTTTTAAAAAGTTGCGTGGAAGTGAATAGACAGAGGCCATATGTTTCCCGTGGGATTGTCCATCTAACGCGCTATTACGCGCCGTTTGGTTACGCGCCGTTGATCTCTTTGGTCGGCGATCGTTGATTTTTTTTCTGTTTACGATCGCGTTGGTTTTATTTTATTTGCTTTTTTCGTAAACAATTAATTTTCTTTTTTTATAATAAAATGATAAAGCTGTTCCTATTTATTTTTATTTCTTCGTCGACGATAAAGCCTCTTTTTTTTTGTACCAACGATAAATTTGTCAACTCATAAGAAATAGACGGAATTTTTTGTAAAAATATATCTCACTCAACATAAGAGCTGGAAATGGTACAATCATGAAGTGTGGATAGGCCTAATTAGAACCAATGGGAACAAGTCCCTAAGACGAAGCTATGGCGATGATATATGGACTGCAGATGGTTTGGAGTCATGGGTAAGAGATTCATCAATCATCATCATAGAAAGCGATAACAAGGAGCTTTTGGAGGTCATGGAGATGCATTGTGCTGGTGGCTAAGTTGAAATTCAGAAAGAAAGATAAACCATTAATGATTACTTCAAACACTATTGCTTATGGAGAAGAAGAGCTGTTCTACATTAAATGGTACAGCGCATCATTGAATTTTCGTGTCCCAACCACTGACTGATGATCATTCTCTAAAGTCTATATATGTGACCATGTGATCGTACGTGGCTCCTCATGCCTGCCCCCAAAGCCAATTACTAAACTTGTCTATTTTTTTGTGGTTTCAAAATAACTGATGTGGATGTTCTCCAATACATAAACACAGTACTATATGATAAACTGATAATGTAAATTAAATAAAGCCACTAGGAAATGTTTAATAGATCGAATGATGATGAGTGATGAATACGTGAGGACTAGGCTACCACTAAAAACAAAACGCGTTTTGCTCGTATCTATCGATGCATTTGACTTCCGCGTTCCTCCATTTTTATATATAGCTCCAGTTATTAAAGGACCAATTCTTTAGTTCCAATACTAATTGTTTTTTCAATACAAAAGTGAAAGGTATTAGGATAAGCCAAGCATTTTTATGTATATAAAGATAAGACTTGACTTTGCAGTTTTCGTTTCCAATCTTCAAAGTCATATCTTACCAACTCACATCTTGATAGCTAATTTTTTATCCACTAAATTTTTTTTTAGAAATTGCATATATATCTTACACAAGTAACGCATGTGGTATAGAAATCGAGATGGGAAGCCAAGGCATGAGTTCATCGAGTCCCTTGGTGGTGAAGAGATCGGAAGCGGTTATAGTGAAACCCTCAAAGGCAACACCTGAAGTCTCTCTCTCTCTCTCGACACTTGACAACGATCCTTACCTCGAAACCCTGGCCAAAACCATCTATGTCTACGCCCCCTCCCCCAACGACCACGTCCACGACCCGGCTTCCCTTTTTCAGGAAGCTCTCTCTCATGCTCTTGTCTACTACTACCCTCTCGCCGGAAAGCTTCATCGGGGATCCCACGACCATAAACTAGAGTTGAGGTGCAGTCCAGCGGAGGGAGTCCCCTGTGTTAGGGCGACCGCAGACTGCACTCTCTCTTCCCTCAACTATTTGGAGGACATGGACGTCGACTTATACCAACTCGTACCATGTGATGTAGCTGTGCCCTCTGGTGGTTACAACCCTCTGGCTTTGCAGATCACTCTGTTTGCATGCGGAGGGCTCACTGTTGCAACGGCTCTCTCTCATTCCTTGTGTGATGGTTTTGGGGCGTCTCAGTTTTTCAAAGCCTTAACTGAGCTCGCTGCAGGAAAGACACGACCTAGCATCATCCCCGTTTGGGACAGACACTGCCTTACATCTAACAACTTTAACGGTATAATATATTAACTAATTTTATCCAAATATCTTTGCCTTTTAGAATTACACGCATTGAAATTAAGATCATCTTCTGATAAGGTTATTCGTTCCCGTCAAAATTATTTGGCAATAAATGGATTGTTCAAATGCAGAGTCTACTCTAGATCTAGGCGAAAAAAAAAAGCTTTGACTTGTAGCTTGATTCAAATGTCTTTGTATTCTAGATGCTGGCCTATATGGGTGGTCAACGAAATTTGTTTTAAAAAAACTAACTAACGATTGGGTTTTAGTTAAACTTTTTTTTCCCGACCAACCTTCAAATTATTAGGACCGGTTATATTCATGTCTCCTATATATTGTTTTAGGTTCATTACTAATATTTGGGTATATATTTAAGTAGGGCAAGTGGAGGAGCAGAAAGCTCCCAAGCTGGTTGATTTCGGGGAGGCTTGCTCTTCTGTGGCAACTTCTCCCTACACACCCAGCAACGACATGGTATGCGAGATCCTAAACGTGACATCCGAAGATATCACTCAACTCAAGAAGAAGGTAGAGGGGGAGGCCACGACTCTAGAGATTCTTGCGGCACACGTCTGGAGAGCAAGGTGCAGGGCCTTGAAGCTGAGTGCAGATGGGACTTCTCTCTTCGGAATGGCCGTGGGTATACGCCGTATTGTGGATCCACCGTTACCAGAAGGCTACTACGGAAACGCGTTTGTCAAAGCCAACGTAGCCATGAAGGCTGGAGAGCTGAGTAGCTCACCGTTGTCTCATGTGGTGAAGCTCATTAAAGAGGCTAAGAGAGCGTCGCTGGAGAAGAGGTACGTGTTGGAGCAGCTACGAGAGACAGAGAAAACGTTGAAGATGAATGTAGCGTGTGAAGGAGGGTACGGAGCGTTCATGCTGCTTACTGATTGGAGGCAACTTGGATTGCTAGACGAAGTTGATTTTGGGTATGGAGGATCTGTGAATATTGTACCATTGGTGCCCAAGTATCTGCCGGATATATGCATTTTCTTGCCAAGGAAGCAAGGTGGTGTTAGGGTGCTAGTCACGTTGCCCAAACCTGCAATGGACAACTTCAAGGAACACATGATTAATACCCAAAGCTTTTAATATATGAAACGATAAACTTGGTCAGTGTAATTCACAATGTTTCTCTTGTTTACATGTGCAAAAGTAATAATTTTATTGACCAATGATTTAGCGCCATCTCAGCAACAATCTTATTTCATTCTAAGATCCGATCTTAGCTCACGTGTAACTAAAAGGCTAAAAATTTCAAAGTGGGATCAGGACAAGCTTTGACTTTTTTTTTTTATAATTAATTTGAGACGAAACATTTAGTTCTAATGATAATAGTCTACAACAAAATTTAGGGCCAAAGAAGAATGAATTTATGTTTGCAATCTCATAATTGTCATGACCTGCTCTGATACGAAGCAAAGAAACCTAACCCGCATTATAAAATCAATGTAACCATTCCATAATCTATACAGTATTTAAAAACGGCTTATTTTGTCTTTTGACATTTGTTTCTCTTTCTTTACATGACAAGATTCCGACAAAAATGAAGTTCCGAATACCAAAGATAAGAATTTTGACTCAGGCCCTTGGTTAAATTTTAGAATACAAATGGGCCTGTACTAATTATAAGCCCAATAGTTATATACGTGAACAACTAGGGTTTTAGTTTTTTTCTTTTCATATATATTGCAGAGGGAGCTTGAAGCGCAGCCGCAGTGGAATCAGAGCAGCTGCAAACATGGTTCGTCTTCTCAATTTCTTGCTTTTTCTCCCAATTTGTGTTTATTCTGTGCTTCTAAATTGTGCATTCGGTGATTGCTCAGTTCTACGTATACATGGATATTCAATTATGGTCATTCTGTTAGTATTGCCGTAGACTGTATTTTCTCTTTTCTATGGTTTCTATTAGAGCAACGCGGCGACTGTAATGTTTCAGGATTAAAGAATTGGGCTTTTGGGGAATGTAGCTCTATCAAAATGTGATAATTTTGTATTTGATTGACTTGTCTGGCTCGTTGGCTTGTGTTGTTTTGACCTTTTGAGTTTGCTGTAAATTTGCAGGCAAGAGGATTGAAGAAGCATCTAAAGAGGCTCAATGCCCCCAAGCATTGGATGCTTGACAAACTTGGTGGTGCCTTCGTAAGTCGTTTGTCTCAAACCTGTGTGTTAATGACCAATTCATTACATTTTTGTCTGTAATATTGATGTGTTGTAATTGTTCATTTATGCTGTTTATTGCAGGCTCCCAAGCCATCTTCTGGACCTCACAAGTCAAGGGAGTGTCTTCCTCTTGTCCTGATCATCAGGAACAGGTTGAAGTATGCTTTGACATACCGTGAGGTTATCTCAATCTTGATGCAAAGGCATATCCAAGTCGATGGAAAAGTTAGGACTGACAAGACTTACCCTGCTGGCTTCATGGGTATGTATTTTTCGGTTATGCCCGCTCTTGTGTTTGTGATCACTGGCCTTAGTTGTTACATTTTTATTTGAATAGATGTTGTGTCGATTCCCAAGACAAATGAGAACTTCCGTCTTCTGTATGACACCAAGGGACGTTTCCGTCTCCATTCCATCAGGGATGAGGAAGCAAAGGTTTGCTGCACTTTCTTCTTGAATCTTGACTATGAGTAGTGATTGGAATTAGAAGACCAATGTTTGATTTGTTGCTTGCGCAGTTCAAGCTCTGCAAGGTCAGGTCTATCCAGTTTGGTCAGAAGGGAATTCCTTACCTGAACACTTATGATGGTCGCACCATCCGTTACCCTGACCCACTCATCAAGCCAAACGACACCATCAAGCTTGACCTTGAGGCGAACAAGATTGTGGAGTTCATCAAGTTTGATGTTGGTAACGTTGTGATGGTCACTGGAGGCAGAAACAGAGGGCGTGTGGGTGTGATTAAGAACAGGGAAAAGCATAAGGGAAGCTTTGAGACTATTCACATTCAAGACTCAACAGGACATGAGTTTGCCACAAGGTTGGGCAATGTGTTCACTATTGGGAAAGGAACAAAGCCATGGGTGTCTCTTCCAAAGGGCAAAGGTATTAAGCTGACCATCATTGAGGAAGCCAGGAAGAGACTTGGTGCCCAACAAGCTGCTTAAAACTTCAGCTGCTTTTGAATCATCAAGACCGTTCCGTTTTACTGTGTCATAGACTCGCTGCTTGTCTCAGTTTTGAGCCTATTTCTTTTCTTATGTTGTTTGGCTTTTGCAAAACCCATCAAAAAAATAGCTGAGTAGATTTCTAGTATCTGTATGGTGGAAGTATTTTTGGTGATTTTACGGTTTAAATCAGATGACAGTTGCTTAGTCTACTCCTTTGCTTTGCGACTTTGCGTTATTATATGTTGAGAAATAGGAATTAGATATATTTGTTTTGGCATTCAGTGATGTGATTTCAGCCGCCTTAAAAAAGGTCAAACATTTGGGTGTTTTGAGTACACACGCTTCACACTTAGTCACAGGCTTATCTTTTATAATTTCTTGCTTTTTTCTTGGAAACTTCCTTCTCAGCGAGACATACAATTTAATTAAGGAAGAAGAAGAAGAAGAAGAGTATCCCATACGTAACCATTGATGGGATCTTTCGACCGCCAAAGAGCTGTCCCAAAATTCAAATCAGCAACTCCGTCGCCGCTGCTCCCTCTGTCTCCCTCGCCTTACTTCACTCTGCCTCCTGGTCTTTCTCCCGCCGACCTTCTGGACTCTCCTCTTCTCTTCACTTCCTCTAACGTACCTATCTTCTATTCTTCTTCTCTCTTAATCATGTCTATCACTTCAAACTATGATTGTTTGTCCTTTTCTTGGGAATATGAAACGATTTAAGGTTCTTTATTTGTTCATTTCTCTCTTACTCTTAATTCAAGGTTCTTGATTGTGTTCATTTCTCGGATCCTTACAAAATATATTTACTTTTGATCCTGAAATCACAGATTTTGCCGTCTCCAACGACAGGCTCTTTTCCGGCGCAATCTCTGAATTGGAAGAACAACGGTTTGCTCATTGACCAGAATGAAAAAAAAACTGAAGATGTGAAAGAGCATTTAGATTTTTCCTTCATTAACAACCACAGAACTCCTCCCTTGTTCCTACCACATGTAAGACCCATTTTGAACTGTTAGCTTGTGGTTAATCTTTGAAGACAATTCGAGTTCCAACTATCTCATTTTCAGATGGTAACTCAGCCTTTACCTCAGCTAGATGTACCCAAATCTGAACCCCTATCAAGCAACAAAACCTCTGATGATGGCTACAATTGGCGAAAATACGGGCAGAAGCAAGTCAAAGGAAGCGAAAACCCGAGGAGTTACTTCAAATGCACTTACCCAAATTGCATCACCAAGAAGAAAGTGGAGACGTCTCTTGTGAAGGGTCAGATCACTGAGATTGTCTATAAAGGAAGCCACAATCATCCCAAGCCACAATCCACTAAGAGATCAGCTTCCACTGCTGTAGCAGCACATCAGAATAGCAGTCATGGAGATGGTGAAGACATTGGTGAAGATGAAGCAAACGCCAAGAGATGGTAAGCAGAGTCATAATTTTAAGTAACTGAAATCAAAAAGTGGGGAAACAATGAGATGTGATTGGATTTGGTGTGAATGGGTTAATGCAGGAAAAGAGAGGAGAATGTGAAGGAACCAAGAGTGGTGGTTCAGACAACAAGTGATATAGACATTCTTGACGATGGCTACAGATGGAGGAAGTATGGTCAGAAAGTCGTCAAGGGCAATCCCAATCCAAGGTGTGTTTCTTTTTGTCTTCTCAATTATGAATGAAAAGGAGGCTGGAGATTGAGCTATAAGTTAAATGTATGATGAGCAGGAGCTATTACAAGTGCACATTTACAGAATGTTGTGTAAGGAAACACGTTGAGAGAGCATTTCAAGATCCCAAGTCAGTGA
Source organism: Erysimum cheiranthoides (assembly GCA_011420285.2). Classification (NCBI taxonomy): domain Eukaryota; kingdom Viridiplantae; phylum Streptophyta; class Magnoliopsida; order Brassicales; family Brassicaceae; genus Erysimum; species Erysimum cheiranthoides. The sequence continues at coordinate 19,524,602 of CM022178.2, read as the reverse complement.
TCACAACTTACGAGGGAAAACATAACCACCAAATCCCAACCCCAAGAAGAGATCACACCTCAGGTTTTTGAATTTTTTTTTTGGCAAAATAACACACAAGTTTTAAGGTTATTAGGAAAAAGTAAAACAGGGAGACAAAGAGAGAGGGGTTCATTTCTGTTTTCTAATGATAGTGTATTAGTGTTGTGTTCAAATTGCATATTTTATAAGGACAAGTAAAATAATAGAGACTTGTTTGTTTGTTTTTCTGTTGACTTAAGTTTTTCACTTTTGTTTTTTAAAGAGATAAAGATTTTTATTCTTCAATTCAAATAAAAATAATATTATATGTAATATGAAAATATTTAGTTTTATGAATGCATATATACGAAGAATTGAATACCAAGTGTACAATAAAACTTATTACGTACTATGTTATTAGCTCAACTAATGTATCAGCAGACCACCCATAAAAAAAAAAAAATTCCAAATCATGAGCTCGAATAAACAACGGAAAGAGACTAGATTAGTCTTAGTTTAATTCCCATGAACTTTTTGGTTAAAAAGAAAAAAAACTAACACAATTTCTATCGAGTTAACCATGAAATGAAGTGGGGGCCGGGGTTAGTATTTACAAATCAAAACCTAACCAGCGGTTATGTTATGTAAGTGAAGAAACTTGTTTGTGGCCAAATGATGTGATAAACACGCAAAGGCATATATGCATCTTTACTACAACGGACAAAGAGAGGAATATTTTGATGTTTCTTTAAAGAGAAAGAAAGACGCAAAAGCACATGTGAAGTAGCCGACAGTTTGAAGTAAAGCCAGCAAATCGTGAAAGCCATTCACTTTTAGATCTCTCTCTCTCTCTCTCTCTGACTTTGTCTGCAAAGTAGATCTGCTGCAATGGCCTCTCCCCTTCTCCCGACTTCGACTACTCCTGATCATCTCCCCGGCGGCGATTCACAGTTGCTCAGCACCCTACGCGTCCTCTTGTCTCGCGTTCTAGCCTCTGTCCGTCACGCTTCCGCAGACGCCAGGCCCTGGACCGAACTCGTTGACCGGTCAGCGTTTTCCCGGCCACCATCGCTCTCGGAGGCAGCGTCGCGAGTAAGGAAGAACTTTTCCTACTTCCGAGCCAATTACATAACCTTAGTGGCCATCTTACTCGCCGCGTCTCTCCTCTCGCACCCTTTCGCTCTCTTCCTCCTCGCGTCGCTGGCCGCTTCTTGGCTTTTCCTCTACTTTTTCCGTCCGTCTGATCAGCCGTTGGTCATCGGAGGACGCACTTTCTCCGATCTTGAGACGCTAGGGATGCTCTGTCTCTCCACTGTGGTGGTCATGTTCATGACCAGCGTTGGATCGCTCTTGATGTCCACGCTGGCCGTTGGGGTTATGGCCGTGGCCATCCACGGCGCGTTTCGTGCTCCCGAAGATCTGTTTCTTGAAGAACAAGAAGCCATTGGATCTGGCCTTTTTGCATTCTTCAACAACAATGCCTCTAACGCAGCTGCCGCTGCCATAGCCACTTCCGCAATGTCGCGCGTTCGAGTTTGAGATTATCATTGAAGAGACCACATTCCTACACTGCATTTTCAATGTGTGATAATTATTCATATACATTTGCTTCATATTGTATACAATTGAATTGTTGTAACTTATAACCATTCTTTTGCCACTCCTTTTTGCTTTGTTTGCTGCTGGAATTTTGAAACACAATTCATCTTAATATACACCATTAAAAACGAGAGTCAGTAAAGAAGAATTTTACTAACTCTATTTTGTTTTGTATTTTGACACCAAAGTATTTAGCAAAAAAAAAAAAAAATGGTTTAAGCCCAAAACCATGAAGAATAAGAATAAATTACAGGGTGCTCTCATGTCAAGAGCTCTCTCTATCGTATTGACTTGTTTCCTCAGCAACCTTTGTCCACACATTGGCAATCTTCTCTGCATATCCAACCTGCACATCCAAATACCAACAACTCTGTTTTCACACTTTTTTACAGATCTCATCTCTTTATTTCAAAAATCTCACTCAGATTTTTCAAGCATTCACTCAAATATCTTATAAACCATATTCCTTTTGGTGCATCCATCTCATGAAAGAAATTCCTCGAATCAAAGCATCCCCTATAACATTCACTGACTTTTCTCTTCCATTCTTGGAATTTAACTCATAGTGAGGTTGATTTCGGAGCTACACAATCTTGGTTACCACTCTCTAGCTAATTCTATGAAGAGACAGAGGTTTAATAATACTTAAAGTCCTTACTCCTCTAATAACAACGTACCTGATTAACAACAAACCCTTTCATCATATTCAAGAAGTCTGCACGTCTTTCCCTGTCCAGCCTTTCAACCTCACACCAGTTATTTTCCTGTCACAATATACATATAGTTACATAAAACCCTGAAATATGCATAAGATTTGTTTTGTGTATTGCTGAATGAATACCTTGATCCGCTCGTACTCTCTGATGGCAACATTTTTGGAGTCCTCAGTGACCTTGATGGTTTCTTTTAACTCTTCTATCTTCTTAATCCTTGATTTGTCACCGCCAAAGACCTTTGATGATGCAGCTTCTAGCTTCTCTGCTCTTGCTTCCAGTGAAGAAAGTTCAGATAGAAGCGTCTGCACTGTCAGTAAAGCACTAGATCTATCTGCAAAGGCGCCCTGGACCGCCATCATTAGGCCAAGATAGTCGTGGAGTGTGTCCTGACATATATAATTCAGAGCTCTTAGTGAAACTAAAGCCCAGCTCGAGTGAAAGTTGAAAAGATTCTTCATATCTAATAGTATCTAGTTTACCAAATGCTTGACCGTCTGGGAATTCAGCTCTCTGTAAAATCTGCTTGCTTTTACAGCTGAAGTGGCTAAATTCTTCATATCATTGGCACGAGCTCTTTGAGAATTGAAGACAGCTTCTTCATTCTCGAATTTCGTCAGCTTAATGAATGCTAATCCCAATTCCCCCATAGTCTCCCCCATGTCTTGCTGTGCTTTCACGAGGGATTCAGCCTACAGAAACAAAAACCATGAAAATACTGATCTTTTTGTGAAGTAACAACTAAAAAGTAAAAAATTTATACCTGCTGTGAAGCATTAATGATCTGTTGCTCAAGATCATACATTTTCTCCTTCTTCTCCAAAAACTCTTTATCTTCTTCCACAACAAGTGGTTTTGATCCACCCCAGTCATTCGAAACTGACTGTCTAAGTTCTTTGAACAATCTCAGCAAATCTCTACCTCCTCTAGCCGGCTGAACCACCTCAACCGAAGAAGCTCCTCCGCCTTCACCAAACAACTGTTTCGGCAGCTTCACAGCACCATCCAACATCCTAGAGGCCACATCCGTGCTCGTAGCCAACGGTAACTTCCCTTGCGCCTGAAGAAAAACCTTCAATTGATCACTGTTCCTAATGACAGGATGTGCAACAAGCCTACGCAAGTATTTCTCCAATGCAACTCTTCTCTGCTCCACAAACTCTTGCTTTTGCATCACTTGGCTCTCCACAACGTTCTTATCTGGCCTTGGAGGGATGCAAAACCCTCTATACGACTCAGCCAATCTATCTGCCAATGTAACAACATCTCTGAATCTTCTTCGCACGCTAAACTCGGATCCGCCGTATTCAGGGAGATTGGTTCTAGTCGTAATCTGGTAAGTTATGTAAGTGGTTCCTCCAGGAATCATTGAATTAGTTGCCTCTTGCTCTTTCTGAGGACTTGAAACAGTGATCTTGATGTAACCGGAGCTCAAAGAAGACGAAGATCTAGATAAGGAATCCGAGGACTGACTATGACGGCTTCCGCCATCATCTGAGCCGTTGATCTCGGAATTGTCATCGAAAGGGCTGAAGATAACATCGGCGTAAGAAGGAGGCTCGAGGTAAGAGCTGGCTCTGTCGCCGCCGTTTGGTTTAGAACGAGGACTCCGAGATTCGCAGTAGTAAGACGGCGGCGCAAAAAGTGGATCGGAAATAGCTGGAGACACAACAATCGACGGGTGACGCGAGTCGGAGAGAGTTGACATGGCACTGCGATAATTAGAGTTAGATTTATCGCCGTTGATATCGCTTCTGGTCAAGGGATCGCCATCTTCACGGAGGAAGAGATTCTCCATCTCCTCCTTGGATGAATGGAGATGGGACTCCTCGTCATTCTCTGAGCCCATCATCTCCGATAAATCTATGAATTAAGCTAAATTTAGTAAGAAATTCACAGGAATTAGGGTTTTGGCGATTCGAGAGAGAAATCGGAGATTACGAGGCTACGGTGGTCTTGAACTGCAATATATAACCGGAGTGGAAAGTCACGGCGGTGGGGCTCAGGGGCGTGACTGTATCGATTAGTAGCGTCAAGTCTCGTCAATAGCCAATTGGGGAAGATGAGATGACAAATAAGTATTCTTTCGGGTCACGGTAAAGTGGCTGGGTTTTGACCCGACCCGGCCCAATATGCAACTTATTCTTGTTCTTAAACGTGTTAGACATATCTCTGCATCCAAACGGCCTGACTAGGTTTCACTTGGACTTCTTCTTCCACACGACTGCACCTGAGTCCTGATTGTTAAAAGTCAACTAAAATAGACGAAACGTTTGACTTTCCGCTGAAATTGGGATGTCATCGATTCTGGTCACTGGGCTTCTCTTAAAGTACCTATCTTCACCTTATGCTCTTCCTTGTTCTTCGGAAACGAGAATGTCGCTTAATGGAGCTTTCCAATGGCGAGACGCTTTAAAGCTCTGATTTTTTCTCAACAATGGGAAAACGGATGAGGCTTTTGAAGAAATTTCAATTGTCTGTCTCATCTTCTAATTTAAAATAAGTGTATTTGAAGACGGTGCACGAAGTCTCTAATGGCTAGCGAACAATCCTGAAGATGATGATTTGGAGACATTGCTTTCGTCTATGGAGAGAAAAGTGAATAATTTTTGAGGTTTTTTTAGAGAGTTTTATCTCATCCAGTTATGAAGCAGAGGTTGGAAGATTCCCATATTTGAAGTCATTGAAATTTCTGGGGGAGTTTCTCCACAACCTCTAAATCTAAGATGAAGCTACTGGAGAAAGCTGAGGCAGCAGATGTTTCATGTTTCATCCAAACAAGGTCGCTGCTTTCATGATTCTTTTTGTTTATTTCTATTTTCAGACATTTGATGACCGAATGAGGTACAGAGAAAATCTGATTCAGATGATGTCACAGCAATAGATTTGGTTTTGCACAAAATTGTAGAATTGATCAATTTTTTCTAGCCGCTTTAGGAACATTTTAAAGTTTATTAGATGCTATTTAATTGGGAAATAGTAAAGATTCTGGTTTAAGGAGAGGATCCAAAAGGACCAAAACCTTAAAGAGATTTGGTGTCCGAGGATGAGAAAAAAACAAAGGAAAGGTACTAAAGTAGGCTGGTAGAGGTTCACCTACATCTTCTGGAACAAGAATCATAATCAAAAAGTAGAAACTGTTTGTTTTGTTGTTTAGTTGTTACACCAAATCGTGTGTGCTGGTTAGACTAAAAGCTCTCTGTCTCCTGCCTATAAAAGGCATCAACTTTGTCTTTCTCTCAGAGTAAGCAAGCACAATGGAGCAACTACGGTCTTTGTTTGTGTTGTTGACTGTTTTTGTAGCTTCACTTGTTAATGCAGAAGTTCATTTTCATGAGTTCGTTGTGTGTTTACTACTTCCCCTCTTTTTTGTTCCCTCCCGTTGTGTCACTCTTTTTATAGCTCAACTTAGTTTTTTTTTTTTTTGTTTGGTTAGATCCAAGAGACACCGGTGAAGAGGCTGTGCAGAGTTCATAACTCGATCACGGTGAATGGACAGTTTCCAGGCCCAACTTTGGAGGTCCGAAATGGTGATTCCCTTGTTATCACTGCCATAAACAAAGCTCGGTACAACATCAGCCTCCACTGGTAAACTCACTCACCCCTGCATCAATTCAACATTTGATAGCTAGAAAGGCTGCTAATCAGAGCATGTGCAGGCATGGCATACGGCAGATGCGGAATCCATGGGCTGATGGACCAGAATACATAACCCAATGCCCAATCCAACCAGGAGGGAGTTACACCTACAGGTTCACCATAGAAGATCAAGAAGGTACCTTGTGGTGGCATGCCCACAGCAGATGGCTGCGAGCCACCGTGTATGGCGCTCTCATCATCCGCCCTCCACTCTCTTCTCCTCATTACCCTTTTCCAGTTCTTCCTAAGAGAGAGATTACCCTCCTATTAGGGGAGTGGTGGGACAGAAACCCCATGGATGTCCTCAACTTAGCCCAGTTCACGGGAGCAGCACCAAACGTCTCAGACGCCTTCACCATCAACGGTCAGCCTGGTGATTACTACAGATGCTCCAGTCAAGGTACACATTTAGTTTATGCTTCTCAGCCTCAAATGCAGTTACATCTTAGTTAGTTAATATTATGTGTTGTCACGTTGCAGAAACTTTAAGATTTCTAGTGGGGTCAGGAGAGATTGTCCTCCTCAGGGTCATCAACTCTGCTTTGAACCAAGAACTCTTCTTTGGTGTCGCGAATCACAAGCTGACAGTGGTTGCTGCGGATGCCTCCTACACCAAACCTTTCTCGACCAATGTCATAATGTTAGGACCAGGTCAGACAACTGATGTGCTTCTAACCGCAGACCAACCTCCAGCACACTACTACATGGCGGCACACGCCTACAACAGCGCCAATGCTGCCTTTGACAACACCACAACCACCGCAATCCTCAAGTACAAAGATGCCTCCTGTTTTACTCTTCAAGGTAAATCACAGGCACGAGCAATACCCGCGCAGCTGCCAGGATTCAACGACACAGCAACAGCAGCAGCGTTCACAGCGCAGATGAAGAGTCCTTCGAAAGTAAAAGTGCCTCTGGAGATTGATGAGAACTTGTTTTTCACAGTGGGATTAGGACTATTCAACTGCACAACCCCAAACACGCAAAGGTGTCAAGGCCCTAACGGAACACGCTTCACCGCAAGCATCAACAACGTCTCTTTCGTCTTCCCCAAACAAAACTCTGTAATGCAAGCCTATTACCAAGGCACTCCCGCAGGTGTTTTCACCACAGACTTTCCTCCTACGCCTCCTATCACATTTGACTATACAGGAAACGTGAGCAGAGGGCTATGGCAGCCTACCCGCGGAACAAAGGCCTACAAACTAAAGTTCAAGTCAAATGTACAGATTATATTGCAAGACACGAGCATCGTAACCACTGAGAATCACCCAATGCATCTCCACGGGTACGAGTTCTACGTAGTTGGGACAGGTGTTGGTAACTTCAACCCAAATACAGACACAGCCTCCTTCAACCTCATCGACCCACCACGAAGAAACACGATAGGAACCCCTCCAGGTGGATGGGTAGCTATAAGATTCGAGGCCAATAATCCAGGAGCGTGGCTGATGCACTGCCACATAGACTCGCATATATTCTGGGGTTTGGCGATGGTCTTCTTAGTGGAGAACGGAGAAGGGCATTTGCAGTCTGTACAGTCTCCACCATTGGACTTACCCCAATGTTAAGACTATTATCTACACTTGTATATTCTCAATTTGTTTCAAAACATGTCATTCATTCTCAATTACAAAGATAAAAGTATAAGTAACAGATAGCTTCTTCTCTCATAGCAACAAGTTCATAAGAATCTCTCAATTTTGCATAAAAAATATGAAAAATGAATGCACCAGCCGGGAATCGAACCCGGGTCTGTACCGTGGCAGGGTACTATTCTACCACTAGACCACTGGTGCTTGTATGTTCCACAAACAACACTAATTTAGAAGACCAGAGATGATGAAAATGTTAATAGTTTCGTTTAGTTAAATCTCAGTAAAGCATATTTCAAGTAGAGAAAGACCAAAACTTTGTTAGCTTCGCCGCCATGGCCTCCGCGCTCGAGTGCTGGACCACCCGTAATGCCGGCAACTGCCACGACGAGGAGTTCGTAGACCAAGTCCTCATGTGCTCCGAAGACAGGTCCGAGTCACTCACTGCTGCTTCGCCTTCCGATCAGACCTCCTCCGCTATGCAAAAGCGGTTTCAGCGTCTCGGCCGCAACGTCTCCGACGCGATCGCCTCGCTTAAGAACTCACTCACCCTCGATTCGGGGCGAGACAACCAAAATGTATCCACCGGAGGAGGAAGGAAGCTCGTGTGGGCTAGTGTTGTGAGAAACCTTGCTAAAATGTATCCTGGAAGCCAGTTACCAGACAAGCTCGTCTCTAATCTCAGGAAGCATTACGATTCTTTGCCTCTCAGGTACTAACACTTAAAGATGTTGCTTCAGTTTTACTCACTATTTCGATTTCCAAAGCAATGTTTTATTCTTCTCGGTTTCTTAATTTTAGTAATATAATTAATTTAGCATTTTTAGTGTTTTCTGGAAGATACACAGCTTATAGATCTAGATATGTTGTTGTATTGGGTATAGATCATGGAGTAATGTGAATAAATTATGCTTTTGTCTTTAACAGTTATAGTCAGACTGGTTTCGATATGGAAGATGTATTTGTACACATAAAGCTGATAGAGAAAACTTCTGGAGATGATGACCCTGTGTTTGTGATTCAAGAGGTGTGTGATGAAGAAGCTGATGATCAGGGTTCTGTGTTCAAACTCACATTTGCTTCTACTTCTTCGCTTCCATGGTCAACCATTTTAGGGTCTCTTGATAGTGCTTCGATCTCTTGTAAGAAAGTACAAATCTTTGAGAAGAAGGGGTTGACTCTTGGAGTTGTTCTTCTTCTGGTTGAGTCTGGGCAAGAAAAGTTGTTCAAAATTAAGGTAGAGAATGCCCTTAAATCTGCGGTGAGGAAGCCTAAATCAACCTCTGTGAAGCTCCCTTTTGGTCTCTGCGGTTGTCAAGAACAGAACGTGGGTGTAGGTGAGTTCGGGGATGTTGATGTAGAGTCCATTGATCAATGCTACAGACACGAGTTGGAAAATCCGGATTCTAGGATCCAGCTTCAAATGCCACCTCCATGCTCTTCGTTCTCAGTATCAGTGGATGAATGGCAGACCATCCAATCAGGTGGTGATGATATCGGGAAATGGCTACTTAGTTCAGATGATCTCGAGTTTGGTGGTCAGTTAGGATCAAATTCCTTTAAAGGAGTTTACAGAGGAATAAAGGTGGCCATTGAGAAACTAAAAGGTTGCGATAAGGGGAATTCATATGAGTTTGAGATCCGAAGAGATTTCTTGGAGCTGATGACCTCTGGACACAAGAGCATTCTTCAGTTTTATGGTGTCTGCATCGATGAAAATCATGGATTATGCGTTGTAACAAAACTGATGCAAGGTGGATCACTCCATGAACTGGTTTTGAAGAAAAAGAAGCTTCAGACTAAGGTGATATTTCAAATTGCTGTTGACATAGCAGAAGGGATGAAGTTCATAAATGATCATGATGTTGCGTATAGAAACCTTAACACACAGAGAATACTATTAGATAAGCAGGGCAACGCCTGTTTGGGTGATATGGGAATAGTCACTGCATGCAAGAGTGTCAACGAGGCCATGGAGTACGAAACAGATGGCTATCGATGGCTTGCACCCGAGGTCTGTATCTCTTTGACACTTTTCTTGCATAAATTTAGTTCAGTGATTTGCTTCAGGATTATGCATATATGATCCATTAGACAATGATACAAAAAACATTCCCTGGTGATTAGTTGTAGGCCAAACATTTGAAAGCTACTCAGACGCTTCAGCATTCGATCACTGATTCTCCGTATGCATAAGTAGATTGTATTGGAAAAGCAGTTGTTGACTGCAGTTTGTAAAATGGTTGAAATCAGATAATCGCGGGAGATCCAGAGAAGACGAGAGAGAGTTGGATGAGCAATGCGTATAGCTTTGGGATGGTGCTTTGGGAGATGGTGACAGGGCAGGAGGCGTATGGGTCGTGCTCGCCAGTGCAAGCAGCGGTTGGGATTGCAGCTTGCGGGCTAAGACCAGAGATCCCAAAGGAGTGTCCTCAAGTCCTCAGATATCTTATGACCAAGTGCTGGAACACTTGCCCTTCCACACGCCTTAACTTCTCTCAAATCCACTGCATCTTGCTCCGTGCCATCTCACGGTAATCACTCTCTTCTACATAGCAATTGGAACAGTGGCCTTTTTTTTTAAGAAATCTCTAGCAAATCAATAGTTTTTGAGGGTAAGAGCATAGCGTCACATCAATATTATTTTAAAATAACAATGATGATGATTAAGTTCAAGTTCAGAAGAAGAAGTAGTTGGTGTATATTTGGTTAGATCAGATGGTACCGTTGTGGCTAACCTTGAGGACCCATTTGGGTGGACCGGAACGTAGAGTAACAGATTCATTATATATAACTTATAAGCCTTTTTGCAAGCCCACTTTTTCATTTTTACACTTTGTTTACATTGTAAATGGACCGAAATGAATGATGTGGTTTTTTTTTCATTGAAAGAAAAAAACAGGTGCGATTTCAAATTCGAACTGTTGAAAATGGCATAAAGTAACGATTGTGTATGGATTGGCTCCTTCAAAATTGTTATTGTTGCTAACGAAAATAACAAAAGGAAAATAAAGAAAAAAACCCAAGTCAAAGCTTACTGGGTCAATTTCTAGAGGGGAAGACTTTATCGTGCATTGCAAATGGTGTGTATAAAATTGCATTTTACATTTTCCAACTTGTAAATGTTTCCATGGTTAAGCATTTGTATATATCAAAAGCAATGACAAATAACAAATCAAAAAAAACAAAAGAAAATGAAGAAGGTGGGATATAAAAAGGAGCAGCCATTGATTTGTCTTCTTTTCTGGACGACGACTTGAACTACTCCAACAAAAACAGAAAAAGGATGAGTTCCGATCAACGGTGGAGATTGCTCCGACAAGCATTCTCCATCCTCCTCCTCTTCTTTCTTCCTCACAATCTCACCTTTGGTCTCTGTTTTAGCACCGAAGGTACTTACTTTTGTTTCATCTTTCTTTCTGAGTCTATTCAACTACTTGATTGGTGGATCAATTCTGAGTGTTTTGCAGCACTGGCGCTGATGAAATTCAAAGAGAGAATAGAGAGAGACCCATTTAAAGCTCTGATGAATTGGGGAGAGCTTCCTCATTGTTCTTGGTCTGGTGTTGTCTGCTCACGTGATGGGAGAGTTGTCATCTTGTAAGTCATATCCAAATCCTTAAAATACCAAAGTTCCTCTAAAATCTCAGTTTTGTTACAAATTCGATGTCTTATAACGTAGAAATCTAAGAGATCTCTCCCTACAAGGAACACTTGCACCTGAACTCGGAAACCTAACTCACTTGAAATCCCTGTAAGTAAAAACATTTCTTTAAACACTCCTCAAACTATGCATAGATACACATATACATTTACAACTCCCTTGTTCTTGTTTGTAGTATACTTAGAAACAATTCATTTTCCGGGAAAGTACCTGAGGAGGTAACAGAATTGCAGGAGCTTGAGATCTTGGATTTGTGTGACAACAACTTTGGCCAACCATTTCTCTTCCGTCGCAGGCTGCTTCAGATACCTCCCCCTGGCCAGAATCCAGGCTTCGATGCAGCTCCTCCATTACCTTCTCCTCCTCCGCCTACGGAAGAAGCCCCCATAGATTTTCCTTTCTTTTCTCCCCCTCCTCAGCAGAATAGAGATGCAAGCCCTCCTACTGGAAGCCAAGTCAATATCACAAACCCGCCTCCAGTTCCCCCATCACCAGCTCAGCCTCCACCAGATCATTCTCCACCACCTCAGCCTTCAGTTGTGCCTTTTGCTGGCAACAATAAGAGATCTCATAAGAACAACAATAAGAGATCTCATAAGATTTACATAATAGTTGGAGTGGTCGTAGGTGTATTCATCGTCATGGCCGCATTGGTGGCCTTCTTTCTTCTCTGGAACCAAAAGGTGAAAATGATAAAGCCATGGGGGGCAACTGGGAGCAGTGGCCAACTTCAAGATGTTGTTATTACAGGTATCATCACTGATATGTTTACTCTATTCATTAATATAGCAGAGATTTGTGCGAGTGAGTTTAGTGTACTTATGACTCATGAAGGTGTTCCTAAGCTGAAGCTATCAGAACTAGAAACTGCCTGTGAAGACTTCAGTAACATCATAGGCTCCACATCCTCAAACGCCACCATTTACAAAGGAACTCTCTCCACCGGCTCTGAAATTGCCGTTCTAGCAGTCGCATCTGGATCCCTCCAGGACTGGTCAGTGGATCACGAGACACAGTTCCAAGAACAGGTAGCATCAGAAACTCCTTCCACAATCTAGTTTCTCCTCTTCTTATAACCACAAAACAATCCTTCAATACAGATACAGAGGTTATCTGAAGTGGACCACAAGAACTTCCTCAAATTAATCGGGTATTGCCATGAAGACGAGCCATTCAACCGAATGCTAGTCTTCGAGTATGCTCCTAACGGATCCCTCTTCGAGCATCTGCACGGTGAGTAGTAATGCCACTTCTTCCGCAGACTCAGCCCCATCCATTTTCTTAACTAACTGTAACTATTGCAGACCAAGACGCAGAGCATTTGGACTGGCAAATGAGACTGAGAATCGTAATGGGAATAGCTTACTGTGTGGAACATATGCACAATCTCAACCCTAAACCCATCTCTCACACAAACCTCAACTCCTCCTCAGTCTACTTAGCAACAGATTACGCAGCCAAAGTCTCAGACTTTAACTTCCTCAGCTCCACACCACTTGATCTCATGAACAATGTCTTCAGCTTTGGCACCCTTCTGCAAGAGATCATCACCGGAAAGATCCTGGATTCGGATTCTCTGCTCCACGACGAAACCAAGCCCGTTGTGGACCCGACCCTGGAAAGCTTTCAGGAGGAGGTGATGGAGAAGCTGTGGGAAGTGGTTAGAGAGTGTTTGAACAAGAAGCTGGAAATGAAGGAAGTAGTGGTTAAGCTGAGAGAGATCACCGGAATAACGGCGGAAGCAGCGTTGCCAAGTCGATCTCCGGCGTGGTGGGCGGAGCTGGAGATCATATCCACCGAAGTATAGATATATATGTATTCATCAATTGCACAGTAATGTAATATGTATCATCTCTCTTCTCTCTCTCTCTCTCTCTCTGCAAATTGAGATTATAAATTTACAATACAAATCTCAAAGATGATTTCTTTTCTTTTTTGGGGGTTTGTTTTGGTCAATTTCAGACAAAATGTGTGGGTTGAGACCTTTAAGAGAATCATGTAGAGCTAAATCAGAGTAGATTCCATCTTTCGTCTGCATAATCTTGTTCTTATTGTCACGGCCACGTCTTAAACGACATGAAGTTGAGCTATGATTTATAAAAAAACGACAAGCATATAAACCCCTGACTCACATTGGGCTCGTAATAGGCCCATATAACAATATCAAATTCTTGGTTTGGAACTTTTCTACTAGTCCAGTACTCAGAATTTTGCCGACAATTAAACGGTAATAGTAACGCATTCAGAATTTAGCTTTATGTGTTCAACACTAAAATTTAAAAAACGACAAATTCTGAAAGCTGTTGTGAACTGATCTTTATTACCCTCAAAGGGGAAGTATATATACAAGTACATAGGGAATCAATGGATAAGCATGTAGCCCTGATGGGTCTATTGGGCCGGTTAATGAGTCCATATAATGTGTTTTATAACACTCTCCCTTGGACGAGAGAACCGTGCCAGATACTCAATCGGGATCTCGATAATACGCTGGGGAATGTTGCCTCATTAAAACCTTACCAGGAAAACCCAGTGGGAAAAACCACGGTGAAGGAAAAAGAGTACAACACGCATTACTCCCCCTGATTAGAGCATCACTGTAGATCCCTAAGTCTACGCATTCCTATTTGTTGGGTGAGCTTCCGGAGTGTTGAAGCGGGCAATGATTTGGTGAAAAGGTCGGCGGAGTTCTCGCTTGATCGGACCTGTTGAACGCTGATCGTGCCATCCTTCTGCCAATCCGAGGTTGAGAAGAATTTCGGTAGGATGTGCTTCGTCCGATCTCCTTTGATATAACCTTCCTTGAGTTGAGCAATGCATGCCGCGTTGTCTTCAAACATAACCGTGGGCTCCTTATCTTCTGTCATACCACAATCTGATCGGATGTGCTGAGTCATGGATCGTAGCCAAACACATTCTCTGCTGGCTTCGTGAATGGCCAATATTTCTGCATGGTTTGATGAGGTTGCAGAGATTGTCTGCTTCATAGATCTCCACGAGATAGCTGTTCCTCCATGCGTGAAAACATAACCAGTCTGTGACTTACCACAGTGTGGATCCGATAGATATCCTGCATCAGCAAAACCAACTAGTCCATCCTTGTTGTGGTTAGTGTAAAATAGTCCTAAGTCTTTAGTACCCTGAAGGTATCTTAGAAGGTGTTTGACACCGTTCCAGTGCCTCTGAGTTGGACATGAGCTGAAACGAGCTAGGAGGTTCACGGCGAAGCAAATGTCTGGTCTAGTGTGACTAGCCAGGTACATTAACGCTCCTACAGCACTGAGGTATGGCTTTTCTGGACCGAGAATTTCTTCATCGTCCTTCTTGGGACCGAGTGGATCACTGTCCAATCCTAGCCTCCGAACAACCATTGGGCTGGTCAATGGGTGGGCCTGGTCCATATTGAATCGCTTGAGTACTTTTTCGGTATAAGCCAATTGATGCACAAGGATTCCTCCTTTGACGTACTCAAGTTGTAAACCCAAACAGAATTTAGTTTTACCTAGGTCTTTCATTTCGAATTCTGCTTTCAAGCAGTTGACTGTTTGGGAGATCTCACCAGATGTTCCGAGGATGTTTAGATCATCCACGTATACTGCTATGATTACAAATCCTTTGTTTGAGTACTTCTTGATGAAGATGCATGGACTGATGGGGTCGTTTTTGTATCCTTCTCTGATGAGATATTCGCTGAGGCGTTTATACCACATACGCCCACTTTGTTTCAGTCCATACAAGGATTTGTTCAGCCTGATACAGTACTGATCTCGAGATGCATTCTTATCTTTGAGCTCTATGCCATCTGGTAGTCTCATGTATATTTCATTGTCCAGGGGCCCATAGAGATATGCGGTGACAACATCCATTAACCGCAAATCTAGATTTTCTCTTATGGCCAGACTTATGAGGAATCGGAAAGTAGTTGCATCCACCACTGGAGAATAAGTCTCCTCATAATCGATTCCGGGTCTTTGTGAGAATCCTTGTGCTACAAGTCGTGCTTTGTATCTAACAACTTCACCGAGTTCGTTTCTTTTGCGCACAAAGACCCATTTATGGCCCACTGGTTTGATGTGTGATGGGATCCGTATGATCAGACCAAACACGTTTCTGAGTTTGAGACTCTTTAACTCCACGTTTATGGCTTCTTTCCATTTTAGCCAGTCTGTTCTTTGTGTACACTGTGTGATAGACGTGGGTTCTAGATCCTCTTGCGTGAGCGCAATATCAAGTGCTACTTTATATGCAAAGAGTGCATTTAAGTCGACTTCTTTTCTGTTCCATTGGATCCCAGACATACTGTAATTGATGGAGATCTCATTATTTTCTTCTGAACCTGGAGATTCGGCGTCCCGAACCCCCATTGATGGTTCATTAGAGTGAGTCTCAGCCGCGGCTATGTCTGATATTTCAGGAATCCCGGTATCAGTTATTGCACCTTTCTTTGATTTCCGGGGATTCTTGTCTTTGGAACCTAGGGGTCTGCCTCGTTTGATGCGAGGTGCAGACTCTGTAGCAACTTGTGTCTGTCCCGTTGGGACAGGTATTCGTACTGGTGCATTACAAGCTGGTATGTACGATTTGGTTACTTTGTTCGGGTCAGCGAAGGAATCTGGCAATTGATTAGCTAGCTTTTGATAATGTATAATCTTTTGGACCTCTGAATCACATTCTAGAGTCCGAGGATCTTGCCAATTTAAGGATGTTTGATTCCATGATAGTTCTTTGACCAGCTTGTTTGTCTCGCCACCTAGCGGAGGGTATACCGATTCGTCGAATTGGCAATCCGCATATCTGGCCTTGAATAGATCTCCAGTGGTAGGCTCGAGATATCTAATGATGGTGGGAGAGTCAAATCCAACATATATTCCCATCCTCCTTTGAGGTCCCATTTTGGTTCGATGTGGTGGAGCAATGGGTACATAGACTGAGCACCCAAATGTTTTGAGATGGGAGATGTCTGGCTCATGACCCGTTAATAATTGGGATGGGGAATATTTGTGTTCACTAGATGGTCGGATGCGTATGAGTTCAGCAGCATGTAATACTGCGTGTCCCCAGGCTGAGGCCGGGAGCTGTGATCGCATAAGTAATGGTCGGGCGATCCATTGGATCCGTTTAATGAATGATTCTGCTAGCCCATTCTGAGTATGGACATGTGCCACAGGGTGTTCGACGGTTACCCCCATGGCCATACAATAATCATTAAATGCTTGGGAAGTGAATTCACCAGCATTATCAAGACGTATAGTCTTAAGGGGAAAATCAGGGAAATGGGCTCGTAATCTGATGATTTGGGCCAAGAACCTAGCAAATGCTTGGTTTCGAGAGGACAATAGACAAACATATGACCAACGGGTTGATGCGTCTATTAGTACCATGAAGTACCTGAATGTTCCGGAAGATGGATGTATTGGTCCACAGATATCTCCCTGGATTCTTTCTAGAAAATGAAGTGTCTGTTTAGACACTTTTACTGGTGAAGGCCGAGTGATTAACTTGCCTTGAGAGCAAGCTGTGCACATGAGGTGCTGAGGATAAACTCGGTTCTCTTTGAGAGTATGCCCTTGAGAGTTTTGGATTACTTTGCGCATCATATTCGCACCGGGGTGACCGAGTCGGTCGTGCCAAATAGTGTAATCTGTAAACCGTGCTTTTAGAGCATTATTAGCTTCTATCATACTGACTTTTGCGTAGTAAAGTCCAGTAGAAAGTGCGGGTATAGTTTCGAGAATTTGTTTATGGCCGTTTGTGATTTTGGTGATTAGTAGGGATTCTTTGTTCCCTTCGTCTTGGGTTTCGATGTGGAAACCGTTTTTTCTTATATCCTTAAAGCTCAGAAGATTTCTTTTCGAACTAGGGGAATATAAGGCATCTAGGATTTCTAGATGTGTGCCATTTGATAACAACACATAGGCGTGGCCATAGCCTTCGATAAGGTTTGAGGGTCCCGCGATGGTGCTAATGTTTGCGGCTTGGTATGTTAGATTTATGAAATAGCTCTTGTTTCTAAGGATAGTGTGGCTAGATCCACTGTCTACCACTATGGTTTCCATTTGCGTACTTGTATCTTCATTTAAACAAGAAGGTATGATTCAATATTTGAGGAAATCATAAATTTTCATAAATCATAAGGAAAATATCAATGTTTGAAAAGAAAGGCAGATGGAAAAATAAAACAAATCCCAAAGATAAAATGAAAACAAAATCAAAATAAAGCCAATGTTCTAGATGTGTGAATCAGGCGAGGAGATCTGAGTTCTCATAATCCATGGGTTCAGTCGGCTCGTGATCAGTCGGCTCGTGCCCGGTGTTGCCACCATCAACTTGCTGAGCCATGTTAGCTTCAGCAGATGCTTTCCCGTACTTGTGATAGAGGTCGCAATGAAACTTGGGGGTGCGACAGTTCTTCGTTGGGTGATTGAACATTCCGCATCGGGTGCAAGCAGGCTGAGTTGAGTTGGCGTGTCGGGGCGGTTTGGTGATACCACGTCCCCTACCAGGACCATAACCGAGGTTAGGTCGGTTTCCACGTCCATTTCCGCGTCCACGTTTTCCACGTCCATTTCCTCGTCCATTCCCACGTCCACGGCCAGGATCTAAGGATCTGTCGCGTTGGACATTGTAGGATTCTTTGCGAGAATCTGGTAGTGGGGCTGATCCCGGGGGCCTCAGGGCACTGTTCTTCATCAATAGCTGATTATTTTTCTCAGCCAAAGGCAGACAGGCTAACAAATCTTCGTACAATGTATGCTTCATTGCACGATACTGTTGCTGGAGCACTACATTCTCGAGGAGATCATTATCGTTTACATCCTCACCACATAGCTTCCTGATGGAAACTATCCGAAAGAGTTCGGAGTTGTAGTCATTGACAGATTTGTAGTCCTGGAACCGAAGGTTCTTCCAGTCGAAGTTGGCTTGTGGCAGGAGGACCGTTTTCTGGTGGTCAAACCGTTTTTTCAATGCCAGCCATAATTCGAGTGGGTTCTCAAGAGTGAGATACTGCTGTTTGAGGCTCGTGGCCAGATGATGGCGGATATGGAATATCACCTGGGACTGATCCTTTGGGGATGCAGTTTTACCTTCGATGATGCAATCACCGAGTTCCTTTGAGCGGAGGAAAATCCTCATGTCGAGGGCCCATTCGAGGTAATTCTCCCCGGAGACCTTGAGGGCCTCAAATTCGACTTTTTGAATGTTGGACATCTGAAACATAAGAATTGATTTTTGTTAGAGATTGTTAAAATTTGGAAAACTTTCTATTTTAGGCAAGTTTCTATTTGAGGAAACTTTATATTTGAGGAAAGTTTCTAATTGGGGAAAGTTTCTATTTTGGGAAACTTTCTATTTGAGGAGACTTTCTCGGGAAACGGAAAAAAAAAATCTTTTTAGGGATACGGTTTCGGTTTAATGGTTTAAGATTTTGGTTTTAGGGTTTGAACCGGTATACCCAGATTGAGATCCGGTTATTATTCTCGGAACCGGTTTGATAATCGGTTAGATATATAACCAAAATGATTTATGGTCTTAAATTTATGTTAACCCGATTGAGATCCAGTTTATTAGTTAACCGAAATTAAATTGATTTTTGGGTCGGTTTAAATGATCAACCGAATTGATATTCGGGTTTAGGAGTTAACCGAAAATGATCTTTTTTTTTTTTTTTTTTTTTTTGCAATTTAAGCATGAACCCAGACATAGAAACAATCAATTCTAATAACCTAAAAAAAATCTCAAGCAACCGATGTATTAATCACGACTAAAAACCAATTCAGCTATAACCAGCGATCTTCGTAAAGCTAAAAGTAATAATTGTAAACTTGTAAAAAAAATCGGTCTAGTTTAATACGAGGAAGTCAAAATTTTAAAACAATAATACAAGTGACGAAATCATATCAAAGTCACACGACAATAATAACCAAAGAATCAAATATGGACTTCTTCTAATATAAATATATTATAATATTTCTAGGCCATGAACAGATCTCATGTGAATATTGCAGGCGGAAGTCAACGAGTTGGGAAAATAATACTATCGACGAAGTGACAATAAAAACATCTTAATAATTTAAAAAAAACTGTGAATAAATGGAAGTCAAACATGACTGCAAATATTGGATCTATTATCAGAGTGTTATGGTGATAATAAACAGATCTATTATGATGAACAGATCTATTATGCATGATAATAAACAGATCTATTATGTATGATTAAATAAACGAACGTAACACAGAATACAGTGATCGATGAAAATAAATATGACTCATCGATTATAAGAGGCGGCGTTACTTACCTCGATGGTAAGTGGTGATGTTGAGATCGGAGAAGAAAAGCGAGGCGGCGGCTAGGGTTCGACAAACTTAGGGTTAGGTTTTTTTTTTATTATTTTTTTTTTTTTAGAGCAAAAGTACTGATAACGTGTTGTGAACTGATCTTTATTACCCTCAAATGGGAAGTATATATACAAGTACATAGGGAATCAATGGATAAGCATGTAGCCCTGATGGGCCTATTGGGCCGGTTAATGAGTCCATATAATGTGTTTTATAACAAAAGCATTATTATTACCGTTTTAAGTTTCTGTTACACTTTTCATTAATACACCTACATCTCCAATTTCATGCGTGTAGGTGGAAAAAACATAAAGTAAATAAGATAAAAACAAAGATAATTAATTAGAAAACGTAGGTATGTAATGCATGCCAATCATTATATAACCGTTTGTCTAACTCTCTCTGTATATATCATTAATATTTTTTACACTAACCAGAAGAAAAAACGAACCAACAATTTGAAGTAAACATTAAATTCCATCTAATTAGTTTTTATTCCAAAGTTTGAACTCATTTTAAGTGTACATGCGAAAAGTGCTAAATTAGTTTTTTTATTTTTAAATTTCTATTTGAATTTTGAATCTTCTTAAGAACGATATATTTTGACAGTAAATATAAAATTCAAACTGAAATTAAGACCATGAAATAAAGGTATATTGATTTGATATGCATTTCATAACAATATTCTGTAAATCGAAACACATGAAATTTAAATTATATATAATTAAAAAAAAAAAAAAAAAACTCTAGAATTAACCGACTCGATGGAAGAAATGGCTGGGGGTTTTTCAAATCAACTAAGTAAGATTGGAGAGCGGAGCCATGTTCATCTTCAGCCTCTCTATCTCCGCTTTATTGGCCTCAATCTCACCTGTCAATTAGCATTCTAGTTATTTTTATATTATATATCAATTCTAAATATATGTAAATTTTATTAATTATCATCGTATATAATAATATACCATTGCTGGCGATACAATGTTGAAGCCGAGCAGAGATACACTCCTTTAGCTGCCTTTGCTCATTTTCTAGACATCTCTTCTGCTCACTCGCTATAGCTACTTCGGAACGCAACACACTCACCTGTATCTGCATATGAAATAATGTATTTATACACATGGAATATATAATGAATCGAAGTAGTACATATATGAAACTAAGACAGGTTTATATATATATATACTTCGAGCTCCATGGATCTTTTCAGTAGAGCATCAGCATATTGAAGCTTCCTCCACCTTGACTTCTGAGCCGCAACACGGTTTGAAATTAGCCTACATATATAATTGCATACTGAATTCAGTTAAGGTTTCATTTACATAATATGTACCGATCGATAGGAAGATAATTGATGTCAAAAAAAAAAAAAAATGAAAGTTATGTAACCTTTTGAGCTTCTTAGGGTCCATGTTAGGATCAATATTCTGACGCATACGAATGGTGAATCCTGGCTCTACTTCATAGTTGACGTAGCCACCTTTCTTCTCTCCCGCTTGGCTACTTTGGAACATTCCAAACGATGTCGCAAGCACAGGGAAGCTCATTGAGGTAAGTGTTGTAATTAATTTTAATGAAGACAAGTAAATGTGCTAAGCCTTCTTTCTAGTAATGAAAATACAACTGTCGAGTGTTGGTTTTATAGTGAGGTAACTACAAGTTAAATACCTTATATGCCCTTCTAATTTTTTAATATTTCTTTTTCCATTTTATGGTAACTTGATTTTTACTATTTTGAGAACATATTTGACCAGTGCATTATCACCAGATGTTAACGTATTTTCAACAAATTTTTCATTTTCTAAATATTTTAATATTTCAGTATATACCAAATGTAAATACTATACTGAATAAGTTTAATTTTGATAATATATGTTTTAACCAAGAAATTCATAATTTCTAAACTAGATAACTATATAATTATATAACAAAATAATAAGTAAGAGAGTAGAGACAACTTTCTAAACTAACATTTCTAATTTTCTATGTTGTTTTAAAAAGGTAAAAAACGCATGCTCTTCAACGAAAATTTATTAGCTAAGTTTTGTGTATGGCCGAAATGGGCCCATAACATGGTGGCCGGTCTATTATTCATAGTATAAATGAGATGGATTGTGTTCATGGGCTATAAAAAACGATATGCTTATGAAATATATTTGTAATCCTATAGAAAATTACTATAAGGAATACGAAATGTGGTTACATATATAAAAAGATCGTCAAGTAGTTTCAACGAATTTTCAATGAATGTACCCGGAAGTTAAAAGAGCACACTTCTTCTTAGGTGGATGAATTATCCAGTCTCAGGAACCTTCTTGCTAAAAGCCTATAATACAGCAAAACGTATATTTAAACAATTAATACAGATATTTTATTTACTTTTGGGCTTGATATCATTACTTAATTAATTAGCTGTAGCCCATAGAAGCCCAAGTGAATTAAATTTCACAAAACGACAAAAGGGTTTTTGTTGTGTGTGTGCGCGTGAATATAAATATGTGTGCGTCTCTTTCTTCCGAAGCCGCATAATAAGGAAGGAAATCAAAGAGAAATCTCGAACAAATCAAACCCTAAAGAGAATTCGCGAGCCCTAAAAGTTACGTAGCAGCCACCATCTACAAAAGCTTAGTCCGCCATCGCTGTTGCTGACAGTTCGTGAGGCATCGTTGTCGTAGTTGTTGTGGTGTTCGTTCGTTTGTGTTAAGGAGGAGGAGATCACCACGGCAAAAGGAAACTCGAGGAGATCTTGCACCACCGGAGCCACCGCTCATCACCGTCGGTCGTCACAGGAAACGCCTTCACGTAAAAACCATAAAA
The DNA here is from genome assembly GCA_011420285.2 of Erysimum cheiranthoides. Lineage (NCBI taxonomy): Eukaryota > Viridiplantae > Streptophyta > Magnoliopsida > Brassicales > Brassicaceae > Erysimum > Erysimum cheiranthoides. The sequence goes on along the minus strand of CM022178.2, from coordinate 19,502,241 downwards.
CTCCGATCCTCAATATTTTATTCGATTGATTCAATTTTAGTTACAGTTTCAGGTTAGGGTTTAAAGAGGTGAATTCCGGAAAAAGATTTAAGGTGTTTCCTCCTGAGCTGTCAAAGTCACCCACAAAAGGTAAAACCTAGTCACCACGTTGCTTGCTTGTTGTGCAAGAATCTATCAAAAAATGCAAAAAACCTAATCGGTTTATGATTTTTTTTTTTTTTTTTTTTTTAAATCTTTAGTTTTGCAGTTTTACAGCAAAACCCATTCTCATGGACATCATCAGTCAATTTTCAGATGACTTGCTCATCAGAATACTATCCCTTGTCCCGACAAAACATGTCATGGCCACAAGTATTTTGTCGAAAAGATGGCAGTTTCTCTGGTTTTTAGTGTCAAAACTTGAGTATGATGATAGCCATCACAGTGATGGCGACTATAAGAGCTTCACCCAGTTTGTTTACAGGTCCTTGTTGTTAAACAAGGCACCGTTTCTACAGAGCTTGTATCTCAAGCTTGGTTCCAAGTGTAACGCCGTAGATATTGGAATATGGATTGAAACTGCAGTTAGTCACCGTGTGCATGAGCTTAAAGTTGATATCCTAATTTCTTTAGAGAGAGGGTTCATCAGTTTGCCGAGTAGCTTGTATACATGCGAGACACTAGAAACCTTGATACTCTTGCATTGCATTCGTTTGGATATTCCTTTTTATGTTTGTCTCCCGTCTCTGAAAATTATGCACCTTGATGTGGAGTACACGGACAAGGGTTCTCTTCCGAGGCTTTTATCCGGTTGTCCTAAACTTGAACAGCTTATTTTGGAACAACATAAGTTGGACGTCACCCTCGCAGTGCCTTCTTTACGGAAACTAAGGTTGATCAATAACGGAAGATCTGAAAAGGCTAATGGGTTTGTGATAGATGCTCCTTCTCTCGTCCACCTTCAAATTGGAGATAATGTACTTTACGACTTTCATCAAATTGAGAATATGCCTATGTTAGAAGAGTCACATGTGCACATGACTCATGGAGTTAACCAAAAGTTTCTTAAAGCTCTTACTTCTGCCCGCTGGCTTTCTCTGTGTTTATCACTCTCAGAGGTATACCATATCAACCGATTTTAGCTTGAATGGTTTTCCCTTTTTTTTTTTTTTTTCTTCTTTTTTGCCTTTCTTATGTGGTTGTTGTTGTTGTGTACAGGTTATGTCTCCTTCTGGCACGATCTTCCACCGCCTTGTTGATCTGGAACTGAATACATGTGCTCAAGGTTGGTGGGATCTTCTCACTTATATGCTCCAAGATTCTCCCAAACTAAGAGTTCTCAAACTCACTGATGTAAGCGGTTGCTTCATTATGCTTTTCTTTACCCTAATTAACTTTCCAGATATGGTTCCAGTCATGTTAACTGTATTGTTGCTAATTGGTCTTAGGAACATGCGCTTGGTTATTCTAGTAAAGAAACCCCGAATTGCTGGAAGCGACCGAATTGTGTTCCCAAGTGTTTGTTGTACAGTCTTGAAGCTTTCGAGTGGAGTGGTTACAAAGGGAGACAAGGAGATAGAGAAATGGCGGCATACCTTTTGGCGAACGCTGCTCGTTTGCAGAAAGCCAGACTTTTTCCAGAATCCCATGATCTTGAAGCGACACATATGATGGTCAAGGACTTGGAATCTGTGGCTACGCCTTCACCTTGGTATCAACATTTTTCTCTTGAAATCACATGATCTTATGTTCTTGCACTGCCGTTATATATTACCCAAGAATAAGAACAGAGAGGGCTATAAACACAAAAGGGTGGTTACTTTCAGGTGCGGTATTTAATTTTGAATTACTACTAGATTAAAATAACTTATTATGATAAGTGGGTATGCATCTTTTTTAGTCAAAATTAAAATAAAAGCTTTCGTAACAATGAATGGCGACATTTTTGGCAATCCATATATATAAGCCATTTATGACCTTTCTTCAAAGTGTCGACATACTGTACATCTAATTTTTTTTTAGCAATATCTAAAAACTAAACAAAGGAAAGATCTTATACTATATATACATTTACCAAAGATTTTATGATTTTTTAATGTGGGACTCTAAACACACCTCCTCACGTTCATGACTAGACATCTTAAGAGTGAAGTTTGTAGGATTGGACATCAATGAGTGGTAGGTGTGTAGCCTAATATTAAGAAAATAGAACATTGGCGCTAATACCATATTAATAATGGGTCTAGCTCAAAATCTAAAAGCTAGCTCGGTACGATTTTTTTGTTCTTTAAATTGTTTTCCTATCTTTTCTTTGTTTGGTTTAATAATATGGGAGAATCGATCAGTGGCCTACACCAAGAAGGTGATTCTTCTAGCAGAAAGGAACCACTAGTCCACCTGGTTAAAATTAACAACTTGCATGAGAAACATATCTGAACAAAAATGCTCGCTATATATGCAATAATTATACTAGATAGTATATACTAAAGTCAAACGATACATATGCTTCATAAAGACACATATATGTTCAGTTCTAATAATCGACGACTAGACCAGTTTAAATTGGTCAACTAACCGTAGCCATAAATAATTATAGTTGTTTTGAATGTTAAGTTGATATAATCTTGTGAGATCTGTAGATAATAATTAGCAATAAGCTCCTTGAACATTACATTGAAAAAGAGAAAGGAACAACAACTTCTTGAAATATTTACTCATTTATATATATATATAAAAAAAATCAGAATTACATGCAAAAATGAAAAACCCGAATGGCTTCAATAAGTTCAATGTACAACAAATTGATGAGAGATTGACCTTTTTCTAAGATAATGTACCCTTTGTTGGTGTCACCATGCAAAATGGCTGCATTTTTGCATCCCAACCAATAATTTATAATATCCGTAAAGCCTAAGGACTAGTTAACAGTTGAGGAATAAGGAGAAAAGACGAGTTTAGCCAAAAACATAGTATATAATTATAAAGACTTTGAGAAAAATAAAATTAAAGGCGCTTTAAAGGCTTAAAGCATGAACATGTAGGCCAAGACGCAGACCCACAGAAAATAAGGTAACCAAAATTTATATTTAGAGAAGACCACTCTGAAAATTCGACGTACATGTATTCAATGATGGTTACTCGAATAAGTTGTGGATCTTGTTACCCGTATCAGGTTCAAATATTTCAGGTACCTACATTTTGTATATATATGTATAAGCAGTAGGAAAATCCAAACGCTGCAACCATGTTTTTTTTTTTGGTAAAACGCTACAACCATGTTATTGGCCTGTAACATTAAAAAAAAAAAACAAAACAGAACAAACCTTTTTTACGAAAGAACTCAACTTTGACGCATAAGTCTAAAACCAAACCTTTTTTACGAAAGAACTCAACTTTGACGAGGCCCACTGCTTCTTTGTTGGCAAGACAGAACAAACCTCTCGACATTTACTCTGTTCGGCTTCTCACAAGGAAACAACCAGGACCTTTGTCTTTTTTATCCTTTTTACCCTCTTTCTTTTCTCCCGATTCCTCCCTCACCCTTTTGATTGAGTCTTGATATAGTCTCGTGTAGGTAAAGGCAGGTGGCTACAAATCAAAAAATTATTATTAAAAAGAGTATTTAATATATAATAATAAACCATTTTAGTTTATTTATTACCTTGTCATCAGATTTCTTACTACTATTTGTTTTGAGAATCTCAATCAGGTTTGCTACCCTAGAAGGCCCAGTGACCTACAGATTGACGACGGTTGAGTTAGTCCCAATCCAACTAAAGAGAACACACAAAAATAAGGTTTATTTACCGTGTGAGAAGCGGAAGCGTTCTGTTGTGTCTGAGGCCCAAACAGGTTCGGCCTAGGCTTAATCAGATTCTGAGTAGAAGGCCCAGTGACCTACAGATTGACGACGGTTGAGTTAGTCCCAATCCCAACTAAAGAGAACACACAAAAATAAGGTTTATTTACCGTGTGAGAAGCGGAAGCGGATTCGAATATCTTCTGTTGTGTCTGAGGCCCAAACAGGTTCGGCCTAGGCTTATTTAGATTCTGAGTAGAAGGCCCAGTGACCTTTGACAGATCGACGACGGTTGAGTTAGTCCCATCCAACTAAAGAACACACAAAAATAAGGCTTTCAATCTCGAGAAACAAAGCTCAAGAACACAAACAAATTGCTTCCGATTCCATCTTCCTAATCTACCGTTCCAAACCTAAATCGTTTCTACAGAAGCACTTACAGTTGATTTAGTCCCATCCAATAGACTTACGGCGGTCCCACCCACAGCAGGCTCCTCTGGCTTGAGCTTGACGACGGTTGATTTAGTCCCATCCAATAGACTTACGGCGGGCTACAACACACAAACAAAAGTCATCCAGTTGTTTACGATTCCATCTTAATCTACCGTTCCAAACCTAAATCGTTTCTACAGAAGCCAAAAGAAAATTCCGGTTAAAGAAGAAATTTCCAACACAATCAGAAGTCATCCTAATCTACCGTTCCAAACCTAAATCGTTTCTACAGAAGCCTAATCGACTAAGAAGAAGTTTCCCGAATCAGATCTACTTACCGGAATAGACCAGTTGTTATTTGGGAAGTTAGTACGCAGTGCCTCTTGAAAGCCAGTAAGCATCTCTTGGACCTTCAGCAACTTCTCTTCTAACTCGTCGGCGTCGGCGTCGGAAGTCGCTGAGGTGAGAATTACCGACGGAAGTTCCTGAAGAACAGAAAAAAAAAAAAAAAAAAACGTTTGACGCCGGAGGAAGAAATTGAGCCGCCGTGAATTGACTACTACGAAAGCTAACCAACCACAAACGGAAAATTATTGCGAAGACATTGTGCCAGTGCTGTGATCCTGTCGTCGATATTCTTCTGTGATCGGCGGACTCTCTCCATGATCAGAAGTAACCGCCTCTCTCTCTCTCTCTTTCTTGTTGCTGGTGCTGAACTGAACGACTTATATAGTCCGTTATGATGCGCTGACGTGTCATAGTTTCAATTTCTCCCTCCTTTGTTTCTTGAGAGAAAGCGTTTTATAGTTTTAGTATTCACTCCATTATAGTTTTATAGTTGGTGTCGATAATGCTTTTGTGAATACCTTTAGGTCTTGTGGATTATTTGGATATGTGACACTGTTCTCTTGCTTTTAATTTGCTTGGTTCCGTTGTGCATCTAGCTGACTACTCTGTGCCCCTTATTCTTAACTTCTTATCGTTTTGGAGTATCCTGAGAGATTGTATTAGTTAGTGTTTTAAGTTAGACCTTGCATCTCCTTCCAAGTGGATCTAAACTTCTATCGCCATAGTTATTTAAGTTTATTTATAGCACTTCTTTTCTCCGAAGATAATTCTGTTGCTCGGTTTTGGCAGTAAACCAAAAGTTTTAAGATGTTTTTCTAATATTTATTTTCACTTTTGCATCCTCCACAGAGCACTCCCCCTCCCCTCTATTTGTTCGATTCCTAAATGCCACATTTACCAAAATTGTATGCTGTTGTTATTTCAGTTTAGGTACTGGGAAAGAGACAGAGGAACCAAATTTGCTACAGAAGTTATCTGATTCTTGCTTGGTTGTTGATGCTCTGGAGCCATCTGTGAGGGAAGACTTGGTAAACAACTTTTGCAGCAGGGAGCTCACCTCATATGAACAAATTTTTGAAGGAGCTTGTACATTGGACTTAATGCCCTAAGTATAACTAGCACTGGAAGTGCATGTTTATGTTTTCTTGGCTTGAATATCTAAGAGGTTAGCTATTTGGCAGAATTGGCAAAGTTGGATAAGACAGAGCGGAGATATGCTTGGATAAAGCGTCGAATCCGAACAAATGAAGAAATTCCTGCTTCTTGGCATGTGCCGTATAGGCTTTGCATCCAGTTCTGTAAGCAAACAAGGTATTGCCTCTAGAGTTTTCGATGAAATTCTTCTTCCCCTTCATCATTGTAGTTCATTATATTTCTCTAAGAGATCCTTTATCTTTTCTCCTTGGAGTTCTCAAGAACTTTGGGACACGGTTACATAACACCCCTACTCTTCTGAACTAGACAACTAGATATTTGGCCCACACTTTTATTGTTTGGACATGGCTGCATAACACCCCTACTTGGCGCGGGAACAATTTAAAATTTGAGAAGGAAGAACAATTTTTGATACGCAAAATTTGATTCAAATATTTGTTAAGAGTGAAAATCTTAAAAGCTTTTATAAACTGTAAATTTTTGGGAATAGTTATGTTTTGGAGATCATAATAAATGCATGGTATATAATATCTACTTATTAATGCATGGGTTGTGTTTTATCAAACAAGAAAGTTAAATGGGATTTGTTTCATTTTTGACATAATGATAAAATCTTATACGAGTAATTATTTTAGTAAGTAGTGGTTAGTTTTGTTAGTACTGATATTTTCTGTTTCATGTTTAGAGGATACCTTTCTTTTTTTTGGTTTGTATCTTTTACTGGTTTGTAGTCGCTTTGCTGTGAAAGATTAAGTCACAGTTGTAACTGTGTGAATCTTAATTTAACTATAATATGCAGCCTACTTAACTAACTGTCCTGTTTTCCCATTATTTTTTCAGGAAGCAAGTAGAATCTATTCTGGTCAACAATAAATTTTTCTTTAGATTTATCAGATGGACATAAAAGCATTATGTCACCTCTGAAGGAAATATCTCACGATTATGAATTATCTTATCCTGTTCCTCCTTTTCACTATCATCAAATCCTGTTACGTTGAATATTTTGTGGAATGTTTTAGGCCTCTATTAAAGTTTGATGTCATTGAATTGTTAGGCACTACAAAGGACACTGGAGTTTGAAAAAGAACTTGAAAAGAAATTTGGTGGTGGTGTTCCTACTAAAGATATTGAAGATGACATTGAAGAAATTGGTACATGGGAAGATAATAGTCAGAATATATCCAAAATCCGGAAGAAGTATGAAAAGAAGTTTGCTGCTAGCCAAGAATCCGAGGACAATGTATATTCTATGTTCTTATTCTATATTATGGAAAATACACTAGTAATTATATTTTTAAGCTTACACTTTATTTTGATAGTATTTTCAACAGGAAAAGACCGGAAACAAAGATTTATCTGTTACTGGAGCTGGGGTACTAGAGGTTTCCTCCCTGATTTTGTTGGCTGATATCATATCTATTGTAATTCTGAAATCCCTTGGAGAGCATGTGACAATTGATTTACGCTTAAAAGTTTATTGATGACGATGACTACGATGATGATGATGATGATGAGAACAAAGAGGCCCAGGTTGAAGAGGACGCAGGAGACCGATGATTTGAGAATGAGGGTAGAAGAGTTTATTGCAAAAATTAACAATGAATGGAGGCACGAGAAGCTTAAATCTTTGAATTTAGTTTATTGATGTGATCAATAAAAAAGAAAAGATTAATTTTTAACCGCTTGCACTGTAATGATTTTGTATGAATATGTACATACTTTTTACCAATGTGTACTTGATTTGTAACATAATTTAGCAGTGGGTGTGTTTTGTGTACTCAACATTACCAATCCCTGACTCGACTAAGTCCAAAACATAAATGAGAGAATCGTGAGAGATTAAGCTCAACAGATGTTGGAGAATGAATCACATGTGTAAAAATTTTTGGATCTTTAATTTGATCTTAACATTAAACCAACAAAAAAAAGATTGATTATTTGCTTTCTGCAAAAAGCGTTTTTGGTTCTCCATCACATGAAAAAGAAAAGAAGAAAGCTAGTATTAAAGGGTATTTTCATACTTGACAGTATTAAAAAAAAAACACTAATGGTACTTGAAAAGCTAATTTTCATGATTAAACATAACTACTAGTAGTTTCCCTGTATTTAGCCAACAATATCTCGTTTTGATTTCTGCATTTAAACACCGTCGTTTTTGTAACCGCGTCCATCTAAATATGCTTATAGAAGTTTTTCAGAGACGTGATAGAGAACAAAATCGAGCTTTTTGTTTTATTCTGATCGATGCTCGATTTCCAGATGTTCTTCCCCGAGACAATGGATCCGGAAACAACGGATATTTTTGCAGAAGATTTCTCCGTCGAGGAATTCGACATTGATTTCGAATTCGACGCCCCTCGATTCTACGATTTCTCCAAACCGGAACTCGATTCAGAGACAGAGGAAACAGAGCTCTGGTTTGAATCAGCTGGAAACTATCCTCCTTCTCGTAAGATCAAAATGCATATTTGGTGGGCATGAGGAGACAAAAGACTCTGTTTCCTGATAATGTTTATGCCTTTTCTCTCAGCATTTAGCCTAAAGTTGAGCTGGAGATACGATGATAAACATCTTGAGATCCCTAAACCCACCTCAGATAAATACAATGGTATTATTATGTTGCAATTTTCTATCTTTGGTTTGTTTTCTTGCAACTCAAGGTTTGTTATGGTCATTAGGGTTCATATATTATAACCAAGCTGCTAAAGATGTTCCCAAGATGACGCATAAGTCTAAAACAAAACCTTTTTTACGAAAGAATTCAACTTTGACGAGACCTACTGCTTCTTTGTTGGCAAGACAGAACAAACCTCTCGACATTTACTCTGTTCGGCTTCTCACAAGGTAACAGATGTCCTCTTCATCAGCCTTTTTGTTTTCTTAGCTTCAACTGATTTGATGATTTATAGATGTCAGAGATCATTAGGAAAATCGGATGACAAGTTTTCCACTCTCTTATACTCTATGCCTCAAACCCAAGATACCAAAAGACAAAAGCTCGAAACCGGTTTTGTGCGCAAGGTTGTGCTCAAACACCATCTAAACTCACTGCTCTCAACACATTTTGTTATGGAACTAATTTTATTTAGCTTCGTGAAGTAGGTATCGCGGCTGGACCAAACTTCTTTTGTACATAAGGTTCCAAGGAAGGTAAAGCACTTAAGATTAAACATTCATTCGATCATCTTCTTGTATCTTATATTTGTTTTTGTTGTGTTTATAGGGATCTAAAGTCACTGTTCCAAAGGAACCTAACCTGAAGACTGCTCAAAGGGCTGCAAGACACCGGTAAGGACTCTTAACATGTTTCGGTTCCTTTTATGGCTTGTTTACTACTTTTCTGCTATGAATCTCTTTCAGGTTTAAGGCTAAGTCAGCACCCGAGCAGATCGAAAAGTTCAGCTCTACTATGAATAAAACAGTGCGTGTGTGCCTACTTCTTTTTTTGTTTCTTTCACTACCACCAACTCAGAAGCAGTAACAGACACAAATCTTTGTTTGCAGGTTCAAGAAAGTTGTTCACCATCTTTGCCTAAAAAGAAAACGCCTCGCCCCCAAGATATCCAGGTCTAGTTCTACTAAAGGATATTTTGAAACTCTTTATCATACCACAAATTTACTGGCATTTACATTGTTTCTTTTGTTTCAGGCATTTCATCTAAGGACATCTCTTAGAGCGAGGGAACGCTCTTCCAGTGTAAGTCTCAAACTGTTTGTGTTGTTTGTTGATCTCTCATCTCTCCAGCTACAGTAATGCTTCTCATTGCAGGCTAAACATGCACCAACCGATGATCCTATACGCTCCTTAACGTTAGTAGTCCATAAATCTTTAGAAATCCAATTTATAATGTCCTTCTTCTCTGGCATTGACTCAAACTTGAATCAAGATTCAAGACTTCTCAGAATGTTCTTTCATACAGGTCAAAGACCGTTGGTTCCAGGAAGGGTCGGAGAATCAAGGAATCTCGTAGGTCAAAGACAAATTGTCAAGTTTATGAATCTAAGATTTGCCCTCTTGACTCAAAGGTGATGCAGGTTTCCTCCTTCCACTAGAGAACTAGAATCCATGGAAAGTCACTAATTGACATTTAAACAAAGAAAACTCAAAAATCTCTTTTTTCTTGATAGACATCAAGCAAATGCGGTGAAGCAATTGACATCAAACATGAAAACAATTTTCCGAGGGTAAGTCACTCATACTGCAGGTTGGTTCTTGAAACTGTTACAATGTCGTTATGGATCATGTCATATCTCTAGATGGAGAACCATTTATATTCCTCTGCTAATACCGTGTTTTTAGTTCATTGAAGGAATTTGGAGCTCCAAAAGACACAAATTTTCGAGATGAAACCTTTATTGAATCTCTTAGAAAAGTAAGCGTTCATCATTTTCATCGTCTTCAAACTGCATTTCATATGTTTGCTTGCTACAAATATTAACAATGTTACCATTTCTTACAGCTATGTCTCACTTCAGATGCTAATTCAGTGAGATACTTTTAGATTAGTTGCTCCTCTTACTCTCTAGTATTCCATCTACATAGAGATTTTTCAAGACATATATCATGCTCGTAAAAATTTGACATTGCTATGAAGAAATCTGAGAGCTTCAATGGGAAAAGCATCCTCCATGTTTAAAGGTATTGAAAACTACTGCTCTGATCTGTCCAAACATAAATTTTCCTTGTAATATTTGGACCAAGGAACACATCTCCAACAAATACATTCTAACAGGAACTTGGATTTGTGTGCAGGACATTCACCAGGAAGTACCCAATCGCTCCTTAGGATTCACATTTGTCTGAAAGAATGAACATGTATATAATGCTCTTAATTAGCTGATAGAAGTTTCATAAATGTTTGTGATTAGTCATCATTTAAAGGTGTACATACTCCTATTATACAGTACATAAAGAGTGATAGAAAGTAGACGCATTAATGGATGTATGCATTAAAGAGGAGATTGAAAGACTTTTAACGAACTCGTGAAGATGTCCTTTGGAAACCAACAATTAACTTTCACCTACTCTTTCACCGATATCATGTTCTTGTCTTAAATGCCATGAATTTTCTCTCCATTTCCCAAAATGCCCCCATACTATCGCTAAAATAACATAAAAACCTGCCCCACCCATCTTCCTTCCCAAACACGAAACAAAAAGGGGTAAACAGAGGGAACCCTAAAGGTTAATTACATCTTATAAGCTACTTTTGGAGATATCTTCACGAAACTGAACAAACCACTGTGGGGTTTTTGTATCTGAAGAGTGGCTCTCACGCCTTTCATCACCTTCCTGCAGTTTTGCTGGAGAAGGTAACTTCTTTGGAGGTGGAGACGGGAGAAGAGAGAGTAGAACCCTAGAGACCTCCTGCATTGTGGGTCGCTCCAAAGGGTTTCGTTTGGTGCACAACAGAGCTAGCTGAAATGTCTTCTTGATGTGCCCTGAGTCCATGCACGTGACTGAAACCTCTGCATCAACAGCTTCCATCACCGTGTTATCATCCGCCTTGGACAGTATCTGCAACAAAAACGAAATGATATCTCATTGTTTCCATTTTCCAAGAACAGCTTGTGTAACACTATCCGCAAATTCATACCATTTGATGCAAGTTGGCCTCATTGTCCACAGCCTTCTTCCCAGTCAGAAGCTCAAGAAGGACAATACCAAAGCTGTAGATATCAGACTTCTCGTTCAGACGGGAAGTTCGAGCATACTCTGGGTCGATATAGCCGATGGTTCCAAGAACATAGGTTGAAGCATAAGTTTTGGTGGCTGGTATGCTCTTGGCAATCCCAAAATCTGACAAACGCGCTTCAAAATTCCCATCAAGAAGTATGTTTGATGACTTGATGTCCCGATGGATAATCCTAGGAGTGCAGTCATGGTGAAGATATGCAAGTCCTTGCGCAGCTCCAACTGCTATCTTCAGCCTTGTTTCCCAGTCAAGCTTCACTTTCTTCCCAGGCCCTGCGTCATACAATCACTACGTTTAAGTCTTCCAAAAGTAGAAAACTGGTTTGAAAAGTATGTAATTGACCCAAGAGAAGAAGAATAGCAAACCATGGAGAAGGTCCCAAAGAGAGCCATTTTCCATGTAGTCGTAGAAGAGGAGGTTGCCAAAGGGAGACAAGGCGTATCCATGCAAGCTCACAATGTTTCTGTGTCTGATGCTCCCAATGGTCTCGAGCTCTGTCTCAAACTCGCGGAAGTTGTTGGGATACTGATTGTAGATTCGCTTAATGGCAATAGGTCGGGAACTTTTGGAGGTGCACTTGTAAACCGTGCTAGAAGCGCCATATCCAATTATGTATTTCTCACTAAGGTTTTCTGTAACTCTCATGATATCATCAAATGTGTGAATAGCCATGTCCATGTGAAGAATCACCAGCTTTGTTGACCCTAAAGGTTCCATACAAGACTTATCATGATGCTGCAGTGAATAATATACAAAAGAAAAGAGAGTAACTCTGAGACCAAGACCTTCAGATTGTTTAGAAGAGCTTTTCAAGACTGGTTTCTGCTGCTTTGACTTGTAAACCGCAATGAATATCATGCATATGAGGGTAATGACACCGACAACCATACAAATCACGGCAGCTCTGGTGAATACTGTCAAGGGCAAGAAAAAGCCAATGAAAAGTTTTATGAAAACTGTCAGCTAAAGAAAGACAAAGCAATAGGATAAATGCGGAGTCAGATACCTCGTGACTTAGGAAAAGTAGGGCCACAAATTGATCCAACCCAGTTCCCGCAGAGAAATGGATTTCCAAAGAAGCTATAAACGCAATGATACATTGTTATACTGATCATTTCACAAGTTAAAAGAAGTGAAAATATTGCAAAGCTTATACCTGGCTGGGGCAAAACGTGAAAAGTTCTTCATAGGTGGGATTATTCCAGATAGATTGTTGAAAGAGATGTTCCTAAGATGTATATAGAAAGAACAGGAAAAAGATTTGAATTCAGAAACAATTATAACACTATCTGAGAGTACACATCTTGTTGTAACAAAAGAACACGTACAGATGGGCAAGACTGAAGCAGTTTGTTAGCTGATCTGGGATTTTCCCATGCATCTTGTTGTTATTCAGTATCCTGTACGTAAAAGAAGCAAAGAAAAATGATCTCTATGCGTTATACGGTAAATTGCAGAGGAGAAGTGATGGTTTACTTACAGAGAGTTTATATTCTGCAACTGGCCAAGTTCAGTTGGAATAACTCCGGCAAGAAAATTGAATGACACATCGCTGAGAAGGAAGAAGAAAAGTTTGTAAGTAGGAAGATTTTATCATAAAGGAAGAGTCAGATTTTATCTTAAGGAAATATTTACATGATCTGAATGCTTCGGAGGTTTCCAAACTCTGCAGGCAATGTCCCATTGAGATGATTTCTGCTCAAGTTTCTGACAATTAAAGCAAATCTCAAGTCAACACACCGGAAAGAGTTAATGCAAAAGCAATGCAACTTTAGGGATTGATGAAGACATACAAGATGAGAAGATGCTCAAGATCACCAAGTGTTAATGGTATTGACCCTGAGAAATTGTTGCCAGACAGATCCCTGAAACCAAAGTTTGTATGAATTGGTCCACATATATTGGTATATAGGTGAACGACGATATAATGCTATGGAAATTACATACAAGGTATCAAGATTGATAATATGGCCGAGCTCAGCAGGTATTTTTCCCTTGAAACAGTTTGTAGAAAGATTCCTGCAATTTACAGCATCAAAATAAGATCGACACGGACTAATAATAGTCCAGAGAATTCATACTGTTAATGCAATCTTCGAAGCTTACAGATAAGTCAAGCTTCCAAGATTCCGGAACTCAAGTGGTATAGATCCACTCAGAAAGTTCCCATGCACATTGCTGAAAACAAGAAAAGCACAATAAGTTTTCATAAAGAGAAGAAGAAAATAATAGAGGGAAGCATAAATTGGGAAAGGGTTCATATCATATCTTACAATTGATTCAAGGCAGCACAGGAACTAATGTTAGATGGAATCGGCCCTACAAGATGGTTGTTTGCGAGATTCCTAGATGGTAAAGTTACGTCAACCAGATTTTCACATAGGATAGAAAAATTTAAGCATACTGGAGGATAAGAACTCACAGTTCGAACAACTGTTCCAGCTTCCCAAGCTCAGGTGGGATGTTTCCCATTAGTTCATTATCATTTAGTTGCCTGCGAAATGGTAAAGCCTCAACAGATTAGTATGTAGCTTTGACTAAAACAGATATTGGAGTTTCAAGTTATAAATCTTACAAATAGCTGAGTCGTGACATATTGCCAAGCTCAGGTGGGATTGGTCCGGTGAGCTTGTTTCCATGGAGGTACCTATTTTCACAAAAAACATTATCAGTAGAAGATCTGAACATATGCATGACACATTGTTATAAGAAAACAAGGGACTCACAGTTTTCCGGTAAATGAGAGATTCCCAAGTATTGGTGGGATAGGCCCAGTTAATTCGTTGTCGCTCAAATCCCTGGGCATTGGAGAAGTTTCTTTCATTTAGTCAGGAGAGCAAGAAACGAGAGTAGGAACAAAAAGACAAACATTTGAATATGAACATGACATACAAAACAGCAAGAGCCTGCATCAGACCAATCACTTCCGGAATTCTACCAGTTAACCTGTTTCCTTGAAGTGACCTGCAAGAGACCCCGTCACCACTTTACCATATGACATGCTTTAACACCACACATGAGGTAGACTCATCAATACTTACAGAGTAGCTACTTGGAGGAATCCGATATTGTAGGGTATCCCTCCAGTAATCTGATTATAAGATACATCCCTGAAAATGCAAAAGACTACTAAGTCCAACCGATTTCGGTGCAGAATATTCATTCCCTAAGGAGAAAACACATACAGGATCTCAAAGCTTGTGCAGTTGCCAATGCTATCTGGGATAGCTCCAGTTAGGTTGTTGCCTCTCACATCACTAACAACAACAAAAATACACTTACAACTTGCTCGAAATCCAAGGTTAAAAGAAAGAGAACTGAACCAGATCCACTTACAAGTACCACAGACCCGTAAGCTGACACATATCAGGAGACAATGTCCCAGTTAACATATTTCCACGTAAACCGCTGCAAATTGAATACATCACAATCAGAACTAGATCCCTGGATGCCTTAACAACTTAAGATAAGTAGAGGAACTTACAGATACTGTAAAACCTCATTCCAGTAAAGTAACCTCGGTATCTCACCAGTTAGCTGGTTTCTGGCAAGGTCACTGCAGAATTATGCAAAGAAACTATCATCATTGAGACGATCACTTTATTTTCAATATTTTGATTAATAAATAGATGGAATCCTTATGAAACTCACAGCGTCTTAAGGTTTGGAATTTGGGTTAAGGTTGCTGGTATTGGTCCTGTGAGCTGATTATTCTTTAGGTTCCTGCATTAGCCAGAGGATGAAACAGTTACATAAGTATGTCTTCAAAACAGGCAAAAGGAACACAAGAATGAGAAGGAAAGGAACACATACAGAAACTCCAGCTGTTTGAGTTTAGAGATTGAAAACGGTATGTCTCCAAACAATGAATTAGTGGAGAAATCCCTGAAACAAGAGAAAGGTTTTTGATTATATGACAATGGAGATCAAATAAATTTCTGCTACATGAGAATACGAACATTCAACAAAACTTACACATAAGCAAGAGAAGCACAGTTTCCAATCTCATCTGGAATTTGACCAGCCAATTTATTTCCTTGCAAGTCTCTGTCATTTGCAAAGACAAGACCTTCATAACAACCCCATTCATTCACAAACAGATAAATTAAATTTAAAGAAGGAAGAGAAGACAAACATTGATTGCAAATTCCTCAAATCTCCAAGGGCTGATGATATCTCTCCTCCAAGATTCATATTGGACAGATTACTTCCAGCAGATAAAAAAATGTCAAATCAGAAAAATATGAATCAAAGAGACAAAAACAAAAGGAATACGAAAAGATCCTTACAGAGAGACAACGGAAAAGCTAACGTTATCGCAGAAGACACCTCTCCAAGAACAAAAGTCGTTATTGTGAACATCATCCCAATCAAGAAGCATATTGGCCACGTTGCTGAATGAGGCTTTTATCGCCATCAACGCTTTTCCTGTGCAGATTCAAAAGCTTTTTAAATTAATAAACAAATCAAAAGGATTATTTAATCATTTGACACTGATGATAGTCAAAAATGTTTAAATATGAAGCCACATGCCAAAACTAAAACCCCACGAGATTAGTAATATAAACTTCATTGTGTTATCTCGGAACCAGACAGAGCCCAGAACTCATCATCACCGTATTTATGGGAAATGTAAAGAAAGGTTTTTTCAAGTAGAAAATCAAATGGTTACTGGGTAGGAAAAAAGTTTCCATTTTTTACTTTCTCGGTAACAGCCAAGAGTTTGGAGATGAAGATTTATAGATGTGATCTCTACAGAATCAAACGCAAGCAAGGTAGCAACTTTATAAAAATGATCTCTTTAGAATAAAACAGACGCATTTTTCAAGTTCTCAGAAAACACCATTAAATCCTTAAAAAACCAGTCAAAATTAGTGAAAGCTCTCTTGTAGCTTGTTCATCAGTGACAGAAAGAACAAAAATACGACAGCTTTAAAACATCTCACAATCCAAAATCGAAAAGCATTTCAGGAAAGTCACGGGAATAGACAAAAGAGCTAGAACCTTCGTCGTTCATTGGAGAAACAACACCAATAAGCAAGAAAACCACCATCCCCAAACTAAAAACCAAGCCTTTCATTTTCTCTATCCTTCTTCTTCTTCTTCCTCGAGGAGAGTAACAACACAAAACCCAGAAATTAAGAAACAACACAGATCCTTTTTTGTTAAAGACCCCTTTTTCTTTTTAGGGAAAGCCAGATCCTTTTGAAGCTTCTAGCAAGAATCGAAATTCAAACAAACATAAAGGGTACAGAGTCGTTCTGCCATTGTTGGGAGAGAAGAAGTGAGAGGAGAGGGACCGACACAGGCGATTAGCGTGAACTGAAAGGAATGCAGAGCCAGAGATGTTTAAAGAAGAGAGAGAAGAGAGAGGACGCAGTCTACATTACTAGACGCTGAGCTCCGACGCCATGAGAGAGAAACTTTAGTACTCCTATCAGACAACGACAAATTCATGTCAGAGCATATACATACACTGATGATAATATGTATCACACTTCCTAGTTCCTTTCTTTAAAAACTCTGCTAAATCATCTCCGATCATCTTAATGACACAGTGATCTAAATGATTTTGATTTGTTTTTAGTACATTAGAGTGTACTGGTTAACGGTAAAGTAACGGCGTTAGGGATATTAAACGGAGATTTACTTGTCCGTATGATTTGACGCCGACGGTTGCACAATAAAAACGCCGTTTTCCAATGCAAGGGAAAAAAAAAGAAGAACGTCTTTTAAGAGTCCGGTGAAAAGACATTCCTTTGTTGGGAAAAATCCCGTTTACGCGCACGCGCGTGTATCGGATATAAATTTGATCCAACGGTGAATAGCTCGTATACAAGAAATGTTATCATGGACCACGAAGTAGAGAATCAAACTAAGCTCTTCCTTGTGATAACTAGTTAATGCTCTGACAGTGATTGGGTAGAAGGAGCCAGAAACCGGTTTGACCGGTTTGGTTTAGTGTTATCCTTTCAATCAACCTCTCCCTCGTTGTAAGAGTTGAAGATTTTTCTTTCTTCTTTTTCAGCTTTCCATGTTTTTCATAGTTTTTTACATGATTTTATAAATTTCCATGTAATTGTAATTAGTATTTAGGGGTCGATATTGTAGTTGTACCACTACACTAGCCACTAGGTGGAATAAGTTGGTAGAACTGTAGATTGTAATAAATAAAAGTAAATAAAATTAATAAATGAAAAATGAGCAGTAATTTTACTGTAGAATCAATGTTAAAAAAAAAAAAGAGCAGAGATCGTGTCTAAAGCTATCATAGGATAGCCTTCGTATAAAGCTGTTACTCTTTCTCTATAGAAGCGATCTTCATTTTCTCTAGCGTTTTTATTTTTCTTTCTCTTTATTGGTTTTGATTTTGGGTTTTCTTATTTCATTTGTTTCCTATTTAAGGTTAGATGTCAATCTGATGTTTAGAAGATAATTAAACAATGTATCTCATCAGATTACAACAATACTATACCGATCCATCGTAAATGAAAAAACTATTTACTTTAGAGCTGAAATGTAAATTTCTCATGATCACATTAAAAGAAAAGTTGTAGAATTGACGGATCAGGTTCAAGTCAGACCGTAGGACCCAGAAGATATCCAAGGAATATTGGTCAAACCCCAACCGTCCGATTAAACCGATATTTGATCTCGTTAGTTCTCGGTTGCCCTAATGCTTTGGCAGCTTCCTTTGTGCTAAAACTCGTCCGTCTCTCTCCTCTTTCCATATTCCCGACATCAAATACAAAGCAAAAAATCAATTTTCAATATTTAATTTAGATGGTAACGTATACAACAGAAAAATATAGAGATATCGAGTTACGTTTGGTTCTCTTAGCTTAATTTGGACCGACCGTATCTTCTTTCTTGCTGGTTCCGATCTTGATTCTTCTATGTTGTACGACCTGCTATGGTCAAACTTTTTGATATATGTGTAAAGTAAATTTATTAGATTATACGATAACATAGTAATCCGCTCGAAACATGCCGTTATTATGACATTATACTGGCTAAACCAATCAAATTAACCATTGTAATTTAGCGGGATAGTACTTTTTTTTCAAACGGATGGTATAGAAACTTACGTAATGGAATTGATTACTCGAAAGTTATATAAAGGAACGATGATATATACTAGTGATTTCATTGGTAATTTAATTTGTTACCTTAATTTATCGTGTTGGTAGTTTTCTTATCCACCAAGAGTCTTGGATTTTTCTTCCTCATTGGTGTAAAACATGTATGAAGGTGTGTATAGTCTCAACTATTCAAATAAATTCGTTACTTATGTGTTTAGTGTAAAAGCAAAAGGAACACCAAGAGATACAAAGATTTCAGTAAGCTAAAAAAAAAAAATCATTAAGCTTCGCCAACCTGCTTTACCTTCATATTTTGATTATTTTCTCGTAATTCACATAGCCTACAAAAAAATCAAGATGTTGTAAATCGTTTTTATCCGTTACGAAATTTACAATATCAACAATATTCAATATTTTCGCTTTGTGAATCAAACAGCTATAAAAGCTTTGCTATCCTATTCTTACATTTAAAAGATATTTTTTTTGTCTCTGAAAAAGAAAAATGATCTGCCAAAAACATTTACAAATTTTCATGGATTGTTATAATTAAGACATAATTGTTTACAATCTTCTTATCAAAAAATAATTGTTTACAATCTTTAAAGCCTAAAACATCTCATTCGTATAGATAAGAAAAATAAAATTGTTACTTGAATAACTAAGTAACAGTAGCTACGAAGTCTTCATATAATCGGACGAGAACATGATTTCATTTCTGCTAGATATTTTCTTTTCGTACAGTGCAGAGCATAATAGTTGCATTTGCATACTCGATCCAATTGATTTAGATAAAAAAATAATTAATCGGCTGTGAGAAAATGCATTAGATGCTTTACCTTTTGCTTATCGACCACTTGTTTCAACGGAGTTCAATTTCGGACCACAGTATAAAAGCATGCACATGCGAAATTCATAAATATCAAACCAAGTTGAATTAGCCAAATTTAGATTTATATGGTCCATGCCAATCATGACTTAAATTTCTCTATATATTCTTGGCCTCGACCAATTTGTAACTGCGATAGTAAAATCAGTAGACTTATGTAAATCGACATAAACGTAAAAGGAGATGGGGCTCGTATATCCACATGACATAAGTCTTGTGGAGGTCAGCTATCTAAGCAACTCTAGGCTTCTAGACTCGAACGGTGCATTGTTCTAATATGTATGAAGACCACTCTGCACGCATTCTACAGTAGTCTAAACTAGACCAATTCAACTATTATTATATTATTATGTTCACTTTTAAATGTTATTTAAAAAAAAATTATAGTCAGTTACATTAACACATGACCAATATCATGATGTGATCAAATTAAGAGTTTGTGAATTAAAAAAGAAATCAAATTAAGAGTGATAATAATAGTTGAATTGGTTTAGTTTAGTATGATGCTATGATGCTAATTACACAAATGAAATGCTATACCAAATAGATGACGATAAGTAATCAACATTACCATCATTTTTTCCACTACATTATTCCAAATTAAATAATTATTTGAGATGCAATAAAGGTTTTGTATCTTGATTGCTAATTTGCTACGAGTAACGTAAAGGAGCTGTCACTTTGTATGCAAAGCCTACAACTGACCCAAATATGGGCCCAATAGTCACTAACACGGAAAACTACAAAGGTATAAAAGCAAATACTATGGAGTAGTAAACTACATTTCAAAGCCAACGGAGTAAACATACTCTGTGCAGGTTATATCACCTTTTCCTATTACAAACCGTTGTATTTTTTGTGAATTGTTTAGTTGGCTCTCAAGAAATGAAAACATCCTTGCTCTGAAAGATGCTCTTATGTATAGGCGATCTTACTATGGTGATAATAATTAATAGAAATGATGTCTTTGTTTACAGATAAGAATTTCACTAGATGAAGGGCAGGTTTGTAGTTTTCAGTTTTAAAGATAGCGATCGGCTAGATTAATATGACGTCGTTTAAGACATAGTCTGATACTGTAAAGTCCAGGGTATATTTGTCTTTTTCGAAAAGTCACTTATTCGAAGTTCAAATGTAAGAAGCGAGTTTAAAGTTTAAACACAAAGAACTTGACTATTGCTTGACAAAAAAAAAAAAAAAAGAACTTGACTATTGTAAAGTCAAGGGGGTACGTGTGTGTTTCAAGATAAGCGACCTCTTATAAACTGACTAATCATAGATGTCATCTCCTTCTATGCACAACACATTTCAAAAGCGATTCATGCATGTTTGCGCATTTTGAAAACAAAAACACAAATTTTAAAACTACGAAAATTTATGAATATTTATCAATATTTTACATTAATTTTTTGAGATGCCAAACTAAATCACTAAATTAAACAAAACATTTTTGTTTTGCAAATACTTTTTTATACTAACCACGAACTTTTTTAGTTTATTCCAACACCATAAAAGTTTAATTTCAAAACAAACTATTACTGAAAAAACATAAAAACTGTTTAGGCACAATTAAAGAAATCCAACTTCTTTATTGTTTCCGTGAAAATATATTTTTACATCTCAATGGATTGATTCCTTATATGCCAAGTGCCCGTGAGAAACTTAGTCACAACTGATGACGACCAACATCAGGCATTTACTGATTTACATAACCCTCTCTCTCGAGCCTATTTCTCTATCTCTCTCTTCTCTTGATTACTACACACACAATCATATCTCTGACCCAAAATGACGTTCTCTTCTCTCTCTGCCTCCTTCCTCTTCTTCGCCTTCATCTTCGTCACGCATGCATTCGACCTCAGCATCATCCAGGTTCTTCTTTTTTTTTTTTTTTTTTTAAATTATTAACAAAATAACCAGAGCCGTTCACTTCCTAACTACCTTTCCGTGAAAATTCTGTAGATGCAACAGAAAACATGTCCGTACACGGTGGTTGTCATGACGAGCTGCCTTTCTCCGGAGACAACAAGGGATCAGATTAGTATCGTTTTTGGCGATGCCGACGGTAACAAGGTTAATTAACTAGATTTCTAGACAAACTCCGGGTTGTTGGTCGGTTTAGATTGTCTTCTTTTGCTTCAATTGGTCTAGTGGTTGAAAGATCGGAGTTTAACTTGAAATGTTTTGGATACTCTAAATGGTAATAATTTTCGGAGTCCATCTTAGGCTTTGCATGATGCAACTGCATGTGTGAATTAAAAAAAAAAAAAAAAAAAAAAAAACATGCATGTGTGATACATTTGACTTTAGTCTTTATAGTGATTTCAATATAATGTTAGACATCCTCGTTGTTTTAGGTGTATGCACCGAATTTAGGCGGTTCGGTAAGAGGATCACGGGGTTTGGGGAAGTGTTCAACGAACACCTTCCAAGTCAGAGGTCACTGTCTGAATAACCCTATTTGCGCTCTCTATATCTACCCGAATGGACCCGACGGTTGGGTCCCCGAGTCCATCGAGATCTACTCAGAAGGTTCAAAGTCCGTTAAATTTGATTTCAGCAAGAGCGTTCCTCAAAACACCTGGTATGGCCACAACAACTGCAACATCACAGGCCAGCCATCGCCTCCCGGTCTGCCTCCGCCAGAATTTCCACCGGAGAGACCTGCTACCCCGCCGCCAACTCCACCACGGCCGTCTGCTGCTTCAAGGCGTGGAGATGGTGAGAGTGTTGTTCTTGCGTTTGCCACTGCGACTGCGATCGCGATCGCCGCAGTGATGCGTTAGAGTTACTATTTAATGAGCATGTTGGGTTGCGTGAGGCTTTTCTTTCCGTCGAATGTTTTTGTTTGTTTTCGTTTTGCTTTCGGCCTCTTCGTTGTTGTAGAAAACATAATTAACTATTTATAAAATATGTGTGCATGAGTTGCTATTTAGCTTTTGAGTTTGATTATTGGTCGACTTTTAGTAACATTTTCTGGGAAAACGGGCTATTCCCCTACGAACTATGATAATCCATCGTTAATTTGTCAGAAGTACCGGTGTTCTGACTTGAGTTTTAGCCTACCAGATAGTATGACAATTTTTTTAATATCATCAACTTTTTAACATTTATTCATAAACTGAAGTGTTCAAGAGTACTGAATTGCCAATAGATTCTATAGAGACAAACAAGAAAAATAAATTTTGGTAATATGGATAACTCAAGGCATATTTGATTAGTTTCCACGGAAAACATAAATTGACCTAACTTTTAATTTTATTTGTACACGATACTGAAGTGTTCTCGAGAACTGCAATGCATGGAATTTGTCTGGTAGTATTAGGTGGAGTTCATGGGAGAAGTGGCAGTGGCACCACGTAACCCGTTTCATGTTATACCCATCCTTTCAGACAATTTTTTTTTTTTTTTTTATTTGTTAAAGAAAAAGAAGTTTAGACAAATTTCTTCTTTTTCGGACTTCTGCTTTCACGTGTCCTTGAACTAAAATCGCGACTAAATATGAACTGTATTCTTTTTGATATTTTCGTTTTTGGTTTTAGGAATGTGGAATATTGCATATTAAGATCCATTGGCGTTACTTTTTTTTATGAGTTTTTTTTTTTTTTTGGAACCAAGAAGTTTATATTATTTTCTTATTTGTGTGTGTCATCCTTGCGCATGGGTATGTTACTCTTGTTTGTATCGTTCCAACTCTCACGGTTGAAATTTGAAGTCTCGTATAAAAAATTAAGGTAATCAGGTTAGATATTCCACTACATTGGGTTTCGATTTAGTATGCTAATTATCCATCTGACCAATTGAATAAAATCGGTAATAAGACTGCTCGATCGATCCTGACCAAAAAAATAAGAGAAACTTGTCGATCAATTAGTCCTAACTAAGCCCAACTGATAAGGCCCATCAAGAGATGCCCAGACTTAACTTTAATTTAGTTATAGAAAAACCCCAACTTTCAAGGCCCATTAAGAAAGAGAGTGATGTACATCGAAATCAACCTCGAATGCAAATTTGTTTGTACTACTACTTCGTAATATGAAAGAAGACCGAATAAACACTAGACGACTAGTTTTTAACAACGGTCCAAACTAAAGTACCATATGAATTTACTCCACAAATTTATAATAATATAAAACATTTTAAAAAATCACAACAATCCAAAATTGCACGTATCTATAAAATCCAATGGATCGAAATTCAAGAAATTATTATAAACAAATATATAAGAACCCTTTCCTCGACGTAATCTCTGGCCATTACAATGTAGTTTTTCGTTGAAGACAAAGACGATGGAAAAGACAAAACGACCCGAGGTATAAACAATATGACATGTAATCTCTTACGTAAGCAAAAGTTTATTAAGAAAAAATACAGTCTTACATTGTCATTTAGGGAAAAAACAAAGTATCAAGATTGGGCATTGCGAGAATTGAACATATATAAATTTTATGATCATATTTTTTATACCTCTCATCTTTTTATGATCATATTTTTTTAAAAAATTTGATCAATGCATAGTCTATATAATAAATAAAATCTAGATTTTATTTTTCATATATGTTGTGATTTGAATTTTTAAAAACGGACATACTTTACTTAATTAGTAAAAAAAAAGAGTGAATTTTAATATTTTAATATTTGATTTAACACACATCCAAAAAATATTTAATATTTTGAATAAAAAGTAAAGAAACTTTGACAAAAATAAAAATAAAGAACAAAACTATTCAATTAAAAACAATAAATAATCACTTAAAAATGTGAAAAAATTGCATTGTATCATAAAGATCAGCGGGTTACTGAAATTTGAAATGAGAATATATAAACAAGCTTTTGTATCATAAAGATCAACGGGTCATTATGTCTTTGATTCATTTAATATATTTTATAGATCAATTAGAGTTTATATTTACGTTACAAGAAAACTTTCAAATCGTGAATGTTATAATTTATAAATTTAATATTTGTTCCGCGGTGTACCGCGGGTTAACACCTAGTATAAATATTATTCACTAAGACGTACGTACCAATGTGAAAAATGAAAAGAAACATAACAAAAAAAAAAAAGAGAAGTATTTACTGTGTCAAAAAAAACAAAAGTATTTACGAGTACGAACTTGAATATCTATTATGTATAAAATAGTAACTAGAGAAAATTTTGCCATTTGGAGTTTTATTTTGAAGATTTACATAAGATTACTCGTACCGGTATAGTTTTCATTTATGCGGTAGGTCAAAATATTTTGTTTTCTTAGAATTGAATTAAGCAGATTTTTATATCTATGTTATGAGATATTAGCTAGGCCATGATGCTCAATCACTTCAATGTGATGATAATTCTGTTGGGTGATTAGTCAATATAATATCTAGAATTTGAGACATTGACCGTCGTGTAGAGTTAGCATTTAATTACGATTATCAATTATGTACATGTATACATGTGTGTGTGTGTGTGTGTGTGTGTGAGAGACCTATCTCTGAACTCAATAGACTAAAACCATTTGATCATGATTCATGACTATATACTACGTAGTACGTGATCACAAATTTTGTTATCGGGAGAATATCTAAATAAATTAAGTTCAAACTAAGGATGCATATACGGTAAACAGTTTTTTTTTGGGTTGAATGAAGTTTACATTCATTCTCAAAAAAAAAAAAAAAAAAAAAAAAAAAAAAAAATCTTTGAACCCATAAGATATCTAAATTTTACTAAATTTTCTTTTAGAAAAATATCTAAAAATATGAGTTGTTCATTGAGGAGAAACAAAATTAGTTTGTCATATAATAAAATCCTATAACCAATTTTGTGTGTAAAAAAAAAAAATAAAAAAAAATAATTTGTGTGTGTTATATTAACTATTAACTAATTGTCCCTGGGTCAATGTTCGACAATGTATGCTTGGTACATATACAAAGCCTTGGAAAATGTGTTTTGGGATGTAAGTTTCCAGATTTCGTACCATCTCTTATTCGAAAGAGTACAAAAACATTTTTTAAAAAGAAAAATATATATCTCAAATGTATCCTGACATATATCATAAAGCGATTTTTATTTTTTTATTTAAAAAAAAAAAAAATACAAAAACATCTTTTCTTATCTCTATACATCATTATTTTTTCTTAATTTTTATATTAATAAAACTAGCTAGTTAGACTTCGAGTTGCTATTAGATGGTGTAAAACGCTTAAGGTTTAACAAAATAGTGAAAAAAAAAAACAATACCAGTAAATATAATTGTAGTGTATAACAATTATGATTAGCATATGATTCCAAACAGTGTAATAGCCTAAAGTAGATTCAGTTTTAATGGGTATTAGTAGAAATACTCATAAAAAGTAACCCCAGTTTTTACATAAAATCATAAAGTTAGCCATTTTGAAAAAGAAATAAAATCTGTAAGAAATTGGACGAGGCCCAAATATTTCTCAGAGTTCTATCTTAGTGGGACCGAGAGGAGCTGATTGAAACGATACCTAAGTGTGAGATATTAAAGATCCAACATTGTGATAGTGAGAGAGCAACAAGTTATTCATTGGTGCATGTTACTTCACCTACGGGACCATGTCTTTTATTTGCAAGCTTACGAATCTATTTGTATCGCTTTGAAAATCGTTTTAATTTGAAATCTTGAAAAATCCTAAAAATCACAATTATCCAAATCAATTACAGGGGTAGGTTTATACATAAAACGAAAAATACATGTTGGTTTATGAAGAAAAATTTAGTTTAGATAATTTTATAAAGAACCGAAAGGTTTGGGTAGAAAAGCTAAGAAAACGATAAGTATGGATAGGTTTATAAAGTCAACCCTAAATCACAATCCAATACTTTTCCTTTTTTGGGGCAAACAATCCAATACTTTTCCAAACAAAATAAATTACAATCAAATCGAAAAGAAGAAAACAAACAGAAAGGGAAAAATACTAAATAAGAAAGACCTAAGACGGTGTCGTATAGCTTGACAGGATAAAAGATCACTGTCGTGAAGTGTGTTAAATGAGACGGCAGAAAAGCGACAAAAAATAGGCACGTGAATCACGTGAAGAGGGCCTGTTTTATCTAGGGGATGGCCCATTGGGCCTTTACATATATGGTTATATTTTTCGGTTATCTTTTTATTATTACGTGCTATCAAACAAATTTCACGTTTATGTGGTTTTGTCCTTTCCATTTTTTTTGTCCTTTCCTTTCGTATAATATTTTTTATTTTATTTAATTGTTTATAGGAGATTTATTGGTTAGTTTGTAGCTTTTAATACAAAAAATTTATGTGTTTGATCGAGATAATTTGTAAACTTATGCATTACTCGCTTAACAGTTTAATAATTATTAAATATTATTTGAAATTTGCGGTTGCTTGTTTGATTATTTTGCATTGAATTTTTTGTGAGATACTGATTTTATATTAGATTTTAAGAAATTTAGATTTTTTTATAGTCAAAAATAAGGTTGCTCGTATCTGTAAATAAATTTTGTTATTTTGAATTCACTTGATTGATTTAAAAATACACATGTTTGATTTCTATATAATTTTAAGTCTATAAATCAATAAAACCTTTTTCTTAAGTTGGTATTCTCCCTCATTCTGGTTAACTATTGGTAATATCATAACAAATATTATATAAACAAAACATAGAATAATTGCGGTTGGTAAACTATGATGTTTATTAACTACACCGAGTTATTACCTTTGATGTTTTAGTAATAATGATGTTTTGCAAATCCATATTTTGGATAATTATATCAAAAAGTTTAATATAAGAAAATATAATTATTTTTTTTGTCAACAAAATAAGAAAATATAATTATGAGTGTTAAATTTTATTGGTTCCAACTTAAAACAAGTTGATAATTAGTGGATGAACCTATGTCGTCTATATATTGTTTCTAAGTCCCACATCAAAGTTTGATGTAAAACTTTTAATGTTCATATTGGAGACAATAGCTATTGTAGTTAATTAATTTTGGATATATGTCACTATGATCGTAGATATGTTTTTCTATATATAAAATAATAACCTGAACTCTAATACTTTACTACATTTTATAATTTTTTTAGTTTAAAACTAATTAATAGTGAAATAAGTGAATCTATTGTTCTTATATATTACTCACAATTAGCTCATTGTAAATTTCACCACACTCTTTTAACAAAAAAATCTTTAAAAAAAATTCACCACACTCTATAGAATTATTAAATAAGATAATGGAAGACGACGACCTCGTCAACTTTTTCTTATCAACGTAGATTCTGTTTCGAGGAAAATAAAAGTAAACGCCAAAATCAAGTATTGTCTTCTTACACGGCGCAAGTACAACCATCCAAATCTCCAGATAAATGTAGAGCTACAACACACATAAAACGTAATTAGTCAATGGGATTGATTTTACATTTCTTCCCTTGCGGTCAGTTGAGATTTATTTTTCTCAGTAATGGAAATCTAAATTCATGTTGTTATAAATGACTAGTGAAAATCAGCAAATACTGTTCATATATATCAAATTAGGAATCTTTTATATCTATATTTTAATTTCTAAGGTGGGGCTAATTTTGGCTGTATTGTTTTTTCGTCTTTACCCTTAATACAAACATCGATCGCAGCTTCTCAGAGTAATGACGCACAGTCTTTTGTCTCTTTTGTTTCTTCTACCGCGCGTTCTACGTTTCCTAATTCTTTTCTATATAATAGTTACGTTTCCAAAAGAAGGATGTTTAATTGTGATTTTTTTCAGAGGTTATTATTTTTGACATATATATGGTTCTTAAATATTTGTCCAATAATTATCTCCCTAAATCTATAAAAGATGATAAAATTAGTTTGTTAAAATTTTGCATTAAAATGTGTAATCTGAATGTACGAGAGTCTACGACGTGATAAAAAAAATAAAAATAAATAATAATGTACGAGTCTACGACGAAGGAGTAGTTTTTAAAGAAAGTTAAACTTAGAGAGCTTAGTGTACTAAATATTGAATGAGTTGTTTCAAAGTCTGAACGTTCACAAAATTTAAGAGGACACCTAATAAAATCAAGTTGAGAAAGAGTGTATTGCCCAGGTGAAATAGTTTTTTTTTTTTTTTTTGTCAACCACACATTGATTAAAAAGCAACTCCATGATTGGTAATCCAATCTGGAGAGAAAGAGTTTTCAAACGAAAATTCAGAAAAACGCACTCTAGCAGAGCGAGCTAAACAGTCTGCCTGAGAATTACAAGAACGGGGGATACTAGAGAGAGAGAAAGAAGGAAAAGAAACACGAATCAGACCAATCTCATCTAGGAGATTGGAGAAAGTGGGCCACTCTTCAGGAGACTGCACCATAGAGACTAACTCTGTACAATCTGTCTCGAACGCCTGACAAGCAAGACTTCTTGAGAGAATACTCTTCATAGCCCATAATAACGCTTCCATCTCCGCGTGTAAAGGGGAGGGACTCCTTCTATGGCATTTTGCCCCTAGAAGTACTAACTGATTATCGCCCTGAAAACACCACCATTCTAGCTCAATCTAACGAGGTACAGATAGTGGAAAATAGAGAGCCAGCAAATAGAGAGCCCAGGTGAAATAGTTTAAAAGATGTCTTTGTATTATTTAATATTTGAGGACATTTCTTATACGTTTAGTGGTCCATTTGTCGGACCTGATATCCACTTGGTCTTGTTGACAACTTTGACATCGACACTTTGGAAACTTTTCCTTTTAAATCCTTTAATGTGTATGTTTCTTAAAATATAATTTGGCTAACCCTTTTTTATGTCAATCCTAAGCTAAAAAAAGCACATAAATTGAGTTTTAATAGGTCTGTCATGTTCAGTCAAACTTTTTTAACAATATTATACTCTCTATTTCTGTCTTCTTGTTTTTCAAAAATACTCACTCTGCTTCTAAATTATTATTTTTTTAAAAAATATCACATATATTTTTTAAAAAAACAATGCTTAATTATAGTACATCATTTTTTGTACTTAACAATTTTCATAATTCTAAACCAATAAAAATTCAACATATTCGATTTTTTAATTAAAATTTCTTAAAATTTACATTTTATCATTATTAATTAATAAAAATGCATGAAAACTTTACAATATATCTTTAAAGAATTTTAAAATTTGTATAAAAAATACTGTCTTTCAGAAACGGATATAATAAATATCTAAATTCAACATAATACTATACTGATAAAGCCTTTTATTTATATCAATATAGCCTTGTAACCATCGTAAATATCTTCATTTTTATTTTCTTAACACCTATTACAAATATACGACTTGCCAACACTTGGTATTGTACTGGTTGCATAATCATAATTTCCAAAAACCATCACGATCTGGTATATTATATGTGGCAATTGGCATCCATGTAACAATTTAAAAAAGAAAAGAAAAATCAAGACGGGTATATATTTAATGTATTATTTTATCATTTGACGTATGTACTTAAAAAACTTCACTTATTAATAAAGTAATGACGTAAAATCTAACATTCGAGACTATTAAAAAAAAAAAAAAAAACATTTCGAACCAAATCAAAAATGTCTCCTTAACGACTCTTGAACATCTCATCTCTCTTATCTGTTAATTAAGAAAAACCGTGAAAGCTCTTTACAGCTCTTTACATAACTACAAGTCACCTTCTGGACCACAATATTGTCTCCTCAATTTAGAAACTTCTTCTGTTCTTAAGCCAAATTGAGAACTCTTCAAGAGTGTTCATGTCAGCTCTATAATGCTTCTGTGTGAACTCAAGAAACATAGACCATGTAAAATCAGGATACTCTCTTTCACCAGACATCGGTCCTACTAGTTCTTCTGGTGGCTTCACCACTTTGTCTCCTTTCGGACATAGGAAGAATGCAAAGGTCTTCCTTTCTCTCTCGCTGTTCACCACCGCCCGATGCAAACAACTCTTGTATCTTCCATTCGTTAAAGCCTAAGTATGATAAAAAAAAAATGTTAGTAAGTTTCTTGTCATTAATTTGATCTACTAATACATGTACTGATCATAATAAGGGACTATATAAGTACCATAAAGGTGTCGCCTATGTTCACCACGAAAGCTTGAGAGTTAGGAGGAATAGATTGCCATTTGTTGTCCACGAAAACTTGAAGACCTCCGACTTGGTCTTGATGCAGTATGGTTAGAGATGTTGGGTCGCAGTGAGGTCCTGTCCCTAATGCAAGCTCCGGTTGCTTGCACTGCGGGTAGTAATTCAGCCGAAAGATTGACTCGTTATCTTCAAAAAACTTTCTAAAATGTCTCCTCTCGACCCCAAGGCTCATTCCAAGAAGCTCCATGATCTTTAGTGAGAGAGTGTTCATGGCCTCCGCATATTCTTGATAAACCGTCCTGCATGAATAAAATCAAAGCAATTAGATCAGTCTTATTTGATATTCAAAAGAAAGTTCCAAACGTTTTCTAATCTGATTGTTACCCGAAATCTTCGTATCCCTCTCCCATTTTCTTAGAAACAAAGTCTTTAACGGTTTGGGAGTGGCTCTTCTCCTCGGGCGAGAACTTAAATGACAGCGTTTCCTTCCACGGGAGTTTGGAGGAGAATCTCCCGACGAAGCTACTAGCGTAACCGGAGCTCTCACCCCACGTCCTCTGAGCCTTCTGTTTCTCACAAGCCGGGGCCCTAAAGAAAGAGTCCATAAACAGATAGGCACGAGACAAGAGGCTCTCATCGACGCCATGGTTTGTAACTAGGAAGAAGCCATGTTGCGTTGCAGCCTCCGAGACGAGTCTAGTAGCCTCTGAGACCAAGAAAGAGTCGCCGGAGAGGAAACCGGCAAGGTCTATGAGAGGGACTTGGAGAGGTTGAACATCTGTAGAAGGTTTCTCGTGGTCGGGCCATACGAACTGTTGAGGTATGTGGGTTGAGTGCTGATTTAGGAGGTTTGCATCGAAGATCGAAGGATCCTCTTTGGTTTTGTTTTCACTGAATCTTTGAGGGACCGTTGCAATGCATTTCATTGCCATTTTTATCTCTATGTATAAGATATCGTAGATCCTTTTAAAGCTTAAAAGGCTTTTAATATATATGAAAATTAAAATAACGTTGAGAATCTTTTAGTGCTCGGTAAGTGGGAAAGGAGGAAAAGAGTGATATTTATAGGTGTGAGAAGGAAACTTAGGTGCAGGGAATAAGTACGTAAGCGGCGACACTCGGGAGGTTCGTGTTCGTGTTTGTTTTCTTTTTGGTAACAAGGTTCGTGTTTGTTTTTTTTTTGGCTGTAAATGGTAACATATTCCGAAATTTTATATCTAAAAAAAGGTGGTAACATATTTTTAGCTGAATTGGCTGTATTGACTAAAAGTACTTTTGAATGTGCTGCAACGACAATTACACACACCAGTTGAGCTGAAAGGAAATTCGGCTGCAGTATGACATTTGTAGAAAACACAAAAGAGCTAAAAAGTTATGATAAATTCTTTTTTTCTTTCTTAAAAAAAAAATATATATATATATATATATATTATGTGAATCTTTTAGGAGAAACTAGATATTGTCATGATGTTTTTATTTTATTTAATAGTTATGGTTATTCTAGTATTTAAACCGTTAATAAACATAATAATTATTATAAAAAAAAATTCTTTAATTCGAGTATAATTTCAGTCAAAATTTTATTTATTTGGAAATACATTAAACTCAATAGAAACTTTTTTTTTTGTCATCTCGATTTATTAATTATTATAAATTATGAGAACTGTTACATAGACAATTCTACCATGGACAATAGAAACTTTAAGTAGTAAAAACTTTTAGATGATTTAAATCAATATAATTGTGAATGACTATTGAATCTTTATATACCCTTTTGTTTATAAATCGATTGGCCATTAATCACAAAACCAAAATATCAAACCAAACCAGTATATTTGAACCAATCCAAACGATGTAAAAAAAAAATCAATCCAACCGAATAAACCAAATTTTTTAAAAAGTTAATATGTAATCTTAATTGTATTTGTATATTGTATGATAATTATGTTAAGTAAGATTATTTTACTCACATATGATACTTACTGGTTTCAATTCAAGTTATGACAAAATAACATTACTGAAATAAACTTAGGTTACAAAACCCAGTCCATTACTATTAGCAAATGAGAAAAGAAAAAAAGGATCCGGAAAAATTCGGGACTAAATGAGTTTAATATGTGATTCAGTGAAGTTAAGCATGGGATATAAGAATTTTTCGTCTGTACGATTAACAAATTATTCAATTTATTTTTACAAACTGATAACTATTCTGTTAGTTATAAACAGATTCTTGAGCTATATCACATAATTTCCCTTGATCCGTCCATTTCTAAAATTTCATAAGAAAAACGACAGTTTCCTCATTTTAGTGAAACACGGTCATCGTTTATTGATACTTGATAGGGAAAGCTGTTGGGCTTGGTGAGGCCCATCATGGCTTTATAACGCTCCCAACCGTGACAACGAGTGCCAAATGGTATCCAACCGGAAGAATGTTTTTCTAGCTATTGGTGAAAACCGAAAAGTATTTTTAAAATTAAGTTGCCTTTCTTCTTTTCTTTTTTGTTATTAAAGCTGTGGTATAAAACAACAGTTGGTGGTAAAGAACCGAACGTTTTATCATTTTAAGGGTAACAAAAAGTTATTCAAGAGAATCTAGACTTGAACCTTCCACCGGAACATACTAACATAGTAGAAAACAAAAATAGTTCTCCAAAAGGAAAAACAAATGTTTATTAATGGATTTAATTAATATTTCATATTAACATAGTAAAATCTCATTTTGTTGGCTTTAAAAAAAAAATATCATTCGTAAGAATAAAATGAGGAAGTTAGAGGGAGTTAGACTTTGAGAAATTTTAGAAAGACTTTTAGGGCTGTTAGAGCAACATTATCAGTGTCCCTAATATAATATTAGTGTCCTTAAATTTTTATATTAATATTTTTGGGAAGCAGTAAATTTGCAAACAGTCGTCAAAGAGAAAGAGAGAGGGAGTTGATTATTAAGAGATGTCCTTAGTGTCCAACCAGCACATGCCACCTGGCTTAAGGACACGATGAGAACGTATACAAAATAAGCTATGTTTCTTGTTTAATCAGCATTTTTGATTTAAATTAAATACAAAAATTACCTTAGAACAGGAGAAGGACCACCGATGCAGATGTTCTTATAGTGTTAAAACTTGATTGGTAAAAATATGATTTTTAAAACTTTTAAAAAAAGTAAAAGTCTTCGCTGCTTTTACAATCTAAATACCAATCGGCCACAATCTCTAAAATACGAAGAAGGATATATCGATCCGCTACTATTGGTGATATAATATAAGAAATGTTATACTTATTGAAGAAAGAAAAACCCATTTGGACCTCTCTGACAGGAATAGTAAGATATGGAAAAGAAATAGTAGTAAATTAAAAGAGTCGAGTTGCTTGACCCAAAACACAAATTTTAAGCGGTTAAGGTTGTCTTCTTGTGGAGAGTGTGGCAGTACAACATTTTCAATGATGTCTGTGAGTGACACAACAGCTTCCACGCGCATGGAGATACTTGTATGAGTTATGTCTTCTCTCGTGTTACGTTCATTGGTTTTGGTAGTTTTTGGAGTGAAGCCGTGTATTCTATTTTCTTCTATATACAAATAATTTGGATGCATAGAAACGAACAGTACCAATTTAACGTAACTGTTTCCTTTAGTTTACACAATTCCTTCCTCGAGTATATCGATTTGGTCTGTTGTGAGAGGTGGTGCTCCTTGTGTGCCAATTGCCGAACAGTATCTTCAAACCTGCAACCTTCTATATGTGTAACTGATCTTCTCCTTTCACGTAATCGTAGGAACAAATACGAAGTGATTTAGCTAATTCAGCGAGATAAAACAAGCGAACGAAGATGTCAAAAAAAAAACAAAAAACAAAAAACGAACGTTTTTTCTTTGGGGTTAAAATCAAAATCAATGTTATGTTAGTACCTTTTTATTTTAGTTTTATCATTACATAATTATTTGACTTGTTAAATCATAGAAGTTCTGCATCGACATATGTATTGGATAAAATTCCGATTTAAAAGGTATTAAATTATGTTATATCAGCAATCATATCGTTATGTTATTTAATGGATGCATTAATGTTGTCGTTGTAAGCACATGTTGAGAAACCGGAAAGATGAACCTTATCCAATCTCACTGCAACACTCATTTTTTTATAAAGACGGTCAAGCCAATTTGCCTACATTTTTCCCAACAAAATTATAATAAACGATTTTCTTTTACAACTTTAGGAGGAAATGTATTTGGATAATGTGTGTAACAGTGTAAGGCACTTCGGGTATATAAAAATGATGGAGTGTCTTGACTTCTTCGTTTAATAAGCACTATTACTACTACTCTACTACTAGTAGTCTAGTTACAGGTCCGTTTGGGATCCACTCAGACACTTTATAACAAAAGTGTCCATCTCTAAATGGCCTAATAGCATGTTCTTTGTTGATGCTTACCAATGAACTATACGAGGTAGTGTGTAATGTTGGATTTAACAAATAGATAGCGTCACTTTTAGAAGGAAAGTGACATTATTGAGGCACTTTGCAACCCTATATTTAGTAGTCGTCGACAACCTGTCTTTCCAATTGACGTCTAATCCAACAGTCACCAAAATTCCAACGCAAATTATGGTTGGAAGAAATTTGTTAGTGATAACTGCATTTTTTTTTTTTTTTTTTGACAACTGCATATTGATGGACACTAACTTTTAAAATGGTGAGTTTCTCTAATGAATAGTAATAAGAAGTCGCTGCACTACTTTTTTTTTTTGTTTTGTTTTGGATATGCACCACTAATAATATTAGGCAGAGTCGAACCATCCTTCTAAATAACTAAACAATATCTTTTGCATTAGCTATGAATATGTCGAATTGTCGATGCCTTAACGCAATATTAAATATACGTACGTTTTTCCTTTTTATCCAGTGATACCGGTTAAAGAAACAATATTTTTTGTGCGGGAAAAAAAAAAAGAAACTATATTTTTTGAACAAATTTTTTGCAAGAATTAGGGGTGTTATTGGTTTGTGATTTAAATAGAGTTTTAATGACTTTAATTGTTGTGTAGAATCTGTTGTTATTCAATCAAGATTTTGTTAAACTCTCTTAAAGTTTGGTGTTATTAGTTTGTGATTTGTAAAAAGTCATTTAAAATCTTAATGAATATTGTGTTATTGGATTAAGAGTTTTATAAAGTCATTAAAAGTTTTGTGTTATTCAATTAAAACAAAACAATCTATGACAATCTATGATTGTTAATGAATTCAATTATTGTGTTATTGGTTTATGATTTTAAACACTTTTCTTTACAAAATAAAGTCATGGAAAGTATGTTAAAATACTGCAGTTGTTTGAAAGACTCTACAAGATTATAGAAAAACTAATCAACAAGACTATAGAAAATTCTCTAACAATTCTTCTAAATCATTCACTTATTCACTTTCTATGATTTTATTAAAGTCATCAAAACTCTATTTAAATCACAAACCAATAACACCCCCTTAGTCCTTTGTATTTTGTAAATGATGGCGACGTTCAGATATCAAATAGAGATGGCCTCAGAGTTAGAACCGAAAAACTTGGATTTAGGGTAGCATTTTCACAATATAGGTGGGATATGTGTGAGATAGCTAGGCATAGGCAGGCTACATAGCTCATTTAATTTTTTGGGTTTATTTTAAATCTTACGAGCCAAATCATACTTTAGGCCCAGATATAAGGGCCTTAATGCCCAGAGAGTAAACAAATTTGATTGTAAATGGATACATGGACCAAATTACCAATGTCTAATTAAAATATTACAAGCGGGAACCAAGTATTAAAAGGCGATCTACAGTTGTTATCCAGCGGTTAACATTCATTTTAAAGAAATAAAAGAAGAAACACTTTTTCAGTTCTTCGATTTCATTGCGTTTTAATTTTGGTTCCTTGTAGATTTACATGGCTGTATCATATCGAAATTAATGTATTGTGGACTTAATTAGTTGCTGTTAATTGATTGTAACAAATTTTTAGAAAATTATGTTTAGGATTTACAAATTTTAAAACTAGTTATTCTAACGAGATTAAATACAGAAGATTCTAATATTTGTATAAGAATGTTATGTGTTGACTAAAAGAAAAGAAAAGAGTGATGTGTTACAGATTGAAGTTGTCAAAATAGGAATATTAAATAAAAAAAATATTAATCTAAAAACTTAAGCTAGTCCCATAATTCTTGTATTTCATAATAGGTAATATATATTTTTGATATATTTATTTGATTTAAATAGTTTGGATATCCAAATATTTGTACACTAGAAGGACAATTTGGATATAGTCGGATATTATTAGTTGTTTTTTTTTTTTTTGTTAAAAGGATATTATTAGTTGTTGCAATTCAATATATATTTCTATCATGAAAACATGTATTAAATTTTATTTTATGTTTTGCTACAAAAAATAAAAATGATACATCATCCAATATAAATAATATCATATATAATAAATTAATAATAATGTAATATAAATAGTTTACATATTTAAGGTCGAATGTGTCTGAACTCAAGACTTTCAAGATGTGTACTAGTTACTATCAATTACGATTCATAACCAAACAATCTTTAATAACTCTAAATTCGGGACATAAAATGAGACGAAGAAAGTTCATTTGTCCACCATTATCCTAAAAATGAAGAAGTTGTTTTTTTATAAATTATTAAACCCAAAATATTTTTAAAATTTATTCATCATACGTTGCATCTAAAATAATATAAAGCAATATAAATACTGAGAAATTTGTATATATATATATATATATATTTATTTATTTATTTGGTAGAGTGGAGAATCCAATTAGGACCTTTATAAACATGCATCTAAATCATTTAAATTAAAGCATTAAAAATACTGAGAAATTTGTATAGTTACAAACTTACAATATGGCAGTAAATATATATATATATATATATATATATATATATATTATTATTATTTGTTGTGTAGAGTAAGAGAATCCAATGGACCTTAATAAACATCAAAGATAATTCTTCAAATTAAGAAAATGATTTGCTAAAAATGATAATATGCTATTGCTAAGATAAAAGTTGATGCCTGATATCAATAATAGTTTTAAGAAGTTACTATACAAGTTATTTTAAAATTTTTATATTTAACTAATTTAAAAATTTTAATTTTAATATTTTGAAACATTAAATCATATATTATTAAAAATAATTGTATAATATATAAATTGTGAAAATTATTAAGTATATATAACATAGGAGATTTTAACAAAGATTTATGGAATATTAAACAATGATACTCTACAAAAAATATATCAATTCATTTAAAATAATATCTTGCAACATTATGGTCATATGTTATATATCTGGTGCTTCTCAATTAATAATTTGGGATTTTATGACATGACCATTAAAATACATATTTTTATCAAACAAAATTAAGGTCATATATATTTAATAAAAAAATAATAAATTTTAATATAGTTTTCAATCAACTCATAAAATAATCATAAAACCCCATTTATAAATATCCTTAAAAAATAAAAAGAATCTTATATAATCCTATTAATGATCCCATTTTAAAAAACAATAAAAATTCCATTAATTATCCTTGTTTTTTTCCTTTAAAAACAAGAATCCAATAAAGAAAATTTGGATAATTAATGTGCACTTCATCTTGGTCCCAATTGTCAACACGGTTAAAGTTGTTTGTTTGTTTTTTTTTTTTTTTTTTGTCAACTACGAATATTTATTAGCTTAGGAAAGCCAATTTGGCGGAATGTTGTTTACAAAAGAAACGTAATGCGGTGTGGTACGAACATTTCGTGCCAAACGATCCGCTTGTACATTAAATTAATTAATTACTAATGCGGTGTTGTTTGTTTGTTTTTTTTCTCTTTTTTTTTGACGGCAGTTAAAGCTGATATTTTATTAAATTAATTAATTACTAATTATTAAATACTTTAACTTTTGCATAATTACAAAACCACGTCTACATACTTTAAATTTTCTATAATAACAAATCCATTAATTTTTATATGCTTCAATTTTTCCTAATTACATACAAAACCACTTTAGTTTCCCCTTAATTAATTACAAAAGTACTAGTGTCTAATTTAATAGGAAAAAACATTAATAGCCATTTATCAACAAATCTATTGTCTTGCATGCAGCTTACCTTTTTGTTACATACTACAGTATTAGATTCTTATCACTTATTGTAGTAGTTTCCTAAACGGACACTTTTTTTCCAAACAACCTTTCACACTAAACGGACGACATTTTTTGAAAAGCAGACGTTACAAAAAAACTGACTGACTAGATTTGACTTTCGATTACAGAGGAAAAGAAACAGATATCACTAAAATAAATCAGTCTGAAATAAATTAAGAATTAATACTAATATTTTTGAAATTTGAGAATCACTAGATAGCAGTAACTATTTTATACATGTACATAAAAATATTATTAACAAAGTAAACTAGTTATAAATGATATGGTTTTTTGCACACAAAAAAAATGATATGGTTTTAAAACCTAGTTTAATATTAACAAAAAAAACCCATTGTCATGATGTTTAAACAATCAAGAATTTAAATATATCTTGCAATATATGATCCATTTTTTTTGTTAGTCCAATTATTATTTCTATTGATGTGATTAATTGATGACAATAAATCCCACTTTCAGACAAAAAAAAATAGTTTAGCAATTTATTTAAAATGTTAAAAGAAAAATAATTTTAGATGTTTTTTAAAAAAATATAGGAAATTGTTAAAATATAAATGATGCGTTATTTATCTTTTTAATATTATAATATAAGTCGTTATACCATCGACAAAATTATCGTTAAAATCGTTATATTAAG
The DNA here is from genome assembly GCA_011420285.2 of Erysimum cheiranthoides. Taxonomy (NCBI): domain Eukaryota; kingdom Viridiplantae; phylum Streptophyta; class Magnoliopsida; order Brassicales; family Brassicaceae; genus Erysimum; species Erysimum cheiranthoides. The sequence continues at coordinate 19,462,964 of CM022178.2, read as the reverse complement.
TACGAAAACTGTTTACAATACCATAACTATAAATGATGTTAAGTATCTGAATTTCAAAAAAAGTTCTGATATGATTTTGTCGTTTTATAATATTTAAATTTAGATAAAATAATTTACTATAGTCAATGGTTTCGACACGCGGAATGTTTTTTATATTATATAAAAAAAATTAGATAATATTTTCACGTGATATATATATATATATATATATAGTTATGTTCTTTATGAATTTAGTAATAGAAATTATTATCTAATTGTATGACTGATATTTTTTAATTAAATAAGTAAATTTTAAAAATGCACACGTTATTTTTTTAAAAGTTAATAATAAATGTATTCAATATGTTTACACTTGCACACAATGGACCGCCTAATTCAATAAGTAATTTAAATAATGTTTTGTCTTCTACATTAGTAACATGTTTTGTGCATGGAATATCAGTTAAATATGTGAAATCGTTAAAACCCTAAAACAGTCATAGTGACAGAGTTCTTTGCATTTCGATTTCTGAATCTTGTAGTTCCATGAAACACAGTAAATTTAGTCACAAACAGTTTTTCGTTTCCATCAGTTATTAAGAATCAAGCACATGTGTTACTTTAAGTAATTCTGTTGATATAGGGCCTAGGAGAACATTGAGCATTCGCTAAGCTATCATCTAAATCTAGAAGGAACTAGTCAAAACATTTTTATTCAAATATTATCTATGAGATGAAAGAAAAGCAGAAGCTGCAGAAAACAATTCTCGAATCTTGTTAATATCTCAACAGTAAGTTTACGAATTAGTAAACTTAATATGAGTATAAAAATAACAAACATATATAATTACAGAAAATTAGTCTAGTGATTGAAAATATTTATTTCGGAATTAAGAGATTAGGTTCAAGTAAATTTACTATGATTATATTCATGGTTAGTCCTTTTTTTTTTTTTGGTTAGTCATTATATATGTTTAAATAGTAAAAGTATCATATTTTTCCAAAAGCATAGAGAATAATGTGGGTTTTGGTATGAGATTAAAAATTTGAAAACATAATCACCAAAAAAAAAAAAAAGTGAATGACAAATATTTTTCTTTTATTCGAAACTTGAAAAAAAAAATCAGAAAACTCAAAAAAAAAAAAAATTGTGTATCCAAACTTAGTTCTAGCTACATTTACATATGTGAAGATCAAAGATGGATTAAACTAGGTTTTGGATAGATAAATTTTTTTTTGATTTTCTATAGATCAAAGTTAATCTGGAAATAATAATGAAAATTCATAATATATATTTTAAATTTCTACATAAAATATTCTATTAGTTTCCCTTTAATTATAGCACAAATCCAACAAAGATGTAAAAATCTATATGAAAATCAATCCTAAAAAAGAAACAAAAAATATGGAGAAACAATAAAATTCATGTTTTTAATAAAACTGCCAAAAAAAAAATTTGTGGTTAATCTACCAAAAATTTATTGGTAAATAGCATTAATTTTTTCTTACTTTAGTCTAGATTTTTTACATTAATTAGCACACGGTATCTATTAGTAATAGTAATCTTTTGTTGTATCTCTTTTTTCTAATTTTTCTCAACTTTTCTTAATTTTCAATATTATCATTATAATAGTAAATAGAATTAAGTTTTATTTTTCTGATATAATTATTATTTCTTTCTACAAATAATACTTACATATACACCAGTACAAAATGGCCAAATGTTACATTTGCGTGTCTACTTTACACGCCTTTAAATATTGAGCTTTCTTCAACCTAAATTGTTCATAAAGACTTGAAAAAAAAAAAAAACTTTATACAAAGATTAGTAGAATGGATTTTGCTCAATCTTTCTACAACCAAAGCTCTGTCTTGAGAATCAATGTCATGGTTGTGGACGATGATCCTGTTTTCCTTGAAGTTTTGTCACGCATGCTTCAAAAGTCCAAATACAGAGGTAAGACTTATTATCATAATTAATATGTTACTGATTTCTTGTTTGTAATTTCATTGAGATTTTTCTTTATCTTATGAATTTTTTTTTTGGAGAAATAGCTAGCTGATTTAAAAAGAAAACTTTATATTTGAGTTATTCAAAACTTTTAAGATGGTATATATAGTTTGTTGAAACTTTTCAATCACCCTTCAAAATCATCAGAATTCGAATTCCAAATACATGCATATATCTACAATTTCAATTGAGGTATTCTTATTTTGATTATTTTTAAACTAATAGTTTGATTGATAAAAATACAAACCGATATACTATGTAAAATTTTCTTTTTTTTGGTCAACCATACTTTATACTATGTAAAGTTTTCAAGAGAATATTGAACAATATATAGTTTTATTTTAAAAAACAGCAACTTGGTGTTGAATGAAAAAGAAGAAGAAATTATTTGTAGATCATGTTTCCGTACAATATGTGTTTTTCAAAGTTTAAAACTAATTGATATTCATCAAATCGACTTTTCTTATAAGTAAATAACCAATTAGCCTTTCAATCACAAGAATTGATGAATATTTCAATGAAAATGTTGTGATTATAAAGAATATGCATTGCCTTTTTTTTTTCTTTTTTCTTTTTTTTTTTTTTTGCATCAGAATATGTTTTGCTTATGGTATGAACTTTTCTCAAAATTTGTGAGATATTTCATAACTAAAGTGAAAACTTATGTTTTGTATCATTCCATACGTAATATAAGTAAAACTTATGGAAATTTTCTCTTTTTGAAAAGTTTAAACGAATTAACAAGTAATAATTCTTAGTACTTTTTTTTTTTTTTCACAGTACTTGCGATACTTTTCACATAATATTTTAGTTTATGAATTTTATTTTGGTTAAATGGTTTTAGATCCATCGGTTATGGAGATCACAGTTATAGCTGAAAGAAACCCTATGGAAGCACTGTCTACTCTGAAAGTTCAACGAAACAATATCGATCTCATAATCACAGATTATTACATGCCTGACATGAACGGTCTACAACTCAAAAGACAAATCACTCAGGAATTTGGAAATTTACCGGTCATTGGTAAAAATTTTTTCCTTACAACTTAAATCAAATTATGATATATTTTGTTATAATTAAAAGATATATTTAACCGTTTTTTTTTTTCCCTTAAATTTCTTCAAATATAAAAGTTATGTCATCGGACACCAACAAAGAACAGGAGAGTTTAACTTGTGGAGCGATGGGTTTCATTCCAAAACCCATAAAACCAATTGACTTAACAAAGATTTACCAATTTGCTTTAACCTACAAGAGGAGCGGTAAATCAATATTATCGACCGAGCACAACGACAAGGACACAGATGTTAGTGTCCCTCAGCAAATGAAGTTGCCTCCGGAACAAGCTAATAATGCCTTGAAGACCAAGAAGAGGAAGTGCTCATCTAAATCGGATTCAAGATCCGTGAACAGTACTAACGGAAGTTGTGTGAGTACCGATGGTTCAAAAAAAAATGGGAAAAGGAAACCCAACGGTGGTCCTAGTGATGATGGTGAGTCTCTGTCGCAGCCATCCAAGAAGAGAAAGATTACGTGGACGGATTATCTTCACGACCTATTCTTACAAGCTATCCGACATATCGGTCTTGATAGTAAGTGTTTTGATTTTTTTTTTTAAAAATCGATAATATATACATGATACACTGTTTATTTTCTTTCAATTTATGTTATATATATATATATATATATATTTACACACACTAACTAATGTTTATGTTTGTTTACTAATCTTCCAAAGAGGCTGTGCCAAAAAAGATCTTAGCGTTCATGAACGTACCATACTTGACAAGAGAGAACGTAGCCAGCCACTTACAGGTTTGATATCTCTTGTCAAAAATGTTTTTGGATTCTATTGTTTAAAATGGAAAAAGTAATTAAAAAAAAAAACGATATTTACTCGAATCAAACAAAAAAACTTTAACTATTTTATTAAGCACAAAAATCTTCAAGTTTGTGTTGATTTGCCTATTTGAACCTATCATTTGTCAACGTACAGTAAGAGCTCGTTAATTAACACCGTTTAAAGAAGGTTTAAAAGGTTGTTGAAGAGAAATCGTTTTGGTTAGTAGGCTTTTAAAACCTCCATTAAATAGTATAATGTTTGACTATACTGGTTTTAAATCGGAAAATTTTACTTAAACTTGGGGAATTTGTTTATTTGTTTCCCTACTTTTTCTTTTTTTTTTTTTTGGTAAAAGGTGAAGTTTTGTTTCCCTACTTATTAGTTAACTTAATTAATATCGTTTGCTACGTTACGCAGAAATATCGGATATTCTTGAGGAAAGTGGCGGAACAAGGATTGATGCACATGTTGTCAGGTAGAGGCATAGACTCGATGTTTCGAAATGCTCACATCAGGGAGCCGTACTTCAACTATTACACACCCTCTACTTCTTGGTATGACACATGTCTTAACAATAGATCATTCTATTCCAAACCTGGACCCGGCCTTGGACAGTCTAGACTTTTGACCAACACACGTGAGCCCGTCCGCTTCAACCAGGTGCCTTACAACTACACGAACCGGTCATCCTCCTATGAGCCGCACCGTATTGGATCTGGATCAAACTTGACGCTGCCCATCCAAAGCAACCTCAGTTTCCCAAACCTACCATCCCAAAACGAGGAAAGAAGAAGCTTTTTTGAACCATCCGTGATGCCGAACGAAATCGGCCAAACATCTCATGTTCTTGGGTTTGGACAACTTGGACCGTCAGCTATAAGTGGTAATCATTTCAACAATAACATGATGAGTAGCTATGGAAATTTTACTCCAAATCAACTAGGACCTAGCCACTTCTCGTATGGGATGCAACCGTTCTTAAACAATGAGAACGCTGCATATAACCCTCAGCCACATGGCAATGCAACTACACAGCCAAATCTTGAACTTCCACAACTGGAGAATCTCAACATATGCGGTGATCTTGGCAAGACTAATGAGCTTCCTTACAACATAAGTAGCTTTCAGTTCGATCACAACAAGGTAAATGTCTTCACAACCTTCATTTTTCATGATATATATATATATACATGACGTACGTGCTGTGAGATGTGTGTTTGAAAAATCGGTGTGCGCAGCAGCAACAAGGAGAAGCGGATTCCACCAACTTTGAGCTCCCTGCAAATTTTTCTACTGAATTGAATCAGATTTTATCCCTTGAAGACGATGGTGACTGGACCTTCGTGAACATAAACCAGGTATTTACATGTTATTAAGAAATTAGCAATTACTAAATCGAATTTGAACCAGATTAGATCTTATCATATGCTTTAGAAAACTATCCATCATGGAAACAAAAAATTTAATTAGATTTGTTTAGTATTAGAAATTTAGTAGACTGGTAAGTTTTCATGCTGCTAGTCTTATAAATAGAAGCGGCATTTGTTTCCAAAGCACATGTTGAATATATTAGTTGAGTGAATATACTTTCAAATAGTATGTCTTACTGACTTATATATGACGTCGTTGTGAAGGGTCATTCTAGTGGAGAAACATCGAACACTTTTGCTGCTCCGGAGACGAATCCTCCAATTTTCAACATGAACCCTAATCAAAATCAGGTACCTCTATTTTATATCATTCTAAAATATTTCCATGTAATGATACTTAATATAAACTAAATGATTGTTTAAATCTATTCTGAAACCTGGACTCGATTTGTTAGGAACATGATGTTCCAGATTTTACCGATTGGTCGTTTTTGGATCCGCAGGTAAACGATATACGTTTACAATTAAAAGAAATTTATTTGAATTTAATTTATGAGTCTTAAAATCTAATTTGTGGTTAATTTTTTCTTATATAGGAATTGGTTGACGACGATTTCATGAACTCTCTGTTCAACAATGACATGAATTGAAAAGGGTTCTCCAAGATGTTTTCAAAGCGAAGTGAAGAAATAAAACCGGCGATACCTAGTAGTTTTCTAAGCAAATTATATATCTAAAAGAAAAATCGTAGAAGTATGGTTTTGGTTATGTAATATATTTTTAAGTGTTGGATATTATGTCTTTCTTCAGCTAGCTTAAGTGTCGGATATTATGTCTTTCTTCAGCTAGGTAAGTGTTGGATATTATGTTATCTGGAAACTTTTTAATATATATATATTAATAATGATAATTTTATCTATTTGGGTTATGGATAGATGTCATGTGTTTGTGTTACATATATTGATATATACACGATCATACACACATATATAAGACTTTTCATATGATGACAAAAAAAAAATAAAAAAAATAAGACTTTTCATACTAAAATATGATATGTTCATGGTCAACAAAATTAGATTTTGGATGAATTTGATTTTTATTGTAGCTTTTTGTTTATTATTATTTTTTTTTCAACCAAACTTTAATTAGAAAGTAGCTTTTTGTTTATTAAAACAGAAATTGTTATAAAAAAAAAAACAGAAAATTGTATCTTAATTAATTTTTTTAAAAATTTTGATCTCTTAAAAAAAAATCTTAAACTTGAAATGAAAATATATTTTTTATAGTCTCAAATCAATTAATCATTTTTGGTAAATGAAAAACCTAAAGTTAAAAAAAAAAGATAAAAAAAATCCAAAAAATTCTGTATTGACCTTAGTTTTACTATAAAGTTTGATACATAGAAAAACCAGGTACGAAATCTAATCCAGGTACTTAATTTCTCAAAAGTCAAAACCAAATTGATGATGAAATATTTTTCTTAATAAGTTTTGAAATCTGCAAGAAATGTAATACTATATATGTCCATAGTACAGTATCAAAACTCTTTGATATATGAGAAAAATGTTTAACATTTAGTATGTAAGTTAGAATCTCTATCTACACTTGTATTTTTTGAATTAATTTATGTTTTTATTTTGAAACTAAAATTTAAATATATAATATATAATATATAATTAAATTATATGCTGAAAGCCTAGATACTCTATGAAAATCTAAAATCAATAAAGATGCTCTTAGTTCTAGGACTAAATGCATGTATTCCTTTAAAAAATGTTGTTTTTTTCTTCTGTACCATATTTTAAAATTTAATGTTCTGACAAATTCATTTAATCTTTTAGAAATTTTATAAATTTTTATGGTCTCTAAGATGTGATTGTTTATCTGCTTTCTGTTTCTAAATTCATTCTTCTCACTATATATTTTATTAAAAATGCAAGTCTTACAATTTGAACCCAAAAAATCTCATGTTTGTAATTATAATTTTTAAAATTAGTTGAACGCCAAAAAAAAAAGAAAAAAAAAATGATGACTTTATTTAAGTAGTTCAAGAAGGACACCTCAAAATAAACGTTTGGTTTGATGTCAAATCATCAAAGTCCAATGTCATATAAATTAAGATCTAAATATTTTGAGTCTATCAAGATGGACTAAAGATCAAATAGTTAAGAAATGAACCTCAATTGACATTCGTATCTGGTGGCTTTAATATAATATTATGCCTATTGTATTTTAGATTTAATTTAAAGTATATTGGTAACTTGAATAAATTTATATGGCAATTGTATTTTTTTGAGCTAAATACCGATACTCTAAAGTACCACATACACAATTTTTTTTTTAGGTTATCTTTGGAAATTTAGATCCCTTCATATACACTTCTTTTTTTTTTTGGTCAACAAAAAGCACTTCTAGAACCCCTTCCTAAACATAAAATTATGGTATTTTTAATTTTTTGTGATAATTTGGGAAAACAAAACATAAAAGTTGGTATTTTTTAAAGTTCTATTTATAAAATAAGGATTTCACCATATTCATAAATATAATTTACCAAAACTTTAAAAATAGTTTTATAAATTTATTGCATTACATATCATGTATTCACTTTTAAAATGATTTGAATTGTAAGATTTTATTGAAACTATTGAAAGATATCAAATAAAATTTTGCGTCTATAAACTTTATTTTATTTTGAGTTTTTATACCGTCAAACAAATTATTATTTTTATGTCAAAATATCTTTGGTCATGAATAAAATTTAAACAAACCTTCGTTCATTTATATATATTTATGTTGTAAAATAATATAATGAATAAAAAGAAATACTCCCAATCTAAATAATAAATATTCTCTTTTCTAAATAATAAAAAATCACAAACTCATTCCACTCCCGTCTACGTTTATAGTCGATTCCATATGATTCAGCTTATTCCTTTTATTTTTATGTCATCCTTGTTTGCACTATAAAATCTAAGAGGAAAGAAATTCTAATCCTTAATTTTCACTCCAACTCTTTCCAAAGAGCCATCAGTTGTAGAAAGCAAAATTTAAAAGTAATATTCCTCATTTTTAACGCTCACCCAAAAATAGGTGTCAAGGAAACATTTAGAGCCGTACCAAATCTTTGTGATAGAACGCAAGAAAGTTTTTCTTATTGGATGCCAATCATGTCACAATAAATTATTTGATGTATCCTATAATTAATCCACTAATTCTTATTGGTTACCATAAAGGCGTTATCATACGAAAAGACCTTACATTTTGTAAAAAATGTTATATTGGCTTTTCCAAATATTAATAATAAGTTTAACTAAATCTAAATCATTTCCTTAATGAACTTTTTTGTACTTTGCCTTTTCTCATGTCAATGGACCATTGGAGGATTATGTTTTTGTTACCCTAAAGATTCTCTCTTTCTCTCTCTCGTTCGAAGTTGTAGCCTTAGCAGGAAGCAATGAATATGATTTTGGTCACCAGAAGTTACCAATTCCACAAGAAACATATTCAATGTTATGATTGGCATGTGTTACCAACATGCCTGCTTTGTTTTCTTGTCTTTTTTTTTCCCTCCCGTTATCTTGTTGCTTTGATTTTTGACTATTCGCTTCGTATCACTTTAAATGATGTTTTAGAATTTTTTTTTCTTTTATTTCATTTTAAATGATATTTTGAAATTTATATGAAAAAATGAAATATATTAAATCTTTTAATCATTTATATTTTATAATATATTCTATTATTGTTTGAATTAGTTTTAGTTAATAATGTTTTTATATAAAAAATAAATTTAATAATATTTTTATGTAAAAAATATAAATTAAATGAAATTTATGTGATTTCTATAAAAATCTTAAAGATCACTTAAAATGAAACAAACTAAGAATTTCAGTTGATGAATAACAAAAACCAACCAATCAAACAAATGCCAAACAATCAAAAGCCAAAACAAACGAAACAATTAACTAAGCAAAGGATAATATGCGGAATGATAAAATAAAAACATAACTATTTTTTAAGCATTTTTTTCAACTAAAAAATTAAATGTGAATCGGTAAAACTAGTTTTCATAAACCTTTAAAAAATTGCATAAGCAGCTAAAACTAAACCATCAAATATGTATGCCCAAGGCTTAGTTTGTTGTGGATCACAACCACCCTTATTTCACTCTTTGTTTATTTTTGGGCAAAATTTCAATCTTTTTTTCTTTTCGAAACAAAACAATGATAATTGTAAATGATAAGACGCACCGCATATGATGCATTCACCACTGATCACATCACCAATAAAATTCAAAACCTATGTCTCCATTATCATTAACTAGATTTGGCGACTAGTACATTTAAGGCACTTAATTAATTTAGTTTTGAATACTACTATATGATTACTCACGCCATGAGAGAGACAACAACATTATGTAGTTTGGATATTTTGGAGATCAAAAATATTTTTGAAACAAAATTCAAATTTCAGAGTGAATAAAAAGATTGTTATTGGTAAAACCTTCATTTGATTTCAGAACTATAAATTGCCCCTATAAATTGTGATTTCTTGTAAATAAAAATGAACGAAAAAAACATTATAAACATTTTTGGTAATAAGAATTTTTAGTGAATTCAGTAATGACATTTTTGATGTCATAAGCACTTTTATCCAAACATATTTAAGATACTTAACTGAAAGATGTTGAGATAAAACGCAACCATACAATTACATTTTCTTTTTCCGTTTTGCTGTATTATAACTATTTGCGATTCAGTTTGATAAATTTTGGTTTGATCGATTTTCATTTTATGGTACATCTATTTGAACATTTCAAAATTCACATAGCAATTAGAAATCCCTTTAGCTAGAATGAATTTTTAACCCACAAGATCTAACTACCAGAAACATTCGTTTATAGGAAAACTATGTACATCCTTTCCAGTTACAACTTATTTTCCAATTTGTATGCCACGAAATGATGTAAACAGTTACTGAAATATAATGCAATGATGTAAACAAAAAACGATTACATCTTTTTGATAACTTTTTATTGTAATAGTAAAGAAAATCCAAATCTTTAGGTATTACAATGATAGTAATTGTTGAAACTCCCCTGTTATTTGTAAATTGACTTAAAGGGGAGACCAACAAAAGATATATTAAACAAAGCCTCAAAAAAATAGCCAAGATCAAATCATAAATCGTACACACCCCAGTTGAGATGAAAAACAAAACAAATCACATATGAAATCGGAGGGAAGAAAACATATTTATCGTGTATGTATAGTGGTTTAGCTTAATCGAAGAATTCCCATTTGAATCTTGGAGGGACCGGTTTAACCGGTTCGACCGCCTTTGCCGCCGATGCGGAATCAAACATTTCCCATTTTGTAGTTGCAATCGGAGTACCTGATGAGGAGGCATTGGAATGCCTAGGCTCCTCCTCTTCTTCTTCCTCCGCAAACGATAACAAATCGCGTTGCTTAACTTGCGTTTGCGTTTGCGTTTGTGGTTTGTGGCGGACCGACTTGTTGATTTCAACTTTTTTGGCAGAGTTTTTGACTTTCAAGACGTCAAGTGCCTCAACGTACTTCTGAACTCTTTGCACCTTCCAAAATCCAAAAGAAACATATAAATCAACCAATCAAAATAAGAGATTGGAATTGAATTGAGGTAAATATTTTACCTGCGTCTTCCTCTTCAATTTCACATCTCCATCGCCCATAATCGCGTCAAGTCTCAACAACTGATTCATCAACATCTCTATCAGATTCACGAGACTCTTCTCTTCAACTTTCCCTCCTTTATTAATCACTGTCTCGAACGCCGACACCTAAAGTCGGAAAATTGAAATCAAAGATTCGAACTTTTTGAGAAACAGAGTCGCTCTGTTTTTTTAATTACCTGTCCGGCGAGTCTGTCGACTTCGAGACTAATATCGGAGATTGATTTAGAAGCTTTTTCAATGGCGGCGTTTTTCCTTTTTTCGAGGAGACGTTTCTCCTGAGAAATTGGATCTTCTTTAACAACAAGCTTTGACCGGTCTTTAACTCCACAAAGATCAAGAAACATGGTCGAATCTCTCTCTTTGTCTTTGAACAGAACCTTCATGTCTTCATGGTGAAGTCCCACCTGATCAGACAACATCTTCTTCAACTGTCCTGTAACAAATAAAATCAATCCAATTAATCAACAAATTGGTAGGTACTACCCTTTTGGGTTATAAATGCCGAATTCGAAAAGTAAAAACTGAATCTTGATTTTGGTTTGGTTTGGTTTACCGAAGGTAGATTGGGAATTGATGTTGATCTCGTGATAAACCGACCCGTATTTGACCCGAATCCGAATGACACGTGGCACTTCGGAGTTCTGATCCGTCCGCCGTTGAACAACCATTCCTCCAGGTCGGTACTCCCACTCATTACCACTACTTCCGCCGCTGACGGACGGCGACGATCCTGTTTTCATTTTCATCATTCTTTAAATATGCGTTGCTTCTTCTACTCGTCTCTCTGATCGAAAAGAGATCGATCTCACATGTTATAAAGAATCCAAATGTAGAGAGAGAGAGAGAGAGAGAAGTGATGAATATGATTTCTTAACACGATCAAGAAGAAGAAGAAGAAGGAAGGAAGAAGAATAAAGAAACGTCAGAACAAAGGGAAGTAAATACATTTTTTTCTACAGCTCTTAAATATATAAATAAAATATCATAAATAAAAAAGAGTGACAGCTAATGGTATTGTTGTTATGTCTCATCATCAGTAATCACACATATATAAAATATGTATATATTATATGATTCCCACTTTTTTTTTTTTTTATGTTCTGTATTAGTTTGGTTGTCTCTATTCTAAATACAGATAATCCATCTGTATCAATGTCAATGGGAAAAATCAAACATTTTTGTAACTGATTATAAAGTTTATTTTTCTTCGGAGAAATACCCCAATAGTTAAAAACTGGTAGCATTTATTCCCGCCAAATATAATGTGCAGCTTGATTACAATTTCTTTTTTCTTTTTACCATGACAAATTACTAGACAACTAGATAGTGACCCGCTTTGCACCGTGGGATAATTTTGCTTCACGGTTAGTAAAATTACTATTATTTTATTGGATATTAAAAAAATGAGTTTATAGTACATTAGATGATTCAAGTATTATAATATTTTGTTTGTATTTTGTATTAGGTGTAGAGATTACATATAATTTATTTTGGGTTGTGACCTATCTATATAAAAATGTATCGTAATTTTATAACTTTTGTTGCATTGTGACCTATCTATCTATATAAATTTTTATCAAAAAATGTTTTTGTTTTTATAAACAGTAAATTAATTTAAATTGAAATAAATTTTCAGAAGTTAAATGATAATTAGTGAAGTTTTATTTGTTTTTTGTTGATATTTTATTTGGTTTTTGTTGGGCTCGTTAGTTTAGCCTAATAACAATATTTTATATGTAGAAGAATAAAACATTGGAAAAACATAGTATTATCTTTATTTTTATTTACATGTTAATAATATTAGTGCTATTTTGTAATAATTTTGTTAGTTCTTAATTTTCAATTTTTGGGTCGTTTTCGTTGGCCTATTAACAAACGATTATGTGGTAACACAAGTATCTCGAAGCCCATATACTAATTGAAGGCCCAATTAAAAACTAACATCCAATTGACGAAAGGAGAATTTTACAGCATCGTCTTCTTCGAGAGAAACAACGAAATATTCCATCCGTGACCTAAGAAAACTTGTAGAATCGAAGAGTTTCTGAATTATGTTGTCCGATTGTATGTCAACCCAAATTCATCCGTTTCAATGTTCAGGTAATCTGATTAATTCCATTTCAGTACATGAAAATAATACTTTCCTATTAAGATCTGATTTTTATTTGGCCGATTTGTTTATGAGGAATTTGGGGAGAAACCGATCTTCGATGATTAAAGATAATACTACAATCAAAAAGGCAAATTTACCAGGTAATTTGACTACTATTGGATTTCAATATTTGTAAATTACACTTTTTGACAATTACTTTCTAAACATTTTCCGATTTGTTTATGATCAATTTGGGGGAAATCGTATTCTTGGAGCTTCATGGATTATGAAGTCCGATTGTATTTCAATAAGAAGATCACGATTTAAAGGTTTGGAGGCAGGCACAATTGGGCATGTCTGAAGCTAATGATACAGGTAAACTTAAAAATCCTGATTATAGTTGCTTTAATCAGTGATTAAATTGCATATTTTTGTTGAAAACCTTTTTCTGAAATAGATTACCAATTGCTCTTAATATCAAGACACAAATGCTAGCTTATGAAGTTAAAAACGTGAAATCATAACCTTGTTATTGTCTGCATTGCCAATTGCAAAACATTATTAAAAGCACAACCTAAGTTCAAACGACAACAGAAACAGACACAAACGATAATGCCATAAGAAAGCTTATTGAGAAACATAGCCCTAGAAGTTTATAGATGATAACTGAAGCATAGCTAATCATCTGCATCATTGTCTGAACGCTGTTTGGTGAAGGAGAGCCTGGTGGTCAATAATTTCACAAGTGTAAGCACATTAGTTAAAATAATAATGGATTTAATAGATACAACAAATTAAGTAATTAACCCGCCGTCCAACGCGGGTTTATATTCTTATACATTAGAGTGTATAATCTAAATATTTAACAAAAGTTTTAGTCAATTTGTTTAGAAATGATATAAGTTGGGTTTGGAGTGAATTAGGTTTAAACATGGTACTAATTAAAGAATAAAAGAGATTTGCTAAAACCTAAGTCATCACCATTAGCAATTCTTCCTTATGCAACCCACCATCGCTTCATCTTTAGTTTCTCAAGAAGCTTCCTCAGTATCCTACACTCCCACTCTAACGTTTCCAACGAATGACATGCATTAATTGTTTTGTTTCTAATACAATAAAACATAGTAAATAAACAAAATAAAGTAACATAAGCCTTTTAGAGAAAAAGATTTTGTTTGGTAAAGAACAAATAGTGTGAGCCGCTTATGTTCTAGAGTCAAAAGAACATATGCTAAAAATTCGGATATGCTTGAACATATAAACTTACATAAGGATAAACTTCTCCACAACTTACTCAGCTTCTTCCACCATACTCGAAGACTCGAAGTGGATTGCTTCATCAATAGTTCAATACTCATTGTCACAAATCCAAACCCACAACTCTAGTCTCTCACCTTATTGTATATAACCTTCAACCATAAGAATTCAAAGAATAAGGTAGGATTAACAAATCTCTTTAACTAAATAAAAGTGAGAGCTTTGATTAACATCAACTATACATATATAATCAAAACCAAAAGCTTGAAAACGCATCTTGTTCTTTGAAACTTCAGCAAAGAGAGGCCTTTTTTGTGCTATGAAACAATGAATGGAATTGACACCATATTTATAGAGATGAAAAGAATCACCTAGAGTTAGTCTTCTCTCGCTTGATGAATCTTCGAGAATTGTCGAAACTCCTCAGTCAAACGGAGACACTAATGAATATTCTCCAAGAAAACAACATCAACAGCTACCTTTGTGCACACCTGCATAAAAATCCATTATATAAGACAAAATTGAGAAAAATTAGTTAAAACTTGAAATATAAATAATTCAAATAACCTTTAGATTTTGAACTTGGTGAGGACAACCCGCTGAAATAAAGACGGCTTATTCTAGTTTTTTGCACAAATGTCAATGGTTTAGTCCTTTGGATTAAAAAAACATGAATAAGATGTCACAAGTGATAGTTATTACAATTACAACCATACTAAATTACGCATTGAGTTTTCTTTTATGCTCCACGGTTATGAAATACAGTTTATCATGTATCGGATGATACACCTTGTAGAAGTAGCCATTAGTACAATAGCATTGAGCTCGGAAATAAAAATGCATTTCCTGAGTTTTAATTTTTACCTTTGTAACATGAGAAAAAAATCATGCATGAATTCTTTGCCATGCTTAACATCAGCAAGGTAGCTTAGTATTTTGCTCCATTCATTGTTGCTTGATGAAGAGATAAACTGATTTGCTAGATAAATTGCTCGAATGGTTTAGAACTGAATGGTTAGTGAATGTAACCTCGGCAAGTATATATAGGATAGTTAGTGAGTTGATATTAGGGTATGCATGTTTGGTATCTTCACCAGAATATGCTGTTTTTGAATACGTAAAATTTGGTAGGAAAATATAGCAATTAAGATATTTTGGAACTGAAATGGTAGTTTAATATGATTGTGCCTATGGAAATATTCGAGTGAAGATATTGTATATTTGAAATGATAGTTGTTTAATAATCGACGTTTGTTAGCATATTTTCTAAATATTGGACTAATGTTGATTAGAAGATAATTGATGGAAGATTGTGTGGAAATGATATGGTTTGTAAGTAAGATTCGTTTTAGTTAAAGAAATCAATTCAGATTTGTTACGATTTCTTGTTAGAAGGAAATTTGATTCAATATTAGAGATGATTATGATCACTGATGTGTAATTAATTAATTAATGTTTATTTTAGAAAAGGTGTAATTAAGTTTCGGGTTAGTTAGGAAATTCAATATAGAGTAGTTTCTTTTGTTAGGATTTGCTGTAATTAATGTGATCTTTCCAATTTGTTTAAAAGATTTACAGTAGTGTTGGATGATTATCTTTGAATAAGGAATATTCTATTTAGGCGGCAATTTTTAAAAAATGGATAACTAATATGATCTTTCTATTTTTTTTTTTAATGTACTACAGGGCCTTTCAGTGGATTTGGCCATAAATCCTGCCAAACCGAGTAGAAGAAACGAATGGGCTTCAATTTAGTAGAAGAAAAGAATGGGCCTTAATTTTGCGATTTACAAAGGGCAGCAAATCGGGTCGGGTTAAGGACCCGCGTGTTTTCAAACGGGTTGTGTTGTATACATTACGAAATTGTCCTTTTTATACTTCTAAATAAAAGGCAAAAGGCTAGTGGCAAATACTGTAATATAACACTTAAAAAAAGGTTAAATACTTTTTAATGCTGCCCAAATAATAGTATAGAGGATGTATCATGGTCATAATTTGCGTATTGGTGAAAAAATATAGTATATTTGGCGTTTACTCCACAACTTACTTTTTTTTTGGGAAGTTTTCTTAGACTTCGAATGGTGGAGGCGGTTGGGGCGGACAAAATCATTTGCGGATTGGACCGCTTTTAATTTACCATTCGTAAATTATAAACCGCAGTGATGTGGACCCAAAAAAATAAAAGAAAACCGATGCGGACCAACTGCGGACCACTTTTACATACAAATAAACTTGGACCGCAGCGGTTCGTTGTCCATCCTAAAAATGGAGCGGTCTAATCCGCCAACAATTTAGTCCGCCTTTTTTAGTGCTTCCATTCAGACCCTTAGATTCAGTTTTGTGATTCATTGCTCTCTTACTTAAATTGTTATAGCTTTCTCAGTTAACAGAATCATGAAAGATCTGACAAAAGTTTTGGCCCACTTACTAATTTCACACACAACAAAAGTGCAAATCTCATTATGTGTTTACAAGAATTTAGTGTCGTGAGAATTGGGTCAGTCAGCAAATCTTATTGCTAATGAAACTGAGACTGCCAAGTACCATGGAAGTCTCTGGATCTTCCTCTTATTTTGTGAAAACAGACACTCTGTAGCGACAAAATAGCAAATTTCTGTATCCAAACCACTAGCAACAAGTGTCACTTCTGGTGACCACATGAGTTTCACTGTTTCAGTGTCAGACTCAAAACAACAGCTTACGGACAAGACATCCTGAAATAATTTCAAAATAGGTCCGGCCCAAGTTTTAAGGACCATTTTTTATGGGACCTTTTTCATAGGACCAAATTTGATTTGACCATGGGTTGGGCCTCTGGGGTCTGGACCCTCTACCTAACCCACTTTGGGTAGACATGTTTCCAAAGACAACAATGGCCAACGCCAGAGACTTGTACATTTCATTGACAATGGCTTCTTTACCTTTGATATGCTATGACTCCTTTCTTGTTTTCTTACACAAGTTCTCAGAAAGTTGTTTAACTCTCTTCATTTTCATACTAAGTCTCACACTTGTCGTTTTGTTTTTCTTTTATCTGGGTTTTTTAAGTTTAAAATGTAACATAATACTGACATACTAATCCATATAAAATATGAATATGACAATATGTAGTATTTACCCTTCATTTCTTTATTTTAGCTTTATTTCTTACAAATCTGTCTGGTTAAATCTGAAAAACGTTTGAATGTTTCTATAAATAAATGGAGTCAAAGATGTCTATCTAGAAAAGAAAGATAAAGAGAGAGTGACTTTGTTGATCATATCAATATATCATAGCTAATGTCATACAACCACTTCCCTTTGGCAAACGCAGCAAAGCTGCAAGAGTGTGGGAGATAAAAAGGGGTAAGTGTTAGCATCATATTAGCAGCGTTTGATGTCATATAATAGAAGATAAAGCGATAAAGTCCGGTACTAGCCTTACTGTTTTGGAGCCAGTGACGAATGCAATCTTGGTGGTATTTGTGAGTACAGGGCAAAACGGTCATTTTCTCTCCATTAGCATAATCTGACTGGCATATCATACACCTGTTTTCTCACTTTGTTATTAAGCATTTATGTAATTAAGCTGTACATTTGATTTACTGCCCATATTTTTTTTTTTTGGGCTAAATTTACTGCCCATCTATTTTTGTCTTATGCATGGGTTGTATTTTCCAACTTGCAAGGGGATTTAAAAATGGAAAAGCTAAATTTTAGATTATATTGGGGTGAAATTACGATAGAAGATATGATACTATTCTTTTTAATTTTAAAATCAGAAAACATGTGTGAATGTAAGTTTAATGGGAAAAAAGAAAGAAGAGAAAGTAAGATAGTAATATACTTTTTGTCTTCTATTGAAGGTTGAAACCTGATGGTAGGTAATTGAGAAAATTGTCTCTCTGTTAATCCTTCACCTATATTTACACTTTCACTCCCATGTCTCCGCTGAATTATTTCCAGTGATATATAATAAAAGGGAATATTAATTCTTTCACACTCTCTTAATTTTCTGGGTCAAAGGTAAGGATATCTAAACAATGTTTCTTCTTCTTTTTTTTTTTTTTTAAATTCTATCTAAACAATTCTAATAATTCGTCAAAAAATTAATTTGACAAAATGAAAACAGAGAAAACATATCCTTACATCGACTGAAGGTTGGTTTGGTCGATCTCCGAAGTGTTCTGCAAAGGTATGTTAGAGATTAATGAACCAATGACAGACTTCATCGGGTTTTTGGTTCAGTCTATCATTATTGACTAATTAATTATGTTCTTATACGATGCTATTGGTCATGTATAACCAAGTCGTACCATATGCTATCATTGTAATCGAATAAAAAATCTGAGGTTGCATCAAATGATAGACCTGAGATTGAATGCTGAAAAGCGTTAAAGGGAATCGGTGTGCGTATTGGTCTCGTCCTCGGTCTTGGTATGAACAACCCCATCAGCCACGATATTAGCATCGATATCAAACATTTCCAGCATTGTCTATGTTGTGTGTTATACATGGTATGTTGGCGAGTGTTATACATAGGTTGGGTTTGAAACTGATGATGATTATCAAGATGAGAAATGTCTTGTGAAGAATAATGTTCCGGTGAATGAAAATGTGTAAACCTTGCAGGTTGGTTTTGAAGCTGATAATTAATCATAGGAGAATTGTGTAATTCTGACGAATATTCCGGTGATACAGGCACCGGAGAATCATCGACTCTACCACGATTTCTGTGATATTCCTCGAGTTTCCTGGTGATTTCATCAGCTTCGCCGAACAAGTAACGGTATCCAGCAGAGCTTTCGGAATCTCCCATCTTTTAAATGTATTCAAAAGTTATGATATTTTGGGAAATATATTTTCATTGATTTTGTTATGTGGCATGCACGCCTTTATATATGTATCGTTCTATTTCGTTAAATAGGTGTCGTGATTGAGTCTTAATTAGAGCATGTATATATGTTTAAGAAATATGTGAGAAAGGAATTTTCTTTAAACCTAAAGGAATTGATTGTTGCAGATCGAGTGATAAATACCTAGATACAATACGGACTAGGGATTTAGATATTCCTTTTGGTACTAAATATTTATATTAGACTTATTTTTTTATAAAAAATTATTAGAATTATTTTATACTTTAAATAATCACTGTACAGTAATTTAAAAAATTTTATAGTTAAATTAAATGCTAACAATTTAAAAATTGTGAATAAGCAAGCATTTCTTCATACAATATAAACTGAAATCATCATTGTTATATTTCATCAAAACGATCAATATATTTCATCACTTGAGAAATTCAGTAATTAGTATCTTATAGCTAGATCTAATTTTGTGTAATCGCATAAATATAATTTAGAATGTGATTCGCTAATGATGTATTTTTTATTCACAGTGATCTAAATTTTTATATAAACGATTAATTAGTTTACTATCTTAACAGACTGTAAAAGAAACTCATCACACCATATCTTAATGCAAAAGAAGTGACTCGATAATGATTTTTAAAAATTTGATTCACAGTGATCGAACTTTTTATATAAATAACAACTTAATAATATCTTAATTAATTAATTAATAACCTGTAAAATAAAAATTAACACCATCACACACTTTGTTATCTCCCCTAGCTTTTAGTTTTTTATCATGCAAAACTTATGAAGTAACTATACCAAGATCATAGAAAGCATCACTTCACTTCATGATCTGATAATTCTCGAAGCTCAAAACTATATACATATGTTTATATTCTATAAATATAGATGAAATCCTCCAATCCAAAAGTTAATTAAAAACATAAGAAGAAACAATATATTATCTAATTAGAATGCAATCTCTCAAGTCCCTTGCAGCTATTCTCGTTGTCATGTTTCTGGCCACCGGACCGACGGTTCGAGCCCAACAATGCAGAGACGAACTGAGCAATGTGCAGGTGTGTGCGCCGCTGCTTCTGCCCGGTGCGGTCCATCTGACCCCGAACTCAAATTGCTGCGCTGCCCTCCAGTCAACTAACAGAGATTGTTTATGTAACGCTCTTCGAGCAGCCACCACACTTACCTCTCTTTGTAACCTCCCCTCTTTTGATTGTGGTAAGATGCTCCATCGATAAAACCTTTTTTTTATTCCATCTAAGCATATTTGAATGAAATGATCGATTTGTAGTACGATTAGTTAGTCAATAGCATTTTTTCTTTTGTCGTTATTTTGGACTATGTTTTGTGAACTGTGCAGGTATAAGTGCCTAGTTCAACAACGGTCAGTTCCGAGGATTTGGGGAGTTTGGTCTGCAAAAGACAAGACGAATAAAATAAAAAAATAATGAGAAATAAACTATTTGATGTTTTGTTTTGAATTTGGTCTGTTGTTCGGTTTGTTCAATAGTTATGACAGATCTACTGAATATCGTTTTCACCATTATTACGGAATATTTTCTATAATTGGCATCATTATAGACTTGCTTTTATAGTAGGCGTGTTAGTATTACATATGCGACTTGAGGCAAAACTCAATTCAAATTTCAAAAGTCAAAACTACCAGAGACTAACATTGACAAAATAAAATGATGTAAAAAGAAATTGTTGGTTTGAAACAAATCGGAGATTTGGTTTGGAGTGGACCGGTGCCATAGACCCATTTGACGCTGGGTCAAAGTATGTAATTTTGTGACGCGTGTAACTAACGCGCATGACCTAAGGTCCGTGTTAATGCTAACTCTATATATCGTACTACACTCACTCTAGCTTCTCCATTCCCAATTGTCTTTTCTTCTTTTCTTTTTTGTACTTGTCAAAACAAAAGAACAACAAAAAATTTCTCAACCGTAGAAAATTCCGACAGAAGTTCAGTTCAGACAATGAAGTAAGTATGGGTTTCTTCGGAAGACTGTTCGGGAGTAAGAAGCAGGAAAAATCAGTTCCGAACAGACGAAGATGGAGCTTCACTACTAGATCCTCGAATCCGGCGAATGATTCGTCTTCTCATCCAAGCAAGAGACGTGCGGAAGAAGACAGCTTAGACGCCAATACGCATGCGATAGCCGTCGCGAATGCTACAGCCGCGGTGGCTGAGGCCGCACTCGCTGCTGCTCATGCGGCGGCGGAGGTCGTGAGACTCACCAATGCCGGTAGAAACTCGTCAGTAACTCAGATCAGTCGGAGTAATCGCCGGTGGGCTCAAGAGTATAGAGCGGCGATGAAGATTCAATCCGCTTTTCGTGGCTACTTGGTAAGTTACTTCCCTAAACTAATCATTAAACTCAAAATAAAAGAAAAAAATTCCAAATTTTATTGAGCCAAGTGTGGAATAGCTGTCTGATGTTGATTTTTCTACTTCATCCTAAATTGAAACTATTTACTGAAAATAAGAAACAATGAGCATAATTTGTATTTTTGTATTGGTCCCCGAAAATGACTATGAAAGGAGACAAATGAATGAATATGAAACAAAGAAACTTGTTAGAAACCGATACGATTCTCTACCGACACTATTTAATGGTCTCAAGTACTAAAGATAAAAATTCTCAATTTGGTCCCAGAAATGTGCATATATTATCTGAAACAATATCTTACCTAACTGGATTTAGCTTTAGGGCTTATCCCTGAATCTACTAGTGGCCAAAATTCAGAATTTTCTTAAAATATTTTTACATTAAACCATTAAATAGAATTTTTTTTACATTAAACCAAGTAAGCAACATATATAATATTATTTCTTTTTTATATTTCTCTTTCATTCTAGTTTCTCCAAAGTTCCAAATTGTATTTTGCTAAAAAGGTGGAACTACAGAGGGGTTTTAAAGCTTTTTGAGCTTTAAAGTTGCATCCCTTTTGCTATTAAAGTTGCCACCAACCCATCCTTTTAACAATTGTTAATTACCTTTTTTTTTTACAAATGGTAATTGATAGATTATGTAAAACTTCGAGCATCTAATTTAGAGATTCTCTAATCTTATTGCTTCGGATAAACGAATTAGGTGTGTACCATTTAGAAGAAAATGATAGTGGTTGGGAAACTATAAGTAGATTAAATACTACTTTGTGGTTTGAATTAGATGCGTATTAAAAATGTTTATAATTCAGGCGAGGAGGGCGTTGAGAGCATTGAAGGCGTTAGTGAAGCTTCAAGCGTTAGTGAAGGGACACATAGTAAGGAAACAAACGGCTGATATGCTGCGTCGGATGCAAACACTGGTTCGGCTCCAAGCTCGAGCTCGAGAGTCGCGTTCTTCTCACGTTTCTGACTCATTCCACTCGTCAACGTTAATGGTTCCATCTTCCCCACAGTCTTTTCACGCACGATGCGTTTCGGAGGCTGAGTACAGCAAAGTCATTGCCATGGACCACCACCACAACAACCACCGTTCACCGATGGGTTCGAGCCGGTTATTAGACCAATGGAGGAAAGATGAAACTCTATGGAACGCACCACAGTACAATGAAGATGATGACAAAATCCTCGAAGTCGATACTTGGAAGCCTCACTTCAGAGAGTCACCAAGGAAAAGAGGACCTCTTGTGGTTCCTACAAGTGTGGAGAACAGTCCACAGTTAAAGTCTAGAACAGGAAGCAGCAGTGGTGGTTCAAGGAGAAAAACGCCCTTCACGCCTACGAGAAGCGAGTACGAGTACTACTCTGGGTATCACCCTAACTACATGGCTAACACTGAGTCTTACAGAGCAAAAGTCCGGTCACAAAGCGCACCAAGACAGAGGGTGCAAGAGTTATCTTCAGAGAGTGGCTACAAGAGGTCTATACAGGGACAATATTACTACTACACAGCGGCTGCAGAGCGATCTTTTGATCAGCGTTCGGATAACGGGATCAGGGGTTACAGAGGAGTTTCTGATGGGTTGGATCGAAACCAAAGTGAGAAATCGAAGATGTATACTTCGTTTTTCAGTTCTAATCCTCTTTTCTTTCAATAATAGAAAAAGATGAAAAAAGTGAGTGGAATGTGTAAAATTAGATTTTCGGCATAAAGTACAGACGTACAGTGAGCTATCTCTGTTTTGTATTTTCCTTTGACTGGATCCAACGGTACAGAACTTGTACCAACAAGCTATGGGGTCCATACTTGTCTGAATTAAAAAACTTCAATTATTTGAAGTGATGTCAGTCAAGACGTGGGAATCACCACTTAAAGCAATGAAATTGATTGATGACCTTTCCTATTAAACTAATACCGGTAAAAAAAAAGCTCAATAGAGTTACACACACAATAGCAATCACACAATATACTGAAACACTATAAAATGACATGATAAACATAACTATATATGCATTTACAAAAGTAAAACATGTTGCTTTACTTATTAGATGTCATCACAACTCCATCTTGAAGTGGGGACACAGCGCAGGTATCGACACCAGCGGCAGTGATCATTACCGTTTCCTCCTCGGAATAGCATCACCAGCGCCATCACCAACCTGCACAACATTCACATACTTTCTCACATTCGGAATATTTGAAATGGCAGAGTGATTCCTAAGAATGCAAAGTTTACCCGGCAATCAATAGAGACAGAGATAGGAGCCACAATAGGTATTGGTAAGGCTTGTACTTGTATCTCAGAGGTGTGCCTTGTGGCATATGCTCTCTTGCTAACCACTTGAACTGAGGACGAGCCAGCAGAACGAAACCGAGGAGAAACCCCGTTAGAAATCCACCCACGTGAGCAAAATTATCAACGTGAGGCAGAATCCCAATTGCCAGGTTTATCAAGATGACAAACAAAAGCGTCAGGAGTGCCGCAATCTGCACCAAAATAAACAAAAGTCATTAACCTGAAATCACAACCCATATGTTGGTTAATGATAAGGTTTTAACCTTATTATGTTCAGATCAGAAACAGCTAGCCATGAGCATGAACTATTTTATTTACCTTGTTAGAGTAGATTGTCCAGTTGGTGAAAAGTTCGGAAAGCATAGAGCCAAGGAGGCCAAAAAGAGCACCAGAAGCTCCAACAGAGATACTATTTCTGATAAACAACGAGGACAATATGCTCCCTCCAATTCCTGATAATAGATATATAACTCCAATTCTAACTGCAAATTTCAGAACCGAGAGAATCAGAATTACACAACTCGAAGACTGGATTTCTGACAGTTTACAAATCAAGGAAAAATGAACGCATACCGAAACCAAATTGCTGCTCGAGGCGAATACCGATGAAGATGAGGCTTAACATATTGGCCGCAAGATGAATAACACCTGCGTGCAACCATATACATGTCAGGAGACGCCAACCTTCCTTCTTCTCCACAACTTTGCTCCACTCAAGTGCTCCTAACTTCTCCAATCTTCAAAGCATCACAACCAAAGATAACCATGTCAAAATATTGACACAATTCACATAGCTTCATCATTACATCTCAAAATCCTATAAAACTTCAAGTACAATCCCTAAATCATATGATCAATGATCCTAAAAACGTAATTCAGCAACCCTTTTTTTTATCAAAATTGGGAAGAAACGTACGTGTGAGAAGATGGACCAAAGAGAGGATTAGTCCGGAGAGGCTCGAACGAGAGTCTCCCAAGGAAGTTGGCGACACAGTGGCCTCTGAGACGGTGAGACTCGAAATTCTTGGGACAGTTATTGACAAACATCGCCACGATAAAGACCAACACGTTAGCCACAACGAACATCGGAACAAGCCACGACGTCCACTGCGACGACAAAGCGTTATCACCAAATTCAGTAGACGACAACGCTACCGGCATAGGCGGTGGTCCGATTCGATTCCGATCACCGCCTCTGCTTCCGATTCCTCGATCTTTGGCCGACATTCGGTTCTCCAGATCATCTCCGACAGCCATAGTGATCTCTCTCTCTTCTCTCTCTGTCTGTAATTTGTTTATTGTTTTTTTTTTTTTGCTTTGTTGGGTTTTTTTGATTGAAGGCGGTAAGAAGAGTTAAACCTTAATTCGACTGTTCCAGAGTGGGTGTGGGTGAGAAAGTGGGTTTCTAATTAACCTATTAAATAATTACACGTGTAATTGCGTAAGACGTTATACCCGTTTTGTGGTACGTGTAACGGTGTATCGTGGTCTGTTGCACACTGTATCATATCGGAGCTAACGTGCGCTGTATTTCCCAAATTGCTTTTCACGCTAAAGCTGTGATGTGACATAATATAACTGTTTTTGATATTTTTGATTTTCGTTTGTCTTCGGAGTTCTTAATAAAGGTTTCACTGAATCGTTTGAATGGATTTCAAAATCCAATTATTTTCACTCAAATTAAAGTGCTACTTGCAATATATATTGGACATTATTTTTTCTTTGATACAAAAAATTTGATTTCTTAATTCTTGCGGGAATTTAAAAGAATCACATCCACAACATACGTACTTGAACCTATTTTATTCATCATATAGTTTGTTTTTGGGATCTAGTCTAACTTAAACTTGATACCAAACTAAAATCATGGTTAGAGGGACCATCGGGAAGACAACATATGATTTAGTTTTTCAAGAATGTTTGGCACTTACGTTAGTAGAAGTAACTTGATAGGACAAAATTAATTTCGGTATTCATGAAGCTAAAGATGGCTAAGTTTCTTCGGGTCTTAAACAAAACTGGTCTAAAGTCAAATCTCATCTTCGTATTAGATCCGTGAGGTCTCCTTATGTATTTACAGACATACCTTGCATGTGGTTTCAGGTGGAATCAATCAGAAATTTTGACCCGTTTAGAAATACTGATACATATGTATCAGGTTTGTCTAAAAATATTGATCAACCTTGCAAACTTGACCGCTTAGAATTCGGTCATGTCATAGATATCATGTGTTAGTCTTAAAGAATTGTTTTTCTGATTTTTGTGGTTGATGTAACAGTTAAAAACATGTTGTCGCTATTCATTAAGTACATACAGAGCACTTGAGTGCTATAGGGTATGTTGTCAGATGGAATATGTGCGTGAGGTATCCTCTGCGTAACGTATAAACACAGCTGTCAGATGGAATATGCGCGTGAGGTATCCTCTGCATAACGTATAAACACAGCTGTCAGATGGAATATGCGCGTGAGGTATCCTCTGCATAACGTATAAACACAGCTGTCAGATGGAATATGCGCGTTAGATATCCTCTGCATAACGTATAAACACGAGGAACAAAAGATATGGCCTTGTTATGAGAGCTTGGAGATTCTATCTTTGACTTTTACTTGACTTTTTGTTTATATGTCATATAAAGATAAACGGTTACAGGCGAAAAAAAAAAAAAAAAAAAGATAGACAGTTACAAAATTCATTTTAATAAATAAAAAATTAATTAGGAAAGTAAATTATTATCACATAGTTCTTTATGTATTTAAGAAGAAAATAATTATCCCACATAAAAGAAGGAAAAAGTTCATTGGTAGTGATTCCACTTTGAAATTATCATAAATACTCATGAACATATGTCTTAGTTTGTCTTATAAATATGTATCTCGTGAAGGTCATTTAATAGTGTATTCAGTCACTCATAAACTAGATAAAAATTCAGATCTACAGATTCATCGTTTGAGAAGTTCTGTGATATCATCAAGGTAAACACAATTTCTTAAATCTTCCACTAAAGTTTCAAAGTTACAAATTCTCGTTTGTTGAGTTCTACAATATCATCAAGGTAGATATAGTTCTAAAATCTTTGACTAAAGTTTCTAGTTCTTTCAATTTAGGATTTACGATTGTTACGGATTTGTTTTACCAACTATGGTGATATACTGAATAAATATTTGCAATATTAGGCGAAATACATATCAAATTTTATTAGTTATATGCTTCTATATTGGCTACTAGAGTGCTTTAGATGGCATAACAATATGTTTTCTTACATGTTTCAAAATTATGTTTGGGTTTAGATAAAAATTTAACTTAGTTGTAAGAAAAAATAAAAAACTGATGTTTAACTAAACTTTTTTCTTTTTCTGTGAATATAATTGATTCAAAGGTCATATATGTATCATCATCATCAAACAAAAATTTTTCTACAGCAACAAAACGATTCGCTGAAAGCAGAGAACAGAGGCATGATTCAGGGCTTGACCTTTCCATCGATCTGCATATCTTGCAGTGAGCCCATCGTTTCAGCCGAAGAGAGTGAGCTACGGTTGGAGAACGCTCTTCTTCGGTCAGAAATTGATACATTGACTTGTTTTATAGGGAAATTAAACTCGTTCAGAATCCTATACCCCGCAGCTGCTGCATCTTTAACTAATTGGCATTTCATAGTGGCGGTTATGACGTCACTTTCGGTCAAAGAAGTTGTTTCTCTTGCGAGGCATGGAACTCCAATGTGGACAAGCAACGAGATACTCAATCTTGACGAATATTACTCCAAATTCTTTCCTTGGTATGCGAGAAACGCACCTGGGTTTGTACATGAAACCTCGAGAGCTTCTGCATTGGTCCCCGTTGATGCTTCATCGCTTGTGACAAATCTTATGAATGATGTAAGTGTGACAAACTACACAAATCATAATTATATATATATATATATATATTTCTTGTTTATTACATTGCTTGTTTATTTAGGTAAGTTGGCAAAAAATCTTCCCATCAATCATCGGGGACGTGTCTATGGAAACACGGCACCGAGGACTCCAAATGGTAAAAAATATTCTACTTTTAATAATTTTTGAAACTTATAATTAGGGATAATTTTTTAATATTTAATTATAATTGTAGATTAATGTGGATTTCATGCCAAAAATCTCCCCTTTAAGTCAAACTCGGAATGTGAAGGTTCTTCGACGCTCAAAACATATAGAGAATGATACATGGGTTATCGCAGATATCTCTGAATATTTCAGCTCATATGCGCGACACTCACGCCCTAAATTTATGAGATTTCCTTCTGGATATCTTGTCCAGCATATAGCCAACGGTATTTCGAAGGTATATTTCAAATTCAATTGAGTTTAAACATATATATTAAATATCTATATAATGGTATTTTGATCTGACTCAATAAATTTTTGTAGGTAACCATTCTCGACCATTGGGTTTATAAGGAAGAAGAAGTCATGAACATTTCCAACCCAGATTCAGAATTTGGTGCACATAGATGGCTTACTGCTCTTCAAAGGCATTGTTACAACATTTGGTCTATTTCGATTCCTTCAATCGGTAACCATATCCAAAGTAGGAAAAATTATGAGCTTTTATTTTCTTATTTATCAATTTTGGTTTAGTTTTACACTAACCATGTTTTTAACGCTTGTACTTGTGTAGTATTGGACCCGAGCTGTCATGCCAACTTGCTTAACCTATCTACATTTATGGTTTACGTATTTTGTTCCGGAGCTTGCGGGATAACCGGAGAAAAGTGGAAGCGCATCAGTACAGTTGGAGTTTCGATCAATAACATTAGAATGTTCGCCAGAGAAACTCAAGACATGGGTGGGATCCCTTACTTTTTTGTTAGTGCTACCGGTTTGGCTAGAATGCAAGCTAGACCGGAATTAATATTTGGATTAATCAACCGTACGAGAAAACAAGACATATGGAATTATTTAGAATCTGTTGGAGGTATCATGAAAGAACTAATTCGTATCCAAAGATGTCCTAATCCAGGGAATGAAGTTTCTGTTTTCAGAGTTGAGGTACGTAAATAATATCATATGGATAATAATATATATATCATCCGGTTATTGGACATTTATTTATAAACATGAATTTGGTTAATTATATTTCAGTGGACTGGTTCTAAAGAGTGGTATCTGATTCAAGAAACATACTACGAGGAATCAGGAGCAATGATAATCCACGCTTGCATTGAAGCGTCACATTTTGCAGCTATCATAAACGGTGGAGATTTGTCCGACTTCAAACTTTTACCGTGCGGATTCTCGATAATGCCACACGGATTACAAGA
This sequence comes from Erysimum cheiranthoides, assembly GCA_011420285.2. NCBI lineage: Eukaryota > Viridiplantae > Streptophyta > Magnoliopsida > Brassicales > Brassicaceae > Erysimum > Erysimum cheiranthoides. The sequence continues at coordinate 19,433,848 of CM022178.2, read as the reverse complement.
ACGTTTCGTGTCGGCTGGATATCAGGTCATGATCGATCAAGCTATTGTCACAAGCTCGGATGAGCTGGTGAGTTATATGGAGAACATGGTCACTGCTACTCTAGGAAATGTCCAAAATGCCCTTTCGATCTATCGTTGAATATTTACCGTCGTCGTTGTTGTTGTTTGGAAATTTGGATTTGGAACTTTAACTATGTTATGCCTATCTTTAAAAAAATAAAAATAAATAAACGGTGATCATGGTTTTATCTAAGATTTTGATATTGTTTCATATGTTGTTAATGGATCTAAATAGTAACCATAGATTAGATATATGATCATCATTAAACACCATATGTGGCTCCATATTTCTTCTTATTATATGTTTAAGAAGAACAAGCAAAGCAACCGTATGGTTTAATAAAAAAAAAAAATTGAAGAAGCAAAGTCGAAGATGCATTACAAAGAGGCCACGTGGATGAGTGGGTCAAGTGAAAGTGGAAGTCGACGAAGCAAAGGAGGTGGGGACGAAGGAAGGAGCTTCAGGGGCAAAATAGTAATTTTGAGATTGATGTTCGGGCTGCATCTTCTTCTTGTCTTACTTTTTGTCTCATACGGACAAAATTAGAGAGAGAAAGAGAGTTCGCGTGCTGTTTCAGTATCATATCTAATCCCAGATTCTTTCATCTCTGTTTCTTTCCACGACGGTTGACCTAATTTTCGTCACATCCAATTCAATTTGAAGTTGAAAGAGAAGAGAGAGGACTCTCATCTGAAGAAGACAGAAAGAGAGAGAGAAAAATGGGTAATTCATTTGGGTGTTCGGCTTCCGGCGAGAGATTAGTATCGGCGGCGAGAGATGGAGATTTCGTGGAGGCCAAGATGCTTCTCGATTGTAATCCTTGTCTCGCCAAGTATTCTACTTTCGGTGGTCTTAATTCTCCTTTGCATTTCGCTGCTGCCAAAGGCCATAACGAGGTTTCTTTTCAATTTCTTGATTGCTTCTTTTTTTTTTTTTTAGCTCAATCTTTTGTATTTTCCGAATTTTTGATATAAAGTTTTCGTTTTTACCCACTGTGATGTTAGATCGTTGGATTGTTGCTCGAGAACGGAGCTGATGTGAATTCCAGAAATTATTGCGGCCAGGTATTCGAGATTTAGTTTTCTCAACTTCATTTTGGGATTTGAAATTGTTGAGCTAATTCTGAGCTGATTCCTGGATTCAAGTTCGATTCTTTCGATTAGACGTATCTTTGGCTAAGTTTGAGCTAATAGCGTAAAAAATCGATTTTGACTTAGATTACTAACACGAGAGATCACAAATCTATGGTTGAAAATTTGACTTGAAAAAACTCCTACACTGAATCCACTAAAAGCCAGGAATGTGCTAAGTTTGTGATTAATCCTGTTTCAGACGGCATTGATGCAAGCTTGTAGATACGGACATTGGGAAGTTGTGCAAACTCTTCTTCTTTTCCGATGCAATGTGAGTTGATTTCATCACTTGTTGATAAAAAAAACTATAGGATTTGTTTCTGAATATCGTCTTATATACTTTCTTTCCTAAGGTTACAAGAGCTGATTATTTAGCTGGAAGAACAGCGCTTCATTTCGCTGCTGTGAATGGTCACGCCAGGTGTATTAGACTTGTCTTGGCAGATTTTGTACCTAGTGATAAACTTAACTCTCTTCCTGAGACTGGTGTGGTCACTGCGAAGCACAAATCCGAGCAAAGGTTTTGTTTCGAAACGACCTTCTATGTTTGTTTGATTGATTATCTATAGTTCCAACAAATAAAAATTGTCTTATGGTGCAGCGCATTGTCTAAATTTGTGAATAAAGCGGCTGACGGTGGAATCACAGCTCTTCACATGGCTGCCTTGAATGGATTATTTGACTGTGTGCAGCTTTTGCTTGATCTCGAAGCAAATGTTTCTGCTGTGACATTTCATTATGGAACATCAATGGATATGATTGGTCTCAGCTCTCTATCCGCCATTTTGTTATTCTTGACTAAAAGATTCTTTTTATACTGCTCCCAAGATGACAATCTTGGTCTTAATTACCATTTCAGGAGCCGGAAGCACGCCTTTGCACTATGCCGCTTGTGGTGGGAATCTGAAATGTTGTCAGGTGGAGAATACTACTACATTTATTCTTTTTTGTTTTGATATTTTGGGGATAAAGAGTTGTGAGAATCTCCAATTTTCTTTCTTTCTCCATAGATTCTTCTAGCAAGAGGTGCAAGAAGGATGTCATTAAACTGCAATGGGTAACTTATTACATCACATTCTTCTAATGTTCTGTTTCATGTTCAAAACCAGTTTCCGGGAAATATTTGACATTGTTAGGATGCAAACTTTCCTTTTCAAAAAAATGTTTGTAGGTGGCTACCTATTGACATAGCACGGATGTGGAGTCGTCATTGGTTAGAACCGTTGCTTTCGCCAAATTCAGATGTCGTCATTCCAGCGTTTCCTCACTCCAACTACTTATCATTGCCCCTTTTGAGTATACTCAACATCGCAAGGTAATGAAGAATCCTCCATATAGTTTTTTTGGACCAAACTCTGGCCTCAATATGACTCAGGTGTCGTTGACTACTTTGGTTGCAGAGAGTTCGGGTTGCAGTCTGCAACCATGACAGATGAGGTCGATATCTGTGCGGTTTGCTTGGAAAGAACATGCACTGTTGCTGCTGAAGGTTCAGTCTAAATAGTTGTCATACCCTTTTAAGAGATTTGTATTAGTGTCCTTTCACTCAAAATGAAAGTGGGCGGGTTTTGTGTTTCAGGTTGTGAGCATCAGCTATGTGTGAGATGTGCACTATACCTTTGCTCTTCGAGTAATGTTCCCTCGGTGACAGTTGGCCCGCCCGGGTCAATTCCTTGCCCTCTTTGCAGACACGGAATTGTGTCGTTTAAACGACTCCCGAGCTCCCTGACCAGAGAAATGAAGTTACCTATGTCACTAGGGTTCTGCGCGCCTTGTATGCTTCACACGGGAGATACAACTGATCAATCATCACCAACATGCCCAACAACCGAACAGCGTAGCAGCAAGACCCGGGCAGCCTCGGTTTCATCTGATATGTTCTGTCCGGTAACATGTAGCCCATTCCCTTCAGTAAACATTCCAATGTGCACCTGCAATGAAGGGACATGTCCAAACTTTGAGAGTCATGGAACAGAGAGACATAGCGAAGAACAAGACGAATCTTCTCCTTCTCGAACAACAATCGAGCAGGAGAAGATAGAAGAAGGGCAAAGGCTTGGGAAGACGACAACTTGCTCAAGCATGTTCTGGGGAAGAAGAAGCTGCAGCAGAGAGAACCAATGCAACTCCGAGATCAATGCTTGACTTGAATCACAAACATTTCTATGTACAGAGAGAGAGAGAAAGAATCTATGCCTCCATCATTTCTTACTTTTTAAATGGGATGAGCCACACAAAGTCTTCTTTTTAGGTTTGTTTTGACTTTGGAGAGGCTACAATTATTTAATTATGGTGGAAGATTTGTAATTATAACCGTAATGATGGGGTCATTTTGCAAAATCTTTGTATTTCTATTGGACCCATCTGTTTGTTTGTTGTAGCATATGATGGAAATATGAGACTTTCTTATAGATTATCTATAGCTCTTCTGGTTCTATGAGAAAATCTGACCACACAAGTCCACGTCATTTTCTTCCTCTGCTAATAACCTAATACTATTTACTTTAATTATTTCTTCGATCAAAAAGAACAAAAAAAGATGAAATGAAAAGGGAGAAAATACATCTTTGATCAAAAAGAAAAGAAGAAAGAATCAAATGAAAACTATCCCTCAATTAATTGGACTCAAACTGGTTTGGTTTCAGTGATGCGCCCACTTCAAAAATATTCCCATTTTCGGCTTTGCGACTTCGAAATCTTCATTTGCACAGCTCGTCTGCATGAGTTTAATAAATTTCAATTACATTCCCATTTAAATTTCTTTATTAACTTAATATTCTGCCATGATCTATATAGCAGCTGCACTTTTTTTCCTGACCATATGGTCTGTGTTGTAATGAATTGACTCGTAGTTATGAGTAAGAATGGCCCACTAACCTTAACCAACCATATTCACTTAATTTGTACAAGGAAGTAAAAGTGTTGTTTTGAGGTTGATGTTCAAAACTCAAAAGAGTATTGTTTTAAAGATTTGGAAGATTATAGAGAAGTACCCTAAAAATGTAACAAAGATAAAAAAATATGAATATAGATCAAGTAAAGTATTAATGTGTTTAGAAAATGGAAACAGATCCCAAAGGGAAAAAGCTTATACATACCCAAAAGGGAAAGAATACATGTGGGAACTCTGATCTTTCTTCTCCCCTTTTATATTTTTTTGTACACAAGGGACCACATTTTTATTTTCTTAATTTTAACCCATTTTCATTTGTTATTTATCTTCCAAACCAGAAAACTTTAGAAACATGCATAATTTGTGTATAAGAATGTTGACTGTCCAACATTATTCTGTTTTGCAATGAAAAATAACCGAAACTACATTTTTAAGATAAATGCAAACGAGTAAAACAATCAGTAAGGGACTAAAGAGTAGATAAATAAATACTATGCAACAATTCTCAAACAAACCAAATTTTTTTTTATTGAATGTAGTATTATATACTAATTGAACTTGACATATCTATCATCAATAATATTAAGTGGTGTAGTTGAAGCCTCTCTATTCGGGATATTCACAATATTAATTGAAATACAATTAATTGTACCAACTGTTTATAAATAGTAAGCGAAAAAGGTAAACAACAAAATTTGAAATTTACAAAATGACCACATAGCTTTTGAATAATTATAGAACAACCCCGTCAGCTTTATCCTGGTACACAGTGGTTGGGATTTCTGCAGATTCGAGCCATACTCTCGTCATGTCTGACCCATGTCTTCATCTATAACTCATCATCTCTGTTTTTATCTTTCACGCAAACAAAACAAATATTGAAACTAAAAAAAATATTCTCACATAGAAAATAAAAAATTAAATTGCCGTTACGAACTTTAAAAACAATGGTCTTACGTCACGTGAGCTTCGTGCTTCTCTCTCTCTTCTCTTCTTCATCTTCTTCTTCTTCTTCTTCATCTCATCGCGCCTAAAAAATAAACCCTTCTTTTTCTCTTTCATGGCGTGATTTATCTTCTCCTCTTGTAAAAATTGAGTCTTTCTCTCTAAAGGAGTCTCTTTTATAAATCTCGGGTTTATTTTTTCCTTGTCTAGCAATGGCGTTTCTTCCCGCCTTGTTTCTGTTTCTCTTCTTCTCTGTTTCGGGCACCGCCATTGTTGATCTAAGCTCAGAAACGAGTTCTCTGATCTCCTTCAAGCTCTCACTCGAAAACCCATCTCGTCTTTCTTCATGGAACGTTTCGTCTCCTCACTGCGATTGGGAAGGCGTAACGTGTTTGTTCGGAAGAGTCAACTCGCTTTCTCTACCGTCTCTGTCTCTCAAAGGCCATCTCTCTCCTGCTCTCTTCTCCCTCCGGTCTCTCTCCGTCCTAGACCTAGCCGGAAACCACTTCTCCGGGAGGATTCCACCTGAAATTGGGAAACTTAAACAGCTTCAAACCCTAGACCTCTCTGGAAACTCACTCACAGGACTTCTGCCGAGTCAAATCAGCCACTTACCTCAGCTTCTCTACCTTGACCTAAGTGACAACCACTTCTCGGGTTCACTTCCTCCATCGTTCCTCCTCAGTTTCCCTGCACTGTCTTCACTCGATGTCTCCAACAACTCTCTCTCCGGAAGAATCCCACCAGAAATTGGGAAATTGAGTAACCTCTCTGATCTCTACATGGGACTCAACTCGTTTTCTGGTCAAATTCCGCCGGAGATTGGTAACATCTCGTTGCTAAAGAACTTTGTTGCGCCGTCTTGCTTCTTCAAAGGACCGTTACCAAACGAGATATCGAAGCTGAAACACTTAACAAAGCTGGACCTTTCTTACAACCCACTCAAGAGTTCAATCCCCAAATCATTCGGAGAGTTGCACAATCTGAGTATACTGAATCTTGTCTCCGCAGAGCTTAATGGAATGATCCCACCAGAGCTTGGTAAATGTAAAAGCCTCAAGACACTGATGCTTTCTTTCAATTCTCTCTCTGGTTCTTTGCCATTGGAGCTTTCAGAGATTCCATTGCTGACGTTTTCTGCTGAAAGGAATCAGCTTTCGGGTTCATTGCCTTCATGGATCGGCAAATGGAAAGAACTGGACTCGCTTCTGCTAGCTACCAATCGGTTTTCAGGAAAAATCCCTCGTGAGATTGAGGATTGTCCAATGTTGAAGCATCTCAATCTAGCTAGCAACTTGTTAACTGGTTCGATTCCTAGGGAGCTTTGTGGTTCAGGTTCGTTGGAGGATATTGATCTCTCTGGGAACTTTCTTTCAGGAACAATTGAGGAGGTCTTCGTTGGATGTTCGAGTCTTATTGAGTTGGTTCTTACCAATAATCAGATCAATGGCTCTATTCCTGAGTATCTTTCGAAGCTTCCATTGATGGCACTCAACTTGGATTCCAACAACTTCACAGGAGAAATCCCAACGAGTCTCTGGAAATCAACTGACTTGATGGAGTTTTCAGCTTCTTATAACCGTTTAGAAGGTTATTTGCCTGCAGAGATTGGTAATGCAGCTTCACTGAAGCGGCTTGTTCTCAGTGATAATCAGCTCAAAGGTGAAATCCCAAGAGAGATTGGGAAGCTTACTTCTTTGTCTGTCCTGAATCTGAATTCAAACAAGCTTCAGGGGAAAATACCAAAGGAGTTCGGTGACTGTACTTCTTTGACTACATTGGATCTTGGCAACAACAATCTCCAAGGACAGATACCGGATAGAATCACTGCTCTTGCTCAGCTTCAATGCCTGGTTCTCTCTTACAACAATCTCTCGGGGTCAATTCCATCAAAACCCTCTGCTTATTTCCATCAGACCGACATGCCTGATATGAGCTTTCTTCAGCACCATGGGGTATTTGATCTCTCCTACAACAGTTTGACTGGCTCTATACCAGAAGAACTTGGTGACTGTGTAGTAGTGGTGGAGATTTTACTGAGCAACAACCATCTCTCCGGAGAGATCCCAGCTTCACTCTCTCGCTTGACCAACCTCACAATTATGGATCTCTCTGGAAATGCACTTACCGGCTCCATTCCAGAGGAGATGGGCCACTCTCCTAAGTTGCAGGGATTAAACCTGGCGAATAATCAGCTATATGGTCGTATACCAGAAAGCTTTGGCTTTTTAGGAAGCTTGGTGAAGCTAAACCTGACCAAAAATAAGCTGAATGGATCGGTTCCCACTTCTCTTGGGAACTTGAAAGAGGTAACACATATGGACTTGAGCTCTAACAAGCTAAGTGGCGAGCTTCCATCAGAACTGTCTCTAATGTTCAAACTCGTAGGCCTTTACATTAAACAGAACAGGTTCACTGGAGAAATCCCATCAGAATTTGGTAATCTGACGCAGCTTGAGTTTCTTGATGCTTCTGAGAACAGGTTGTCCGGAGATATACCAACAAAGATCTGTGGATTGCCCAATCTGGAGTTTTTGAATCTAGCCAAGAACAATCTGCAAGGAGATGTGCCAAGAGACGGTGTTTGTCTGGATCCTTCCAAGTCATTGCTTTCAGGGAACAAAGGTTTGTGTGGCAGAGTGATTGGGTCAGATTGCAAGATTGATGGGACAAAGTTTCTGAGGGCTTGGGGGGTTGCAGGAATTATACTTGGGTGTACGATCATCGTCATTGTGTCTGTTTTCTCTCTGCGCAGATGGGTTATGACAAAGAGAGTGAAGCAGAGAGATGATTCAGAGGGAATGGAGGAAAGCAGACTAAAAGGGTTCGTTGATCAGAACCTTTATTTCTTAAGTGGAAGCAGATCAAGAGAGCCATTAAGCATCAATGTTGCCATGTTCGAGCAGCCGCTTCTCAAGGTGAGTTTAGCAGATATTGTGGAGGCAACAGATCACTTCTGCAAGAAGAACATCATAGGAGACGGTGGCTTTGGAACAGTTTACAAAGCTTGTTTACCCGGTGGGAAGACAGTAGCGGTCAAGAAATTAAGTGAAGCCAAAACGCAGGGAAACCGGGAATTCATGGCAGAGATGGAGACTCTGGGGAAAGTGAAGCATCCAAATCTGGTATCTCTACTTGGATACTGCTCTTTCAGTGAAGAGAAACTTCTGGTGTATGAATACATGGTGAATGGGAGCTTAGATCATTGGCTGAGGAACCAAACCGGGATGCTAGAAGTACTAGACTGGTCCAAACGCCTCAAGATAGCGGTTGGAGCCGCAAGAGGATTAGCTTTCCTACATCACGGCTTCATCCCTCACATCATTCACAGAGACATCAAAGCAAGCAACATTCTCTTAGACAGTGAGTTTGAGCCAAAGGTTGCGGATTTTGGGTTAGCTAGATTGATCAGTGCCTGTGAGACTCATGTGAGTACAGTCATCGCCGGGACGTTCGGGTATATTCCACCAGAGTATGGTCAGAGCGCACGAGCCACTACGAAAGGTGATGTGTACAGCTTTGGAGTGATCTTGTTGGAATTGGTCACAGGGAAAGAGCCAACTGGTCCAGACTTCAAAGAGAGTGAAGGAGGGAACTTGGTTGGTTGGGTATTTCAGAAGATTAACAAAGGGAAAGCTGCGGATGTTCTTGACCCGATGGTTCTATCAGTGGCTTTGAAACACTCTATGCTTCGTCTGCTTCAGATTGCTGTTCTCTGTCTTGCTGAAACGCCGGCTAATCGTCCAACCATGCTGGATGTGTTGAAGGCTCTCAAGGAGATATAAAGCTAAAACCCTAAACTTTGTTGTTGTTTCATGTGTTTCTTGTTGTTTAAGTAACTGTTAGTGCTAACCAAAAAAAGAGAGTGTAGGGTTTGTAATGTTTATGTTGGTGTAACTCTTCTGAAGTTTCCAAATCTTTAACAAAGAAAATTCAGGTTTTTCAGTTTCCAAATCATTGCACTTTGACTTGGTTAATATTTGTAAAATATATGGATGTAAATTCTAAACAAAAGTTCTTTTTCTATAGATCCATAGCAAAACATTTCTGTTAATTTAATGAGTGTTTTGTTGAAGAAAAAAGAAACTATCGGTACTGTTTTTCTAATACTGAACTAAGTAAAATTCGATAAGAAAATCTCTGAATACCTCACAAAACCAAACTTTTTGCAATCCAAACCGAACGTACATCCCCTAGTAACAAAACACTCATTCAATTGACAGAAATGCCCTTATGCGTTCAAAAGGACATTTATGAGAGAGAGAAGAATCAAAATCAAATTGTAAGAGATAATAAAAAAAAAAGTTGGAATGTAGCTGTTTGATGTCAAGTCAATATCTCGTCAGTAAATAATTATTGAAAATAGAGGAAATATCTTTGGCCCAAACTTCTGGCTTTATATTTTACAGTCACTCCCACTTCTTTTATTCTTTAGTTATTGACTACATACAAATTTTTACAAATTGTTTTTTTTTTTTTTTGTTCAACAAAAAAAATAAAGTTAAGGGTTGTATTTTTTTTGTAACATCCCTAAGGATCAATTAAATACGCTGTTAATAAAAAAAAAAGGTCAGTTAAGTACGCCAAATGGGCTCATAAGTCATAACTTCATATAGCAGTCCTCCAATTAACTACAAAAACTTATCAAATATTAACTTGAAGTTTCGGTCTCTTATAGACTTTGTCCAAACCATTTAGGTTATCTATCACGGTTTAAGCATTTATTGCACTGACCTAGATATGTTATGCTTATGCCTCATCAGTAACATCCATCAAATAAACTGCTGGGTTTATGTGGTATATGGGCCAGGCCCCTTTAACGTGAGATATCACGGGTCTATGTACCCAGCTCCTGGCTAAACGAAATCATATAATATTATATTAATACAGTACTTCCTTGCAATGTTGCGTTGAATTGAATATACAAAATTCAATGGGTAAAAGTGTATTTGCTGAAGATATTATACAGGCGTAATGGGTTATTGTATTAGTAGACCGACGAAAATCTATAGAGACAACGACCTGTATAGGAGACCGCATGGACCATGTGAATAAGTCAATAATTAATGTATAATTGTAACGCTATTTAATGATTGAGATTACTGTATTCTTCAATGATATCTTAAATTGATTTTTGTTATAAATATAATCCGTTGTTTTTTTTTTTTTTTTTTTTGCATATTGATTAATTTTTTCTTGCTTTGCTCTTGTCCAGTCTTGTTCTTTCAAGAATATGTTATGTACTTATGTAATTAATCAAAGGGAAAACAAAATGTTATCATTATCTATAACTTTTTAAGTTCGTCGTATTCCATGCGTATGCTATATAGTCGTGTCATGTGACTCGTGTCATACGCTTCAACTTATCCTACATGTACCAAAAAGCGTGCAAGCAAAAATTTGTTCTTAGCTTATTTGTGTAGAAAAATACAAAAGTGATCAATAATTTTGGGTAGATTTGGCATGTGATCAATGGAAGGATATAGTACACATTGCTACTTATGTTTGCAAGAAACTCTAGTACATATAAGAGTAGACACGAGTTCGAATATTTTGAAACACTGGAATATACTTATTGAATTGTAGATATCCGGCCAGTTCAAAAAGTACATATTACGTGTCATATATGGGAAACCAAATTCAAAAGTTCAAATAATTAATTTTTTTTTTGGTGTTTAAAAGTTCAATTATTTTGTACTTGTATCCATGTATCATGTATGTATTTAATATATTGTAGATTAGTGTCAATATTCAAACCAGAGTCACAGATATCTAAACATATTGGGGTAAGATAATTTGTTAATGTGTTCTTCAGTCCTATTGGTACGTGTATTAAGAACCTGATGAGCAAAAAAACTTTTTTTTTTCTTTTGACAGACAGATTAAAACATTAATAGCAATTAATGATTGGGAAACTTGAAACTTAAAACACTAGAAAAATCCATAATTTATAAAAGCTAATTGCAAACTCACAATATGAATCAGTTATGATAAAAACGAACGTAATTTACAACATGTAACCTTGAAAGTAAACATAAATATAATCGCAAAACAAAATAATCTAACATTATACAATCATAAAAATAAATCATTTCAAAAGATTATATAACAACAAACATTTATATCGTAGCTTCGGTATAGTTTACATTTGAAGTAACTTTAGAGGACAGCCTAAGTATCATTAATTAATAAAGGGCACAAAAAGATTATCTGTTAATGTTGGTCGATAGCTTGATGCTACAACTGGAACCGGTTTTGTATGTAGCCGGTAATTGGTTCAAGACCGGTCAGGTTAGGTTAGATTAGATCTGATGTTAGTTCAACACCTACCATTGTTTGTCTTCCGGAGTTCAACATAAAGAGATTGGATGGATCCAACGGCTCGTGAATGAAGGGTGCATAGAGATTAGAGAGTAGAGAATCGAAGCAAACGTAGGATTTGTTTGATGCCAATTTTGTTGACGTCAACCATTGAAAAATAAACACGTGGAGACATTGAGAAGAGCGTCTCAAGAATAAATGCTTTTCTTGTTAAAGAAAAATAAAATTCCTTGTCTAATCCTTCACGCCGCGTCTAGCCATTAAAAATTTTCGGACAACAACTTCGCTTTCTCTATCTTTCAGCTAATAAGTAACTTAAATTTGGCTTATCTCTCTAATAGCTCGGCTCGGCTTGGCTTCGTGTACAATTAACAAATAAAATTTTGCTTAAACTAATCACATATGTAAAATGTTTATGGATTAAGCAAAATAAATATCTCGCTAATCATATTTTTATTTGGTGAAAAAGAGAACCAACCATGTTTCTTTCTTGAAAAACATAGCTTGAGTTTTTTTTTTGGACAAATGTGAGTTGTTGTTTTTTTGTCAACATAATTTCCTATTTTTATCTTAAACCAAAATTTTTATTTTTTCAAAGACATTGAGTATATCCACTATCATACGTGAAAAAACAAGAATGAATGAGAAAGAACGTGAAGAAGACTGTAACAAAAAAAAAAAGAAGAAAAGATAGTTAAAAGATAATTTTTTAAAAACAACCAAACAAAACGTTATCTTCAATGTCTATCCTTTTTATTTGCTGTTAATGCGTTTTTATCGTTTCATTTTCTTTTTTCACGCAAAACATTTTTTGGTTTGGAACATCTGTACTCACGCAAAAGTTTATCTTCAAAAAACATTTGTCATAGATTCCATTTTCCTTTAATTTTTTAATTATTAAATATCTTTAGATCATTGATATGAGGCAAACTTTAGTAAATGGATATACTATTTATCTTCGTTATCTTAAAATTTGGCTATTAACAAAAGAAAAACATAATTCGCCGATCGAGGAGCAAGCAAAGATATTAGCCGAATCCAACGACTGCCGTCGTGAGTCCGTATATATATCCGTAAATAAACTTAAAAAGAAAAAGAAGAAAAAAAAGTAATCGTAATCGTAATCCTAATCGAACGGTTAAGATAAAAGCTCACACCGTAACGCTAGATCCATTGCAGAAACAGCGTAGCAAAATCCTCTCTCTCTCTTTGTTTTGTCTTCTTCCATTCATTTTTTTTTAATTTTATTTTTTTCCTAAATCCAACTAACCGAAAACCAAACTCTCTCTATCTCTCTCTCTCCTCTCCGTTTCTCTCTCTCTTGGAGGGAGTGCCGGAATCAAATCGGAGTATCGCCGGAATCATCACAATTACGGTTTGCTTCCACCGTCTTACGTGCAAAGTTACTGCTCGTTGAAATTCACGACGTGTCCGTGAGAGGAAGGAGAATTTGAAATTGAACACCGATTCACTTTTCTTTTTCTTTTTTCTTGGAATTATATATTTCTCTGCTGCTTATGATTGGATAGAAATAAACAAAGATAAAAAGAGAAGAAGAAGAAGAAGAGGAATTTTCCTGCTCTCTCTCTCTGCTCTTTTTGTTTTTCTTCGGGGACGTGAAGCCTAGAGAAGAAGCTTTACGAGATCCGTTTCAGTAATTTTAGCTGTTTGATTTTGCTTTTTGAGGAATTCGAAGAGAAGAAGCAGAATTGTGTTGTTTATTATTTGGTAAGTTTTTTTTTTTCTCTTTCTGATTTTTTTTGTTGTTGTTAATTGTTGGTTAGGGTTTTTGTTCTTTGATTGTTTCCGTGCCAAACTTTTGAATTTTGGTAGAAGTTGGTTCTTTGCTTGAATTTGCAAAAAGATCCAAATTTAGGCTAATTGTACTCTTATGGCGTTTGTAATACCGAATTGTTTCTTTATATTATTTCCTTCTTTTCTTCTTTGCTTGAATTTGCTAAATTTGTTGTCTTGGATTTTGGATTTGAGTATGTACTAGAAAGCTCCTGTTCTATCCATGAAATTGTAATACTTGATCTTTTGTCTGGCATTGACACTGGCTTGGGGCCCTTATGTTTTTTTTCTTCTTCATTCTCTCGAGGATTCCTGTAATTTGTTTGTGGAGGTGGCAAAACTAGAAAGTTAAAAAGAGTCTGATCTCTCTTGTTCTTTGGATTTTTGTTGTCAGCTGTACAATGCCATCTGATATATTGGAACCGAGAGGTGTACCAACACCTTCTCATTTTCATGAAGACATTCGCATCACTCCTGAGGTAACTCACTCTTGGATTCTTTGCTTTCAGTATATATATTAAATTCTATGATACAATTTCCAATGTAAGGTGTACAGCTCCTGAATTTTGGTGCTACCGTATGACATTATCCACAATAGTGTTTGATTGGGTCTATAGAATCATGTGTGGAATGGTTCTCAAGACATTTGATGTTTTCTTGGGCAGAAACAATTTGGTTTCATGAAAAACAACCCAATGCCTGAAGGTGGTGGGGATAGATGCTCAAATCTACCGACGAGTTCCTGGACGTCTGACAGTTACCAGCTCTCGCAACAATCAAGCTTGTCTGGGACGCTTCCCTCCTTTATTCCTAATGGAAGAACAACTACAAGTGATACTCACTGGGAGAGCAGTCTATTCTCAAGCTCTATGTCTGAACTATTTAGTAGAAAACGTAAGCTTCTGTTCACTTTTACGAATAGCTTTATTTGTTATTCTTGGTTTTCTAATAACTACTACAATGCAGTCCGTCATTGGCTAAACACACTTTTTATCTTTAAATAAGAATGAAGGTCATGAAAGTATATTAATTGTATGCTCTGACTGACTGCCCTTGATTTGTAATTTATTCTGATCTTTGTTTCCAAATTACTGGTTTTGCAGTACGGCTACCAAGAAGTGACAAGTTAGCCTTTATGTCTGCAAACCGTGAGGAAGAACCTTCTGAGTCTTTAGAAGAGATGGAGGCACAGACAATTGGAAATCTTCTTCCAGATGAGGATGATCTTTTTGCAGAAGTGGTTGGTGAGGGTGTTCATAAGTCTCGTGCCAGTGGTGGAGATGATCTGGATGATTGTGACCTATTCAGCAGTGTTGGTGGTATGGAACTAGATGGAGATGCTTTTTCGTCTGGAAAGAGAGGCAGCATTGTTGGTGAGCATCCTCGAGGAGAAATCTTATCCAGAATACTTTTTGTTAGGAATATGGATAGCATCATAGAAGATTACGAGCTTCAGAACCTTTTTGAGGTAGGTATTTTCACCCGCATTTCTGGTTACAGTCTCCTAATTTATGGCAAGACATTTAGACATTTCAGAAGTCTTCTCTTCTCATTGATGATATATTTACTTGTTTAGCAATATGGAGAAGTCCGGGATCTTCATACAGCTGGCAAGAATCGTGGCTTTATCATGGTATCATACTATAATATAAGGGCTGCTCAGAATGCGGCGAGGGCACTCCACGGTAGGCTCTTAAGGGGAAGGAAGCTTGAGATCCGTTATTCTATCCCAAAGGTGTTGTTCACTGTTCCTATCCCCCTTGTTTGTGTGGTTGTGGTTTCTTTCTGTGCTATGTCGGTTGCACCTGTCATTTGTGTTGTCTTATATCTTGCTTACTACATATCAGGAAAATCCTAAAAAAGAAAACTCCAGCGAAGGAGCTTTGTTGGTAAATAATCTTGATTCTTCTATATCCAATGAAGAGCTTCACAGAATATTCAGTTCATATGGAGAAATAAGAGAGGTTTGCTTACTGGTGTTCTCCTTGTTCTTGCTTTGTGATATTGGCGGTTATGCGACTTGTTATATTTTTGCTATTTCTGTTGTTTGCAGGTTCGTAGAACGATGCATGAGAACTCACTATACATAGAGTTCTTTGATGTTCGAGCTGCAGCCGCTGCTCTCCGAGGACTAAATGGACTTGAGATCGCTGGGAGGCAGCTTAAACTTGCACCAACCTGTCCAGAGGGTACAAGGTAGTTATTGATTTTTCTTCCTTCCTTAGTTCTCTATGGCTGTGAACTGATGCAGTAACTACCGGATTATAACCTCTGATTTGTTTTTTTTGATAACAACCTCTGATTTGTTGTTAACTCTTAATAAGAACTCCCAACTTTGTTGATGTGTAGGATTCATCATACCTTTTTTTTCTTTCAGTTTCACGACACAGTTCACTGCAGATGATGGTGAGGGGGGTCTACCTAAAATGGCTTTTAATAATCTATCATCACCACACATAGGTATAATCGTGCACACAGTTTATTCGTTTCTCAATGATTTTGAATCCATTGTCACAACTCATACATATTTCTTAACATCTCTGTTTCAGGGAGACATTTCCCAGGAATATTAGCTTCGACCTCGAGTGATGGTGGATCTATGCGAGTTATGCACAATTCTGTTGGGTCACCTGTGAACTCCTTCATTGAGCGTCATCAGAGTCTTGATGTTCCTATTGGTTTGTCACCATCGGCAAGAGTTATCTCAGTTAACAAGCCTGTTGGTCTTCAGGAGCCTGGAAGCCCTTTTGATAATTCGAAAACGGGGATCCAAAGCATGCCAAATCTTCATCCGCATTCTTTTCCTGATTATCTTGACAACTTTGCAAGTGGTAGTCCATACAAATCATCTACTACATTTGCTGAAATGGTAAGCGATAGCCAAAAAGCAAATGAGGGCTTTATGATGGGAAATGTTCGTGGAGTGGGCGTAGATGGGTTTAATGGAGGTGGTAAGTACATTTTCTTCTACCTTGATATACTTGCATGAGGTTAATGATGATGCGTTACTGAAGATTGTGAATTTAAGGAGAATAGTTTACTGTAGAATATGATCCGTTAGTACAATCTATAGTTAAGGATATTTATAATGATCCTAACCAATCTTAGTGGATTACGAAATGCAACAGAGGATGCAAATTTAGGTACTACCTTTAGACTGCTGGTTTACTTGTCCTCCTGGGTGTAAAACTTGCCATTCTTGCGAAAACAGTACTGGAAATGCGTTTTCTCATTTTTGCTTTTTTTGTTGTTGTTATGTTCTTACTGTAGTCATAGGATCCCCCATAAATCAAGGATCCCATCGCGCTAACCTCAACTTATGGAGCAACTCTAACACTCAGCAACATAATCCGTCAAGTGGCATGATGTGGCCTAACTCACCATCTCGCGTCAATGGCATTCCTTCTCAGCGCATCCCACCAGTTACTGCATTCTCTAGAGCATCTCCTTTAATGGTGAACATGTCATCATCGCCAGTGCACCACCACATTGGCTCTGCCCCAGTACTAAACTCACCTTTTTGGGATAGAAGACAAGCATATGTAGCTGAATCTCCAGAATCTTCAGGATTTCACTTAGGTTCTCATGGTAGCATGGGATTTCCTGGCTCTTCTCCCTCACATCCAATGGAAATTGGTTCTCATAAGGTTTTTTCTCATGTTGGTGGGAATCGCATGGATGCAAATTCAAAAAATGCTGTATTACGATCATCGCGACAGATGCCTCACCTCTTTACGGGAAGGAGCCCAGTGCTTTCAGTGTCAGGCTCATTTGACTTGCCTAATGAACGATACAGGAATCTCTCCCACCGAAGAAGCGAATCTAGCTCTAGTAATGCTGAAAAGAAACTTTATGAGCTTGATGTTGATCGCATATTACGCGGAGAGGACAGCAGAACAACATTGATGATAAAAAACATTCCTAATAAGTAAGTGAATTTACTCTTTTTCCCTATGATTCCCTGTTTTGTAACATTGCGAATAAGTGAAATTAGCAGGTTTCTCATTTTATCCTTACTTTTGGGTTTAGGTATACTTCAAAGATGCTTCTAGCTGCCATTGATGAGTACTGTAAAGGAACATATGATTTCCTTTATTTGCCAATTGACTTCAAGGTATGTATGGTCTCTTACCTTTTAATTCTAATGGAGTCTAGTACAGCCTTGTAGCTTACGGTATTTTCAATGTCGATAATAATGAACCTTACCTCTATTTCCAGAATAAATGCAATGTGGGATATGCTTTCATCAACCTTACCGAACCTGAAAATATTGTTCCGTTTTATAAGGTATAGCCTTGTACCGTTTTATGATCAACTGGTGTTTACGATGTACCTTTGTTGTTTAGAAAATAAAGTATTTGGTTTCATGTTTAAAACCTTAACAGGCATTCAACGGTAAGAAATGGGAAAAGTTCAACAGCGAGAAGGTGGCTTCTCTTGCATATGGTCGGATTCAGGGAAAATCAGCTCTTATTGCCCATTTTCAGAACTCAAGTTTGATGAACGAAGACAAACGTTGCCGGCCTATTCTCTTCCACACTGCTGGTCCAAATGCTGGTGATCAGGTAAGAAAGATCAAGGCCTCACTTAATATAGGTTTGTTGTACTAGTCATTGTCTGCTAATTAATTATGAAAATGTCTTCATTTGTAATGTGCAGGAACCTTTTCCAATGGGTTCCAACATCCGGTCAAGACCGGGCAAGCCTCGAACAAGTAGCATCGAGAACTACACCAACTTTAGCAGCAGTTCTGAAAACCAAGAAGAACCTCCAAATGGGAACGACTCGATCTAACCGATGAGCCAGACAGTTTTCATGTCGTAAGCTAGACTAACCCTTAGGCGTCTTCTATCAGAGGTAAAAAAAGAAGAAAAAAAAAAAAAAGAGACCCAAAAGATTAACACAAGGTAAAAAAAAATATATATATCGTTGACACCCCACAGCTTTGTAAATCCTTGGGGATGGCATTTTGCAGAGGAGAGAGTTCTTTGATCCTTCAAACTCCTTCAGGTTGCTTCACAAGTTTTGTTGTATCATCAAACCTCCCAGAGAAATCTTGCTGGCTTTTTTTTTTTTTGTTTTTCTAATTTTTTATTTTTCTTTAAAAATTGATGGGTTGTGTCTACAAGGGTCTTTCTTTGTACTTGCATACAAATGTAACAATCAAGTACGATGTGTTTAGCGTTTTGGGACCATTTGTATCATTTATGTAAACCCCTTGAGGGCGAAGTTTTTGGCAATGCCTTCTTTTTTTTGGTTTTTAGCGTTTCATTTAATCTTTGGTTGGTGACTTTGAAAGCCTCTGACACAGTCAGTTGTTTAAGCTTCCTATTGGTATCTGAATCTCCGATCCTAATACTAGAACTTGAAATAGGTGCAAAGTTGCAAACACTGGATCAATATACTTATGGAAAATTAAAAAATAGCTTTTTTTTAATAAAATAGCCCCAAAACTAATACAATCTCCCAAATCTGGTCGATAATAAATAATTTTTAAAATTTTTATACAGAGACTAATAAACATTTCTTTATTTTTCCTAACAAAAAATTTGAAAAAGAAAAGGACAACAGTAAGGCTTTTAATTTTTAAACTTGACGCTAGGGCCCTAGGCTGCGTTGGGCATAAAAAGTTGACCACATGAGAATGTTATCGTATTAAGGTTTAACTAATTTATGAATTTTGTTTTTTTGTTGGGCAACTAATTTATGATTTAAGAGATAACCATTTGCAGTCTTTTGAGTTTGATATTTTCGGCCCATTAAATCCAGTGGCCTATTTACACGGTGGTAGTGGACCTCCTTCTTCAGCTCTTGTTTGTATGTATCCTTGAGAGCAATTGGGTTTTGGTCTGCAACCCATAATTCATGATTCTCTTGGATAACGAGCGATCTCATGAGCTATAGTTTTGATTCTTGTTATATTAATAGAAACAAAAAGTTACTATATATGTTATGTAATTATGCTATCGAAAAAGGTTTGTTTGCCTTTCTGGTGGCGAAATCTTTTAATTGGTCATTACGTAAAATGTATGTCTTATTATTCACGTCTCCCTCTAAAAGATGCCTTCTCTCTCTTTCTTTCTTTCTTTCTTTGTTCCCTATTTCAATTCCAGTCACACCGCATTATACAATAAATTTCCAATAAATTATAAAACAATGCTTTATTCCCAAAATATAACTATATTATCTCATAAAACGTCGGCTTATACATTAAATCTGATACTAATATAAACTACGACAATTTTCAAAAATAAATTAGTAGCCGCACTGTAGTAAATATACTCACGTGACAGATGCTTTTGTTATCTCACAGTCAATTAAATACATCTGGTACGTCTAGATAATTTGTTTTGTAATATTTAATAATTCTAATGGTGTGTCCTTAATTTCTAAATAATAATTGATAGTAAAAAAAAGGAATATAAATGAAAGGAGTGAAGACGCAAAACTCAAAAAGACAGATCGTCGACTTGGAAAACAAAAGTGGGTCCCAATCTCTTCACTGTCCTGATTTTTCCTCCTCTTCCCTCTTCTGTCTTCCCCAATCTCCTTCTTCCTTCTTCTTCTTCTTCTTCTTCTGGGGAACTCTTCGCCGTCTAATGGGAAGCTGTTGGTCTGATGGCTCTTACGGAGGTAGTGGTGGTGGAACTGTTGGTGTTGGTGGTGGGACTACTTCCTCCGCCGCCACTCCTAACGACGCCGTTGACTACTACCTCAAGTCTCGTGGCTACAATGGCCTCTTTTCTCAGATCGAGGTCCCTTTCTTCCATTTTCTATACTCAAGATTTGAAATTTTCGGTTTCACTCATGTTTTCTTTGCTCGCAGCTATCTTTCTCTGCTTCCAATTTACGAGACCGGGACGTGATTTCAAAGGTTCGTTTTTTTTTATTTCAGAAATGCAATTCTCTGGAATGGATTAGGTTTTTTAGTCTTGGAATCCACTCAAAATTGTGTAAATTATAGTGTTATAGGATGATCTAAAGTTTATAATACTAAGGCTTGGTTGTGATAATTGTAGAGTGATGCAATGGTGGTTGTTTATACAAAAGGAAGAGATGGTTCACTTGCTGAATTGTTCCGTACTGAAGTTGTTTTGAATTCTTTGAACCCTAAATGGATTAAGAACTTTACAATTGGTTACCAGTTCGAGATTGTGCAAACATTGCTGTAAGTTCCTTATAATCTTGGTTATATGCGAAGCTTGACGAAAAGAAATAAACTTCTCACCCGTCCTTCTCTGCACAGGTTTCGTGTCTATGATATTGACACTCAGTTCCAAAATTCAAAGGAGGAGGTAACTTCGATTTTCATCTTTCCTTTCCACTGAATCTGTATAAAGTTACATTTTATGATTGGTTTTTTTTTTATTTTTTTCGTTTCAGATGCTTAAGCTCGATGAGCAGCAATTTCTCGGCGAGGCAACATGTACATTGTCCGAGGTGTGTAATCCTCGCTACTACTTCTTTGAATATGAATAAAGAAGCAACCTCATTTTTTAGTGCAAAGCTTGTAAGGAAGAGAAAATAAACTAGTGTATCAAATTGCTATAGATTAATATTTGACTAAGTTGATATGTGTACTGATTAACTTTGCAGATTGTCACCAAATCAAATAGGACTGTTGCCTTAGAACTTATGCGTAAAGAAGGTGTTGCTGCACAAACTCAACCACAAAACCATGGAAAGCTTATTGTCCATGCTGAGGAGTCTCTAGCTTCTAAGACCAATACAGATATTGTATTTAGGGGGTTGAACTTGGAATCAAAGGATACCTTCTCTAAAAGTGTAAGCTATATATATTTTCACCAATATACCAGAATTTACTTAAGACATAAACATAATATTGTTGTTGTTCATGCTCAGGACCCATTTTTGGTGATATCTAAGATTGTAGAGCACGTGACTCCAATCCCGGTCTCTAAAACCGAAGTCTTAAAGAATGATGCTAATCCACTTTGGAAACCTGTCTCTCTAAGTGTTCAACAAGTGGGGAGTAAGGTAAACCAACAAGAGAGGTTTCTTCTATCTAAGTTTGTCTGACCAGGAAGATGCATCAATTTCTCTTCTGTAATCTTGCAGGACAGCCCGCTGGTAATAGAGTGCTTAGACTTCAATGGCAATGGCAATCACGATCTGATCGGGTAGCCACAAAATTCAAGTTCCTTCCATTTCTTCTGAGATATGAAAAATGAGTTGCTTAAGCTGAGATCATTCTTGTTTTGCCAGAAAAGTTCAGAAATCTCTTTCAGACTTAGAAAAGTTTCATTTGGCTGGACAAGGAATCAATTTAGTTTTACCAACTGGTGTTGGACATAAACATGAAGACAAGGTATGGACCTTCTACAACAAGAGGTTTCAATTAATACAAGTTTAAATGCGAGAAACCTGATACCATGTACCATTATTTCAGGTATTAAAGAGCCAGCTTTTCGTGGACAAGTTTACTGAAACCGTCCAGCATACATTCTTAGAATACTTGGCGTCTGGATTTGAATTGAACTTCATGGTTGCCATTGATTTCACAGGTAAAAAGATCTTAAAAGTGCAGAGTTTCTCATAATACATTCCCTCTAAACTAATTCAGTCGTCCCTTCTTCTATTATAGCTTCAAATGGAAATCCTCGCCTCCCAGATTCCTTGCATTACATCGATCCTACAGGACGATTAAATGCGTACCAGAGAGTAGGGACACGGTCTATTCAAATTTCTTTGCAGAAGCTGGTGACTGTGTCTGATCTTTTTTCTGTTAATTCAGGCCATAGTTGAAGTTGGAGAAGTGTTGCAGTTCTATGACTCTGACAAACGCTTTCCCGCATGGGGCTTCGGAGCTCGTCCAATCGACATCCCGGTTTCGCATTGCTTTAACCTCAACGGAAGCAGTACTTATTGCGAGGTCTTGCAACAAATCTTACTCGCATTGAACTAACTTTTGTATCAAAACTTCTCAATTAATCTATTTTGTTTTGGTTGTTTCTTAGGTAGATGGGATTCAAGGTATCATGAATGCCTACAACGGTGCTCTCTTCAATGTCTCTTTTGCAGGGCCAACTCTATTTGGTCCTGTGATCAACGCTGCTGCAACAATCGCAAGCGATTCACTCGCTCAAAGTGCAAAGAAATATTACGTCTTGTTGATAATCACAGTGAGTTTATATAATAATATACAAAAAAGATGCGTTTTCACTCTGATTCTTGTGTGTTTTTTTTTGCTATATAAAATACAATGTCACGTTTGTGTAGGATGGAGTAATAACAGATCTCCAAGAAACGAGAGACGCATTGGTCAGTGCATCGGATCTCCCGTTATCAATCCTCATCGTTGGAGTCGGAGGAGCTGACTATAAAGAAATGGAGGTCCTTAAACAAAAACATTATATGCTTAATTTCATTTGATAAACTCGAATAGAATTCTTACCAAGGTATGTATTGTGTAGGTACTAGATGGAGACAAAGGAGAGAGATTAGAGAGCTCGAGCGGTCGCGTAGCATCGCGTGATATCGTCCAGTTTGTTGCATTACGAGACATACAATGTGAGTATTGTGTTTTCTTGATTTGCCCGGATTTGCATTTTGGTCTCTGATCATTAAGGTGGTTGTTGCAGATGGAGAGGTCTCAGTGGTAGAAGCGCTTCTAGCAGAATTGCCTTCACAATTTTTGACGTATATGAGAAACCGCAATATCACTCCCACCACTACCTCAGCTTCTTGATACCACTCTTCAACACTGTACATACATCACTCACAGCTCTAAACGCTGTCGTTTTTTTCTTGGCTTTTTTTTTTTTGTTTTCTATTTTATATTGTCTGGAATTTTTCCATTTTCCAGTTTCCACGTCAAATTTTATATATCTATCTCATCACTCTTGATTTGTTGCCAGAACATATGATTATTTTTATTATTATTATTATTTGCCAAATTAAGCAGTTGGTTTAGGCGTATTCACATAATGTACTGTTTCAACGGTCAACATATTTAGTTGTTGACTTTCTTTTTTTTTTTTTGGGATTTAGGTGGACTTTCTAAGCCTAACACTTTAAACGTGAGTACGTGACCGTTGATTTATCTTTACCGAACTTCTCGCTCAAACAAATAAATTATAAAAGCAAAAAACAAATGACTTTTTAACTTAAAATAAATGATCAAGTTATTTTAAACTCATATTAAAATAAAATAAAAACAGTATTTTAGAAAATAGCTATTCTAATTAACGTAAAAAAATGGTTGACAAGTCGTTGATATAATGATATGCAAAGACAAGAAAATAATTAAAACTTCAGTAATGTGAAGTCGTTAAACTCATTTTCCCTGCTTGGCAAATCGCAAAATGTTGTTTATTCGTTTTCTTTTTAGTCAACAAACCTGAAAATACTAACCCATGTGTATATCGAATCCTGTTTTTAAAAAAAAAAATTAATCAAATTCAAATTTATTGACATGTGATACGATACTCTCTACTTTTTTCCATTTGATTGACTTTCTTATTAAAAGTTCACTTTCTTTTGTCGTAGTCTTAGCTATACAATGTTGTTTTTGTATAATCTAGACTAAGAAAAGTTAGCTAATTTATTAAATAATAAAGATATATTCAATGATCAATTGAGTACGTTATAGATACTTCATTTTGTTTGATGATTTGCAATCTTGAACATATTTTTTTTTTTCGTCGTCCTTTACAAGATGTACGTTTTTTCAGGATGTCGTCGTACTATATGTTTGCTTTCATTTGTTTTTTCTTATAAATTTGAGTTTACATTTTTTACTTAAAAACTGACAAATAAACAAAAAAAAAAATGCATGTTGCTTGTTGAGAAAGAATTGCAACAGATAAACAAATGTTTGCCACGTGTAGCGAAAAATGACTAAAAAAGACAAACTGTTTGTCGATTGCTACTCTCTTGGTTCCTCTCCTACTTCCGCAATAAAAAACCTCTGTTCGACCTAAAAAAGTGAGTTCTTAGAATATTAAAAGCGAGTTTTTAGGAAATTTAATATTTGAGATCTGCAGGAAATATCGTTAGTTGTGAATTGTGACTTGTGAACATACAAAGTGCTTCTGTGAACATATCCTTAAATAGTTTTTAACTTTTTATAATACCAAAATGATTCTTTAGATATTATTGTGAACATTGTGAATTTTCTAAATCTAGCAGAACCACCTATAATTATCGCAACACAAAAACTACCCAAACACCAATTAAAACACTTGAAAGTACTACCTGGCCTATTACTGTTTGGGCAAAAATAATCGGTTCGTGAGAGTTTACGGAAAACAAAAAGGATAGTCGAATGTAATCTCTTTATTGATCAAAGTATCGAAACCAAATACAAGACTCAAAGCACGGTAAATCAATCTAGTCGCGTCTCGAGGTCGATTGAAGGTGTCTCGTGCTCTTGGATTCTTCTCTTGTAGTTGCTTTCGATTTCATGTCCTTTGCTGATGTCCATAGCTCTCTATTTATAGAGAACCCTCTCATGACCCTAACCCTTGTGGGATCCCGAGTCTGTTGCTTGATTCCCTCCTGACTCTAATCCTCGTGAGATTAGGAGTCTGTTGCTAGGATAAGGCTTATCACCAGACTTTTAGATAAGCTCAAGATAATTCGCGTTGACTTTATCCAATAACTTTAGAAAATATTATTTATTTTCTTTAGAATTATCAGATTTGTGGGATTTATCTCGGATTTTATTTATTTAATCTCGATGATAAAATTATGCCCAACAATTACTAATTAGTTTTTCAAAACTGCCTATTTTACTAAAATTCTCTTCTTCTTTTTTTTTTTTTTAATCGCTTATTAACATACTAACAGTATTTAATCTAACCCGTTCTACATATAATTTTGGATGACTAAAACTTTACCCCAAGTTTGAATTCACAGTTATAATCTGCATTTTTCTTTCTTTTTTTTTGACATTTTTTTTTCTCCTAAAAAAATGAATCTTGGACTTGGTGTATGCATGTAAAAACGTTTTGTTCATTACTGGATCAAAAACTACCACATTAACATGAAGTTTAAACTGAACTATTTAATTTCCAGATATAGATTAACTTAGAAAACATCTTCGAATATCTATCTACAACTAGAAAGAGCCTCCATAACAATATATTCAATTTTTACATGTTTTCACTTGAGTTAGTCATCAGTGTGTACACATTTCTCGGATATAACTAATTTTGTTTTGCAATCTCTATCCAAATCTTTTATTGGAAAAAAGACCCCACGCATCTACGTAAACTCTTTTTTTTTTTTGTATCACAACATATCTACCATATGGAAAACAATTTGAGTATTTTTTTATTCCGTAACTTTTCCAGAGAATGTCGGTTTATAATATACACGAGGAATTTCTATGTTTTTTTTGTCTTTTAAATCAAACTTTCAAAAGAACATAATTTTTTTTTCTTTTTTCTCTTCTTCAATTCCATGCATGTGTTCTCGAAAAAGATACAATTAAACAGAATATGTACATGCATGCATTATCTTTCCTTATTTTTTTTTTCCTTTTTATCATTTAATATGGAGCTTTATATAGCGTTCATATTAATTTAATTCTTCTATTAGAGCTTTTCTAATCTTTATTGATATCCATTTCTTAACTTCTTCAGATTCACACGTACGCATTTTTCGCAATAAGCAAATCAAAAAAGCTTTTTCACGCGTCTCTACAGTTTTTCACAGGTACACTGATATAATTGCATGATTTTTATGTGTCTCGAAAATTTATAATAGCTAGAAAAATAAATAATTTTGAAAAGAATATGCAAAACTTCAGCTTGACGTTAAATTTTTGTTCTTATGTTCACACAGACGAAAATGCTTCTATAAAACCTTCAAAATTGCTTACCTCAAAACCCTAATTATATATTCCCTCTTTCATTTTCCTTCTTCATCTTCTTCGTTTCTCATGTTCAACGCATCCCCAATTCAAAATCTTAAACCCTAATTAAATCTATACAAACAAAATATAATCAATATATCACCTGAAAAAGGCCGGGGGTTTTAAAGATTTTTGCAAATCTGGCGAATCCAAGAAATTATGGAAAGAGGCCCTTCCGAGCCGACGAATCGGATGGAAAGAAAGAAGGCGATGATGATGAGAACATATTCCCTTTCTTCTCGGCCCGATCCCAATACGACATGCGTGCCATGGTCTCAGCCTTGACTCAAGTCATTGGAAACCAAAGCAGCTCTCATGATAATAATCAACATCAACCTGTTGTGTATAATCAACAAGATCCTAACCAACCGGTTCCTCCAACTCAAGATCAAGGTATGTTTTTTTATGTATGTATATATAGATATATGTAGTTGACATATAGTTGGATAAGTTGACAAATGACAATGATATGTACATTGAAAATGAGCATAAATTCAAAAGTAGCAGTTGAATTTATGCTAAAGGACGACGAAATATACCTTCTTGTAACGCAATTTTCTTGTAGTATGGATAAATTAGAAATCTATCAAATATACATGAATGTTTTCACTTGTTGATTATTTGAAGGACTCTTGAGAAAGAGACACTACAGAGGGGTAAGACAACGACCATGGGGAAAGTGGGCAGCTGAAATTCGGGATCCGCAAAAGGCAGCACGCGTGTGGCTCGGGACATTTGAGACTGCTGAAGCTGCGGCTTTAGCTTATGATGAAGCAGCTCTTAAGTTCAAAGGAAGCAAAGCCAAACTCAATTTTCCTGAGAGGGCTCAACTAGCAAGTAACACTAGTACTATTACTGGTCCACCGAACTATTACTCTTCTAATAATCAAATTTACTACTCAAATCCGCAGACTAATCCACAAACCATACCATATTATAACCAATACTACTACAACCAATATCTTCATCATGGGGGAAATAGTAACGATACACTAAACTATAGCTTGGCCGGTGGGGAAACCGGAGGCTTAATGTATAATCATCAGACGTTATCTACTACAACTTCTTCATCTTCTGGTGGATCTTCGAGGCAACAAGAAGGACAAGATTATGCCACATATATGCATTTTGGGGATTCTTCACCTCCTAGTTCGGGTTTTTGAGATCCTTAATAAATCGGTGATAAGGAAGTTTGGGTCACTTGTTATGAGGGGATCATATATGTTTTTTGAGTGTTTGTATTTTCATTATGCGTGTGTTGTTTGTGATCTTTGTTTATTTCTTTTTCAAGAGTTTTCATGGGGTTCTTTGTTAACAACCCTTGCATTTGGATTTGTTTAATTTTTTTTTTTTTTTGGGTAATTCATTTTGTACTAAAAAACAAATTAACTATAACGAAAATGTTACCCTGTAATTTATTGGACTATCCTCAAACAAACACATGCATGCATGTAGGACACATAAAATTATAGCATTAACTGTTCAAATTGCGGATTGCATTGTGATGTGGCCATTATATTGCCACCGCAGAAATAAAGACTAACCAAAGGTTGAATTGAATGAAAATACATGTTAACATGTATCTTACAAGACAAAAGCCAAATTAGCATACCTACATGTATGATATAACGTTACTCGTATAAGACTGAACATTTGTTAAGTTGTTTAAGTTTAATGTTTTTCGTCCAATTGTCTTAAGATGATGCCATGAGATTTGTTTGACTAAAATTTAATTATCCTTCTACCGCATTCATTATATTGTTTATTGAGCAAGACCGTCAAATCTGTGAGACTGTGACAGTAGAAATATGAATCTTAGTTTTGTTTACAGTAGTATGTAATTGGATTCTTATCTGAATAAATTTAATCAAATCACCATTCCTAATGAAATTGGTTGAGGTCATACTATTCAATTC
Organism: Erysimum cheiranthoides; assembly: GCA_011420285.2. NCBI lineage: Eukaryota > Viridiplantae > Streptophyta > Magnoliopsida > Brassicales > Brassicaceae > Erysimum > Erysimum cheiranthoides. The sequence goes on along the minus strand of CM022178.2, from coordinate 19,405,905 downwards.
TTTTAAATTAATATGTATCATGATTTTAAAATATGAAATTTGTTTTGAAAATTTTATGTGACATAAACATACACCTTATAAAATATTTTTTTAAGATTTTCATATTAGGAATTAAATAGGTTCGTCTTGTAATAATTAAGTACAACTGCTGCAATTGAATAGGGTTCAATTGTCGACAAAAAAGAAAAAAGAAAAAAAGAAAAGGGTTCAATTCAAAAAGAAAGAATAACTTTAATTAGAATGTGTTTTGAATATGTGTATGAATTAGGACCCTTAGTTTAAACAAAACATCATATATATAAAAAAACTTGTCCAGAGTTTTTATAGATATAGTTGGAGACAATTTTATATAAACTAATAGTATGTAATATAAACCAATATTCCATTTATGCAAATGAAAATTCATAAAAAAATTTTTAAAAAATTAGCGAAAATTGAAAATGAATCATAGATCAAATTTAAACAAACACAATATCCATTCCGATTTTATTGGAATGTTTTGACTCTGTTTTGTGGGCTCTCTCGCGTCAGTTTGATCGTTGATGGTCAGGTTAATTATAGAATTATGTTCACTATTCAAAACACAGAATATATGTCGTATAAAAATTATGCTTATTGACAAAAAAAAAAAAAAAAAAAAAAAACGGATAACATCTATCTTGATATATTAAAAAAAGTATTTTCTTTATAGTCAGGGTTTTTTTTTCGTGCACCAGTCAGGGTTTCAAAATACTTTATTTTATATTTAAACCGGTATAACAATACTTTTACAATGTTACCAAAAGAAAAAAAAAACGAGACTTTTACAAGCCATTTTTTAGTTCTTATTAAACAAAGAATATATACTGAGATATAACAAGTATGAAAACTTGACCAAAATAGATTCCCCGAACGTTTGTTCAAAATCCTTGACTTCTGTCAATCCAAAGAGTTTGACTCCTTTTGACTTATGTTTTTATTATATTTTTATGTTTTCCGACTTTTTATTTTGTTTTATTTACGACATAGCTAGAAAATGTCGAAAAATATGATATAGGAAATGTGGAAGCAAACTCAGAAATATATATACTGTATACAAATATAATATAGTGATAATAACTAAATTTAGAGGATGATTAAAATTAGATTAGTATTTATGTTAGTATAGTCGTTTGTATCACAATTCTGATTCAAATCTATATATTGTATGTTATTCAAAAAACTACATTTTGAGGGCATTAACAACTACAACTAGAGTTAGATTCAACGTACATATGGTATTAGAAATGAAAAAATCATTTCGTTTTGAAATTGAGAGACTCATTTTTCTTATCATCATATCCATTGAAATGATGGTTACGATGATAATGAATTTCGTTATTATTAAATACTTTCCGACCAACGCGTTATCTCCTCTTTCTTTTGTCATCTTATAATTGATGGTTTTCTTTAAAATGTCTGTATCTTCATTTTTACATGCGTGTTATATTTATTACCACATATGGTTAGTGCTTAAAACTTATTGGTATGCGAATCTCGGCCGCCGACAAAAATTTGTACTTCAACTTCAAGACATTCGTGGAACTTCAAAAGCAAGCTTTGTATTCTTTACTGGAATAAAATATTAACACACGCGAATGAGGCGCGTGTAGGACACCTCTATGACTAAGTGAAGCACTAAAGCTACGTAGATTTCTCTTTTATCTATCTATTGATCAAAAGTTCAAAACCATAAGTTTTTTCGTGAAAGTCTATTAACTATTTGCTTGAATATATGTTAAAGGCATCAACTAATTAATTAGCTAGGCATATAAACTCTGGGATCTCCTCTTTCTGGGCGGTTTGGATAAAGTAACATTTGTCGGGAAAACAGTGACCAGTAGCTACACAATTTTCAAATGTAAAGACAAAAAGTTCCAAGATTTTACAAATACGAGTCACAAATATTATGCAAAATGTCCTTTCGGGATATCTGATAATATTAAACGATCCAGAAAAGGTTAGTATAATCTATATGTAAGAGTGATATGGATAAATTAAAAAATAATCTAAATTCTTTGGTGAAAAAATGAGAGGATTTCAGACCGTGTCAAACCAGAGAGAAACAAACAAAAAATATTTTGATGAGTAATTTATAATTATATTTACTATATCTTTTTACCAAAATATATGGATATATTTCAGAAAAGCTATTTTGGACAAATTAAGACAGCTGGACTATAATTGTTATGTTTTAAACAATTTGAATTATTTATAAATTAAAACATTTTTTGTAGAAAGTTCACTTTTTTAACATCTTTTATTATTCCAAATACTCAAGACCGTTGATATATATGACTATCGACTGTTTCTTTAAAAAAAATAATAATTAATGAAAAATAATTATCAACTAACAGTTGACAAAAAAAAAAAAAAAATTATCAACTAACATAACCACACATCTAGCCTAAATTAATGTATCAATTCTTATATGAAAATTAAAATTTGTATTATAACATATACAACCAAACATAACTTATTTAACCAATATCATAAGTACTTATATATTGTATTATAACATATTTAAATTGGATTTTATATTTCTAGTGCACTTTGTCATTTGTCATAGTCTCATAGATGTGATTTTTTTACTTGATCGCTATTTTTTTCTTGTTTTATGTCTACTTGAATGGTCAAAGATTCATGTGAGAGATAATTAAATTTCATAAAATTTTATATGCTTTTTATTGGTTTTGTTCTTTAAAATTATTTTAGTATCAATTTTGAAAAAAATGTTGAGATAGATTCAAAAACAATAAATAATACTAGTTATGAATTATGATATTGGCCATATAATTTATTTTATATTTATGTATATTACCATAAAAATTTATTCTTTGTAAAACTATTAATATATAAATTGAATCTACATACAGTATGTGGTCATGTCCTATATTATACTTAGCAGGCACTGATCATTATTTTTCCAATAATTAAACACATATATAACTTTTATATTTCGACTGACATAATATAAAGAAAATCAATAAGTTAAAACGTTGACAATAACGGAAATTGGGGATGGCCGCACGCACGCCGGCCTCGCTGCCCTTTCAACCTTTGCGGCCTTCTAAGCTCTCGCGAATCTCAACCACTGCCTTTTCTTCAATTTCAAACTTATCGGCCCAAAGACGTATGAATACATGCATACATACATATATAGACAATAAATTAAAATAAAAGACGTATGTTTGTATGTATGGGTTGCTTGTTTCCTTCGTTCAAGGATGTTCAAATTGCACCGCCTCACTCATTTTGTTTATAATGCTGCCCAGTTTTCTTTCCCAAATACTCCGGCCCATTTTACAACAACCTAAAGCGGGCTTTTTGAAGTTGATTTGCTAAATACAAAAGATCTGAAATTACAGTTAAGAAACTATTTAAAGCGACAAAATTATAGATAAGAAAGTGGTCATTTTTTGACAAGATATTAAGGAAATTTCATATTCCCTGTGACACAACTTGTGTGCTATATTTTTGTAGAATATGTTATATATTGAGATACCAAATTATTAGTGCTCGTAAACAAATTCTTTACCGTCCAAAAAATTTGAAGTCTTAGGGGGGTGTATTGAACCAATGATTCTAGGAGATTCTGAGTTTTATTAAAATCTCCTGTTATTCAACTAAGGATTTTAAAAAGTCTTCTAAAATCCAGTGTTATTGAACATGAAATTTATTTAAAATCACTTGAAATCATTTAAAATCCCCTGTTATTCAAACAACAATTTGTTAAAATCCTATCAAATCCACTGTTATTGAAAATGTTTTAAGTATTGGAATTTTAATGACTGCAGAGGATTTTAGAAGATTTTAGGGGATTTTCTTAGTTAAAAATACAAAGATCCAAATCTTATGGTTTTAGGTGGGATTTGAGAGGATTTTAATACAAAATCATAACAACTACTTTAAAATCATTCAAAACCATCAAAATCATCTAAAATCTCATTAAAACTCAAATCACTCTAAATGTCGAGTTCAATACACCCCCCTTAGTTCTCTTCCATATTTATTTGTTATATTAGTTATTTTACGTTACATAATTTTATCACATGAAAAAAATAATTATATCATCATGTTATATTTCTACATAACACTTTGTTGTTTTATTTTGAAATTTCATCCATAAGTTTCGAAATTTCAGTTTTTCACATGTAATTTCTTACTATTGTACTAGGTTTTAAATCCGCGCTACGCGCGGGATATTGAATATTTTTTTAAAAATTTGTAAAATAAAGAAGAAAATAAATTGGTAATTTCAACACGTAAATTAATAGAATAGGAGGAAAAATGATTAGTCGGTGGTTGCTACGCGCGGTATATTTTTTTTTAAATTATTTTTTATGAATAATAATATTTTAAAAATAAATTTGTAAAATAAAAAAGAAAAGAAATTGGTATATTAACACATAAAATTAATCGAAGAGGAAAAAAAATTATTAGTTGATGGTTGCTAAAAACTACAAAAAATAGATTAAACACAACAAAAAAAAAGACATCGATAGTACCTTATTCATAGTTTGAAAGCATTAATACCAACCATCAAACGTTCACAATATAAACTCGACTCTTTACTAATTATTGATGGACCTGTTGATCATTAGTAAAAATTAATGCAAAGATTCGATGAGAACTTATACACTAAAAGATCAAACTAAACTTTTTAATATTTTTAATAGATTATCAACGTAAAAATTAGAACACTAAAAAACTAATAGATTCATAAAGAAAAAAACGAAAAAATATTATACTTACAATATATATTAGGACATGTTGATCAATTGAAACAATCCAAAATTTTAGATCGATTCACGTATTTGTTTCTACAAATCCAACCTGCAAATTTACATAAAACTAAACACCATTAATATTTCAATAAAACTTTCATGCCATAATAAAATGTAATATCAAAGCAAAAAATGTAGATGTTAGTTATGATGTGAAAGTAAAGATCAAGCAATGTATTTATATAAAAATTAAAAGGCGGTATAAAATTAGATTTTCCTTTTGTTTGACGATATCTGCGTACTAAACAAAATTTTTTTTTTTATATATTATAAGAAATGACTCGTTATCATAACGGTTAATTATTATAAAACTACCATTATTTATTTTAAGCCATGTTAATTTTAAAGAACATTTCCTTTAATTTTCAACATTTCTTATTTGTATTTTTGCAAAACTAACTTTTCTTCCAAAACGAAAAATAACTTTTTTTATTTGTCTACTACATAGTATTTTAGGAAATTTCTCTACTACGTGATATTTTAGGAAGTTTATATTTCTCTTATTTCCATATTATTTTCTCCACCTAACGTTTTTAATTTGTCTACTACGTAATATTTTAGGAAGCTTACATTTCTCTATTATATAATATTTTAGAAAATTTACATTTTTTTTAAGCTTACATTTCTCTTCTACGTAATAGTTTACATTTCTCTACTACGTAATATTTTAAAAAGTTTATATTTCTCTTATTTCCATGTTACTTTCTTCAACTAAATTTTTTAATTATTTTGTCTACTAAGTAATATTTTAGGAAGCTTACATTTCTCTATTACATAATATTTAAGAAAATTTACATTTCTCTTAAGCTTATATTTCTCTACTACGTAATATTTTAGAAAAATTACATTTCACTTCTTTCTAAATTATTTTATTCCTTTAATTTTCAACATTTCTTATTTGTATTTTTGCAAAACTAAATTTTCTTGAAAAATAAAAAATAACTTTTTTTATTTGTCTACTACATAATATTTTAGGAAATTTCTCTACAACGTGATATTTTAGGAAGTTTATATTTCTCTTATTTTCATATTATTTTCTCCACCTAAAGTTTTTAATTTGTCTACTACGTAATATTTTAGGAAGCTTACATTTCTCTATTATATAATATTTTAGAAAATTTACATTTTTCTTAAACTTACATTTCTCTGCTACGTAATAGTTTACATTTCTCTACTACGTAATATTTTAGGAAGTTTATATTTCTCTTATTTTCATGTTACTTTCTTCACCTAACTTTTTTTAATTATTTTGTCTACTACGTAATATCTTAGGAAGCTTACATTTCTCTATTACATACTCCCTCTGTTTTTTTATTATAGGATTTTCTAGTTTTTCAGATATAATAAACAAACATATTAAAATACATTATTTTTTGTGATTTATAGTTTCCAACAACTCTAAACCAATAATGTTTAGTTATTTTTCTTGAATTCTATAATTTATCATTAACAATTTTATATAGAAAAGTGAAAAAATCCATCTTTTTCAAACCAAATATTTTCAACAAAAATCCTATATTAAAGAACGGATGGAGTAATATTTTAGAAAATTTACATTTCTCTTAAGCTTATATTTCTCTACTATGTAATATTTTCGAAAAATTACATTTCTTTTATTTTACATTTCTCTGCTACGTAATATTATAGAAAAATTACATATCACTTATTTCCAAATTATTTTATTCTTATTTTGTAAATAATTTTAATATAAGAAATTATTTAAAATGTTAATTAATGAGGTAGTTAATCGCGATTGGCCGTTTAAAATCCTATGTGGACGGTCTTAGAAGCATTTAGCCTCAACTTTTATATAGTATAGATTTGTATATTAAACGTTACATGACATAAATATAGAATATCACATTATCTTACCATATAACACATTGTGGTGTTTATTTGAAAATTTCACTCATAATGTTTGAAATTTTAAGTCTCGCTTAAAAATCAGTTATTTAAAAACGTTGGTAGTTTCTATAATTGCTCTATTTTAATTTTTAAACCACGTTTTACATTATTTTTTCCAGAAAAAAAAAATTCTTCAAGGTTAATGATTGTTGAATTTAGTGGGTGAGTGCAAGTATGCATGTATCTTATTTCTGAAGGAGGATACCACTTCTGTACCAAAAATGGCCAAGTTAGAAATAAACTGAATAGTGAAAGAAAAACATGTAGAATCATTACTTTTGTGTTTGTTAGTGAAATGGAAGATGAAAGAAGGAGAATCTTATAAGTTTTAGTAAATATGTAGAATTAGAATCTTCTTTAATATGCATGTACCTTATTTAGTTTGATGGGTCTGTAAGCGGCCGCAATTCAACAGACGTCCAGATTCTAAGCCCTAAGCTGTCAAAGGAGGTTGTTGAGCCTCCTAAGCTGATGAAGCCATCCGATCCAAAGGTAACAAAACTGTTTGGGCCTCTCAGAAAGAAGACATCCAAATCCGGTCCATCTTCTTCTGACAATGTAATAAACTAATAATGGTTCATTAGATATTAAAGACTTTTTTTAATAACCTTTTTGATTTGTAGCCACGGGCCGTTACATACTCGAAACCGGCTGAAAACGCAATCAAAAGGATCGAGATAAAGTTGAAAGTGAACGAGAATAAAGGTAAAGAAGATGAAGAGGATAAACAAGACAAAGGTTCTTTTTAGTTTCTTTTTCTTTGCTTCTTTCTTAATCACCATGGTCTTCTCCATCTTCTTCTTCTCACTCTCGTTGTTAATAGAATCACTATAAGTTCGGACCGCACGTATGTTACTACCATGATCTAAACACAACTTCTTTGGAATACTAATTTTCGTAAAAAATATCTTTACCGTCCAAAAAATTTGAAAATTTAGTTCTCTTCCATAATTATTTGTTACATTAGTTATTTTACGTTACATAATTTTATCATATGACAAAAATAATTATATCATGTTATGTTACTACATAACACATTGTTGTTTTATTTTGAAATATTAGTTTTACGTCCATAAACGATTTTCGAAGGTTAATTAGAATTTGTTTTTTTTTGAAGATTTTCGTAAATTAACCTTTTTCCTCTAGTATTTTAATTTTATATATTCGTCTATTGATTTAAAAAAATCAATTTTACGGTCAAACTCGTTTTATTAACTTTTTTATAAAGCACAGTTGACCATTCGGTTTTGGTTCAAACCGGATACGCACGGTCTCTTTCTTTGACTCGTTCGCACGTGCCGTATAGACTTGCACGTGGGGGCAGACGAGGGAAGATAGAGAGATTGGGATATGCTATCGTCACTCGCGGTTGACAGATGACGCCGGATTTTGCTTCACCGGCCATCCTTTAGACCCCATAGCCAGAGCCAGACTCTCACACATTAACCCCTTTTGTCTCTCTGACTCCAAGTGAAGTAAATTTCCAGACTTTGAATTTGGGGATTGGGTTTCGTCTTGGACGTGAAGACTCTTTCGGTGCTGTTGAGGTCTTCTTTCTCTAAAATTCCACTCTCTGTATAAATACGCGAGAAGATGAACGATCCGTAGACTCATTCAAAGCCCTTGTGAAGCATTCTCATTTTTTTTTCCTCGATTGATCGTGAATCAGCAATGGAGTCGGCGAAATCGAAGCCCAAGAACCGCACCACGATGAAGAAACCTGTATCCGTCACGATGGAGCATGTTCTATTGGCGTTACGCGAGACCATGGATGAGAGAGAGATCAGGATTCGTAGTTTGTTCGATTTCTTCGACAATTCGAATTTAGGGTTCTTAGATTACGCCCAGATCGAACAGGGTCTGGCTTCGCTTCAGATTCCTCCTGAATACAAGTACGCTAGGGATTTGTTTAGAGTCTGCGACGCCAATCGAGATGGGCGTGTCGATTACCAGGAGTTTCGTCGTTACATTGACGCTAAGGAGCTTGAGCTCTACAGGATTTTCCAGGCCATTGATGTTGAGCACAATGGCTGCATTTTGCCTGAGGAGCTTTGGGAGGCTCTTGTTAAAGCCGGTACGTGATTCCTTTACTGTTCCATTCCTACTGTTACTTTTGCAATTGATCATCTTGTTAAATTTTGAACCTTTATGCGATTTGTGGATTTTGCTTCTGGCATTGTGTTCATGTTACAATTGGTTCATTGGTCGCAGAAGCTTTTTAATGTTTTCTCATTTGATTGTTGAGTATCACCAACCTATATAAGCCCCACAGTTATGTTCTTGTAGGTATTGAAATTGATGATGAGGAACTTGCTCGTTTTGTGGAGCATGTTGATAAGGACAACAATGGAACTATAACGTTTGAAGAGTGGAGAGATTTTCTTTTGTTATACCCTCATGAAGCCACCATTGAAAACATATATCATCACTGGGAAAGGGTGTGCTTGATAGACATTGGGGAGCAAGCTGTTATACCAGATGGTATAAGCAAACATGTCAAAAGAAGCAGATTACTTCTCGCTGGAGGACTAGCTGGAGCTGTTTCTAGAACTGCAACTGCACCTCTGGATAGACTGAAAGTTGTTTTACAGGTTCAGAGGGTACATGCAGGGGTCCTCCCGACCATTAAGAAGATATGGAGAGAAGATAAGTTGACGGGTTTCTTCAGAGGTAATGGGTTAAATGTCATGAAGGTTGCTCCTGAAAGCGCCATCAAATTTTGTGCTTACGAAATGCTAAAACCTATGATTGGGGGAGAGGATGGTGATATTGGTACAAGCGGAAGGCTTTTGGCTGGTGGAATGGCTGGTGCGTTGGCTCAAACCGCTATTTACCCTATGGATCTCGTGAAGACTCGGTTACAGACTTGTGTCAGTGAAGGTGGAAAGGCACCAAATTTATGGAAGCTCACAAAGGATATATGGGTTCGAGAGGGACCTCGAGCGTTTTACAAGGGTCTTTTTCCTTCTCTTCTTGGGATTATCCCATATGCAGGAATTGACCTCGCAGCATATGAAACGCTAAAAGATTTGTCTAGGACATATATTCTTCATGACACTGGTTAGAGCATCGAAGCAGTAGATCCTTATTTCTCTTTGCGTATGATTGTTTTATGATATGCTGAAACAGCTTGAAATTTTGCAGAGCCAGGTCCACTGATACAGCTCAGCTGTGGAATGACATCAGGAGCTCTTGGAGCATCATGTGTTTACCCGTTACAGGTAGTAAGAACAAGGTAAAAAGCCGAAAACCCGAAAATATGTAACAAATTTTTTTATGTCTTGTCTAAGATTTGTTAAAACAAGTTTGATCCTTGTCATGTCAGAATGCAAGCGGATAGTTCAGAGACAACAATGAAGCAAGAGTTTATGAAAACGATGAGAGGCGAAGGTCTAAGAGGTTTCTACAGAGGACTCTTACCCAATCTTCTCAAAGTAGTTCCAGCCGCAAGCATTACGTACATTGTTTATGAAGCTATGAAGAAAAATATGGCTCTTGATTAGCCGATACGGCCGTCAAATTTTCTCCGGGTTAGTTTATTCATTTTGTTCCCAAGAGGTTACTCTAGGTTATGTGAGATAAGAAAAACAAGATGAGATGGTAACATGTCTGCTCGTTGATCATGTGTTCAAGATCAAGACTCATGTCTGTAAAACTCACATCTCCAAACGGATTTTGATGGTTAAGTAATGAATTCACACATCTTCCTTATTAATCTTATTATTACTAAGGGAAATTGATAAAACAAAATCTCCTTCGGATCCAGAGCACGAAGATTAAGTAATTACACAGATTATAGAAATCATTGTTTGGATAGTTGGTAAAGTAATACTGATCAAGGTTTAAGGATTCCTGGGGCTCTTAATGTTTAATCTTTGCGCTGTACTTAGAAAATTGCTGCAACAAAACATGGAGTCAGGCACATAAAATGGAGATTACAAAAAAAAAAAAAAAACAATAATTAGAAAAGATAGAAGAGATTGAGATGGATCATACTTCCAAGAGATGTCTCCGGCCATCATCCAATCTCCATCTTTGTCTAAATACGTCAATGTATGGTGATTTCTAGAAACAGAGCTATTTCCGTCACCGTCTGTTAGAATCAAAGAAAGTCTTATTAGAAAAAGAAAAAAAAATTATGCAGTTTATTGGTTAACAGATTCTAAAGATTTTGAAATTTAAGTTTGTAGAGCTGATCACAGTAGCCAGACAGAAGACAATAATGTTATTGAATAAGTGACTTTGAGATCTTTCTCCAAACTTTTTGTTTTTGTGTTATTAGTTATTTTAAGATTTTAGTTGAAAACCGGTGTTATTTATTCAATGGTTATGAATATGCCTATGAATTTAAGTGCTTGTTTTTCCTTTTAAAAATTAAATTTATTTTTGATTTTAAATTACCACACACATTTTAAATGTCTATTCTCAAACCATTTTTTTGTATATTTTAAAAATTCTTATAAAAAAGAAAGATGTAGGGAAAGTTCCTAAATGTTTAAGACGAATTTTTGAAGTCTTGGAACCCTTGCCTTACATTTAAAACCTCCCTGAATTCATTACTAGTATTTTGATGTCTCCAAAATTTTGATGATAATTTTGAAAAACAAAACAGAAAATTAATTTTTTTTTTTTTTCATTTTTAAACATTTTTTCATTACTTACATCTAATTGTTGTATCAAACATATCAGATAGTGCGGCTACGAGACTCTCGTAGTTATTGAATGCAAAGAGGTTTAGCTTCCTCCCTATAAGGTTACCCTCTTTATAAACCTTGACAAAGCGAGATTGGGAAGATGAAGACTCCTTTGATGAGACTGACATTGATACGACTGATATCTGAAAATCATATGTGATTCGACCATTTATATTAAAATCTATAATTAGTATAATTGCACGTTCAAATTTATAGAATATCTACGTGTTTTTTTTGTATTAATTCCAAATAAATATGAATAGTTATGTTTTCATTCAATAATCAGTAACATATTATCTAAATAGATAATGAAATAATTTAATAAGAAAGATAGTATCTAATAACAAAAAAAAATCCTAATAAAAAATTTAAAGTAGAAAGATAGACTGCATTTTCTTAATTTAAAATGTAACATTATATCATCATAATCATTTAATAAGTTTTATTTTTTGTTTTATTTTTAACTCATTAATAGGTTTTATTTATAACTCATTAATATGTTTTATTTTAGGATATTTTTAAGTGAATAACATATTTAAACATAAAAATTAATTTTGATTATATGGAAAACAAAACATTAAAATTATACTGTATTGTTTGTTTATACTTAAACCTATTTGCAAAACCTTTGATTGGACAATCAATATCTTATCGGCCATTCATTCTAAGTACGTAGTAGGTATATATTGTTTCTTAAATACTAGTAACATTGAAGAGGCAGTCATACTTATACATCTGTCGTATCGTAGGCATGTATTGAATGTGTGTGATTGGTTAGTCGTCAAAAAATTTAGAGTTTTTTTTTTTTCCCCCTTTAAGTATTGCAGAAATCATGGATTTACAAATAAAATATTGTTCACTAAGATTTTAAATATTCAACGTTTTAAAATTCATGAATCTACATTATGGTGGATTCAGAAAAAAATTAAGGTTGACTTATTTTATTGTTGCTAATTTTTAGACAATTGACTTACATAGATTTGTAAACTTGTATGACTTCTTAATTTTATTTTAGTCTATTTATTTAACATTAGTGTACTTATATATATTCTATATCATTGATTTATTAATACAAAATACTTACTTAATATTTGGATTTAAATCTTATATGTGATGGTTAACTTTTATTTTAGTTTGATGGACTTTTGTTTTTATATTAAATAGTTGGATGGACTTATTTATCAGCAATAGAATTATACTATTTTTGTTGACTTAAAAACAAGAGAAATGCCCTCCAATACCATCAAAAAAGTTTTAGTTCCTAAAATACCACACACTCCTTCATTTTCTCTAAATACCATTATCTAATTAATAAAAAAAATACATTTTTGCCCTTATTCTCAAACACCCAAAACTACGATTGTTCCCATGGAGTCTTTATTCATCGATCTCCATTCTCCGTCTCCCAAATTTTTTCAGACGTCGTCTCCATCATCAAATTCCGATTGCTACAATTTCAATTTGAATCTCGTTTTTTGATTCGTTTCCTTGATTCTTCGAATTTGTTCACCTCATGCTTCACAAGTTCGAGATCCTTTCAAACTCTAGCATACGAAGAGATCCGATCCTCCGGTGATCGAAAGTATGAATCTACATCTCTCATTCTTCATGACCTCCTCGGCTCCGGTCGCAATTGGAGATCGTTCTCTCGCTCCCTTGCTTCATCTCTCTCCGTCTCCTCTGCTTCTGGTATGCCTCTCTCTCTCTGATCAACATCTTCAGTTTTCCTTTGATATATCGATTAATTTCTTGTTTTGTGTAAATCCAGAATGGAAGATAATATTGGTTGATCTTAGGAACCACAGGAGATCTACGGAAGTGGAAAGGCTTAATCTGCCTCATAATATTGAGAATTCCGCTAAGGATTTAGCTGATTTGGTGAAAGCAAGTGGCTGGAAATGGCTCGATGTGGTTATTGCTCACTCCTTGGGAGGTAAAGTGGCTTTACAGTTCATGGAGAGTTGTGCTCGTGAAGATTTTGGTGAATCAGCTTCTCCTCCTAAACATGTACTAGACGAAAATGATTCCACCTGCTCAATCAAATAGAAATGTTGGTCTGTTCATTATTTGGTTGTCATTTCTTATGATCTATGCAAATTTTATGAGCTTATTTGTTTTTGTAAGATGTCCAATTTTACGCCCTTATAACTGAGAATAATGATGATGACCATAGCAAAGTTGGTTTGGTGTTCTCTCTCTTTGATGCAGAACAGCTATGGGTGCTACGCTCTCTTCTTGAGGAAGTCAAGGCAGAACAAAGTGATGGTGAAGTAGAGAAAGTTTTGAAGACTTTGCAGAGTTTACCTTCACCAATCCCTTCCTGCAAGTAAAGTCTCCTTCTGTGGTTCTTCGTGTTTGTCTACACTCTGGATTGTTTCTTAAAGCGTAGTAGTTCTATTTACGGTTAATGTTCCAAATTGATATTCACACGAAAGTAGATATACAATGCTCACTTATGATATGAAATCTTAGGTGAATGTATGTTAGTATTTGTGGTGTATAACATCTCTCTGATTTAGATGGTATTGCGGATGCAAGGATATTTTTCTCTGTTTTGGCATGTGTTAGTAAAGTATACACGCATATGAATGTTTACACAAATCAATGATGATCCTTTCGATGAAAGTTTTTTTCCAATGGATTCGTTTCGCTATAGATAAATTTTTGGTACAACATTTACGAATGTGAAGGTTGGCTTACTGGTTACATGCTCTAGGTTAATTTCATAGGTTCTGGGTTCGAATCCTTATCGGTGTGTAATCCTTATTTTCTGTCTGTTTTCTTTTCTCCTTTCCAAGGAATCCCAAATTTGTTTTGTGGAAAGCCATCCTGAATATTAGGGAATCATTCCTGAATTACAAAGATCCCTTCCTGAATGAGTTTTTAAATTTTCTTCTTGTTTGTATTGGTATATATATATACTCTATCTGCTTCCTAAAGAGTATTTCAATGAGATGTATTCTTAGACTCCTCTCAAATCTTATTTTTTTCTTATCTTAGTAACGGTTAGTGTTCTCATAAAATCTATTTGGGGAGGTCTTCCTAAACAGTAAGTGTTCCTTCCTAAATGTTCAACAATGCTTCCTAAATTCTCAACAAACATAAATTTCAATAACCTATGAATGAAATTCTAATAACAAACATCTGGTGAAGTAAAACACGTAAGATTAAACGTATGTGTTGACTACAACTCTTTACCTGCATACTATATAATATTAAATCGAAGTAGAAGAGCCAACTGTGAAAATGTCCTTCTTTGTAAACACCTCTTCATTTTCTATCTTGAGGTAGATCTAATCATGGCTGATATTACTATCATGAGTCTGTCTAATGAATCATTTATATTTACAGAAATATTCACAACAAAAAAGAAAACATACCTACAACAAAAATGAAAATCTTAATGATCAACAAGCATGCCAATAACAACATGGTCTTGAATAGAATTACACTGATTGTTAAAGCATCAATACCCGCCAATAATGAAACTTAGTTTATGGAAGGTCTTCCTAAGTTTCAAGTAATCCTTCCTGAATTTCAAGGATCCCTTCCTGAATTCGTGTTTTGTTTCAAATTAGTTTATGGAAGGTCTTCCTAATTTTCAAAGAAGCCTTCCTGAATTTCAAGGTTCCCTTCCTGAATTCGTGTTTTGTTTCAAATTAGTTTATGGAAGGCTTTCCTAATTTTCAAAAAATCTTTCCTGAATTTCAAGGATCCTTTCCTGAATTTACATCAATGTTGATATGCCTCTAGTTTCTCTAGCACGTTAAACCAATGTGGAGTTAATGATTGTGTATCGGTGATCACACTGTAATAATGATTTTCTTCTTTGTTAAACACACCTGAACTGACCACTTTCCGACACAATATCCTGCTTTACAAGGTATAACTCTAATTAGCAAAGGATTCACATCAAAACACCATTCATGTGTAAGTAAAAAACTGGCCATACCTTAACAAGGCAATCTAAAAAATTAGCAGGCTTTGGACATTGACATCAAAATCTGCTGAGAGTTTGCATAAGCATAACCGTAGACAAACCAACTGTAACAGCAGCTAAGCCAATTAGATGACCCTGTAAAAACAAAAGTAGTCAGAAAATGGTTGAATGATCAAAGCAATTTAACAACGGAAAATCGAAAAACCCTCAGAATCTAAGTAAATCTGACCAGACAATAAACCTCGGTAGCGTTGTTGGATTTACTATGTCTGGACTGGACTTAGTGCTCCGTACTTATGCAATTCTCTCATTCTGAATACTGAAATCGTTAAAGGAAACACATGAGAAGCTCGAAAGTGATCAGTTTTTCACTTTTCATATCCAATACAATAACTAATCAAGAAGTCATCATAATAAGTTCTTGATAAGAAGAGATACAAAGAGTTATAGTTCACATAACTAATGGCATCACCAACTTAATTCAACTTACGTCTAATCATTTTCTGAAACTT
The DNA here is from genome assembly GCA_011420285.2 of Erysimum cheiranthoides. Classification (NCBI taxonomy): domain Eukaryota; kingdom Viridiplantae; phylum Streptophyta; class Magnoliopsida; order Brassicales; family Brassicaceae; genus Erysimum; species Erysimum cheiranthoides. The sequence goes on along the minus strand of CM022178.2, from coordinate 19,390,049 downwards.
TATGCCACAAATTATTGACCAAATTAGTCTGTCTTCTGCTAGAAACAAAATCAAAATGTGTAAAATAGTAGATTCCAATACGCAAAATTTCCTTTAAGAAAACAAAACCTTTGAAACTAGGAAACATATCTTACAGTTAACACAAACACAAGCTCTCTTTTCTTAATACGAAAACTTAAGCTCAAGGCGGATTCAATACTCAAACTCACTTGAAAACCAAATCAAACTATGAACAATTTACCAATTTACCTCACCATTCAAAAACCACAACGAACCCCAAAATCAGCGGCGACGGATACGACGGCGACAAGAACTCGGTGACAGTGATAACGAAGACATCAACGACGAAGACACCGACGATGAAGACAGCGACGGCGACGACATCGACATCTCCGACGACGAGAGCAACGACGATGAAGATAGCGACGGCGACGACATCGACATCTCCGGCGACGAGAGAAACGACGAGACTTCTGTTAAGAAAAAGAGAAGAATCGCGATTTGAGATTTATTGAATAAGGGTATTTTGGTATTTTTCCATTTAATGGGTAATTATAAAAAAATGAATAATTCAGATATGTGGTATTTTTGTCCCATAAACTAAAACAGTGGTATAGAGGAGAATTGCCCTAAAAACAATATATTTATTTAACAGATTCGTTTTATTTTTTTTACTGTTGATTTACATATCTCAATTATTGGTCTTTGATGATTATTTATATTTTTTTATTTGGTCTAAAAAATATGCTTCATGATGAGGACAATCATGATGTCATATACCTAAACATTTATTAATTTTAAAAGTTGTTTTCAGCTTTAACATATATTTATTTTAAAAATCAGCGATTTTTTTTTTTGTTATTCTTTTGGTAGAACAGATTTGCATTTGAGATTAGGAAATTAGAGTAAAATGAACAATTTAAAAAATAACTCGCAAATCAGCAAATTTTACAAATTTTCTTATATAATAAGCTGATTGTCATACAAATATAGGATCACAACCAAAATAAGGCCAAAACCGTGGTAGTCCCCACAAACAAGAGTAATAATACACATAGATTAGCATAAGATTGGAAGAAGTGGTTTATGTTGTGGACTTTGCAAATGCACATGACTTGGAACTAAACTTAATATTGGTGAGAAAGGGTCGACTGTCAATTAGGAGTCATTAGCAACAGCTTCTTTCGGTCGTGGAGGTTCGGGTGAAGGCAGAGTCAGTCAGTCAGGTGAGTTTGGTCACAAAATCACTAAAAACTGTATAATAACATGAAAAAACACCCAAAAAAACAAGAAAGAAAAATATTTAAGAGATATATGCATTCTAATTGGAATTTCTTTAATAGAAGATAAACAGGTTTGATACAAAATTATTATGCTTGAGTAAAGTTGTAAAATTATCCTTTAGTTCTACATAGAGCCGTCTCAAACTTTTCACATCCGTTAAATATTTAGCTACGATACTATACTTGTTAATCGCAACTTGAATCTGAATATATAAAGATAGTTTTAAAAGAAACAACAAGATCGTAAAGATATTGAAAACAATCGCAATACTTGGAATCTACACATCACCAGAAAAATAAGAAAAAACAGAAAGAAATTAAAGAGAAAATACGAAGAAGAAAGGCGTAGCCTTCCCTTTGCCTCTGATGACTTGCCGTTTGTATCCTTCAGAGAAAGATAACGGAACAGAGCTAACTTCCGTTAGCGGTAGCTTGAAAGCTTCTTAACGCCGCCGTCGTCTTTTTCCGTTTCTTCCTCCATATCTTTTTCTCTTCCTTAGGTTATTGACAAGGAGAGCTAACCGTTAGTGTTTCGTTTGTTCTTTTCTACGTCTATCTTCACCTCATTTATAATGCTTCATATGGTCCCATATCCAAACAATAATTAATTTATCACTGTTATTATTGTTCTAAAAATATTTAATTCTAAAATGTCTTTTAATTTGCTCAGTTTTATTTTCAACCCATGGAATCTTTTTCAAAGTTATACCTAACTCGGGTAAAAGTTTAATAAACATTTTGATAACGTGCATGTTCTACTTTTTAAAGAAATCCATTTGCGTTATTGCATTATATAGAAAATATATATTAAAGAGAAAATATATATATTAAAGCATACCGTCGTCTGCCCGAAACAGTTAGTTTTTTTTTTTTTTTTTTTTTTCGAAACAGTTAGTTCAAATGGTTTAATGGAAATAACACTAATTGTGAAACAATAAGTTTACTCTAACTCGATAAGGAGAGTGTATTAATTCAGTAACAACTACTTGTGGCCGTTTTACCGTAGAGAGTAAAACATCGATACCATATATAATCGATTTTACAGGAATAAAAAAATCAAATTACGTACAGAGCTTCAACAAGTAGATATTAAGTAAAACAGTTTGGAATCCAAACCGGAGGTAATAAATCTACATACATAGTATATAAATTTTGATCGTTAATATAGTAGAATCACATAATATATAATCGTCGTAATGTTTTTTGTATTTTGCAAAATGCAGATGAGACAACATAATCATGAAACAAAGCAACCAAACGTATATTATGAAACTTGATACTTGGCTAAAAAAAAATTCTAGCAAACACCAATTTTGTTATTGTGTATCTTGTAAATTAAAATAGCTGAAATGCTAAATTAAACCACGATCATATCACTCAATTGTACTGCAAATCAGCGATTTCAACCATAGTGTTGAAGCTAGTGGAGTAACATATATTAAAATTAAAAACAAAAACATATATTCAGAAAAAAGTATATTGTAAGGAAAACCAAGAAGGAAGGTATGACTTTGCTCAAAAAAAAAAAAAAAAGGTATGACAAGAAGTATCGAGGTGGTTTCTGCTGATGGAAGGAATTATTCTATAATTTGTGTTCGTCGGCATAGCTTTGCTATATTTATCTTCCACTTGTCGGAATTATACTAATATGTTATCTCAAGCTCGCAGCATAAATTATTGTTGCTGTTGCTAGTACTTTTTCTTACTTTATTATTAGGACTAATTTGCCAAATAACTAAAATTTACAAGTTTACTCGTATGTGTTAACAAAAACGTGTAATATCAAATAGCTAACAACTATTTATTTATGATTTACTTAACATCTACGTATGTTTTATGTATTTCTTCTATTATTGCATCTGCCTTCGTCCTAAATTCTTATTTTTTTAACCTCTTCATGACAATTAAACATAAAATTTATAGTTATATTATATACTAACGTCGTCATGTCCACTAGATATAACCTATACATATTTCAACAAAATAGAAATCATTAATTTTGTAAAATACTCATTTCCTAAGAGCTAATCTAAGTTTAGTGGTCATACGAGGACCACTTACCTCATCGACTCAACCCACTAATATTGAGTTTGTATCAGTTTGACAAAAAATACTTTATTTTTCAGAAAACTGCAAAAGAAAAAAAGAAAAAATATATATATATATATATATATATATATATGTGGAATTAATAATGACTTGCTCAGTTTTTGAAATTAGGATAGCACAAAAAAAAGTTTCTGAATGACCTTCTATGTTTTTCTTTTTTGTGTGCAAAAGCTTTGTTTCCATTAATCAGTAGATCAAGTGGTTATAGAGTTGAAGAAGTAGTTGGTTCTAACTAATACATGAATCATGATTAACATTTTCGACGACGTTTAGTACTCGTGGTTAAATGAATGACTGCCTTTGACCAATCAATTGAGATCTGTGCTTCTTTAAGCTATTTAGTTTTTGGGTGATCTACTACCAAACTAACCTTGTAACTTATTCTTGATAAAAGTTATTTAGTGATTGTTTTTTCGGGGCAAACCTGTGGTTAGTGACTTAAAGTCACGATACATGAAAAAAATTATTCGTTATATATTGAAGAAGAACGTAAAGTAGGGATGAACGTAAATATAATTATATATTGTATACAATTAATTAATTAATGTGTAGGCCTTTCTTTATATAGAATTGTAAAGCTCTTTACAACGTTTTATTTATAACAAAAATAGCAACGGACAATAATTCCGTCGAATAAGCACTAATTCCATTAAAGTGGGAGCTAGTAAGCACCAAGCACTAGTTCAACTCGTATCAATTTATTATATTTAAATCAATATATAAAACTTGTTTTAATTCCTTATTGAGAAAGGTTTGTCCACTTTAATTAAGTCTTATCCCAAATAGCGTTACTTTTACTTTTCTTTTAAATTATGAATAGTACTGAATTCACTATTTAGATATAGGACACTATGAAAATAAAAGGAACTCCATAAAAAACTAGTAATTATTTAAATATTTCACAATACATACACAAAGTTTATAGAATAATGGCTACACTAACCATAACGTTAAAAGTGTCGTCGTATATATAATTGCTCATATTTTTACATAATACAATATATGATTTAAATGTTAATAACCATACAACGATAATATTAATATATATGAGCAAAAATGATTTTAAAAAATTTTTAACAACAAAATGATTTATTTTTTATCTCAGTTTCAAACGCGGAAGAATGTATTTTTTCATAGAATCGTTCATTTAGCTTCAAACGGCATTGGTTTATTAGATGCAAAGGCACGGCTCCATCGACACAAGCAATGTGATTGTCACATGTAGAATGATTATAATTGATCTGGTGAGACGCGGACTATCTAGAACTTTCAAGTAAAAGACGATAAAAATTTGGTCTTATCCATTAGGCCATTCAAATTAATACTAATATATTTATATATCTCATGTATAATTAGACAGAACCAATGACGAATGATAATATAAGTATATTACTGCAGTGAAAGTACGAACCAATTATACAGGAATCTTATGTAACGTGGATCTTCAAGACACTTCCACGAATTAAACTGCAGGTTCAGAAACGCTAACACGTGTACTTATAACTTTTCTACATCGTTCTTCTCAACTCCAGGTGTCTCCATCTTCCTTTTATATCTACAATCTAAGCAATCCAAGTATAATCCACCACAACAAAAAGTATCAAATCTTGCTCTTCTTTTCAACTAATTTTACTAATCAATCATCAAGAACCAGATATGGCCGTCCGAGCAACGGTAAGTATTCAAAACGTAGTCGTTTTTGTGTATTTCATTTGGCCTTACGGTTTGACTATTTGACTTTTATCACTTTTATGTTTGAAGGGTCACTTGAAAAGCATGGTGCAGAGGTTAAGAACTTACACGACGGCGAACACACCGAGTTCGAAAGCGTATTCTACTGCAGCGATGGATTACGGTGGCCAGAGAACCGCCACCACGACAGCGGCGACGAAAGGTGACTTCACACCGGTTTACGTCTCCATAGGATTGATTTCATTGTCTGTATCTTTTGGTGTCTACACTGCGTATCTTCATCTCCACGAAAACCCTAGCGTGCGTGTCAACAAGAAGACAAGAGAGACTATTCCGGAGATTGAGGATCCGGATAGAGTTCTAAACGAAGCGGACCGGTTCGCGAACAGGTCGTGGTTCAGGAAGATAGCTCACATTCAAGAGTTTGACAAGCAGGATGTGATCTCCGACCCAATCAGGAAAGACCAGTTCGCTCATAAGCCTCGTGCCGTGACGCTTAAGGATGTGGGAGTTGATCCTAAGATGGCTTCGGCTCACTGAGGAGCTTTCTACGACTGGTTTATTTGTTTTTGTAGTTTCCATATTTCTGTCAAAATAAAGGAAACAACTTTAGTAGATCAAGAGTTTTGAAGTTGGTCGGTTAAGGTTATATCCGGTTTCTTCTTAATAAATGTATGTAACTATGTATTACAGAAAAAAAAAAAAAAAAAAAAAAAAAAAAAAAAAAAAAAACTATGTATTACAGTAATCAAACAACTTGAGTGTATTTCTGTGTTAATTAGTGACGAGCTTGTAAATATATAATAAAGGTTTCGGTTGAAATTTGGTTTTGAAACTAGTACCAATTTCGTTTTTTGGTTTTCTTTGGGTTTGGTTGTGTCATTGTGTGCTTCGAAATTTGGAAGTCGAAATACTAAAAATGGATGAGACAAAAATAGTTAGTTTCCTAACCTTCTAAAAGCGTCCGAGGATTTCATGAGCATTTTAATTTCTTCTAAATGAAGCGGATTGTCTGTTACATTGGGCTCAGGCCCAATAGTATGATCCAAGTGGGCGAGAATTTTGCACGTATGGAAGCTTGGTTTTGGATGGCGTGGCGATCTGTGATAGGTTAAAGTCACGTGGCAAGCGATATTCATTGGAAGAAGACTCGAGAAATGACGTTCGTAGGTCTAAAAATACGAAAAGACTGATAAGTATAATTAGGATATATCCGAGGAAACGTGAATTCTAAAACACATCTCATCTCCGATCTACTTCTCTGTCTTTGTTCGATTTTGAAACTCTGTCTCCTTCCCTTGAGATTGCGAGAATGAGAGAACGGATTCTTACATTCGCTTCGCTGCTTCTTGTAGCTTTGCTTTCTTTTTCGAATCTCTGCTACTGTGACGAGCAGACGGTAAATGTTTATTTCTTTGAAAAAGTTTCTGTTTTTATGGTTTGTTCATAGAATTCCAATAACATAGTATTTTTGTTTGTTCAGATCCTTTATGAATCGTTTGATGAGCCTTTTGATGGTCGCTGGATCGTTTCAGAGAAAGCTGAATACCAAGGTAAAGCTTCGATGTCGACATTAGATTTGTGTTTTGCTATTCTTTTGTTCGTTAGAATCAAAAGGGAGAATAAGTTGTGGTTTTATTGGTTTCCAGATTTAGAAATGTTTACTCTTTACTGGAAGTGGATAAAGAAACAGACTTTGTGTGAATCTGGAATTTTTTTTGTTAAAGCCTTTAAAAATTGCTTTTTGTTTGAACCCTTTAGGTGTATGGAAGCATGAGAAGAGTGAAGGGCATGATGATTATGGACTTCTAGTGAGTGAGAAAGCTAGAAAGTACGGAATTGTTAAAGTGCTTGATGAGCCACTTAACCTTAAAGAAGGAACTGTTGTTCTGCAATACGAGACTCGTTTCCAAGAAGGCCTTGAGTGTGGTGGTGCTTACTTAAAGTACCTTCGTCCTCAAGAAGCTGGATGGGTTCCTCAAGGTTTTGACAATGATTCTCCTTACTCTATCATGTTTGGACCTGACAAGTGTGGTGCTACTAACAAGGTGCATTTCATCTTGAAGCACAAGAATCCCAAGAGTGGCGAGTTTGTAGAGCACCATCTCAAGTTCCCTCCTTCTGTTCCATTTGACAAGCTTTCTCATGTTTACACTGCAATCTTGAAACCTGACAATGAGGTGAGGATTTTGGTTGACGGCGAGGAGAAGAAGAAGGGTAATTTACTCTCTGCTGAAGACTTTGAGCCTCCGTTGATTCCTTCCAAGACCATCCCTGATCCAGAGGACAAGAAACCAGAAGATTGGGATGAGAGAGCCAAGATTCCTGATCCTAATGCTGTTAAGCCTGATGACTGGGATGAGGATGCACCCATGGAGATCGAAGATGATGAAGCTGAAAAACCCGAAGGATGGTTGGATGATGAGCCTGAAGAGGTTGAAGACCCCGAAGCAAGCAAGCCGGAAGATTGGGATGATGAGGAAGATGGTGAGTGGGAGGCTCCTAAGGTTTCCAACCCCAAGTGTGAGGCAGCACCCGGATGTGGTGAATGGAAGAGACCGATGAAGAGGAACCCTGCTTACAAGGGCAAATGGAGCTCACCTCTCATAGATAATCCAGCTTACAAGGGAATCTGGAAACCCAGAGACATTCCAAACCCTGACTATTTTGAGCTTGACAGGCCGGATTTTGAACCCATTGCAGCGATTGGTATTGAGATCTGGACAATGCAAGACGGTATCTTATTTGACAACATCTTGATAGCTAAAGACGAGAAGGTTGCGGAAACGTACAGACAAAGCACTTGGAAGCCCAAGTTTGATGTTGAGAAAGAGAAACAAAAGGCAGAGGATGAAGCTGCTGGTGAGGCAGATGGTCTTAAGAGCTACCAGGTAAATTCACTTTCGCCACAAAATATGAAATGGTTATATATATTCTTTGTAATTATTTATTGTCTGTGCGTTGCTGCAGAAGAAGGTGTTTGACCTCTTGTACAAGGTTGCTGACATTCCTTTCTTAAGTGCGTACAAGTCAAAGATCATGGTAAGTTGTCATTTACAGACTTTTGAAACATGTTGTATGAAGAAGGAAGGTTCACTGAGAATCTGCAATTTTTGTTTGTAGGAACTCATCGAAAAAGCTGAAACACAGCCAAACTTAACCATCGGTGTTCTCATTTCCGTGGTGGTTGTCTTCCTCTCTCTCTTCTTCAAGCTCATATTTGGTGGTGCAAAGGTAGAAACATGTCAATTGTCATTTGGAATGTAATGTTATTGGCTTGGTTATAACGAAATTCGGGTATATTGTTACATGTAGGTTAATGTGGAAAAGAAGAAACCGGAAGCTGCAACAGAGGCCTCAACGAGCGAGGTAAAGACAGAGGAGAAGGAAGAAACGGCGGCTGCACCACGTAAGAGGCAGACGAGGCGTGAGAGTTAGAGAAAGAATGTTTAGATTTTGATTTTTGGGGTTCTTTTGTTTCAGTTTATCACCGTATAGACAGTAGTGGAATTGATACTAAGACAAGATTACAAGATTGTAATGTTTTTTTTTTTTGTTTTTTGTATGCTTTTAGTTTTACTTGAATCTGAATGTGGATCAACAACATTTGAGTTTGAAATTTGATAACAAATCACCATTTTTCACATCTTTATCTTGTCTTGCGGAAATATCTTCCACCCTTGATGGTAGTGGTTGACTACTGATAGCAATAGCACCAAGACTTTTGTATGAAAACACGTATAGCAGAATTGGCCCTTCAGAAGACACAAATGGAGAGACTACTAAGAGAGAAACTTCTATGCAATTCACCTGTCATTGAATGATGAAATCTCTGATGTGAGGCGTACACCAATCAGAGTATTCTCTTTACACTTGTCAATTATGCTTATCAATCAATTGCTAGAGAAGATCAAGTCACAACTCTAGCCTCGTGGCAAAAGACCACATGAAAGCCCACTTGTTTATTTCCAATATATAATTCTTACCAGAAAAGGACGAGTTTCTCCACTTATCTCAGACAAACATTTTTTAAATTACATGAAGTATAGCATAGCTTAACGCAAATCGGAAGCACAACGAATCTATGTGAAAGAGACTCTTGTGGACTTGATTCTTTTTGATCTCTCTTCTTATTCTAATGTGACATGAGGATAGTTGAATAATATTGCGCTTAAGAAAAGGAAAGAAAAGTTAAGACCACAAAAACGGTAAGCATGGTTCAAACTTCCCCTTATTTCAAGTCCTACATGGAAAATTTCTGTCAAGTCTATAACAACCAAAAAAAGTATAAATTAAAAGAAGAAGAAGAAGAAGAAGAAGAAGAAAAGAAGATTCTAAAACGTTACAAAAAGTTCGACATGGCTTTAAACTCTTTAGAGAAACCAACCAACGCTTCTCTCCCTACCTCATGGTCCCTTTGAACCATATCACAACATATATCAGTTTTATAATTTACCGACGACCACCGGCAGGCTTTCTGGCCGGACCAGTGTCCTCATCATCGGATTGAATGTCACCGTACTGCCAGATTCCAATTCTCGACTTGCGAGCTTCATCTTGGAACTTCTCTAGAGCATCAAGAGCCGCCTGTTTGTCTTTGTGCCCCCATTTCTTACGTTTCTCCATTCTCGCTATTCCTTCCTGTTCATCATCATCATCATCATCATCATCATCAAAACCACACTTTCCCTCTCATATATTCCAAATTTTGGAAATGTTTTTTAGAAAGAGAAAATTGACCTGAAGCATTGCAGCGTTTACAGAGATCTCATCATCGACAGCAATGAGAGTGACAGCGAATTCAGTTCCAGTGCCTTGGCCTTTGGCTTTGCCTCCAGTTGTGTCTCTTTCTTCAATCACTGCTTTGAATTCTTTACCACTACCCAGCGTCACCGTATGCAAATACTCTCCGGCTTCAGGACCAAAGTCTTCTTCCAAGCTTGGAACCTTTATGTAGGCAAGTCTGCAGAGCTGAGCAAGCCCTGGTGCTGCGGATACCGAAGGGTCGATTGGTCGGATTGCGCTGTACGGGACTGTCTCTTGGTTTCCATAATCGATGTAGAACACTTCGAATTTTTCATCTGGGGATTGAACCGCTGCTCGGGGTGCATTCACAATCTGAACACAAGAATTGATTAAATGAATAAGCAAGCAGCAAAGAAGGCTCAAAAATAAAGAAAATGAAGTGGAATTTACCATTGCACGGTTCCAGGAGTTATCAAGGCTAAACTGTGCGAGGACGATGTCACCTCTCTTAGGATTAAAGGATCCAATAATGGGAGCGTCTTTAACACTCAAGGATGCAAGCTGGTTCTGAATCGAAGCTGTTTTCTGATCTCCAGCAGGTTGAACATAGAACCGACCACCTCCAAGTACTTCTGTAACAATAACCTGTAATCGTAGGCAATGAAAAGAAATTGAAGAGGTTTACTTATTACTATACATAAAAAGGATGAGTTTTGTGAAGAATCATGTGGATATATATTCACCTTTAAGGTCTCCTTTTGCCTGGTGTCTACGGTATTAGTATTTCCGTTTGAGACTTCTTCTCCTTCAACATAGTTTTCCCATATCTGAAATACATCAAAACGATTTAGCAAATCACGGTTTGAAAGAGAGGATTTTCTTTACTAAACATTTATTGCTTGCCACCTTCAGTTTTTGGTTTTTAGCAGATCTCTCTGCCTGTTCAAGAAGATGTGCTTCGGCAATCCTGTCTGCACCAAAGCTAGTCTGCATTTTTGCTAAGCCAGCTTCAAGCAGAACTGTCGCCACATTTGTCCTCGACTCCCACATTGATCCCAAGAAAGTACCGGTTCTATCCACGGTTTCAACTTCAATCTGTGTGATTATATAATATACTATGAAAAACCATATAGGAGAATAGGAAACTGAGATGTAGTTTTAGTCGTGCATTTGGTTTACCTCAACATCTCTCTGCATGATCCTACGTCTCATTACAGAGATAGCTTCGTCTGAAAAAGGTTCGCCACGGCCAGGACATCTGACTCCAGAGAATGAAAAGGCAATGCTACATGTTATCTTTGGGATATACAGCTTAAACCGATGTCCGCTGAGGACATATTCCACAACAGCGGGTATTCTCCTAATTCTTTGCAGGGATGGCAGGAAATCTTTAGCTTTTTTAGCAGCCGACTGAGTCAAATATATGCTTAGCAATTAGATTACTGAATAAGGCCAGTGAGAAAAACAAGTTTATTTATATAGATAAATTTACTAACCACAGTTAGGTCTGTGATGTGCATGGCTGGAGATTCTTTGGCAGAATGGATTCCTTTCTTTCCAGACAGAGCACGGGCTTCAGCAGCCAGAAGGGCATCATAATGATTTGATCGCTCTTCAAAATCTCTATGTCTAACCACATTTCCAAAACCACGGGAAAGAACGAGCTCAGCAATATTCACTCCAGCCGGCTGACCGCCAGCAACTGCTGCAGCAGATGATGCAGCCACTTCATCGGAATCACCTTTGGCAGGAGATGGAAGGAACACAGAGCCAAAATCCATGACCCTAGAGTCAGCAGCTCCAGATGTGGTAGCACCATCTGCTGGGGTGACTTTCCTCGAGTATTCCATTTGGACAATAACCTGTTGCAGGAAACGGGAAATTAAATCTTGTTCATATGTGGGCACAAAGGAAATGATTAGAGTAAAAGGCTCAACGCAATACCTGTTTGCCAATAAGTCGTTGTCTCAGAAATTCTCTAGCTTCCCGAGCATAAGGAGCTGGTTTCTCTTCTCTGCGTGGGTTACCCATTTTTGGAGATCTGATACTCGAAAGACAGACCCGTCTCTCTGCCGCTGGGCTCCCAAATGGAACAGCATCATCGGCAACTATAACACAATCCCCACTCACCACTTCCACTACCTAAAGAGAGATAAAACCAATGACTCAGTAAGCAAAGGAGAAAGACAGTATTTAAAAAAAAAGAATTTGGCCATGGCCAGGACATTTTACCTTTCCCGTAAAGTTCTGGTCATGAATTGCCTTAGAGTTTGTAGCTGGAGGAACGTAGTTTGCCCACATTTTAACTCTATTTTTCTTGCATTGAAGTTCTGCAGCTTTTAACTTTTTCTTAGCTTCTTCCTCCATCATGTTGGCACTCCATTCAACAAATTTAGCAAGACCCTAAGGAAGAAATAATAGCAACCAATGTCATTAACTTTGTTTCAACAACATAGAAGATCAAATACCTCAGTAATTTTGTATTAGAGATCCAAAAACTGACCAATAGAATTACAAACTAATATATAACGAAGAAAATTGTATATCTAACAACAAAAAAGTAGTTTCTACCACTTCTCGCTAAGGTAGAGCAAAATCATTATCAGTCATTAACTTAATATGCAACTCATGTTGAAAACAGAATAACTGCTTAATTTAAGCACATACATTTTCAACGAGCTCCAAACCCAAGTCTTTAACTGTTTCTCCATCAGAATAATGAACTGAACCAATCAGATTGTTGAATTTGTCAACGCCTTCAAGAACAATGCGAACCTGCAATATCCAGCTCAACTTGAGATTGTCCAAATGGCAAATACAGATAAACAGGAAAGAAGTTGTTGAGAAAACCCCTTACATCTCTACTAAGAACACGGTGCTCGGTAAAGTACTTGGCATCAGTTGCAAATGGATCAGAGGTAACCTCAACAGACGATGCTGCAGAGGCAGCAAGTCTCTGAGCTGACGTTAGAGGACCTCGTGACTCAGCAGCAACATCTCCATTCGGCTCATCTGGAACTGTCTCAACAACACTTCCATTTGTGGTCCGCCTTCCCATTGATGGAGACTACATTGAAAGAGAAAAATCGCTGACTGTGTTTCAAAGTGATAGGTTAAAATGCCAACCTTGCACGCAGCAAGATCAGGGGAACAGTTTAATTACCTGGACTCCAGCAACAAATACTTGCACAAATTGGAACTCTGGAAGAAGATAAACCCGAATAGTACTTCCGTCACGGACTTGCTCCACAATACCTTCCATCGGCTTACCCTTGTTTGCAGCTAAAAGACCCATGGCATCAAAGCCAGAAGAATCTCCAATGGCAGAAGGAGGAAGATTTCTGATAGATTCCTCAGCAGCACCAGGAACCTGGAGTCAGGTAAAATCCATCATCAAGTCAATAACACATTACATAATTTGGAAAATTACGCAAGGAAGAGAAGACCAACCTTGCTCCAACGACCATATCCTTCCTGCTTGGCCTGCTCTTCGAGCTGTCGCAACTCTGCAATGTAAGGGCTAACCTTATCCTGATTCTGCTGACCTGCTTCCCTAACCTGTCCACAGTACAGGAATTCCACCCTCATGTCAGAAACCTAAGGTATCACCACTATATTTCAGAACACATCATCTCGAGTGTAATAAACGCTTATCACCTTTGCCCAACCATTTTTAACAACAAGTTTGGCAATATTTTCGTTGCCAAGGAAAACAGAGCCAAATTCTCTTCCAGCAATAGCTTCCACTTTGTAATCCACTTTGAAAGCAACCTCCTGTTAAAGAAAAAGCATACACTTAAGATGAGAAATTATAGTCAATCTCAATAAATTAAGAATTTTGACTTCGCACCTTTCCTATGCAAAGCTTCCTCAAAAATTCCTTGCTTTCCCATGCAAAAGGCTCATCTATACCTCCCCTGCGAGCCTAAAAAGATGAAAACCAAACAAAATGACAGTTTAATTCCAACAAAAAATAACGTAATAAGCAGAAGGAAAAAAAATTCAATATCAAAATAATATTTTTTTTTTTCCTTTAGGACACTTTCTGATTGGTTGTGATGAAAGCTTTAGTGTTAAACATTAATATCTGGCAAAGCTTTAGATTAAACTGACCATCTTAGGTGCCATAAGAGAAGATAAAGTAATGGTCTTTTCCGGTGGGGGTCCAGGTCTGCTGTGGGTCAACGCCGTGATCACTAAGCAGTCTCCGGAGGTTACAGCTTTCACTCTTCCTTTGAGCCATTGGTTCTCAGCCGCCGATGCCATGTTTGACTGGCTAAAACCTGCACCAAAGACACATTTCAATCAAAATCAGATTAAAACACTCAAAGACGCATCATTGATTGCATAAAATAACATTCTATGTTTCTTTTCAAAGTCGTGCATTGGTAAACTATATGATCAAACTTCAATTTGGGCCGTTCAGATAATCGAAACCACGAACGACAAAAAGCAGCATGCATCGATTAAAAAGGTTATATAATTCGTCCTCAATGAATAAAAAAAATGTACATTCGTCTCGATCTGCACTATAAACTTTGATCGAGTTAACCAAACCAATTAGACAATAAACTATAAACGCTCGTTTAGATCAGAATTAATCGAAAAGGATCAATTGACTCAGCAAAATGAATAGATCTACATGAATTCTTCGATAATTCCGACGAACATACCTTGATTAAAACCAAATGAGATAGATAAACTAGATCTGGATAAGAATCTCTCTTTTCTCTCTCTGATTCAATCTGTGATTGAATACAAAAGAGACGGAGAAGAATAAGAAGAAAGAGATGAAGAGAGAAGCTCTGAGTTTGGGACAATAACAGTTTAACGGCGGATCTCGAGATAGGAAGAGCTCAGGGGATTTGTGCAGCAGAGGAGGTAAAAGAAATATAAACAGAGGAGAGAGGGAGATCACTCAGAGATGATATGCATTTGTCTGTTTTAACCTCCGTATTTCGAATATACAGTAAAACCTCTATAAATTAATAACGTTGGGACCGTGAAATTTTATTAATTTATAGAGGTTTTAATTTATCGATAAATTAATAATTATTAATTTATAGAGATATTTGTAAATTTTTTTAAAAGATTACTTAAAAAGTTAAGTTTTTTTGTTATAATCAATAGTCTTCTCAAATCAATTACAAATAAGGTAATAGTTATCATGTCTAACCAATAACATCAAAAGTTTTTGATGCATTGAAAATATTATAAAAGAATTTTAACAAAAATTAATGCAAATTCAAGAAAAAACAAACAACACATGAGTCATATTTCACTAAATATTTTCATATATAACATATTTATAAATATATTTTGATATATTTATAAAATTATTAATTTATAATGTTAATGGGACCATACATTTACATAGGATTTTCTAAAAAATTATTATCTTATTATTTTATCGAATTATGTCAAAATTTACATTGGTTCCAACTCGGAACCGAAGAAATTTATTAATTTATAGAGGTTATTAATTTATCGAGTATTAATTTATAGAGGTTCTACTGTATTACGTGTAGGTGCCATTTCTTAGATTTTGTTTTTACGGAAAAGAGTTTGTTTTAAGGTCGTACCGAGGTAAAGTGAAAATCACCTTGTCCTGTTTCATTTTAGAAGTTAACCCACTAGACAATCTCAACCCTAAAAGCCTACTTACCAGATTTTGCATACACAGGTCCTTGTGATTATTTTCTTTCAAATTTTATACATTTTATAATTCTATACAATTTTACATTCGATTCAGATCTACACAAAATTGCTTATCGGAATCATTGATAAATCACATTTCCGCTATTTGGTTTGGTAGCAATTTGGATAAATAATTCAAACAGATTATTCTTTTGGGTCTAGATATTCGAATCTCTCCATTTATGGTTTGGGGTTTTATACACTTTTGTGACCATTTATGGTTTTGGTTAAATATAGGGCAATTTTGTAAGACCCGAGGAACTAAATTGCATGTGACTTTGCACAATTTTATAAATAAGAGCAAAATTTGTGAACCCCAAAATAAATATCAAGTCAACTCTTTTTTTTTTGTTACTAAGAAAGAAATTTACAAATGTATCAAGTCAACTTTCGTCGTTGAATATCTTCTATTAGCTGAGTATTAATAGCTGCTGGGTATTAGTAATAAATAATTCTACTGTTTTCATTGACTAGATAATACTATCTTAACTTCTTTTTCAATGAATGAAATAAAATTACAAAGATGTGTTTCTTTAATTGGTTCTCAGGTTTTTAAATAAAAACTCATGTTACATTTACATAATGTATTAGAGTTTAATGATAACAGCCCGTAAATATTTCTTTTTTTTTTTTGTCAAACCCGTAAATATTTCATTGATACTACAAGAATGCAATTTTATTTAATGATATGCCATTCTATCCTAATTAATTAATTTGTACTAGTAATAGAGATCGTAACTAGAACGCCAAGGTCGTTAAGTCAAAGGTGTAGAGTACAATAAATTCCCACCCACAAAACTCGCCGAACACACACAACTAATTAAATACGTACCAAATTCTATACCCACGCCTTTCCCATTTCCTCTTCTTGTAAAGCAAAAGATACAATTTCAAAACACATTACACGACAGCGACCGAGAAAACAAAACAACACAAATAACACGTGTATATTTCCACTTTCATATCAGCACCATATATTCCAAATTTCCAATCACCGTCGGTCACGTTCGATATGGAAACAAAACCCTTTCACGGATTAATCATTAGACAAATTGACAAAATCCCAATAACAACTCTAATAAATTATTTATATCATTAAATAAACGATCCGGTTGTGTCCATTACGAAGCATGATCGTCAAGAACAGCCCCAACCAAATGTTCATTTCATAACATTGACTTGATAAGTCATTATCATTAGGACAGAAACAAAATGTTATAACATACAGTAACTTCGTAACATATGTTTTAACTTCCTGATAACAAAACACACAACATTGATTTGACTATTTCCTAATGTAGCAAAAGAAATTAGAAAAATACTCAAATGTGAAACCTTCGGGGAGGGATTAATGCCCGAGGTGGGTTCGGTATCGAGTCATCCGGTCCAAGATCATCAATAGGCGGTCGCTTTCTATGAGCATCGGTAACTGATTGGTACGCCATACCCAATGCTAAAGCCTACCACACAACCAAATATACTTAAAGGAAGTTCAAAAATGAAATGATCGCAATTTTCTTAAATTTTACCGCACATGAAAGATATATTTTTCGTTTAGATCTACTTACGATGTGATCACGTTCTGGCGGAGCATAAATTCCAGCATTGATCGTTGTCCTTCTCCGGCAACTGTTGGTTGGTGGATCTGATATGTTCTTGAAACCTGTCGGAATCACTAGAACCGGTAAACCAACAAGGTTTCCCATACAGACTTTCTCCCAATCAGTCACGTTTCCAACAAACGCATCGACCGTAAAGCTCTTCTCGACTTCTCGAATCAACTTCCCACGAGCTCTCTGCGCCTAAACCGGTAAATCAGGTAACCGGACATAATCATCACAAAACCGACCCATAAACCAAAATGAAAACGTAGGAATGGGTAAAAACCTGAATGTAATCTACGGCTGTAACTACACGAGCACGTCGTAACTCAACCGGCCATTGATCTTGAGCTTCATAGAGATCATCTTGACCGGTTCTTTGCCATTCATCAAAATGAGCTAACATGTCTACGTCCATTGTGAAATTCAATATCCCTTGAACCGAGTCCACTGTATAATTTAGCTTGAAAGGAACCATATTGACACCTTTCGACCCAAGAACTTCCACCACCTGAAGAAGTCAAATGTCAAATCAACACATACCGAAAATCCGGTTTCATTATTCTGAATGCAAACACCATTTCACTATTTGTTTACCTTCATGTCAGCATCTTTGGTATACCCAACAGTGAGTTTTGTGATATCCACGGAGAAAGGATCTTCAAACGCGATCTCTCTAGATGAGAGATCATCGGGATCTTTCCCTTTGATAGCGTCGAGGATTATAGCGCAATCCGCTGCTGTTCTGCAGAAAGGTCCCAGCTTATCCTGTAAAAGGAGTTGGAGCTTTAAAGTTCTATATTCTGAAGTGTCGCTCTGTTTGCACGTTAAGACCACTGCTATTTGTACCATACCAGACTCTCAGATATGCTCATCACTCCGGTTCTGCCAACGCTCCCAAATGTCGGACGCAATGCTGTTACGCCACACCGTGCTGCAGGGTATGTCATTGAACCTGCTGTCTCAGAGCCTATGGCAAACGGAACCATACCTGATAAAAAGTTTTTACCAAAAAAATAGGAAAAAAACTGTTTATACTTCAGCTTTAGCCATACTGATAATCTTGATTCATTTTTCTATGAAAACTAACCAGCCGATGTGGACGCAGCGGGTCCAGCTGATGACCCGGTAGAGAATTCCTCGATATTCCACGGGTTTCTAGTCCGTCCCTCGAACCAGATGTCATCATAAGCCAGAGAACCTGTAACGAGCTTTGCTACTAAAACTGCACCTGAAGCTTTTAATCTTAAAAAAAAAAAAACCAAGAGTTCAATTAACATTGTCAAGTTAACTCCAATAGAACAAAAAGTAAAATCAATGAACATGGTGAAAAATTATTGTCAGTGCCTTTTGTAAACCCATGCTTCAATATCAAGAACTTGGTCTTTGAACGAAGTTGAACCCCATGTTGTTCTGTATCCGGGAACGACAACTATATCCTTTAAACCATATGGAATCCCATGAAGAGGTCCTATCACACACACAAATATCAAATCAGAATCTTGAAACACCAACTGGTCACTAATCCATCAAACAGATTATATCGCATGAGAGGAAGATACCAAGATAAGTTCCTTGAGAGAGCAAATCATCAGCTGCTTTGGCTTGTGTGTATGCCAATTCTTCAGTATAAGTGACTACCGCTTCAAGAACATGATTGTACCTTTGTTTTGCAAGAATCCCCGTTAACAACATCAGATCATGTGAAATTCACTGCAAACACTCGGTGAGAACAGAAGATCCCTTACCGTTTTAATTGCTTGAGATAAATCCTAACTAGTTCCTCGGAAGTAACTTGTCTCGTCTTTATAAGTTCTCCGAGCTCAAGAACCTGCCCATAATGCCCTTTTTACTCAGATGAATCTACCAATCTATTGAAATAACAACATTAAAAAAGGAGATGACTTACACTCATAAAAGCGATATCTTCTTCATTTCTAGGAAGTTTTACTCCGGATGCCGAAGGGTATTTGAATCTCTTTCCTTGTACTCGTGGAACTTCTCTGTTCCAAGACGGATTAAACACCAACGGGGATGAATTTTCCAACCCGCCATTCTTAGTAGCAACTAGTTTCCGGTTGGCTCGATATATAGGGACGTTCATTTCAGTGGCACCCTTCGCAATCTCCTGAATCTATATATACCCCCAAACATTAAAACTCCATTCTGATAACTGATAAGTAAAAACATATACTTTCTAACTGAAACAATGATTTAAACCAAAATGGCTTATCCATGTTTCTCCTCTTCAAGAATCAAAGACTTACTTTGGTTTCATTGAAGAATTCAGAATCAATCAACTCAAACATGCTCTGCAGACACTTAGCTTCCACAGTCTTCTCTGGTAGTTCAGTTTGAGTAATGTTTACTGTCCTGATCATGAACATTATAATTTAACATCAGCTCATTTAAAACCAACAAAATTGAAAAACAAAATCAGATTTTTCTACCTCGACAAAGATGTAATCTTACGGCAAGGAACACCCACTTTCCGGTCCAGAAGTTTCCACAGTTTCTTACAATGTCTCACCATTTGAATAGAGGGCTGACATGGAAGACGAAAGGAGACTAAATCGGAGCAGAGAAGTTTCGACTCAGAAGGATTTGCGTCCGTGCAAAAGACCCTTAAACCTAGGAGAAGGAGTAGGAGTAGAAGCCAATCACATGTACGAAGTGAGCCACGCTTCGCTAAGCAAGGTCGTGGGCTTGGAGCCCACGTGGCGATGGATGAGAGCACCATCGTCTCGGCTGGTGATTCATGATTCGGGCTTGATAACGGTGACATTGACGGTGAATCGCTCTTTTTTAGTACTTTGGAGTGAGGAGAAAAAGACGGCCGTTGACTGTGATTCTGCTCCGGTGAATGAACTCAAGTCGAATCGATCCTTAATTTGACGATAAATGATTAATTTAAATATAAATTACAATTAAATATATAGATGGCTAAACCGGGTTTTTTTTTTCCAGAGTTTCAGAAATTTTGATCGCAAGGCCGGTTTTTGTCTCAATTCAATAGTTTTCCATTATCGACTTCTCAGTCACATGTCCTTTACTTTTCTTGTTTGTTTTTTTCTCCGTTTTGGATAAAATTCTTGTTTTAATTTTTGCCACCTTTTCTAGAAGAATGCTTGCGCTGTTCTCTTCCCTCAATAAGACAATAAGAATTCGATATCAAGAAATATACGTGTTTCTTTTAATGATCATCTTTTTTTATTTGCTATGTAATGTAGCCTATGTTACGTTTAAGCAAAAACCCAAAGAAATATGTAGAGGTCAGCTGCATCATATAATAGAACGTGTTGAGGAAGGTCAAGAATAAAGGAAACGAGTTTGAGATATCCGTTGAACCGCGTCTACCATTAATCACGTAACCACCCACCGTGGTCTAATTAGTGACACAAAATAATACTAAGTCTTTTGATGGAAAAGAATGATGGTAAAAGATAAATGTACAAAATTAAAAATGATCAAAAATATTGTTAAGATATGTATATATGTTGTTTTGTTTTGTTTTTATCTCATTCATTTTATTATTGCTTGTTTGATTGGCAACAAGTCAGCTAATACTGATATTTTGAAAATTTAAGATGTTTGGATGTGGATCGGTGGCTTTCGCATTGTACCTATATAAATTAGAAAAGATTGTGAAAGTGATGATTAAAATTAATTTACGTTAAGATCTCATATTGTTTAATAAAATTAAATTCAGAATAAATTGACTTTATGTTTATTATGAGTGTATGATTATCACATTGTTAAATGATTATGATTTATATTGTATTAAATTAAATTTACGTTTACAATTAATGTCAACTTTAGAAAGAGCTCTTCTATTATTTTTTTGTAAATATTTCAAAGCATACTAGCATACATTGTTTCACGATCATATCTATTAAATAGTAACTCCTTACAAATGGTACTCCATATGTTTAATTTAATTTTATTTATACACTTCAATAATTATGGTTCGGTTGATTGAGATAAAAATTGATAAAAGTATAAATTTTGAAAACTAGTGTGAATGTCGATTATCGTAGTTTTATTTTTCCTTTCATTTTCAATTAGTATAGATATTCTTTTCAATATTAAAAGATAACACGTGGCGTTCATAAAACTCCAACCGTGTTGAGTTTTCGTCCGCTGCATCCAACTTATCAACCGTATAAAAAAAATAAAATCAAACGTATAAAATAAATAAAAGTGACAATAATAATAATTAATAAATATATGTATATATATGTCCAGCTAGATTGATTGCTTCGGTGCCTTCAAAAGTAAAAACAAAAAAAAAACAAAGCTTTCTTTCAATTGTGAGAATCGTACACCTTCTTATCGTCTTCTACAGCGTTTCTCCTTGAAGATTTCTTCTGCTCATTTTGTTGGGTAAATCTTTGGGACTTCATCTCTAACCATTATCCATTATTGTTATACTTAAATCTAAGTTTTCTTCGTGTTGCGTCCTACTAATGGGATCGTACTTTCGTAAAGTTTTTGTAATAAAATTCTACAAAAAAGTAAACTTTTCGTGAATATTTCAATTGATAGCTGGATTTGGAAATTTTCCTATTCAGCGTTGTTTTCCCACCCGCTTTTATTGCGTTTTTAGTTTCTTTATTTTCTCTTCTTGTTCAAGGCGACGAACCAGATAAATTTTGATTTTTTTTTTGTTTTAAAAAATAAAAAATAGTGAAGAGAATCGAAGAACCCTAATCTGATTTCTGGGTAGGGCAGTGGTATTCGATCTGATCTGCGGTTCGTTGATTCAGAATTAGAATATTCCTGGGAAATTCTGTAAGTTGTTTTATGATGATATGATGGAATATATTCTTCTAAATCCAATTTAACTCAAATCACAAACCATTTACCAAGTTGGTCTGATTGTTACCAATTTTGTAAAGAACGTTGTAAAATAGTGATAGATTTGCATATCAGTAGCTATTCCTTAGTTGCTGAGTTAGAACACGTTCATTGATGCATAGCTGTTTTTGTAATTAGTTTTGGATCACTTGATTCTTGATAGTTTTAGTAATGTGGCTTTTCTCAGGATCTGGTTCATATCTCATGTCTGGTTAGTAGGGGCATTGTTAAGTTTGGCTCATTCTAATTCCTTTATTGTCAAGTTGAAAAGTGAACCACAGATCTCTTCCTATTTTCTGGTTTTCTGCTTCGTGTTCTATGTAGCTAATTTCTCATTCTTCAGGTTCAGTTTCATACTCTAACCAAGATGCAGCTCAAGGTCCCTGAACATCAGGTTGCAGGACACATTGCTAAAGACGGGAAGCCTGGTCCCCTTGTAGATGACAAGGGTCGGTTCTTCAAGCCACTCCAGGGAGATTCTCGTGGTGAAATCGAGGTCAAGTTTTACGAATCTTTCTCAACCAACACACAGGTTTCAGATCACATCCGCAAATTTTTCCCAGTGTATCACGGCACTCAAGCAGTTGAAGGTTCTGATGGAGCACTCATGATGGTGCTGGAAAATCTTCTTTCCGATTACTCAAAACCATCCGTAATGGATGTTAAGATGGGTTCAAGAACGTGGTATCCTGATGCATCTGAAGAATACATCCAAAGATGTTTAAGGAAAGACATGGGTACCACCACTGTGTCATCGGGTTTCAGGATCTCTGGTTTTGAAGTGTATGATCACAAAGAATTGAGTTTCTGGAAGCCCGATAGGAAGCTTCTTCGCGGGCTCAAAGTCGATGGAGCGAAATTGGCTCTGAGGAAGTTTGTATCATCAAACACACTTTCGGACATGGGTTCGAAACCCGACTCTGCTTTTGTGTCCAGTGTTTACGGGGGTGCCAACGGGATCTTAACACAGTTGTTGGAGCTCAAGACCTGGTTCGAGAACCAAACGCTCTACCATTTCAACTCTTGTTCCATCCTAATGGTGTATGAGAATGAATCCATCTTAAAAGGAGGTGATGATGTTGATGCTCGACCACAAGTCAAGCTGGTGGATTTTGCTCATGTTCTTGATGGTAATGGTGTCATTGACCATAACTTCTTGGGTGGTCTCTGTTCTTTCATTAACGTCATTCGTGATATTCTTCAGAACCCAGATGAGTCTGCAGATTCTTAGATTAAGTGTTTATTTATTTTTGGCTTGGCTGATTCCATTGTTTTGGATATAAACTATGTCTCCTTCACATATGTACTTGGTTTACCCAAAGAGCATACATTCGTACTCTTTTCTCACGACTTTTCCTATTCTAGGCATATAAAAAGTTTCTATATTTGGATTTACTTTAATTGCGATTTATGAATAAAAGATATTTTTTCGGATAATCTTATATTAATGCTACAGGCTACAGCAAGAAAGTTTAGAGACAAAAGTGAAATAATTCAAACTACTGGTAAATATTGGTAAATATTGGTAAATAATGAAGTGTTTATTTGCAGAGAAATCCCAAATATTACTAAAAGTATAGGGACTGAAATGAAATCGTCTTCTATTTAAATCACTCTGCTCTGCCTTCTCTTTTCAAATTCCCGTCTCGCGCGCATCGTGAAGAAGAAGAAGAAGAAGAAGACGACGACTGATTGAGAATGGTGCTCGTATGTTTCATCTTGGATCTCCGGAATATCTCTCCTTCTCTGATCGGAGATCTAAAGCAGGTCTCTCTCTCTAAGATTATTTTCATGTGCAGTAGATTTTTGGTCTAGATCGCTCAATCTTTCTGTTGACTGAATTTGATTGTCGTTTTCGTTACTGAGGCTCGAATTTGATTGTTGATGCGAATTTCGTCTTCGTTTCTGAATCTCGAATTTGATTGTTGCTGCTCGATTCTGAATCTCCTGATTTGATTGTTGCTGCGAATTTTGTTGTTGCGACTTTCGTCTTCGTCTTCGTTTCTGAAGGTGGAATTTGATTGATGCTTGCAATTTTTGTTCTGGATTGTGAATTCGAATGTGATCGTTGCTGCAAATTTTGTACTCGATTCTGAAGCTCGGATTCGATTGTTATTGCGAATTTTGTAGTTGTTTCTGAAGCTCGGCAATTTATACGCCATTTCGTCTCCGGTAGATTCTCTCACTGATCGGGTTGGGTTGTGTTATCTCCTGAAGGATCGGATTTCTGGAAACGATCAGGTTATACTCATCATCGATCTTTGTTTTCTTCTACTTTCGGTGGTTGTGTGTGGTTTTCTCAAGCTTTACGGATCTACCAGTTGAAATTTGCGTACACTCCCAGTGGAAACTTCTGTCTTCGAGACTTCCATCACGCTGTTAACAGCTTGCCTTTGGATGCGTTCTTACCTGAGATCGATGAATCCGGAGCCATGTCTTGCAGAGGTCTCTCACTTCGTCTATTTAACTATCTTTAGTTTCCTGGTAAATTTCATGATTGTTAATCTTACTGAATTGTTCATAGATCTTAAGCTATCAAGTGTTCTGTGTGATCGAGCTTTGTACTCATGGGGAGGTAGAGACATTATGAGGAAAGTTATCGTGCTGAGTTCTTGCTTCCCTGAAGATATGGACTCTGAAGCGAGAAACACTCTTATGGTCAGTCAAAGACTATATTTGTTAGTGCTTTAGCTTTTTTCCTCAGTTCTGAGTCTATTTGCTACAGGCTGCAGGAGATAAATGTGTCTCAGTTGAGTTTCTTTTGCTTGAGAAGAAAGCAGTCCATCTGAGCTACACACAGGAGAAGATTAATAGATTCCTCAGATGTCTATCGGATCTTGACAATTGTTCATTTCAAACCTGCATCCCTGGTAGGTTCCATATAACTAGCTGCCTTTCATATTCTTTTTCACACACAGTATCAGATCTTTCTCAGATTTTGATGGCTGGTTCCTTAAAGTAGTTTTCCTTATCATAAGATTTCTGGACTAGTTTAATCGTTCTAATCTATTATCTGTAAAGAGGTTTTGAATCCATCACGAGGCAACACAAGAATAGTACTGATCCGTTCTTTGCATTCAGATGGAAAATCACTTCATGGCCTTGAAAAGAGATGGCTTCAGGATCTAAAGGATGACAATGGAGAATCACTGCAGGCCCAGTTAATCTTCAAAAGTAACATTGTCAGTTCAGTCAACAAGATCTTCTGCAATTTTACTGCAGCCGTAAATCAGATTGTCGACGGATTTAGCCCTTGTCGAGTACTGAGCATACCCCTAAACTTGAATCTTTCTCCCAATAAGCTTACTCTTTGCATCGTTAGGCCAACATTGGATACTGTCATATTGTAGGTTTCATAAGTTACTTCAGCTAATGCTCATCCTCTTTGTTGCTGATTACAGACATGCAGGTGCCACGGCATCTCATTACGAGATTCAGTGGAAAGCACTACAGAGAAGCTGCAATGCTCCGTAACCAGTCTTGAACTTGGAAAATATGATGTGATTGAAAATTCTGTGAAAGTTGGCGACAGAACTGTCCTGTTTTTGCCTTCAATCCATAGCCTCCAGAAACTTCATCCAGTTTCTTCCCAAGTTGATTTCCATGTCATAGAGAGGACGAATCTAACTTCTCTCAGTGAAGGTAACACGTTCACCTACTCTAGTGCGCTCTCGTCTTTTGACTTAGTTTCTTTCATCCAAAACAAAGAACTTGATTCAAGTATACTTTAATGTAGGCCTATTACTTGGGACGCCTTACATTGTAAGCCCTTCAACTTGCCATGAAACGGAAGCTTCTGCAGAAGAAATGGATCAACCAGATCTCAACACTCAGAGTAAGCACAGTGTTTTCCTAAAGAAACCCACATTGCAGTATATGCACCCAATGTCTCATATATATCCTAAGCACAGCTAGGAATGCAGTTTTTCAGGGACTATGTGTTGCACTATATTCAATAGACCAAGGCTTGGTTTGCTCTTCATACTGTAATCTAGACACCATGGGTGTCGTGGAATTTCCTTGTTATTACATTCTTCAACCTTCAGAAAATGGTCCGATGCTTCTGAGGGTAAAAAAATTCATTACTCTGAGCCCTCCTCCTCCTTGATCAAATAACATTAGCTTTTCTGTATAGTATTCTCCCAATGATAAGATAAGTTTGTGAAGTTTCTTAGTATAACAAAAAAAAACTGTTTGCAGAGATTGGCAGGGTCAGAAGAAGTCTTTCCTATTTCCAGTGCCAGTCAGTTTGCAGAGTCCTCCATTCCTCGAGAAATCGAGATTTCTGTCAAAGGCGCTTTGTTAGAGGTCGATTTCATTTCAATCTGCTGATATTGATATTTAGCATTTAGACTTCTAACTTTTCTTTTCTTTCTGCAATACAAGCACAGATTGAATCAACAGACTACAATCCCCTGACCCACAACAGAGGCTTCCACCAAAAACTGAACCTCGTTGTGAAAGAAAGTCTTCAGTTTGGGTGATTATTCTCCTCCTTTAGTCTCTTCTTCAGTAGCAACATCCCTTCAAATCTGTTACAGATCTCTAACTTTTTCTCTTGTTTCTTGAAGTTCATTACATTCAAACACGAAAGAAACAACATATGAAGTGAGCTCAGTAGTTTCAGATACTGTAATTCCAACGGCACAGACATTTCCAGCTATAGTAAATCCAAATACCCTTCAGGAAGTTCACACCATTGATGAAGAAGACAAAGCAACAGCTTCCATTACTAAAGAATGGGAACAACTAGTAGTCACTGAGGAGGTTCTCCTGAAGTCTTTTTCTCCGGTTATAACTACACCCAAATCAAACATAGACCACCAAGTTCTGTCTCCTATACAGAGTAACAACAAACAGGCAGATATGAAAACGTCGATGATTTTGGAAAGACTTGAAGTTCCGAGGAAAATGAGAGGAAAAGTTGGATCACCAAGCGTAGTCATACGTAGTCCTATCTCACCGGATGTCTGTGCCTTGTCTCAGAAAAAGCCTCTGATTCCTTTTCAGTCAAGTCAGGTTTCTAACCACCAAACTGTTTCATCAAGCCAGCTCATGAAACCCAGCTTTCAGAGACTGAAGAGAAAGCAAAGGTAAGCTTTGAACAGCTCTCAAGGTAAGATTCTGCTCTTCCTCTGATTTTCTACTAGTTACTCGATGGTAGCAAGACAATCATGATCTCTGGTGTTTGTTTTGTTTTTCTTCTTTTTCTTTTTTTTTTTTTTTTTTTTTTTTTTGGTGCGAAAACCAAATGTGCGAAAACCAAAACTATATAAAATCACATTATATATGTACAATTTCTACTATTTTCAACCATGAATACTCTTAGAGCATTGTTAAGTATACATCTCCAAACGCAATTGTTGTTTAGAAGTTTTCTTTATGGAAAACGAACTTGGTGGAGGTCTTATGAGAGAACTCCCGTGAAAAGTGCCGTAGCTCTTTCACTAATCCAGCTGCTCCGCAATAAAACACTCCTACAAAATTTATCAAACATTCACATTATTAGCGCTTATATATATGCATAAGCATTGAAGAGAGTAACATTGTGTTTTTAGAAAACTCACCGACTCTAGTCTTGGGATGTTTCACAGCGATCCTTTTGTAAACGCTTCTCCAGTTTGGCCTAGCGAAATGAGACATGACACGTGTTCCTGACACAATGTCCACTCCATTCTTAGCGTGGTTCAGCGACTGGAGCATGGTGATTAGTGCGGACCTCGCGTCTCCTTCCTCGTAGACGCTAGTGCAGTAATTATGCAGCTCAATTACATTGTTGCGGTCTGTTTCTGTCACTTCGTCCATTACGTTCTTGAACCAGTCAAAAGATCCTTGCTCTCTTGTGACCCAGTAGAAGTAAGCTCTCTTTGTTCTGAATGTCTCACTTTTTCTTGCTGGAGAAAGAGGAGGAGAGACCATGTTGTGGATCGGTGACTGTCTTCGGTTACTGCCTTCTTCTCCGTTGCCTTTTAAGTTATTGATTATGTCCCTCACAATGCTGATCATTGGAGTTGCTCCGATTCCTAGTCCCACGAGTAGAACAACTTCGAACTTTTTGTAGTCTTGTGCTGGTGCTCCATATGGACCGTCGATTAGGATTCTTGGAAAGCTAAGGGATCACAATTTAAAGAAAAAAACAGGTAAAGTTAGAGACTGCATATGTATACAAGCTCTTATGTGTGCTTCAGTGATTTGCAATCGACCTAGCTAGAGAATAACTGGTGAATAGTTAGTTACTTATAAGACTTACTTAGGGATGTTATTAAAGTGCCTCGAGTCGGCTCTGTTCATCCTGTTCTCATCAGGAGGGCGTGGCTTACATACCTGAGGCTCAGAGGGAATTACATAACTTAGATCCAATTAATCTATTGCCTTTATTGTCTCGAGGGAAAATGGAGTAAAGTACCTCAGAGAATAATGATCTTAATTGCTTAGTCCAGTCTCCTAGAACCCTGATGTGGACACTGAGGTAGTCATCTCCTGGAGCTGAAGTAATTGAGAATGGATGCCTGTTTATATGCAAACCAATGTTCAGTTTTCTTTCTAGACAAATATGTTTCAGATAATATAAAGAGTTTTTCTTAATACCATTCTAATGAAGAAACTGCAGAACAGTTGAGATACATGTATTGTCCACTTTTGTATCTGAATTTGTTTGGTCTTGACATGTGAAGCGATAAGACATTCCCTGGTAACACAGCAACCTGTTGAAGAATTAAGGTAATAATAGAGATGAATATACAAATTCCTTCTCCCTTTATTTTGTTGGATATTTCAAATAGAGATATGTTTATACATTCCACCTTTAGTACTGAAACAGCCTCAATGCCTGACCTGAACGCACGAATTAGCCTTTCAAACAAGTAAAGAACCACCGGTACCATCAAATACATCCATGTCTATTAGATCATATGAAAGCCAAAATCAGAGTCCATCTTCTGTTACAACCTTGTATTGGGTCTAGTTATTAATAAGTTACTAACCGTTTTCTTGTACCATGGCTTAATAATGAGGTAAACGTAGTATCCGTGAACGACGAGCAGCGAGTAGACGATAACAAACAAGTGGTGAGAGTACCAGAAGGCGTTGTAGCCTGTTATTTTCTTCAGTGGTCCAGGAAGCTTGAGCTTATTACGTCTAAACCATGTTGTAGCCAATGTGAAGGCTATGGTCATTAGTATAACCATTGCAATCCCGGTAACTCCTTCTACCGATTTCACAAAATCCATATATCTCTTTGTCTGTGGCCCAAAATACCTCTCCATTGGCTTATACGTATCTTCATCTGCAGCTATCAGCCTAGGGAAATCACAGGCCAAGTGAGCTGTAGCATGGATTCCAACTCCAACTGAAATTCCTAGTGCTATGACCTGTGTGAGATTCAACCATAAGCATTCCTATATCGATATCTGAAACCTTTTTACTCTCCAGGAAGCTAAAACATTACCTTGTGAAAATTGAGGCTGTCATCGAAAGGAACAACAGCACTTAACTTGGTTTTGGTCCGGAGCCAAGTGATGGTGTTCCTACAAACTGGTAACAAAATCATAGCCATGTTTAGTTTAAGAGTCTCTGCAGCTCCTTTAGCTACACAAACACAAACTCCCATAACTTGGTAAGCGGATCTTTTTCGATACTCCATGAACTTCCAAGTGAACAGCCCGGCCATAGCACCTATCCATAGAGCCATCACCCACACTCTCTTCCAATTATCAAACACAAAATACTTCATCCCTCTGTAAAAACGCGCCCCTAGATTCCTATTCTGGGAAACCTTGAGGTTCTGACTTAGCATCTTGCTCAGCTTCTTAGTCTCCCCATCTCTCACATCCTGCATTGGCGCTTGCAATAGAAGTATCTCGAGATTCTCTATCTGTTTGGCATTGTAGCAAGTGCCTCCAAACACATCAAAAAACACTCACACACCAAACTTTTCTAACTAAAAAAGATCAATTAAAAACAAACCTCATTCACAAAACTTCACATACCATGATGTACCCATAATGATAAGGATCTAGTTCTTCCATAATCAAAGCAGCATATTCATCAGCTTGTCTCCGAATGTTATCCAACTCGTTTGCTGAAGCACTTAATGCTATAATCTGTACACAAAGAGGAAATCTACTAATGAAGATTACAAAGAGCTTCAAAATTTCTAATACTCATCACTATAAAAATTCAAACTTCTACCTCTCTTACTTCGCCTTCATTCAACCGCCCATCCGCATCCTTATCGACCCTGAAGTTCATACCACACTTCAATAAGAAATTCAAAATTCATGTCCGATATATCAAGAAATCCAAAACAAACGGTTTCAAGAAACATTACATGGCGAAGAAAGTTCGTAGCCTCGAATCAAAATCTTGATCAGTGATCTGCTTCCAAAACTCTTTAAGCTCATCCTTGTTAATTGAATCTACACCTACGTTTTCCCTCCTTGCTAAAGCGTCGAACAATGCCAACGCAAACTCCGTCGATTTCATCCCTGCAGCAAAACTTATGTAATCATTGAAATTTCAAAATAGAAAAAAGTTGAACTCTGCTTCTGCTAACCTATACATTCACCGAATTTGGAACGGTGCAATAATCCGTTACTAGTCTTTGTAATCTCATTGAACTTTTTCTCAACTTCAAACCAACCAGTGACACCATCAGTCTTGGTGATGAATTTAAGACCCTTGAGTGCTAGCTCTGCTCTAGATTTCGAACGGCGGAACCGAGCCAGCGGCGGCCGCGGCGGTTTTCTAGCCGAAGACGAAACGGAAGAAGCAACTCGTTTTAGTTCGGTAGAAACCGAAGAAGCTATGCGTTTCAATACGGAGTTACTCCTCCCCGAACGACCTGGTCTTAGAAGCGATTGATCCTCGTATTTCGACCCGGAGCCGGTATGGTCCGGTGACTTTAAACCGTACACGGAGACGGAATCGTCGTGGATATCGAGCGTGATCTCCACATACGGTTGATCTTCGCCGTAATATCTGCTCGTCGTCGCCACGTTCCCCGACGACTGTCCTCCGAACGGCGTCTCTGTGCCGCTAGGGTAGTAGTAGTGTCTCGCGTTTTCGAATCCTAACTTTTGCATTTCACTTTGATTCATCAACTCTTTCTTCAACCTCCAGCTTCAAAAATGTTATTGTGCATCTAATGATGCACGAAGAAGAAGGATAAGAAGAATTTTTAAAATGTTGAAAAAACCAGAGAGACGAACTTCTAAAATGATTAATATATTAATTACTCCGGAATACCAAAAGCATACACTATCTAACACTTATCAAATTTCGGATTAATCAATGCACTACATTTTGAAACTTTACTACTAAAGAAAATGTCAAAGTAGCATGAAAGGAGACTTTAATTTGTTTAATGTTTTTGTGTTGGGGTTGGTTAGAAATTTTCTTTGAGTTGTTAAAACTTTCTTCATGGTCAAATCTCCCGCGCATTACCGGGCCACGTCCAATATGAGACTTTGTAAGTTATGGTCAGGGATATTCCAATTTTAATAAGCTTGATCGTCATATACTATGCTCACGTTACATCTAATCAATCATCGGAAAAAAAAATTATTTATCCAACCCACTGTTTAATAAACATATCATTTTTTTATTCACCAACCACTTGCAAATATGGTATTGAATATTTGTTCAACAATACTGATTTTGACTTTGTTTTTTTTTTTTCTAATGGTCCGAATGGTAACCGCGGTTTTTGTTGTGCGGGGAAAGCGTTTTTACAGTGCGGGACGGTTCAACTGCGGTACGTGCGGGAGAAATATATTTGCGGGACAAGTGCGGTTTTTACAAAATAAGCAGTACAGAATAATGTTTGATTGGTGAAAAAATTATTTGCGGTGCGGAATACTTATTTTAGTATATTAATAATATTAGTATAATTGTAAATCAGAATATGTAGTTTAATGTTAATGTATTTAGGGTATAGTATTGAGGGGGTATGATTTAGTGTTTGAAATTTAGAGTTTAGAGTTGAAAATTTTAGTTTTGTGGTATTTTTTTCAAAAAACAAAACCATGGTATTTTAAAGAATTGTCCATTTAGAAAATCTACTTTTTTAAAAAAAAAATTGACTGTATTAAAAAATGGATTTAGAAAATATAAAATAAATAATATCAGTATTTGATTAACTAGTTATTTTCTAACACTTTACAGATTAATAAAGTAACTAAATATTTTAAATTATACTGTATAATAATGGAGCAAATGAAAAACGCACTTAAAACCACACCATAGTGGATGTAAAAAGATATAAGTGCGGTATTGTAAAAAAATAGAACAAACAAAAAAAAATTTGTTTTGAGTTTGACAAGTGCGTTATTGTATCCTATTAACAAACTTTTTCTTGATTGGTAACACATCATCAAATACGTCCCGCATATTACAAAACCGCCCCGCACACTTGCTTCCATTCATAGCCTAAATGAAAAATATTACTCAGAAGATTATCACGTTATTACATCTTAATAGTATCATAATAGTAATAATTTGACCTTGAAAATAAAAAGATTTATGATAAGTTAGTCGATCACATCTTGAAACTTGAAAGTAACCGAATTTAATTAACAGCTGTGTTATAGCGGGAAAGTTATACTATTCCAGCGAAGGACAATTTGATCCTGTTGTCCAAACAGAAAGTGACACAGTCCCAAGCACATCGATTTGGGAGGGAAAATCCCAGAAAGCTAAAAGCCTAAAATCAGTTTGGGGAAAAGGGTTTTGCTTCCTCTCCTTTCCTTTTCGAAGTCAAAGCCTCTTCCTGATTTCGTTCTTGCTTTTCTCTTCTTAATTCTTTTTAGGGTTTATTCGTTAATCTCATGTGATATGTAAGATTTCGATTTCGATTTCGCTGAGATATGAAAAGGCGACACTGCGAGAAAGTTTTGATTCGAATTCATAATATTGGTACACCATTGATTTCTGGGTCTTCTGGTTTGCCTGTGGAGTCAGTTCATATTGAAACAGATCGGCCGTACACGATTGGTCGAAGTAGTGATAATGGGTTTTGCGATTTCGTCTTTGATCATGGCTCTATCAGTAGAAGACACTGTCAGATTCTATTTGATAGCCAAAGTCACAAACTTTACATTTTTGATGGCGTGATTCTTTTGCCTTCGGGTGGTTTTAGTCAAGTTTTTGATGAGTTTAGGAGTAGATTGCTTGGCGTTGGTGAGTTGGGAAGTTTGAAATTTAGAGCTTCTTTGAATGGGGTTTATGTTAATCGTGTTAGGGTTAGGAAAGCTAAAATTCAGGAGATTTCTGTTGGTGATGAGGTATTGTTTGTTTGCGGGAAAGAAGGGTTGTGCAATAAACATTGTCGAGTTGGGTTTTTGGTTCAGCAGATTGATTTTGAAGGAAGAGATACTTTGATTTCTCAAGATAGATGTCGAATGATTGGAGCATCGGTATCGTCAGGGCATTCTCGAGGAACCTTTTCCAGTGGGAAGAGAAGCAAAAGGGTTTTTGCTCCGATGGACCACGAAATTAATTCTCCAGTTCAGGGGTTTCATCCACCTAAAGCTGTTGGTGTTATTGAGAGATTGAATTCTATTGTAAGCTATTGTAGACATATATTGAGTAGTGATGATCCTGTATCTTGCCTTAGGCTATCTGTTATATCAGATTCTGGAAAGGATCGCTTATCCTGTTGTACATCCAAAATGTTGAGGTCAAAAGTAGGTACAGTGGTCGGTGATAGGGAAGTCAAGAGTGCCGAGACAAATCATGAGATGGCTCATTGTTTATCCGGTTTAAGGGTGACGGTTGAACGGCCAATCCCACAATTACATATAGGTAGAAGACTAGGTGTCTCAGACTTGATGAGCGAAGTAGAAAATGGCGTTGCTGCTTGTATTTCTGTCAGCGATAAGACTAGGAATATGCTTCCTTTTGATGGGGAAAAAGAAAACACTCCCGAAATTAGTTGCATCGATGAGAAAAGTTATCAAAGTTCTCTCCCAACACCTGGGAAGAACTTCTATCTAAATCGTCTTCAATATATTGAACAAAACTCAGCTGCTTGTCAACGGGTGGTTTCCTTGCCAGAACTTCTTGACCCTGTGGAAAGCATTCAGCAAATCTTTATTGCAACATTTACAAGTGATATCTTATGGTATGTCGAAAAGAGTATATTTTTATATTTCCCCCAGTAGTCTAAACGGAAGAGATAGATACTCTATCCTCATTTGTTTCCTATGCTTGTTCAAGAGTCTGACGAAGTTGAATTAGCAGGTTTCTTACCTGTTGTGAGATTCCTAGCCACTTGCCCGTGACTATTGCATGTCACCATGCTGAGAGATGTTGGAGGTCAAACCCTGATGCAAGAACTGC
The DNA here is from genome assembly GCA_011420285.2 of Erysimum cheiranthoides. NCBI lineage: Eukaryota > Viridiplantae > Streptophyta > Magnoliopsida > Brassicales > Brassicaceae > Erysimum > Erysimum cheiranthoides. Next base: position 19,355,725 of record CM022178.2, on the reverse strand, counting down.
TGCTCCTTTGCCAAATTACCCAAATGTAACTGTGGTGTACGTAATACCTGATCATATGTCCGTTAAAAGGAATGATGCATGGTTATACTCGTGTTTGTTATTAAAATTCCACTACTTGCTTTCTAATGAGTTTTCATCTTGTCTTAGGTTTCCACCTTTTCCTGAGGAAATTGCATTTGGGAAAGACCGCAAGAACCGTGGCATTGCTTGTCATCACCCCAAACTGTTTATTTTGCAAAGAGAAGATAGCATTCGTGTAATTATTACATCTGCAAACTTAGTAGCAAGACAGGTAAGAGTGTTGGCCTTAGTATATAGTAATGTAAGTTTATCACAAATGGGTCTCCGGCATCTTATTGGCTATTTTGAGGTTTCATCTATATTCAGAGAGTTTTATCATATTTCATTTTCTAATGAAGATTTATAATTCCAGTGGAATGACGTGACTAACACAGTTTGGTGGCAAGATTTTCCACGAAGAGCAGACCCTGATGTTTTATCCCTTTTCGGCCATTACCGAAGAGAAACCAAGCTTGGTTTAAGGTCAGATTTTAGTGCTCAGCTGGCTGGATTTGCTGCATCACTTTTGACTGATGTACCAAGTCAGGCCCATTGGATTCTTGAGTTCACGAAGTACAACTTCGAACACTCAGCAGGTCACCTTGTGGCGTCAGTTCCTGGAATTCATTCTTATAAGCCGTCTTATCTTACAGAATCTGTTTGCTCAAATACCGTGAGTAGCTTCATCCTCCATCTTTTATGCATGGATTCTCTGATTAGTATCAATATCTTGAACTCATTTTTTTGTTGGTTCACTTGGTTGTTTTTCTTAAAAAATATTGAAAGTTTGATTGTGACCTGTATATTAGAAATTTTGGTCAATGCATCCCTGTCTTGAATAATCGTATGATTCTTGTTTCACAGATTTTCAGTGAAGAATTTCTGGGATCTGTTGAAGCATCGGTCGTAGGTCTCAGTTACCTTTTCCGTTCTGCCAATGATTCCACCGGAGCACAACTGAAACGACTGGCTTCATATATCCGCAGAACCCGGGAAAATTCTCTCGGAATGTTGGAACTTGTTTTGAGAAGAAATACGAATGTGCCTGCTGACGTGAATGCTGTGAGCGTCCTTGTTCTTAACCCTGATGATGATTCAAGAGATGGTAGGTAGTGTCCTTTCATGTGTTACAGATGGTTGTATATTCTTTGACATGAATTTTCAATCTGTGACTCTTACAAATTGCCTTTTGACAGATTTTGTCCAACTAGGCTTTTTGCCACGGAATATTGCGAAATGGGTGTCTCCTTTGTGGGATATTGGGTTCTTTAAATTTGTGGGATATGTGAATCGGGATGAAGTCCTTGGAGCTGCATCATGTAGGAGCGACCAGAAGGTGCAACTAATGCTGCATGTATTACAGGCATGGCACTTTCATAGGCGTATGAGATACTTTGCATAAATAGACTATGGATACATCTGAAGATCTCTCTTGACTTTGGCAGGGAGTGTCCATTTCAGATGTGTTAAAGTTGATTCAACCTAATCATGTTGTTGCGTTGTGCTCGTTGATCTCTTTACTTCAAAGATGTACTGGCATTTGGAGGCTACAAGAGGTAAGTTTGATTACTAATAAAACAAAAGAATCCTGCTTTCAAGAGTTTTAACGAGAGCTTATCAGTCCTTAATGTGGTCTTCTGTATTGGGTTCCTTAAAAGGTGTTAGGCCGTTACAAGTGGCCTGAATCCCAGGAATCTGATTTCATCTACAGTAAGTGTATTTCCAATGGTATTGTAGACAAATACCTCAACAGTGTATTAGTTTATAGTTTTTCTTTCTGATAAATAGGTGCATCCTCGATTGGAGGCTCAGCGACTGCAGGATTTCAAGCTGATTTTTCATCAGCTGCAGGTAAAAAAGCGTTACAGCATTTTGACTCTCAGGAGTCTGATCCAGAGGTACTGTTTTGTTTCGAAGCACCCTTAAATGCTGTCACCACAAGTTTTGTGCATAAAATGTTTGGTCTATGTTCTTGATCAGTGGGGATGCTGGAGTAATAAGGAAGAACGGGAAGCTCCTTCCATAAAAATCATCTTCCCTACCATTGAAAGAGTCAAGAATGGCCATCATGGTGTCTTGTCCTCAAGACGTCTGCTCTGCTTCTCCGAGGTATTTGCTTATTTTACACATGTATTTTGCTCAAAGCCTTTGTCCAGAAAGAAAAAAAATAAGGATAGCTTTGGATTGATTCAATAATGTGATGGAAAATATCCTGTGCAGAAAACGTGGCAAAAGTTGAGACATAACAACGTGCTTCACGATGCAGTTCCTAATCCTCAAGATAGAGTTGGACACCCGATGCATATCAAGGTAAGAACAAAGGAGAACTTTTTTTGTGACAGTAAAAGATTTTAAGAGTTGGCGAGACCTGACTCTTACACTCTAGTAAAATGCCTTTATAAACTATGAACAGGTGGCTAGGAGACTCTTTACCTCCACGAGAGGTTCAAGGTCTTCTTCGTTTGGTTGGGTTTACTGTGGCTCACATAATTTCAGTGCAGCTGCCTGGGGACAGACCATTTCCAGATCCTCCAGGAACAAGCAGGACCAGTCCCACAATGCCATCAGACCGGTCAATAAACTTCGTGTATGCAATTATGAGCTCGGGATTGTCTTCGTTTTCCCTCCACCTCATGAAGAAACCGACTCATGTGACGGGTCTAAGATTGATGATATTGTGTTGCCGTTTGTTGTACCAGCTCCAAAATATGGATGGAGTGACAGACCGGCTACAGGTTTGGCTATGAGGGAAGCTTTGGCTGAGTTTAGGGAAAGCTCTAGAAGTTTTGTTGGAGAAACTGAAGTTGAGGAAGAAGTAGAAGAAGAAGAAGAAGAAGAAGAAGAAGAAGAAGAAGAAGAAGAAGAAGAAGAAGAAGAGGAGGAAGATGAAGCTGAAGGAAGAGGAGAGTTTGTTGCAGAAGAGGAGAAGGCTTATGCTGAGGCGTTGTGGAGCCAGGTTGAGTCCTCCTCTTCACTCAGCTCCTGAAAACTACCGAGAATGACGAATATGCCCTTGTCTCTCTATTGCTATGTAACTATTGTTGTTTGAAACAAAATAAAATTTTGGAAAAATAATAATAAAGAAAATAAAGTAATTCATGTTTTAATCTAAAGCGCAATGGTTGAGGAGGTTATATATTTAGCTGCAAAATTAGATATATTTTTTGAAGTTATTAGACTTTTTTCTTTTTTCAACATTAAAACTTAAAAAAGATTCCGTTCTATAAAAGTGTAAAGTTGAAAAGGTATATAAATTCCAAGAGAAATTATAGCGGGATGTAAAAAATGGATAACCACAAACAATAATAGCAAACGAAATTGAAACTCACAATTTTCCCATCTCTTTAACAGTATAAATACCCCATGATCATTTCCCCATCAAATCATCCAGAAAAAAAAAAACAAAAAAAAAATAATAAAAATAAAAACAAAAAAAAACTTTTTTATTTTTTAATAAAACAAAATAAAAAAAATAAAAAAAAATGGGATACGTAAATGTGTCCATTTTATTAGGCCTGTTGGTGGTCTTTGTTTCACCGGTGGTGTTTGCAGATGATGTGACACCAATCCCAGAGGCCAAACCCCAAGTGGAGCAATGGTTCAAAGCCAACGTCGGTCCAGTGGCTCAACGTAAAGGCTTAGATCCTGCTCTCGTGGCTGCTGAGGCTACTCCACGTATCATTACCGTAAGAATAAATTTGACAACTATATTGTCCCAAACTCAACCTTGTAACAATAGATTAATTTTGATACAAAATGTGAATACTTGTAACGATTGCAGGTGGATCCAAAGGGAGGTGAATTCAAAACACTAACCGACGCACTAAAGAGCGTTCCTGCAGGGAACACAAAGCGTGTGATCATAAAGATGGCTCCTGGTGAGTACAGAGAGAAGGTCACTATCGACAGAAACAAACCCTTCATTACCTTGATGGGACAACCCAATGCCATGCCTGTTATCACCTTCGACGGTACCGCCGCCAAGTATGGAACAGTCGACAGCGCCTCTCTCATTATCTTATCCGACTATTTCATGGCCGTCAACATCGTCGTTAAGGTATATATCAGTGATTCCTACTATATATTATACAACTATATATGTGACTAGTCGAGGACAATGAGGCAATTGTTACACTCTCTTTTTAGCCAAAACAAAGTTCTCTAGAAATGATTTAGGGGGGTGTATTGAACTGGACATTTAGAGTGATTTGAGTTTTAATGAGATTTTAGATGATTTTGATGGTTTTTGATGATTTTAAAGTAGTTGTTATGATTTTATATTAAAATTCTATGAAATCCCACCTAAAACCATGAGATTTGGATCTTTGTATTTTTAACTAAGGAAATCCCCTAAAATCTTCTAAAATCCTCTGCAGTCATTAAAATCCCAATACTTAAAACATTTTCAATAACAGTGAATTTGATAGGATTTTAAAAAATTGTTGTTTGAATAACATAGGATTTTAAATGATTTCAAGTGATTTTAATAAATTTCATGTTCAATAACACTTGATTTTAGAAGAGTTTTTAAAATTCTTAGTTGAATAACAGGAAATTTTAATAAAAACTCAGAATCTCCTAGAATCATTGGTTCAATACACCCCCCTTATTCTTTTCATATGTAGAACACTGCACCGGCGCCAGATGGTAAAACAAAGGGAGCACAAGCCTTATCTATGAGAATCTCCGGAAACTTTGCTGCTTTCTACAACTGCAAGTTCTATGGTTTCCAAGACACAATCTGTGACGATACCGGAAACCATTTCTTCAAGGACTGTTACGTTGAAGGGACATTCGATTTCATCTTCGGAAGTGGAACCTCTTTGTACTTGGTACGTAAACCACCATATATAATATATCTAATCTCATACATTTTTTCTGAATATACAAAAATCTGAAATCTCTGATACATGGTGAATTCAAAAGGGAACACAATTGCACGTGGTGGGAGATGGTATTAGAGTGATCGCAGCGCATGCAGGAAAGAGCGCAGAAGAGAAGAGCGGATACTCTTTCGTGCACTGCAAGGTGACTGGAACCGGTGGTGGAATCTATTTAGGTAGAGCATGGATGAGCCACCCTAAGGTTGTCTATGCCTACACCGAGATGACCAGCGTCGTCAACCCAACCGGATGGCAAGAAAACAAGACCCCCGCACATGACAAGTAAGTCCAATTTCACATTACATAAAATTTGTTGTGATCGATCACCCAATCGGTCCGGTTCCTTATGTTGGTTCAATCCAAAATGACAGGACCGTGTTCTACGGCGAGTACAAGTGTTCGGGACCAGGATCACAGAAAACCCAGAGAGTTGCATTCACACAAGAAATTGACGCCACTGAAGCTAACCGTTTCCTTTCCCTCGGCTACATCCAAGGATCCAAGTGGCTTCTCCCACCACCCGCTTTGTAAACTCTTTAATATTACCCTATTAACATTAAAAATTAAAAATAAACTATACTTACACTATTTTTCACTGAAATATGTATGTCCTGTGTATTCTTTTTTTCGCTATTTTCTTTTCCAAAAGTCCCCTCTTCTTGGAATACCATGGAGGGGTTGAGACTTGTGTAATTTTGGTTTCATTATAATAAAATGTTGTCTCGGCTCATAACTCTTATTCTTTGTTTCAAGTAGCCCCCTTTCTATTATTTTGATGGCGTTAATTTATTATGTTATTGAGAATTCAATTGATTTTTAATATTAAGTGTATTTATAAGACATGCTATTATCAATTTTTATTTTTATTTCATGTTCAAAGAAGATAGAACTGTCGATATGTGGAGAGCATTATTGATTACGAACTTACGGTCTTACGGAGAATGGTGATTATGATCACTTTTTTTTTTTTTATACGAATGTAAACTTTTTACAAAAACGCATACAGCCATATCTTATCATCTCTAAATGTACCATCATTTCTTACCACACAAAAAAAAAAAAAAATTTCTATCTTGTATCACCAATGAGACTAATAATTTTCTCTATAGTCTCATTAAATATGAGAAATCTATTTAAATTTTTTTAAAAATACATCATAAAAATGGACACGAGTATGTAATTTGACTAATTGGTAACGTTCCACTCTTTATGTGAAATATGTGAAGCAGCTTAACCGATGAAGTCATATAACGATGCTATATATGCAGTGCCTTTTATTTGAAAATATATGATTTAACAATTTAACATGATTGCTTTTCCAGTCTCTGATTTCAGATTAATTATTATTGAATTAAAAATAAAATAAATATAAAAAATATACTTTCTTTGTTTCATAAACAAGTATCATTTAAAATTGTATTTTGTTTCACAAATAATATCGTTTTATAGTTTCAATTAACGCTTTTAAATTAAAACTTAATTTTATTCATTTTACAACTTATTAATTCGAAAAAAACTATTTTAATATATTAATAAAAAGTAAAACAAAAAATTAAATATTTTTTTTACTTTATGTGGAAAACCATAGAATGATACATCAAATACATTAATATTACTATTTATGAAAACCAAATATTCGAAATACTTCAAGAAATATAAACCACAGACGAGAATGTCAAAAGAAAAACCAAAAAAAACCACAGACGAGAATAGTAAAAGAGATCTATCCGGTCAGACATCGACGATCCCGACAAGTTTATAAATAAATATTTTTCTTTCATTTCCTTTTTAATTTTTTTAACAGAAAAAATAAAATAATAAATGATGGGTTACATTTTTCGGTCCCTGGTTGCATTACTTGTAGTTTTTGCCGCACCGGTAGTTCTAGCCGACGATATAACTCCTATTCCCGCGGACAAAGCTGAAGTTGAGCCATGGTTCAAGGCCAATGTTCAACCCTTTTCCGTGAGACGAGGCACACTCGACCCCGCCCTCGAAGCTGCTGAAGCATCACGGCGTATAATCACCGTAAGTCCGTAAGGAAATCACAAGTTTATTATTTTATTTTTTTGATAAGACAAGTTTATTATATTTATAAAATTATTCATGTATTGAATCCAGTTTTCGTTTTGTGCATATGTTTTTTTTCAGTTTTTAGATAAAGAAACATGATAAAGAAAATTGAATAAATATATCTGAATCGTTATATTTCATTCCCGATTAGTTGGATCTGTTCAGATTAAAAAAAAAGGTTAACATAAACAATTTCTTTTCTGTTAGGATCGATTCTTGTATCGTTTTCTTTGGTACGGTTTTACTGTCTTGTTTTGGGTCATATCACTTTAACCGAATTGGACACAAATAAATGCATACTATAAATTCCAATGCAGGTGAATCAAAACGGAGGGGGCGATTTTAGGACAATAAACGAAGCGATCAAGAGTATTCCGATAGCAAACAAGAACCGTGTGATCATCAAGTTGGCTCCTGGTGTATACAATGAGAAAGTCACAGTCGACGTAGGCCGACCATTCGTTACATTGCTTGGTAAACCTGGTGCGGAAACCAACTTGACTTTCCACGGAACGGCCGCTAAATACGGCACCGTAGAGAGTGCCACGCTTATCGTCTGGGCCGAATATTTTATGGCAGCCAACCTAAACATTAAAGTATGCATACATTCTTAAATCTCAATACTATATTACGTTAAGGATTAGTTGGAAATGATGAAATTTTCTATATCCTATAGAATACTGCTCCAATGCCGAAACCAGGTACACAAGGACAAGCTCTAGCTATGAGGATCAACGCCGATAAGGCTGCTTTCTACAACTGCAAATTCTATGGTTTTCAGGACACTCTTTGCGACGATAGAGGCAACCACTTCTTTAAGAACTGTTACATCGAAGGAACCTATGATTTTATTTTCGGAAGAGGAGCTTCCTTGTACTTGGTATGTGTATACTTTTCATTATTTTGATATTTTTAACACACACACACACACATATATATATATGACTGATAATTACAATGTGTTTTATTTATTTGATCCATAGAATACACAATTGCATGCTGTTGGAACCGGATTAAGAGTGATCACGGCGCACAATCGTCAAGATCCGAACCAGCAAAACGGGTTTTCGTTTGTGCATTGTAAGGTTACTGGAGTTGGAACCGGGATCTACTTGGGCAGGGCTTGGATGAGCCACCCTAAGGTCGTCTATGCCTACACTGAGATGTCTAGTGTCGTCAATCCATCTGGATGGCAAGAGAACAGGGTGCGCGCGCATGACAAGTAAGTCTATCAATTTCACACTATATATGATTAATTATGTAAATGTGAAGTGTTCGAAATCCCTATTTGAAAATGATAAGAAACCAACACTAGAGTATAAGAAATTAAATAAGGGCCACTTTAATCATTTCCAATTTGTTAAGTTAAAAATTCATATTTTTCACATAGAGACTTTATAAAAAATCTTTTTTTTTTTAAGGTTTAAATTTGATTTTTGTGACAGTGTGAACCAGCCTGCAGTTAACAGTTAAAATATAAAACAAAAATGATCATATTTGAGCTGTTTTTGTCAAAAAAATATTTTTTTAAGTAGCTGGTTAAAATCGATCCAATTTTTCTAGAAATTTTTTGTTCAGAATAGAACTTGACCGGCTCGATCTTTAGGCTTTTGACCTTGTATAATATTTCTTGATTTTATGAATTAGGACGGTGTTCTATGGAGAATACATGTGCACGGGACCAGGATCACACAAAGCGAAGAGAGTGGCGCACACACAAGAAATTGACAACAAAGAAGCTAACCATTTTCTTTCCCTCGGCTACATCAAAGGCTCCAAATGGCTTCTCCCTCCTCCCGCTTTCTAAACCACACCCTTTCATAACTAAAATTCTATAGTTTTCACTAAATAATACAATTGTACGTTTTATTTTCGAAGAATCCTCTCTTCCGGTTTATGATGGAGGAGTAGAGACGACTTGTGTAGTTTTGGTAGAAATCGATTTCATTATGATAAAATGCGTTACGGTTCACAACTGCCAAGCGGCTATAAATTAAGACATAGATTATTGAACAAACTAAAGCATCAATTCTTTTTTAAATACGGTTGGTTGGACATGAATCTACCTATATTACTAAATACCATGGGTTTAGATGGTAACTTCATTTAAATGTGATGATAATTTTAATGTGTAACAAATATGATTTGAGAGTGATGCGACTGATTAGTGTTATGAATGACAAATCAAATCAGTTGGCAATATTTTTTAATTAATGATCATATGATTTGGGAACGATTTGTAAATAAATTTAATAAAGGGGACATTAACTGTACTTTCTATTTGTATGTATTTTTAACTATTTAGCTTCGATTATCAAAACATAAGTCCACTAATTTTATGCCAAATACATAGTTTTGTAGTTTTAGAAAACTTTTAATGCAATATTAAGAATCATGTTTTGGTAGGAAATTGTAAGCTTTTTTTTTTTTTTTTTTTTTTTTTTTGCTAACGATTGTAATTTGTAAGCTTGTGTTTTTCACAAAAATACTTAAGAATCACATTTTTAGCCGAATCTATAGTTTTGGTTGGTAATTGTATAATCCAAAATTTTTGGAATTTATAGTTTAGGTGCAAATTGTCTGATCTTTAATCACTTTTTTTTTTAAAGAGGTGAATTTTAACACTTGACAATTGACATTAACGGTATATAGTAGTAGAAACAAAACAAAATAAACATTAATGTATATGAATATATAGACACATAAAAAAAATTGTTTTATTTCTAAAAGTGCGGAAATTACTTGCAAAAACTTTGCCTCTTACCGACGAAACAACATGTTAGATTCAATAACTTTTACAGAGGCATGCTGACAGTCGATGACAGGTTCATTAGGAGGAACCCTTCTGCCTTGATTAGTAATTACCACTGGACTCTAACCACTCCCTGTCTAACAAATATACATTCAACCATAACTGTTGTTTACGTCCTTTAGGTAAATTTATTAATAGAAATATAATAATAGGTTCTCTTTTGGAGGAGTCAATTTTCAACATGTTGACTTTGCCAACTGTAAATTTTCCTTTTCGTAGATGGTGATGGATGAATTAACAAATTTAAGTACCGAAAACTTACTGAATTTGTATTTGTAACAAAATCAGATATTGAAAAATGCTTCAAGAAACATAAACCACAAACGAGAATAGTAAAAATAACATCTGTCCAGTCAAACATGGACGAGCAAAGAAACAGAAAAAAAAAACATGGACGAGCAAATCAAGTATAAAAACGCCTTGAATGCTTCTTCATTTCATCCATTTTTAAAGTAAATAAGATATTAGTAACACTTAGTTTTCTTTTTCTTATCATTATTTTCTTTTATTTTGTAAAATAAATAAAAGAAAAATTAAAGATGGGTTACATTTCAATGGTTGCATTTGTTATTGTTTTTGCTTTACCGGTGGTTCTAGCCACCGATACAGATCCTATTCCAGAAACTAGAGCCCAAATCCCGCAATGGTTTCAGACCAACGTTAAACCCTATTCCCAGAGAAAGGGAACGCTAGACCCTGCCCTGGATGCCGCTGAAGCATCACGACTTATTATCACCGTAAGTTACTAGAAAAAGAATGACACTAGATCGGTTTATTCATTTCCGGTTTGATTTTTGGATCAAAATCTTTTATATTTTTTTTTGGTTCTGTTAACAGAATTAGACGTTCTTAAATATTTGCATAAATAAGTATATGATAATTCAAATGAAAAACGAAAATCTCAATGTAGGTGAATCAAAAAGGAGGCGGCAATTTTAAGACAATAAACGAAGCAATCAAGAGCATTCCGACAGGAAACAAGAACCGTGTGATCATCAAGTTGGCTCCTGGTATATACAATGAGAAGGTCACGATCGACATAGGTCGTCCATTCATTACATTGCTTGGTCAACCTGGGGCAGAAACGGTCTTGACTTACCACGGGACAGCCGCTAAGTACGGAACCGTAGAGAGTGCAACACTTATCATCTGGTCTGATTATTTCCAGGCAGCTAACCTCATCATTAAAGTATGTGAAATATATTCGTTCTACGTTATTACATTACTTAAAACATAAATTGCTACTAATCTTATGTATGTGTATATTTGATTTTGTTATTCTATAGAACACTGCTCCAATGCCAAAACCAGGTTCACAAGGACAAGCACTAGCTATGAGGATCAACGGTGATAAGGCAGCTTTCTACAGCTGTAAATTTCATGGTTTTCAAGATACTCTTTGCGACGACAAAGGCAACCATTTCTTCAAGGACTGTTACATCGAAGGAACCTATGATTTTATCTTCGGAAGAGGAGCTTCCTTGTACTTGGTAACCTTAAATTATTAGATCTCTTGTAACATGATAAAAATATAGATATATAACATGTTCTAATTACACATATATTTGTATATAAATCCACAGAATACGCAATTGCACGCTGTTGGAGATGGATTAAGAGTGATTACGGCACAAGCTAGAGGAAGTGAGAAAGAACAAAACGGATACACGTTCGTGCATTGCAAAGTCACTGGAACCGGAACCGGAATTTATTTGGGCCGGTCTTGGATGAGCCACCCGAAAGTCATCTATGCTTTCACAGAGATGACCAGCGTGGTCAACCCATCTGGCTGGAGGGAGAACTTCAATCGAGGATACGACAAGTAACATTTCATATCATCTCATTTACTTACATATATAACTCAATCAACTACATTTTATATATTTGATTTTAAACCGAACTGGATACTGTATGTTGCGTAAATGCAGGACGGTGTTCTATGGAGAATACAAGTGTTTCGGACCAGGGTCACACGTAGAGAAGAGAGTGCCTTACACACAAGATATTGACCAAAACGAAGTTAGGCCTTTCCTCACTCTTGGTTACATTAAGGGCTCCACATGGCTACTTCCTCCTCCTAAATACTGAATTTTTTTTTAAGACAAAATATTGGTTGTAACTGTCCTTCATCATTATCAGCGAAATGTTCCCATCTTTATTTTTTTGTATTGCTTGAGATATGAATTTAATCAAGATTTTTTTTTTCTGTCTCTACACATATAAACTATAGTGCATCTCAATTCATTTGTTTCAATATCTTTAACATTAACATATTAATTAGGATAGTGATTCTCATGAAGGAGGTTTACAATGAAAGTTGGAACATAACGGTGCTTGCGTGGTATTAACTGGCAAAGGAGCTTTGGCAAGTGGATCTGCTTGCGTGGTGTTTTATTTTTTACCCCTTTATTTAGTAAATCCGATAAATCTATAAATGAAACGAGATAATGTTAAGTCAACTTACATTCACACACCATTGAGTTCATGATATGTTTGAAGTACAAACAAAAGATAGAGTCCATATCTGTCCTTGATATGTTTTTATTAGAATTTTGAATTTTATAACAATAAAAGTAGAGACAATAATATATTAGTCATACACTACACACATTGTCTAGATTTCATCATTCTTATAGTACTGGTTGCAAAAGTTAACTTGTTTTTCGTATATACTTTAGGTTATGAATTAGCTTCGTCTTTCCCTTTCTTTCCTTTTTGTCGGCATTAGCTTATTTAATCTTATAATTAAGAGATGCATGCATTAAAATTTTCAATTAATTAAAAAACCAATTTCATAGTCAAAAGATAAATAAGGAACATAAAAAAAACATTGAATATACACACCGACAAAGCCGCCGAGTAGCCGCGTCACAGCCAGGTCAGCAAAGAGTCGCCATCCGATATCAAATACCTTTTCAACGGCTCAGATAGCAACTTCTGCAAACGTGTGCTGGGTTTTGAGTCTGACTAAGATTCCGAATCTGGTTCTTACGATTTTAGACCATCCAATTTCAACGGCTCAGATTGTTTAGAACCATTAGTACGAATTTGTCCCGTCCGTAGGGAATCACGCCCCTTAATGAATTCATTCCTTGTTTTTCGCATCTCCTCTTGATAACATTTGACGGTCAATATTTTTTCTTTCACGTTTTGTTGATTTATACATATATACATTTTGTTAAAGTTTTAAATATATTTTCGTTGGTCATATTCTACAGTATATTCCCAATTATGGCGAGATGTTCCTAAAATGCCCTTTAATAGTATTTTCTTTATAATATTTGAAGAATGCAAGTCCATTATTGCACTAGATGCATGTTTTTTATTTGTTGTTTCTAACGTGGACCTTATGTAAGCAGGTCTGAATGTTTATCCATAAACTTGATGTACTATATGATAACATTAATGTAATTATATTCTAACTATTAAAATGTCATTAAATGTCTAATTAGTCATACAATATACTGTAATATTTGAGAAAAAATGACAGAATATAATTAACATGTAAAAGTTATATAACACCGTCCCTAAAAAGAGTCTGTCCCAGCTCCATCCTTATTGGGGGTTCCACGTCCCGATCCCGTCACGAAACTAGTAAAATGACAGAAACCGAAAATTGTAATAAACCAATCGTGATTTTTTTTCCTTATAATAAATACAAATCTCTAGTTTTGATCGTCTTTCAAAGTGTTTGGGCAAAAATAATCGGTCCGTGAGAGTCTACGGAAACAAGATATATAGTCAAATATAGTCTCTTTATTAATGAAAATATTGAATCAGAGTACAAGAATCAAGACACGACGAATCACGACGAATCACGACGATTCCTAGTAACGTGAAGGACTCGATTCTCGTCGTGATGAGATCTCTCTCAAGTATCTTGTATTCTCTCTCCTTCATCCCCTCCTCACGTATCGAATTAGCTTCTCCTTTTATAAGAAAGTCTTCTTAACCCTAATCCTCATAGGATATGGATGGAATAACCGACCCTTCTCAAGATAAGATCGTTCTCAATATTCTCTCAATAAAATATGGATCTTGTCATGTCTCGTATCGGCACGATACTGCTTGTCACGGTCCGTATTGGCCCGTTACGGCTTGTTACAGCCCATATTAACTCGTTACGAGTCGTTATGGCCCGTATCAACTCGTTATGGCTCGTTACGACTCGTATCGACTCGTTACGGCTCGTTACGGCCCATGTCAATCCTTCATGAAGTCTTCTCCAATAATCTTTATTCTTTTTCTCCATTATATTGGACCTTATCCAATATAATTTTAATAGTTAAAATTATACCCAACAACTTGCCCCCCACTCTCTATTTTCTTAGTAAGAATTTAGAGAGTAGATTAAACAAATGGTGTTATTTTGCCAAATATCACATACGTTTATTTTCCTCTATGGAAAAACATGTAAGTCATGATAAAAAATCATCATAGAATTCGTAAACTACAAATGATTTTTGTAATGAATTTTGAGTTGACACGATTCATGTCTTTTACTCATTACACATGTATGTCTCGTGATAAAATTTGCATTTTATGCTCATGACATGACTAGTGTCACGTGACATGATTTGTATCTCATGCTCATGACACGATTTGTGTGTTGGTGCACATGACACAAATTTTTGTCTTGTGCACGTGACACGATTTTTGGTTTGGGCACGTGACACAATTTTTGTCTTGTGCACGTGACAAGATTCTTGTCTTGTGCACGTGACACAATTTTTGGTTTGTGCACGTGACACAATCTTTGTCTTGTGCACGTGACACAATTTTTATATTGGTGCACATGACACAATTTTTTGTCTCTCTCTCATGATGCGGTTATTGGCGTTTTGTGCTCATAACACTCTTGACGCGACTCGCATCTTGTGCTCGTGACACAATCTTTGGGTTGTATTTGTTACACGACCCATGTATCTTTACATTATTTAGATCTTGTGCTCGTGACACAATTCGTGTATCTTGACACGATTTAGATCTCGTGCTCGTGACACAATTTGTGTATCTTGACACGATTTAGATCTCGTGCTCATGACACAATTTGTAGTGAACGTCTCATTAACAGTTTTCTGCATCGAGAATCTCACTATAATATTCTTGTTAGTGAGTGTTTCACTGTGAAGATTTTGTATCCTGTGCCCATCCATGAGTTTGGACACTAGATTCAAGGAATGTTTTTTTGAGCGAGCGTCTTGTTAGCAGTTTTCTACATTAAGTGCCTCACCACAAAATTTTTGTTAGTGTCCACTTCCTCGACGGGTAAGCAGCAACTAAATATATAGTTTACTCTCTTTAAAGGTAAAACACCATCATTTATTAAAAGAGTATCCATGGTTAAGAGATAAATAAAACTTAAAAGAATAATAAAAAAAAAAAAATAACTTGTAAAACTTTCGAAAAACCTGATATCATTATGCAAGAGAAATTGAGAGCTTATTGATGTTTTGTCATGTTGACGACGTACACTACTCACTTTCGGTTCTGCTCAGATTTTGGTAAGTGTCTTCATTATTGCTTCTGCTACTAGTACTTTCGCTTCGAGGTCTCTGGTAAGGTTTATCATCCTTAGTCGTTCTTTCATTTCTTATCACACGAGAATCAGAGCGTGACGAGTGTCGATGTCGAGACGATGTGTCTTCTTCCCACTTAATTTGTGCCCACGCTCTACAGAGCACATCTTCCATTGTCTTGCATTGATATTTTGTAAGTTCTTTGTACAAGTCACCTTCAGGAAGTAAACCTCTTTTAAATGTTGACACGGCAGTAGACATGTCGCAACTTGGTATGGACACTTTTTCCTTGTTGAAACGTCTCACATAGGCACGCAACGACTCTCCTCTTGTTTGTTGTATCTCGTAAAGATCGTCAGATGTTTTCTCCAAGTTCCTGCTGCTTGCAAATTGCTCAACGAATTGGTCTGTCAATGAGGCGAATGAATGTATGGAGCCATTCGGTAGGTTAATGAACCACTGAAGTGCAGCTCCAGTGAGACTTGAACCGAATCCTTTGCACATGGTAGCTTCTCGTTGTTCCCTTTGAATGGCTGTGGTGAACATTCGTTGCTTGTATTGCGCCACATGGTTATCCGGGTCGGATGTTCCATCATACATCTTCATGGTTGGGAACGTGAATTTCCGCGGCATCTCGGTGAGTGCGATTTCATCGGAGAACGGAGTGTCAGCGTATGAGTGTAGGTTGTTCTTTCGTATTGGCTGAGCTACCCCAGGTATACGACCGATCATTGCTTCTACCGCCCCTATACGTTTGGCGATCAACGACTCCAGATAGGCAGCTTCGGCTGACTTGACAAATTGTCCGTTGTCAGTCTCTGTTGCGTGCTGGATGTCTCCGTCTCCTGAACGGTTCAAGTGTTCTCCATCGGTAAGGTTGTCATGGGTTTCCCTAGGGCCATGAATCGTTGTGTCGTGCTCGTGACGAGGATGTTGTACTCGCCCGTCCGTCAGTGTTTGAGTTCCTGCTCCGGACGAAGGTGTCGCGTTAAGATCTTGCATCCGACGAATTGGCACACGATACCTAGAGCTTGCCTCGGTCAAAACTCTCCCTGCTGTCACCAGCGAAGCGTTTTCTTCCCTCAGTTTGGCGTTGTCTGCTTCGGTCTGTGCAAGTTTCTGTGTCGTCTCCTCCAACTTGGCAGCCATAGCTGCAAGCTGAGCGGCAAAGTCGGTGTTAGTCGTTTCTCCGTCGCGTTCTGTCATCTCACGTAGTTTACTCTGCCCCTCTCTCTAGCGCCAATTGTTTGGGCAAAAATAATCGGTTCGTGAGAGTCTACGGAAACAAGATATATAGTCGAATATAGTCTCTTTATTAATGAAAGTATTGAATCAGAGTACAAGAATCAAGACACGACGAATCACGACGAATCACGACGATTCCTAGTAACGTGAAGGACTCGATTCTCGTCGTGATGAGATCTCTCTCAAGTATCTTGTATTCTCTCTCCTTCTTCCCCTCCTCACGTATCGAATTAGCTTCTCCTTTTATAAGGAAGTCTTCTTAACCCTAATCCTCATAGGATATGGATGGAATAACCGACCCTTCTCAAGATAAGATCGTTCTCAATATTCTCTCAATAAAATATGGATCTTGTCATGTCTCATATCGGCACGATACCGCTTGTCACGATCCGTATATGCCCGTTACGGCTTGTTACAGCCCATATTAACTCGTTACGAGTCGTTACGGCTCGTTATGGTCTGTATCAACTCGTTATGGCTCGTTACGACTCGTATCGACTCGTTACGGCTCGTTACGGCCCATGTCAATCCTTCATGAAGTCTTCTCCAATAATCTTTATTCTTTTTATCCAATATAATTTTAATAGTTAAAATTATACCCAACACAAAGCATGCATCTCTTGTTTTTTTATAGTTCATGAAAGAAAAAACATAAACAAAAATATATAATAATTTCATTTAATCTTTTTTTTTTGTCAAGGAATAATTTCATTTAATCTTTGAAGTTTTATTTAGTCTGATTTTACTCACATATAAAGTTTTAGCCGACTGAAAATATCATCTGAACTCTTTTTTTTGTTTCCGACAAATATCATCTGAACTCATATTAGGCTTTTAACATATATTAAACGAAAAAATATTTAGATATTTTTTTTATATTTAGATATTTTTATTTATATGGACTTAAAAATATATTTTTTTTTGCATTTTCTGGTTATCACTTTAAAGTGGAACATTAATCTTCAATCTCACAGAATTTTTTTTGTATAGAAAATTTAAAGTGGAAATATTAATCTTCTTTTTTTGACATTTCTTTAAAAAGGTTTGACTTAAAAAAGAAGATGTCAAGATATAGAAGATAGGGAAAGCCAAATCCGAAATAGATAATTAGGGGTAAAAGGGTCATTTAAGAAGATAAGTTTATGTTTAGTCTCCGTCTGACGTTGGATACGTCAAAAATATCCAATCTCATTCAAATTACGCTTTCTCTTCTTTCCCTACAAATACTCAATTCTTCTTCTTCTTCTCTTCCCATTCCTCTCACAACAAACCAAAATCCAAGATTTTTTACCTTTTTCCCATTTCAATTGGTTAACTTTTCTCCGATCATCAGATACAAGTTTCAGTTTTTGAAATCTTGGATCTTCCGATCATCACTTGGATTTTGGTTTGTTGAATTTTGTTCCCTCCGGAGTTCGAATTTTTTTTAGTGGAATCATGAATGCTTTAGCTGCAACAAACAGAAACTTCCGTCATGCATCGCGAATCTTGGGTTTGGATTCGAAGATCGAGAGGAGTCTTATGATCCCATTTAGAGAGATCAAGGTTTGACTTTTATTTTTGGGGTTTTGTTACTACTTTTTTTTTTCATTTTTCTTGTGGGCAAATTCGTCTCAATCTTGAGTTGGATTTTGATTTTGACTTGTGAATTACAGGTGGAGTGTACGATACCTAAAGACGATGGAACTCTGGTTTCTTACATCGGATTTAGGGTTCAACACGACAATGCTCGTGGACCCATGAAAGGTGGAATCAGATATCATCCTGAGGTATGCTCTTTAATCATTTCCAGCATCTTTCGTTCTTGATCTATGCTTTAAAGTTGTAAACTTTGGGGGTTTTCGATTGAATCTAGGGATTTGGAATTAAGGGTTTGTTTTGATTTTTGGTTTGAAGGTTGATCCCGATGAAGTGAACGCACTGGCTCAGCTGATGACTTGGAAAACAGCTGTGGCAGACATTCCATATGGTGGAGCTAAAGGTGGAATTGGATGCAATCCTCGTGACTTGAGTTTGAGTGAGCTTGAGAGACTTACTCGTGTCTTTACCCAGAAGATTCATGATCTCATCGGTATTCACACCGATGTGCCTGCTCCTGACATGGGCACTAACGCTCAAACCATGGCTTGGATTCTTGATGAGTACTCCAAGTTTCATGGTCATTCTCCTGCTGTTGTCACTGGAAAGCCCATTGTAAGCGTTTTGTGATTTTGATTATATAATTTCTGGGTTTGGTTGAATCTGATGGTGTTATACTCTGGATTTGAACTGGTTGATGTTTCTGTGTGATTACCAAAGTTTTGAGCTTTTTGGTGTGTAACTCTGTTGGATCTCTTTGGTGTAGGATCTTGGTGGTTCACTAGGTAGGGAAGCTGCCACAGGACGTGGTGTAGTCTTTGCCACCGAAGCTCTTCTTGCTGAGTACGGGAAATCGATTCAGGGATTGACATTTGTTATTCAGGTAAAGCCACTTTTAGCTATATCTCTTAAGGATAATTTTGTGTAATATGAGAAAGAAAAGTTGAGAGATTTCTATGATATCTACAGGGTTTTGGGAATGTTGGAACATGGGCAGCAAAGCTGATCCACGAGAAAGGTGGAAAGGTGGTTGCAGTAAGCGACATTACTGGTGCAGTCAGGAACCCTGAAGGTATCGACATCACTGCTCTGCTGAAACACAAAGACGCAACTGGAAGTCTCGTTGATTTCAGTGGTGGAGACGCTATGAGTTCAGAGGAACTGTTAATTCACGAGTGCGATGTTCTCATCCCATGTGCTCTTGGTGGTGTCCTGAACAAGTCAGTACAAAAAACTTCACTCATAAAATCCACTCCAACCATAGATATTCACTTTTTGATCTTTTCAATTTTTGGTCAGGGAAAATGCTGGTGATGTAAAGGCAAAGTTTATTGTTGAGGCAGCAAACCATCCAACTGATCCAGATGCTGATGAGGTAATGCAGTGGTAGCATTGATAACACGAAAACCTATCACTAAAACCGCTTTAAAATCTAATCCTAATCTGTTTGGTTTTGGCAGATTCTGTCGAAGAAAGGAGTGATTATTCTTCCAGATATCTACGCGAACGCAGGAGGAGTGACCGTGAGTTACTTTGAGTGGGTGCAGAACATACAAGGGTTCATGTGGGAAGAGGAGAAAGTGAACCTGGAGCTACAAAAGTACATGACTCGAGCCTTTCACAACATCAAGACAATGTGTCATACTCATTCCTGCAACCTCCGTATGGGAGCTTTCACTCTTGGAGTTAACCGAGTCGCTAGAGCCACCCAATTGCGTGGTTGGGAAGCTTAATTCAGCTGAATTCCCTTTATACTCTGTTTCTTTTTCTGTTTTCCCTGTGTTTTTTTTTGTTTCATTGTTACTGAAATCATTGAGCTTCCGGAATGGGAAAGGAGGAAACAAATGGATTCAATAAACTAACAGAATATAATAAAAGAGATTATTGGATTTTATTTCCCTTAAGCCTCAATTTATACTTCTCAAAGCAAAACGGAAAGTTTTAAAGCAGGGAATGGGTACTCCAGAAAAAAAAACTGCTCAAGTTTTTAGTTTCTATCAGTTGTGGCTAAGACAACAAAGAAATATATAATATAATTGGAAATCATTTTGAAGTTCTCAAAAAGTTGTTACATAAGGTTACATGATCTAATATTGTACTGTATCAAACAGCAGTGGTGACTTTACTGTTGCGATGAATAGATTGTGAATCATCGTCGTACAAATTCAATAGATGATTCTTATGAAAACTTCTAACTAGAAAAGAAGGTTCTAAAAGCGGAGAGTACATCGTCCTCATAACCATCTCTCTCTGTAGTGAAGAACAATAATCGTTGTAAGTAGAAAATGTCACATTCAATTGGAATCCAATTCCAAATAAGAAGTCCAGCTCTAACAAGTTCATCTCCTCTGTGGTTATTCCTCCAATTTTTGCATAAAATGCATTATTGTAACACCTACATATATATTATCAGATTTAGATACAATATTTGTCAGAGATAAATCGTTAAACATAACATAAAAATTTACTAGACTATACAAAGACGATAGTTAATTCATAGGTTTTCAATTCCAAACTAATTGACAGTTAAATTGGTTTAAAGTGGGGACAAGTTTCATTCTAAAAGGAATTAAAACAAAAAAAAGAGATAGAAGAACTTACAAGTCATCCATGAACTTGGCAGAGACCAAGACGCTGGTGATAATGAGTCTATGGACATTAAAGGAATCGATAGGCAAAAATGGCTGTTTTTTTATGAACCGATCCAGATATATATACGCGACTATGTAACACGAGTCGCTACAATTTGCGTAGTTGAAGATCCTCTCCATATAGCTTCTGATCGATATAGAAGGTTTGGTCAGTGCATTGAAAGCTGAGATCCTTTGGTGCTCTCTGAACGGACGGCTCAGATCGTCGTTCGTCTCCGACACCCTTTGTAGGATAGCTGACATCGCCGCTATGACATTTGGCATGATCTCGGCCATCGGTTCTTGATCGTGAATCATCTTCTGAATCTGATCAGCCATTGGAGAGAGATGTGTAGTTTATTACATGGATTGATTTTGTCTTTGTTGTCTCCTCTTTTGCCTGTCGTTTTGGGTTGTTTATATAGAACAACTAATACTAGTACATATTATGATATTGTGTGTTAATATTAAGATATGTGTTTCTATGTATAAATGCTTTTACATCATCCATGCTGATGATTATTGGCTTCTCACTACTCGTCCTCCAAAAGGGATTTCTTTGATTTTATTGCAATTTATTCTTAGCTCCAACCACTAAATTTGGACCATTTGGCTGGCATATTGGAGACACAATGTTTGATTTTGATTAATAAAGTTATTGGGTAAGTATTATTTTATTAATTCTAGCTTATAGAGGAAGACATTTTTATATGTAAGATTTGAAAACACAAAGCTTATGAAAGTAAAAGCATATTGGGTTGGATTTCATTGCTTTTTCTTTTTTCTTTTTTTTTTTGACATCAGTTGGATTTTATTGCTTATAAATCACGTCGGTGAATCGGTGAGAACTACATTACATTAAAAGAAAAGGTGAATAAGTAATATTATCATGACGAATAATCTAAACGAATTTATGTATTCCGAGTTTATGACCATAAGTTTTAAGCATTAGTTACATATTTGTTGATGAAATATAATATCTTATTATATAAAGTTGGGTTTTCGAAGTTAGCAATTCAAGAGATCGCAACACGTGTCATATCTATCGGTTAGAGATTTTGACACTTGTCAAAAAAATATTTGTTTTAATAATTTTAAATATATAAAAAGATAATTATGAGAAAAAATTAAATTTTAAATAAATTTAAAAATCTAAAAGGATAATGTTAAGAAAATTATAACATAAGTAATTTTTAAAATATAAAAAGATAATATTAAAAAAATTTTAAATTTAAATATTTTAAAAAATGTAAAAATATAATTATATTTCTAATTATAATTTTGAATTACTATTTTAATATAACACGTAAATATTGGTTAAAAATTGTTTAACATTGCTCAAATAATAGTATAGAGATTAATCATAGGGATTTTATTTATTAGTTTTGAAAGAATTTAGTATTTTGTGGGAATTTCTTACAACATTTTTGAGTATATGATTTTTAGAGATAATTGAACCTTTAAAAAAAAAACCAATTGTTTAGCACAATTATTGTACATCTGTTCATAACATTTCTGTCTCAGCTAAAAAGTTCAATTAATACAATTTATCACTAAAATAACAAAATTAATCAATTTAGGGATTAATGCTTAAAACCATAAGACAATATAAATTGTATCCTAAATTTATTTTAACAAGAGAAAAAAAAACATTAATTAAGGGTATACCACCGTCAAACACACTCTTGTATTGGGCGGAAAAATCTATTTCTTTAAGGGCATACAACCTTATTTGGTGACCAATTGCTGCCTCTTGAAGATAGACAACATATTGTACATAACATCGGTTTCAGGTGGGAAATTATATTGGCGTGAACCAAAGAATGGGTCATCTCAAAGCTTGTCTTGATGGTACACATAGATCACTTCTATGGTAGAAGACAATTAAAATTTTATATTTTATATAAATTATTTTTTTTACTTTTTTATTTTAATAAATGAACCAATAGATGACTAACAATTGTTTGAGAAAGTTTGAAAAACGTGTCTTCAAGGGAGAAACAATCATCTTTTTCTCTCATAATATTCTTCATATTTAATATTATTTTAATAAAGAGTATTTTACTAAAGCAACTTCATGAGAAGTGGTCTTTAAGACACTCCTTTAGACACTCTCAAAAGAGTTGTCAACATATTAATGGTTCAAGTTTATAAAAATAAATAAAAAAATAACTATATAACTTAAATATATTACTAGTTTAAGATAATGCTAACTTGAGAGAATTGGTTTTCGTTAGGATAAAATTGGTTAACCACCAAACTAATGTCCCCTTAATTTTGTTCTGACTTTCACTTTCTTGTAGACTCTACCAATGTATATATCATAAACTAAAATTACCAGTCAAATAAAATATTAATTTCGATAAACATATAAAGTTTAATGTATTTCCAAAAAAAAAAAAAAAAAAAAACTAAGGCTAACTACGAATAAGATAAATTTTGACTAATATTCTAATATTTTGGCAGTCAAAAACCAAGACAAAAGAAGGGAAAGTTATAATCTTAAGGTATTAATATTAGGGACCTACACTATATATTTAGGGGTCACTATAACGACGCCGTGTGACGAGCCTGGACCAAGGTGCCAAACACGTTAAAGAGATAATGGAGCAACATGTTGTGGTATATCCAAAGATTTGAGTATATTTAAGATCACTGAATTTATGTCTTTCTCACTTGTCGTTATTTCTTTAATTCGAGTATCTTATAATTCGGATCTGATGCTGATGCTCAAGAGCGGTGCCTTGTTTTTCTTTATTAATATGATTTAGAGGATTAAAATCACGTCTTATTCTGATTCTCTGAATGTGAAATAAATTGAAATGGTCAAAGTTATATGTTGTTCTCAGCTATGTAAGTTGCATATAAATGAAAAATGTGTTAGAACCGAGAACGTAGAGACAAAACAAGATGGATTTTTCTCCAAGTTTCAGAACATTAGATTAGAAATCGGTTAAGTAATCTTTACAGGCTCACTTAATCAGATTTACTGGACATGAAGACAAATCCTTGACTCGACACTGACTAATCCCTGAAATCTATCCAATTGCACTAAACACTCTGTTTTACCACATAGAACTTCCTCACGAACTAGCTTCTCTGATCTCTTAAATTTAATCCATGAAATCAAAAGATCAAAGTCATTGTATAAATCTTATAAGCAAAAGTTTATGTGTGAAGTTAAACTCATCTCAGGCCTTAAATGTGTCACATTTGTATCTGAAATCATTTACCAACACAATGCAAAAAGTGACTGCATTTTCTGAAAACGAGCACCAAAACATAAATGAGAGGAAATACAGCGTTTAATTTATTGATGGAATACATTACCAAATACAACATTTATGCAATGATAAGAAGATCACAATCATAATCAATCTGCATACACACACACACACACACACACTTGCAGTTTGTTTTTAATCTTCAAACGAAATACAAAATATAAACAAACATGGAATTTATTGGAATATCACTCTTAAGATTATGCTTTTATTAACTTTTGCAGCTAATAAACCAAAGTTCCATTTGAGGCCAAGACTCTGGTATCCACTTTGGTATCCACTCTGGCATCCAGGGATCTGAGAATCTCCTGGCCCATTCTCTTGCAACCTACCAATATCTGTTCCAAAAAACCAACTTGCTTATCAGTATCAATGTAAAAGTTTTTTTACTTTTAGTTTTATTGCTGACTTACAGTTCCAGGAGTGTGAATATCACGCGTTCTGAATCCGCGATCAAGAACATCAAAGACTGCTTCTTCTAGCCTCTTTGCGGCATTTTCTTCTTTCAATCCGTATCTCAAAAGCATTACAGCTGATAGAACACTCGCCAATGGATTCACCGTGTCCTGCAAATTACCTCATATCAACATTGCAAATTTCGCTAATTTCAACATGAGTGGCAAAAATGGTATTCATGCGGTTGTAATAACCTTTCCATAGTGTTTAGGTGCAGAGCCATGTACGGGTTCAAAGATTCCAGGACCCTGTATCCATCATTGTATGAGAATATCAAGAATCTCTTTTCAAACCGTAACACACAAAGGAAAAGGAAAAGGAAAAGGTATAGGTTTGAATGATGATACGCACTGAATCACCAAGGGAAGCAGATGGAAGCAATCCTACACTTCCGGGGATCACAGCCGCGAGATCAGAGAGAATATCACCAAACATGACCCCAGTCAAGATGATATCAAACTGAAACATCACAAGGTTAATGATAATGCAACTTTGTGAGAATCATTCAGTAGTCAAGACATCAAGGACTGGCTTTATAAGAAGAAGAAACCTGTTTTGGGTGGCGAATAAGATCCATTGCAGCGGTGTCAATGAGAAGATGGGACACGTCAACCTCAGGATACTCTGAGGCCATTTTTGTTACTCTTTTCCTCCACAACATTGATCCCTAAGGTTCAAAAACAAACATTGCATCTTGAATCTAACACACGAATCTCAATTCAAAAAAGAATCGAACTCTTATTAAGAAATTAACCTCTAAGATGGCAGCCTTGTCAACCGAGCAAAGTTTACCACGCCGTTGTTTAGCAATCTCAAATGCAACACGAGCAATGTGATCAACCTAAGCAGAATCCGAAACAATTAAAGCAAATTTATCAAACACTTTTCCCTACAAAAAGCTCATATATGCAAAAAAACATGATAGACACCTCAGTTGAAGAGTAGGACTCAGTGCTAAACCCAACTTCGTCACCATTTTCATTTGTGGTAAAACCACGAGGATGTGCATTGTAAATGCCGCCAGTAAGCTCCCGGATGATCATTAGATCAACCCCTTGTGCTGTTTCTTGTCTCAGACATGTCGAACCAATCAACTGAAACATGTCAAACACGGTTAAGTTAATAGGCAATGATGATCAATTTTCAAAAGCAATTTTGCAGTTTTGAGATTGACCTGAGGGAACACTCTAATGGGTCTTAAATTGGAAAACACTTCAAGACCCGCACGAAGTTTCAACAGCCCAGTTATTGGTTTCAAATGCTTGGGATGATCATCCCATTTCGGCCTTCAATCAAAAATTTTTAAAAAATGAAACTTTCAGAAATTACAATTAAAAATCCCAACTTTAATTTATACAAAATTTTAAACATGTTAGTTACCATCCAACAGCTCCGAGAAGAACAGCGTCTGATTGTTTTGCCCTTTTCAATGTTTCTTCCGGTAATGGAACTCCCACAAGATCTAAAGCAACACCTCCTATTGGCAACTCCTCGAAGCTCAATTCTAACCCTGTTTCGTGTTATATATAAATAAAGCATTAATTTTGTCAAATTTGAACAAAAATCAAAAGTTATAAGGAGGAGGAACCTTCGAGTGATCCAGCTAAACGGAGCGCCTCCACGGCTACTGGGATGACTTCGTTGCCGACGCCATCGCCGGGAAGCACAGCGATGGTGTACTGTTTCTTCGGTGTATACGCGGCACATCTGATCACTGACGCTCTCTTAAAGCTTTGTTTGGTCACTGACGTAAGCGCTACCGAATTCTTTGTACTGCTGACGTGGATTCTCAAAACTCCCGCCATTTTCGTAACGGAAATGACTTTATTTTCCCTTTAAGTCCGTCACTGAAATCTTTTTTTTTTTTTTTTGGCCAAACACTGAAATTTAAAAACACACAACGCTTAAGTTAAAATTTGCCTTTTATATTCATTTTTGGTGGGGAATTCTTATTTGCAAGTTTGCAACATATTCACTAGTGAATGTAATATACGTTGTTTTTTTTTTATATATTTTATATCTTTTTTAACATGACATGTAATTTATAATTTATCTCTGTTAAAAAGAGCGCCTGTAGCTCAGTGGATAGAGCGTCTGTTTCCTAAGCAGAAGGCCGTAGGTTCGACCCCTACCTGGCGCGTTGAGTCTCTCCGGCTTAGCAGAATATATTGTCAATTTTTTTTCATACAAAAAAAAAAATTATCTCTGTTATAAATCAGTCGTAAAAAAAAAAAAAAAGAAACTAGTTCCGTTAATTACTATTTTGTAACTCGTTTTGTTATATACAATTTTGAATCAAAATTTGGCTATCTACCTAATTAACTATTTTTATTGTTCTTGACACAGATAATATATACACAATTACTTGCTTCACAGTATACCGTAATTAGTTCAACCTGTTATTGAATCGAATTCGAATTCAGTATGATACGTAGAGAAGAATGATTTTCGATTGTAAATTCAACCTCGGTATTCACAAAAGATCAGAAACTTCACGATTAACACAAAAAGAATAGTGAAACTAGATTATCTTATATAAAAAAAAAAAAAAAAAGATTATCTTGTTTTGGAAATAGTTAGATAAAAAAAATATTGAGGTTTTAGAAACAGAGAATTATACATCACCATTGAGAATTTTGATCGTATAAAAGATTATATGTAATTATGTAATTAAACAAACAATCAAGTTTTCACAGATTGTAGCTAGTGTACATTAGTACTCACGTACACATGTAACTGTATATTTTAATATTTTGAAACTTCTAGTTAAAAAATATAGCAAATAACGTATCTCTTCAAATCTTTGATATTGGCACATAAAAGCAGCTGCTATTAAATAACAATGTACGATTATAAAAACGGAGGGAGCTGGTTAAAGATTCATACCAAGCCCAGAGAAGCAGCAGACTAACTAAAAGATTTAGGAAAAAAAAAATAACGATAAAAGATAATGAATCATTGCACCTGAGATGAGGGGAAATAATAGAGAATCTCTCAACTTGGTGAATAATTGGATGTTCTGTGGACTGTGGAGTGTGTTTTATGGGAAGAAAAACAAGAGACTTTATATTGTGAGATTATTTCTTGGACCGCTTTTCCAAACTTCCGGGAAAACATATGCAATGTTTTGCTAGACAGGTCCACTCAATAATTTCGTACGTTAGCGAAACAATAATTTATTCACAGGTCACCAAGAAAAATATAGTTTTACTAATAAATATTTTCTCAAAAATTGTCTATTCAGTTTTTCATTATCACGACTTTTACTCCCTTTCTACGGTTCATAATTTTTCAAAATGACCTTGCATGTCGTCTTTCTATTGTGCCACATATGTCTATCAATTTATTTTTCATATAAAAAAATCTTTAATTTTTTTGAGCTCAGATAATAGAAAGAAGAATATATACAATGATGCGACTATACCAGACCGCAGAACATCAAACCGGGCCAGAATTTCAAACCGTAAATATGTGGATTAATATTCACGATTGTTTTTCTTTATTTCTCTTTTGTTTTGAGCTGTTGAATAAGGGACTTGGTCTTCCTATTGTTTAGATACCAGTTTCACCATTTTCCCATTCCCTAAAATGTTGTGGAATCGTGTGTGATTCTAACAACTTGCTATCTTGTTATCTGAGTATTTATATCAATGGAAAAACAACAAAAAGAGGTAGTCTTTACTACTCAAAAAAATATCGATCTTAGTTTGTTCTCTTGAGCAAATTCTCTTTGGCCTGAGGAGGGACCTATTATACAATTTTTTTTTGGTAGAAAAAGAATATATACAATTGGAGAAGGGAAATTTCGTTTCTTCTCGTGTTTTTTTTTTTTTGTTTTTTTTACAGTTCTTTTCGTATTTGAGCTTAAATAATAGAGAGATAAACATATAGAAATAAGTGGAATTAAAATGATTTACTGTACATATACTATTCATGAGATAGTCCTTTAGTAAAGTATCAAATATATGCCAAAAAAGATTTTCGTTATGCCACTCCACTAATTATTATTCATATTGTAGTTGTTTTTTTTGTCTGAATAACTATTTCATTAATGAAAGAATTCAGTTTGTTCTTTATAGACAAAATTTTTTATATATACAACATACATATATATGTTACTTTGTACATAGAAACTAAGAGCATTTCTATTGTAAGAAACTCAATTACGTCTCTTCCTATAATATTATATTAATATTTTCATATAGTTTAGCTGTATAATTAATTTTTACATTATAACAAAAAAAAGCAATAATATAAAATAAATGTGTTTTAGATTTTTTTGAGAATTACTTATTGAAACTCTTCACGCTATCTTTCATATCATTTTATTCTTTTTAATTTTTTTATTGATAAATCTCTAACTTAAAAACTACCAGTGCTTTAACTATACTGTATAACGGTGTCGGTGTAGGTAATACTGTATTCCTATTTGTAGAGCTTTCTAAATTAGCTTTCAGTTGGCCCGCGTATATATTAATTTGTGTATGAAAAAACCAAAACAGTTGTCGGCACAAAAAAAAAAAAAAAAAACAAATAGAAATATTGGCAATGATAATAAATATTATATTAAGTGAACATTATGCAGTAGCACAATTAGCAATAAACGATCACGCTCGACAATGAAATTAGCATGATCCCGTTTCTCTAAAGTTTGTTCAATACTTTGATTTATCATTTAAAAGAATATTAAAAGGTGGTGTCCCAATAACATAAGTTAAAGTTATTTTCGCAAACAAAACTGTTATCAAGTCAAAATTCTTGAATGAGGATTCGAATTTTTTTTGTTTTGTTTGCTCAAGAGTAATTAGAATTTACATAATGAAATTAAAAGGATCTATGTATTATACGAATTACAATAGTTCCGAAGCAGAAAGAAAATGACAATATTTGACATTCAGTTAGATTTTTTTTTTTTTTTTTGAAGGTACGTGGATGCTGTGAGATCCAAAGCTTTGTTGATTGGGTTATTTAGAAATTTGGTAAAATGCAATGCAAAATATTAGCATGTGCGAACCAATAGCTTCATAATTGAATAAAGACTATAATATGTACCTCATTCTTAATCCACGTGCTTCAATTTTTTTATGACGATGATTTTTGTACTGGTTTTTTCCTTCTTTTTTTGATTACGACTCATTTGAAACTGAAGTTTGTTTGATTCTAATAATTGAAATGTCATTATCGAAAATATAATAATAATTGAAATGTCTATGTTTATTATTTTAATAATGGACAAGACGAAACAATCTTTTTTCTTTTTTTTTTAAACCAAGACGAAACAATCATATTAAAATCTATTTTTATGGGCTTATTACGGATGGTCCCAAATAATATTATAAAAAAAGAAAGAAAAGAAGATATCGGCCCAAATGGAAGAGAGAGCATCCCATTTTCTAGTTTCAGACTCTGCTAGTTGGAGTACTAACTCACTGAATTATTCAAATATTTATTAATTGAATTTGAGAAATTTAAGAGAAGTTACAGAGGTGAGATGATCCCATATCTTTATTATGAACTGAGAATTACAAATCAATACAAACACACAAACATATAAAAAGATCCTCTGACAATCCTCTGGTTCTGGGAGGAGAGGAACAAAGGCTATTTGATTAGCCGTAGCAGCGGATAGGGTCCTTGCAGCTCTTTGCAGGGGATTGCGCGTTGCCGTACCTCCCGCCTTTGACGAGGTATTGCTGATGGTATTCTTCAGCTTTGTAGAATTTCTTTGCCGGTAAGATCTCAGTCACAATCTTATCCTCAAGTTTTGTCTGCTGTTTCTCTAGAGACTCACGTGCTAGTTTCTCTTGCTCGGGTGTGTAGAAGTATATACCTGATCGGTATTGTGCTCCCACAAGTTTTCCCTGCAACACGTTTAAAGATCGGTTAGGAATTGAACTTTGTCATAGAGAAATGAATGCAATTCCCAGAGAAAAGTCAAGAAGAATGATGGCTAATATCACATTTACTATGAAAGCTATAATTGATTTGAGGACAAGCACCATCAAGCTGAAGTTCAGGACAAGAACACAAACTCTCTGTAAGCATTACCATACATGCTCTAGTCTCTACATTACAGCAACCAAAACAATCATAAGATGCAAATATTGACAAGAAGATTCCAGCAAAAGAGTCAACGGAAAGTCAGCATTCTTGAAAGTTTCCAATGAAACTATCTACTGAAATCAGAAAAGCCAATTATTGACAAGAGAAGCCACTGGACCAAGCAGAGCAAGAATCAAAAAACTAACTTGACCACAAATCCGTGCAATAAATTTCACAAAATTAGACACAGACCCTATAGATCCTCTTGATATGAAAGCAAATTAATAGAAAAAAACGAACAAAACCAGCAAAAAACACAATACCTGACGATTCAAGGTGGTAGGATCATGCCTAGACCAGAACAAATCAAGAAGCGTCTCATAGGTACACTCCTTGGGATCATACTGAACCCTAACAACCTCTGCATGATTCGTGGTGTTCGTGCAGACATCTTCGTAAGACGGATTGTGAGAGATCCCCTGAGTGTAACCAACCTCAGTTACGGTCACGCCAGGGATCCTCTGGAAAGCAAGCTCCACTCCCCAGAAACAACCAGCGGCGAATTCAGCAAACTCGTTTCCCGGCGCCGGAACATCAGTATCGGGCTCCTGAGCTATCGGAGAAGGAACAATCGCTGGTTTATCAACTAACTGAGGCTCCTCCTGAGTTTTGAGAGAAGGAGTAACTTCAGGTGTATCAACTAGTTGAGTCTCCTGAGTTTTCAGAGAAGAATCCATTGCTGAGTTTTAGCTTTTAACTGTTAAGTTGTGTTGTTGATGATAATGATGAAGCTTCTTGAAGACTGTTATAGGGATCTTGTGTGATGTTATAGGGATCGACTAACACGCATCATGCAACTAGTTTGGTGGGCACATTTGTTTTATGCAA
This sequence comes from Erysimum cheiranthoides, assembly GCA_011420285.2. Lineage (NCBI taxonomy): Eukaryota > Viridiplantae > Streptophyta > Magnoliopsida > Brassicales > Brassicaceae > Erysimum > Erysimum cheiranthoides. The sequence continues at coordinate 19,324,255 of CM022178.2, read as the reverse complement.
TAAAAAAATACTAGAAATGCCATTGATCATTGACTGCGCACTAAAGAAAAGGAATGGCCCTGCTACACTCTTTTTTATTCGTTGGCTTCATTTGCCATGTTGATGGCTTTTGGAAAGATAAATTATTATAAGTTTAATAGTATTAGATCTATTAAGGATCGCAATGATTGTTTGGTTTATGTTCATAGAGTGTAACATCACTGTTACAACATTGCAAATAAAATTCCAAAGACGTAGTTACATAGTGTGTTGTGATCAACATCGTCGTCAGTTTTACACACGCAATCTTTGACACAAGTCCCTAAATGCTAAATCCTCTGTTTTGGGAGAGGAGCAGAGGAAAGCAGCTTTTACCCGTAGCAACGGATTGGGTCGTTGCAGCCTTTGGCAGTGGATTGCCCGAGGCCGAACCGACCACCTTTGGACAGATACTGCTGATGATGCTCTTCAGCTCTGTAGAATTTCTTAGATGGCAAGATCTCAGTCATGATCTTCCTCTCCATTTGTTGCTGGTGACGTTCCAGTGACTCGCGAGCTAAATTCTCCTGCTCGGGTGTGTAGAAGTATATCCCAGATCGGTATTGGGTTCCCACGTCATTTCCCTGCTCACAGCAGAGTCATAAATCGAAGTATTAGTTGTAGTGTAGAAAACAAAGTGCTTAAACCGAAGAATGATATTGTAGTAACACAAATCTAGACAAAAAAAAATCTCAGGAGATAGATAGTAAGAAGATTGGTTCAGTATATGTATATATGCCAACGAATGGTAGAGAATATGCAAATGTAAATTGTCGGAAAAGAATACCCATGCACAAGAGAGAATAAATAGGATCTTTATTCATCAGAATAATACTGCAACACAAGGTTAACATCATCAAGATAGTTTCAGGAGTTTGCAACAATAGAAATTGCTAAAACCATCGAACCTGAAATGACCGCTTGGGCAAGAAGAATATCTGATTTGTCCAAATGATGAAACACTAAAGTAAATGAGGACAATACAGTTGTTTATATATCACCATGGATCAAATGTTACCATACGAATTGGTTTTGCGTATGCATTGAATATGAGATATACTGTGCCTAGAACCCCAAGTAGATAGCTTGACTATAAGCTAGTGATTTGCCCTCTAACAAAAATAACAGTAATTTGTAAATGAGTATTGTTTTCTGTCCACAGAGGCAAGAAAAATGGTAATCCAAACTCACGTCGAACATGAAAGCCAGTGGTGATCGATAACAGGAAAAACAGAAACTCTCTGAAATCCGAATCTCTACCACAATTAAAAGGGAAAACCAGAGGAGAGAAAACAGAGATACTACTGAAGCTGGATTATACAAAAATTCAATGATCAAAGTTACCTACTTGAGCCTCATAATTCAACAGAACAACAGATATAATATCAAAGTTCCAAAAATGAAAGTTTCTCAGAGTTCAGACTGGCGATGAAACCAGAAAGCCATCGGATTAGGGGAAAATCAAGAAATCCCTAAAGCACAACAATTAGAATTTGGAAACAATAATCCTAATTCCTAAAGACGAAATCTTTGTCAATCCCCAAACTTGAAAAGTTAAAACTTTTAACTCTTAAATCCACAAAATTGGTATTCATACCTGGCGATTCAAAGTGGTGGGATCATGCCTAGACCAGAACAAATCAAGCAGAGACTCATAGCTGCACTCGTTGGTATCATATTGAACCCTAACAACCTCGGCATGGCCCGTGGTTCCTGAACAAATATCTTCGTATGAAGGATTGTGTATAGTTCCCTGTGTATATCCAACCTCGGTCTGAGTAACCCCTGGGACTCTCTGAAACGCCAGCTCGACCCCCCAGAAGCATCCAGCGCCGAATTGGGCAAATTGATTCCCTGGCGATGGAGTGTCATCGTCGTTTCCTTGAGCGATCGGAGAAGGATCCATACTGTTTTGCCCACTTGATCCCAATCCCAACCTGTTGAGTATGTTCATGGAGAATTTCTACACAGAGAGAGGAGGAGACGACAGGTTATGAGTTTTCCAGTAACTAGCGTTTGCGTTTTAGTAGCGATCGCGATAAGAAACCACAGTTTTAAATCGCAATGATAATTAGTACTTGACTCAAACGAACAATAAACGGTGACGTGTAAGATAATTCGGATAACCGAATGGAATCAAACCGAACCAAAAATTACGGTTTTAATTTGGTCATAAACTCTTCAACCGAAATATATAAACCGAACCGAATACTGGCACTCGTACATTATACATGAAAACTCTCGCTATAGTCAATAATAAGACGATATGAATGGAAAAGCAAAAACCATCACGTATACAAAAATTCCCATATGACCCTTCCAACCGCTGTCGCTAAAACGGGTGGCCGAGTTAGCGATACCGGTCGCAGGGTTATTCTTTTTAGAAGAAGGTTGAAGAATCCCTGTAGTGGCGGCTTGGGGAGATCCCACGGGGGCCTGAGATGGGCCATTGCCTTCGACATTGACTTGTAACCTCATACCGGCGAAGCAGTGGAGCCGATTCCCGCAGACAAAGAACCGGTCTCCCGGTTTGGAAAGAGCAACGGTCGTGTTCCCGTTTGTGAACGTACGGATCGCGTCTGTAGTGTTGCAGTTTTGGAAGTTGTTTTTAGCCACTTCGTACACACTATGCGTCGATGAGTATTGGAACACTTGCAAAAAAACATTATACGCCCATAATTAGACTTGGTGTATTTAAGTTTAATTTTAAAAATTGTAATTTTAAAAATTCTCGGAATGAGATATTTTATTTTCTTTTTGTTAATATATAATTTTGTGGAATTATTAAATATCGATCTTAATTTTGTAAGATTTTTTTTTTTTTGGTGTGATTGTTAAACGTCAGTCGAATCGTGAAATCATTATGTAATTCCACAGTTTCGAAGAATATTATCATGATGAAACTCTATGGAAAACCATTACTTTTAGAGTTTGTAAAATATATATATATATGTATATACAGTTGGATGAAGCAAACATTAACTATCGTCTTGCGATTTTTAGAACGAGAATATTGAAGTGTATATATGATAGATACTTACTTAGAACATCACCAGGAGAGAATCGCTTGCCTGAAGTCCAAGACTCAAGATCGGAGCTTATGTCCCAACCGGAGCTGTCTCCTACAAAGTATGTCGTTGCGTTGCATCTTCTTATTGTCACAATCCCAAATATGATGCACAGATTAAAAAGAAGTTGCATCGTCGACGTCTTCTCCATAGTGCACGCTGTTTGTTTTTTTTCAAAAAATTGCGTTGAATTATCTCGTATTGCTATAGTTGTCTATATGCATATATGTGATTGTAAATTTATATGTATATATGTGTATATATAGGGCAGAGGTTAAGGTTGCTCATTGGTGGATAACCTAACTTCACAACCACCATAACATATATGATCTGCTTTTGTTCCCTGACATTTAATTAATTTGTCTTTCTTTCTTAACAAATTTTTCGTGTTTCACAATTTATAGGATTCTTGTGCTGTTAGGTAAAGTCCACAACCCTATAATGGTTAAATCTTCATGAAGACATTGAAGAAGCAATTCATATTTCTTTTTTTTTTTTTTATTGTGTTCTTGATTGCACAACATACTAATTTAGGAATCTATTTATTATATATAAGGAAGATTGTATCGACCTGTAAATAAAGCATGCATGTATTTATATATGATCTAGTGGTCTGGTGACTTTGGTCTGAAGATAAAAGAAGTTTTTACAAGGTTTGAGGTTTAAATCCCAACATATACAAAATTGTTGGAAGTGATGTTTTCCAAGTTTGTGAAGTCATCACTCATTATAATGACAGTTTAGTTCATTCATATATATGTCTCAAATTCGTGTATCAGAAGTTGCTCAATTTATTGAGTATAATTGATAAAATTAGTAGTTTGTATAATGTTTTACACAATAGATAAAAATAGAATAAAATGATCTTAACTAACATGATGAAACTACTAGATATTGTCATATGGTTGATTTTACTTTATTTATGTCTATCAGTTATTATGTACTTTTTATTTTTGAAAAATACTCGCAAAGGCTTGGAATTGGCATCGAGGGGTGTTGAACTTCTCGACTAATCCTGAATGTTCTCTTTACCAAACCTACCTAATACGCTTCCAAAGAATATCCCTTGTAACTCTTTTTTAGATTTGTTGGAACATGCATAATATAAAAATACTACTATTGGTTTTTGGACTTCTGGAATAAAAAGTAGAAAATATTTATAATCGAGGTCTTAAAACACATACAAGAAAACAATTGTTTGTCCTAAACTATAATTTTTATGATAACCAATTTTTTTTGCAAATTTTACCTATTGTGTATTTATAGAAATGAACTGTTACCAACTACTAAGAGTACTAATATATATATATATATATATATATATATATCACTAGAAGAACTCTCAAATTTTTCTTACTATGATACCAGCTAGCTAGTTGTATTTCTATTGCAAAAATAGATGTAATACTATTTATTAAATGCTAGTTGTGTTAACTATGCTTTTAATATTTACTAGCCATTTGCCCGCGCTACGCGCGGGAGTTGTATCGTCAATTTAATTTAGTTCGTTATGTTTGGTTAGTTATATTATCTCTTTACATATTATCTAATTTATTTTTTTTATTTATTGGTAAAGAAATATTGTTTTATTGTTACTTTTTCATACGTATTTTTAAAATGAGAATTCACGTTTTGTTCCAATTTATCTCTTTTATGTTTGAAAATTTTGTAAGACATAAATTAGATAGATTTTATATTCTCAAAATTTCTTGTTTTCGTTCTATTTCTGTTAAATCTCATCATAATTTAAGTTTCGTTGTGTTAATCCATTCACATTTTATTGCATATTATTTTAATGAATAAATATTCATAATAAAACATTCACTTTAAAAATATAATATATTATTTATAAATTAGTTAGTATAATAGCAAATTAGTAAATTTTTTATTTTTTATATCAATTATGTCTTTTAGTTTTATAATATAAAATATAAGAAAAAACCTTTCATATTTTTTAAAAGTTTGTTTACATATGTATAAATTTTAAAATTAAATGATAAAATGTATAAATAAAATTTTGAATTGAATAATTACATGATTAGAATGATGAGGTGACTTAAGGAGAAGAGATCAAAACCTATTATATATTATAATATTACATATGAGAAAAAAACATTTCATATTTCTTTTTTTAAAACTTACATACGTATTAATTTTAAAATTAAATAAAAAAATGTATAAATAAAATTTTGAAACTAAATGATGTGGATGATGAGGTGGCATCATAAGAAGAGAGAAAAAGTTAACTTTATATATATATATACCTTTAGTGAATCATGAAACTTCATATGTATATTACCATGTCCTTTTAATGTCAGTGACATCAGACATTTTTTTTGGTTTTTTGTCTCAAAACTTTGCACGATCATAAACTTAATATATAATAAAAAGGAAAATAAATGTCCGTTGCCTGAAGGAACCGGCGCAATACATTTTATCTAGACCTCACGCAAGACCATATAACTATTCCATAATCCATACAATTCATACGACATATATATCGAACTTATCTATATATCTACATGTGTGTCCAACATATTTATGAAGGCTTGAAATCCGGACAAGAGGATACTTTTTTGCGGAAAGTTTTTCTTTGGTTTTCTCTTGAGGGTACTATGAATGAGATTGAAGTCTCCATTAAATAATACATTCACATTAGTGTTTATACTATATCCCAACATCTTATTAATGTCCCGCGTCATATATGAATTTGGTCACTCTTATATATTTCGTACAACATATGAATGTTCATCATAAGTCGTTATTGGTACACATATTATACACTTGACAGTTACAAACAAAGGAAGAATAATAATTTAGTATGCGACCGTCATATATTTAATATAATAACTCCTAAATTTAAATAGACGGCTACAAAACCTTATATATTGAGTAGCCACTGGCACTTGCCCATTCAGTTTTCCCTTCAAATTATTAACCGATTTTCTCAATACTCAATTCAAATCTCAACGATGGAGAAAGGTGAGAATTCTAGCACATTCAAAATGGGGAATTCTGCACAAGAGAGGAGTTTACCGTATGTACCCGATTGTTATGTCGTCCCGCCTTCTTGCGAACAACGTGATTCAAATTCCGAAAATGTACCCACGATCGATGTTTCTCGTTTGAAAGGCGGAGATGATGAACGTCGAGGGGTTATTCAAGAGCTAAGTTTGGCATGTCAGCATCTTGGTTTTTTCCAAGTAAGTTATGTTACATAATATATGTAAATTCATAAAATTTGGGCCTTTTCTGAAATTTTGGTCGTAATAAAAACTGCTTTTTTGTCCATCAAAATTTTGTTTTGAATATTATGTGGGATTGACTTTTGAATATTATGTGGGATTGAATCCGAAAAATTACTCAGTAACATTACTATTGTAAACCAATATACTATGGTCTACGTACATATACATGGTATGCTCCACTATATATAACTGTTATTCTAACTCTTAAGGCAATTATTTTGTTTGCAAAAAAAAAAAAAAGGCAATTATTTAATTTGTTTACACTTGATAACTACGGCTATAAGCCTATAATATAACATTGATTGTATCCATTATTTAAAATCACGTTATATCAGCTCTCTCAGTCGTTGAGATCAAAATATCAGCTCTGTTAAGAGTCATTCCTTTTAGTTTTGACACGCGCAGGTGACGTGGCTGTCACATGTCGGGTGAAACCCGGTTTAAGTGGAGTCTCTGGTTAATTTGCTCCGAAATTCTACAATATTGTCCGGTTCTCCTCCACTCTTAACTGATTATTTCTTTTCTTTTTGGTCTGATTAATATATCAGATAGTGAACCATGGAATCAACCAGAACATACTAGACGACGCCTTGGAGGTTGCGAAAGGCTTTTTCGATCTGCCAGCGAAGGAGAAAAAGAAGTTTATGTCAAACGATGTGTACGCACCGGTTCGGTACAGTACGAGTCTCAAGGACGGTTTGGACAAGATCCAATTCTGGAGGATTTTTCTAAAGCACTATGCACATCCTCTTCATCGTTGGATTCATCTTTGGCCTGATAATCCACCCGGATACAGGTATTAGATGTCACTGATTAGGTCATACATATACATTGCATCTACAAAATAAACAAAAGGGGATTTGCTTATAGCGGCGCATTTTGTCCTCTTTCTTGTGCATCTAAATGGACTGTAGGTAAGGTTTAAGAAACAATATCTGAATTGCAACCCTTCACGTCTTATCATTCATATTCTATTTTTGTCCTTATTTTAAAAACAATATCTGAATTTAAAATACTAACGATGCTTCATGCCATATCCAAAACCTCGGTCTCAAATTAATTTCTTATCAAATATGATCATCTCAATGAAAATAGCTAATTTTCTCTTTCCACTAGGTATTTAACGTTACTAATTTAGCCTTCCTTATCTTTTATTTCTTTCCTTCAATCACATTTTCTTATTCGTTTGATTAGTTGTTGGTCCGTTTCTCTTACCGTTTTTTTTGTCAAAATTGTTAGTACTTAAAAAAATATAGTTTTTATTTATCCTAGGTAGTACACTTTTTTTTTTAATTATTATTCTCTAATACAGCGCACACGGTTTTGTTTTTCCTTTTCTATATTTCATGGGTTTTATGATTTAAACCGTTTTGCTACCTATATTAAAGAAATTTAGAACTGATTTTAAGATAAAATAACTCATAATTTGACCATCGTTTATCTTATTATGTTGTTTTTTGCCAACAATCTTTTATGTATTTTTTCCTCGATACTGGAATAGATTGAGAACTGTAAAATGTATATATAATCCACGTACGAGATTATTTTGGTTAAGAAAAGACATAATTATTTTTCTGTTTGTTTTACGGTTGTTGATTATCAGGACCGTCCATGTCTATCACATCGTGTAGTTATTATATACTGTATGAATATATGTATATATATTGTACATGTTTAATCAACTATACACATGTGAGTGCGTTTATGTGAATATTTCAGGGAAAAAATGGGAAAGTTCTGCGAGGAAGTGAGGAAGTTATCGATAGAGATAATGGGAGCAATAACGGAGAGCCTAGGGCTAGGGAGAGACTACCTGTCGTCTCGGATAGACGAAAACGGCATGCAAGTAATGGCCATTAACTGCTATCCACGGTGTCCGGACCCTGAGACGGCGCTTGGCCTGCCGCCGCATTCAGACTATAGTTGCATAACCATCCTTCTACAGAACTTGGCAGGTCTTAAGATCTTCGATCCAATGGCTCATGGTGGCTCTGGCCGCTGGGTTGTTGTCCCACAAGTCCCAGGTGTACTTAAGGTACGTTCCAACTGTTCCGGTTTAAACCTAAATCGAAATAACTAAATCGAGAGCCCGGTTAATATGTAATTTGGCTCTCTCCGGTTTAGATCTAAAACAAAAAATGTCATTGCTATTTTCGTAATTCCCACTAAATTTATTATCATAGAATGCAAATGCTTTTCTTTAATTAGGTCCATATTGGTGACCATGTGGAAGTGCTAAGCAATGGATTATACAAGAGCGTCGTTCATAAAGTCACTTTGAATGAAGAGAAGACGAGACTCTCCCTCGCGAGCTTGCATAGCTTGGGTATGGACGATAAGATGAGTGTACCTTGCGAATTGGTTAACGATGAAAATCCGGTTCGGTATAAAGACAGCAGCTTTAACGATTTTCTAGATTTTCTTGTCAAGAATGACATTTCTCAAGGGGATAGGTTCATTGACACTCTCAGACTCAAGGACTGATCGAGTCTCTAAAACGTTGGTTCAGGGTGTAAGAGTAAGATAGCCCGGTTTGGTTTGGTACACGGTATGACTCAGTCCATGTCCTTTTGCGTTTTTTTTTTTGTTTTTTTTTGGTAGGGATGTCCTTTTGCGTTTAACCTGTGTGATATAAGTGGACATGGTATGGATACCAGAGACATATATACGTGTTAAATTGTAATGTGAGATATATTAGTATACTATTATTTTCCCGATTTTCAAATTTTAATTAAATTACTATCACCCGAATTAATTAAAATAATAATACCTATACGCGCTTTTTACCTTAGATTTTTTTTTTTTTTTTGAATGTTTTTCCATTTACAAATGTACAAGAAAATAAATAAAAGTATATATGGTTATTTTTTACAAAATGTTCTCGAAACAAAATAAGTGAAATTCCTTCAAGAATTTGACAGAGTCCTAATCTCGATCCCAATTTACCAAAGGCATAGGCCCTTAATTCGCCAGCAAATAATTAATAATTTTTAAGAGAATTTAGTAACGAATTACGAAATTTTTTCTCATTTGACACAAACGAATTATCTTTTAGCCTTAATTAGTTACGTTGTAAAGAAACGGATTCATTCCCACAACAAGATCGGAATATATAGACGCAATATGTACAGATCTGCGAGTTGGAATCGTGTGACCGAGGATTACTCTGTGCCTTGGTCAGCACCAAAGGGATTATGGAAGGGCCTAGACGAAGAAGAGGCGGCTCCATACGATCCCACCGGCCAAGAGGTGACCAAGAAAGAGAAGTCACGTACAAAGTTTGCAGAAAACGCCGTACACATAATCCCTTTTGTGCTTCTTGCTTGTGCTCTCGTCCTTTGGTTCTTCTCTAATCCAGGTTTGTGTACAATATACACATTGTAAACATATTTATGATCTTAGGGTCTATTATCTATTGGTTTGATTCTATATGCTTGCAAATCAAACCTTCTATTTGAGAATGTTGCATTTTCTAGTCTTTGACATCCAGTTATTTAACTGCTTGTACATGAATCAAGTTTTGCTAAACACATTTTTTTTTTTTTTTTTAATATACGGATCTCACATGACATATATGATATATGTGTGATTAGTGCGAATTTTATCAAAATGGTGTCTTGGTTAAAATAAGAAAAATAGGATAGACTATTACGAAACCATATATAATATAAATATTTTGACTCTCTTTAATAGATTTGTAGCGTAAATCATTGCACATTTGTATACATAGATGTGGATGTTGGAGTGAAAGGGGAATCGATTGCGGCTAGGATCGAAGGGTTAACGATCGAAGGAGACATTGATAATGACAGCGATGGAACTCAGACCGGATTCTTAGGCGCCGCCACAGAGGTCGGAGATTCAGAAAAGACTAGACTAAAACGCGAGCTTAATAAGCGTCATCGGAGGATACAAATTTCAAGGAAAGTGGTGAAAGGTTTTTATTAGTTCTTTACTTCTTTTCTTTTTTTTTAATAAAGGATTCTAGTACGATTTCTTATTATTTTTTTCCTATTTTATTTCGCATTTTCTGAACGAAGCATAATTACATATTAGAAATTAAATATTCGACAGATATATAGTTTTTTTTCACGAATAAAAATTAGTACATGATTTCACGATAGTTTTAAAAATTGCTGATACTACGCATGCATCTGTTTGTTTCCAAACAAAACCTGTTAGCTGACATAATATTAGGAAAAAAACCGTCAGTTTAAGTTCTGCCATAAATACAGCACACTAATCTAGTGTCGAAAGACCCTTGTCAATACACAATTTATGGTGATCAAATAATTGAAAAATTAATCATGTGATTGAACTGCCAAGATTCAAATCTTCAATTACGACTTCAATTATAGTCGGCAACTGTAAACGTTTTAAATGGAAAAGTTATAAAAATTTAGGATAAGTCTAGATTATAAAAATTAAGCTACTTTTTGGTGTATGTACGCTGTTTCACTGATATCGTTTCCTGCTTAACTCAAATATTTACAAACGACAAAACTTATAAATTTTGCAAAATATTTCCATAAATTGGTATGAAATTTTGTGTGTTTGCGCGCTTCACCAAACCTACCAAGTTTGCAAAAGAGAAACGGCTGTCGAGGATATAAAGGATGCATCTCGACACGTGTGCCAGATGGTGCTCCTCTCCTCTTTATTATTTATAAGTTCCTCTGATTGTCACTTACACCTGTGCCTTCCCATGCAATATTTACCACTCGTGTGCTTCCAAATGTTTTTCACTTTTTAACTAACGTCTGTCAACTTATCTCTCACGGATCAATCCTATTTAACACCATTATCAAATGTTCAATTATCATCTTAACCATGATGACGATTTTTGTAATTAAGGATAATATACTTTACGTATCATCTGATATTTGATGCTACATTTGAAAACAATTAATTTCTTAAAATCGTCTAAGTTTATCTTTCGCCATCCTCCGTCGCCGTTAAGATATTTATTTATCCACAGTATATATGTTCATGCAACAAAAATTAACTGTAACGTTTAAAATAGAGTGTTGGCATTTTTCATTTTAAAAGTTTGCAGAGGGTAAAACTATATATTAAATATTTCGACTTTTCATTTCGGTTTTTCTCCTATAAATTCCCCTTTCGCTTTCCTAAATTTTTTAAGATTCTCCTAAGATGAAATCTCTATAGTTTTTTCTTTTTCCTGAATTAAAAAGCAAAATGTATTAACCAAAATAAATCTCCGATCATTGCAAGGAAAAAAATGTTGAAAAGTGTAAGTCCAATGGCATTCTACGAAATCGGGGAGCAGCAATACTCTACTTTAGGGTACATCGTAAGCAAACCTGGGAATGCAGGAGCGTACGACATCGAACCTCCGATCCCGACTATCGACGATGCGATCTACGGCTCAGATGAGTTCCGCATGTACGCTTACAAGATCAAACGGTGTCCTCGTACTCGCAGCCACGACTGGACGGAGTGTCCATACGCTCACCGAGGCGAGAAAGCCACGCGCCGTGATCCTCGCCGTTACACTTACTGCGCCGTCGCATGCCCGGCTTTCAGAAACGGTGCATGCCACCGTGGCGACTCCTGCGAATTCGCACACGGAGTGTTCGAATACTGGCTCCACCCGGCGCGTTACCGAACACGCGCCTGCAACGCCGGAAACTTGTGCCAGAGGAAAGTCTGTTTCTTCGCCCACGCGCCGGAGCAGCTAAGGCAGTCCGAGGGAAAGCACAGGTGCAGGTACGCGTATAGGCCAGTGAGGACGAGAGGCGGGAACGGCGATGGGATGGCAATGAGATTGGACGGCGAGGATTACGAAACGTCACGATCTCCGGAGAGAAGCGGGAAAGGTGATTTAGATAGTAACGAGGAGAAAGTGTTGTTGAAGTGTTGGAGTAGGATGAGTATCCTGGATGATCATTATGAACCGTCCGATTTGGATTTGGATATGGATTTGTCACATATTGATTGGATCTCAGAGTTGGTCGATTAAATTGAGAAGTTAAAGGAGAGAGAGAGAGAGAGAGAGAGAGAGAGAGAGAGAGAGAGAGAGAGAGAGAGAGAGAGAAACCCGATAAATAAAGTGTATTTTGTTAAAATCCACAAGATTAAGATTCAAGATGAGAGATATGATCTTGTCATGTATATGGTAAATTCAGTTGTAATGATTTCTTGCAATGTCCAAAAAGAGTTGTTTCACTGATCAGTAAGCTGTGAGTCTTGATCATCTTTAAGTCTTGAAGTTTCGAGATAATTTACAATGTTTGAAAAACTGAAGTTTCAGAACACACAGAGTTTATGGGATGAGTTTGTATTAGTCATGCAAGCGTTACACTTACACAAATATAACAGTTATCAGTAGTATATCATAACAAGTTTGGGGTTGTCAATCGTTGACCAGAAAAGCAAATTTAGATGACAACATATACGATTCTTTCTTTAAATGTAGTTGTTGAAAGAAACAATATATACGATTTTTCTTTAAATGTAGCTATTGAAAGAGAAGAAAAAAAAAAGAAAAAAATGTAGTTACAATTTTTTTCCATCTATTTATATCATTTCACCAACAACGATTGTTGACAAAAAAAAAAAAAAAAAAAAAACAACGATTTTACTATGTATATTTATAACGATTTCATCACATAAATTTACGATTGGTAATTTTGCTGTTTTTTTGATAGATAAATTTTCATTAAGATATTGGAGATCAGGACGAACTGTTCTACCTACAATTCTCTGTAATCTCTGATAAATTGGGCACTAATGACAATTCCTCGCAAACGACTCCAACGCGTTGTCTGCTGAACAAAAACTCTTAAGAATTTTGACGGTGAACTACCGTGATCACGATCACCTAAGAATCTACAATACATAATATGATCCCTTAACTAGACAAATCAAGTTATATCTACTGTTTAGTTTTGTAGCCAACAAGGCCAAGCTGCTTTGTTCACTCGAAAAGTTTACAACACCGAACGTCAATACAAGTCTCAGTTTGTGTGTCAATAGCCTCAATTTATTCATAATTTCTTCCAATGAAGATTATGTTCTTTGTTACCTGCTACAACAGTGTTCGTATAATTAAATAACAAAAGCAAACTCTACTACAAATCGTTAAACCCTTTCAGAACGAATGCAGTTAAGTTTTACCACATTTATACTATAATTTAACATTGTATCACAGTCTTATGTGTGTGTGTTTTTTTTTCAGTTTAAGCAGATTTAACATTACATATATATAAACATAAAAACGGTTTAAGCAAGCTTTTGTTTCCTTTTAAAGTTTGAAGTCATAAAATTATGAATTAATGCGCTATATATCTGCTCCATGTTGGAACAGTTTGACCCATTTTCATTACCATGTGGGTGTACTTCCACCGGGTGCGGGTGCAGGTGCCGGTTCAGCTGCAGCCGGTGCCGGTTCAGCTGCAGCCGGTGCAGCCGGTGCCGGTTCAGCTGCACCCGCAGGTGTACCTCCACTTGCCGGTGTACTTCCACTTCCAGGACTACTTCCACCTGTACCCGCAGGTGAACCTCCGAACAATCCTGGAATGTTTAAATTTCCAGGAAACGGTTTCCCACCCCAGAATCCTCTTAATCCTCCACTTGTCGGTGCAGCTCCACCCGTTGGTTTATTTCCAAATGTTCCACCAAATCTTTTTCCTCCAAAAAAACCTCCATATCCACCATATATTGGCAATTCGAGCTGAGGTTGGGCTGACAGAGCTGACGAAGCTCCTTCCGCAGTCGGCTTTACTCCCATCCTACGCCTACATATATACTCACAAGTGCGTGCATATATCAAAAGTTAATTATATAAAAAACAACATTGTATCATTTCTTATTAATCACCACGTCGACAGTTTTTTTTAATGATATTTCTCAACAATAAAGACGTAAATAAGAAGAACAACAATGTGTACTAATTCTTAAAATAAATGAGGTAGCATGTAAAAAGAACCATAGACAAAAGAGAGAAAGAGATAAGACCAAAACTAAAAGGAAAAGAGTAAGGATATATATATATATGTGTGATCAAGATGATCGAACTCAAAATTTGTAAAGAAAAAAAAAATCATCTCAACATGATAGCCACTGATATAAGACCATCTTTTAGTGTGGTTTCTATATAATTATTTATCTGATTTCACATCCATTCTAAATATTTATCTAATTTCACATCCAGAGCTTTGGCCAGAGGCTAATATCTACATGTATGTATAACGCTTAAATCTCTGAGTGATTTCAATATATATATATATATATATATATATATATATAATTTTAATTAATGACCCACCTGATGAGCGCAATCGCCATCGCTCCAAGGGTGCCACCCGCCGTGAACCCTGTGGTTAAGACAGCAGTGGCTAGCGTGGCTGGTACGAGAATCGGACTGAATATGATAAAAAGCGGTGCGGTTACGGTTAATGCCGTGGCTGAACCAGCGAGTGTTAGACCCGCTAATACTAACAAGACTATAGAGGCCACGGCAGCAATAACCACCTTAAAAATCTCCAACAATAGGATGAGAAAAAAAAACATATTGGGCCAAATTAATGTTAAAATTATGTAACTGAGATTTTGTGATTTTATGGAGTCATTCGGTTCATACTTTATTATCGGGTGGTTGTTAGGAGTCTTACATGCAAAACGATAGAAGTAAATAGAGATCTTACGTCACGTCACATTTGCTTTTATTTTTTTTTGTCATATTTTTTGGACCTTCTTTTCTTTCTTCTAAGAGATCAAACATTGATTGTCGTGTTGCAATTCATGTTTACGGTTGGGACATCCTAAAACGGGTGCTAGCTTCGAAAGATAATCCAAGGAGGCGAGATTTTGCGTAAGTTTTAAGGATACCAATTTGCTTGATGTTATGGATGATGCTTGCAGTAGATCTCGATTCGGCTCGATGAAATTGCAGTATGCTGTTAAGTTTAAAAAGTCGTAAAAATATCTATTTGTAAAATAAGCTCCAAGAATCTTGTGAGGTTGTCCAAGTGCGGGAGTTGGATAATACAGATAAAAAAACATCGAACAAAATATGGATGGTTAAACACTTCAACTAGTTAGAGGTGTGCAGTTTAACTAATGAAAGCCCTTTCTTATCCACCGAAAAAAAAAAAAAATACTAGTTAGAGGTGCACTACATTTGGAGAGATGATAGCAAAATTGGTCTTGGAGAACTTGAGAAACTAGGATTCCGAAGTTTGAAACTTTCTAGTTATAAAACATAACAGTATAAAAGTGACAAAAATATTGGCATGGTAAGTGATATATACGTCGATTGAACATGGTGGTAGCAGCCATTTTTAAGTCCGTACAATGCTCCTGAACTTTACTGCGAGGACTGGAAAGCTAAAATCATAGCGGTATATATTGAAAACTTAATACATGATTCTTAAAAACATAAACAACTAATTTGCTGTCTCAAAAGAGTTCATGAAACCGTCAAAATTTTATTCATACCACATGTTTTTGTAACTGTCTCTCAGCTCTATTGCTTATTTTTGTAGTCAACAAGCCCAAGCCGCTTTGTTAGTTGAAATTTTTTTTTGTAAGCAGAAAATCTGTAACGACATAGAAAGTAACCTGTAAAATTAACCTCCTCTTCTTTGGTTAACATCCATGAATTCTTTCAATTTTTTTTTTTTTGGACAAACTCAGAATTCTTTCAATTTAAGTTATATTGGTTTAACTATAATAATATGCTTCCTTTTAATTAAATAACAGAAGCTCTACAACAGATCTTTAAATACTTTCAAGACGAATGGAATAAAGTGTAACCACATTATTATTAATATTAAAATAAACATTTTAATTGTATTATTGTATTTGTTTTTATTTATAATCAGATTCATCATTATATATAAACATAAAACGTTTTAGAAAACCTTTCTTGTTTTAATTTCCCAAATCATAAAAATCTTGAACTAATGCACAATGATCTGCTTAATGTTGGAACAGCTCGACCAATGTTCTTTAATTACTCTTCCTCCACGTAGCTACCTCCACCTCCGGACATACCTCCGCCTCCGTGTTTACCTCCATGTTTACCTCCTCCACCTCCGTGTTTACCTCCTCCACTACCTCCAGACATACCTCCTTCACTTCCTGACATACCTCCTTCACTTCCGGACATACCACCTTTACTTCCGAATTTACTTTCGAATTTACTTCTTAGACCTCCGAGTTTATGTCCTCCACCTTTGGATTTACCTCCTCCACCTCCGGACATACCTCCTCCGGACATACCTCCTTCACCCCCGGACGACATACCTCCTTCACCTCCGGATGACATACCTCCTCCGCCTCCGGACATGCCTCCTTTACTTCCTCCTTTACTTCTTAGACCTCCAGATTTACGTCCTCCACTTTTGGATTTACCTCCTCCACCTCCAGACATACCTTCACCCCCGGACGACATACCTCCTTCACCTCCGGACATACCTCCGGACATACCTCCTTTACTTTTTGATTTACCTTTTCGACCTCCAGATTTACGTCCTCCGGATTTACCTCCACCACCTCCGGACATACCTTCACCCCCGGACGACATACCTCCTTCACTTCCGGACATACCTCCTTTACTTCCAGATTTACCTTTTCCAAACCCGGACATACCTCCAGACTTACCTTTGAATTTACCTGCTAATCCTGGGATCTTCTTACACCAAGCTGGCAACTTGAACCCACCTTTAGACTTTGGCGTTTCGTACAGAGCTTCTGCTCCTCCCCCACTCGGTGGAAGCCCTGACGGAGGTGGATTATCCTTCGCCTTTACTCCCATCCTACGCCTACATCACACAAACAAGTGTGCGTATATATATATACGTCAGCGATTAATTAATAAACCAAATTATATATGTACAATATAATTATTATTTACGTTGATAACTTTTAACTTTTCAAATAATGTTTGAAACAGGAAACAGGTTGATATAAAATATACTACTAAGTTTAAAAAGTAAAGAAGTACTAACAGCAATAAGATGTAACTAAAAATTTGTTGGCCGAAAAAAAAAAGCTGTAACTAATTTAAAAAACGAGGTAGCATGTAAAAGGAACTGTAGAAAAAGAGATGAAGATAATTACACAAGTTAGAAAAAAAAGAATAAGGATATGTGGGGGAGCTGATCAAACCCAATTTTGAAAAATCAAAATCCTCACATGTCAGCCACAGAGCTACGATCACGTCCGAAAGTGTGGCCTCTAATATAAAATCATAAACTATTGCTTTACCAAAGCTATAGCCTTGGCCAAAGTAATAGGTATATGAATAATATACAAGCATAAATCTCGAGTGATTTCAGTATAATTTGTTTAGTCTTACTTAATGAGCCAGAGGATGAGACCAAGGGCCGTCGCTCCAAAGGAACCACCGGCCGTGAACCCTGTGGTTAAGACAGCCGTTGCTAACGTGGCTGGTACGAGAACGGGACTGAATATGATGAAAAGCGGTGTGCTTATGGCTAATGCCACGGCAGAACCTGCGAGTGTTACACAGGCGAAGCCTAAAAAGACTACGGAGGCCACGGAAGCAATAATAACCTTAATAACCTCCAACAATGGCATGAGAAAAGAGAACATATTGAGAAAAGAAATCTTTCTTCCTTCTCTCTCTGATAGAGACTGAGCTGATGCTGTTTGATTGAGTTCTTCCCTCATGTTTTCTGATCGGATGGTTGTGGTTTGGTGGCGAGAAGAGAGAGCGCTTTTAAGGAGTTGTGTGATCTACTACGTGCACGGTACACATGTATGCTCCATGCAAAACGATTGGAGTGGATGGAGATCTACGCTACGTCACGTCACATCTCGTTTTATTTTTCATCTTTTCGTGTGTGTGTGAGTTATGTTTTTTAGAAAAAAAGAGGTTGTCATGTTTTTTAGGCCTTCTTTTATATTTATTCTTTCTTGGAAACAAATCTTTTCATTCCTATGCTTTATGAAATATCAAAGCGTGAAGATAGGTCTTTGTTATTAGTTACTTACTGTATTAGCCATATGAAATTTGTGACCCTATCTCAAATCACTTCTACTACTCGTGCAAATTGCAATTCAACTGAGCATTACTAGGTAATTTAATTAGGAATCATCTCTTGTCTTCACGTCATCCACATCGATCCTTATAACCGTGAGTGCGTTCATCCAATTATGGTTCAATGGAGGAAGATGATCATGTTATCAGCGGATCATTTAATTGTCCTGCAAACACTTTGTTCGACAGAGTTATGATATGTCATGACTAGAGGTCAGAAATTATCGATCTAATTGTACTGAAAAGGGATTGAGTTTGGTTATATTTATTCTTTTAAATTGGTCCAGTTTATCTTAAGGTTGTATATAAATTGTCGTACAGTAATTTAGATTTCGTATTTTAATTTTTTATCAACGAAAAAAGGAGGCAAAAGAAGGCCAATCGTTTAAGATTACAAAGTCCGCTCTAAGATAAAATTGAACTCAAAAAAGCATAAAAGTACTGTTACTAACTTGAACCAATTTATAGCATTTGGTGTCTCCGTTTAATTACATGCGTAAGAAACTAATACAAACATCAAATCTATATATTTCAAAAAAATGGCAGCTCACATCCATCGAATATCTAATCATGATCATGATACAATTTATAATAAATTTTATCATTATATAGCGCAAAAAATGGTTTTGAACATAAATAAGATTCAATTTTCTTTCTTTAATACTATCGGTTCTATGTTTAGTTAAACTACTAAAATTAATATGTTTAATTTACATTTTAAAGAAAACATAGAAATAGTAGCAGATTCATAAGTCTTAGCTAGGTTTCCTTTTTTTAAAAAAAAAAAGGTAATGGAGAAACAACAAGTTCAATATTTCAGGATTCAATCATTCACATAGATATTTACAATAATTACTTTGATTAACTTGGATCCAGTCTCATTCATATATGCTAGTATAGTACCGCTGAATTAATTCATAAAAAATGCGTGCGTTGTTTTATAGTTTCTTTGTAACATGTTACATTGATAGAAATGATATATTAGACATGTAGTAGTTTCTTCTGAAACCCAAAAGTTGCTCCATATCATTCTTACCATGCCGGTGGTTTACTTCCAGGCGCTCCTCCAGGTTTATCTCCCGGCATTTTTCCAGGTTTACCTCCCGATGCTCCTCCCGGTTTATTTCCCATTCCTCCTTCCGGTTTATCTCCCGATGCTCCTCCCGGTTTATTTCCCATTCCTCCTTCCGGTTTATCTCCCGATGCTCCACCCGGTTTATTTCCCATTCCTCCTTCCGGTTTATCTCCCGATGCTCCACCCGGTTTATTTCCCATTCCTCCTTCCGGTTTACTACCTGATGCTCCCCCCGGTTTTCCTCCTGACGCCCCTCCCGATTTATCTCCTGTCGGTTTATCTGCTGATGTCTTTGTCGGGTCATCTGCTTTGGTTGGAGCTCCTTTTGGAGCTGGATTATCCTTCGGTTTTACTCCAATCCTATGCCTACAGTCCACATATAAGTGTATAAAATATTTAAAAACTTTTTCATTGTTGAAAATATGTATTATGCGGATTTTTAAATACGAAACTAACGTAATGATGTTATTAACATAAATTATCAGACTACATGTGAGTCTATATAAAATATTTTTTTACCATAATATAATTTATTCTACTCACGATAAAGTGAAGTTATTTAATTAAAAAAAATGAACAAAAAAAATGCTTAAGTTTCGATTAAAAAATACTAACAAAACTTTGGACAAATTAACAAAAACTGAAACATAAAAAGATGTATATAATTTATACTAATGAATATAGATTAAATAACTTTCCATTGTAGATGCACATGCCTTGCAACACGTTTGAATAGAAATAGACGTATACTATATACATGTGAGCATAAATGTCGAGTGGTTTAATAGGGATTGTTTAGATTTACTCTAGGCAAAAAAAAAAAAAGATTAGATAAATAAATTTTACTTAAGGAGCCAAAATATGAGAGCAAATGACGTCACTACGAGGGCGACACCGGCCGTGGCCGGGCCGGCTATGAGAGTAGTGACTATAGTGGCTGGTACGAGAATCGGACTGAAAATGACAAAAAGCGGTGTGGCTACGGTTAGTCCCACGATTGAGGCGCCGAAGGTTATACCGGCGAACACTAAGAAGACTACAGATGCTACGACAGCGGTAACCACCTCAAAAAGCTGGACAATTGGGATGAGAAAAGAGAGCATTTTGAGATGAAATAGGTTTACTCTCTATGGTTGCCACTCTGTGATCAGATGGTTGTGGAAATAGAGAGGCTTTTATGAAAAGAGTTGTGGGGTGTATGTGCACGGTACGGTACACATGCATGTCCCATGCAAAACGATGGTAAGTAAATAGAGATCTATGTTACGTCACGCCAAATTGGCTTCTTCTTTTTGAGTGGGTTTTCATGTATTTTTTGAAGGGGTTTTCTCTTTTATGCATGATAAAAAAAATTTAAAAAGTTAGAAGGTCCGGCCAAGGTCCATATACTAGTTCTAATCAAAACCTTATTACAAGCAGTAACTCGAAAAAGTGAACCAGGTAAATTAGCCTTTGAGGATGCATGGGTCGTTGTCCATACCAACTCGAGACTTCTCACTATATCGCACTCGGCAGCTCTCCCTCCACAACTTCCTCACTTCATCATTTGGTTCAGAGACTTCTTGTTTTTTGACGAAATTTGGTTTAGATACTTTCAAACAACTCAAATTTAATCACAAGTTATTACATTCCTTCTTTTTCAATAGAATTAACAAAAAAAAAAGGTGTTGTCTTTAATTTCACTGTGTTATAAAAGCTTGAAGGGTGGTTTTGTGTGAAACGCTGTTTTATTTTCAATGCATCTTTTACCACATAAAAAAAAGAAAAACATAAGAATTGTTTTATTATTAGTCATCTCAGTGGAACTTTGAAAGCTATGAAGGCTATAGTTTTGTTTACAGACCAAAATTTTTTACAATAATATTAGTGCAAATCATCATCCTACAAATATTTTGATCGTCAATTTTTATATTTCTGTTAAAACGGTTTTCAATTAAAAAAATGATACAAAGTTCAGTTACCTTGATTACAAAAGGGATTGGCCCTTACAAAACAAGCCTATGCAAATTGAGCCTTAGAGGTCGCGCGAGAGTACAGAGACTATCGAGTGTGATTTTCTAATAGAGATATCGACAATTTTGGAGACCATAGAGTAGACGTAGTTTTATGTAGAAAATTTAATAATATTTATATATAAACCCACACCTTTTGTCGATAAATCAATTTCAGTTCTGCTCTGTACGGAGTTGCAACAACTATACAGAAGCCGACACATGTCCGTGTACGCAAGTTCATGTCTCATATGTTCTGTTTAGTAGGCCACTATTGTTATTATGAAACTTGCATGTGTTTTTTAATGGCTCATTCAGGCTAATTAATGGATTATCTCATTTATTAGTATTATGACCCTTACATCTATTATCGTGAATATATTAGCTAGTCAAAACGATATTTTATTTGTAATCAAATAGATATACCGGCCGGTGCATGGGTTAACTTACATCACCTCCCAAAATGTTCATCTATGGCGATCTCAATGATATCACTTCATTAAAAAAATACAATAAGCATGAGTACATTTATTATACTTTATGTAACACGATATACATCAGTGGAATGATATTGGAAATATCCGGGGTTAACTAGTAATTTATTAAAGAGAGGATTGGATAAATTTTTATTTTATTTATGGAACCCCATTAATTAAATATCATCAACTTCCTCCATAGATCATCCCAATTAGGAAAGGCCTAATCCTATTTCCCCGATTCCGCTGGCTTAGACGCTGGAGTCTTTGGCGTCAATCCTGGAATTTTTGGCGGTTCCTTCCCTGTATATTTCCTACACACAGTTATATACTTCTGATTATTAAAAATTCGTTGAATCGTTGTATAAACTAAAGATTTATTATTATTAAAAAAACGAAATCGAACGTGAACCAGGTTTGAACCGAAGTGTTGTCAAACCGAACTTGAAAAGTATGATAGAATTTAATAAGGTTATACATTCTCAAAACCAGTAACTATACCAAATATAACCGAACGTTCACCCCTTGAAATGTATATTATATGTATGAATTATGATCATGCATATAAATAAATTTCCATGGAGATGCATATGTCTAACACTACATTCTAGTAAAAGTAAACCAAATTGCAGTGGTTTTTAATAGTTTACTTGTAGAGCCACATAAGGATGGTGAGAGCCGTGGCACCAAAGGAACCGGAGGCTGTGAAACCTGTAGCTAGCAATGTAGTGGCTATAGTCGCTGGTACGAGAACCGGACTGAAAATGATAAAAAGTGGTGTGCTTATGACAAATGCGACCGCTGAGCCGCCGAGGGTTATACCGGCGAATGCCAAAAGAGCTAGTGCACCCCCGGCAGCGAAAACCGCCTGAATAATCTCAAACATCTTTGGGATGGTCAAATTAAACCGCTGAGATTTGCTTTGATCGACTGGTTTGTGATTTGGTGGTGGGAAGAAGTGGGGTTTTATCAAGAACTTGTGGAAGTCTAGGTTATCAAAAAAACTTGTGGAAGTCTACGTGAACGCTACGCTACACATTCATGCTCCATGCAACATGATCTGAATGAAATGGAGATATGTGTTACGTCACGTCACAAGTTGTCTCTTTTTTTTTTTTTTTTTGTGGACTGTCACGGTTTTTGGCCTTTTCCTTGTTTTAGTTTTGGAGATGTGTTATGATCTTGATTTCGTATCCCTAATTTTTTTTTTTTTTTTGTAAATAGAAAATAATACAGACTTATATTTGGGTTTTTAGGAACTATAAAATCGAGTCTATTACATTTTTGATTTTTCTATTAAGATTTGTAACAAAAAAAACCCCTTTAACTGGCTCTATTCCAGCACGGCCCTGACCATAGAAGCATAGACAATAACCGAACATCACTAAGTTTTGTAACTGATTCCAATTATTTTCGATATATAGTATTTGATTGAAAAGATAGAGTGATGAAATCGAATATGTTAGGGCTTATTATTAGCAGGGACTAATTGTTCTGTTGTTCCTTTGCGCATTAGTCGGTAATGGTCACTGTTTAGACTATTTTAATCTGTTTAGGGCTTATTATTTTGCCTTTGACGGAGCTGCAACAACTACAACAGCAGTCTCCTTTGGGCTGATGATTGTCTCATTGATTTCTTAGTTTTCCCTTTATTTTTTATTTCTGTACAGGAAATAATGTTTAATTTATTTCGAATAAATATTTAGGTTTGGATCGATTTTTAATTGGAAACCCAGATCACAATGGTCGGTCTAACAAGATTTTCAGTGTGCAAGACTCACTTCACACGGATGATATAAGTATGATGCGTGGGTTAAGTTGTGTCACTTCTCCAAATTTTCATGTAATTAAGGTTAATATCAGTGATATATATACCTCGTTTAAAAATATCATACAATAAACATACATTTGTTATTGTTTCTGTAGCAGGGCATACATTAATAAAATGACATTTGAGAAATTTAGTTTCATCAGCACGTAATAATAAGTATTTAGCAAAAACAAAAGGTGGATAAATTATAAATTTATGAAATTTCAATGATATCAAATTTTTCCATATTATCCTTTGTCTATGTCTTTGACTTATTTTCATCAGCTCGGTTTAGCTGCCGGCTTAGCTGCTGGTTTAGCTGCCGGTTTAGCTGCTGGTTTCGCTGCTGGGGCTGCTGGGGCAGCTGCAGCTCCACCGGCCGGTGTCAATCCTGGAATTTTTGGCGGGTCTTTACCCGTTAATTGCCTAGACACAAAAACAAAGTCTGGTTATCAAAAACTGTGGTACATAAATTTCATACTTACTGCTCAAAGCTATTCGTTACCAAGCAACTTTAATATTTATACGAGACTTTGTTGATACTTGATATTTATATAGGTATAATCAATTTTGTAAATCAGATATTAATCTTCACCATGATAACCTTCAAAACGTTAGCTTAGAGTCGAATAAATTCTGAAATCCTGTGTGCGGTAATAATAAAAATGAATGTTTTGTGGGTTAGTGTTAATTACTTGTAGAGCCACATGAAGATGGTGATAGCCGTCACACCGGAGGTGCCTCCGGCCATTAAACCCGAAGCAAGAACAGTGGTGGTAATACCCGCTGGTACGAGAACCGGGCTGAATACAAGGAATATCGGTAAGGAGGCGACAAATGCCACGGCTGTGCCGGTTAGAGATAGACCGGCCAGCAACAAGAGGAACACTGCAGCTGTGGTGGCAAAAAATGCCGTCATAACACCCTTAAGCGTCGGCCTTGGGGTTCGTACTTTCTCTTGTTTTTTCTTGCCAAACAACAATTTAAATGGGTTGAAAACCATTTTAATTTGTTTTATGGGATGGTTATCGGATTTCATGAATTAAGAGAGTGGATTTTATGAAGAGAGGGTGGTGTGGTCTACGTGCACGGCACGTGCTTACCTTACCCCATGCGAAACGATGCGAGTGAATGTTGAGCTCTACGTCACGTCAATGCCTCTTCTTTCTCTTCTTTTTTTCTCATTCTTTTTGTTGGTTTGTCGCATTTTCTTGGCCTCTTTTTTTTTTTCTTTTTTTTTTTTTTTTTTTCCCTCGCCTTCTTGTAAAATAGTAGTAGGTACTTTGGTTTATTTTCGGATTTTGGTTTGGTTATTATACCGTAGATTGGTTTGGCTATCATATGTAGCACGTAGGTTTGTTCGATTAGTTTAGTTTTCGCTAAAATATGACTGCATTATAACCAAAGTCATCTTGATTCGGTTTGAGTATATTTTTCGTTTGTGTCAGTTAGATTTAATTTGATGTGGTTGATAAAGTTTGTTTCGGTTGTGTATTATATGATATAATTTTTTTTTTTTATAAGAAATGTAAATAATATAATTTATACTCCCTCTATCCCATATTAACTGGTGTTTTAGAAAAATTATTTTGTACAAAATTAAGTGATGTTCTCAACTTTCTATACAAAAAATAAATGTCATAAAATTTTTTTGATCAATTAAATTTTACATCATATTTTTCTATTGGTTGAATTGAGTTTATTTAATGATGTTTTTATATAAAAGAGATAAATTAAATAAATATTTTGTGTTTTCTTAATTAGTGTGCTAAAACCTTAAACATCAGTTAATTTAGGACAGAGGGAATATTTTTTGTGCTCAATTTCGATATGATAAAATAATGGCTATGTATGGTTAGCTAATTGAACTCTTAAGGGAGGATAAAAAGAAAAGAAAAAAATGAATTTGTTAAGGTTGAGTGTTATAGAAAGAGAACCGTATGTGCTATAATTTATGGTCAAAAGATTGAAAAATAAATTGGCACTATTAAATAGTAACTAGAACCTAAAGTGGTCTCTCAGTTGAAGATGAGCACAGACCACAGAGACAGGATATGACTGATGTTCTTATTACTATCAGGAATCATGATTGGTGGATTTCTCGGAGTAGAAGCAGGAACCCAGTTATGATGAGTTTAAAGAATGCTCTCCCTCAAGCTCAGAATATAATTGATTGTCAGCATGATGATACATATCTCTGGAAACCCGACCATCATGCTCCTTCAAATATGTTCTTCACAGCAAAAACTTGGTTAGCTTTAAATCCTCAAAATATCCAGGTGCCTTGGCACAAATCAATCTGGTTCACGGAGAGCATCCCGAAACACGCTTTCATATCGTAGGTAACCGCTTGGAATAGACTACAAACTCGGGACAGATTGAGAAGTTGGGGATGTCAAGTTCCTTCCTCTTGCATTCTTTGCAATAATGGTGATGAATCTAGAAACCATCTCTTCTTTGAGTGTGACTTTAGCTCAAAGATTTGGTCTTATTTCACAAGAAGAATGCACCTTTCTCCTCCTGTTCAATTCGCTAGTTGCATTGCTTGGTTGCAAACAGCTGCTCAGAACAGGAATGCCTCTACTATACTCAAACTCACGTTTCAAGCCTCTATCTATGCGATTTGGGCTGAAAGAAACAACCGCCTACACTCGGGAACAACAAAAACTGTTTCTCTAATCATCAAGGACATTCAGAGGACCATCCGAGCAAGACTTGATCCTCTCTCTCGAGGTAACACCTCCACTGCCTCTCCTACCAGCTTGTTAGCCTCCTGGTTCAGATGGTTCCCTTTCAGGTAATGCCTGCTTCTCTCTTTTTTCCTACTTGCTTAGTTTCGGCTTTTGTAACGGATTCAGGTCCTTTTTTGTTGTTGTCCTGCTTTTGGGCCTTGTGGCCGTCATGGGCCTCTGGCCTCTGTAACTTTTCTTTTCAATGGAAATTAAAAAAAAAAAAAAAAAAAAAAAAGAAAGCAAAATTTAATCGAAAAAAAAAAAAAAAAAAAACTGTATATCGGTATGGCAATACGATTGCCAAACGATCTTGTACCGAATGATTTGAGGCTTGGATAGGGGAATAGAGTTCCAAACTCGAGTGCTCTCAAAAATGGCGATCAGAATCTTCAATAGACCAGATAGGATAATTCTGACATCCAATCATTCCAATTTGATAAGATGTTGAAGAAGATTCATACATTATTAACAAAAAAATATTTGAGAATTTTAGTTTCATCAACACGTAATTATTATTTATTGAACAAAAGATTGATTAACTAGATTTGATTATATATTAAAATTTTCCATATAATTCCTTGCTATGTCTTCTTTTTCATTTTTTAGGTTTAGCTACAGGTTTAGGTGCCGGTTTAGTTGCTGGTTTTGTTGCCGGTTTAGTTGTCGGTTTTGCTGCTGATTTTACCGATGGTTTAGCTGCTTGTTTTGCTGCCGGTTTTACTGTTGGCTTAGCTATCGGCTTAGCTACTGGTTTTGTTGTCGGTTTTGCTGCCGGCTTAGCTGTTGGTTTAGCTACTGGTTTTACTATCGGCTTAGCTACCGGTTTAGTTGCAGGTTTTGTTGTCGGTTTAGCTATTGGTTTTAGTGTCGGTTTAGCTGTAGGCTTAGCTACAGGTTTAGTTGTCGGTTTTACTATTGGTTTAGCTGTTGGTTTAACCGTCGCTTTAGATGTTGTTTTAGTTTTTGGTTTAGATGTTTGTTTAACTGTCGGTTTAGTTATCGGTTCAGATGTTGGTTTTGTTGCCGGTTTAGTTGTCGGTTTAGCTGCCGATTTTGCTGTTGGTTTAGCTGCCGGTTTAGTTGTCGACTTAGCTGTCGGTTGAACTGGTTGTTTAGATGTTGGCTTAGATATTGGTTTAGATGCCGGTTTAGATGCCGGTTTAGATGACGGTTTAGTTATCGGTTTAGATGTAGATTTCGTTGGCGCTAGTTTATCTGGTTCTGCGAGATTATCTGGTGAAGGACCTCCACTCGGTGCAGCTCCCCCTGATGCATCTCCGACCGGTGTGGCTCCACCCGATGCGGCTCCACCCGATGCATCTCCAACCGGTACGACTCCACCCGATGCATCCCCACCAAGTGCATCTCCAGCCGGTGCAGCTCCAGCCGGTGCAGCTTCAGCCGGTGCGACTTCACCCGATGCATCCCCACCAGGTGCGTCTCCACCCGATGCATCTCCAATCGGTGCAGCTCCAGCCGGTGCAGCTTCAGCAGGTGCATCTCCACCTGGTGTAGCTCCACCGGGTACATCTCCACGCGGTGCATCTCCATCTGGTGTATCTCCACTTGGTATCAATCCTGGAATTTTTGGCGGGTCCTTCCCTGTAATTTTCCTAGACACAATTGAATACGTATGGTTATCAAAATCGTGGTATCACATTTTTGATAATTACGGCTCAACATTGTTCGCCACCAACGAGACTGTTGATGCATAGAAATATTACGACAATGCATAGATGAAAGCTCCAAATGGTAACTGAAAACAAAAATGGATATAAATGAAAGTTTGATGGAAGTAAAAAAAAAAAAAAAAAAAGTTTGATGATTGTGTGTTTTTTTCTTCATTCATTGCTGATTCCTTCATTATTAAGAAGTCGAATAACTTATTTATAGTTAACTCGTTTTAGTTTTTCTTTTCTTTTTTTTTTTTGGTGTGGTTAGTTTTTCTTTTAATTGCCTCTAGAGACTTATACCTTTGCTTTATACTAATTTCTTATGGTGTCCGGTATCATATGTTGATAATTCCATATCTAAAACGTATATTATATATCCCTCCCAAATCTATTTTAACTTATGATATATCTTGAGTATCTTCGGAACCACTAAACTACTAACTACTTGTTCAAGTAGAAAACTGATTACTAAATGTTAGAGATGAATGCTTTATTTGGTCCAAAATTAATTATTTCTCCAAAGTAAGGCATAACCAGTTAGACACTTGTAGTTCACATATTATATAATAAGTATTATACTATTATGTGACTACGCTCCCGCCTAGTTTATTTATAAACTTGTCCGTCTATGCTCTCACGTAATGTATAATTCAAAGTTATAGAGATATAATAAAAGTAGAAAAATCAGATATTAGTCGTCACCAAGATAACATAAAATGCTAGATCAATATCGCCTTAGCCCAAAAGAATTGGAAAGTTTGTATACTAGTATATATGCGCATACATATTAATAATAAAAATGAATGTTATGTGGGTTAGTGTTAATTATTACTTGTAGAGCCACATTAAGATGGTGAGAGCCGTCACGCCGGAGGTGCCTCCAACCATTAAACCTGAAGCAAGAACAGTGGCCGTAATACCCGCTGGTATGAGAACCGGGGTGAATACAAGGAATAGCGGCATGGAGACGGCTAATGCCACGGCTGTGCCAACTAGGGATAGACCGGCCAGCAACAAGAGGAATACTGCGGCTGTGGTGGCAAAAAACGCTGTCAAAACACCCTTAATTGTCGGCTTTGGGGATCGTACTTTCTTGCGTTTTTTCTTGCCAAACAACATTTTTAATGGCCAGAAAATCATACTTGTTTTTTATCGGATGGTTATCGGATTTCATGAATTAAGAGAGTGGAATTTATGAATTGAGAGAGGTGTGGTCTACGTGCACGGCACATGCTTACCCCATGCGTAACGATGCGAGTGACTGTTGAACTCCACGTCACTTCAATGCCTCTTGTTCTTTTTTGTTGTGCAATTGCCACATTTTTTGGGCCTCTATTCTTCTTTTTTCTCGCTTTCTTGTAAATAGTTTGTAGGTCTTTTGCTTAATTTTTGGATTCTGTTTGGGTAGGCTGGTTTGACTAGTTTAGTTTTAGTTAAAATATGATTGAATTATAAGTTATAACCAAAGTCATTTTGATTCGGTTAGAGTAGAAATTCGTTTAATTTAGTTAGATTTTGGTGTGTTTTTGATAGAGTTTGTTCCGGTTGTATGTTGTATAATTTTACATGTGTTAAATTTCTATATAATAAAAAAATGAATAAGATTGTTAGCTAATTGAATTAGCTAATTGAACTGTTAAGGTTGAGTGTTAAAGTAAAAAGGCTTGGATAAGTAAATAGAGTTCCAAACTCAAGTGCTCTCAAACTTATGGCGATCAGAATCATCAATAGACCAGATAGAACAATTAGAAACAAAGTAATTAATGTGCCTAAAAAACTAATAAAACAGTGCATTCAATATATATAATTACTTAAAACCCAAAAAAAAAACATAACTATACGTACTTTAGGTTCAGTAGCTGTAGACTGTAGTATTAGTATGTGCAAGTGTCAAAGAGTCACCTAGCTAATAATATTCAATTCATACTTTTCTCGAAATGATGTTGGTGGTTGAAATAGGACAGTCTCTTAATACCTGTTTGATGTTTCCGATCTTTTGTTCATGGAGTATAAAACAAAAACATTTAAGAGAAGTTCACAATCTTAACAACTGTTAGCTGATCAATGCAAAATAAAGGTGAATAGTTCGCTAGTAAACTTTTTAGACTTTAGTTATTTTTATCTCTTTAAACTTCTTAATGGTCAAAATTAAATTTATATGTCACAGTAATAAAGTGATTTGATGGGTAAAACCGGAATGTCGATAATTCGATATAACCATGACCCGGAAGTTATAAGCTAATGATGATCAGCAGTGAGCAAAAACGATAACTTGAATTTTCAGTATTATCTGTAAACTTTAGAACGATAATTAAGGGTTTCTTTTTTTTTCTTTTCTTTTCTTGACCTCAACAAGGGTTTTTATTTTTATTTTTAAAGTACGATAATTAAGAAAAACTCATAAAGTCTGAGGATGCATTTTTCAATATTTTTTTGTTTTCCACATGATTTCTTATTTTAATTTTGTATTTGTGTTATATTATTTTTTTTGTCTTAAAAAGAAGCTTTTATGATATTTTGGTATAATATTTTACTTACGAAAAATACATTCAATATTTTTTTATTTGAAACTACTTAGAAATTAATAGACTCGGTAATGATATTCAATTATGAACATAAAAGTGATTAAGATATCATTGACAACCAATAATGGCTGATGGCGCAAATAGGACATACAAATTAATCATACTCAATGTTCATATTATTATTTATGAAAAAGGAGGGTGGATTAGGTTTAATTGTTGTGGAGACCTACAAATTAAATAAAAATCCAAAAATCAAGTTGCTGCAAATCATTTCCCACCAGGAGAGGCCTACCAGGAAAACAACTTGATTGAGCTGTCTTTCCTCTTTTAAATTTTATCCATTAGGAAGCTTTTATAATAGTACATCTTTTGGGATTGTGTTTTCCGGATGCTGATCCAAACGTGACATGTAAACGGAATGGTTTACGAGAAGGTCTACGAATTATTAGGTTTTCCAAGCCAATTCCACGTAGCTGATTCATTGCCTATAGTCTGTCATCAAAGAGTTTCGAAAACAAAACTGTAATATAGGGCTCACCTTCCGAAGTATTTCCGGAAGGCATGATAAATTGTCTTTTGTTAAATATTAGATTCGATTTTGATATTTTAACTATAATGTTTTTTTTTCTATATTTTATACTTCGAGTCTCATTTACAGAAATCTAATTCACGTATGTTAAAAAGTTATTTGATGTACAAAGTAACAGAGTTTCAAGATAAAGTTGTAAAGTTGGGTAGTACCTTAGTTCAAATCAATATTAGTGTAAGTAAATCCTTACAATATCAATAGATCAAATAGCATCAAAAATCAAATCAACCTAAGTAAATGCTTAGTTGCAATCAAATTTTGATTTTGATGACATCTTTTCAAATGAAAAGAAGAACTTTCTGTAGAAACACAAAGACAAATGGCTTATCTTTGAATAGAAATTACAAGAGTGGAAATGTGGAGTTCCAAATGAATTGGTTTTTTTTTTATTTTTGTCCTTAATTCTACATGATGACAGACTTGGTAAAATGACTATATATTCCACCCAAAAAAATGACTATAGAAATTTGAGTCTGTAAAACTACGTGACTTGGTAAAAAAACAACATCTGAAATCGTAAGAATATTTCGCCATTATGCATAATACCAATAATTCTTAATTTCGAATAAAAACAAAAAGAATAATGGGATGTTAGCAAAAAAGAAACAGAAAATAAAGAAAATATGCAGTGCCGTTGAGAATCAAATGGTTTGTAGTAGTCAGCATCAGAGGTAAAAGACAAGTTGAGCATAATATATGAGAAGATTCACGTTAGAACCAAAATGTAAAAAGTTAAGCATTGATTACAGTTTTGCTGTGTGAAGTGTCACGTCACACAACAACTTGGGTGAAGGTCCTTACAAAAAGTTGGACGTTGTCTTCATAAATTGTATTAATTGCTCAGACTTATGGCCCATCTCTAAAACCACCAAGGGAGCGACAAAACCAGAGTTTGTGTGTCCCTACCCCATCCATGGCTGCTAAAACCTTGTGATTACCTTCTTGTCTCCTTCCTCTTCTATTTTTCCCTTTATATATAGGAACCAAAATATCAGAGCTTTTGTTCAATCATCACTTGCAGATTCTCTTTCTCCCATCTGTTTCTCAAAAAAAAAAAAAGAAATGACGACTTTTGAGGAAAGCTCTGATTTGGAAGCTGTACAGAAGCATCTCTTTGAAGACTTGTTGGTTTGTGATGGTTTCATGGGAGATTTTGACTTTGATGCTTCTTTTGTCTCAGGACTTTGGTGTATAGAACCTCAGGTTCCTAAACAAGAACCTGATTCGCCTGTTCTTGATCCGGATTCTTTCGTCAACGAGTTTCTTCAAGTGGAAGCTGAATCATCACCATCATCACCAGAGCTGAACTCATCAGCAAATGAGACTGATCAGACTGTGAAAAAAGCAGAGAGGTTCGAAGAAGAAGAAGAAGAAGCGAGACATTACAGAGGAGTGAGACGAAGGCCATGGGGGAAATTTGCAGCAGAGATTCGGGATCCGGCAAAGAAAGGATCAAGGATCTGGCTTGGAACATTTGAGAGTGATGTTGATGCTGCAAGAGCTTATGACTGTGCAGCTTTTAAGCTCCGTGGAAGAAAAGCCGTGCTCAACTTCCCTCTTGACGCCGGGAAATATGAAGCTCCGGCGAATTCAGGAAGGAAAAGGAAGAGAAGTGATGTGCAGGAGGAGCTTCAAAGAACTCAGAGCAATTCATCTTCATCGTCCTGTTGATGCATATTAAACATATAAGAGTGTGGTCAGTTTCCTTAAGTTGTATAAATTAATTGTACAGAGGAAACGAACTGTGTAGGTTAGTGTGCCTTGCAACAAATGTGTATGGATGTTCTGTTTCTTCATGTCCCTAAGATATGGAAACAACTTCTTGTTTCCAAGAAAGTTATTGAGTTTCAGATCTCTAAACAACCTAAATAGTTTGTAAGTTATGAGTCAATGGTTCATGAAACAATCAAAGTCTGAATCTCCCACATAGAAACTTCGCTGGAACAGCTTCAACAAGTGAGTGTACCTAATAATGTTCACACAATCAGAGAATAGGGAGCGAATCAAGATGAGCAAGTTGGATGAATGTAGCAGCAGTCTTCGTAGGTTAGGTAAAAGTCAACACTCGTTGATATAGATAATGGACCACAAGCTACAGAGACTTGAAAGAGAGATGCACAACTTGCTAATGGAGAATAAACAGAGCAGAGATATTTATCTAAATATCTACTTCTCCTTGTTGACTATGTGGTTGAGTATTACTAACAGTGAGAAACCAGGATATCATTCTCAATCTCTGTCTGGTTTCCTAATTTCACTGATTTTTTATGAGATATTTTTTTTTTTTCCTGTTTGAACCCTTACTGGGTGGAGGAATCCTAAGGCCAAAATGGGATCTATCTATTTTTGAACAAAATGAGTTCTTATATACATATATGCCACATTACATCCATAGTGAGCTAACCTGATTGAAGAGATTTTCTTGAAGGGTTGACTGTTGTGTCAATGCAGTGCCCACTCTATCTGTCACCATTTCAAGAGTTCAGTTGTCATACAGTTACAAATCATGGGCATAAATCAGAATCCATTGGTTCATGGAAAGACCATAGTTCCAGCGAAATACTTGAAGAAACTCAATCATATCCATCTCACCTTTAACAATGTTTGCGGGATATCAACAAGCAAAATACTTTTCATGTTACAAGAATGTCTGTTTAATAGTTCTAAGGTCTACGAGAGAACTTCAATCTAGCATCTGTCTGTATTATGATATTATCAGAATTGGATGAATCGATACCTTTCAACATAAGAGTTTCGGTGAATACCTTTATCCGTTGGGTCGAACATAGACCAACTTGAAGCAGAACCCTATATCCTGAAATGAGAACTTTATTTTGCCGGGTCAAGGACTCAACGATTATTTTGTTACTCAAGAACGCTTCTTTATACACTGAAAATTAGTTAACATTCACTAGTCATACTAGAGGAAGAAAAACTCCAACAATTGAAAGACACACAAGGTAGCAACTTTTACAAAAAAAAAAAAAAAAAAAAAAAAAACAAGGAATCTTCAGTCATCAGATTCAGAGCTGTAGTCGCTGGACTCAGGCAGAGACGGGACCGTGGCACAACAGAACGCGTCTTTGTCTTTGAGAAGGAGGCAACTTCCATCAATGTTCCATTTGAGGTCAGAAATGGAGAAGCCCGGGAGGGGATTGCATACACAGAACGCACCCGAGGGAGTCCACATGTAGAGGTGAGAGCTTCCAGTGCATAGGAGGAGACGTGTGCAGGTTGGATCCCACACAGCGGTTCGTATAGGTTCCTTCTGGACCAAGATGGCTGCAACCTCAAGGCGGTGCATGTCCCATATCCACAGAGCAGTGGGCATACTGTCATTTCGTGTGCATATGTACTGGCTGTCTTTGCTCCAAGCCAGAAGGCCTGAGAACATTATGAAAGAGTTAAGCTTTTGGAAGTTAAAAACAAGAAGGAAATTTTCAATATTCGATTGCAGTTTCCAAGGTTGCATTTGGTCGCAGAAGAAAGAGCTTACCGACTCCTTGCTTTGGGTTAGGCTTGTCTGCAGGAGGTTTTTGGAAAGGAAAAGCTACCGGTAACTCCATGACTTCATACCTGACACTTATATAGCCTTCTGAACCATCTGGACGTAGAACCACAGAAGAAAACAAGATAAGATTACAAACAACAAGAGTGGTACAGAAGTTTTTCCTGTCAGAAAATAACAAGTTCGGAATCGTTGTTACCATAATTGCTTGGCATAAAGTTTTCATCCAACGATAACTCGGACATATCAAGCTGCAAGGGTTCATCGATTTCCTAGAAAAAATAATGACCAATAGGTTAAAATACAGGCCTGAGTTGACAATCAGCATTTGTCAGGCTGACAGAAACCTTTTTATCAAAGAATGGAAAGGATTTTACCTTGAAAATAGCAGCAGAACAGGGCGCGCGAACTGTTGATAGGTGTAAAAACTCAGCGAATGTTTTCCAAGTAAGGTGATTTAGGACCCGCAACATTTGATCATAGCTACCAATGGCAAGAAACTGACCACACGGAGACCAGGAAACAGTCTTCACACCAAGTCCACATTCATATGCCTGGTACTTAAATAGACACCTACCATCTGGAGAATAGATTAAAACCTGCCCAAAGGTTACAAACTTTAGAGATATCCCCGACAAACCAAACATAACAAAAACCCAATAACCAGGTAAGCAACTATCTAAAAATAGCATCAAGATCAAAACAATACATACCTTATATTCGAGAGGCGAATCCCACACTACGATAGAACTATCATCAGGTGACCACTCAAGATCAGCCAAGTCCAAGGTGTCAACAGCGAAGCTACCCATTATCTCCCATGACTGACAAGACAAAAGGTTAACATAGTCCTTGCAATCACGCCGTGTACAGATCGCTGCAAACTTCCCATCTTGATTGAATGAAACTCCCTTCGAACCATGCTTAGGCCACTGAACATGAACACACGCTGTGTTCAAAAGAGACCAAACCGTTAACCGCAGCTGAAACTCCGACGTAGTGAGTATATGACGGCTGTCCGGACTCCACCTAGCGTATGAAATACCAGCAGGACCTTCATCAATCTTGCAAGTCCATTCTGGTTGTGTCAATGACCAAGCTTGAATCATGGGTTTTTTATAGAGACCACAAAGAATGTACTCAGAATCAAGAGCCCATTCTATGTAGCTTATTTTATCTAAGCAAGAAAACAATTGCACAACCTGCATTTACATCCATAACATATTCATTGGAGATTAGTAGATAGATCAAAAAAAAAAAAACTTCAACGACATTATCATCATCCTCATCTCTAAGACTCTAAGGTTCCAATTTCCAAACTTTTGCAAACACAAGTTAGTAAACCCAATTTAAGCACAAGATCTAGCTGCATTTGAACATTCATTTGAAGTAAGATCCAAAAATCTCCTAGCTAAAATTGCCATTCTAATCAAGGGTTTAAGTGGAACTAAATCCAAATCAAACTATTTTTCACCTGAAACGAAAAGGTATCGCGGATCACGAGACGATAATCATTGGCGACGGCGACGTAACGAGAGTTTGGAGAGAAACAGCAAGGACCTGTCTGCTTATAAGCCTCTGTAAATTCCATATTTGAGTAATTATGCAAAGAGATTCTGCAATGGATTCTCAGAAGAGAAGAATCAATGCCTATGATCTTCTTCCGATAAACTAAGCTCCTCGATTCACAGTGGTACGAGACTACAAGGAGCCATTGATAGAGAGAAAATTTTCAAAATTGATATGAAAGAGAGAGACTGCGAGTCGTTGCGGGTCGGGTCAAGTTTATACTTGATCGGGTATGGCTTTCAAGACTAAAAAATGGGCTCGAGGCCCATTCTTCATTAACTCGTTAATGAAAATAATAAGCTTACTTAACAAACACCATGCTGATGGACCGGCCGGTATATCTATTTCATTACAAATAAAATATCGTTTGACTAATATATTCACGATAATACTATTAAATGAGATAATCCATGATTTAGCCTGAATGAGCCATTAAAGAACACATGCAATTTTCATAATACATGAACTTGCGTACACAGACATGTGTCGGCTTCTGTATAGTTGTTGCAGCTCCGTACAGAGCAGAACTGAAATTGATTTATCGACAAAAGGTGTGGGTTTCTATAAAAATTATTAAATTTTCTACATAAAATTATGTCTACTCTATGGTCTCCAAAATTGCATAGGCTTGTTTTGTAAGGGCCCATCCCTTTAGTAATCAAGGTAACTGAACTTTGTATCATTTTTTTAATTGAAAACCGTTTTAACAGAAATATAAAAATTGACGATCAAAATATTTGTAGGATGATGATTTGCACTAGTATTATTATAAAAAATTTTGGACTGTAAACAAAACTATATCCTTCATAGCTTTCAAAGTCCCACTTCCGATCATCCCCTAAATCATGTAACTCGATTATTGCGGATGACTAATAATAAAACAATTCTTATGACCCTTCTATTTTTTTTTTTTTGGTGGTAAAAGATGCATTGAAATAAATAAAACAGCGTTTCACACAAAACCACTCTTCAAGCTTTTATAACACAAATGTTTTTTTTTTTTTTTTTTTTGTAATTCTATTGAAAAAGAAAGAATGTAACTTGTGATTAAATTTGAGTTGTTTGAAAGTGTCTAAATCAAATTTCGTCAAAAAACAAGAAGTCTTTGAACTAAATGATGAAGTGAGGAAGTTGTGGAGGGAGAGCTGCCGAGTGCCATATAGTAAGAAGTCTCGAGTTGGTACGGACAACGACCCATCCTCAAAGGCTAATTTTACCTGGTTCAGTTTTTCGAGTTACTGCTTGTAATAAGGTTTTGATTTGATCTATATGGACCTAGGCCGGACCTTGTAACTTTTAAAATTTTATTCATGCATTAAATAGAAAACCCCTACAAAAAATACATGAAAACCCACACAAAAAGAAGAATCCAATTTGGCGTGACGTACCATAGATCTCTATTTACTTACCATCGTTTTGCATGGGACATGCATGTGTACCGTACCGTGCACGTACACCCCACAACTCTTTTCATAAAAGCCTCTCTATTTCCACAACCATCCCACCACATAGTAGCAACCATAGAGAGTAAACGTAATTCATCTCAAAATGCTCTCTTTTCTCATCCCAATTGTCCAGCTTTTTGAGGTGGTTACCGCTGCCGTAGCATCTGTAGTCTTCTTAGTGTTCGCTGGTATAACCCTCGGCGCCTCAATCGTGGGACTAACCGTAGCCACACCGCTTTTTCTCATTTTCAGTCCGATTCTCGTACCAGCCACTATAGCCACTACTATCATAGGCGGCGCAGCCACGGCCGGTGTCGCCCTCGTAGTGACGTCATTTGCTCTCATAGTTTGGCTCCTTAAGTAAAATTTATTTATCTAATCTTTTTCTGCCTAGAGTAAAATCTAAACAAACCCTATTACACCACTCGACATTTTTGCTCACATGTATATTGTATACGTCTATTTCTATTCAAACGTGTTGCAAGGCTTGTGCATCTACAATGGAAACTTTTTTTATTTATATGCATTAGTATATATTATATACATCTTTTTATGTTTCGATTTTTGTTAACTTGTCAAAAGTTTTGTTAGTTTTTTAAACGATACTTTAGCATTTTTTCATTTTACTTTTTAATTGAATACCACCATTTGATCGTGAGTAGAATAAATTATATTATGACTAAAAAATGTTTTAAATAAGACTCACATGTAGTCTGATAATCTATGTTAATAACATCAATACGTTAGTTTCGTATTTAAAACTCCGCATAATACATATTTTCAACAATTAAAAAGTTTTTGATTATTATATACACTTATATATGTGGACTGTAGGCATAGGATTGGAGTAAAACCGAAGAATAATCCAGCTCCAAAAGGAGCTCCAACCAAAGCAGATGACCCGACAAAGACATCAGCAGATAAACCGACCGGAGATAAATCAGGGGGAGCGCCAGGAGGAAAACCGGGAGGAGCATCAGGTAATAAACCAGAAGGAGGAATGGGAAATAAACCGGGTGGGGCATCGGTAGATAAACCGGAAGGAGGAATGGGAAATAAACCGGGAGGAGCATTGGGAGGTAAACCGGGAGGAGCATCGGGAGATAAACCGGAAGGAGGAATGGGAAATAAACCGGGAGGAGCATCGGGAGATAAACGATCCAATGGACGCGAAGTGATTGATATTATCCCTCGAGGCCTAGAACTTCTTGTTTCAAAGGTCAAATCCATTAAACTCGATCAACTGACACACGTGTTATTTATGCCGGGACGACCGATATGGGGAAATGCAGGTAAACATGGAAACATGGTCGGTCCTGAGCATAGCCAAATGAAACATTCGCCTAGAACCCCCAATTTTTTAGTTATAAAATAGGCCTCTAATCTTACAAAATACATAGGCCCCAATTTTATATTTTTTTGGTTACTAGAACCTCTAATTTTAAAAATTACTTTTAAATCTTTTAAATTTCAGGGCCGGCCCTGCCACCTCCTGAAAAAATGCCGGGAAATAAATCTGGAGGAGCGCATGGAAGTAAACCACGGGCATGGTAAGAATGATATGGAGCCACTTTTGGGTTTCAGAAGAAACTACTACATGCCTAATATATCATTTCTATCAATGTAACATGTCACAAAGAAACTATAAAACAATGCACGCATTTTTTATGAATTAATTCAGCGGTACTATACTAGCATATTTGAATGAGACTGGATCCAAGTTAATCAAAGTAATTGTAAATATCTACGTGAATGATTGAATCCTGAAATATTGAACTTGCATGTTGTTTCTCCGTTACCTTTTTTTTTGAAAAAAGGAAACCTAGCTAAGACTTATGAATCTGCTATACTATTTTTATGTTTTCTTTAAAATGTAAATTAAACATATTAATTTTAGTACTTTAACTAAACATAGAATCGATAGTACGTATTAAAGAAAGAAAATTAAATCTTATTTATGTTAAAAACCACTAATTTAAATTTTTTGCGCTATATAATGATAATTTCTTATAATTTGTATCATGATCATGATTAGATATTCGGTGGATGTGATGCCATTTTTTTGAAATATATAGATTGGATGTTTGTATTGGTTTCTTACGCATGTAATTAAACGGAGACACCAAATGCTATAAGCCTATAAATTGGTTCAAGTTAGTAACACTTTTATGCTTTTTTGAATTCAATTTTATCTTAGAGCGGACTTTGTAATCTTATTACGTGCTGATGATGGAGAGAAAATTTTCAAAATTGATATGAAAGAGAGAGATTGCGAGTCGTTGCGGGTCGGGTCAAGTTTATACTTGATCGGGTATGGCTTTCAGACTAAAAAAAAGGGCTGGAGGCCCATTCTTCATTAACTCGTTAATGAAAATAATAAGCTTACTTAACAAACACCATGCCGTTTGTAATAACTGCAACAAAACATTCTGCCGGTTTATCTGACTAGACTTGATCCAGTTAAACCCTGAGGTTAAGACAGCGGTGGCTATCGTGGCTGGTACGAGAATCGGACTGAATATGATGAAAAGCGCCAGCGGTGTGGTTACCGTTAATGCCGCGGCTGAACTAGCTAGTGTTAGACCCGCTAACAGTGAGAAGACTATAGATGCCACAACAGCGATAACCACCTGAATGACCTCAAACGATAGGATATTGAGAAAAGAAAACATATTGAGATAAATTTTATGACTGAGATTTGTGTTTTGATGGAGTCCTTGGTCTTACATGCAAAACGATGGGAGTAAACAGAGATCTACGTCACGTTACATATGCTTTCTTTTGCTTCTTTTTTCTTTTTGGGTTGTCATGTTTTTTGGACCTCTTTTTCTTTCTTGTAAGCGCTCAAACATTATATTTCGTGATGTTTATTGTAAATGAGCTCCAAGATTCTTGTGAGGTTTAGCCAAGTAGGAGAATTGAGATAGTACAAATAAAAATGTCGTTGAACACGAAAAGACTGATAATATTAGGTTTAGTTAAATCCACAAGATCAAGATTCAATATGATACAGATCTTGTCATGATTGCAATATTTTAACCGCTGCAGTTTCATTAAGTGTGTAAAACTGATTTCTTGATCTTCTATAGGTCTTGCAGTTTGGAGATTACAATGTTTGAAAAACTTAAGATTCAGAAGAAAACAGAGTTTATGGACCAAGTTTGTATTAGCCACTACTTAAAAGTAAGAACAAGTCAATGTCAACGAAAATTGTAAGCAAAAGCTTCCTCCACAATCTTCTTGACTGTCTTTATAATCCACCACCAGGATCTCTCTCCTCTTCACTCCTAGCTATAAACCCAAAATTCAATTTCTTCTTAATCACTCTTCATCGATGTCTTCTTGTTCAATAACGAGAACAAAAGCTCCAAGATCGGCCAGAGGCCATAGAAATGGTGGCTTCTCTTCCTCATCGGCTAATAAGATTGTAGGAGATATCGACGATGTCTTGATTCAAATTCTCTCTCTTCTTCCAGTCAAAACCCTTTTAAGATCTAAACGAGTATCTAAACGCTGGCTTTCGCTCATTACAAATCCTGACTTCTCCAACCGTGTCATCAAGTCCAAGCATCCCCTTCCCATTTCTGGCTTTTTCTTACACTTACCAAGAGCCATGAAATATAGTTTTGTCTCTCTGGATGAAGACGACGCAATCGACCAACGGATGTCACTATCATTACCGCTCTGGTTTACAGATCATTCAACTGATATGATCATAATGCAATCAACCAATGGCCTTCTCCTCTGCAGATGCTCTTGTGCTTCTTCTAATCAATTCCACACAAATTACTATGTTTACAATCCGACGACAAAACAGTACACTCTTCTCCCTCAGATCACTGGTTACATCGCACTCTCTCTAGCCTTTGATCCTTCTAAATCTCCTCACTATAAAGTCTTTTGCCTCAGAACAAGAAACATGACCTCTTCCTCCTTCCACATAGAGGTTTATTCCTCCAATGAAGGACCTTGGAAGAGACTTCTTTCGGTTCCTTCTACTCCTTCACCCCTTGTAGAGTTCAAAGACGCAGTCTTCTGGAATGGCGCGGTTCACTGGTACGGTCAAAGCACAAGAGATTGCCTCTCTTTTGATATCAATCAGGAGGAAATCAAGATTCTTCCACTCCCTAATCTTCTTGACAATGAAGACGGCGAGCCGCTACCTGATCCCTGGACATTGAGGTATTTGGAGGAATCCAGGGGCAATCTCTACTTTCTTGAGGTAAATGATCAAAGTTCGTCGAATCTCCCGGTTTATGAAATGGAACAAAACAGCTCAAGCTGGTCCTTGAAGTATAATGTTGATTTAGAGCCTCTTGCAGCCGCTTTTCCCGAGATGACCTTCAAGCTCATGCTTCTCAGATGCAAGCACAGGCTCAATCAAAGGGCTCTTTAGGTAATGTGCCTTTCGTTGCTAGTCTCTCGATCTTTATCTCTATTTTGCTTTGGGTCTCTCCATTAGATATTTATCTAGTTTTCTTCCCTTTTGTGATACTCATGAGTTAAAGAAGCTTCTGATTTAGGTTCCCCAGAAAATGGAGTAAAGGGGGATTCATTGAAGAAATTTCTCCAAGTTAGCAACAACCTAAGTCCACTGCTTACAACTGAACAACTTAGGCAGCTATTTAGCTTCTGTGGCACAGTAGTTGACTGTAGTATAACTGAGTCAGAGCTGTCAAGACATCGACGCGATAGCTCATCACGTGGAGATAAGAGATCATCTCGTGCTGGTTCACACGATCACTGAGGCGACACAAGGAAGTTAAGTCAAGCCCAAGAGATGATGAAGAAACCAAACCCAAACGTAGTACACGTTCAAGATTCTTCTGCTGATATGAAGGATGAAGCTAGAGATGAGGAATTGAAACACCACAAAAAGCGGTCAAGGTCAAGGTCTCGTGAAGATCGGAGTAAAACCAGAGACGCATCTCGTAATTCTGATGAAACCAAACAGAAACACAGGAGGAGGTCCAGGTCCAGATCATTGGAAAACGACAATGGTTCTGATAAGAATGTTGATGTTGCTCAAGACGATCGTCTGAATTCCCGTCAGAGTAGGCGCAGGTCAAAATCATTGGACGAAGACTATGATATGAAAGAGAGGAGGGGAAGGTCCAGGTCTAGATCATTGGAAACGAAAAACAGGGCTTCTGGGAAACATAAGCTGGATGAAGACAGAAACACAGGATCACGTCGAAGGAGGTCTAGGTCAAAATCAGTGGAAGGTAAGCGTAGTTCTAACAAGGAGACTCGGAGCAGGGACAAAAAGTCCAAGCGTCGTAGTGAAATCATAGAATCCTGAGACGTCTAAATTGGAATTTAGGAATAGAAATTGATTTTGTGTTCAAAAGATTACCTGTGGAATTTGCAATTTCTTGAATCCTGAGGCGTTTAAATTGGAAATTAGGAATAGAATCTGCTTCTATGAATGAGATGTCTCTGAGAATTATCTGGTGTATTGGCATTTTCCATTGTATTTAAGCGTTAATTGTTGAATCTTGATGCCTCTAGAGATATTGAAAATTGTGCTTAGTATCTTGATGTTTCTGGGAATAGGTGAGGAGTTCTTCACAACATTTTGTGTTTCTTTCTTACTTGAGTTCGCAAATTCATGGCCGAGAGTGCATCTGAATGCTTTCTTGATTTTTGGTTTTTGTTGAATCTTGATGCTTCTAGAGATATTGAAAATTATGCTTAGTATCTTGATGTTTCTGAGAATAGGTGAGGAGTTTTTTGGTATCATCTGTTGAATTAAGTCATAAACGTCGCAGAGTTCCTTGTTCTTCAGAACATTTTGTTGTTTTTTTGCTTGAGTTGGCAAATTCATCATGGCAGCGAGTACTTGCATCTGAATGCTTTCTTGATTTTTGGTTTTTTGTTGACAGAGAGTTCTCTACGTAGAGTTCTCTATGGATGGAGTGGAACAAGCATTTTACAATACTGATAGAGTTATGACTCTTTCTTTCCACACATTTCGGGAAGATTTTTTCCCAAGGAACAACAGAGACATAAGAGAGTTGTATTCTCTAAATGCACCATTAAAAGATTGTCTGGGTGATGTTAGTCTTCGCCATTTACTCAGACCTGTTATCCACAAGGCAATGGAAGTTTATCAACCAGAAGTCATTGTTCTTCAGTGTGGCGCTGATTCATTAGCTGCTGATATGTCTGGTACATTCAACTTGAGATCCAAAGGTCACGGTGATTGTCTCCAGTGTTCCTCTCTTAGTCTTGGGTGGTGGAGGTTCTATGACTCACCATGTTGCCCGTTGCTGGTGCTACGAGGTCGGTTTTTATCTCTTTAAACTTTGTACTATGTTGTTTTCATATCATACAAGTCTTGTTCATGAAATCAGCTTCTTTCTTGTTGTAGACAGCGGTTGCGGTTGGGCTTGGAGAACAACTTGAAGAAAGACTTTTTGCCAATGAGTTTTATATCAAGCAAGACCCCATACCGGATTTAAACACACCAAGAGATATCATTACTATAAGGTAACTTTCTAATAGTTTATGTGTTCACAATTTTTGCTTTCTAAGCTATACGAATTAACAACTTACTCGTGCCTTCAATTACAGGGACAGATTACTACAGCAACTTTCACAAGTAATACACGTGCCTAGTGTACAGTTTCAAGACATTTCATCAATCAGTCAAGCCAGAGAACCGGTACATTCTATAATCATTTATTCATTGTTGTTACATATCTCTCTTTTCTGGGTTAGGTTTTTAAGATTCCAAATCTTATATCTGTAGGCTGAAGTGGAAATGGACTTACGCAATTTG
This sequence comes from Erysimum cheiranthoides, assembly GCA_011420285.2. NCBI lineage: Eukaryota > Viridiplantae > Streptophyta > Magnoliopsida > Brassicales > Brassicaceae > Erysimum > Erysimum cheiranthoides. Next base: position 19,279,713 of record CM022178.2, on the reverse strand, counting down.
AAGCGATCCAAGTTATGAATTAGACTCTGAAGAGAATTGGCATTTTCTTAGATAAGGCGAATGGGTAATGATGTGTCATGGGAGAGAAGGATTCTTCATACTTAGATTTCAATTTTTCGTGAGTTGTTTTACAAACATGTAGATAAAGCACCCACACTAGTATAGAAATAACTAGGTTGTGTCCCACGCGTTGCGTGAGTTTAAAATTAATGCAATGAATTATTTAATATTTCATAATTAAATATATATCAAAATATGTTTAGCTGGTTTTAAAATAAATTGATTTTTTTAATTTTATATTTTAGATATTTCTTATTTATTTTGAATTATTCATTTTAAGAATTTCTATATGTTCAAGACTCTTTAATATTGTCCATGACTTCATTTCAAGACTTTCTATATTGCCCAAAACTTTTTTATACTGTCCAAGACATTTTACAAATAATTTTTATATGTAATAATTTTTATTTATTTTTAAACCTTAAAGAATGAAGATTATACAATGTAGGGATGAAGACACAATTAAAATGATACAGTAAAAATAAAGATAAAGATTTAAAGGTTTATTCAATAGTAAATTCCAAAAATCCGCAAAATTTGCGACCAAATGAATATTTCTAATCACTATGATAGACTCAACGTAGAAGACTATCTTCAACAGATCGAAGAACATCTCGTGGCCGAAGACTAAACACTTGTAAGTTGTAATTAAACTATTTGACGTGTAATATAGAATCACATATTTTGTTAACGAAAACATAAAGTGAGGTAACGAATTATTAATATTTTCGTATTAAAATTTCATATTTCCTCAATGGAAAGTATTTATAATAATGAAGGTATTACAGTAAAAATCCCTTGAAAGTTAATTTAAAATATGTAGTGTCAAACACTAATTATTTTTGAATATATAAATAAGTTTTAAATTAGCATATCAAAATATAACTCATGTATCACACTACAGTTCATAAATTTCCAACTTTCATCGCCATCAAAAGTCAAAACAAATGCTAATTTGATCCATGCCAAAACATATTGCCTCTGAATTGCAAGGAATGCAAGACTTTACGAAGCAACTTCCTCTACAGCCTAGGCCTATGTCTTTTTCATAAAATTCAACAAAAGCATCCAAAATATATTTAGTCTAATTCAAATAGATTACTCTTTGTTGACATAAGGATTATTTTGTAAATTTTGTTAATTAATGAAATTTACATTTTATCCTACAAATACGAAAGCACATTCTCATTTATATAATTTTAAGTTCGTTGATTATAAAATAATTTGAATTTTATTTTATTATTTTAAATGATGAAAGGAAAACAAAGAAGAAATATATGAAACTATGTCTATCATATTTCTTTAAAGAAATATAATTCCTTTTTTAACTATTATTAAAATTTTACAATCATAATTATATATATAACGAAGATGTTGACTAAAATTATATAGTTTAGCTTGATATTCTATTTCTTTCTTTTTTTTCTTTCATTACATGCGAGTATGCATATTTCAAGTGTTTGACAAAAACTCTCTCTTGAAACCTAAATTTGAGAAAAAGTGGAGAGTTATTATTAAAAGTCATTCAAACAATAAATCACCATTAAACCTGAAAATATTCGTAATAAATTAAATAAAACGTTCATGACACTTGAATTTCTCATTAAAATGCACTTAAAGAGATTTATTATGAAAGAAAAGCGTTATTTTTTTTTGTTGAAAAAAACCCAACAGTGTTCTTAAAATAGGCAAATGAATTAAATGGAACATTAGAATGGGAGAAACTAAAAAATGGGCTTAATATTTCATTTCATTCTTTATATAGTTTAGCTTAATATTTCATTTCATTATTTTTTTTTTCCATTACATGCCCGTATGTAGATTTCAAGTGTTTGGCAAGAACCCTCAATTTAAACCTGAATTTGAGAAATTGATCGGCTATTGGCATGGGGAAAGTTAGTTCAACAGTAAAAATATCAAATTCAATAGTTGTTCATATATAAAAAGAAATAGTTGTTCGTATAAATAATTGTTTACCTAAAAGAAAACTTAGAAATTGTGGATTCGTTACATTTGAAGTGGTGAGTCAACGTCATTGAAGATTTATTTTTAATAGTGAAGTATTCTCAATACAAAAGAAGAAGTAACAACCGTGATACTGCATGGATGGACCAACCATGAAAACGTTGATCTTTGCTTATAGGGAGAATTTCCCTGCAAAGACAAGACTCTATCCACAAAACCCATGAAGCTCTGAAGAATTTCATCTCTTTCCCGGTTACCCTCTTCCGGATGAAGAAACACAAAATCATCAAAGTCTAGAATAGGGGCAAGTGCAAACAGATTGTGCCACTTCTTTGAGAGAACTGATGTCAAAGCAGCTTTATTTAACATTTAGAAATGCTAAAAAAGCATGACTCACCATTGAACAAACTAGACACAAAATTGGAATTGATGTTTGGTATTCTTTCGTGTTACTTAATGTAAAAGATCAATTCGCATTTCATCGTTTCCAATCTTTATATGATAACTATAATAAACTTGTTAGAACAGAAAGTGCAAATTTTGTCCAATCCATTTATATACTATAACATGTATATAAATGTTGTTTAGCCATTAAATACTTAGTTCTGAACAAATAGTGTAGAAACAATCGAAGCAAATATAGCGAGTTGAGTAAGTGTGGTATAAAATTAAAAGATGGATTGGACGAGTTAGGTTGTAAAATATTTTGAAATTGAACAAAACAAGTTAGGAATGATCTACTTGCCAAGTGTCTCAAACGGATAAGCCTAACACTTGCTATGGTTGTATATTATGATCAATTTGATTTAATTTTTTGAAAAGGGCTTATCAAATACAACATTTTTGTTATTATGATTAAGTTTCAATACACTTATGACTACTCTCCAAAACTATTCCCTATAAATCTATACGAAAAGACAAGAGAATGATCGTGAAGTAAAGTTGTTCAAAAAGAAAAAAAAAACGTGAACTAACAAAAAAGAGGACAAGAGGATGAACATCTATATAATTCTGAGCACACATTTTTGAAAGATATGATGAAAGGACTATAATATTAATTTCAAAATGTGGGAGATGTTGCATGGAACATTATGGAGACGATGGAGGAGATCTGGTATGTGCTTGATACTCCGTGATTTATGGCTTAATTGATATATCGTAACAGTAATTGCTTTAATTGATTGAGATTTATTGAGTTTTATTCCCCAATTTCCTTGCTTGATACTCCGTGATTGATGGCTTAATTGATAAATCGTAACAGTAATTGATTGAGATTTAAGTTGATTCTTTTTGTATATCTTCTGGATAGACCTTAAATGCTTTTGAAGATCTTTTAATGTTCCTCTCTTAGTATTGGGTACTGATAATTCATATATGATAGTACTATTAAATTGTGTAATTCAATTTATTCCCTAAGTTTTTCCGAATGGCACATGTTTTTGTGGAAAATGAGGATTGAGAGTTACTGATTTGATATGTCGGGCAAGGGACGTTTGTGAAAATGCATAAAATGATATTTGTATATAATTCTGAAAGAAATATTAAGAAAAAAAATATATATATATTAAGAAAATATTGTAAGATGGGATGTAATCTCTTCTTATTTGCCCATGTGCCAAAACAAGACAGTGACTCTTTTTTTAATTGTGAAAATGCAATATCATCAATATAATGATTATGAATCATCGTAGCATCACATTCTTCCAACTACTTGCACTTTACTTTTGCAGAAAATCATAGAAAAACAAATTAATCCTCATTTAAATAGCTCAAAACAGTTGTTACTATTCTAAACGATAAATATTCATTTATTTCTACCAATTTTTATTTTATTTTATAAATGATGTGTGAGATCGTATATTAAAAAATAAAAACCCAATATTTTGTTTTTTTCTCTTTTAATTATTATAAACAATGGATTTACATTGTTTGTAAAGGCCACAAAGCCTTACCATGTTGGACGATTTAATCTATTTAAGTAAGCCCAACATTTAACTACAAAAAATAGCCCATTAATGACCCATAGTCATCATCAACCCGATCATCAAAAAAGTGGTTAGAATCGTTAGTTAGTGTTTGTAACCGTTTCAGAAGTCACAAACGAATCACTAATCGTCAGTTAATTTAATTACATTTACCTATTTAAGTAAGGATTTTTAATGCAATCTAATTATAATTTTTTTGGGTATTCATATATTTTCAACCAAAACAAGTTGTGGGGCAAATTAGTATATACTTTTGATGCAATTTTATTATAATTTTTTAGGAGTAGAAAAAGGAATTTTTTTAGCTTACTTGGAGTATTTGAGGAAGGAGCTTGATTCTGTAGAAGCTGAAAGTGCCAAAGTTTCTGAAGAAATTGAACGTCTTTCTAAGTCTCATGCCCAAGGTTTGAAATATTAGTTTTCTTCTTCTGCTTATTTTAATGGAGAAGCATTGTATCTATGTTCTACTATTATCTTTATAATATGAGTATTCTTTGAATCTGTTAGATTCTAGTAGGCTGGATAGGGATCTTGAAGGTCTTCTATTGTCATTGGATTCTATTTCATCACAGGTTACTGGATTGAATACATTGTTGAATTGTAGTTCAAGACAAACTTATTTAAGCGAGCCAATGTATACCTATTCTCGTGTGATGTAGTAGGGCTCTCAGCTTATCATCACGACGTTGAGTGTCTTGCCAGTGCCATCATCAGCATGGCACAGGACTTCGTTGGCAGCAACAATGTCAACTTACTTCAGCCAAATGGTCAATTTGGTACACGAACTTCAGTAAGTATAGCTGATAAAGCAACTGTTCTTGTTTATCTATGCTCATACAGTCATACTCATCATGGTGTACATGATTGTGGTCATAGGGTGGAAAAGATCCAGGTAATCCAAGATACCTTAGCATTGAACTCTCTCCATCAACAAGGGTCTTGTTTCCTAAGGATGATCATGTCCTCCTTTATTACTTGAATGAAGAAGGGTTCGATGTAGAGCCAACTTGGTGAATCTCTTCTCTTCTTAGTTATGTGTTTTTTTTTTGTTTTGTTTATTTAAAACTAGTTAACATGTTAATGATGGTTAGGTACATGCCCATCATTCCAACTGTACTTGTCAATGGCGCTTATGGAATTGGAACTGGGTGGAGCACATCCATACCAAACTATAACCCCAGAGAGATTGTTGCTAATATACGGCATCTAATTCTGGATGAACCTATGGTGCCTATGTCTCCATGGTTCAGAGGGTTTAAAGGAAGTATTGAGAAATCAGAAAGAGGGTCCTACACAACCACTGGTATATGTAAGGTTGTTAATGAAACAACTCTTCAAATTACTGAGCTCCCAATCGGAAAGTGGACTGAAGCTTATAGAAACTTCTTGGAATCAATGAAGGCAGCAGATAATGGCCTATCCTTTATCCAGGTAGAAATCCAACTTTAGTCAGAAATTGTATTTTTCTATGCTTCTCTCTGGTCTGATCCATTCTTCTTCTTTCTGCAGTCTATCGAGCAGAAGGGTGATGATACAACTGTGGATTTTGACCTTATATTAGGTGAAGAGAACATGCTGGCGGCTCGGCGAGAGGGCTTTCTGAAAAAGTTCAAACTCACTACAACAATTGCTATAAGCAATATGTATCTGTTCAATAAAGAAGGTGGCATCAACAAGTATGCGACCCCAGAAGAAAGTAAGAAAGAAATCCAAATTGTGAATTCTAATTTTTTTCATGTATAAGACATATACTAATTTTGAATTCCACTTGTAGTCCTTCAAGAGTTTTTCCACCACAGGCTTGAATACTATAAGAAGAGGAAGGTTAGAAATTCTTATAACTATGGTTCAATTATTTTTATTTTTGAGGTTTTACTAATCAAAGCACTGGTCTAATGTGTACAGCAATTTATGCGTAAGAATATGAATATCAAGCTAGGGAAACTAAAGAAGGAAGCTGATGTTCAGGAGTCGAGAGTAAAAGATTACACAGAACTCCTGGAAACCGCAGCTGAAGGAAGTGTATACAATAGACGCCTGGAAACGATTGTTGACGCTAGAAAGACATTAGAAAAGGTAAGGGCACAGATAGATGAAATTGAGGAGGCATCTAAAGACTTGAAAAAAGACACACCGAAATCCCTCTGGCTCAAAGACCTAGAGGCTTTTGACATGGAACTAGATGTAAGGATTCACAATGCTAACCCTTATTTATAACGCTTCACATAATTACCACTTTTTTTCATTGATACAATCTTTTCTTCTTGCAGAAACTTGATAAGCAAGAAAAAGAGAAACTTGATGAGCAGGAAAAAGAGAGAGAGGTAGCACAGGAAAAAATCAGGTGAGCCTTTCTTTTCAGTAGCTTGAGAGCTGAACTTATTCTCCTTAGCTGACTGTTCTATCTATGGCAGGCACGCGTTCGAATACTACGACAAAGATGAAACAATTGTGGCTCATATAGCTGGAGGTATCGATGCAGTTTTAAAGGTTCCTGATGGTTGGCCGCTGCTGAATACTACATTAACGCTTGCATCTCTCAAGAACTTTGACAATCAGTCAAAGGGAATTTCTCTGAGCCTTATCTGCAAAGTTGTGGTAAGTCTGAAATCGAACATTGAAGATATATTAACATGATTAGGCCATTAGCCTAGACCAAATACAGTTTGGAACATCGTAGATGTAAGTGTTTTTGGTTTTGCTAAGCTTAACAATTTGTCTCTTGATATACTCGTCAGGAACAAGCGAATTCTTTGGATTTAAAGACCCGACAAAACTTATCAAGCTTCATAGACGCTATTGAGAAAATACTTGTGCAGCAAACCCGTGACGAACCCCATTCCAATGAATTCTCCCCAAAGTGAGTATCAAGAACCACCTCGACACTCCATAACTTAGCGTTTCCTCAAGAGTCTCTGCAGTTTTTTCTTGCGTCTCTTCATTACCAAAAAAATTAATACTTGACATAAAAAGCCAAACATTTTGTCCTATAACTTCTCATGGTCGACTCTTTGTAAACATTTACAAGACGCTAAACTTTACTGTAAAACTTGCCGGAAAAAAAAATTCTGACTGAATCTTACATACTGTATTTGTAAAATTTCGGTCCATCTGTTTATTTTTTAAAGTATGCGATCAAATATGTAAGTTTGACATATATACGAGGACCACAATTGCAAATATAGCAAAATAGTTTAGAAGAGGCGCTGTTTCACAGAGAAGGTTCAAAGATTCGACCTTGTTCCTCTTTTCGTCTTCTTCTATTACATTTTCTCGGTTAAGCTTAGAAACCCTAAACTGCAAAAATTCTTCCTTTCGATTTCACCATTCTGCATTCTAGTAATTGATAATGGAATCTTAGGCTCTGTTTCTTTTGTTGATTGTTATCTCCGAATTAGGGGAGTTTTAGCTCTGCGTTTAGGTCTTCGTTCTTCTGAGATTGAAGAAGATAAAAAACAAAAAAAGTTTGGTACTTTTCTGTTTTAATGGCTTCAGATCGTGGTTCTGCTACTTCTGGTAAACCCTTTTGGATGAAATATGCTGAAGATGCAAAAATCAAAGACGAAGGAGATAAAGACGCTGCAGCAAAAGCAGCTTTTGAAGCTACATTCAAAGGTATAGATCAAACTACACATTTGATTGAAGCAGTTGCTACACAGTCTAGGGCACGTGAATCTGATAGTGATTCAGATGATGATGAATCTGATTACTTGTCAAAGAAACCAATTGGTCCTGTTGATCCAAGTAAAAGTACTGCTTCTGGTGCTGGGATTGGTGATGGAACGGCTTGTGTGCCGTCTACATTTGTTGTTGTAACTAAAGATTCAGATGGTAGAAAAGTTCCTAATGGTGGATCTTTGACTAGAGTTAAAGTGTCTCCTGGTGTTGCTGTTGGTGGTACTGATCAAGAAGGAGTTATTAAAGATGTTGGAGATGGGAGTTATGCTGTTACTTATGTTGTGCCTAAGAGAGGGAATTATATGGTTAATATTGAATTTAATGGGAATGCGATTATGGGAAGTCCGTTTCCTGTCTTCTTTAGCCAAGGTAATGGGATTTGATTACTTTTGAGAATCGCACTTTCGAGAAGTCCGTTAATATTGTTATCTTTGATGTTTGTTTCTCTTATGTATATAAAACTTTGTCTTTATGAAATTCTGAAGCAGGGTCTTCTTCGACGGGACTGATGGGTTCTGCTCCAGCTTCATACTCGAATCTTATTAATCAAACCATGCCAAACATGCCTAATTACACTGGTTCTGTTTCGGGTGCTTTCCCGGGGCTGTTGGGAATGGTTCCAGGCATTGCTTCTGGTCCTTCAGGTGGTGCTATTTTGCCTGGAGTTGGAGCTTCGCTTGGGGAAGTCTGTCGTGAGTATCTTAATGGTAGATGTGTAAGCAGTATGTGCAAGTTAAATCACCCTCCTCAGAATTTGCTGATGACTGCTATAGCTGCAACAACAAGTATGGGTAATTTAAGTCAGGTGCCTATGGCTCCTGCTGCTGCAGCAATGGCTGCTGCTCAGGTCATTGTTGCTGCGCAGGATCAGAGCCGAATACTACACCAATAGACGGATCTACGAGTACTCTGTCATCGGTTTTGTAAAAGAAGAGACAGATGCGGAGTCATACATTGTGCTTCACATTCCAAACAAGGCTGTAAAGTACAACTTCATAGACAAGACTTTCAAGAAACTTTGCGGTTTCGAGGCATTGGTCAAGGATGCTCCTTTGGATATGTTTTACAGATTCCAGAGAACTTTCCAGTTCATCGAGTCTCTTGCTAACGTCTAATAGTAGTTCGAAACGATTTCTCTGTAAAATGCATCCCTATGTTAAAAGCTTTTATTCAAAAGATCATATATTTCCTTCTATCAGAAACCCAAATGTGGCCAATCATTCTAAAGTTCTACTAACATTTCCCAATCTCTTCGAGTTTCCTCAAAACTTGCTTGATGCTTGGCCTAAGAGAAGGTGAAGGAGAGCAACAAGACATTGCAAGCTGAAAATACTTGAGGACACATTCTTCGCTCAGATTATCATCACTCCTGAGAATCTCAGGACGGCATAAATCAGACAACCTATGTTCAAGAACAGCATTCCTCATGAAATCAGGAAGATAAAACTCATCATCGCCAGTTGGATTCTCGTTTATAGGTTCTTTACCAGAGACTAGCTCAAGCATGATCACACCGAGACTATACACATCACTCTCTTTGCTCACTTCCTTCATCTTTATCAACTCAGGAGCTTTGTATCCCTGAGCTGCAGAAACATCAAGAATCTCTTGTCCTGCCGTTAGGTTTAAGAGCAAATGCAAACCGAAATCTGAGATTCGAGGTTCCAAACTCGGACTCAAAAGAACGTTCTTGGATTTCAGATTGCCGTGGACGATTGGTTTCTGCATTCCTGTGTGGAGATGATCAAGAGCTTTAGATATTCCAATTGTGATTCTTAAAATGTTGATCCATTTTCTTGATTCATCATCTCTACCTGCCAAAAACAAAGAATGTAATTTTCTTTTAGCCTAGAAATTTGCTGAGATTCATGTCCTTGAGATCAACCTTTTTCAAGTTTTGTCTCAATGTTCTTACTGAACTAAACAAGTGGAAAGTGACAGAAAAAAAGAAAAGTAGTACGGACAAAAGACAACGATATACTAACTACTATTAGTTGTACACTCTATAAATCAATATTAAGAGGAAATAATGAAACACTGAATTGAATGATCCAGCTAATCTATTTATTACCAGCTGTGTGGTAACAAATTTTTTTTTTTTTTTTGCATTTATATTGCTATGAATATATGTGTGTATAATGTATGTATGTGATATCCATATTCGTCAACATGGAAACGGTAAATTGTTATCGGAGGTTTTTAACCATTTTCCCGGGAAATTAGAATCTCAGAGATTCTATATGTTTCCAGGAAAACCCATAAAACAAGTGACCACAAGATCCCATGGGGTTAAAGGGAAAAAGAAAAAAGTTAAAATTCTTTGCTTTCTGTCGGAGAAAAGAAAAAGTTTGGTTCTTTTTTTTTCAACTTTTCTAGAGAAAATAGAAAAGAAAAAAAAACAGAGACTTACTTCTGATGAAGTCGGAAAGATTCCCGGAAGCGAAGAAAGGATGAACCATAAGCTTCTCTCCTCTGTTTCCAGCATAGAAACCTAAAAGAGGAACCAAATTCTCATGCCGAACAAATCCAAGCGTCTCAATGTTGCCATTAAACTCTTTAGAATCCGATCTCACTGTACACACTGGTCTAAGAAATCTAAGAACCCTAATCTTGCCGCTCCTTTGCAAAGACGCTTTGTACAAAGTTCCGTAGCTTGATTTTCCTATGACTTCACCAGGAGCATCGAGGATATCGCAGATCGTTAGATCTTCGCCGCCGTGAAACTTCACGAGTTCCTCTGTTTCTGAAGAGAATCCATGTTTGTTGTGGTCGGGTGATTCGACGTCGTATCCATCTGATTCAGTAGATGACGAGTCTTTTCTTCTGCAGAAGATGAAGAAGACGGTGATGAAGATTACGATCAAGAATGCTGATAAAGATACTCCAAGTAACAATGTTAGAAGTTGAGATTTTCTCATCTCATGGAATTTTATTAAGAATTTGGATTCTGGGTGAGAGATTGTTTGGAAAGTGGGTATTGTGTTAATAAATGAGAAGGAGTATATGATTTAGAGAGTATTGTGAGGTTTGCAGGGAAAAAGCTGAGAAAAGAAATAGAAACTGTGGAATTTTATTGTACACAGAGAAAGAGAGAAAGAATGATGGAGATGGGAGATGAAGTTGATATATAAGTTCAGAGGACAGATCTGGAATATCTTGATGATGGGAGACGAAGTTGATATTATTTCCTTGTATCGATGTTGACTTTATGATTTTTTAAGCTTGTAAAGGTATGTATATATGTAGTATATAGTATATACACATATATGCAAACATTATATTTTTCAAATATTTACTTTCCTCTCAAGTTCTCAACTAATTATGACCCAATAATTCTTGATTGCGTTTCTCTGGGGTTGATGTTTTATACTTTTCACACATGAGAAAAAAAATGCACTTAATTTCATTCTTAGGAAGATTTATTAAATTTTAAAAACATTACTGTTAAATACTATAATGAGTAGTATATCTCGAGTAGCACGTTATAGTGTCTTTCAAGGTAGTAAATATTAGGAGCGACCGTAGTAATTAATTGTAATGATCTCAAGAAAAATTAAAGACCGTTGAAAGTGGTGATGATAATTAAATGTTGGGTTTGACTAGTGATGGTGGTTGAACTGCGTGGGGTACATCTTTAGATCCTTGATTGGCAGTTTTATCCGGCAATTTATGGTCAGACTGGTGGACAGAAAATATATTGAAAGTAATTGTAATTGAGGAGAAAATAAATTGAGAGGAACAAACATAAGATTTTAGAGGATTATTTATTTTTATTTTTTTTGAATTTGGTGAGGAAAATTTTCCTCTTTTATTACATTTTTTTGTTTGTTCATCTTAATTTTGTTCTTTTCTGTCTTTATTTTTTATTGTTGCTACAAAATTTGTAACTAATCAAACCTTTAGGTTTTTTCTTTTTTGGCAGCTACCCCTTTAGTTATACTAATGGTTAAAAAACTAATACGGTATATAAACTATATTTAACTAATAAAGTATAAAATATCACTTTTTGATTCAATTTATTTGATATACTACTCGCAATTAAATTCATAATTTTTCATTATATTTTGTTGCATATATAATTCACCAATTCTTTATGCTTGCGTAAAACTAAGGATACACAGTTTGTGAATGAGTATGATTGTGTTTAGAGCAAAGATTGAATAGTATAAAAATTGTTGAGAGATGACAGTCGACATCACAATTAATCTTTTGTTAGAAGTAAGCTTGTCTCTAAATTCCTTAATTCGACGGTTGACACCGATCATGAAATTCACCCATTTTTGGGTCCAACTATCCCACGTCATCATCACCATGGTCCTACAGGAGGTACACGTCATCATTTTAAATTGTTCACCGCCAATGATTGTATATACGATTGTGAAAGCATTATCGTTCATAATCCTACATATATTAGGACCATATGGACCAATATAAAAACCGATAAAATATATGCATCATACCAATATTATACTACTCCAGTCCATATTATATTAAGTGCATGGCCCAAAATAAAAATAATGGATGAGGTTGGCATTTAATATATAATGAAACTGAAACGTTGGCCGGCAGTTCCATTTTCTGGTCCCAATGTGATAGATATGTAACTCGTACTTTTTTTTTTGATAAAACATATGTAACTCGTACTAGTAAGTACTAAGTTGCTCTTACTCCTACAAAGCAAGAATTAAAAAACAGAGGACAAATAAAATGAGGACAAAAAAGAAGGAAGAAAATATTTAGGTTAAAGTACTATAATTGGCGGTTTTCTACTGTCATATAACGAATAGTTAAGGTATTGTCGTATTGATATAATCACAATTATCAGTGTAATAGTAGATAACTATGTTATGTTATATCACTGATAAAGAAAGAAAACATTCACTTATAAACTTATTTCACTTCTTGTAAGACATCTCTCATATTCTTTTTTTTTTTTTTTTGGTAAGACATCTTTCATCTCTCATATTCTTGGCTCAATAGAAGGTACTTTAGTATATTTCACTTTATTTCAGGTACGAAAAGTATTTACCAAACATTTGGTTGAGTGGCTATGACGAGCTCTGACTGATTCATTGCATTCAATTTCAAGTTGTGACAAAATGAATCTTTCTTTGCTTGTCTATGTCTTTTACTACAACTGTATTGTGTCTTGTAGTCAAGGATGTCACTGCAGCCTAGACTTTCTAATGGAGGATGTTAGTTAAGAACATGATCGTAAAACGATAACCATCCAATGAATCCGTTGAAAATTCTATGAGGATTTTTTTGATGAATCAGATCTTAACATGTTGTGGGGTTATATTAATGATACGGAGTGTAATTATCCATGTAATTTTGGCTTGTTGCAACAACTTCCAAGTAAAAAAAAAAAAATCACTACATATTTGTAGAGGAATATAAATTAGATATTCACGTCATTATCAATTAGTCAGGTTGGCCGAGTGGTCTAAGGCGCCAGACTCAAGTTCTGGTCTTCGAGAGAGGGCGTGGGTTCAAATCCCACATCTGACATAATATTTTTTATATATTTTTTTTTTCCATATTTTTTTTTTTCCTTTCCCAATAAAAAAAATCCCCAAATCAAAACCCTAAAAAACAAAATCGACACTTGACAAATCGATTTAGGTATTTTCTCTGAATTTGTGTTTGTAATCAGTTTCAGATTGCGTTGACAAAAAAAAAACCAGTTTCAGATTGCTTAATATGTTAATCCATTAATTGAAATCGTCGTTAACCCAACGAGGAACTTTGAGTTCTGCATCTGCAAAAATGGCTACCAACAGTGACAAAGTTAATCTCTCGCGCACGTTCAAGTATTTACTAGGTTCGTCTTCATTGTGTGCTTCTTATTCTCTTTGTTTTTTGCATTCTGCTTCTAATTAGTTTTTTCCTGTTCTTCTAAATTGAATTTTGGAATTAGCTACGCAGTTTCTCTCCAGAAGCATCCCGTTCATTTTCAATTCATGGATCGTGAGGCATCTCACCGAAAAAGACTATGCGGTAATGAATCATTGTTCACCAGTTTCTTTTAAGATTTAAGTCGACTGTATAGATTTGTTCTTAGATTGTTTTAAATAGTGTTAGGTGTGGAAGATCAGGTTTTGGTTTCTGTGCTTGGAAGCAATTATGAAGTCATCTCTTATAAGTTTTAGCTATGCTTGATTTTACAAGACTTTTCATTTGGGTAGCTACATGGATGATGTTTCTTTCTTTCAGTAATTCAATGGTTTTGCTTTTAAGCTTGATCTATCTTTTCTCATTGCAATGCAGCTCTATGCGGTCCAGTTCCATCTTTTTGTTACTTGTGTCTTGTTTCTCAGCCGGGAGGGATTCCGACGCGCTTGCTTGCGGGCTGACATTAATAGGTATGCATAAAAGCAGTTTGCGCTGATATTGTTCACATAATCAGTTCATGACTTTATCTTTATTTTGTGCTGCAGTGATGGTCTTGGATCAGTGGAAAATGTGACTAGGCTATTGAAAGTAGCATGGGTGACATTTCCACTCGGAATAGCCATTACTATTGCAGCATGCATTTTTGTATTATGGTGGCAGAACCTTAGTTACTCCGACACATATGCACAGGCTATCTTGATTCACGGTACATTGTTGTGATTTTCTGTGCCTTTTTCATACTTCTTTTGCTTACAGCCTTTGGAATTTGAAAGTCTGGGTTTTGCAATCATTTACTTGTGACTGTAATTCTTGCAACATGCATTGTCTGTTTTTCTATCACTACGATATTCTTTTTTCTCTATGTTCTCCACTGATTCCTCTCGTTTTTTCCTAATAATAGAATTCAGTTTTCATTGTGGTCCAAATTTACATTCTGATGCATATATAACAGTATGATTAACCTACTTAACGTGACAGGATTTGCATGTGTACTGGAGCTAATGGCTGAGCCTTTGTATATCCTCTCTCAGACATTGGTGAGACTAAAGTTGCGTCTCGTTGTTGAGACTGTTGCTACAGTCGCACGCTGTGTAACTCTGTGCTCTCTCTTAGTCATGCAAACCAACATGGTACAGCTCTTGTACCATTCCATTTTATTTTGGGCAAAAGAAAGCTTATATGATAGAACGAAAATCTAATTTTCTTCAATGTTTGTAGGAAAAAGGGATAATCTTTGCACTGTCACAAGTTGCATATGGAGGTTCCTTATTTCTTGGTTACTGGGCTTATTTTCTCATTTTTAGTGTTTACAGAAGTTCAGATCTCTTTCCTTTCAGGTATGAGTTCTCTATTATTTGTTCTCTTTGCCAGCATTCTTAACTATTGATATGCTCTAATCAACTCATTCATTCCCAAAAATGTTCATCAATTTTTGTGATGTCACAGACCTGGGAACTTCATGGATTTCGATAGGCAGCTCTCGAACATGTGTATGCTATTTACTTTTCAGTCCTTCCGAAAGTTGATCCTTCAAGAAGGTGAAAAATTGGTCCTTGTATGGTTAGATACACCTTATAATCAGGCTGTATATGGGATCGTCGACAAACTAGGCAAGTCTCTTTAATGACAAAATGCAAATTATCTACGGCTACAAAGGTTGCCTAGAAATGTTTCTTATACAATTTCTAAAACTCCAGGAAGTTTAGTTGTACGCATGGTGTTTCTTCCTTTTGAAGAAAGTTCATACGCTACATTTGCCAGGTTCGCATCAGGTTCATTTCTCTCCTGAGTTTAGTGTAGTTAAGTATGTACCAAATCTTAGTTTTGATGTTTCATGATATTGGTTTAGATATTTACCTCCCAAGATTCTTGCTGTTCATTACAATATATGGTTTTTATGTCTGTGTGTCTCTCTCTCTTCTGACAGGTGATCATCAGGAAAGGAAAAAGAAACTCGGAATTTGCTTGACTGAGGCCTTAAAGCTTGTTATATTAATAGGTATATTCCTATCTATTGCAGAGTCTCTAAAACCGAAATTACAGATCCCCAATTGCTTTTGTTCCTCAATGTAGATAAGACTGTTTGAATCTTAAATTTCTGGTAATTTTCTGAATACGTGAACTTCCTGGGAATTTCTAGGTCTTATATTTATGGCATTTGGCCCGAGTTATTCGTACTCTCTCATCAGATTGTTGTATGGTGAAAAATGGAGCGATGGAGAAGCTTCCTTAGCCCTACAGTTTTATTGTCTCTACATCATCGTCCTGGCCATGAATGGTTAGTGATCATATCTAGATCAACTAGTGCTTATGGGCTTGTCAAGCTTCTTCATTTGGCGGATACTAGTTGCATATTTCAATCTGTTACTTTTTTAAATTATTTTGTCAGGAACTTCCGAAGCTTTTTTACATGCGATTGGAACAGAGAAGGAACTGCAGCGCTCAAACGACATGTTGCTTGTATTTTCATTGATTTACGTAGCATTAAATATTCTGCTGATAAGATCTGCCGGAGCAATAGGTTTAATCATGGCGAATTCTTTGAGTATCCTACACCTAAAACATATAAATACTTCAACTAGAATTAGCTATTAGTTTATCTCTTTTTGTCTTCTTGACTTCTTAAAAAAATAGATATGATTTTTAGGATCATCTATTCAGGGAGATTCATCCAACGTTATTTCCAGGTATGCTTGATTAAACTATAGAATTATGTAATTGCCCCATTTTTAAAACAAAATTTGTATGTAACCTCCAAATTTGTCTGCAGGGGACTTCTTCATTCTCGTTCCGAAAATGCTTTCCTTTAGGTTGGCGAATTCTTATCTTTTCGAGCATGATTACTCTCATCTCAGAGAAAACCATCCTCGATCGAAAGAATTTCTGGGGAACATTTCCTCTCCATTTGGCCATCGGTTTCATCTGCTTCTGTGTTTCGGCCATTGTCATGTAAGTCCTCTCATATGGCTACTACAATATCCATTTCAGAAAACCAACATTTACGGTCTTGTTGCGGTTCTATATGCAAAATGTACTTTCTGAAATCTTGTGTGTTTTCTCTGGTAGATACCGGCGTGAGAAGGTGTTCATCAAAAGAATCATACGTTTCAGGGATTATAATCACGACGACTGAGGAAACCAAGAAACCGGTATATGTCCTGGTTAAAGTACGGTTAAGGATTAGGTTTATGGTTCTTACAAAAAAAATTAACGCTGAGAAAGAGAAAGTGAAACTTTTGTATTACCGAATCCTGCTTTATTGGAAAAACATTCTTCAATTTTTATAGGAGTTATTTTACCTGGATACATAATGGTTAAATCATCTCTTTTATTTCACTTCATTCTGGGTGAAAAAAAAAATGACACTCGGGGTGAAAAAAAAAATTGGTTTAATTCCAAAGAAACAAATCATTTGCAAATTCTTAAATTTTAATTTAATTTCAGAAGGATTAATGTAAAAAAAACTAGGTAATTCCTAGCCAATCGTCGTTCGTTTATTTAATATAAACCAAAGTTGGTACATTAATATGATTTCTTCTTTTTCCCGCGCATTAAATACCCTATGAACATCCCTTTCTATTTATGAGTTATGTCTTTTCAGTAAGAAACCCTAGAGAGCGACAGACATGGATAAACATGGCGATCAACAGAGTAATTCTTTCAACGATAAGCCACCTAGCTCGGGTACGATCCTCAGGATTCGCCTTGAGAATTTCATGTGCCACAGTAATCTCGAGATTGAGTTTCGCGACTCGGTCAATTTCATCACTGGTCAAAACGGAAGTAAGTATATTTTTTCCAAATTTGGCTTTGTTTATCGCTTTTAAATATATGAAATCGCTTGTGGCTTCGTTTTCTGGAGCTGGGTTTCTGCTTTTTTCGGTAAATGAGGGGTCTTTTTTAGTTTTGATTTTGGTTCGTGCTCAAACCTCATGTTTATGAATTTAATCGGGGTACTCAATTTGAACTCTGGGATTGTTTAAATTTTGTTGAATTTTGAATAATTGACCAAGAAAGAGCCCGAATGAGTTTTGGAGAGTGTATGATTTTATACCATTAGGGTGTATGTCTTAATTTTCAGGTGGTAAGAGTGCAATATTGACTGCGCTATGTGTTGCGTTTGGATGTCGAGCCAAGGGGACTCAGCGCGCCACTACGTTGAAAGATTTCATAAAAACTGGATGCAGGTTTGTCTACTTATGGGGCATTGGGTTTTCTTTTTCTTCTTTCTCAACTACTTTTGTTCATTGTCTTCTTCATGATTAGTGGATTGCTGAATTGTTTTGCAGCTATGCCCTTGTTCATGTCGAACTGAATAACCAAGGAGAGGGTGCTTTTAAGCCTGAAATATATGGTGATACTCTGACTATTGAACGCAGGATATCTGATTCTACTAGTTTAACGGTTCTCAAGGATCATCAAGGTTAATAAATTCTTTGATGCCATCTTCGTAGTCTGTGCTTCTACTTGATTTGAATGTGATTGCTATTCTTACATCTGTTCCCGCTATGATATTCATTGTATATCGTCTTACTTGTTATGTCAAGTCTTTTTGTATGTCATGTGTAATTGATCCAAGAGGTTTTCTGCAACTTGTGTGTGTACAGGAAGAAAAATATCTAGCCGACGGGAGGAGCTGCGGGAACTAGTTGAACATTACAATGTGAGCTTTTTTCTATGATTTAAGTTTAAAAGTATTATCATTTATGTTATATCAAATGTATGTGTTATTGGTGATATTCTATACCACATTAAAAATCTCTAGTTACATTAGTGGTATTCATTAATTGCTTGAATGTGCATTATGCTTTCTTTGGCTAGATTGATGTTGAGAATCCCTGTGTGATAATGAGTCAAGACAAGAGTAGGGAGTTCTTACATTCTGGAAACGACAAAGATAAATTCAAGGTATATCCTGTACATATGTATGCTCTGAAGTGAATTTTGTTGATATTGTTGCTGAAAGCTATTGTTCTGTAGTTCTTTTATAAAGCAACCCTTCTTCAGCAAGTCGATGATCTACTTGAAAGTATTGACACAAAGTTGGAATCTGCAAGTGCTCTTGTGGATGAGTGGAAGGAGAGACTAAAACCAATAGAAAAGGAGATCAGTGAGTTGCTTGAAAAGATAAAGAATATGGAACAATTTGAAGAAATAACTCAACAGTTACTGAATTTGAAAAAGAAACTAGCTTGGTCATGGGTATATGATGTGGACCGGCAGATCAAGGAACAGTCTGAGAAGATTGTGAAACTCAGAGAGCGAATGCCTACCTGTCAAGATAAAATTGATAGGAAACTGGTAAGTAATATGTTTCTATTACCTCAAATTTAAACTGCTATGCACAATCAGAAATTTGCAGGGGTGCATGAATTGTCTAAGATTTTCTTGGATACTTTAACACTGAAGTTTATTAATTGTAATAAATAGAGAATGTTAAAGCATGAGTTTAGTTATACCCTAAAACATTCTTAGAGGGACATACGAATTGTCCCTTGTGCACTCTTCATTTAGGTGAGGTTAAGTTTCTAAAATGTATATTTGCGTACACACTTAGATACTCGATTATGGCATCAATCATACCTTAGCATATCGCTTGAATCCTTTATCTTGAATTTGATTATAGCTGACCTTTTCTGTAGGGTGAGATGGAATCTTTAATGGAAATGTTGACCAAGAAGAAAGCTCAAGTTACCTGCCTGATGGATGAATCAACTACAATGAAGAGAGAGATAGAGTGTTTGCGGCAATCAGTGAAGACGGTACGTTAAAAATTAGTTTTTAAAAGAAGTGTCCCAGTTGACACGATTACCCAAAGTTTGTAATTTGATCATTTATCCTACCTCTTATTTACAAACTATATTTTCTTATTCAGCAGTTAAGAAAACAAGCGAGTAGCAAATGAAAGGATTAGATTTATCAAATAAAATTTTGTTATTGAAATGTTGGACTGCATGACTCTGATAGGCGCGCTTGACCTCGTTAATGGAATATCTCAAAGTGTAGCTTTGAAATTGTGTTTAGTTTATCTGTGTGTACTTGACATACATTTTAAAACAGGCTGCAAGAGAGAAGATTGCATTAGAAGAAGAATACCATCATAAGTGCAATAACATTCAGAAGATTAAGGATCGTGTTAGGAGGCTTGAACGACAGATTGGAGATATTAATGAAATGACTACAAGAAGCACACAGGTCCCCTTTTCGCAAACTAAGATCCTTTCAGTTTTATGCTGAGTGTTTTGTTTGGTGATTGTGGTGTAGTCTAGTGTGTGTGTGTGTGTGTGAGTGAGTGAGTATAGCTGTATATACTTTTTACAGGCTGATAGTGATGCAGGCTGAACAATCTAAAATCGAAGATAAACTGAATCAATTGAAGCTAGAGGTTGAGAAGGCTGAATCATTGATTTCCAGGTCATTATGTTATTCGATTTCTTCTCTTGAGCTATCCTTTTTCACTATTTTTTTTTTCTTTTTTCGCTAAGCATGGAAAAATGGATTATATGTATTACATTTTAGTTTGAAAGAGGAGGAGAACATGGTAATAGAAAAGGTATCAGCTGGAGAGAAGGAGAAGGAACACATAGAGGATATGGTATGATGATGATTGTAGCTTTTTCTTATAACTCTGACTCCTAGAATTTACTCTGATTTATAATTGTGTCTTTTAAATATTATAATTATTACCTTTATGTTGTAGTCTTTAAATTCTTACATCCAGCTATTGGGCCTTTTGGTTTCTAGATTAGAGACCATGAAAAGAAGCAAAGAAACATAAACGCGCACATCAATGATCTGAAGAAACATCAAACAAATAAGGTGTTTATCCAATTACATGGATCTGCTACAGGCTCTTTATATTAATTCTATTCGTTTGCAGGATGATAATGTTGAGGATTAGTTGGATAATTTCAAACTTCTCTTGCCAGGTTACCGCATTTGGAGGGGACAGAGTCATTAATCTCTTGCGGGCAATTGAGAGACATCATCGCAGATTCAAAATGCCACCGATTGGTCCGATTGGTGCTCATGTGGTAAGTATCTATTTTTGTCCATTCCACACATCTGTAGACATCAATTGAGTTAGTTCACATGTTTTCTTATATGCACCATGCATGTCGTAAAGAAAAGCTGACATATCAAGTGTTACGACAACAATCTCTGCTGTTTTACTGTGAATTCTTCTAATCGTGTGGTGTTCTACAGACATTGGTCAATGGTAATAAATGGGCTTCTGCAGTTGAACAAGCTCTTGGCAACCTCCTGAATGCCTTTATTGTGACGGATCATAGAGATTTAGTTACTTTACGAGACTGTGGAAAGGAAGCAAATTATAACAATCTGAAGATTATCATCTATGACTTTTCAAGACCAAGGTTCAAATCTTAAAAACAGTTTCCAATATTTCTGATTATTTTTTGCTTTGATGAATGGATACATTTATTTATATTGCAAACGCCATGGTAATTGTTTATGCAGGTTAAATATACCAAGGCACATGCTTCCTCAAACAGAACACCCAACTATTCTCTCTGTCATGCACTCTGAGAATACTACTGTTCTTAACGTCTTGGTGGATGTGGTAATCTTACTTTCTGATTTTCTCTGTATTAGTATATTACTAACTTCTCACCCTCCAATCTCTGTAGAGTGGTATTCATTTTAGCTTTGGTTTCTGGATATTTTCAGAGTGGTGTGGAGAGACAAGTGCTTGCAGAGAATTACGAGGTTGGCAAGACCATTGCCTTTGAAAGAAGGCTCTCGTATCTGAAGGATGTTTTCACTATAGATGGATACCGAATGTAAGCAGCCAGTTAGATTGACAAGAACAAATCTTTTAGAGAACCAGACACAAATATTTAGTTTTTGAAGGGGAGGGACAATGAAATATCAGGTGTCTACAACTTTGTTAAATGAGATAATGTTTTTACTAAGGAAGAGGTTTGAGTTGAGATCACTAGGGCCCACTTCTGGGGATTTTACTGAGTTATTGACTTGATTAGCGGAAATGCTATATGTTTATATGGATTTCAACTATGGAGGAAGATCTGCGTCAACATAACAGTATTCTACCTGTTCTTTTCTTAGGTTTTCCCGTGGGCCTGTTCAGACAACCCTTCCTCCCCGTCCTCGAAGACCCACTCGATTGTGTGCTTCTTTTGATGACCAAATCAAGGATCTTGAAATAGAGACCTCAAAAGAACAAAGTGAGATACATGGATGCAGGGGACGAAAGAGGGAGGCAGAAATGCATCTCGAGGGTCTTGACTCAAAAATGTGCAGACTGAAGGTAGTGTAGCATTGCTGCTGTCTCTTTAGCTGTATCCATTGTTTAATGCACTGGTCATGTCGAATTAATTTGCCCAACTTTTAAGTGTCTTAACTGATACATATCGCTTGTTTCTACTAAGCTTAAGCTTATTTGGATTAATGTTTATTTTGCATATGTTTTGGGACTATGTACAGAAGCAACGCACGCAACTAGAGAAAGATTTGACAAGGAAGGAACTTGAAATGCAGGATCTGAAAAATTCAGTCGCTTCTGAAACCAAAGCATCACCTACATCAAATGTTAATGAGCTTCATCTAGAAATCATGGTAGTTATATTGGTTGAAACTGTTTGATTGTCAATATTTCCCATAGCATCATTCTTGATTGCGCTCTTTGTATTTCTCAGAAATTCCGAGAAGAGATAGAGGAGAAAGAATCCTTGCTGGAAAAACATCAAGACTGCTTAAATGAAGCTGAACTAAAGGCTAATGAATTTAAAGCTTCATATGAAAACTTATATGGTATGTTGGTGATACATTTATTTTTCTTGGATTTGTGTTAAAAGCGTGAAAGATTGATCATCTAATTCTAGGTTTACCAATTTGCTGTAATATAGTTCAAACAAGCTACATTCATTTTATCTAAAATGTACATGCAGAGTCAGCCAAGGGTGAAATTGAAGCCCTTGAGAAAGCAGAGAATGAGCTAAAAAAGATAGAAGAAGAACTCCAATCTGCAGAAATGGTGCACCTTCTTGACGAGTTTGGTTCTTTACTTGTTTTGCACCTAGAACTGAATTATGATTCTGTTTCAGGAGAAGAACCATTATGAGAATATAATGAAGGTTAAGGTCTTACCCGATATTAAACAGGCTGAGGCTAATTATGAGGAGCTTCAAATGAAGCGGCAGGTAAGAGTAAGCAATTCTATAATTTCGTTAGTAATATAAACGAAAAAGGACCAAAAATATCAAAAAGAGAAATTCAATATCATATGTCCATTTGTATGCAAGTTAATTATTTTTGGATTCTTTTTTTTTATATACTTTGTTCAACTGCTGAAAATTTTCAGGAAAGTAATGAGAAGGCCTCCATAATTTGTCCTGAGAGTGAGATAAGAGCTTTGGGTCCTTGGGATGGGTCCACTCCTTCGCAGCTTAGTGCTCAGGTTAACAAAATAAATCATAGGCTGAAGCGAGAGAGTGAGAAGTGCGTATTTTTCTGTGCCTTGTGATTGTTCCTATATACTGAAATTACCTGTTGAACGCATGCTTTTACCTTTTGTTGATACAGGTATTCTGAATCAATCGATGATCTCAGGATTATGCACGAGGAAAAAGAACAGAAGATTGGGAAGAAACGCAAAACGTACAAAAGCTTTCGAGAAAAACTCAAGGTTAAACCTTACAATTGCTTACATGTATATTTTGTTCCTATCCAAAATTTCAATAACTATGCTAATCCATTTAATGTGTGCATTACTGTTTAATCAGGTCTGCAAAGATGCGGTAGATTCACGGTGGAGGAAGCTCCGAAGAAATAAAGATCTTCTGAAGCCCCAATTAACTTGGCAGTACGAATTGTTTTGCCAATCACATTGGATAATTTATAGTTCTCTCGTCAGTTATATGATTTTCATATGCTATTTTCCTTGATTGATTATTTTTAAACCAGATTCAACTCTCATTTAAGAAATAAAGGTATCAGTGGACAAATCAGAGTCTCTTATGAAAACAAAACTTTGTCCATAGAGGTAATTGGCGCCATATTGCTACATTTTGCATGCGATTTGTCCATATTTACTTAACTGGTTGGTTGCATTTTTTCCTTCAACAGGTTAAGATGCCTCAAGATGCAACAAACAGTGCTGTTCAAGACACTAGAGGACTTTCAGGTACTGCTTCTCCACTCTAGATTTGAATATGAATTAGGACATAAGATCCCACATTCGAAACTGCAGAACAAGGGTTGGCTGAACAAGGTTCAATGGATGAGATTAAGTATCTAAGCCCTTCAAGATGAAACTTAAATCGAAGAATCTAAGATTGTTTTGACCTTTTGTTTTGCTAGTGCCCTCTATGTTTGTCCTATATTTGACTTTCTTATTGCTAAATCTCTGGAAGTCCATTGAAAGTATAACCTTATTCGTTCAAATTATCAGCTATTCCATTTCTAGCCAGCTTCAAAGTTTGATCAATCAACCTCTTGTCATAAATTCCAGGTGGAGAACGGTCTTTCTCGACTTTATGCTTCACATTAGCTCTTCACAATATGACTGAATCCCCAATTCGAGCAATGGACGAGTTTGATGTGTTTATGGTAAGTATATTCTCTTGCATGGCATTGACAAGTCAGATCTCGGCTTGCATACATTACTCCCTCTCAGTTACATCTATTACCATGCTTAGCGCTGCTACAACAAATATCAAACACTAAATAAAGTGTAATCAATTTGGTTTCTGCAACCTTAGGACGCAGTTAGCAGGAAAATCAGCTTAGACACATTGGTCGATTTTGCATTGAAACAAGGATCACAGTGGATTTTCATCACCCCTCATGATATCAGGTAAACTTCTAGTTTCTGAAGAAACACATATAGCTTCGTTAAGCAAATAGATGAAACACACAAAACAATGCAATAATAATAATAATCTCTGTTTGCAATTTCACAGTATGGTGAAGTCACACGAGAAGGTAAAGAAGCAACAAATGGCTGCTCCTCGTTCTTGAGCCGATGAACCTCACTTTTTTTTGTAAATTCACCATTTTGCTTTTCTTGGGCAATAACTTAAAAATTTATGGGTGTGGGGAATACGAGTAAATCGGTGTTTTGTTTCTTCTAATCCTAATTCTGTTTCTTGGAAGTTTCTCTTTTGTCGGTATCTATAGACGATAGATATAATGATTACGATCTTAGTGGTTTCAGATTTTGGATGAAAAGATTGAGAGTGACAGGTTTTATTTTTTCTTCTTCACTGTGCAATTGAGACCGTTTGTACATTATTCATAAAAATCTAAACAGTCTTCAAAACGAAAGCTAACAAAAAGAGACCGAATCTTTCGTCTAGAGAGAGACAACAAAATAATATATTAAAAACAACAAAGAAAAAGAACACTAAAATCCCTAAAAACAAAATTTTCTGTGAAGTGATTGTAAGTTCCGCAAAGCTTCAAACTTTCCAATTCAATTGCAGAAATCCGTTAAAGCTTTTTCTCGGGAAAACCAAAAACGAAACCTTTGCAATTCCTGGGAGTCGGAGAAAACCCTCATTGATCAAGAACGTTGCTTTGAGTATGTCGTATAGGGGGAAGAAAGAGAGTAGTCCAGTTTCGCCATTGAAGAAGCGACGAGCGAGCTGGTCGGAACTTTGGGTTAACCATCACCATTTATTGTCTTCCTCACCTCTTGATTTAGCCGCAAAGTTTCAGTCTTTGACCCCTCCAATCTCCAAATCCAAAACCCTACTCCCTGATTTCACGCTTCTCTTACCTGACCTCATTCTTCTCAGAATCATCGAGAAAATCCCCAAATCTCACCGGAAAAATCTCTCTTTGGTCTGCAAGAGATGGTTTAAACTCCATGGTCGTCTTGTACGCTCTCTTAGGTTACCGGATTGGGAGTTTCTAGCGTCTGGTCGGCTGATTTCGAGGTTTCCCAATCTGGATACCGTTGATTTGGTCAGTGGGTGTTTAATTTCGCCGCCAAATTCTGGTATTTTAGTTAACCACAGGATAGTTTCCTTTACTGTTGGTGTAGGGTCTTATCAGAGTTGGAGTTTCTTTGAAGAGAATTTGTTGTCGGTTGAAATAGTTGATAGAGGGTTAAAAGCCCTTGCTGGCGGTTGCTCTAATCTCCGGAAACTGGTAGTGACCAATACTAGTGAATTAGGGTTGTTGAATGTAGCTGAGGAGTGTTCCAGGTTGCAAGAACTCGAATTGCACAAGTGTTCTGATAGTGTTTTGCTTGGAATTGGTGCGTTTGAGAATCTGCAGATCTTGAGATTGGTTGGGAATGTCGATGGTTTGTATAACTCTTTGGTTTCGGATATCGGTCTGATGATTTTGGCTCAAGGGTGCAAGAGATTGGTGAAGCTTGAGCTTGTCGGATGCCAGGGAGGATTTGACGGGATTAAAGAAATAGGTGAATGTTGTCAAATGCTTGAGGAACTCACTGTTTGTGATCATAGGATGGAGTCGGGTTGGCTTGGAGGTCTTCGATATTGTGAGAATCTCAAGACGCTGAAACTCGTGTCTTGTAAAAAGATTGATAATGATCCAGACGAGTGCTTGAGTTGTTGTTGTCCTGCTCTCGAGCGATTGCAGTTGGAGAAGTGTCAATTAAGAGATAAGACTACCGTAAAGGCTTTGTTTAAGATGTGCGAAGCGGCGAGAGAGATTGTTTTCCAAGATTGTTGGGGATTGGATAATGATATCTTCAGCTTGGCGATGGCTTTCGGGTACTAAAAACTTTATTTTCCCCTTTTGTGATTCTGAGGTTTGATAATGGTGAACATATTAACTGGTGAAAAAGAAAAAGACTGCATTCGGGGTTTGTAGCACGATATGAATCTCTAGGAACAATGTGATCTTTAATGTTGGAGCCTTTAGCCAATTTCATTGCTGCTAACAGTAGTAAACCAATTTAATCATGTCGGTAAATGAAAAAAAGTTTGAATCTTTTTGCCAATTTCAATGTTTTGTTGGGTTTGCAGGAGAGTGAAGCTTCTGTATCTAGAAGGATGCTCAATGCTAACAACATCAGGTCTAGAATCCGTGATACTACATTGGCACGAGCTCGAACATCTGAAAGTGGTTTCATGCAAGAACATAAAAGATTCAGAAGTCTCTCCGTCGCTGTCAGCTTTGTTCTCAGCCTTAGTAGAGTTGCAGTGGAGACCAGACACCAGATCCCATCTCTCTTCAAGCCTTACAGGGACCGGAATTGGGGAAAAAGGCGGAAAATTTTTCAAGAAAACATGAAAGTTGATTACGCAACTCTCTGCAACTCTCTTCAATGTTATTTGAAAGTTTCTTAGGTTCTCTTTCTTTGTTTCGTCTTCTTGAACAATGTAGCAATTTCTGTAAATTCTACTTTTTATCCATTCTCTGTTTGTAATCAGAGGTTCATCAATAGCTACGAAAAAATCGCCATTTTACCTTACTTTCCCTTCGAATAGAGATTTTTTTTTTCCTTTTATTAGAAAGAACTAATGGTTGATGAGGTTGGTACTTGGTAGCAAGCTGTGAAGAAGATTTTTTTTAAAAAAAAAATTATGAGGAAAAAATGGAAATGCGGGGTATCGATCCCCGTACCTCTCGCATGCTAAGCGAGCGCTCTACCATCTGAGCTACATTCCCATTTGTTAGTTCATTAAATATTAAAGTATTAGTATTATTATAATAAACGTGGATTTCAGGTTCTTGACTTGTTCTAGCTCTAAGCTGATCTTTAATTTTTAGATTGAACATATATCAATGGTCAACTATAGAGTTTATATGTGTTTTCATTTGTAACTGGTTAGTGTTAAATGTATGTTGGACACCAAAAGAGACCTTCAATCAAATATTATTGTTATTGAAAATGTTGAAGTATTCACAAATATTAACTAGTGATATATAGAAGTATTTCAAAAAAAAATATTGTTAGTAATTGATCATGCATTACATGTTAAGGAATTATTTTTAAATTGATTTGGAATATTAAATCATAGTGATATTTTAGGCGAATTAAAAAACATTGATTTTTTTCCCTAAAATTTCATGTAAAGTGCAAGTTGTGTTCATAACTTAATATTATCCAATTCTATAAAATAAATATTCAATTAGTCTCCATCCTAATCTACACATTCCAATTCCAAACCTAAATCTACAGAAGCGAAGAAGACTTACAGTTTTAAGATCGGTGTGACTAGACGTGTTGCCACCGTCAACAGGCTCAATAGGCTACACCATAAACAAACGGCAAACAGTTCATGGAAGCTTCTGATTCCCCATCCTAAATCTACACATACCAATTCCAAACCTAAACATACAAAAGCGAAGAAGACTCTTACGGTTCCAAATCTACGCAGAACTAAGAAGAAGAAGAAATTTTCGAAATTACACGCTAAGATCTACACCGAGCAAATTCAAGCGAAGAAGAAGCATTAATAATCAATCCTTATCATTACAGATTTAATTTGTGAAAATCCCCTTCTAAACTTTTGGAGAGCAAAAAAAAAAAACTTAATATGTGTGTGTGGCCCAATTGAGAAAAGTGTACATGTGAGGTTCAGTTACATACAATATTGCCTAATTAGGCCAGTAAACAATATAAAAGTGTTACAACTTAAATTAGGTTTTTTAAGTGGTTTAGGTTCATACATATATATACATTTTGTTTTTTCGTTTTACACCAAAAATCTCACATGGGCCGGCTTTGTTCCATTCTATGTGATTTTCATTTTTGGCAGTAACAATAATGTGAGATTTTTTTAAATAAAATAAATAATAATATATATGGAGTTTTAAACAATTCTTTTTGTTTACTGTATTGCAATGTGTGCATGTGATATTGTGATGTACCAGAAAACATTATTCTTTATTATTATGATTTCATGAGTATTTGATTAATTAAACATGTTGTAATAAGAGGTCATTTAAGAAAAGTTTATAACTAACTAGTAACTACAATTGAATTAACCTTGCTTGATAAGAACGATATCTTTTGTAATATTTTTTATAATTTGCCTCTGAACAAAAACATATATACTCTATTTCTTGATGATACAGTTTAACATTCACCAAAAAGAAAAAGAAAAACAATATCTTTTAATCGAAGCAAATATGGTTTTCTTACTTGCTGACAAGGAATGCATGGTTAATTAGAACTTTAACTGTCAATTAGTGATTATCTATAGCATTGAAAAACATGAAAATCAACATTAAAAATAGAATTGTTAAGAGATAATTTGTCACATAATTGTTCTCAGTAGCCAAACACATACATATATCTCACATATAGAATTGTTCTTATAACTGTTAATTTTAGATTCTTTGCCTGTTAGATTCGATATCCTTAAAGATTGTGAGCCACTATACTTAATTCATACTCATTTCAATGATCAATAAGACTTAAATTTAGGTTCTCCATTTAACTCTTAAGTAACTATATTACTTAGTTTAATTTCATATTTACTTTATTACCCTCTAATGTTCTTTTATCAATGTACAAGCATACAAGATGCGTAGAGGAATTTGTCTAATCGGAGTACATCGTTGTATAGTTTTTTCTCCATTTTCCATCTCGTCCACATCACACGTACTGTACGGCCACCCATTTTTTGTCGTCTTGTACGGTCTCATTTTTCTTTTTCTTAATTTCTTGTTCTTTTCTCTGTGTTCGGAGAAATGAAACCCCAAAAAAAGGTTACGTTCTTCATTGACTCTAATAGCCACTACGAAACCGCCACGTAATCGAGGCCAGTACTTAGCCACCAGGGTTAACTATCGCTTCATTGATAATTATGTAGTTAGCTTTCATGCATGACACGTGGTTATTTATAATTGGCTAATAGCTGGCACCTAAAGTTTTCTTATGTGTGATTAAACTCTGCATGACGTGGCAGATGTGGACAAGTTGACTATGCTAATGACCGGAATTCTTTGGGATTGCTCGAGAAACAGCCAGACACGTGGTCTTGTCTTATTAGATCTATTTCCTTATATAGAAATATTAGTCGCTTTCCTACTAACCTAATTTGCAACATTTTCTATAAGTAGAATTTTAATTTATTAGACGACCAAATCTTATTGGATCAGTTCTTCGCTCACCCCACGATTTTATATTATTTTATTCATTACAAATATTATCCTCTATTTTGTTTGTCATTACTGCTGGCTTTGAAATTGGAAGAAGATTAGTGTAAGAGTTTTTCTTTAAGATCATAGGGAATATCACTAATTTAGAAAAAAGGGATGTCTATTACGATAGGTACTTACCTTAACGGGGTAAATTATTTTATAGTAAAATAACTTTGAAAGTTAATCCTAAACGTATATTTTTCCCTTTGTTACTACGTCTAGATAGATAAGTTGGATAAGTGTTTGTATTCTCGCCGAAACTGCATTCCCATTTGTCACCCAATATCTGGTAATAAATTTAATAAAGATATTCTTTCATTTTTATCTGAGGGTATATACTATAGTATATTGGATCATTAAGTAGAACTAATACCTTTGAAATTTCTATTTTAAATTTAAAAATTTGAGTGTTTATATAGTGAAAGCACTGCCTCAGCTTGACAGCTTATGCATTATATATTTCGCTTGAATAGGGGTAAATTATACATACCAATATGGCCGCTTTAGTGTAGCTATGTATATATATGTAATGTAATTATATACAAGCAATAGGTAAAATATAGATACCAATATGGCTTTAATGTAGCTATGTGTATATGTAATTAAATATATAGATACATGCAGATGAAGTTAAAATATTGACTAACATCACAGTTTGTAGATATGTCATTAATGGAAGTAGATTAATAAGAATTCTTTTTTTTTGTTCTTAGATGAATTATATTGTTGGTAGATTTACTAATATTATATTTTCTTTTGGATTATTAAACTTTTGAATAAATATAGTACTGAGGGGGGAAAATAATAAGTATAGTACTATTGCCTAAAATATTACCCAACCAACAACAAAGTTAAAGTATTTTTATATAAAAAAATAATCATATTATTATGAAATAGAATGTTAAACTAAATTTTAGGTTTAGAATTAATAAATGAAATGTTTATGAGATCTCAACGTGGTCGAGAATTCTTTTATTATATGATTATATCCGATTCTAAAAAAAAAAAAATACATTTTTCTAACACTAAAATAGCACATTATTGACAAATAAGGAAACGAAATTAAAGAACCAATAAGAGTAACGGCAGAAACACCATTTGTCAAACATATTCATGCCTTCCTGACACTACTTTTGGAAGAGGGAGTTGTATTTAATTAAAACTAGTTAAGTTGACAAAAAACTAATTAATATTATTATTAAATAGAGTATTTTATGTCGAGTCATCAGAATTTCAACATTTAATAACTTGTAATGACAATCGAAAACGGTTATAGTTATTGGTGAAATCATATAGTACTACTAATATTTCTTCATAATTTAATTTTACTCACTGCCAGTCTGCCATCTTAACGAACGAAATATTAATTGGGTAATTCGCTGTATTTTCATTATAACGTTATTCACCGTGTTAGATTCAAAGAACCAAAATTGAGGCAAGTTTATTTCTTATTTTTTCGATTATAGTTATTTATTAATTTCTTTAAAATTACAAATATATTTCAAAAAGAGCAGAAAAAAGGTTTCTTTCTTTTTTAAAAAGGTAAAGTGCAAAACAACCTAGCCAAGTTGCGTTACACACTACGTATCTTTTCTCCTCTCACAAAATAAGGACAATATATATTTTTTTAAAAAATATAAAAAAAAATTATATAATAATGTAAAACGATCATTTTCGTCAAAAAATTCCACCTTTCTAGTTCCATTTGGTTCCGTTCCTTTTGAGTTCCTCTGCGTATCCTTAATCTCTCTCTCCCTAACTTCTCTTTCAACTTTACTCTCTTCCTCTCTACATATATCTATATATATTCCCTGAACCCATCTCTTGAAAACATTCAAGATCAAATCTTTCTCGATCTATTAAAGAAAAAAACCATTTGAGAAACAGATGTTTTCGATCAAATAAGGTTTGATTTTTGTTCCGGGATCAGGTTTTTTGCTTTTCATTTTAGGGTTTAAGGTTTTAATTAAAAAGATGGAAACTTTCGGTGGGTATCACAAGGAAGATGATGAGCAGATGGATTTGCCTCCTGGGTTTAGGTTTCATCCAACAGACGAAGAACTTATAACCCACTATCTCCACAAGAAGGTTCTCGACATGGGTTTCTCGGCTAAAGCTATTGGTGAGGTGGATTTGAACAAAGCTGAGCCATGGGAGTTGCCGTGTAGGTTCAAACAAAACAAGATTGTCTAAATTAAAACAAGGTTATGAAATCTAATGAGTGATCGGACTTGTTTTTGGTGGTTTTTTGTTTTTTTTTTGGTTAACAGATAAAGCAAAAATGGGTGAGAAAGAATGGTACTTTTTCTGTGTGAGGGATAGAAAGTATCCGACCGGTCTGAGGACTAACCGAGCAACTCAAGCCGGTTATTGGAAGGCGACCGGGAAGGATAAGGAGATCTTCCGAGGCAAATCGCTTGTGGGTATGAAGAAAACACTTGTTTTCTACAGAGGAAGAGCTCCTAAAGGCCAGAAAACTAATTGGGTGATGCATGAGTATAGGCTTGATGGGAAACTCTCTGCTCACAACTTGCCTAAAACTGCTAAGGTAAAAAATAATCCAAGCTTTGGTCTGCTTTTTTGCTCTGTTCATCAACTCTGTTTTTCCTCTGTTTTTGTTTTGTATTTTTTCCTATTGGTTGATAGTTTTTTGGGGTTTGGTTCCATTTGGCAGAATGAATGGGTGATATGCAGGGTATTTCATAAAACTGCTGGAGGCAAGAAGATCCCGATTTCGACTTTGATTCGAATTGGTTCTTACGGAACCGGGTCCAGTTTACCGCCTTTAACCGATTCTTCACCATACAATGACAAAACCAAGACCGAACAGGTTTACGTGCCCTGCTTCTCCAACCAAGCTGAAACAAGAGGAACAATACTCAATTGCTTCAGCAACCCTTCCCTTGGCTCGATCCAACCAGATTTTCTGCAGATGATTCCACTCTACCAACCTCAATCTCTCAACATTTCGGAGAATCTACAGAGTTCCAATCCGGTTCTTACGCAAGAACAATCAGTTTTACAAGCTATGATCCAAGATAACAGAAGGCAGAGCTTCAAGACGTTGAGCATCTCGCAGGAAACCGGAGTTTCTAATACGGATAATTCATCGGTCTTTGAATTTGGGAGGAAACGATTTGATCATCAAGAAGTTCCATCTTCCTCTGCCGGTCCGGTTGATCTTGAACCTTTCTGGAATTACTGAAGATTCAGAACCTGAAATGTTCATTAATTTAGGTTCCACAAGTAAGAAATCTTGGCAAAGTTTTATCCTTTTAGCCTGGTGTACTAAGTGTGTATATGTTATTATATCACTACTTCCACTATTAGTGTTTTATATTATTAAACTCAACGGAAAGTTAATATTAAAGAGACTTAAGAGAGGATGAAAATGAAGAAATTAAATTCGTAATTTCTTTTCTTGAAAAAAATTCATGCATTGTGTCGTATTATTTTTATTAAAACAAAAACTATACTTGCAATCTTGGTGAGGATGTTTTGTATCAATTAAACGTATGCGAAACAAGGAGGCAAATATTTGTAGCGATTACATAATTATCTGGACGTCTTTTATGATCAATATCCCTGATATATAAAGAGATACAATAAGAGAAGATATTATATGAAATCAAAGTTATAAAATTGCGAACAGACTGCTGCCCAAAAAAGGAAAAATTGAACAGACAAGAAAAATATTGTTAATGTGGCTTCTTATACAGAATTTAGTTTTTAATGGATTGTTTTACGTTTGAGTATACGAAACATATATCCTTAAATTTTGGAATATATTGTAAGACTATATAACTTAAAGAGTTATATACACATTACAAATAGTAATATATTATGTTCGATTTAAAATGAAACAAAAATTCACGTACATATCAATGAATAATTTTGGTTGTAATTTTAAAATTTTAAACTATCTAAAATTATATTATCATAATGTGATACACAATTTTCAAACATGTTGAAAGAATTACACCCGAAGAAGTAGTCTTCCAGAATAGCACATTGCTCTTACATCGGTTCATCATTCGGATCATGCAACCAAATTAACCATATCATTTTACGCATAAGTAATTGATGACAAGAGATGACGAACACATCTTTCGAAGAAGAATTCTGAAAAACATTATTACGCCAACATATCACCGGTATATTTTAGTAGCATGTTATAGATCTAGGACATCGAACCTATTCGTTGTTACCAAAAAAAAAAAAAAAAAAACTATTCGTCGATCTTACTTCACACGTGGTTTTACAAAAAAACCAATATTTAGACAACTCACACATCACGCGCGTAAATATAATTTGGAAAAACTTACATGCTTTTAAAAAAAAAAATTAGAAAACTGCATAAATATGTGCTGTTGTAAACGAATGACTTAAGCTTTATATTAACTAAATTATCATTTTAAATAACTTAATCAAATTTCTTGTTTCACTCTTAACACGTGAGAATACTTTTTAGTACCCCGCCTGAATTAAGAATCTTTTTCCGTTATAGAGTTGTTACGCATGATGTATGAAATGTATATAAATTATAGATACATGTAACATGATATTATACTTTGTGCACCTTTTAACATTTTAATACACCTTTTAAGTTTTAACTTCTTATGTTTATATATTGAATTCTATATAGTTTGACTAAAAATAGTTTACGTTTTAGTTGGTTCTATATTAAAAATCGGCGATATTATACAAAAGTAAATTACAATATAATATATACGAAAAAAAAATATATATATAATATATACGATAATTTTAAAAATAAAGATGAAGAATAGTTTTATCAGATGTCCCCGAAGGGACATAAAGATGAAGAGTAGTATTGAAATATTTTGCAATTAGATAAATTAATATAATTGTTTAAAATATTATATTTATACTTATGTATAAACATATAATATTCTTTTCTGATTTTAGTTACATTTTGAATGTTTTTAAAACATATTTAAAAGTAAAACAAAAGAACAAAAAGGATGTAAATAAATAAATTAAAAAGCATAAAATTACTTCCAAACGTCTTGAATTATAGGTAATTACCAAACTGGTTTATTTTTTGGGTAGTTGACCACATATTTTCTATTTTTAATTATCTTTCTCAACTAGTTCTTCCAAACGTTTTTTTCAGTTTATTTATGTAAACGTTTGTTTAATTATTTTTTTTTTAAACAATTCAACTTCAACTACAAAAGTTAAAACTTAATTATCAATTAAACATACTATAATTTTTTCGAAACGTTTGGTTTTGAATTTTGTAAACAATTACAACATCGTTCCGATGTTAATTTTTATAGCCTCTAACTATTTTATTTTTATTTTTGATTTTATCTTGCTCTTATTTTCCACAATCAGTATTTATACATAAAGATGTCCATTGTGATTACATAAATTGGTTTGTTATTGCAATAGTGAAAGAAGTAGACGTTATAAGAAAATATTCCCATTTTGAAGATTTGGATAATAACAAAACAAAAGTTGATGACTTTAGTTACCTTTTACAATTAGATTCCCAAACCTTCACACTACTCGAATTAAATTTTGTATCTTGCTAATTTCGGATTAGTATAAATTTCAGATGAATTTGAAATCTCACCTCAGTTAATTACGGATTTCACATGGATACGTATTTTCACGTGTCGTATTCGTTGTAATTAGTCGCCACTTCAGTTCGACTTTTTTCTTACCGGTTTTTTTAGTTTCCACTACAAAAAAAACAAGTAATTTGAGAATTCAAGGTACATTAAAACTTTTATAAATTAATATTTGATAATCTAATAATTATTATAATTTAATACATTTTTCAGTTTAATCATATAAATTTAACTAATTCAATAATATAAAAAATAATATTTTATAATAATTTTAAAAAAAAATTATTGGTTAGTATATTTTCATATATAAGTTATATACTTTTACTTTATTAAAAAAACTCTAACAGCAAATGGTATAGTCCCAAACTCCCAATAATATCATGTGACTTGATTTTTCAGATAATCACTGAAATGGGCCGTCAACAAAAGAAGATACACTGATACAAAATCTGGCTTAGGGCCTCCCACCAAAAAAAAAAAAAAAAAAAATCTGGCTCAGGGCCAAAATATATCGGCCTAATGGGTTAAGTTTTTCGGAGAATCAATGATCTTCGTTTTTGTTTTGTCGTAGGTTTTTTCTTTAGTCATAAGTCGTTTAGCTTTTTATTTCACACATATGGGTGCGATTGGCAAAAACATTTAAATAAGTTTTCCTTTATCATCCAATCAGCTTTTATAGATAAAGTATAGATGAGAGAGCATTTAGAAGACATATGTCTTTCAATACTTTTAATCATTGTCATTATATTTAGTCTACGGATGTGATTGCCTGACTGGTAAGAGTTCTAGAATAAATCAGAGTAGATAAAGAGTAAAATTTCCGGCCACTTTTGTTCCCAGGGTTTTATAACTTTATTTGAAAAATTGTAGGGTATTATCGGTGACGTTAAAAGATGTTGAATTTATGTGATTGCTTCTACCGTTTAAATTGCTTTAACTGTATTATTTATTTAGAAAAATTCTTCAAAATAAAATTCAAAATAGGCGAATCGCTAATCATAATGTTAGAAACATTAATCTACGTACACATATTTATTTCGTTGACCCCAATAAAAGCTCGAGTATTGGTTTTAATTAACATGCATATAGTTTAAATCAATGCATATTTATGTAGTGGTAGATTTCTTTCTTTGTTCTAGTTAGGCTGATCGATTTTCGAGATTACACTATATGAACTTCGACACACCATACCTTGTGACTTCAAGAACGAAACATCAAAGCCCAAACAATCAAAGATGATTTTGGATTGGAATAAGCATATCAGGTCGCATCTTCGGTGGCCAATAATTTGTTATCGTTATCTTGCTCTCATTGTTTGTCCGAAAAAAAAAAAAAAAAAAAATCTTCCTCTCATTGTTCCAAAAAGTTCCAATAATTGGATTGTACTATTTGATGGCATATTTTTTTTTTTTTCGAAACAGAATTCGTATGCAGCATTAGTTAATTTATTAATGTAATACTTTAGAAGATATTTATGGTTCCTCTATCGTGGACTCATTTGTCTCTGTTTTGGAATAGTAGCTTTTGGCTGTTAATATTTGTTTAAATTATGGTCGGTGTGATTGGTACAGAGTTTTTTATGAGCAATTCTCATAAATATCATTAAAATAAATTTATGTTGATGAATAATATCGTAGACTACATTCTCTTTCGATCTTTCCAAAGATATTATTCATCAACTTAAGATTTATCGATCTTCATCTCCCTCTTTTTATTTATGTTGTTTCTTTTTAAAGGGCTATGCCTATGTGTATGCTTAACTTTGTCTTTCACATCAACTCCTCCTCCAAATTATGCGGCTAACAAGTCATAGCCTTGTACTTTACCAAAATCGGTTTTAGTTTCTTCTTAAACGTAACATGGTGGTCCGATAATCACCAAAAAAAAACAAATTAAAGGTGTTTCGATACAGAGTATTTTATGTTGTTTTGCATATAAGTAAGAGTAGATCTCCATCTATGGTGAAAAACTATGAATGGAGAATGTTTGACCTCTCTGTCTGTAGGGTTTACACGGGTCTCAACTTTTAATTAATTTGTCGGTTGCACTTTTGCATGAAAATCGATCGACTTTTTTTTTTTTTTTTTTTTTTTTTTTTTTGTCAAGAGAAAATCGATCGACTATGTTATGGAAAGTATATATAGAAGTTATATATGGACTGATGACTCTATAAATAAATATGATTATATGAGAGTTATGTGCATTTTGTCATCATTTAACGTTATTAAAAATCATTTTCCATTCAATCGTATATTTTATAAAGATTATCCTAGTTCTGTACCGTTTAAGTATGAAATTTTCTAAGAGAAGTTTATATAAAAAATAAATACTTTAATAACATAAGTAGTCTTAAGTTTTTTCCATGCACTACTACTTTTTTCTTCTTTGAAATCAGAATACTATGGGATATTTGATATGAGAAAAACTTAGAGGGATTCAGCATCATCATCAATAACTAAAGAGATCCTAATCCTCAAAAATGTGGAAGTGGAATTAAAATAAATATATTCCGCAGAAAACCATAGGAAAATAATACTATACTATAAGTCTATGAGGTACTAGAAAATAATATTACCTAGATTTTTTTTTGTTAATAATATTACCTAAAACTTTTAGTAAAATTTTGTTTTTGATTAGCAAAAAACGAGTAATCAAATGGTGGTATCCCAATAATAGAAGGGTTCACTTTAAATAACTTTCTTTGACAGAGTTGGAATCATTCTGGTTGCGATTTCAATCATTCTTTGTCTCCCGTAGACATTTTCTGGATTTGAAACTGAAAATTTTCCTGTTTAAAAAAAAACAAAATTTAGCAATAGACGAGTCGCGGAGAACCACATGACCCTTGCTTATAAAGAACGTGTCAATGGGCATGTCATTGTTGTCTCTCTCCGTTGGCCCCACTTTCCATCATTTCTTCACTTTGTCTTTCTACTTTTTTTTTTCTCATTATTTTTTATTCACATATTTATATTTATGTGTGTGTTTTTCCACCAAAAATTGCTACTGCTTTTGTTCAATGGGTCTATTTATCAAGGTCCACTATCATTCTGAAATATTTGTTTGTCAACATGTCCACTATCACTCTATCAGCCCTTTTGTTATTCCAAAAAAAAAAGAAAATAAAGGTTTTTTTTACTGATCTTGTTGTATCATAAAAATTCTTTATATCTTTTTTTAATACACATGCATGGAATTAAAAATTGTTTTTTTAAAGCGAATCATTTGCATAATTGCCTAAATATCAAGCCATATGATCAAGATCTCCATATGCTGGCTTGGCATATCAGTATATCGACGTACGTTACTTGCACACAACATTACTTCTGGTTTCAGTGATTTGTTTTGAGTCTTTTCGCCCGAATCATCTACAAACTATGAGATAGAGAGGTACCCACGATACCACTTGCACACAACATTACCTTTCACACCGGCTGCTGCAATTATGGTTTCGACGGATACTCATTATTTCATTATCAGCAAACTGATCAAACTTAGAGCCTATCCTGAAAATGATCGATCGTCCATAGTCGAGTTTTTTTTGTTCTCCCATAATTGGCTTTTATAATGTTTATTCTTTTAGAATTTCATTGGTATACAAATACCCATATTCTTTTGGTTAACAACAATAAAGAATATATAGTTGTCATAACAACGACAAAAATTCATAATTCGTTTTAACCCTCACAAGTCGTGGTCCAGTCCATTACATATGACACCAAGTAAAATAGATCAGTGTCAATCTGTTCAAAAAAAAAAAAAAAAAAAAAAAAAACGAAGATCAGTGTCATTTGTCAACATCTTAACTTCTACTCGTCGCGGAATCCATTCATCACAATTGTCCCTTTGCAACTATTTGTTTTTCTTTTTCTCAACCTTTTGACATTTAGATCGGAAATTTGTAACATTAGTAAGAGAAATTTTATAATGTTTGTGTCCATACTTCGGTTTTCACTTTTATTTATTTTAATATTATTCTAAAAAGCTACGTCGGATGAACTCTGGTACGCCCACATTAAAGACGATTAATCTAGCGTCATATACTAAAATTCATTACTTATTCGGGCATCGAGTAATGAGCTAAATAATGTTTTTCTCTAATTCCGATATATACATGCATCAATTTAAAACCATGCAAAGTTATACAAGTCTGATGAGACAAAAAAAAAAAAAAAAAAAAAAAAAGTCTGATGAGACTATGCATGTTAATAATTCCTGTGGCTGTCGTATCTTAATTAACATATAATAATGCAAAGATCAAATCGAGTGACCCCTCGTTTCTCCATTACGTTCACGTTCTATTTGTCTCAATCGTGCGACAGTATTTTCAAGTTGCATCTTTTATGATGAAGGTGACAACCAATGTTTCTAGAGCTGGACTGTAGTCAAACTACTAAATTCGATGATCGGTCACTAATTCTGTTTGGATCTAATGTTAAAATTCGTTAGTTACAAACTTAAAAATAAAATTCAGAAAAATTCGTAATTTGATAATATTGGTTGAACCGATCGCGTTTTGAAAATACTGATTAAACTTTTTTATTTTTTTATAATTATATATAATATAGTAGATAAAGTATGTTATTTGTAGTTATTTATATTTTTTTGATAACAATTTTATTGTCACTCAAAAAAATAAACGTACGGAATGATGATGAAAATATCTAAAATTGGTTGTGACGTATTATTAGTTTATTTCATCATTGGCGATTTACATTTATATGTTTTTTTATTTAATTTTGATATAAAATATATAATCAGTTTATGATTATTGTTTAACATCACAATTTAAAAATGTGAATTAAAAAAATTGTAGTTTTATATTTATAAAATTGGATATATATATATATATAAGATATAAATAAATTATTATTTTATGGATCTACAGTTCATTAAAGTCAACTCGCTGATCCAGAAAGTAGTTCGATTCAACAGTTCATGATAATCGGACATAAAAACAGTGGTGATAACCTAAGCAACAAACATATATACTAAAAATTATTTGATATAAAATTTTTTTTTATCAATATGTATAGTATTTATGTCGGTAGAGCTCTTACGTGTAATATGCACTCTGTTTGACCCCCCAAAAAAGGGTGTAATATGCACTCTAGGGTGAATTTTACAGTTTTTTTTACCAATAGTTAATCAGTTATAAAGAAGATTATCAATAATACTGAAAGTCACGATTTTGGACAAGTCTTTTATACCTGCCCACATTTGAAAAGTTAAAAAAGATTCTCTTTTGGATTTTCAGGTTTGTCTGCTTTGTCTTATTTTTATTAATGTCAGTGGTTTTTTAATGCAACCTAATATGGGATCATTTGGATCGATTTGATAAAACAATAATGGATTAATAAAGAAAGTAAACTTATTGGATGGAAAGATTACATTTTAAATCGATTTAAAGCTCTAACAAGTACTAATCCACTAGACAATAATATAAGTAAGTGTTTTCTTAATTCGTGGAATGTGAAAATCACATTTAGTTGTTGTTTTCTCTATATTCACATGTATTTTCATGTTTTTAGCTTTTTGTTAGTCACATTAAATAGAATCGTCTAGTGCATTACTCACTTGCCACGGCCGTTCATTCTTCCAAATTACCATATCCATTAATAATTTGTTTGGTTGTGGAGTCAAATCATTTAGATATTTTCATTTGATTGAAAACCGGATTGAAGACTGATTGAAATGTACAATCAAGCTAAATTTTGGTTCGAAGGAAGTGGTAGACCCCCATAGGTGTAATTGGCAGATTTCTCAGATAACTTTGTTAACTAAGGGTGTTCATTAAAAGAACTTGGGGAGG
Organism: Erysimum cheiranthoides; assembly: GCA_011420285.2. NCBI lineage: Eukaryota > Viridiplantae > Streptophyta > Magnoliopsida > Brassicales > Brassicaceae > Erysimum > Erysimum cheiranthoides. The sequence continues at coordinate 19,238,605 of CM022178.2, read as the reverse complement.
TCATAATTTTAGTTTTACTATATAGTCCTTGTCACCGTTTCCTATTTTGTTGTAGAGCTACAAGAAAAATACTTCTAAAAAATCCGGATAGAACAGTGAAAAATGGATGTAGCTCTCGTAGTAGAGGTGAATCATTATACATATATCTTGTGTTTTATATTCTTATTTTCAATTATATTTTGAAAATCAGATTTGTGATCCAATCCAAACATTTTTAAAATGATTAGATGTTTCTAAGATTCTGAACTTTTTTACCAATCATAGTCTTCTTAATCGTAATTTATATTAATTCAGTTTGTTACTCCACAAAGTTGAAAAACAGAAAAAAAATTACATTTCAAAAATCTAACATATTATTAGTTTTGTTTTGAAGTCCTTTAGGTATATTCTACATATTGACCCAAAAAAAAAGAAGAAAAAAGTTGTTTCCTACATTTTTTAGTTTTATTTTGTCATTAGTTTTGTAGGTATTATTAGTTTTGTTTTGTCATTTTTGAACGATATCATGGTTTCCCAAATATATGGATTGGAGCTTTAGTAGCATCGCAATACGACAGTTTGGCCCACAGCAATAGTTAAAGTCCACGTGGTTGGTGATAGAAAATGGTTTGAGACACCACAACTTCGCTCAGTGATCGATTCGGTAGGGTCACTGATAACTACGTCAATTTCGACTCATGGTTATACTTAGCTTTTCGATACGAAATATTCCATTCATTTTAATAATAGAATCATTTTTTTTTTGGTTAAAAAAATCATTTTTTTTGGGTTAAATGATGATAATAGAATTATATTTTTGATATTTCTTACGTAACTTTAATAAAAAAATATTATATCATGTTTATGTAACAACTTATATTTTGAAACAGAGGGAATATATATTTTAATGAGACATTTGCTCTATTCAGTTTCAAAGAAAACGTAAAAATATTTTAAAAAAGAAAAAAAAAAAAAAAGAGGAAAACGTTTGTCCGAGTGCAATCAGTTCCACCTTTAGCTGTGATCCAAGTCCCGAAAACAAGCCCCGATTCTAATCTGCTCGCGTTCACCAATAAAATAGTACAGTAACACAACTACATTAATCATGAGTAATAATAAGTAATGATTAATTTACATTGTTCCATTTGCGGCATGTGCACACACAACATAGATGAAACAAAAATTTGATCCCACCTAGTGTCGATAAGTGTGATATTCTGTTCTTCTTTTTAGACAAATTCAAGAAAGTTATTATCCAAATAAAGTGTGCTTTATTTTTACCTTCTACAAATCGATTCTGAATACGCCACACTATTACCGCCTCCAAATGACACTAATAACAAATCAATGTGTTTTGAAACACTGTATCACCATGTTAATTAGGATCAAAAGCTACTGGGTTAATAAAAAAACTTGTTTTTTTAAAAAAAATTATGAAACATTAATTAAAACTATTGAATTTTTCAACTAATAACTGTATAAATAAGATTAAGATAGTGACATAAAGTAACTCTACCAAAAACAAAATTTGGTTGCGTCTAATCGTTCTTATAGGAAGGGCGAGATTGTCGTAAGCATATATCTACCTTATGTAGCTATTTATGTGTGATTTGTTAAGTGGTACTGGTCAGAAACTGGTATTACTCCTTTTGAGTTAACCCTGCACGTTCCGAAGAGGCGTAATTAAATAGAACTTTCAAAGGAAACAAACTATAGAGAGGGCCAAGTGAGATGTGAGATGTGAGATGAGAAGAAACGAACATATTTAATATTGATAATTAAGCAAAATGACTTTATTTGAATTTTGAATACGGCCCTGAGTCTGTACACCCAAAGTGGCGAACAAATAGGACCGATGCTGAAAAAGAACACGTGATGATTAATCCATATATATAGTGTCAAAAAGTTATATATAATATACCTGATAACGTATATATAGTAAAAGAATCGTCAGTTCTTTTTTTGGGTTAAAGTAAAAAAATCGTTTTTGCAGTAGATTAATAGTATAATATATGATGATAAAATTTTTATGATATGAAAACTCTTATTATCTAATTTTTTTGGGAGCTGTAATTTTTTAATTTTATGCTTTTTATTTAAGAGGACATCTAATATACTATTAATTAGAGATTTTGGACTATTTTTCCTTGTCATTTAACTATTACTGTACTTGACGTGTGATAATGTCCGTAACATATCATTTTCTTATATATGTGAAAATCAAATTTATCAACTAAATTAATATTGTCATTATATAAATGTTTGATACATGATCTTAGGGTTTTGTGTTATTGTTTTATTTACGAGAATACCAAATAATTATATATCTTTTAAGTTAAGTTAAATTAAATAATCAGTTAAATTTTGTCTAAAGATTGTCACGTATCCTTTTTGTTATTTGATAAATAATAACTTATGGAATTGTTATTTTCTTAAATAAATTCTTCTCCATTGTTGTTTACCAAATTAATTCTAAAAATGATAAATTCTTCTCCATTAATGTATTTGTGATCGTTCTATTTAGGCATGCAGACATTCCATTTGAACAGTTCCAGTACCACCAAAAAGGTACGGTCACTAGTCACTTGATGATTTTTTTTTTTTTTTTTTTTTTAAGTATATTAATCTCCTGTTTTTTTTTCCTTTTGATAATCATAAAAAAAAATCCTGATTTTTACCACATGATTAATTCTTTCAGGATAAATATAATTATTGAGTAGTATATTCACCAAATTTTCTAATAGGTTTACACAACTTCGACTGGTCAAATATAAAATGATTTAATAAATTCGGCACTTGAAAGAAATCGATTCTTCGCATAAGCAACTTCTATTAAAAAAAAAGAACCATTAGAGCACCACCATCTAGTTAAAAAAAGGTATATTCCTGATGAGTTGATATTGTTATTATTATTTTAATTTATTTACGTTGTTTTTACTACTTTATTGATACGACTGCTGTAGAGCTTATATATATGCTCATATAGATATACAATTTGCATGATTGGAGTAGTAGCTTGCAATGTCTTAGTACTTTGATACATCTTCCCCTTCTTATAATTATCGATTTCAAATATTCATGAAGATGAAAGTGGTCTACCACAGCTTCTCAGTCAGTTTGATATTCAGATGCATCAGAGTTCTCATCAACAGATCTATCGGTCTCTTGCCTTAAATTCGACGACATTTCTGGTTTTTTTTTTTTTCTTCTTCATCTATAATTATATATACATAGCTAGGTTGTATGTAAATCTATATCAGAAAGGACAAAAAAATGTCAAGAAAGCCATGTTGTGTGGGAGAAGGGCTGAAGAAAGGAGCATGGACCGCCGAAGAAGACAAGAAACTTATCACTTACATTCATGAACACGGTGAAGGAGGCTGGCGTGACATTCCCCAAAAAGCTGGTATATATGTGCTTAATTATTATGTATATATATATAGTTTTAAATTAATATACCACCTTCTTGATTTTTAGCTTCTTTTTGGTTTAACGAAGATTGGTCTTTCGTATTTCCTATATATTTCCAATTAATTAATATCAATTCGTCAAATGAACGATATTTGAAACAGACTAATTAATGAAAATCAAGTAAAATTAAATTCAATAAAAGTGATTAATGTTGTACTACATCGTAAACCTTCATGAAACATAAAAGCATATATGTATTGTCTAATTGATGGTTTTATAATGACAATGGTGGTTACTTAATTAGGACTAAAACGATGTGGAAAGAGTTGTAGATTGCGATGGGCTAACTATTTGAAACCTGATATCAAGAGAGGAGAATTTAGCTACGAGGAGGAACAGATTATCATCATGCTTCACGCTTCTCGCGGCAACAAGTACAATGCTACTAGCTTATCAAACTCCATATAAATAAGTGTAATTAATATATGTTAATTAAAGTTTCCATTTATTCTTCTTAATAGGTGGTCGGTCATAGCGAGACATTTACCCAAAAGAACGGACAATGAGATCAAGAACTATTGGAACACGCATCTTAAAAAACGTCTGATCGATCAGGGAATCGATCCCGTTACCCACAAGCCACTAGCTTCTAACCCTAATCCGGGCACACCCAAGACTTCTGATCCCCACGATGATGAGCAATCGCAATCGGGTTCGATCTCTCCAAAGTCTCTTCATCCATCTTCAAGTTCCTACAATCTACCGGAGAATAGCAGCAGTGATCACGATGCTTCCTTGAGCTCCAAGAAACGTTGTTTTGTGAGGTCGAGTTCTACATCAAAACTGTTAAACAAAGTTGCAGCTAGGGCTGCCTCCATTGGAAATATCTTATCAGCCTCCATGGAAGGAACCTTGATCAGCTCTACACCATTGTCTTCATGTCTCAATGATGACTTTTCCGAAACTAGTCAATTTCAGATGGACGACTATGATCCATTCTCCCAGTCATCTGAACACATAATTCCCGATGATATCAGCATGAACACTGATCTACACAATTCCGAATACGATTTCTCGCAGTTTCTCGAGCAATTTAGTAACAATGAAGCCGACAATATTGGAGCATATAGTCAAGATCTGCTTATGTCTGATGTCTCATCAACAAGCGCTGATGAAGACGATATTATGCGAAACATAAACGGTTGGTCAAATTATCTTGTTGACCATTCCGATTTTAATTATGACACGAACCAAGATTACGACGACAAGAACTTCATATGATCCGTTGACTGCTTACCGTACTAGAGTTGTTTGTCAAGTTATCTATTGGCAGGTTCACTATAGGGTTGCTATATTCAAATAAGGGATTCTCTAGTTTGAACTTGTGATCCCGTGGATCAATTAGTATTTGATTTGCGGGAGACACGAGTTTTTTTTCTTTATATATATATATATATATATATAACTGTTTTGATCTTTGTGGACGTCCTTCTGAGATTAAATATTGAATAAAACATGCATTTTCTTAATAATTCCACTATTTATGATTATTCAATTTTGACTCAACTTATATTATTCAATATATATCAATAACAATCGTGTTTTTCTTCTTCTTAATAAGTGTCTACTTAAATATAAATTTTGTTTTCATAAAAGAAGTTGATTTTTGTTATTTGAATTTTTTTTTTCTTTTCTAACCACACATTCGTTAGAAAATCGATAATCCAATTTAAAAGATATGAGTCTATAAAAAAAATCCATTAAATAAAGTTCCGAACATTTAGACTAAAAATTTATAATATCATTTTATAACGTAAAATAGTTAGAAAAATAATTAATATTTTTTGCACAAACCTTTGTTTAATATTGTACAAACTATGGGGTACGCCAGCAAAATTTGTCAAGTTTTCTGTTTATTAATCGAATTTCAAAAGATCAAAAAACCACTCAAATTCATTCACCTTTTCCAATAAAGTGCTAAAAATTAAATAACACAAAATGTTAAAAACACAATCAAACTCTCAAAAAGTGACGAATACTACAAAATACTCTTGTAAATCTTCGATCATGCCAATTGACTGATAGAGTTTTGTTACGGATCTTAACACAAATAGATGGATGGATTTTTACGAAAGTATAATAAGGATTAAGTAAATGTTGACTTGTCTTTTTGTTAAAATGATTACTTATTAGTTCGCAAAAACTATTAATATGTCTTTTTTATTTATACACAAAAATCATGAACCAAAATCTAAATTACTTTTGGGTGCATGCGTTCACTGTGTACTACAATCACTTGATTTAAAGTGCGAGCCTTAGTTTGCTTGAGACATGTCACCAAAAACATTGGAAAATATGTAACCCATTTTAAGTTTTTGGTGATGAAACTCGGGAGAAAGATGGAGAAGTCGATGAAGCTTTTTTTCTACCTCTCAGATGCAACTTCTCGAAAGACCAAAAGCTATATTCATAAAGTACTTTTTGATAAATTAATATTCATATTACATTGATATTGTTTAATTTACATATAAAGTTTTGTGATCTTTCGTAATCGTTCGTTGGACAGACCGCACCATCTTTTTAAATAAAAGTTTGGAATATACCAATGAATAAATAAAACAAACGAGAAAAAAACGTTGTTCCCAATATGTGTATAATATATATAGCGTCCACAAATAGTTAATTTTATACTCAAAAGCTAAGAACAATAAGTGAGCAAATATAATTGAATCTGTGACCCGACAAATCTTGTGTGCAAACAAAACCAGTTTAATAGAAGCATTCAATGATGCCATCATCATCATCATATCTGACACGAGAGCTCTGGCTTTTAACTTTTTATATGTGTGGCTGCTCGTGAGCGATTCAATTCCTCTATCTTTCTTTTGGATTTCCGGGTGGTATTGAAATTTTGTGTATAAAATTCCTATATAAATACAACTTGGTTGTTTTTATATATGAATAAAAAAAATACAATTAAGTTGTCTAGACCGCAGCTAGCATGATTTTGGATGTACCATATAGCCTTGAAAGAAAATTGGACTATTAGATGACATGCAGCAATTTTGGCCAACAAAAAGAAGAAAAAAATGACTTGCAGCAACCAAATTTTCACGTATAAGAGATCGATGCATTGCATGCCAATTATATATATATATATATATAAAAGGAGAAAGATCGAAAAATCGATGCATTGCCACTTTACTAAAAACAATGCTTTCTTTTTTAAAAAAATAAATGTTTTTTTTCTTTCTCTAAATTATAATGATCCATTTTTATTTTTTGAAATTAATGGATCTATTTATTAAATTATTTAATAGAAAAACGTGAAAAATACAGGATTTATGTTTGTTTATAGTTTATAAAAAAATCATAATTTTGATACCTTTATTTTTGCAACTACTCCCCTTTTTTTTTTTGCAACTACTCCACTTCATACATCATTATTACCAAACAAACGAACAACGGCACAAGTACAACTTAGTTAAGTTATTTCGATTTATGTAGGTACAAATTCTCACCAATCGAACAAAAAAATAATATTAGCTATCTATTCTTCTATATTCCCAAAGTTTTATTAGTTGCGATGCATTGCAGAATGCATTTTCTAATAAACTATAATATTTGAATATAATTTTGAAAGCAAAAAAAAAAGAAAAATGTTAATGGGATGACCAATTTAAAGAAGTATATGTGTTTAGCCAAGATCCTCAAGACTTATTAGTCTTGAATCGCAGTAAAATGATCGGTTGAAAATTAGCAAGACGCTTTGCATTAGGAAGCGTAGGGACCAAAGATATTAAAATATAAATAGAAAAAAAAAAAAGAAAAAAAGATATTTGCATTAAACTGCCTGAGAAAAAAACGGATCTGAAACAAAAAGAATCTTAATATCCAATTAGAATAATTGGACCATTCTGTTGTGTAGACAAGTATTGGTTGCTTTTATAAATATTAAAGCGAGAAACGTTAAAATATTTTAGGTTAGATAAAACCTGAATTAGAGACGCAATAAAAAAAGTGGATAGAGCGTAGAGGGACAAGGCTGTGACAGACATGAAAAGACAGACAAAGGATCCCAAAAACGTGCACCGTCCAAGATTCTGGCTACTATACCTAACCTCCTTCCAGGGACTAAACTAACACATCACTATCTGCCATTTTTATTTTATCTTGAACTGGTGATCATGAATAAAGCAGCAATTTGACCCCCCATACTGCAGCAACGAGCTGAAATGATGGAACAATTGAATAACAGTTAGAAAAGATGAAAACAATTTTAATTAATGGTTTTTTTTTTTTTTTTTTTCTGGTATAGTTATAACAAAACCAATTGGATAGATCATACTTAATTATTGTATTGTACATAAATATTAATTAGTGAACATGCATGTAATAAATGTTAAATTTGAAAATAAATAAATAAATAATGGACGGTAATTGTTAGAGAATAAAAGAATGACATATCTACGATATTTTTAAAGCTAACGTTATATACATTATACAGTTTTGTTAAAATCATAAATCTCTCTTAAATAATATATAGAAATATTGTCAGTTAAAACCACTATATTAGTTTACATGCATGGTTTTAGAAGTTTGTTATCACGAGTGCATGAGACTTGCTAAAGTACATGTATATATATGAGGAGGTAGATCGTACATGTACAAATGTTCATAGATCTTTGACCTAATTCTTTTCTTCTTCTTTCTTCAGTTATTATTTGACCCATTGTCGTTATAATGATCTATAGACTATAAAAGAAAACAATTAGTCCTTGCAATTATAAAAAAAACATTAACCGTAATTTCTCTGTTTGATTTGGATGTACCTAGCTCTATATTCTAATTTAACTACTTTTGATTTTGGTTTCTTATACGCACGTTTGTTCTAAATATAACTAAGAAAATGTCAAAGAGACCATGTTATATCGGAGAAGGACTGAAGAAAGGAGCATGGACTACAGAAGAGGATAAAAAACTCATCTCTTATATACAGGACCACGGTGAAGGAGGCTGGCGTGACCTTCCTGAAAAAGCTGGTACATAACTATATATATGCATTTGTGTTTCTAAAATGTTTGTAAAATGTATTATTTATAGTCTAATCGATCTTTCTTTGTTTCGGGTTTAGGGCTAAAACGGTGTGGAAAGAGTTGTAGATTGAGGTGGTCTAACTATTTGAAACCCGATATCAAGAGAGGAGAGTTTAGCGATGAGGAAGAGCAGATTATCATCATGCTTCATGCTTCTCGTGGCAATAAGTACGTATAATATTTCTCTAGGTTTGTTTATGCTTATATAAGTTTAATCAAGACATGATCAATGTTTTGGTATGTACCTTTTTTTACTAGGTGGTCTGACATAGCAAGGCATTTGCCAAAAAGAACGGATAACGAGGTAAAAAACTATTGGAACACACATCTCAAGAAACGTTTGATCGATAACGGCATTGATCCCGTGACCCACAAGCCACTAGCTTCTTCTAACCCTAGTCCGGCCGAGCCCGAGAAGTTCGAGTCCCAAGAAGAATCCAATCCGGATGAGCACTCCTCCCAATGGAGTCCTACGGCTCCAGTATCTCTTCCATTTTCTTCGAGTTTTAACAGTACTAAATCCGAAATCAGCAGAAATGAGACGTTGATAGAGAGTGCTTCCGTTAGCTCCAAGAAACGTTTTGAAAGATCGAGTTCTACATCAAGGCTGTTAAACAAAGTCGCAGCTAGAGCTGCTTCCATCGGCAAGATCTTATCAACCTCCATGGAAGGAACCTTGAGATCTCCTACATCGTCTTCATGTCTCCCAAGCTCGTTCTCTCAATCATCTGATGAACACATGATCGATAGGGAAGATCTTGGTACGAGCATGGATCTCAGCATCCCCGAGTACGATTTCCCACAGTTTCTTGAGGAATTCAATAACGACGACGACGACGAAACCGAGAACATTGGTGAGTCGTCCAACCAAGATCTCCTTATGTCCGATGTCCCATCAACATTAGTTGATGAAGACAGTATAACTGGAGACATAACTAGTTGGTCAACTTATCTTCTTGACCATCCCAATTTTCTGTATGAAGCGGAACAAGATTCAGACTACAAGAACTTCGTATGATCCGTCTATATATGGGTTGTCAATTTCGCAATGTTGACATGCCCAATTAAGGGTTCCTCTTAGATAATTTTCAAGTTTTTAAACTGTGCTAGATATCATTAAATAAGGGTTCTTGGAATTGGAGAACCAAATAATCCCGTGCATTGATTAGTATTTAGTTTGCAGGAGAATTTGTATTTTATAACTCATTTGTAAAATAATTAAGTTTGATCTATATATTTTTACGGCAAATAAGAATCTAAGCTTATGTATAGTTTTAGGTCCACAAACACTAAAACTCAAAAGGTAAAGAGCAATGAGTGAGCAACCAAATTGGATCTGAGGCCCCGCAAATTTTGTCTGCTAACAAAAACCGAATCTTATTAATTATGTGTGTGAAACGAGAGCTTTTTGTTTTTGTGTGTGTGGCTGCACATGAATGATTTAATTTTTGCTGTATGTATATGTGAAAGCAAAAGTTGTATTTTTTTGTCATCCGATTAATAAACCTAAATTCCAATCAGAGTTTGAACAAAAAAGAGGTCCACATGTAGACACTAAAACTAAAAGAAATAATAGCTATTACGTACACACGGCTGCAAATAATCCCTCCCGATCAAATAATTCGCATAACCAAAATAGGCTACCTGTAACCACATGTGAGTGACTGCAATCGCGAATCACACGTTGAGCTATCTCAAAAGCTCTCTTCTTATCCCAAGTTCTATGAGCCATCCGGCCCATCCCCGAATTCGATGAAAGTCTCTTCAAGGAAGGGTTGTAATCGAGTGTTGTATGAGTGATACCTCTATGTTTTTTTTTTTTTTTTTTTTTTTTTTTTTTTTTTTTTTTTTTTTTTTGTCAACTGCCTCTATGTTTGTCTAGAAATAGACCTTTAATTATGTTATTTCGTTTCCTTTTAAAGGAATTTCCTATGTGCACTCAATAAAAATTGACCTACTTTCTTGTCATATATTAAAATAGTTTTTTTTTATTTTGAAACAGCTTCATTGATATCTATTGATCGATCAAACCAAACTATATATTGCCAAAAACTTAAAATGTGGAAATTTTTTTATCTGTTTCAACAAATTAAGTGAAGATTTTATAGAGTAGTAGTATAAAGTTGAAAATGACAAAAGTAATATGAAAATTACGAAGAGATTTCATAATTGATATTATTTGATCATAACTATATAAGCCGACATGATTTTCTTTAAGGAAACTGAAATTATTGCAACATTCCGTTACTCGTTATTCAGTGTATACTGTAATACTAAAAAATCCAGCTAATAAAAAATGCTAATTTTTTTGGGATCAAAAAGTACTGCTATGAATAGTTCCAACTAACAGACGAAACCATTTGGTTCGCAAACTTTTTCTCAATATATAACTTTTTTTTCCCCCTATATATATATATATATATATAGAACTTGTAGTTGCAGATAAACTTCTCAATATATAACTTTTTATGTTGAATTCAACTGTCTATATATGTATGTACTATCTAAATTTTTGTTTCAATCAATATTTGACGTGGGTATCAAAGAAAGAATCATAGTTAGCAAAAAGCAACTGTATTTGTAAAGGGAGAAGTAAGCCGATCTCTAAGTTTTCTTACTTTTGTGATACCTTTAGAGATCGGCTTACTTCTCCCTTTACAAATACAGTTGTAAGAGCTGAATCCTTTATTTTCCAGCTGAATCTTCGGATCTAAAATATTTTTCTGTCAAAGGGAACCCTAATTGGGCCGTCAAGAATATTAAAGCCCGTGTCGTGGTTTCTACTTCTTCTTCTCTTTGGGCCAACGTGTCCGTAAAGGTTTGGGTTTTAAAATTAATAAGCAACCAAAATTAATCAACGAATTTGTCAGTTAAATCGATCACAGACAACGTCGGAAGAAGGACAAGATGATCACCAGGTTACTTACAACTTACAAACACATGTAAAAGAGGCAAGGAATCAACAGATGGAATTTATGAATGAATCCAAGAAGTTCAAGGAACAAAAAGATTCTTTTTGTTCCTTAAACCCACCCAGAAAGATAAACCCTAAAGTGATTGATTTTCACTTTACCTGCAGAACTGGGCAAAGTTACTTAATCTTCATATAATCCTTCGATGATCCCTTAAGTTTTCCGAACAAATTACGAACCTTTTTAAATTTACCACTCGATTGAACCCGACCCGTTGTTCAATGGATCCGGAGGAGGATAGGTCCGAGATTGCCTTCTTTGATGTTGAGACGACTGTGCCGAACCGAGGTCAACGTTTCGCGATTCTAGAATTCGGGTCAATCCTTGTATGTCCGAAGAAGCTCACGGAGCTCCGAAGCTACACGACTTTGGTCCAACCTGCAGATTTGAGTCTCATATCTTCCTTGTCCGTGAGGTGCAATGGCATCAATCGTGACGACGTCGTTTCGGCACCTTTGTTTGCCGAAATTGCTGATACTGTCTACGACATTCTCCATGGTTAAAACCTTTTTCTTCTTCCTTAAACCCTTACTAATTTCGTCTCTTCCGAATTGAACTAGAAAGAAAGAAAAGTTCTGAACTTTCCTGAATTTTGATTCCTTGGTTGAATAGTCTCTAAAATCAAAGAAATGGCCAAGATTCTCAAGCTTTTATATTATATTGCAGGGAGGATTTGGGCAGGTCACAACATATTGAGGTTTGATTGTGCAAGGATCAGAGAAGCATTTGCAGAGATTGGACGTCAACCACCCGAGCCAAAAGGCGCCATCGATTCATTGGGTTTGCTTACTCAGAAGTTTGGTAGAAGAGCTGGTGATATGAAGGTACTACGAATCATTCGAATATGTTTTTCATTCTCACGAATCAGAATGTTAACTAAATGGTGGAATTTTAACTCTTTGTTGGAGTTCTAAGGTGAGTTTAAGTGTCTTATATAACTCTGTGTGTTTTGTTTCTGCAGATGGCCACTTTAGCTAGATATTTCGGACTCGGTAATCAGACACATAGGTATATAAAACGCATATGAATTAAGGATCTAATTCTTAACCTTAGACTATCAAAAGCTGTTGAGCTCTAATTCTTTGTTTCTCTTCAGGAGCCTGGATGATGTTAGAATGAATCTTGAGGTTCTCAAATATTGTGCTACTGTCTTGTTCTTGGTATGTTCTCTTTAAGTTACGTTATACATGGAGAATCTTTGTCTCGTAAGTTACTTTGAAAACAATCAGGGTTCTTATAACGGGACTAATCAGAGGCAATGCTTTTATATTTTCGCAGGAGTCGAGTCTCTCATATGCACTTGTAGATAATTCTGTATCTCCTGGAACTACTAGTTCAAGGAGACGTCTCGATGCATCTCCTTCTCACGAGGGTAATATAATAACCTCTGTTAGGCTACCATCCATTAACGAAAACAGTGCAGCTCAGCCAGATCCGTTCAACATGAGCGTCTTGAGGAATGAAATGGCTTCCGACAACCACCTTCAACCAGACATTCTCATGGAAGACGAACAAATTCAACCATCTGATATTGTTGTCTCTAAGAATACCAGTGACCATGAGGGGTTCTTGGCGCCTGATGCGATATCTCTTCCAAACATCAAAGCGATTCTTGTCCCGTTTTATCCTGGAAGCCAGATGATGAAACTAAAGCTACTCCATGGTGATTCCCCTCTGCAGCTCTACTGTTCTTGTCTGAAAATACGGTTTGGAATCAATGGGAAGTTTTTGGATAACTCCGGGAGACGGAAATTAAACTTTATGGTTGATCTGTATCCAAGCCTGTGCAGTATACTCGAAGCATGTGACAGTAATGCGCAGAAACTAAATGTTGATTCGGGTTCCACTTCTGACTGGAACCCGGTTGTGAATCCAATTAAGGGATTTGTAAACTACCCTAACGCAAGGATACAGTAAGTTACATTACTATACTTTCCCTTTCTGGCTCCATGTTCTTCAAACAAAATCCTGTTTTCGTGCTTTTATTTCTCCTGATTAGTTTCTTTGGTTTCTGCAAGTATCGCGACAGAGATAAATGGAGATGTAGCTCGGTATGCAACAGAGGTACAGCAGAGAGAGTCCTCTGGAGCTACTCAGAAACTAATATTCAGCAACCCGAGTGGTGACGAGCTCGAATCTTTTCTGAGCACGGGAAGTGTTGTGGATGCATTCTTGTCTCTGGAATCGTATGATTATCAGCAGAAAGCAGGAATCCGCCTCGTTGCCAAAAAACTAGTTATGCACTCATAAATCATAGATAATTGCTAACACCAATAAAAGTAAAGATACTGAAGCTTAGTGGATGTACAAATACACACGCACACTCTGTATTCATGTAGTTGAGACTCTCTACAATAAAGTTTCAAATAAATGCAATCCAGATTTGTAGACTGGTTTCTAGTGTAGTATCATTGTGCAAGAATGCAGAATTGTAATCTTAAGTTCTCGAGTAAACGACTAACATCTTGAAGATAAATCTATACCTCTTGAACATAGATTCCAGATTTTCTTTTTTTTTTTTTTTTTTTTTGGCAAGGAGATTCCAGATTTTCTTATGTTGGTTTTAATGAGAAGTAAAAGTCTGAGGCCAGTCATGATGAAAACTAATAGTTTTTCCTGTTAACTATTAAAGTTATACATATTATTTCGGATGAATCAATAGAAACTTGAGAATTAATTTTGCTATGAAAAAAACTTTAAAAAGTATTATTTTTACTATGTATAGAACTAGTATTTTATAAAGTTAAAGTGTTGTTTAATGCCAGTTGCACATAATCAAATCGATTTATAACTGTTTAAGATTAATCATTTTTTAGTTAAACAATTTTGGCAAAATAGATGATAGTATTAAAGACATCATTTATGGTTCTGGTATAGTATTTATGATGCAATTAACTGAATCGAATCGGAATGCAATAAATATCTGAATCTCGATCTATAAAGTTGTTTATTGTCCGCTTCCCTCTCGAACATAGACAAGACAAGTAGACAACAACAACAACAATGGCACCTTGATCAAACTGTTTAACGAATTACAACAAAACATGGGGAAAGAGGTCGGATTCAAGACTCAGAAGCGCGTCTCAACCGCTTCCGGCGGCGGCGTTCTTCCGACGACTATGGCGAGTGGTGTTGGAAGGAGACCACCACCACGTGGCAGACAGATCCAGAAGACGTTCAATAACGTGAAAATGACCATCCTCTGTGGCTTCGTCACCATTCTCGTCCTACGTGGCACTATCGGCGTTAACTTCGGAACCTCTGACGCCGACGCCGTTAATCAGAACCTTATCGAAGAGACTAACCGACTTCTAGCTGAGATCCGATCCGATTCGGATCCTACCGACTCGAACGAGCCACCTGATTCGGATCTTGATCTCAACATGACATACACTCTCGGTCCCAAGATCACAAACTGGGACCAAAAACGGAAACTTTGGCTAACGCAAAACCCAGATTTCCCCAGTTTCGTCAATGGTAAAGCTAAGGTTTTGCTTCTAACAGGTTCGCCTCCAAAACCTTGTGACAATCCAATTGGTGACCATTACTTGTTGAAATCGGTGAAGAACAAGATTGATTATTGTAGGATTCATGGGATCGAGATTGTGTATAACATGGCTCATTTGGATAAGGAGCTTGCTGGGTATTGGGCTAAGCTTCCAATGCTCAGGAGATTGATGTTGTCTCACCCTGAAATCGAGTGGATTTGGTGGATGGACAGTGATGCTTTGTTCACTGACATGGTGTTTGAGATTCCATTGTCTAGATACGAGAATCATAACTTGGTTATTCACGGATATCCGGATTTGCTGTTCGATCAGAAGTCATGGATTGCTTTGAACACTGGCAGCTTCTTGTTTAGGAACTGTCAATGGTCTTTGGATTTGTTGGATGCTTGGGCTCCAATGGGACCGAAAGGACCGATTCGAGAAGAGGCTGGGAAAGTTCTCACTGCGAATCTCAAGGGAAGACCCGCGTTCGAAGCTGATGATCAGTCTGCATTGATCTATCTACTGCTTTCGCAGAAGGACAAGTGGATGGAGAAAGTATTTGTGGAGAATCAGTACTATCTTCATGGGTTTTGGGAAGGATTAGTGGATAGGTATGAGGAGATGATAGAGAAGTATCATCCGGGATTGGGAGACGAGAGATGGCCCTTTATTACTCACTTTGTCGGATGCAAACCGTGTGGGAGTTACGCAGATTACGCGGTTGAACGTTGCTTGAAGAGTATGGAGCGAGCATTCAACTTTGCTGATAATCAAGTGCTCAAGCTTTATGGGTTTGGTCACAGGGGATTGTTAAGCCCTAAGATCAAGAGGATCAGGAACGAGACAACATTTCCATTGAAATTTGTAAACAGGTTTGATATTCGAAGAACACCACCGCTAAAGATTGAAGCGCGGAGCTAGCAGCCGATGAACCGCTTTGGTAAAGCACAATCTACCGCTTTTCCTTAGCTGAACAAAATTTTAAATATTATTATAGCTCCATTGTTTCAAAGCTCATTTCTTTTCTTTTTGTCTCCGTTACATTTTTACCCCACATATAAAAGTCAATAGATTCTTTTGTTAAACTTGAACAGAAGATGAATTATCAATATGTTTAAGTACCTTTAATTGCAAAGATATGTTTTTGGCAGAGTGTTTAATTTTGAAGAACCCTAAGTATGAAGTAACTCCGACTTGTAGGGTTTTGGTTAGAACTGCGAAAGTTAATATCTTTCTTCGTTTTGACTTTTGAGAGAGTAAAATGTAAGAATGTTACAGAAAGAGAGTAACTTGCAAAATAATATAAACAAGAAACAAAAGAATCAGTAAGCTAAAGAAAGTTTGAATTGTGATGGATCATCTTCTTGAAACAATGTCCTTGTGGTGCTTTACTAGTAACTCATTCATTTGAGCAATCTGATGCAAGAGCTGAACTATCCTCTGTTGCAAAATCATAAAAACAAGACATGTGTAAGTGAAGTAACCATGTGAAAAATTGAGCTAATGCCATGTCTCTTAGACATTACATCGAACACTTTGTATGCAAAAGAAAAAGAAAAAAACGATTACATACCTCGTCTTT
Organism: Erysimum cheiranthoides; assembly: GCA_011420285.2. NCBI lineage: Eukaryota > Viridiplantae > Streptophyta > Magnoliopsida > Brassicales > Brassicaceae > Erysimum > Erysimum cheiranthoides. Next base: position 19,222,074 of record CM022178.2, on the reverse strand, counting down.
CTCTTTGATCGCATTTCGAAGATGGTCCAAGTTTTCTCCATTGACACGTTTCCGACGAGCTCGTACCCGCATCCACCACCAAATCGCAATGGCAAGGAGTGGATAAAATGATCGAAGAGTCTTTGAGAACCAGGTCAACAGATTCTTCAACTTGGAGTAGACACGTACGAGAAGAAGCTCCCACCAATCTTGAAGGACATCAATTTCACGATTCAACGGTTTTCTCAGCGGTTTTCCGACTAAATCGGACGGTGGAGATTTGCCGCCTTGTTCAGAGGGCGATCCCGGAGATATTTTCTGAAATGGAGATTGTTCGTCTGAATCGGACGGTGGAGATTCGCCGCTTAGCGACGGCGGAGATTTCCCTTCAGTTTCCGGCGGAGAATTCGGGTCAAATTCACACGCAGTCAGTGGTGGTTGTCCGTCTGAATCAGAAGGAAACAACGAAAAAGAGGAAGATGAACCAGAGCGTCTCGACGAAGATGAGGATTCCGACGGAGATTCAGGGAACGTATCGACTCCATAGATGGAAGAAGCGACCTGGAGATTCTCGTGGTAGATCGGCGGGAAAATAACACGATCATCCTTGGCGAAAATTGGGGAATCTCTGATGACAACCATTGACAAAGTGGGATCCAAAGGACTAAGCAGCTGTTGTTCACAGTGTAGGTCGTCATATTCGGCCATTTTTCAGATGGATTCGAGGAGGATTTGTCTAGCTAGGGTTTGCTTGTGAGAAAGGTAGAGTGGCAGAAGAAGCCAATCCATGAAAGTTGAAAACATTGGGATCCAACAAGACTCAGATTTGTTTATTGCCTTTCCTGATTTGTTTATTTTTCTGCTCATTGTTTAAGAATATTTGGTCATCACACGTGCCGTCTCTTTTTCTTCCATGTTATTTTTTGTGTGCGTTTGCATATTTTTACTTGAAATTTTTTTATTCAAAATGCTAGAAAAAATAATTATTGAAATATTTTATTTGTCAGTTGTATACTTGTATCTATCTCGTTTACACATGTTTCGTCTAATATTAAACCGTGCGATAAAAATTGTGGGGTATTATTTGCTTAAAAACCAGTAGCATAAGAAAAGAGGCAATGCCAACTCAATGGGGATAAAATGCTGATTCACGTAACACAAACAATAACATCATCTCTTTAAATTTATAAACACGAAAACAGCTGTTTTTGTTTAGATGATCGATAAAAAAAAATATTGAGGTCGATAATCTCGAATGAGAAACCATAGCGTTTCTTACCAATAGTGGGACAAACGATTTGGATTTTATTTTGTTGTCATTCGTGTTAATCCTAAAAAGAACATTGACGATACAAAGGTTACACACTAAATAGACAAAATGCTCTACATCTCTCTCTCTCTCTACCTGAAACCTATACAACATTTCAATCTATCAAAAAATTTCTCTAATCAGGAAAATAACAAACAGGAAAGAATCCTAATTTACAAGTTAGAATTAAATCAATGTGGAGTCAATCATGTCAACGTGAGTGGAGAATAGACCTGTCTCTTATCTTTCCATGGTTCCTCGATAGCCCTCGCCCAGGCCAAATCGCTCCCATAGGATCCGAGCCTGTTTTTACCACACGAAATGCCCCACGCCGCTTTGCGGAAAGGTTTACTTGAACAGCACCACCGCCTTCGCTGGCTTACAAGACCACCTCGCTTCTCTTGAGAGTTTAAGGCTGATTTTGCAAATTAATATTTAACTTTCTGGTCAACCATCATCAACTGCTTTTTTTGTGAGACTCACTCCTTTCGCCTTCTCCATTTCCGCTTCCTTAGCAGCTTTTTTCTTCTCCATCTCTGCTTGTTTGACATTCTCTTCGTGTGCTTTCTTGAACAACCTTATAAAATTCAAGAGGGTCGCAGTAACTGCACCAATTCATCACCCCGTATTATTATTAGCTGCATAACAATTCCAACTAAGCAACAAATAGGAATGTTTTTTCAATGTATTGCCCAAGATGATGAACTTTATATTCCACAACATACCTTGTTCAAATGGACAACGGTTAGGATCCTCACCAAAATAGTGTGCAAGTGCATCAGCATTTCTTCCCTGTTGTCCATCATAAGATACAAAACAAAAATCATTTTAGGATCGAACACATTGTCATAGGTAAGGAAGGAGCTTGGAATATAGTAGTGGTTGACAAATTACCACGACGGAGTAAAGACTCGATACAGTTGCCACTTCAGTCTCAGCAATGGATATGAAGTCCTTCAATGTCTGTATTCAAAAGCATAAAAGTAGGTTTTAGGATCCGGAAGAAGTTAAAGTCTAGAAACAAAACCCAGTTGAAGAATCATTTTCCTGCTGGTATCGATTATACAAAATGATGGAAATTTAGTATTGTGGCACAATCATGGAACTAATCTCAGATTCATAATTGATAAAAATATGCAAAAGGAAAAAAAACCAGCATACTTTACGGAAAACTTCAGAAACAGGACCATCACTTTCAGATGCAGTGAGCTCCTGGTTCAGTTTTTCCAATCCTTTGATTATAGCTTGCATTTCCTCAGCCAGCGATTTCAATTGTATCTGAAATAGTCAGGACAATCAAATGATGATCCAATTGCAACTAAGGAATAGAGAACCGAAAAAGCACAAAACGCAAACCTTTGAAGCTGATTCAAGACTTTCAAGATCCTTGTGGAAGTCCAGTAGAACTGATGCCTTGGAAGCAAGGACCTGAATAAAGGAAGAGAGTTTCCGGATTATGTATTTCTCCTGAGCCAGACCATTTTTTAAAACAACCCTGGTCAGAAACTAGATGCTGCCTTTTTCTTTGGTAGTTTACCTTGCAAAGATAATGCATGAGAGTCATCTTGCTGTTAGCAGCACGTGTATCACTTAATTTCAATAAACTGTCCAACTTGAATCCAACAGCAGCGCCTGCAGAAAGCAGATGAAGGATCATATCAACCACAAAGGATATCCGTACAGACAAAACAAGTATGCAATGAAACAGAGATGCTGAATTAAGCCCATATTGAACTGAAAAATTTAACTGTCTAGCATTGGGAAATGTCGTGTGCAAAAAGATGTAGAATAAGAATAATATAATACATTAATACTCACCCCTTGCAGTTCCTTGGTTCAATGTGTTCCCCAGGTAAAGAATCTTTTTCATAATTTCTTTTAGCTTTTGTGAAGTACGGACCTGATGAACAAGCAATAATGACAAAATTACAACAAAGAGAAATGCAGATCGGCTGCACAAAAACTAGAGTTAATTATTGCAAGCATCTTACCTCCTCGCATGCAGAATTTACCGCATTTAAACTTTTTTTGAATTCTGTTATCTGCACAAAAAGAAAAAATGTCAATAGGAACAATAATCTACAGTTACTCAGATACTGGTGAAACTGAAACTTTGTTCTCCAAAGAATCAGATAAACAAAAAATAAAGTGTAAGTAATACCACCAGACCTGAGTGCCGAATTGAATCTTGAAAGAAAATACTCTAAGTTTTGCCTCTACTCGTGGCACCTTCATTAGCTCTAGGAAGTACTGCAATAACAAAAGGGATGACAGAAGAAGACGTATTAACAAATAACCGTTTTATAGTAGGAGCCAAAAACAGTGCGAGATTGGTATCTCAAGACTTAAACAGACCTGCTCACACTTTCCCAAGGTGGCCTTGTCACCAGTGTAGTTCTACATGAACAAGGCCTCGTGTCAATGACAAGTGAATAAATGTTAACCAAGAAGAATTGACATATTTCACAAATGATCTCTAAAATAAATACATAAGTAAATAATGCTACTCAAAAGTCAAGAGGTAACCTTAAGCAGCTCCATCTCCTCCTTGGTTGGGCAAAATTTTATAAGATTCTCTATTTGGTCAACATCTAGTACAGACTCATCCATTGCCAGAACTGCAGCCTGGACGATGCAAAGAAAATGTGAATAATTATCATTAAATTGTAAAAGATTAACCAGTAATGACTTGTACTTGGGTAAAGTAGATTTTGGAGCTTACCATCATATCAGGCAGCGGCATCTTTACTTTCGTAAGCATAATTTCCGTGTTATTGGCTCTCCTAAGGTCAATCTGGAAAACCATAAGAAAGCCCATACATCAAGAAGAGTAAAATATTGAATCACAAAAGCATACAGACATGCAATGCGCTTCAGAGTAGTAGGATTGCAGAGAAAGAGATGATGGAGACTAGCTTATAGAGACCCTCTTAGTAGTACAACTTTTTAAATAGTTTACAGATATGTGGGTAGCGCTTGATTCCTGGCAAATCATAGCATGCTTTTTGTCACTTGTTTAAACAACATGACCAAAGTCTCCACCAGAAAAGAGCAAGTTCGACTATCTGGCAATAACCAAGTGTTTAGAATATTTAACATTACCAGCTGAACTTTTTCAGGTTTTGCCCCAACCGATTTTCGTCGAGCTCCAGATTTATCAGCCGGTTTTTGCACTGTAGCAGAGAAAAGGGTCTCTATTTCTGATACATCAAATTCTGGTGCACTAGCAGAAAAGAAGAAAAAAAAGATGATTAAATGTAAAGCAATAGTCAATAAAACCCCAATAGCACAGAATTTAGTTTCCTGGATAAACAAAGGTGCACGAGGGGAACTTAGAAGAAAGAGGAAAACAAACATAAAGTTAGTCCAATACGTTTGTGATTCTCCATGTCTCTGTAACTCATCCCATAAGCTCCCCTGCAAGGCCCTTGTTACTTTAACCCAGTGCAATGGCTTCAGGGAAGACTTTTTTTGTGCTGAAGACCCAAAACCTGGACGTGGAAGACCACGCCCTCTTCCTGCACCCCTAGGATCAACTGCAGCTCCTCTGGCACCAAGCATTGGAGGTGGAGGAGGTCCACCCGGAGGTCTTGGTCCAGGAGGCGGAGGTGGACCAGGAGCACGACCACCAGGAGGCGGTGGAGGTGGCGGTGCCCCAGGCCCTCTACCGCCAGGAGGCGGAGGCGGAGGTGGGGCTCCTCCACGCATCGGGGGAGGAGGTGGCGGTGGGGCTCCTCCACGCATCGGGGGAGGAGGTGGCGGTGGGGCTCCTCCACGCATCGGGGGAGGTGGTGGCGGCGGAGCTCCTCCACGCATCGGGGGAGGTGGTGGAGGTGGTGCTCCATACATTGGAGGTGGAGGTGGAGGTGGAGCACCCATTGGTGGCGTAGGTGGAGCCGGAGGTCCACCAGATCTAAATGGAGGTGGTGGTGGTGGTGGAGGTCCATCAGCTCTAAATGGAGGTGGAGGTGGTGGAGGAGGTGAAGTTTTACCAAAAGGAGGGGGTGGTGGAGGAGGAGGGGCTCCATGACTTGGTGGCGGAGGAGGAGGTGTAGGAATTAAGCGTGCATGACTGAATGGAGGTGGTGGAGGTGGAGGTGGAGATCCATAACTTGGAGGAGGTGGAGGTGGAGATCCATAACTCGGTGGAGGAGGTGGCGGTGGAGGTGGAGATCCATAACTCGGTCTTGGTGGAGGTGGAGATCCATAACTCGGTGGCGGAGGTGGCGGAGGAGGTGGAGATCCATAACCCGGTCTAGGTGGAGGTGGAGGTGGAGATCCATAACTCGGTGGAGGAGGTGGAGGGGGAGGTACTGAATGTGCATTACTAAAAGGAGGAGGTGGGGGTTGAGGGACTGAACGTAAATGACTAAAAGGAGGAGGTGGAGGTGGTGGTGGAACTGTTTTAGTAGGTGGAAGATGTGGAGATGGAGGAGTGGAAAAACCATTAATAGGAAGGGCCTTGGGTGATGGTGAGGGTGCAACACTAGTATAAGGCAGAGGAGGAGGGGGGCTGTGATCTCCATTTGTTTTTGTTCTATTTAATGAGCTAAAAGGAGGAGGTGGTGGTGGAGGTGGTGGTGGAGGAGAAGGGTAAGATGTAGAGCATGCCTCATGAGTTTTCAAAGTCGAAGAATACACAGACTTCCAAGGTGGTGGAGGTGGTGGTGGAGGATCCAATGTTTCAGTGTTCCTCCTCACAGATGCAAACGGAGGTGGTGGAGGAGGAGGTGGTGGCGATGTGAGCTGAGCTGTTTGAGAGCTGCTACTCTTTTGGCCTAGTGAATAGTATGCAGGCGGAGGTGGTGGTGGAGGAGGCGAAGGGGGAAGAGGCTGAGAAGTAGAACATGTTGCAGGAGTTGCCAAAGCTGAAGCATACACAGACTTCCAAGGTGGAGATGGTGGTGGTGGAGGCAACATGTTTCCACTGTTTGGTCTCTCAAATGCAAAAGGAGGTGGTGGTGGTGGCGGTGGGAGCTGAGATGTTTGAGAGTGGCTGTCACTTTGGCTCAATTGAGAGTAAGTATGCAGTGGCGGTGGTGGCGGCGGTGGTGGCGGCGGTGGTGGCGGTGATGCAGCTGCTTGTGAAGGGTGTGAAACTGATGTGGCCTCACTGGTTGGAGAAGGCAGGGGTGGAGGGGATGGAGGTGGAGCCGCCTGATGCGAAGAGGCAGCAGGTAGAGAAGGCGGCTTTTCCTTCGGGCTAGAATCTGGTGATAAGCAAATTGGAGCTCGGCTCCTCATATCAGGTGAAGACACAGACGCTCTCAGATATTTAGTTTTAGCATCCTTCGGAATCACACCATCAGGTGATGTAGCTCTTTTACCATCCTTGAGAGAAGTGGTAATTGAGGCAGGAGCACTGTTGATTCTTGTTGGGGGATACGCCACATGCATAGAATCTTTATATGAGCCCTTATTTGAAGGAATCCATCGAGAAACTGCATTAGGCTTAGCCATTCTTACGTTAGGACCCTGAGTTTCTTGCTGCTTAGACTTTGGTTTGACTGAATCTCCAGCCAGTTTTGCATTTGCTCCGACCTGTTTCCTTGGTGTTTTTTCAGATATTGGTTTGTTGAGATTGGTGTTTGTTTTCTGAGTCGTAGGTTCTAAATCATTCTGGGAATCATTGCCTTCTCCATCACCTTTGCTTTGAGTCTCTGCTGTTTTAGACTCATTTTCCTCCGTTTCCTTGGTCCTTCTCTTTCGTTGCTCATCACCATCATCTATTCCTATATCCTTCACTGAGTCGATATTAGAATCTGCCTTCCCATCCGACCTATACTGTACATCATCAACAGTAATATCTTTGACTGGATCCGTGCTAGTCTCTGAATGCAAATCATGTTTATGATTTGAATCATCAGATGCACAATCTAGAAATGCATTGGGTTCCACATCCGCCTTCCACACCTCTTTACCCTCGGAATCATCTGAAGCAGTATCAACCACCACAAAACTATCTGAGTCTCTCTTATGGTCAGGCCCATCAATCACATCGCTAAAGATCTCTTCCACCTCAAAAAATTCTTCAGGTGAAGTCATATCAAACTCGTTCTCATCTTCTGATATCGGGGCTGTTGTGATAGCAGGCACCACGGCATCAGCGCCAGAGAAAAGTACCTGATACATATATGAGTATGTATTCAAACTTAACAGCCTCATTTAATGGATGATCAGAGAAAATTTCACAATGGCCTACCTCTGCCTTAAACTCCTTTGGGAACTGGTCCTTGGCATCCCAAAGTATATCCATCTCATCGCGTTGAACCATTAAAATATTAGCTCGCACAAATGCCGTGTGGAACATGATTCTAAAGACCATCTCCTCACACACCAAATCATCATGCAAGTGTATACATTCCAGAACAACATCCCCTTGAACACGGCACTGGATATCTAATTTCACCAGGATACACTCTTCCTGCAGATCAGATCACAAGAAATTAATGCGCATTCTTTTTCAATAAAGAGACATTTAGCTGGTAACATATATTAACGAAAGAACTCCTAAACTTTAATCTTTCCTGTATGAATGATTTTATTTTGCATATATTACATGTGGCAAACTACACCACCGTATCAAGTTCACATGAAAAGGACATGTATTTTCCCTAAACAATGTCATGAGCATAAATCACTGTGAAGATCATGAAGTTCCATATTACATAAAGATACAATGGTCTGAAAAGTACCTGTTGGTAGAGACGAGTGTATTTCTTTGTCTTTGGTGTGGAAAAGAGAAGTATGGAACTCCTGTTGGTTCGGGCTTTAGGATCCTGACCGTAAACCCGTAATATTGGTCTGCAACCTTTTTTCCCTTCTAAATGTGGGAGATCTCTGAGAATCAAGCAATCCAAAAGAAGAGGCGTGTCTGAAGGAGGCCAATCAGAGCCTAAATTTCTTCTGGAAATGTACTGAAGATATCTGAGTTGAGATGGCTGTGGGTTTAGAGGAGACAACAGATGAAGAAGCTCCTTAGGAGCCTGTTTGTGTACCATCTCAAGAGTCTTCTGCTCGCCGTGATACTGCTTTCTATACAATAAAAGCCCTGATAACATAAAGGCAAGAACAGGCCAACCACCTCTTTCGCAATGCATCAACAATACATTTTGTTGGCCTTCCAACGATAACCAGCTTTCGCTCGATCGTAGGAAGTGATGGATCATTTCAAGAGGTAAAAGCGGGCAACTCTCATACTGCCGTGGATAATCCATTACCGTCATGTCGTATTGAGACAACACGTCTGATATTTGACTCCGCTGTTCCCCCTCTCTAAAGTTAAACACCATGAATGATGCATCTGGGAAGTGATCCTGAAGCTGCGCCACGATGCCACCCAAGTATACTTTGTACTCATCCTCCCCCATGACATCGCTTGAGAAACAGCAGTCAAAAACTGCAAAGAAGAATAAAACAAGAGAAGAATATGAGGCAACTCTGAAACCAGAAACTTCTCCAGCAAGATATTAGTTATTAGAAAATGAAAGCACAAATCTCCAAGCTCTGAGATTTTTGTCACTAATCCGGAAATGCAATGTAAAAGCTCAAATAAACCCCTTTTCCAAAGAAGTATCATTGTCGAACATTAAAGGAAACCACATTTATTATTTCGTGTGACAATAGAATATCCCACAAAGCTTAAATTGTCATCAAAGAGATTCTGATTCCTAGACCTCTTTTAATTTCAAAAGCTTTTACAAAGCCTAACAGAGACAAGTTCAGCTCAAATATGCATCCATTGCAAAGCTATACTTGAATTCACAAAGCCATCAAACTGCCAAAACCCCTCCAGCATCCAGAAGCTCGTAGCAATTTTGATCCCAATGCCCATATTTCATCAAATTGGAAGAAAGAATCCGCCAACAATTTTCGAGATACTTTGATCCTACACAAAGAGAGAAAGGGGGAGGAGCAAAAAGTAATTACCATAAACACGCTCCGAGATCTCGAGAAGCCGATCCGGAGGCTTTTTGTAGAAGAAGCGACGGAACAGCGCCATCGGATGGCGCTGTCTCTCCCCCGATCAGATCCAAACCGTCGATTTAGTAAAGCAACAAGCAGATCATTCTCGATTGCTCCAATTCCGTTGACCTAAACCCCAGATCCCCTTCTTCCCCAAAATTCACGTCACAAACCCTAAATTTTATCCACCCTAGCCAAAAAAGTTGACAAATTTCCAAAATTACACGAGCCCAGAGAGATACCCAAATCGCAGAAATTTCTTTCTCTCTCTCTCTCTCTCCACCTATAATCCAATTTTAGAAAGAACGCAAGTCGTAATCCCAACGCCAACCCCCAAAGTTGAGAAATTTTCAAAATACTTTGTTCAAAATGAATCGATCTCTATGTACAATGTCGAATCTCCTCTGAATCGTGGAAACAAAGAATCTTGGAAGCTAATCGAATAGTTGATAAAAATAAAATTTTTAAAAAGAGATAGAGAGAGAAGGAAGTGACAGTGAGATGAAGAATTTCAGGTGAAAAAAAATGAGAAAGATGGAGAGCAGACAAGATAGAAGAAAAAAAGAACGAAGAAGCGAGAGATTTCGACAAATCTTCTTCCAGCAGTTTTTCTCAATTAAATTATTATTATTTTTTTTATTTTACAATGGGTTTAATTCATATTTTTAGAGGTATTTTTAATTATAGCAAAAAGCTTTTTTTTATTTTAATGTTTCCATATAAAAAATATTTGCGTTATTGATGAAACTTACCGAGACGAATTTTAGACTTTAGAGAAAGAGGGAGACTCGGTTCTGAAGTCTGGGATAGACGACGACAAGATCACAAGACCCTCTTCTCTCTCGAGGTGTTTCTGTCTTATCCTACGTGGCGACGTCAGTAATAATTTATAATTACAACCACGTGTTTTCTATCATAAATTTTTTTAAAAAAAAGAAGAAGGTCAATTTGTGAGTTCCCATCTGTCTAAAATACGTTATTGATTTTTAAATCAAGTAATGTACAAATATTTTTAGAAGTTCCTAATATCATTATTACATGAGCAATCATTATTAAACATTCCACATTTATAATCGGTTTAATGATGTAAAAACTTTAATAAAAGGTGGGGGTCGTCTTTCCGATCCTTTCATACGGATCTCTCCTTTTATCAATAGATCATAAAAAGGACAGTAATAACTACTAATACACAATCTCAAATCTCCTCTTAATAAATAGAGGTATCCACTATCCACTACCCACACGCATAATGGCATGAGATTTTTAGAAAAATGGGATTAACCTAACCGAGACACATTTTATAAGAGTTGGGCTTGGTTTAGTTAACGGCCCATTGGTCTTCCTGAGTTCGTTACCTACGGAGTCACGTGACTTCTCCCTGTAGCGTCACGTGTCCCTTTGTTTCTTTTTCATTCCTTCGTCTCTTCTTCGTCTCTTCAACTCTTTGCTGATTGTGTGATTCCGAGGTTTTGGTGAATGAATTCTTCAAGAGAGTTGACAAAAAAAAAAAAAAAGAGAATTCTTCAAGAATATGTCGGAAATATTATTCAAAATAAAGTTATATTGACCGACGGAATCAAAATTTGGATTTGTTAATTAAAATGAAATTGACATTATCTTGGTTATCGTCTGTTTCAAACTTGCAATTCTGGACAAAGTCGGAAATATTATCCAAGTCAAATGTGTCGATTGGTCATTCGCTTGTCATCATTCCGCTCTGAATTAGACTTCGCTGATCAAAATCGGTGAAGAAAGTGTGATCTAAGTTTTAGTAAAGAGAAATCAGTGTACTGTATCAAGAGAGTTGGTCTACAAAAATCGTCTGTTACGATGTCGCTGTTCCGACGATTCTTCTACAAAAAACCTCCGGATGGCCTCGTCGAGATCTCGGAGCGTGTCTATGGTATTCCTCTACTCTCTGTTTTGTAGCATAGAAGAATTTCCCAAGTTCTATAATAAATGATCTAATGGGGTTTCTGGTATACTTTTTTATTAAATCTTTTGGTGTTCGGTAATGTTTTTGACAAAAAAAAAGGGGGGCTTTATTTGTGCTGCTACGTAGTGACAATGTCAACGTTTGGAGATGTGTGTTTCCATTTTCTATTAACTGGTATTTTGGCCTGCCGGAGCAGTTGCTTGTCTCATTCATATTCTTGTCTTGTTTTACTTCTCCTTTGCAGTTTTTGACTGCTGTTTTTCTAACCATGTTATGGGAGAGGATGAGTACAATGTCTACTTGGGCAGCATTGTAGCACAGCTTCAGGATCATTTCCCAGATGCCTCTTTCCTGGTGTATAACTTTAGAGAAGGTGAACAGCGGAGTCAAATATCAGAGGTATTGTCTCAATATGACATGACGGTAATGGATTATCCACGCCAGTATGAGAGTTGCCCGCTTTTACCTCTCGAAATGATCCATCACTTCCTAAGCTCGAGCGAAAGCTGGTTATCTTTGGAAGGCCAACAAAATGTATTGTTGATTCATTGCGAAAGAGGTGGTTGGCCTGTTCTGGCTTTTATGTTATCAGGGCTTTTATTGTATAGAAAGCAGTATTACGGCGAGCAGAAGACTCTTGAGATGGTACACAAACAGGCTCCTAAAGAGCTTCTTCATCTGTTTTCTCCTCTAAACCCACAGCCATCTCAACTCAGATATCTTCAGTACATTTCCAGAAGTAATTTAGGCTCTGATTGGCCTCCTTCAGACACGCCTCTTCTTTTGGATTGCTTGATTCTCAGAGATCTCCCACATTTTGAAGGGAGAAAAGGTTGCAGACCGATTTTACGGGTTTATGGTCAGGACCCTAAAGCCCGAACCAACAGGAGTTCCATACTTCTCTTTTCCACACCAAAGACAAAGAAATACACTCGTCTCTACCAACAGGTACTTTTCAGACCATTGTGTCTTTGTATAATATAGAACTTCATGATCTTCATACTGATTTATGCACTTGACATGGTTCAGGTAAAATACATATCCTTTCCATGTGAACTTGACATGGTGGTGTAGTTTGCCACATGTAATATATGCAAATTAGAATCATTCATACAGGAAAGATTAAAGTTAAGGAGTTCTTTCGTTAATATATGTTACCAGCTAAATGCCTCTTTATTGAAAAAGAATGCGCGTAACTTTTCGTGATCTGATCTGCAGGAAGAGTGTATCCTGGTGAAATTAGATATCCAGTGCCGTGTCCAAGGGGATGTTGTTCTGGAATGTATACACTTGTATGATGATTTGGTGCGTGAGGAGATGATCTTTAGAATCATGTTCCACACGGCATTTGTGCGAGCTAATATTTTAATGGTTCAACGCGATGAGATGGATATACTTTGGGATGCCAAGGACCAGTTCCCAAAGGAATTTAAGGCAGAGGTAGGCCATTGTGAAATTTTCTCTGATCATCCATTAAATGAGGCTAATAAGATTTGAATACATACTCATATGTGTATCAGGTACTTTTCTCTGGCGCTGATGCCGTGGTGCATGCTATCACAACTTCTATTATATCAGAAGATGAGAACGAGTTTGATATTACTTCACCTGAAGAATTTTTTGAGGTCGAGGAGTGCTTTAACGATATGATTGATGAGCCTGACTCAGATAGTTTTGTGGTTGTTGATGATACTTCTTCAGATGATTTGGAGCCCACATCACTTTTTCACTCTTCACAAGCAGCTCCTCCACCTCCTCCACCAACGCCACTGCCTACTTATCGTTCACCGTACCAAAACAACAGCCACTCTCAAACATATCAGCTCCCACCACCACCACCTCCACCTCCTCCAACTTTTGCATCTAAGAGACCAAACAATGGTGGAACCATGTTGCCTCCACCTTGGAAGTCTTTGTATTCTTCAAGTTTGGTAACTCCTGCAACATGTTTTACTTCTCAACCTCCTCTCTCTTCGCCTCCTCCACCACCTCCGCCACCACCTCATCCGCTTAGATGTTTTTCAGTAGCCCACTCTCAAGCATATAAGCTCCTATCGTCCCCGCCTCCACCACCACCTCCATTTGCATATCTGAGGGAAAACAGTGATACCATGTTGCCTCTGCCTTTACCTTGGAAGTCTGTGTATGGTTCGACCTTTGATAGTCATGCGGCATGCTTTACATCTTCCCCTTCTCCACCTCCACCTCCACCTCCACCACCTCCGCCTCCGCCTCCTAGACCAAGACGTCCGGCTGGTAAACCTCTTCCAGGTCCAATGTGTTCAGTGTGTTGTGCCAGAAGAGCTGTAGTTGATCATATGGGCGGACCACCACCTCTGCCACCACTACTACTTCCATTTAGATCTAGTAGACCTCCTCCTCCACCACCATCACCTCCTTTTAAATCTGGTGGACCTTCGCCTCCACCACCACCTCCATTTAGATCTAGTGGACCTCTGCCACCGCCTCCACCGCCACCGCCACCACCTCCTCTGATGCGTGGAATAGCCCCACCTCCTCCTCTGCTTCCTGGTCGTAGAGGGTCAGGGAAACTTTCACCTCCACCTCCACCACCTCCTGGTCCACTTCCTCCTCTGAGATTTCCAGGATGTAGACTTCATACACTTCCTAAACCTTCGGGTTGTAGACTTCCTCTACGTCCAATGTTTGGTGTTAGAAGAACTGCAGTTGATCCTAAGGGTGCAGGAAAAGGACGTGGTCCACCACCACTACCACCACCACCTCCTCCTCCTCCAACCAGTCACAAAACAAAACCAAAGTAGATTGCCAAAAAAAGTTACACAATGAGAGGTTTCTCGGCTGCACTTACTTGACATATATATATACCTCATGTGCAAATATTTCTTCATCATCTTCGTCTGTAACAAGAAAATACTCCCTCTAATTGCTTTTGAGTTTGATTTTTCCAATTCTTTTCTCGCAACTTTGTGATTACTACTGAATTTCATGTGAGGTTATACAATTGTGAATTGTCTTTTCTTTCCTAGATTGGCCCAGTTTTCTAGTAGTAAATTCACCGTCACACAGAATTTAAAAGGCATTTCAAGAACATAAACCGGTTCGACCGGATGGTTTAATTTGTCTTTTAAAAAAAGATGTCGATCTTCCAACAAATGAGGATTGGTTTGCTCGATCTATAATTCTAAAGTCTTTTTTTTTTTTTGAGTAATAGTTTATTCACTTTACGAAATGGAAAAAGAGAATAATTTTCTGAGACTTGGGAAAGTAAAGAGAAAGAGAGAGAGACTTTTTTTTTTTTTGAGCTAAAGAGAGAGAGACTTTAAATGTAAGAAAAAGACAAGAGGAAGAAGAATCAGAGAGAGAGACGAAAAAGTAATAATCTTCTTGGAGTGGTCTTTTCTCAGAGGTCTCCTCAACTCCCATGTTTCGCTTCTTCTGTAAGTTTTCTGTCTGTTTCCCCTCAGAAAATCCTTCATTCTCTTCCAATCTCTTTCTTCTCCAAAGATAATGGCCCAGCAGATCTCGGATACGCACTTCTTGCTTCATCGAAATTTGATATACAATCATCTTTAAAAAGGATCCCTGCTCTTTTGGGTTGTATCCCACTTTCCCTTTTTTGCATTTTCCCCAGAAAAATAAAAGAAGCTCCTTTTCTTTCTTCTCTGTTTGAGTGTTTTCCCTGCAGCTTCTTCAGGTAAAGAAACAAGCTTTGAGTTAAATCTCAGAAACTCCTTTGGATTTCTACATATTCTTCGGATTAAAAAAACTTTTCCTTTCTACTTTATTTTTTCTAAAAAGGTAGATCCTTTCACTAGCCTTGATTTTTGTCACTTTACTGATGATAAGGTTTCTGGGTTTCTTATTCTTCAGATTTTTTTTAGCTCTGTTTTCTTTTTTATAATACTCTTTTATAGCTGTAGTTTCCTCCACTACCATGTTCCTCTTCCACCAAATCTACTCTCCATTAATCTAGCTCAAGTTTTTTTTTGCTGTTGCTTCTTTATAGGTCTTTAATGTTAACAATTTCTTCTTTGATTCGTTTCTCTCTGCTTTAGAAAGCTTGTTGTTTTCTATGACTTATCTTCAACCACTTATGTTACTTTTGCCAAAAAAAATGTTATATAATCTTTGAGATCTTAAGAGCAGCTTTATGATACTTTTTGCTCAAATTCATTTTCTACAGGTTATTTGCAAATTTTGTTGATAGAAAACAAGATTTGATGATGCATGTGGGTTTTGCTTTTTAAATGAATTTACTATTAGTTCGTAAGATTGATTTTTTTCTCTTTTTTTGTTTTTTGGTAAACAGCAATCTTGGTAAGAGTATGAAGTGAATGAAAAAAATGCAGCAGAACAGCTTTTTCTTGGGGTGCAATTACTCAAACCGTGAGACGACATATGCGAGAACTGGCTGGAGGTTTTGTCCTGTACAGGACATTGATACGGTCTCAACCAATAGATATGACGTGAATGTTGATGATACATTCTCTTTATTGTATTGTGATATCTATCTTAGACAACAATTGATGGAAACATTGAAGCACACCATGCTTGTACATGAATCTGTCTTTGAAAGTCAGGTGCTTTTCTTTGTTACTCCTTAATGCTTTATCTCGGGTGTTTCCTGTTCCTCCAGTTTAAGAGTTTGATTCTTTTTGTTTTCAGATTCATGAGCTCCATCGTCTGTATTGGAGGCAGAAGGAACTGATGATGGAAATGGAGAAAACTCGACGTCATGCAGCCATTCATCTGAATTCTAGCTTCCCTAGAGCACACTGGATGAATTCGAGCGTCTCTAGGAATTACCCTTGTGAAGAAAACATTCCTAACCAGATTGAAGCTGTAGGGAATGTTGAGAAGTCGGAAAAGAAGGTCTTGGATCTGGAATTACCGGTTTTCGAGTACAATGATAGAGAGGTCGAGAGAGGTTCTATGACTGGGGAAGTTGATGAAGTTCCAAATTTTATGAAAGAGCAATGTCTGGGAAGGATGTCTTTGAAATCAGGTAACCAGTCGAAAAAGCTACAACTTGATTTGAATGAACCGGCCAAGATCGAGGAACATTCAGATGATGTGTGCAATCAGTTCCTGAGTCCAGTTACATCAAAGGAAGTTGTAAAAGAGTCTGATTCAGTAAAGGGTTCCAACAGGATGAATGAAGCGCACGGATCTGTTAAATGTCAAGAAGGTCAGAAAATGTAACTTTATGTTTACTTATTGGTTTCTACTTAAACATTTTTGTCACATTTTCTTGATGTATTGAATCTTAATTGATCTGATACTTGTTTTGAACAGAGTATGGAATTGACTTGAATATGTCTCCCCTTTCATCCGAAGAAGAAATAACTGTTGATAAGAAGTTTGAAATCAAGAAACCTCAAGAGTCTTCTTCAGTTTCGTTGCATGGAAAACACTGTTCAGATCAGCCGCGAGTGATAATTCAAGCGCTACCATGTTCAACTAGCATTTTACTTTCGGCCAAGCGATATAAGCCATGGATCAGAGGCTCAAGGTCAAAGAAGAAGGTAAAACCTGGTCCAAGCAACAAAACTTTTAAAGGCTCAGATCATGGCCCGCCCTCAAGTGCTCAAGCCATCTCAGAATCTCAAAGCAATCACGCGAGTATGGAGAAAGGGAGTTCAAGTTCTTTGTCTGAGGTGAAATCTGCAAGGAACCGGACCAATCTAGGAAAGAAACGGCATTGTAAACCACAAATGGAATCCCGCAAGGGTCAGAAAGTAGTAGCGAAAAAGAGCGGACGAACTAAACGGAAGAAGAGCAGAAGGATATCTCTTGTTACAGAGGGAAGCTATCAAGAAACATCTGCAGCTGAGGCTATAGTTGATATGTCTAGAAAGTCTGGTCAAGAAACTGCTGATTGTATCACTTCATTAAGCAGAAATCTACTTTGGTTCGCCGAAATTTCTTCTTCGGTTGCTGAGGACTACGAAATCGACTTTTTGGAGGCCTTGACATTGCAGCTGACAGAGAAGAACCTAGAGGAGCACGAGACAAATCTGAGATTGAACTCTTCAGGCAGCAAAGCAGCAGTTTCCAGCATTGTCCTTGGAAAGCAGAGGAGAAGCCGGACCAGGCAGGGGAAGCGGAAATACAAAGATGAACAGCACGGTGATAACCGGAGCTTAGACACATTTTCAGAATGTGAAGCCAATGAGGATCTGCAGGTACTAGGAAAGCTAATTGAAGCTTCTGAACTAAAATGGAATTGTGGGTTCCCCAAGAAAAAGAGCAAAAGCGCTCCTCCTAAACCAAAATATGCTTTCACTTCCTCGGTGGAAGACAAAATGGTTGTCGACTGGGGAACCATAAAAAAGCGAAGACGAGGCTCTAGAATTCCTGCTGCTGATTTTAAGCATATGATCATCAACCAAGTAGTATAGCCAAACTAAAGAGGTAATTACAGTATTTACCATAGTTTGCTTCATGTTCTTGGAGAATCAAGAATCTTACTGAAGATGCTTTTTGTAACAAGTCTTGTTGTTGAAACCAAGACTACATAGGAGAAATTAACAGTTTCTGAAAAATCTTTTTGGGACTAGCTAGCTACTTAGTTCATCAAAAGACATGGAATGAATGTGTTTTAACTAGAGATGGTAATGAAGAAGTAATACCTATATAAGCAAATGCAACGCAAAGTTTAAAGCTTTTTGTTGCAACTTAGATCAAAGATTCAAAGGGTACAAGCTTTTTCTCATGAACCATCATTATATGTCTTCTACATTACCATTACCATGACCATGAGTATAACCATAAATTTTTTTTATCAATGACTCTTTTTGTAATTGTGTTCATTCACCGGTTAAAGCTTTTTCCTCATATCATATACATGGTTTTTCTGATCTTCGATGAAAAGGTTTATAACCAAATATAAAACCGAGATCTCCATTGATTTTAGTTGTGATTATATTGAACGAAACAAATGTATAAATGTATGAATATAAATATCAACCAAAAACATAGGCAGATCAAACTAAATAAAAGAAGGAAACAACAAACAAACAAATGTATAAATGTATGGATATAGACTCTTTCTTTCTAACAAATCAACAAAAGAGTTTTTCAAGAATTGAGGTTTGTAAAATGAGAGCTTTGAAGAGCTTCTTGTAAAAGTTCATGATCATCCCAAGAATCGCGATAAGTCTCAAGATTTTCCTGTGAATTATTGAGAGCAGACAAACAAAGTAGTTTTCTCCATTCTTCCAAATGCGGAAACCCAACATAATCCGCATATTTATCGCAGTACTATAACAAAAAGATTCAAAGACAAAATATTGTTTAGGCAGGTAACATGGAATCAAAAGTTAAAAAATTTTAAAAGATGTTAAAAAGAGTTTTGTATGGAGAGGGTTTAATAATTACCGTGAAATCGGCAATGTCGTGAGTGTTGTGTTTAGGGACTCCGGCGAGATCTCTTGACCGGTAAAAATCGGCGACAGATTGTAACATTTGGTCCGGAGAAGGAAGAGATGACTTTCCGGACAAAACTTGTGCTATCCATTTTGCTTGTGCTTCAAAGAATGGGAATCCTATCAACTGCAAAAATACCACCAATCTTATTAGTTATTACTAAGAGGAAAATTAATGATATTTAGTCACAAAACCAAAAGATAAAGATTAGTAAAAACCTTTCTGGGGATACCGACAAAGGAGAGAGAAGGGGAGAGAGAAGGAGGGAAAGTATGTTCGAAGAGTGGGCCGACTCTATCATCATCCACTTGTATTCTTCCTTTACTCTCAAGAAATGGAAACTTGTACGAGTACCTGTGTTTTGGTCCCCCAATTTTGTATTATTAAAGTAACAACATTCATTTTTGCAAAAAATAAGTACTATTGTATATGATGTCCCCAAGAACTAGGGGAAATGAATTGAGAAGACCAATGTAATAAAGATTTGTAGCCCACTCAATCTGGCTTTATGAGTTTAGTTAAGAATATATACTATATATTATTGATATTTTCAATAACAAGAAAGTGATATCTCTATATAAATTAATTTGCATTTTTGTTTGATCGAAAGATTTCTTTCCATCGATATGATTTTCTAGTAGGACTAATATATAAGTTACGCAGATCCCAATGATCAACCATAATTTTAATATTCTTTTCCTGTTTTTTAATCTTACATGAGGACTGAAACATATTTATGATGTCGATGAAGACCACATTACCCCACAAAGCCATTACATAGTTAATAAAATTTAACTTAACGTTAACTAAACACGATTAAATCACTATCTAAGGAACCTAAGTCATCATTTATCTATTTGTCTTGTGTAACGGAAACAAAAAGTAATGATTTGGTCTATTCACTGAAAAAATGTTTATATATGTGATTTTTTTTTTAATGAACGATCATCATATTAATCAATAGATGAATAAAGATTTTTCGAATTTCCAATATATCTTACCCGGTGCAATATAAAATCGTATCAGCGACGACCCAAGATCCATCCACAAAAATGACTCTCCCATCATCCTCTAAAGATTCAATCTACGAAACAAAAGTCAAAGAAATGAAACTTGTAAATCCAAATTTATACATATATACAAACATTACATACATAATATATGTTAAAGTGAAGAGAACCAACCTGTGGGTGAATAAGAAGGTTTGGGTGTTTGGAAATGACTTTGGAAAGACCAGAAGATATATCAAGTGACTTGGCACTTAAATGAACTTCCTTTGCCACTTCCACAAGCTCCATTGATATGTCTTGTCCACTCATTGAGTTCCCAACCACCACCACCACCTATCACCATCATAACCATCATCACCATCAAAACCGTAACCATCATCATAATCACCAAAATTAAGGATATAAGAGATTCAGAAGTCACCTCATTACGAAATGGATCAGGCACCCTGTAAACATGGCTATGAATTTGCTTCCTTTTCCAAGAATCCATTCCTATAACCATGAAATAGTCATGAAAAAACAAATCAACAACCATACATATACACATATAGGCTATAGCTAGCAAATAATCAACAAATGTCGTCAACTACTAGATTTACTTAAGATGATTAAATGTGAAATCTATAAATAAAACCGACTGAAACCAATAGATATATACCTTTAATAGAGGGCAATCTAGGGTGAGAGTAATGACCAGTAGCAACAACAACAGCATCAAAGATCTCTTCCATAACCTTACCACTTAATTTCTCTCTACTCCTCACAATCCATCTCTTCACATCTTCTTCGTCTTCTTCTTCCCCTACAAACTCAACTCTGACATTAAACCTAATCATCTCTTTTAACCCAAACGCTTCACTAAAGTCCTTTAGATACAACCAAAGCTCCTTATGCCCTGGAAACCTCCTCATATCTCTCCCTTTCTTCGCCAAAAACGGAAAATCTGAATAACCCATTATCTCTCTCGGTGAGGTTAGCCTCAAGGAAGAGTAAATGCTGCTATGGACCTTAAGTTCACCATCAATGGAACCACTACTTCTTCCTAATGGATCTTCTTCTTCTACGTTTGGTTGATACAACCATTGCCCTCCTATGTCGTCGTTTTGCTCCATTACCACCACTTTATGCCCTTCTTTTCTTAGCTCCCTTGCCGAGACTAGCCCCGCCGGTCCAGCTCCGATCACACATACCTTCTTTGACCGGCTCCTTGATGCTTCTGATGTCTCCGAAACCATTCTTATTAGTTTGAAGAAAGATGGATTTGAAATGGCTTCTTGATTTGGTTTCTTTGTGTGGTCTCTCACCAAATGTTGTTTTTATAGTTGAAATTTAAGACTTTCTCACTACTACTACTCGATATGTCATGTTTCATTTCTCTTTAGTTTATTTTTTTACTTTTTGCTGATAATATAATTATTACACTTATAATCTTATATATACTTGCAATAAATATATAGATGCAGAGTACATTTTTTTGTTTATTTCTAGAAATATGTTATTAGAAAGAGAAGACGTACATCACAAACCAGATTGACTGGTAAATAAAAAATGAATTGTTATAAATACGTACATGTAAATGTCATATTTTTCCCCCCAAAAAATCTGTATACATTCTACCATAATTAAATAATTTTATGCACAAGTACTAGAGATCTTTATTGGTACTTGTGCCTAAAATTATTTCAAAAATCATCTTACAAATTCAAAATTCAACAACACAAGTTTTTACTTTCAATCCTAGTCGACAACATTTGATTTTGTAATCTATTTAGGATACATTTCCCTGTTATCTTCAAAACTGAATAAAATGATAAAAGCTGATCAGTTTGAGTTAGTAAATGGGGTCCCGATTTGATTTCCAATCAAAAACTCTGACCGATCCACCGGCGTCGATATGATTATTTTTGTAGGTCAAATTTATAATTCTACGTGAAAGCTAGAGTTTCAAACTTTTTTCTTTCTTTTTTTTTTCGGCAAAAGAGATTCATAATTAATTAAGAAATCATCATTTTCCTTAGGAAACAATTTTAATATTCTATATCATTGCTTTGGCATTTGATTACTTAGTTGTATGCTAAAAATGGTAACTATAATTAGCTTGGCTATCGTAGGAAGATACATGTGTTCAATCTTCACAAAAGTAATGTTTTCTGAATAAAATTCAAGAATATGATATTACTTCAAAAATTTTAGATAGCATGCATGTTCGTGGTTTTGTTCTGTTAGTCGAAAGTCTTTTTAAAAAATTTCATTTGATGCTAATATAGTTACTATTTTTATGCTTTATATTATATTTTGTACCATATAGATTTGTTTTTTTTTTTTTTTTGAAAATTTTGATGAAAATTTATATGACAGTCCAGTACATACCTCTCGATAGGTGTTATTGTTTAGATAATATATATATATATATATATATATATATTTAGTATTTATAAGTATTCAATAATATATGTGAAATACTTCAAAACGTCAGATTTTAGAAAAATAAAATAGTAGTCTGAATCACAAAACTAAAAATATAAAAAAAAAATACTAAAGTAAGAAAAGTGAGACAAAAAGTTAGTAAAACCTTTCCAACTAAGTTACAAGAAAGGTGAAAAACAGTCTTGAGACACAAAATAATGGCTATTGTGTCCCTCTAACTCAAAGAATCCTTGCTGTTAAAAGTTGTGCTTAGGGTTTGTTGGAAACATTACCAACCTTAATTATATATATAGGTATTAAAGTGAAAATCAATTAATAATAATAATAATAATAATAATAATAATAATAATAATAATAATAATAATAATAATAATAATAATAATAATAATAATAATAATAATAATAATATAGTTACCATAGTTATTCTACAATAGAAATAGTGGTTTAAACTTATTCTACCATTATAAGTTTATATATGAAATTGCTATATGAAAATATTATAAGTATATACTGTAAGAGGAAGACTAAAATGGGTCCCCACATATTGGAAAGAGTAAGTCTTAAAGGCAAGGGAACATCAACAATTATTTCATTGGGCTCTTGTGATCCCATCCTACAACTACATAACCCCTTATGAACTTTAAACCAAACTCAGATTTGATATATAAAAAAGAACTGATTTTTTAATCTCATGAAAATATAATACGAAAATGGAGAAAAACTTTATCTTCATGCAACATACTGGTAGGTTAACGATATACGTATAAAAATGAATAAAATAGATGTGATAAAAAAATTAATATGTAGGTTTTCTTTAAAGTTTTTCAGACTAATTTATAATGTAATTTTGTTTATTTATTAGTATATATAAATAGTTGGTGATATTTAGGTTCTAAATTGAAGAGTTTGTAAACGCATGATCACTGCGATTTTCCTTTTAGGAGTAAACGAAACAAAAAAGATTAGCGTCTATGTGAACAATTTTTAATCAGGCGGATGTTTATTCGTGTTTATACTTATGCTTAGTATAAATTATATAATTAAAAGATAAATAAAAAAAGGAAAGGCGACAAAAATAAAAGTGAAAAAATGTTTGATTGATAATCTTGAACATCTGATCAGTAGCGATCGGCATTTCAAGCATTGGTGAAAATTTATGGAACATTGAAAGATGTTTTGCCAAAATATTATATTTATCACTTCTTTATGTAATAAAACGATGATACGTAAGTACATTGGATCCACTCTTTGTTTTTCCAGTATCTGAGTTTCGCCCATTGGAACATCCTTGCTTGTTAATTACACAACAAAATTTATTTTATTTATTTAATAGAAAGAAGTGTGAGTATTTTCAATAATTAACTTCTTTTTTAGTTGTTTTTGTTGCTTTGGAGAGAAGGAATATCAACATGTATATATATATATATATATATAAGTATTAACAGATACAAAGAAAAAACTAGAGATCTGTAATAAAAAAATTGTAAATAAACTATTTGGAAAAGGGAATTAATCTTGTTCTTGTTTTTAAAAATAATTAATTTTCTTTTTATTTCCTAACAAAAGTAAATTAAATGGTCCGTTCACGCGCTATGTGAGTGATGTGTTATTAATCTTCTTATAAGCAGCAATTGCAAGACCCATGCAACATTTAAATTTATTGTAAAATTACTTAAAAATTAGTAGTATTTGGTCAAACGGATTTGAAAACAAAAAAAATTAGGCGACCACTTTGCTTTCTTGACAAGAAAATGCCGAGAAAAGAAGCTTTCATTCCAAGCAAACCTGTGATTACAGATACAAGCATACAAACATGACCTTTGCTTTGTCACTGAGAAGTCTATTAACCGACAAGCCAAAATGAGTTTTATGAGGCACGACTGATTTTCTAATCTATGGAGTAGGCACTACCAGGAACTTCAACCATAAGCTCATCTTCCTCTTCATCGGTAGCTGAATCAGTCTCCTGGAAACAAACAGAGCGGACGTTTAATGTTACAACGAGTCTTGCAATGTTTTGTAAAAGTCCCCATTTCATCTTAATACGCCTCATAATCATACCTTTGTGTTATCGTCAGCCAAGAGATCTGTTTGCTTTGGATTGTTTTTGAGTTCGTTTAATGTGTTTTTGAGTTGCTTCCTGGCTTTGGACCGTATCAGTTTACGTTCTGCACATTGAGCTGCAGTGACATCGGCATGACAAGCCACACAAAGTGTCCTCATGTTCTCTAGCCGGCACTCGCCTATCAATGATCCAAATTTCAAGATTACTTGTTCAATCAGTTGAATTCACATATGAAATCATGTATTTATGACATTGTTGAGAATGATGTTTATTGAGTGGTCTACTGTAAAAGATTGCGACTTACCTCCACCTTGGTACACTGGAATGATATGATCTGCATGCCACGCATTTCCCTCGGTTGGATCATTGACCAGGGTTTCGACCCTTTGACATTAGAGGTGAAAATTAAGATTGAGTTTCAAAAAAAAAAATGTATGTTCAAATGCAGTGGATATACAAGCAAAAAGGTTGGGCTTAAATGGCTTACAAGTTCTTCCGGGCAAATAATTCTGGAGAAACTTTGTTAATGTATATACGGCGTTTTTCCACTGGTAAAGGCCTTAACCGTCTGATAAGTTGGTGGCAGTCTAACTTGCAGTTTGTGCAAATTCCATGTTCTATCTGAAAAAGTTCCTGAGATTTGAAACCGTACACACCTCTTAGTGATGCATTAAAGACAGAAAATGATATGAAACTTTGTTAAATGAAAACCCATTAGCAAAAAATAATGAAAAAGATGACCAAAAAACCTGGCGAATGTATCTGCTGCTTGTTCTTGTCCGGTAATCTTCATAGCATGCAAGTTCACAGAAAAGATCCTCAAAATATTCAGGCTCTTTTGCATTGTTTCCCCTAGAACAAACAAAATTTTTTAAGTTAATTAGAAAACAGTGAACAAAAACTATCAATCAGTAAATACACCATATTTTCACTCACTTGCAGGGCTTTTGACAGAGTTTACAGAGTGGTTCGTTGCTCATACTCCAAGCTTGGGTGTACTCTTTTTCCTTTCTTTGGTAGCCACTTCGAAGGTTGACCCTTTTCCACACTGCATTTGCAGGTAAAGGAATACTGATCTCAGAAAAGGGTGTATTTCGTCTTTTGCTCCCTCCCCTGAGCAATCCCTGATGTAGTAAACTTTTAATAATTATTTTGGAATCAAATATTTGGAAAAGAACTTTTTAGCCAAAAGATATACCTCGCTGCTGTGACTTGTATTTTCACTCAAGTAGCTCAACTCCACAGATAAAGGTAGTTGCAAAGGTTTTCCAAGTAGTTTCCGCTTTTCGATTGGCCGTAATGATTTCCACTCTTTCATAAATTCTAAGATAGCAAGTACATGAACCGGATCATCCGTAACGGATTCTGGAGTTTTTTCTTTATTGATACCCTGACTTGGACTGCTTGCTTCAATCTCCTCTGGTCGGAAGTTCTGGAAATGAGGCCTTGGTCGTGGATCTTTCCCAGGAATGCAAGAATATAAATGAATTCTTCCAGTGTTTTGGCTCACCTGAAAGAATTTAGGATCTGATTTATATTCGTTTTCAGCTCCAAACAAGTAAAGATAATGCTAGTTGACTAATTTCACTATAGAAATAACAATCAGATTGCAGCTTGGATCCAATAAACGTAGAAACTGACAATAGATTGAAAAGTGTGGTGTTCACCAAATTTGGCCTCCTTGATATAAGTATATATTTCATGACCATCCAAGGCAACAAGAATAACAGATCACATAAGAACAGCCGAAGCAGACTTTAAAGTTTACCTCAAATCGCAGAGAATCTAGGAGTGGAAAAAAGGAATTTGAATCATTCTCTTTCTCTAGCCCATCATCAGCAAGAAGCTGCATCACAAAATTGACTTCACATTTTAAGACATGTTAAAGAAGACAAATAGAACTTTCATAAGATTTAAGTCCAAACATTTTTAGGCTGATGGTTTTCTTGGTTTTCCTGGTCTAGCATAGTAGAAGAAGTGGTGCCAGAAGACCTCTTCTGAGAGCCGGAATCATTTTTAAGAAAAGGACAGACGTTTAATACTTCCAAATGAGAAATCATGTTGTCCTGCTCAGCCAAAAAACAAAAAAAACAAAAGCATTCAGCCAAAACTAGTGAATATCTGAGTTCCATAATCAAGCAGACAGGTTTGTAAACTGGGAAGATTTCTGCGATTCATGTTTCATCCAGACATTTGGCTTATAAACTTCCAAACTGTTCGATCAATGACAAGTCAAGAGATAAACCTTGAAAGATATATTCCGAGGTTATAAAGGTCCAAAATGTTTGATCAACGACAAGTCAAGAAATGAACCTTGAAATCAATAGTATTTGATACATCTGTCTCAGATCCCAAATCGACACAGCTTTCAAGAATCTTATCAGCTACTACATTAATAGCTTTTGATGGTTGCGCTTCAAGAACTTCTCTTTCACTGCTTTCGTCAGCAGGCTTGAAAATATATGCTCTTTCAATCTGTTCAGACATAAATTTTTATCATATAAACGAATGTCTGTCATAAAATTAAGCCTATGACATATGAATAAACCTCTATGTGGTGTGAACATCTAAGGGGAAGGACAGTAATCTACTGAGAATTGAGAAAAAAAGATCAGAGATTTGGGAGATACCTCGATTTCAGTCTTCCCATCATATTTTCCATCAGTGGTAGATGAAATACGGTGCAACTTCTTGTTCAGATTTTGCCAGTTTGACTCGTCCATAGTATCCTGTTACATAAGAGTCGTTATTCAGGTATAATGGATAAGACAAAGTTCAAGTGACTAATAAGGCAGCAGCAAACGAGTTTACCTTTGCGCAGAAGATGTATACATTGACTGCACTTGTTTGGCCTCGCCTATGTGCTCTATCCTCAGCCTTAAAAATGAAATCAATTGATTATGCATGTAAAGCAGCCTTACCGAAATTTTTGAATAGGTATAGGAACGAGAAAAAAAATTTAAGAGTACAAAAAAGAGCAGTACACGAAAATACCTGAAGCAACAGTGACGGTGTTTTAGGCAATTCAATGAACACAACATTTTGCGCTGCTGAAAAATCAAGTCCAACTCCTCCAGCTTCTATGCCAATTATTGCAACTTTCACCTGGAGGAGAAAGCCATAGCATAGGTCAAATACCACACATCCTAACAAGCACAATCATTCCAAGAGATAATAAACGTATAGGAGATATTGTGCATACCTCACTAGAAAACTGAAATGACTGTACAGCCAATTGTCTATCTCTTGCCAGTGTTGTCCCATCAATGCGGACGAAACCAATCCCTTTATCACATATAAATTCCTAAAAAGCAATAATCACAAGTCAAAATTTAAAAGCAAACTACTAGCTCATAATATGTTAAATGAGAAGCATACTAACCTGAACTCCATCCAGAACCTTATGGTGATGTGCAAAAATGACCATCTTAGTGGAGCTTGTGTCTCCATCAATTTCTTCTGGGGTATAATCCAATCCTGATAGAAGTGGATGTAGGGATAACCATTCACGGAAGGCAGAAAGCTTTGCAATTCCGAGTTGTTGATAGGAGAGTTTCCCACATAGTTGATTCTCTTTGTCAACTAAAGCACAATAAAATGAAAAAAAGAAAAAAAAGAGTGCAAATATATGCAAAAAGAATGTCTCCTTGACATCAATGGAAATAAAATAGTCAAAACATACAGTCAGGGCCATCAGCATTCTCTGCGTTTACATGTGCCTCATTTGATCCACGAACGTTTTGATCTATACTAAAAAAGGTAGCTTTCGTTAAAACATTCGAAGGACCACAGTGGTTATTAAGATCTAAACTCCGAGAAACTTGAGGCTTGTGTTACTGGTACAATTCAACATTATTACTAGGTTGGTATAAAACAAGCCACATACCTTTAGGTTCATGTGAGTTCTCCGTCACTTCTGTTATAGCACCATCTTTTTGTTTATTAGCCTCGCTGACAATAGCCATTGCTAAAGCTATATCGGACTTCTTCAGCAGTATGGTTACGATTTGCCTACGTTTTGGGGGTAACTGTGTTAACACATGCTGCTTCAGTCTTCTTATCTACAACAAATGAAAAGGGATTTCACTTCACATAGTTCACAACACAATGCAAAAAACTTTAATTGGCATATATATCAGTGGTATCATCATTGACATCTTCTTTTCATTTCTTCACAAACTTTCATGAACAGCACAGGCAATAAACAGATAGTTCACTGAAAATGGAAATATTTTCACCCAAAAATCTAGTTTTAAATTGTCTTCATAGTCATCTGGGAATACTTATAAGTGGCAATAGATACATATATTGGTTTGACACACTTGGTCCTTTCTAAGGAAAAATCAGTAAGAAAAGAAAAAGTTTCCCAGTATCGACCATTTATACGGAACCATTAATGCCAAACTGAAATAGAAGAACAAAATTTACCATCACTGTTTGCTTTAGCAGTATGTTTAACTCCAGTAAGCGAGTACCCTTTGAAAAATCCTGAATCATCGAACCAAAAGGTTTATTACCATCTCGCAACATAAACAAAAATAAAAAAAAACCTTAAGATAAGGGAACCACAGATCATTTTAGCAAGGAAGCGACTGAAAAGAAACAAAATGAAGTATGAAACCAACATCCTCTATGGGTGTGACCATTTACCATGCAATGGGAGTATTCTGCACTTAAATAGAGAATCATGAGGTCACAACAGGCTACCACTTAATGTCCATATTTACCTGGAAAATTTTTCCTTGCATACTTCTAACAAGCCCAACTTCACAATAGATTTTCGCAAACTCATACTTGTCCTTTCCCAGCAAACCAGGCCTGGTGAAAGAATCAGTGTTAGAAACACTAGTGTGAATCCAAAAGTTTATGTCAAAGTTTGCAGATGACTTGCCATAGCATGTTTATCTGATGGAAAATGTCAAAAGGCCTGTGGTCACCTAGGAAACAAATTTAAGGATAAATTACAAATCCAAAGCAAACAGAAGATACTGATTTTAAAGAGAGTTAGATTTCACAACCTCGATAAAGAAGGAGTTCCTGACAACAGAACTATGTGCTTAACCTTTTCAGCAACATCAAGGACTGTCTTTATCTGCAAAACAAAACGCAAAGTGTTTAGAGTACCAACCTTTTAAAAACAGCACAACAACTCCACTCAGATTTAAGGATGTTCGTTGAAGTGTTAGAGAAAGTGTCACTGAATCATTGTGTTAACCAGACGTGATTAAAGTCAACTAGAAAACCATAGAAGAAAAAAAGAGGACACAGGAAGGCATACTTAGAAATCTCATTAGTGAGGAAAACGAAGTCTTACATACCTCAGGTGGATCTGCCTTCTTTTTCGAACACCGTAGGTGATGGGATTCATCTACTATCAAGAGGGCCCATTCTCGCTCAAGCATGGTCGTCTGGAGATGCTGAAGCATCTTGTATGAGATAACCACAACTTTTGGCCATCTTGGTAGATAGGCAGGATTATTTTGATGACCGAAAACTGAAATCAAAAAGTTTCGTCAAACTCAACTGGACTTGACAAGATAGCCAATTAACAGCTCTAAAAACTAATTCAAAGCTTTCTCTTTTATGCTCCAATGTAGCAAAAAATAATTAGAGGTAGAAATTGCTATATTGCTATTCCGTATTTCACCAGTTAATATGTGCAGGACTCGGAAGTAAAAAATAAAAAGAAAGTAAAACAAGAGGGGAAATGAGCAAAGTTGCTAATTCCGTATACAACCAACGTAGTTTTCAAGTGCAAGTCACAGAAGTTTAGAAGAAAAAAGATAGGCAATTCAGTAGAGACTTTTACCGAGATGTATGTCAGAAGGCAAACAAAATGGCAACCAACGTTCCAATTCCTCTGCCCATGAGAAACGCAAAACAGCTGGACAGACCACAAGTATGGAACCTTCACTGATGAAGCAACCAGCAATGGCAATGGCCTGACACAAGATTGAAAACTCAGAATAACTACTTTACCAAACTACTAAAAACTTCAGTAATTTCTTCACAATGCCATAATACTATCACCTGAAGTGTCTTTCCAAGCCCCATTTCATCTGCAATGAGACACCTGCCACCTCTCCGTAAACCAAATCTTAGGCCATCAAGTTGGAAAGGCAAAAGGGCATTCACCAATTTTCTTGGCAGGCTTTCAATCAGTTGTTCAACCTTCTCCTCCGTATAATGTTCAGGTATACAAGGTTGCCATTTCCCAGATATGAATGACTGGGAAAGTTTCTCAACAACAGCTAACGTTTTCCAAGGTATCTCTTCAACTTCAACGCTCTTGGACCTTTTAAGACATCCAGAGACCATACTGTAGTCTCTGATCTTATAAATGCCAGCTTTTTTTCCATCATCATTTTGAGTGTAGTGTGAAGGAATCGCCTAAAGGTAAAATCAAATTAGAAAAAAACACAGCACTCATCTAGAAGTGGAATCTAACTTCGTTCTTTGCATTTATATCAAAAAACCTAAAAATCGGAGACTTAAAATTTCCCCCTTTTTCGAAATTTCTCTTCTACATTTTGTCACCCCTTAACAAAAACAAAGCTCGGCTGAAGAAAAACGCGGAGTATAATTTACCTGAGATAGAATCTCTTCCACTTGACGAAGGCATTCTCTCTCATCCGGGCATCGAAACCCTTGCAACGGAACCGGCGTCACCGAAAACGAATC
This sequence comes from Erysimum cheiranthoides, assembly GCA_011420285.2. Lineage (NCBI taxonomy): Eukaryota > Viridiplantae > Streptophyta > Magnoliopsida > Brassicales > Brassicaceae > Erysimum > Erysimum cheiranthoides. The sequence continues at coordinate 19,191,292 of CM022178.2, read as the reverse complement.
AGGAGAGCAGATCTCGAGCTTGACGCGGAACTTTTCCGGCACACTAGTGCTCAGTCCTGGTTCCGATTTGTAGCTCCGATACCCTTCTTGAAAACTGACATCGTTACCGCCGTCGAGCTTTCGACATTTAGCTAACCTGAAATCTTGTTGTCGCTGTGGGTTTTCTGAAGAATCAAACGACGGCTTTCGTTTCTCCCCAAAAGCTAAGCGATTTGCTTCGTCTCTTCGCCTTTGCTCTTCAGAAACCTCCATTGATTGAATCTGAGAGTTGAGTTGTGTGAAGTGAAGAGAAAGGCGTTTGAATTTTGAAACGTACCAGGTACGAACATGAACAAGAGAAGAGCGGGGGCGAAGAAACCACACGTGTCAACTACACACGTGTGAATTAAAATCTAATCCGGTTCGGTACCAATCAAACCGGATTTTCAATTTTACAACAGAGTCAGAGGCTACACAGTATTTCAAGAAACGCCTTCAATAGACAAATCTTGAACTCAAGTCATCTACAATCTTCAAAACCTCTAAACTCAGAATTATAGAAAATTGATTATTTCTTTGAAAATTTTACATTACAAGATTCATGAACAAAACAAAACATTTTATTCTCAATTAGAGGATTGTAAATTCACATGTTTTATCATTCTTTCTAAAATCTTGGATTTTAAAGCGCAAGGACTAGCCTTCAACAGCTTGTGAAGATGTGGATTTGCTCTGAATCTTCTTCTTCTGAGATGTTCTATCGTTATCTTGAAGAGAGATCACAGTTTCAAAAGCACCAACCAATGCTTTAACCTTACTCTTCCTCACTTCTTCAAGCTTATTCACAGTCTCTTCAATCACATTATTGAAAAGTGTCTGCAGTTTCTTCTTCACTTCCACTTTTCTATGCCTTAACACAACCTTCTCTCGTTTACCTTCACCGTTTATCTTCCCAACGCCTTCTCTTTTATCTTTCAGGTTCTTCTTCTTCTTGTTTACATCACTTCTGAGTTTTGGTTCTTGAACAACTCGCTTCTTGAATTTGATCATTGTTGGAGTGGAATCTTCTGGTTTCGGTTCAAGAACTTTCCCTTTCTTGAAACTCGTCAGCTGCTTCGTTGGAGGAGGAGGAGGAGTAATCTTTAAACCAATCCTCTTCGGCCTAATAATCTTGCTTTCGGTTTTCAAACTAGTAACGAGATTTGCAGAACCAATCTCTTTCTTCTCAGACAAACCAGTCTTGGACCTGGTAGTAGTCTGTCTTATTGGCCTAGGATCTGATCTCGTAACCCGTGATTCTTTAACCAACTCCGATGATGGGGACAAAGACGGTAATAGGCTAAGACTTCTCTTTCCGTTGCTTCTTAAGATTTTCTTCTCAGAAGATTGCTGAATCTCACTCTTAACACTTTTGATATTCTTCTTCTTTATCTTCTCCTCACTAGATTCAACAACATACAAAGTCTTCTCCAATGCATCTTCACACCTAACCGGTTCATCAATCTTCATTTTCTCTTTGTTCTTCAAAATTTCCTCTTTAGAACTCTTGTTCTTGCTGATCCTTGGAACTTTCTTAACATCAAGATTTGTCTTCTCCAATGCATCTTCACATCTAACCGGTTCATCAATCTTCGTCTTCTCTTTGTTCTTTGGATTCTTTAAACGATCATCTTTAGAATTCTTGCTCTCACTGATCCTTGAAACCTTCTTAACATCAAGATTTATCTTCTCCAATGAATCATCACTTCTAACCGGCGCATCAATCTTCATCTTCTTCAAAAGATCCTCTTTAGAACTCTTGTTCTCGCTGATCCTTGAAACCTTCTTAACATCAAGATTTGTCTTCTTGACCGTTCTTACGACAGCTGAAACACTCGGGATAGTACTCTTGGTTTCACTCTTCTTAACACATAAACCATCACAAGATTTGACAACCTCACCAGTAGCTTCTCTGTTTGCAGCCTGCAACGATGACTTGGCCGGTTTAGAAACATTTCCCAACGACTTCCTCAAAGTCTCACCTTTCCCCAAATCACCACTTTGAACATTCTTTTTCTTAACCAACTTCCATGGCTTGATAACCAAATCCTCCTCACGCCTCTTCCCATGTTTACATAGATCATGAGTCGAACTAGTTTGGTTCCCACGGTAACGGGTTTGAACCTGAGCTTTGCCTCCAGTAGAATACCGTCTCACATTCACATGATTCATCCCTGCAGCTGGAAGAAGAACATCATCTCCTTGAAGTTCCTCTTCCATTACATGCATTGTTTCCGGAGAGATCTCCATTGGGTTTGCATCATCCAAACAACACTTGTCATCAACTTGTGAAATATTCTCCTCAGACATTGCAATTTATCAGAACAACTGCAGAGAACACAATCTACAGATCATCAAAATCCTCAATTTTGGGAGCTTAAACCATTTACACAACAGACATAATGATTTGATCAGTGTTTGAGTATGAAAAGCCTACCAACATTGAATCTTTAGGGTTCCAACATCAATAATTCTATAAATCAGCAATCACATCAACACCCAACAACAACAACAACAAAAATCTAAAATTTGATCATGACTCAAAATTTAAGAACTAAACCGATGAACAAAAACCAATCGAGAAACAAAAAGAGAAAAGAAAGGAAAAAGGCAGATTTGGTTTATGATCTCAAGTTTTGATCAAGACTGGAGTTAACAGTAACATAATTCTAAGAAATTACAACGAAGTCAACTGTAATGAAAATGTGAGATACAAATAGAAGATGTTACCTTTATTTAGATCACCCAACTCTTAGAGAATTGAAACTGAATAACAAGCTACTATATAATTTTTGGAGGAAATGAGAAAGTTAGATTTGATTTTTAGAAGAAAAAAATGAGGTCAACAAATCTTTAATTCAGCGAAAGAGAGGGAAGGTGAGAATCTTTTTGACATTTTTTTCTTCTAAAATTTTCATTTTTGGGCTGATATAGAGCCATTTGATTTTGTAATTACTGAAAGTGAATAACAACACATTAACTAGTCAAACTTGTTTAAGATTTACTTGAATTTCGTTTATTGAATTCAACTCAAGATAGAAATTATGATGGTAATAAAATAAATTCAAATTACTAAAACTCATAGTAGTCCATATAATAATGTACTATTAATTATAGTAATATATTAAGCTTTTAGGTTTTGCCGGATCGGCGATATGAAACAAGTCTTTTTGTATTTTTCTAAAGAATGATGCTTTCCGCGATGGACCGACTTTGGATTCTTTTGATTATATATTGAAAAAGATAAGATCTAGATGCTGACTCCAAAAAGAACAGAGATGCTCTAAATAATTCTTAATAATTCGTGCCACTAATATATAATTCAGATAATAATATTTTTAAAATATTTATGTGTAATGTATAGTGTATACCTAAGTTATATCAAATATTTATTATTTGAAAGAAAAAAAAAAACTAACAATGTAGTTTACTTTTTGTATATTACTAACCAAACCGTACCCAATAATTTAATGTGAACCAAACAAAAGAAAATGAAAATGAAGATTTTTAATCAAGTTTGGAGAAATTATGCTAACTGAAATCAATATATTTTATCAAGCATAATATTGAATAAAATACAATTTTTTAAGTAAAACAAAGAGCATTGCGCACTAAATTATATGGGGTCAATCTATTCCTAAGCAATCAGCAACTTATAAAAAAATCGTGATGCCGTAAACAAAATATATGCGATCAAATGTGCTTATGCCATTTCAGGCATTTTCAGCCATAGCAAACAACACCATCACCACCATCCAAATGTAATATATCAAAAGTACGTTTCTGAAAGCCCAATTCCGAGAAAGCACAGGCCTATATTACGTAAGGTCCCAACTTTCAATTTCTGCTTGCTGATTCTAGAAAATTGACAAAAATGTATATTTTGTGGTCAGTCCTATATATAAAAGTAGCTTACCAAACAATTCACAAAAGACTTTTCTATAATGCGTGGCCCGTAAAGCAGAAATGAGTAGAAAGAATATTGGATTTTCTAAAAAAACAATATATAAGATAGAATAATAAAGCTTATTATTATTGCCTACAAAATACTTAGTAATGAGTAGGTTCGTCAAAGTATAACTAATAACACTAACAGAGATACATCATACATGTATACAACCATTAGTAAAAACAAAACAATATACTGTGAAGGTGACAAATGGTTTTTACATCTCTTAATTTTGATTAAAAAAGATAAGAAAGGGATAGATCTTTTTTTTTTTTTTAATATTAGGAGTTAGGACAGATCTAATTCAGCTGCTTGCTTCTGATCAAAGCATGACACGTGTCAATACTGACTGAATGCCTCCGAGTGACAGATGCACCGACTGGAACCACCTTCCACAGTTGCTACCAAAAAATTTCTTTCTGACACCATTTACTACCTGTGTTTTTCTCGTTGATATTTATTTCCTTAGTTGAGTTATTTTATAATCTGGATTTGCCTTTTTAGTTAGTAAAAGCAAATAGAAAATATTCGTTTTCAGATCTATCCTGTTAGTAATATTCTATAGATAGATATTATTATTGGTTATGCAACTTGTGCTTGGAAATTTTTTAAAGTGGAATAGTTGAAAGTGACTTTCTTTTGTAGATTTTGAATTTATTTGAAAAGTCTTGATATAAAAACAAAACAATATACTTTGAAAATGACTCGTTTTGCAGATTTTTTATAGTATGGTTTTGAATTTTTATGAACACTGGACATTGTACTACTGCAAAATAATTAGCATTTACAATATCATAGTATAATTAGATTTTCTAATGCAAGTTTAAATTTGAATTAGTGTTTACACATTATACTATAAATTCAGGCCATAAAATATTTCTTTAATCAAGTATGTCATTTATAAAAAACTCGGAAATAAATAAACCAACACATGGCGACAGGAGAGACTGGGGGGCAGGGGTCGGAGGCGCAGGATGCGATGATGACTGATATCGGAGAGAAGAGTCGGCCACCGGGGGATCCTCCAGATATGAGGGCTTCCTGGGTGACGAAACTGGTGGGTAGTAACGTGGGGGGGAGATCGACACCGGAGTTAGTGTTAGATGATGCGTTCGTGGAGGAGAGGTCGAGCCTTACTTTCCCGGATGGTGAAGATGGTGAGCCAGTCATCACGATTGGGAAAGAGGTTTTGGATGCTATGAATGGTCTCTGGAAGAACTGCATGGTTGTGAGGGTTTTGGGGAGGAACATCTCGATTTCGGTTTTGACAAAGAAACTGCGTGAGCTATGGAAGCCGCAGAGTGCGATGTATGTGATGGATCTTCCGAGGCAATTTTTTATGGTGCGTTTTGAGGCGGAGGAGGAATATTTGGCAGCATTGACAGGAGGTCCTTGGAGGGCGTTTGGCAGTTACCTTACGGTGCAGGGTTGGACTCCGGACTGTATGCCGTGATTGCCAAACGCCCTCCAAGGACACACGCCGCCGGCGATAGGGCAAGTCGGATCTGTCGTGGCTTGGGATTTGAGAACTCATTTCGAGTAGACGCAGTAGGGCAACAAGGTGGGTTGTGGTTATTATGGAGGTCAGGAATTGGCAATGTGGTGATTGTAGCTACTTCGGATCAGTTTATCTATGCCAAAGTAGAGAACGGAGATGAGTCTTTACACTTGGTGGTGGTTTATGCTGCTCCGACGGTGAGTAGGCGTAGTGGTTTGTGGAATGAGCTACACACGATTATGCAAGGAGTGGATGGTCCGCTGATTGTCGGTGGAGACTTTAACACAATTGTGAGGTTGGATGAAAGAACAGGTGGGAATGGGAGGTTATCAGCGGATTCATTAGCGTTTGGAGAGTGGATCAATAATGAATCTCTGATTGATATGGGTTTTCGAGGTAACAAGTTCACATGGAAAAGAGGAAGAGAGGCTCAACACTTTGTGGCAAAGAGGCTGGATCGCACATTGTGTTGTGCTCATGCACGGCTGAAATGGCAAGATGCTACTGTGACGCATTTACCATTCTTAGCCTCAGATCATGCACCCATGTATATTCAGTTGTCTCCGGAGGTAGACAGGGATCCAACAAGGCGACCATTCCGGTTTGAAGCGGCATGGCTAAGCCATTCAAGCTTTAAGGAAATGCTGTCTACATCGTGGAGAAGAGACATGTCTACACCAGAGGCTTTATTATCACTCCGCACAACGCTACGGAGATGGAATAAAGAGGTGTTTGGAGATGTTAATAAGCGAAAGGAGAAGCTCTTAGCAGAAATCACAGCGATCCAAAATTTGCTTGATCAAACGCAAACGGATGGTCTGTTGCAGAAGGAAGGGGAGCTTTTAAAAGAGTTAGATACAGTCCTTGAGCAGGAGGAGACAATCTGGTTTCAAAAGTCACGAGAAAAATGGATTGTACTTGGTGATCGAAATACTAGCTTCTTCCACACATCAACTGTGATTCGGAGAAGGCGGAACCGAATTGAATCATTGAAGGACAATGAGGGTCGCTGGTTAACTAATCCTAAGGAGTTGGAACTTCTAGCAGTATCATACTACAAGAGGTTGTATTCGCTGGAGGATGTGGAACCTGTGGTAGAAAAGCTGTCTAGAGAGGGATTTTATCGGTTAACTTGGGATGAGAAAAGGGACCTTAGCAAGGTTTTCACAGCTGCTGAGGTTAAGTTGGCTATCCAGAGCATGGGAAAATTCAAAGCGCCTGGTCCAGATGGATATCAACCAATTTTTTATCAACACAATTGGGAGATCGTTGGAGAATCAGTGATAAGGTTTGTTCTTGACTTCTTTGAGACAGGGGAGTTACCAGCGAGAATGAATGATGTTTTACTTGTGCTTATCCCAAAGGTGGGAAAACCAGAACAAATTACTCAATTCCGCCCCATCAGTCTTTGTAACGTGTTATTTAAAGTGGTGACAAAAGTTATGGTGTTGAGACTGAAGAAAGTGATGTGTAATCTGATTGGCCCTGCGCAGTCCAGTTTCATTCCGGGACGACTTAGTACGGACAATATTGTAGTAGTCCAGGAGGCAGTCCACTCAATGAAGCGCAAGCAAGGTCGTAAAGGCTGGATGTTGTTAAAATTAGATTTGGAGAAGGCGTATGATCGCATAAGATGGGATTTCTTGGAGGATACTCTTATTGCGGCTGGTTTCTCGGATCTTTGGGTTAACTGGATTATGCGTTGTGTGTCTGGTCCTGAGATGACGGTTTTATGGAACGGAGAGAGGACCGAACCATTTAAACCTGAGAGGGGTCTGCGACAAGGTGATCCGCTATCTCCCTATATGTTTGTCATGTGCATAGAACGGTTGTGTCACTTAATTGATAACTCAGTCACAGAAAAGGAGTGGAAACCGATTAGATTATCACGCGGCGGTCCTTTCTTATCCCATATATGCTTCGCGGATGATCTAATCTTGTTTGCGGAAGCCTCTGTTGCTCAAATAAGGATTATTCGCCGGATCTTGGTAAGATTTTGTGGAGCATCTGGCCAGAAAGTTAGCTTGGATAAGTCAAAAATTTATTTTTCCAAGAATGTTTCCCGAGAGGTGCAAGCTCAGATAAGTACTGAAAGTGGAATTAAAACAACGACTGACCTAGGGAAGTATCTTGGTATGCCGATTCTTCAAAAGCGGGTAAATAAAGAGACTTTCAGTGATATATTGGAGCGGTTATCTTCTCGACTAGCGGGATGGAAGAGCCGATGTATGAGCCTCGCCGGAAGATTGACCTTGACCAAAGCGGTTCTTACCTCCATTCCGATACATACTATGAGTGTAATCTCATTACCTCAAGCAACATTGGATGCTCTTGACAGGATTTCACGTTCTTTTTTGTGGGGTAGTACAAGGGAGAAGCGGAAGCAACACTTAATTTCTTGGAAACGGGTTTGTGTTCCAAAGCGTGAGGGAGGTGTAGGTATCCGCAAGGCCACAGACATGAACAAAGCTTTATTAGCTAAAGTGGGATGACGCTTATTACAGAACAATTCTAGCCTTTGGGCTCGGGTCTTAAGGAGTAAGTACAAGGTAGGGGATTCACAATCGATTGCTTGGACTGTCCCTAAGAGTGGTTGGTCTTCTACATGGAGAAGTGTGTGTATGGGAATAAGGGAAGTTGTATTAAAAGGGCAGAAATGGGTGGTAGGAAATGGAAGAGATATCCGGTTTTGGAAGGATGCATGGTTGATAAACAAACCCCTAAAGGAAGTGGTGGAGTTACCAGTGCCTATTGATAGAGAAGATGAGAAGATAAGTGAATTGTGGGCTGATGGGATAGGTTGGCTATGGGGAAGAATTGAACCGTATGTATCACAGATTCTTTGCTTATCTCTAAGAGCTGTGGTGGTGGACAACATTACTGGATCTCAGGACCGATTGTCATGGGGGGGAACACCGGATGGAGAATTTACTGTCACGTCCGCGTATTCGCTTTTGACACAAAGTACTACCCCGAGCCAGTGCATGGATAAATTCTGGTCCCGTATATGGTCTCTCGTGACACCAGAAAGAGTTAAGGCTTTCTTGTGGCTGGTGGGAAACCAAGCTCTCATGTCAAATGCAGAGAGGTATCGGCGGCATATATGTGTTTCACCTCTGTGCACGGTTTGTAAAAGTGGCGAAGAAACTATTCTCCACATTCTACGTGATTGTCCGGCGATGGCTGGTGTGTGGCGGCGATTGGTACCAGCAGGGAAACACAATCGATTCTTTGCAAAATCTTTGCTAGAATGGGTCTATGATAATCTCGGTGGGGAATCATCAAATTGGTCAACACTGTTTAGTATGGCGATTTGGTGGGGTTGGAAATGGAGATGTGGTAACGTTTTTGACTCGAATGGGAAATGTCGGGATCGGGTGCAATTTCTCAGAGATATCTCCAAAGAGGTGTTGACGGCGAACGTACTTCACCAAGATACACATGGAGAGAGGGCGCGAACAGAACACATGATTGCTTGGAGACCACCGCGCTCCGGTTGGATGAAACTTAATACTGATGGCGCTTCTCATGGGAATCCGGGAAGTGCTACGGCAGGCGGCGTATTGAGGGATGAAGTAGGAAACTGGAAAGGTGGTTTCTCTTTGAACATCGGCATCTGTTCAGCTCCGTTGGCAGAATTGTGGGGTGTCTATTATGGACTCTATATAGCTTGGGAAAAGAGGGTGACTCGGTTGGAAGTCGAGGTGGATTCCGAGATGGTGGTGGGATTTCTTAATTCAGGGATAAGCGATGCTCATCCGCTGTCTTTCCTGGTGCGATTGTGCCATGGCTTTATCTCAAGAGACTGGAATGTCCGTGTTTCTCATGTTTACAGGGAGGCGAATCGTCTAGCTGACGGATTAGCCAACCATGCGTTTTCTCTTCCTTTAGGTTTTCATTCTTTTCTTGTTGCACCTGTTATTGTTGATTCGATTGTAGCAGAGGATGCGCGTGGAACTGCGTTTCCACGGCGAATTTGTGTTTGAGTTTTATTTATAAATGATGGGAGATATTTTCTCCCATCCCCCCACCAAAAAAAAAAAGTATGTCATTTATAAAAGTGATCATAAGATGTAAAAAATAAAAAGATTTAATTATCGCAATAGAAAACAGTCGTGTAACTAAAATTTTAACTTTAGAAAAATATACTCTAAAAACTTCAGTAGTAAGAAAAAAAGGAAAAAGTAAACTAAAAACGAAAAGAAATCTGTCTAGCAACTAAACAAATTTATATTTTATGTTTTACTACTTTTTTTATTATTTCTAACACCTCAAAAGTTTATTGTTTTATTATTATTTTTTCCTCCACCAATTTTGATCTTACTTGTTTTCAAAGAGATGCTTTCTTTAACTGTTTTGTTTTCCGTTAGCCAAATCAATTAACAAGAAAAAAAGGAATTAACGAATAAAAAGTGGTAGAAAGCTCATGTTTCAAGAGAAGGTTTGATTCATCAAGTTGGCACCAACTCCATAAATAATACAAAGTACAAAATGAAAATACAAAATTTGGAAAGAACATATCGAGCAAGTGAAAATAGAGAAGCCGACAAATTGCAAAGATCACCTAACCCATCTTACACCACCGTCAGATTTTGATGCAAGTATCATCCATCAAGGCACAAGAACATTCACAAAAGTCCAGATTTTTACAGCTACCCTTTGTCCGAATCTTTGCTTCAGAGTCGGATTTTCTCCAATCCATTGAAGCTGGATTCTAAGGTCAGTTCTTGCTTCTTATCTCAGTCTGTTGATTCTAAGATCAGTTAAATTTCCAGAGGTTCGAGTTCAGTCTCCGATTCATATCACATGCTTCTGTGTTGATTTATTTTAATCCATATACTATTACGAGATTTAATTATAGTTTCTTGAGAATTTGAATCGGTTGCTATCGTCATCCTTCTTTGACTCATGTCCATTTTTAGTTTTTTTCTTTTGTTTAGTTTCTCAATTTCCATTTTTTTAATTTCATTTGTGATTGTAAATTAAACCAATACAAATCGATTATCCGGATCGGACTTTAAACCCGAACCCGTAAAATTTAGGAGACGATTTCTTCTTGTTCCCAATACTCATCTGATGCTTATAATCATGTGTCGTTGAAAACAATATCTTGGCTAATTAATTACATAATTAAGGGGTTGGGATAATTGCATTTGTAGGTAAAACTCCCCTAATCATAAACTTAAATTACTCTTTTCTCTTATAGAATATTTTTCACACGCAAGCCTGTCTCTGTAATCACTTCCTTTTTCTGGTAATTTCCTTTTTCTTGATGTTGTCAGCAAAAGTTAATTTTCCTTTTCTTCTTTAATGGGTTAATTACACCTAATCATAAATCTAAAATCCAGAAAAAAAGTTTATTCCTTTCTCTATGTATGTATTTTTCACATGCAAGCCTCTATCTTTCTTGTAATCACTTGCTAGTTCTGACACTTTCAGAGGGTTGAGGGTTTTTTTTTTTTTTTTTCCTAATGTTATAGACTTTCCTTCTTCTTGATGTTTTTTTGTCTGAAAAAAGTTCAGTTTTATTTTGTACAGGATAGTTAGAACACAAAAAGGTGAAAGCTTTGGATAGTGAAGCTCAAAAGCAAAACAATGGGCTTCAAAGTTTGCTTCTTTGTCTTCTTGCGTTGTCTTCTTCTAGTTCCAGAGACAACAATGGCTCAAGAAATAAAAGGTGCATCGATTGTTATCGAAGGATCTCGTCTACTCTGTGAGACAGACGAGAACTTTGTCTGTGCGACATTGGACTGGTGGCCACATGACAAGTGCAACTATGACCAATGTCCTTGGGGTTACTCTTCAGTTATCAATATGGTAATAGAAAAATTAGAGACAAGGATTCACCTTTCGGTCTCTTCATAATGTCTGCGATAGCTATTGAAATATTTCTGATCTTTCCATTGTTTTACAGGACTTAACTCGTCCCCTTCTTAGTAAAGCTATTCAAGGTTTGCACCTCGCAGACCAAAAATGTTCAAGCCATTTCTTGTGTGTTCTTGATTTCTGAAACTTTTAGGGATTTGGATTTTTGTATTTGTTTAGCGTTCAAGCCGTTGAGGATAAGAATTGGTGGTTCGCTGCAAGATCAAGTGATTTACGACGTAGGAAATCTCAAAACTCCTTGCCGTCCATTCAGAAAAATGAACAGCGGTTTGTTCGGATTCTCCAAAGGATGCTTGCATATGAAGCGATGGGACGAGCTCAACAGTTTCCTAACCGCAACCGGGTAACCTTCAGTTGTAGTTTAGTTTCATCAAGGTTCACATTTTCCCATTTAGAAGAATCTTGAATTAGTTGTGTTTTCTTCTTTTATGGCGCAGAGCTGTAGTGACTTTCGGTTTAAACGCTTTGCGCGGAAGATACAAACTCCGTGGAAAGGCATGGGGTGGGGCGTGGGATCACATAAACACTCAAGATTTCATAAACTACACAGTCTCAAAGGGTTACGCTATAGAGTCTTGGGAATTCGGTAACAGCAAACATTGTAAGAGTAGTCTTCTTTTACTCGATTTTGTTCTTAGCTTTCTTTGTTCTCTGTTTAGGAAATGAGCTGAGTGGAAGCGGGGTTGGTGCGAGCGTGAGCGCAGAGCTTTACGGAAAAGACTTGATTGTACTTAAAGATGTAATCAACAAAGTTTATAAAGATTCTCGGTTAGTCAAGCCTACACTTATAGCTCCTGGAGGTTTCTATGAACAACAATGGTACACCAAACTTCTTCAGATCTCCGGGCCCGGTGTTGTCGATGTCGTGACTCATCATATATACAATCTTGGTTCAGGTCTGGTTTGGTATAAAAGAATCAATTCAAATCAAAACCATTACTTACATTTCATTTCTGAGGAATCCGCTGTTTGAGTCTTGCAGGAAATGATCCCGCACTGGTGAAGAAGATAATGGATCCGACTTTCTTAAGCAAGGTATCAGAAACATTCAAAGACGTGAACCAGACGATTCAAGAACATGGACCGTGGGCTTCTCCTTGGGTTGGAGAATCCGGTGGAGCTTACAATAGTGGTGGCCGTCATGTTTCTGATACATTCATAGATAGCTTCTGGTAAAACAAACAAAAAAGAACCGATTTATTGATTTTTGCCATGGCATTCCTGTTACCACAAGGACAAACTTAAAGAAGCCTCTTTGGATTTAATCTTTCTTTACTCTTTAGGTATCTAGATCAGCTTGGAATGTCGTCGAGACACAACACTAAAGTTTACTGCAGACAGACTTTGGTTGGAGGGTTTTACGGCTTGCTCGAAAAGGAAACGTTTGTTCCAAATCCAGATTACTATAGGTGAGAGTCCCTGATCAAATCTGGACTCTTTAAGTTTTAGGTTTGATTGATCTTGAAATTTTATCTGAAAGAAATTTCCGTAAATCTTTTCTTTTTTTGGTCGGTACTCGGGACAGCGCGCTGTTGTGGCATCGTTTAATGGGAAAAGGGGTTCTTGCGGTTCATACAGATGGACCGCCACAGCTACGAGTTTACGCGCATTGTTCAAAAGGAAGAGTGAGTTACTCATCTCATCTTATATATCTTGGTTTTTGAATGTCATTTTTCGGTTAGAATTTGCTTTAAAAGCTTTGGTTTTTTCTTGGTTTTAGGCGGGTGTGACATTGCTTCTGATAAACCTAAGCAATCAATCAGATTTTACGGTTAGTGTCAGCAATGGCATACACGTGGTATTGAATGCGGAATCTAAGAAGAAGAAGTCATTGTTGGATACTTTGAAAAAACCATTCTCTTGGATTGGAAGCAAAGCTTCCGATGGATATTTGAACAGAGAAGAGTATCATCTAACACCAGAAAATGGTGAGTTGCAGAGCAAAACAATGATTTTGAATGGTAAACCGTTAAAACCGACGGCAACAGGGGATATCCCGAGCCTTGAACCGGTCCTCCGTGGTGTGAACTCTCCGGCTAATGTCTTGCCATTGTCCATGTCGTTCATTGTGTTGCCTAATTTTGATGCTTCTGCTTGTTCATGATGTTAATGGGTCTCTCTTTGCTTCTTGGGAAAAAAAATAAAAATAAAGAAAAGATGTAATTGTTTTGGTAATTGTATCTAGTGCTGGTGATAAATGATTAACATTTTATATAAGAAAATTTTTACTCATCTATTTGTTTTAATAGCCCAAAAAAAATTTCAAAACCAAAACCATGCATGAAACAGTTATGGTTGACATCTCAAACCAAACCAACCAAATCAACGGTTCAAAATATCACACAGTGTCTGAGACAGAACGAGGCATTGCAAGAAATATAACATGAAACAAGAATCAATTCTCAGAACTGGAAGAAGTGTCTCCATAGGATGAAGAACTCTCTCCACTGAGTTTCTTCCTCTCCTCATACGCCCATTCCAAGCCGTGACAGTAATGAACAGGCGGGTTGAATCTAGTGTCGGTTATATCATCGGGCAAGAAAGCGCCATTCTCCACAAGAAACTTGACAGCTTCTCTCTTCCGTTCTTTAGCTGCAGCATGAAGAGGAGTCCAGCCACAAGCACCCCAGGTTCTAGCTTCAATGTTGGCTCCACGTTCAAGAAGCAAGTCCATGACTTCGATGTGACCTCCTTCGGCTGCAAGGTGAAGAGGAGTCGCTCCTTTTGATTTAGGTCCACACGCTAGAGCGTTCACATCCGTTCCTTGGTCAAGCAGCTCTTTAACAGCTTTGAGATCGCCTTTTCGGGCTTTGATGTGAAGCTGAGTCCAGCCCCTGTCGTCTCTGTCACCACCCGTTTTCATGGACCGGCGTCTAAATGAGTTACGCCGGAAGGACAACGCAACCGGCTGCTCTTGGAGCATCTTCCAGATAAACCAGAACTAACTCGAATACACGGATTCGTAGATGAAAAGACTCGAAGGAGAATTCCTAAGGAAAACTTACTAGACAGGGAGATTCTAGGAGTCACTCAGATTTACATGATTTTGGCTACACAAGAATGTCTAAAGTAGGTACACTACTTGTGGCTAGAAATCATCAACCAATATCAACAGAATAAGTATTATGGAAATTTAGATGATTCAGTTGAAATGGATAAACTCAATCAAGGGGAATGATTCGCAATGCAGTAAGGGAAAGAGGGATTCAAACCAGGGCCAAAGACACGGAGATTTTGAGGGATCACAACTGGAGTCATAGACAGTGAAGAGAATACGAGCATCAAATTTAAAAGTTGAAATAGGAGCCTAATGGGTTTATAGGAACTAAGAGAAATCAGATAAAGCCTGGATCTATGGATAATGAGATCGAAGATAACATCGATTCCGAGTCAAATCACTCTGTCTCTGCGTGATTTCACCAGATCTGCCAACAAGACAAGGATTAAAAACCAAAATTAGTGATAAATCTCTCTGAAAGATCGCCAGAAATATTCTCAGAGATCAAAATTTAGTTCAAGTAGCGTACAATACCAAATACACTAACAAGACATAGTCTTTAGAATCGGTCGAGAGAATCTCAAGTAATGGAAAATTACAAACTCTGGAAAATGAAACAGTAAACTAAGAGCAATCCTAAAATGGGCTGAAAATCAAAATCACCCAATATTCAGCTAATAATTCTAGAGAAATAAAGAAAATAAGATGAAAGCTTGCTGATGAACCCAAACAACATAAATATGACCAAATCAATTTCACAGAAAGACGATAATCGAAATTCGTAAATCGAACTGAATGGGAGAAAGATAGAAACCTGTAGGCGTCGTAACTTAGCGCGGAGGAGAGAACAAATAAAGACGGTGAACCAAACACAGATATACAGATTTCTTCGTGACGGAGAATATAAATCGAATTAGGGTTTTCGCGGGTATAATCGCATTTCCAGATGAAGAAGAAGAAAGGCGTGTGAGACAAATTATCTGTTTTTGTTTGTTAGTTTGTTTGTTACTGTATTTCTGTGATTTACTTTCAAATCGAATATGCCACCTCATATAGCTTAAAAGATAGTTTCTTACATTGGGGCCTACAGTAAAAGGCCTAACTTTGGTCCAGATGCTTTTTTTTGAGCAAATGGCCCAAATATATTAAACTACATTTTTATCAAGTAAATGATACTTTTTTAGTTTTTTTGCTATGAAAAGTAAATGATACTTATAAACTAAAATTAGTCTATTACCAACCAGTGCCGGCTCAAAATTTTTAGGGGCCCCGGGCCAAAAAAAAATTTTGGATCCTAACCATTTTTCTATAAATTTTTTTTCTTATAAATTTATTTTTAATGTATTTTGTATCAAATAAATTTGTTATAAAAACAAAAATATACAAACAATTTTTTTTTCTTGGGCCTCTTTCTAATCTTATATTTAGTTTACTATATATTTTTTTTACAAAAAAAAAAAAAAATTTTAAAAAATGGCCCCTTAATTATTAGGGCACGGGACGGGGCCCGGGGCGGTCGCACCCATTGTCCCCCCCTTTGAGCCGGCCCTGTTACCAACTATTTTTATAAGAAAGAGATTTTTTATTTATTTTCTTTTCAATTTTTGATCTTCTTTTCCATTGTATATGGAGTAATTAATGTTGGCTAACATTTGGAGTAATAAGAATAGAGTAAAATCTATGTATATATTTATCTATATTATTAAAAGATATGCTAGGAAAGAAAGTAATAGAATGTATTCCTCCAATCAAATGCATGCACACATCATTTTGATTAAATTATGCAATAATTATTTCTAAACGCTAAAAGAACTACAAAAACCCCCAAAATGATTAAATTATATAAGAACCTCAGTTGATACTATAGAAGTAAGAAGAAAAACAGAGCAAATCAAGAAACAGAGTTGAAGTGCAGACACTCTTTTTTCTTCAAATGGATTCTGCTTCATCGGACGTAAAAATTGTGTCGGAATGCTTCGTTAAACCCAAAACCATCCCCGAAAAATGGAAAGAGCCATACCATTTGTCACCGTTAGATCTTGTGATGCTCTCTATGCATTACATCCAAATGGGTCTTCTCTTTCTCAAACCATCAATAATCTCTAAATCTGATGATGCAATCAAACCAAAAGCTTTCATGGAGACTTGGCTACAAAAGCTTAAAGACTCTCTAGCCGCAACCCTTGTCCATTTTTATCCGCTCGCTGGTCGCCTCTCAACTTCAAAAACCGATAATCCGAGATCCTACTCGGTGTTTGTGGATTGTAATGACAGTCCTGGGGCTGGATTCATCCATGCCAAATCGAATCTAAGTGTAGGAGATATTGTTGGATCCAAGTATGTTCCTTTGGTTGTTCAATCTTTCTTTGACCACCATAAAGCCGTGAGCCACGATGGTCACACCATGAGTCTCCTATCAGTAAAGGTACATTAATTCTTTCTTGTATATATAGATATCTCAAAATCGTATAATTCACTTAGCCTAAAAGTTTAGTCTAATTGGTTGTATCATTTCTTCTCCTATAATTTTTTTTGAGTTGGGTATAGTTGTAAAAACAAAACAAGTTTTGTCCACTCATTACTGGAACTAAGAGAATTTTGTACCACTAATTTGTAGATCTATGGAGTCTTATATCACGCAATTATATATGCATTATGAAATAGACTAAAGACATGCATCTTTTCAGGTAACAGAATTGGTAGACGGAGTGTTCGTAGGTTTGTCGTTGAATCACGCAATAGGAGATGGAAGTTCGTTATGGCAGTTGTTCAACTCTTTGTCGGAGATTTCCAATGCACAAGAAATCGATAACTTGCTTCTCAAGAATCCTCCAGTCCTTGCACGTTGGTTCCCTAAAGGGTACGGTCCTGTGTACAGCCTTCCTTTCACTCACTCTGAAGAATTCATCAGCAAATTTGAATCTCCGGTCTTGAAGGAAAGAATATTCCATTTCTCATCAGAAACGATACGTTCGTTAAAATCAAAGGCTAATCAAGAATGCGGAATAACAACAATCTCTTCTTTTCAAGCGCTAACTGCATTTATATGGAGATGCATCACGAGAGCAAGAAAATTACCTAACGATCAAGAAACTCGTTGCAGTTTCGCCGCTAACAATAGAGCAAAAATGGACCCACCATTGTCTTTGAGCTATTTTGGGAATTGCATTTCTGCTATAAGGTCGATGACCGTTACATCCGGTGAGCTACTAGAAAATGATTTTGGATGGGCTGCTTTGAAAATGCATCAAGCTGTAATTGGAAACACTAGTGAAGAGATCTCGGCGACGATAGAGGAATGGTTGAAATCATCTTTTGTTTTCCATTTAGAAACACTTTTGGGATCGATGGTTGTTCACATTGGAAGCTCACCAAGGTTTAAGATGTATGAATGCGAGTTTGGGATGGGAAAAGCGGTTGCGGTTAGAAGCGGTTATGGCGGTAAGTTTGATGGGAAGATATCAGCTTATGCAGGAAATGCAGGAGGAGGAAGCATAGATTTGGAAATATGTCTTGTTCCAGAGTTTATGGAAGCTTTGGAATCAGATCAAGAGTTCATGTCCCTTGTCTCTTCTTCTTTATGATCTTATTCATATATTCTCTCATCATATTTCTAGATAAATTGGGTTTGTTGGATTGAGTATTTCTGTTACTATTAAAATCCAGTCACAATTATGTTACTAGATTGTGTTATTCAATTGATCATAATTGTAAAATTTCGTTGAAAATATGCGGTTTTATTTATTTAAAAATTAATACAAACTAAAATTTAATGTTGCTCAAATAAAATAAAAGTAGATACTATACTATCAGCAATTCAGCATCTTAGAGCTGGCTCTGAGTCAACATGATAACATAAATATATTATTTCTCATGTACACACATTACTTTTTTTTTTTTTGTCATCATGTACACACGTTACTTTATGTGCTATATAGTATATAGATATGATGCTGATATCATTGATGATGATAGCTATCTATAATTTTTTTTATAAAAGGACAGTAAAAAATGCAAAAGAAGCAGATACAATAATTTTCTTGAAAAAATGGATTCTTCTACATCGGAAGTAAAGATTATCTCCGAGTGCTTTGTCAAACCCAAAACCATCCCTGAAAGATGGAAAGAGCCATACCATTTTTTACCACTCGATCATGCGATGCTCTCAGTTGATTACATCCAAAAGGGTCTTCTCTATCTCAAACCATCGTTTTCTGAATCTGACCATGTAGTCAAACCAAAAGACTTCATGGAGACTTTGCTGCAGAAGCTTAAAGATTCTCTAGCAACAACACTTGTCCATTTCTATCCTCTCGCGGGTCGCCTCTCGACTTCGACAACCGACAATGCAAGATCTCACTCAGTCTTTGTGGATTGTTATAACAGTCCTGGTGCTGGATTTATCCACGCTGAATCAGATCTAAGTGTATCAGACATCGTTGGGTCCAAATATGTTCCTTTGGTTGTTCACTCTTTTTTTGATCATCACAAAGCAGTGAATCGCGATGGTTACACCATGAGTCTCTTATCAATCAAGGTACATTTCTTCATTCTTGTATATAGATATCTCAAATTATCAACAGATTTGTAGTAATAAACAGTGAACTTCTTTTACAAAAGGTATGTAGTAGTATGTTTCTGTGTCATAACCCGGATTTATACGGTTGTACAGGTAACAGAATTGGTAGATGGAGTGTTCATAGGATTGTCTATGAATCATTCGATTGGAGATGGAAGTTCCTTCTGGCAGTTCTTCAACTCTTTGTCCGAGATCTTCAACTCACAAGAAGAAACCACTGGTAATAACAACAACAAATTGCTCTGTCTCAAGAATCCTCCAATCTTTCGTCAAGTGTCTGGTCCTACTTACAGCCTTCCCTTGAGTAGACCTGATGAGTCCATCAGCCATTTCGAAAATCCGGTCTTGAAGGAGAGAATGTTCCATTTCTCATCAGAAACAGTGAGATTGCTGAAGTTAAAGGCGAATCAAGAATGCGGAACAACAAAGATCTCTTCTTTTCAGTCCTTATCCGCATTTATATGGAGAAGCATCACAAGAGCAAGAAAATTAACAAATGATCAAGAAACCACTTGCAGGTTTGCTGCTGGCAATAGATCAAGAATGAATCCACCATTGCCGGAGAATCATTTTGGGGTTTACATATCTCTTGTGAAAACGACTACGGAAGTTGGTAATCTATTAGAAAATGAGTTTGGTTGGGCTGCTTTGAAACTGCATCAAGTTGTAACCGAACACACTGACGAAAAGATCTCTTCCGAAATAGATCGATGGTTGAAGTCTCCTTTACCGTTGCAAGCATATCGACTTTCCATTTCGAACTTTGTTCACATGGGAAGCTCTCCGAGGTTTAACAAGTACGGATGCGAGTTTGGAATGGGGAAAGCAGTGGCGGTTAGAAGCGGTTATGGCGGTAAGTATGACGGAAAGGTATCAGCTTATCCAGGAAGAGAAGGAGGAGCAAGCATAGATTTGGAAGTATGTCTACTTCCAGAGTTTATGGAAGCTTTGGAATCAGATCAAGAGTTCATATCTCTTGTCTCTTCTTCTTCTTCCTAATCCTATGCATAATTTCCAGAAACAAAACTCATGTTATTCCTTATTTCAAACTGAAGATTTGGAATCAAATGTTTCAACCACTGTCTCTGCTTGTTACTCTCACAGTATTCTGCAGTTGTTAAATAATGTTTCAACTTCAATAAGATCAGAACTAAAATATTGAAATTTATGTTTGACTTTAAGCAACAAATGATTCAGAAGAATGGAGAAGCTGACGCTTGGTTATGAACAGAGGTCTGGCTACTTTTACTTCCGGAGTAAACGGCGAGCCCGTTGGTTCGATTGGTTGACTCTGTAGTTAAGCTCCTCAACATCGTCTTGAAGATATGATCTTATTCATCATATATGCTCTCATCATATTTGTAGATTAATTGGGTTTATTGGATTGAGTATTTGTGTTGCTATTAAAATCCAGTCACAGTTTGATGATAATTGTAAAATTTTAGCTGAAATCATACTTGTCAGGCTTAATAATCTATATACCTGAAATGTGTAAGTCATTGAGTTGTATTCTTCCCATGTCAGTCCAGAGTCGGGATCTTCACGGTCTCTCAGAATTGCCTCATGTTCTTCCTGGTAAAGATGAAAAAACTTTTAATTTTTGGTATAATCAGATTATTTAGAGATAGACGTTTTAGGACTGAAGGGGTGGTCTGAGAGCAACTTGATAGCTACAGTTATAACTAGAGATGTTGTTTCAAAGCTGGCGAAAAGCAAGACAAACTTCAAGTCTAGTGCAATTTCTTCTGTCAGAATTGTCCCTTCTTTCTTAAGCTCTTCGATGACATAATCGAAGAAGTCACTTGGATTCTCACGCCTCTCCCGAAGCATATTCGTCAACATTGTCATCGCACTTTCCCTACCCTGCATTACCAAATCAAGCATGATCACTATATTAAAGAGAGTCACTGCTTTACAAGACACTTGGAATTGTGGCCAAGTAATAACCTTTTATTGCCATCAAATCCAGTTGAGGGATTAATAACCTCTTGAAAAATAAATATGGATTTGCCTGTCACAAGCTATTTCTAGATAAATTGGGTTTGTTGGATTGAGTATTTGTGTTGCTATTAAAATCCAGTCACAATTATGTTACTAGATTGTGTATTCAATTGATGATAATTGTCAAATTTTAGTTGGAACCATTTTTTTTTATTATTATTTAAAGATTAATACAGACTGGTTTAATGTTGTTCAATTATAATAAAGTAGATATTGTACTGTCAGCATATCAGAGCTGTCTCTGAGTCAACAGGATGAATTGAATATATTATCTTCCCATGTACACACATTATTTTACATGTGCTAATATAGCCCTATACTAAGAGTATCTATACTAATATAGATATGATGCTGATATCATTGATGATGATAGCTATATATTTTATTTACAAAAGGAGATAATAGGGAAGCGAAATACATTAGAAGATGCAAAAGAAGTAGATACAATTTTTTTCTTGAAAAAGATGGATTCTTCTTCATCGGAAGTAAAGATTATCTCCGAGTGCTTTGTCAAACCCGAAACCATCCCTGAAAGATGGAAAGAGCCATACCATTTATCACTATTCGATCATGCGATACTCTCAATTCATTACATCCAAAAGGGTCTTCTCTTTCTCAAACCATCATTTTCTGAATCAGACCATGTAGTCAAACCAAAAGACTTCATGGAGACTTTGCTGCAAAAGCTTAAAGATTCTCTAGCCACAACACTTGTCCATTTCTATCCGCTCGCGGGTCGCCTCTCGACTTCGACAACCGACAATGGAAGATCTTACTCAGTGTTTGTGGATTTTAATAATAGTCCTGGTGCTGGATTTATCCACGCTGAATCAGATCTAAGTGTATCAGACATTGTTGGGTCCAAATATGTTCCTGTGGTTGTTCAATCTTTTTTTGATCATCACAAAGCAGTGAATCGCGATGGTTACACCATGAGTCTCTTATCAATCAAGGTACATTTCTTCATTCTTGTATATAGATATCTCAAATTATCAACAGATTTGTAGTAATAAACAGTGAACTTCTTTTACAAAAGGTATGTAGTAGTATGTTTCTGTGTCATAACCCGGATCTATACAGGTAACAGAATTGGTAGATGGAGTGTTCATAGGATTGTCTATGAATCATTCGATTGGAGATGGAAGTTCCTTCTGGCAGTTCTTCAACTCTTTGTCGGAGATCTTCAATTCACAAGAAGAAACCACTGGTAATAACAACAACAAATTGCTCTGTCTCAAGAATCCTCCAATCTTTCGTCAAGTGTCTGGTCCTACTTACAGCCTTCCCTTCAGTAGACCTGATGAGTCCATCAGTCATTTCGAAACTCCGGTCCTGAAGGAGAGAATGTTCCATTTCTCATCAGAAACCGTGAGATTGCTGAAGTTAAAGGCGAATCAAGAATGCGGAACAACAGAGATCTCTTCTTTTCAGTCCTTAACCGCATTTATATGGAGAAGCATCACAAGAGCAAGAAAATTAACAAATGATCAAGAAAGCACTTGCAGGTTTGCTGCTGGCAATAGATCAAGAATGAATCCACCATTGCCGAAGAATTACTTTGGGGTCTACATCTCTCTTGCGAAAACGACTACGAAAGTTGGTAATCTGTTGGAGAATGATTTTGGATGGGCTGCTTTGAGACTGCATCAAGCTGTAACCGAACACACTGGCGAAAAGATCTCTTCCGAAATGGATCGATTCTTGAAGTCTCCTGGTTTGAAATTAGATGGATTTTTCAGTCTGAACGTTGTTCACATGGGAAGCTCTCCGAGGTTTAACAAGTACGGATGCGAGTTTGGGATGGGGAAAGCGGTGGCGGTTAGAAGCGGTTATGGCGGCAAGTATGAGGGGAAGGTATCAGCTTATCCAGGAAGAGAAGGAGGAGCAAGCATAGATTTGGAAGTATGTCTACTTCCAGAGTTTATGGAAGCTTTGGAATCAGATCAAGAGTTCATATCTCTTGTCTCTTCTTCTTCTTCCTAATCCTATGCATAATTTCCAGAAACAAAACTCATGTTATTCCTTATTTCAAACTGAAGATTTGGAATCAAATGTTTCAACCACTGTCTCTGCTTGTTACTCTCACAGTATTCTGCAGTTGTTAAATAATGTTTCAACTTCAATAAGATCAGAACTAAAATATTGAAATTTATGTTTGACTTTAAGCAACAAATGATTCAGAAGAATGGAGAAGCTGACGCTTGGTTATGAACAGAGGTCTGGCTACTTTTACTTCCGGAGTAAACGGCGAGCCCGTTGGTTCGATTGGTTGACTCTGTAGTTAAGCTCCTCAACATCGTCTTGAAGGTGATCCAGCGCATGGTTTTGCCTGCGATTTCCATTTTAAAACCAGTTTTTCAAGGAAGAAACGAGAAAACTCTAAGAGAATGTATATAGAGAGAGTTGATAGAAGAAATGAGAGAAAACCTTTCGATTTCAGATCCCATATCAACCGCCATGTTCTTCAGTTCACCGAGTAGATCACTTAGATTTGAAAGGCCTTCATCCTGCTTTGCTTTCTCCATCTGTTAAACACAGCACAATTCTTAGAATCTTGGTAAACAAAAACGAAAAGTTTTGCAACCCCCAAAGGTAAAAAGGGAGAGAATCCGAACCTCTACTTTATGATAAGCATCAGCGGATTCAGGGAGCGGTTCACGGGTTGTTGATTGTGGTTTGCGTAGATGGTTAAGTCCCAGCTTTTCCCTAGTCTCCAAGTGGTTAACTCTTCTTTTGGGGGGATCACCTGCTCAGAAAAAAATGATGAGTTAGATAAAAGTAATAAGCAAAGAGTCAGTCCTTAGAAGTGATCAGCAAGAGAAGAGTAAACCTTTAGTTATAACAGGACCAACTATGGAACGAGTCTTCTTTGGCTTCCAAGTCCTTGAAAAAATGCCTCCGAGGCTTCCAAGAAGCTTCTCACCCTGAAACCAAACACAAAACATACAATAAGGATCATCCCAAAAAGAGCTGCTTGATTACTGGTTTTAAAATCACAAGACTCCTCTCTTTTCGTATCTCACCCGACTGAGATCACGATCGATGTCAACCGCCTTTTGGTGTGTCCTTGTGATTTGCTCGCCTTGCTCATTCAACATGACGAGAGTTCTATTAGCATCAGATCTGATCTCTTCAGCTACTTTCAAACACCCTTGTACGGTTTTGGTAGTTTCTTCAGACTTGTATACAGAGTAGCTCTCAAGTTCCTGAACCGTCTGGTTCTCCTTCTCCACACCTCCTGAATCACGGAAATCATTCCTGTACCGACTCTTTGCATCCAAGGGCTTCAAGGATGAAGTGAAGCTTTTCTCAACCTCCTTAGCATCATCATCATCATCATCATCATCATCATCAAATGGATTCAAGCTGAAATTCTTAGCAGCCATGGAAGGTTGAGGGAAAAATCTTGTTTGATCCAAACCTAAAAAATTCTCCTACACAAATCCAAAACTAAGATTGCTGTGATTCTAAATCGAAATTTAACAGAAGATACTAAACTTTCAAATTCATCAAAAGCAAGAACATGATCATAAGATCCAACTTCCAACAATCAAGTAGATTCGCAGACCTAAATAAACTCTAATTATTGAAAGAAACGAGCACGATAAATTTGGTGTTATATCTTTTGATCAACTATCAATCACAAATCCATTGATGATTACCAGAAAATTTCGCAAAAGAAATTCTCGAATAAGTTAAGGGAAATTAGTATCTTCTCTTCATCAAAACAACAACACAATCGCACCACAAACCTAGAATATCTCGAATAACGGGAAAAGAAAGACATAGAATGATCAGAAATCGAGAACAGTGTGCAAAAGAAAGCAAGTAGTGGTGGCTTACCTGGATGTGTGAATAGAGCCCAGAAAGGAGGAAGATGGAGAAGATTCAAGTTCCCAGAAAGAAAGCTGAATGTGTATAGAGAAAGAGGATTTAACGCGGAGAAGAAGACAATCACTAATTCGAAATTTCGAGTCCGTTAGAGGGAAGGAAACTGGTGAGAAACTTTAGCAAAATAATAATCCTGAATATTCAAAAAATATTTTTTCTTTTCAAAAACACACAAAAAGACAAAATTAAATTAACTAATACTCAGATTTTCTTTTCTTCCTTTTTCCCCTAGATATTAAATTTTCTTGTAGAAAACAACTATAAACTCTAACAAGAGTAATAAGCTGACGCTAAGAAAAATTAAAACTTTGGGGATAGGTGTACAATTACAGAATTGTAAAAAATATAATTTACAATATGTGAGTTATTACTTATTATTCATCTGGATCTTGCGCTAAACCAATGATACCTTTGAACGACTTTATTTCTAAGTTCCAAACAATTATGTACACTCAAAAGAAAAAACATCAATCTCTATTAGCTAAATTCTTAACCCAAACCTCTTTTGCTTGCGTCTCTCTAGCCACTTCAAGTCTCTGGATTTCTGACCACCGTACAATTTGATGTGTTATAAGGATCCTGACTACATCACCAGCCAAACACGCAATCCGTCTTTCAGTTACTCGAGCAGTTGCTATGGGCACTTTCAACGGAAAATCCATGGATGCGAGACTCAGAGATGTGAAGATAGGTGAATTGGATATAGCTAAACATCAAAGCTCCAGACTTTTCATGACCCAGGAAGAGGCAGCCTTTCAGCGGAAGAGGGCTTGTTTGTCTCTCTCTTGATCTTAACAACAGAGGAAAGAAAAGAACGGTTAGATTCCTTCCGGGTTTTAGACATAGAATATTCCATTTTTGTATTACAAAAAAGTAGTACCTGTGCTTCTAGCTCTGCTATTCTCTGTAATGATGCTTGTTCTATGCACACACGGCGACTGCGTTCCTCATCTAGCAAACATGTCATCTTATACCTTAATTCAGCCATTTCTTGCGTAAGGTCTTCTGCATCTTCCTTCGCCTTCAGTTTTTCCTGTTTCAGTTCATCCTGCACATACCAACAATCGCAGGTAAACTAGTTGGACCATGATCTTTTCTATAATGGTACAGAACGAAGGAAATAGGGTTCTTCAGTTTGTCAAAAGTACTTTGAGTTGATTCATAAGATCTTCCTGCTGCTGTATCTGTTTCGCCATACCCTCCATTTTATCAATCCAATTTACATCCCCAGACATTTCTAGTTTCTTGATGATTGCATCAAAACATTGGCTGTGAGACACAAAACCAACATCATCAGGAACGAGGATAGCTCAATTTGATGACAAGATAAATAAGTCTTATGCTGGAACTTACCGAACTTCATTGGACACTGGAAGCACGTGGCTCAATTCAGCGAAGAAACGCCCTGCATTTAGAGGCTGTTTATCTTCACTTTCTAACCGTTCTTTAGTACTTTGAAATAAATCTTTGATACTCTTTTCATAGACAGTTACTCTCTCCCTCAGCTCTTCGTTTTGCTTCTCGATGTACTTGACATTCTCTTGTGCCTTTTGAGACTGAAACTGGGACTCTTCGATTATTCCTTTTAATTGATCTTTTTCTTGGATGCTTTCTTCTTGGATTTTCATTGCATCAAAGAGTGCTTGCTCCAGTGCTGTTATATCAAGCTTCATGCTTTCTATTTCGCACAAGGACTCTAATGTTAAGGATGAGATGGTCTCCTCCAGTTTCTCTACAGAAATAGAGGAATACTGTAGCTCTGATTCTTTGCCCTCGAGTTCTTGCAACAACAACAAATGCTCGGACTTAGACATACACAACTCCTCTCTTAAACAATTAACTTCTTCTTCCAAATTCCTTGATTCAGCCAATTTGAATTCAAGATCGTGCAGATGTTTATTGAGATAATTCACTTCCTTGCTTCTGAAAATTAGTTGATCTCGCAAGTAATCTACAAAGCAAAGATTGATATATGCTGAGACTTACTAGTTCAGAAAAATCTGAATTGCTTGACATAAATAGACATTACCAATTTCTTTATAGCAATTCAACAACTCTTTCTCCATTGTCTGAATTCTTGCCGTGTCTTCTAAGCGAGATTTCGATAATGACTTCGTGTGGAGTTCCAACTTCTGTGGTAAAGAGAAGATTAATGTCCGAAAACTAAACCAAAGGAATGAGAGATACCCTGAATTGCTTATATCAGATAAGGAGCATATACTCTGACTAGTTCGATACTGTGAGGCTGCGATTCTCTCAGCATGTCCTTCTCTTTCCTCAGCTGCCAATAACAAATCAAAAAGCACAAATCAACTTCATCAATCTAAAACTGCTATATACTGATTATAAAAGTCCAAATTTCATCCAGATAAGTATATAACATGCAAAGTGTTTACCTCTCTGCGTCTTGTCCCAATCTGCAGAAGGTCTTCAACATCAAACAAATTATCGCCGTCACTTCTTGAACTACATGCGGAGCTACTGCTTCCCGAGAAACTTCCGGAGCAACTCGACATTTAAAGACAGAAATTAGCACTGCCAAGGCAACGAATCATTAGCAATAGGAAACACTTGTCATTTTTTGTTTAGGATATTGAAAACCACTTCAACAGCTAAATGAGAAACTAGAGAAACATCAACTTCACAGGTCCAATTAATCGCTAAATTAGATGAAGGCCTCGACGCTTCTACTCGATTCCTTTGACGTAATTGGGGGAAACAAAAATTCATACCACTAGATATAGCCAATTTCAACAACGAAGGATAAAATTGCAACCACAAAAGCGAACACGAGGATAAAATTGATGAGCGTACACACGAATACAAGCGCAGGAGACGTTTACCTTCGAATCGCAATTCCTCTCTGAGATAATTCCGACGGCGAATTTGATCGGAGAAATGATTTTTGAATTTGATGTCCTCCAATTTTTTTAATTCGTCTCTCGGTTTCTTCGAAACGATGCTAGGACCAGATGAGTAAATATGACCCTCCCTGCTTTGTTTAAAAACTGAGAACCGGGTCGAGTCGGGTCTAATTCGAGTCGGGTCGGGTCGACATTTTTTTCCCAAAACTGATAATTATTTCGGATTTGTGTATACAGAATTAGAGAGTGGGATTAGTTAGCAAATCTAGTAATGGCGGTCGCAATACCTCAAGCTACTTCTCTTGCGAGGCTCGTCTTCTTCACCAAACCAATCCGAGGAGGAAGCTTCACTGTACTACCTAGAAATCGGAAACCCATCTTGGTCTTCTCTCTCCAGACTCAGTTGTCTTCTCCGTTATCCACTAAAGGTGAGCAGCAGCAAAAACTCTCCTTCACCATCAACTACCTTATCGACTCATGTGGATTATCTCCAGATTGCGCCAATTTAGCCGCTCGTAAACTCTTGCTAGATTCTCCAGAACGACCCGACACAGTTCTAAACCTTCTCCGTGACCATGGATTCACCACAGCTCAAATCTCTACTCTCGTCAAGAAACGACCCGTTCTCTTATTAGCCAATGCTGAATCAGTCCTCCTTCCCAAACTCAGATTCTTCCATTCAATCGGCGTCTCAAAATCGTTACTTGCTCGAACCTTAGCTTCTGATCCAACCATTTTAACCAGATCTCTTGTCAATCAGCTTATCCCTTCTTACAATTTCCTCAAAAGCGTTCTTGATTCCGACGAGAAGATCGTGGCGGCGTTGCGCCGGACCACCTGGGTTTTTTTAGAGGATCACACCAAGAATTTAGTCCCAAACGTCAATTTCATGGCGGAGATTGGTGTTCCTGAGAAATGCATTAAGCTTCTCCTCACGCATTTTCCTGAAGCTGTGATGCAAAAGAACCACGAGTTTCAAGCAATCGCTAAGCAAGCTCAAGATATGGGATTCAATCCTCAAAAATCAACCTTTGTGCTGGCTATTCACGCCCTTTCAGGGAAAGGAAACAAATCCATATGGGACAAATGTTTCGAGGTTTACCAGAGATGGGGATGGACTGAAGATGATATTATGTGCGCGTTCAAGAAGCATCCGCATTGTATGATGTTGTCTGAGAGGAAGATCAATAGAACCATGGAGTTTCTTGTGAAAGAGATGAACTTGGCGCCTAGATCGATCGCACAGTGTCCTGTTGTACTCTTCTTTAGCCTTGAGAAGAGGATTATCCCGAGGTGTTCGGTCACTAAGGTGTTGGTATCAAAAGGGCTTGTCAAGGAAGATTGGAGCTTGACGTCATTGTTGGTTCCTGTAGAGAAAGTGTTCTTGGAGAAGCTCGTGATCAAGTACGAAGAGGAGTTGCCTGAGTTGATGGATGTGTATCGAGGATGCACCAAACTCTGAGCTTTTTGTTTTGAGTTTCGACTATTTCAATTGTCACTCAGATGCTGAGACATGAAATCTATTTGTAAAAAGAGTTTAGTGTAATCCAATTTTGGTGGTAAAAAGAATCTACTAATCTTTCGGTTTATCTTACATTATAAATTTTAGTTGTTAAGATGATTAAAATGTAACGCAAACTCACAATTAAGATATCATGAATGATCAAAAGCAAAGCAAGCCCAAAATGAGTTTTAGAGACAGAGCAGTAGGAGACTTGACCCAACAAAGAAAAAAGACAGAACAAAAGAAGACACTTGACTCGAGTGTAGGATCGTCTCCTCAGTATAAGGGCAAAAGGCAAGAATCGCTTTGCCTATATGTATTGTATACACGCACACACAGATACATATATACACACATACACGCCTTCATATATATATATGTACGTACATGCGTGAATGTGTATGTGTTCATAAGAATTTGAGAGTCACAATAACAGAGATTCTAAATCTTGCAGAAATGAGATAGAGAGAGACTTTTACAACAATATTCTTACACGAAAGGATGATCCTCATTCACCAATCTGACCTGCCAAAAAAGGAATCTTTTTTTATCAGTGAAGAATAATACATAGGGACTAATACCAAATCTATGTATATTCTTAATGAACTTACGACATAAGGAGATGTGACGACAGTTTTCATTTATCAACGCCTACATCAAGTCCTTTAGAGCCCATCATCACATTTGAATCGATTTGCTTATCAAATTTCTTCTTTCTCCTCTCTTCAAATTCTTGGTATCCTTCCATCTATTCAAATATGCATATATAACGTTATGTCATAAAATAACTTGAAAAAGTGTTGTTCAAGGTTATTGACTTACCAGCTGAAACTGATCAATGGAAATGGGATTGTTATGCAAAGAAAGATTTTGCAGACTCTTGCAATGTATCAGCAATCCATCTGGAATCTGGAAGACCATAAATGTTGCAGATTTCACAGAAAGAAGACAGTAATTCAATAAACCGGAAAAAGAAAATAAAAGGGTGAAGAGACAAATCACACTTCAATTAGTCTACCTGGTTCACTTGATTGTTGTCTAAGCAAAGCGACTTTAACTGAATCAGATTGCAGAGTGATGCCGGAAGCTCTTCAACAACGTTATCTGCAAGGCTATCCCAAATCACGATTAAGCTTGGGAGAAGAAAGAACCACAATGGAAAGTCAACAACAAAATTTCATAGAAACACACAAAATTTGTTTCCCAAATTTCTTTTGATGTTTCTAAATCACTAGACAAACAAATCAGGATTTAACGGAAACGGAATCTAAACAACGAAACTAGAAACATACCATTAGCCTGTACTTCTTCTAAAGAAGCACAGCTCCCTAATGATTCTGGAAGGGATTTCAATCTGTTATTTGAGACATTCAACAGCACTAGCTGCATTTGATAAGAAAAAGCTAATTAATTATTTCAGGCGATCCTTCAACTATGCTTTGGTAAATGAAGTCACTTACATTGCGCAGACTACCAATGGTATCGGGCAAGTATATGAGCATATTTCTTGAGATTGATAGTTGCTCAAGCCTTACCAACTGACCCACTGGAAAAATAAAAAACAAATGAATATAACCATAACAAAGATTTAAATTGTTTTAAAATAGAAGAAAAAAAAGTATAGTTAAAAATAAAGAGAATTCTTCTTACATTCATCAGGCAAACAGCTGATGCGGTTTCCATCAAGCATCAGAACTTTGAGAGACTGAAGTTTCCCTAGATTCCCCGGAAGGCGCTCAACTAGATTATCAGCTATTAACTGCCAAAATTCAGCATGATAGGAAAGAGTCAAAATCCACAGCAGGTACCAACAAGCATTCAATTGAATTGCAATCATAGCTAGAACAAATTCGCCAGATAAGATGAAATCTGCAGATAATGTACAGAGAGGCAGAGTTTT
Source organism: Erysimum cheiranthoides (assembly GCA_011420285.2). Taxonomy (NCBI): domain Eukaryota; kingdom Viridiplantae; phylum Streptophyta; class Magnoliopsida; order Brassicales; family Brassicaceae; genus Erysimum; species Erysimum cheiranthoides. The sequence continues at coordinate 19,160,204 of CM022178.2, read as the reverse complement.
CTCACCAAACGCTGCATATTAATTAACTTGCTGATTTCTCCGGGAACATCAGCTGCATTAAATGGTCAAATACAAAGTCCTTCAACTACTACTATATGACACATCGATGAAGAAAGAAATCAAAATGAAGCAGAAACCAAACCGATCTTATTGTGTGTTAGATCAAGTGTTCGCACTGCTCTCTCCATTCCAATCACTTCATCAGGAAATGTCTGCCCAACAAAACCAAAACAAGACAAGGGATAATAAGCCAATCCAGAGTAAAAATCCCCAAACGAAACCCTAAACCAAATTCATATGCTGCATTTATGACCCAACCAATAAAGTTTTGTGCTTTTTGTCTAATCATATACCCTCCCAAATCATTAATCTGTTTGGCTCTCTAAGCAACACAAACAAGAGACCACAACGCACATAGAAACATCTCAACAATTTCATTAGAATACAAAAAGGTTTATCAATCAATTCCATATATCCTTGGACTGTATCTTACTTTCAATTTGGAGTCGCGCAGACCAACAATGCCGGTGGATCGCCACCGCGAGATCCGATTAGCCTTTGAACCTCCAGCTGTATTGCTCGCGCAACACCCCATTTTTGTGCTTCCGATTCTTCGCCGATCGTCGCAGTAGATTGGATTAAAAAAAAAAGTATATAGATGATTTTATAATGAGAAAAACTCGAAACCCAGAAAGCGTCAAAGGAATCTGATTTGCAAAAGATATCGCTTTTTGGGTTAAAATTTTACGAATTTGGTTTAGGTTTAGGTGAGGGTCAAGGTCTCTCTCGCGGGTTAATATATAAAGAAGCCAAATTGGTCTCCAAAAATAAAATTATAAATTGGAAAGTAAAAAAACCCTAAATTTGATACAAATGCGTTAGCTATGGAAACTCCAAGATCGGTAAATGACGGAAAACAAAAAATCAGCAGAGACACTTTTATCGATCCTCGCCGATTTCAATCCCCAAGACTCATATTTTCGAGTTCATGTTTCCTCGAATTCAACTACAGATTGTGTTTTGGTATTGGTGAATTCACTCTCCCATTAAGTTGCAATTGTCAAATCGTGAGTAAAATTAGTTACCAAATACTCAATTTTGAAGAACCTTAATTTGTTGTCTTCTGACCTTTATGAATACTGATGTATGAGCCAAACATTGACAAGAAAAGTTGTCTTCAGTTAGAGGGAAAGTTTCAAAGCTTTATTACAAGAAACCTCGTTTTTCTTTTTAATCATTAACCCCTTCCTCAAGTAACTGCAGAGATGTACAATGGCATGGTCGGATGATTTTAGTTTTCCACTATTTTTCCCATTCTATTTCTTTTGATAAACCTTTTCGTATAAGATTCGAACCACACATTAATTTACACAAATTCAGACCATACCCGACAAACCAATCTGATATGAAGCCAAAATGTGTACTCTATGTTGGATAGTATTTTTTTCTCTTGGATATCAGGAACTCAGCTCATAATTTCAGAGGCGTTATGAGTGGAAAACAATTAGAAGAATGAAAAACTTCTAGAAAAGTCACAAATGAAGAACAAGCTTCATCTAAATATACATACATGATTCTTCTAAATAATTATATTGATTTATAAAAAGAACCCATTATAAAAAATATAAGAAAAAGATAGGTAATTTAACAAGCTTGGAATCAGTGTCATTCATGCCACCATGACTCATAACACTACACTATGAGAACAGCCAAAAATCTTGGAACCAGCATCCATTTTTTGGTTCCTTTTTCTTTTTTTCCTAATTCTTCCACACAGAACCCGCTTTTATCATTCAACGGATTCGATCTCGAAGACTATCTAACATCCTTTCGTTAGACAAAGGTACGAGACATGTAACTACACATATATTTGTAAATATTCTGGTAAGACATTAACTAACCAGTGATGGTTGATTGATTGCTGAAGAGGGAAGATTTCGTCTTGTCTTTTTTTTTTTTTTTCTTAAGTTAGCCGTAGAGCCATTTCTTGAAGCAGAGCTCGTTTCTGTGAAGCGTTTATCACTTGATTGGTTTCTGCATTCTCTAAAACATCTGTGATTATAGCTGCTGCGTGACCCAGTGGCTCCTCTGCGGCTCTCTTAAGCATGAAAGCCTGTTACAAGTGAAGGTAAGTGAGAAAACAAAAATCAGTTTAACAAAAAATGGTTCAAGCTTTTAGAGGTGTAGAAGAAAAAACAAAAGACCACAGACTTTTACAATCTAGTGCAACTTTTTTTGTCAGTAGAAAACTCGGTTCGAATCTAGAATCTTAGTGAGGGAAATAGAGTGAAGAACCTGGCCATGGTGCGATATGGTTAAAGTACATGGTTGCTGAGACCAAGGTTCTCCATCAATTTGCACAGGTAACGGCGCACAAAGCTGTATCTTGACTGATTGTCCCTGAGCTAGCCTCCTCGCACGAGACAACCCGACCTGAAGAAAACAAAATCAATTGATCTTAGTTTTCAGGTTACCGGTCAAATGTGTCTACAAATGATAGAATGCAAAAATAACCTGAAGCTTCCCAAGGTGCCATGTTCCAGATATACTCACGACTTCTACTATCTTGTCATGCATAGATTGTGGATCAAAGTTTTCATATGTTTCATCTTCGTTCTGCCATAAATCCACCCCTCCCATGTAACTTCCAATGTTCGCAACAAGTATTCCCTCCGCATCCTTCAGAGATTTAGCATAGAAAAGTTAGAGCCTTAATTATCATGCAGGTTTTTCCTGTAAGGTATCTGTGACTCACCTCAGGAACCTCCATGTCGACACCATCCACCTCAACTCGAACTTGCCAAGGGAAATCTTCGAATGTTCTGTCCATTATACTCCTTGCACCTTCTCTGGCATAGAGGACTTTATTCATAAACTGCACATGGAGACCAATCAAATATTAGTTTCAATGGACTGAGGATTAAGAATGCAGCTTAAATACAATATATGCCAATTAAATCATAATTATGAAAGGTATAAATTCAGTTTTCCTGAGGTTACCTGGCTATAAAATCTCTCTGGGTTCTCCTCCCGTAGATTGTGAATCTCAAGGGCGACCTTCGCATCACACCCAACCCCTGTTAAGATTTGCAAAGTTAGCAAAAAAATATAGGCTATGGGTTTCAGGAGATCAGTCAAATCATTTACAAGGATCTAAAATAGACAATGGGAATGGTTCAAACTAAACCTGAAGCATGAAATTCTTAAAGGAGTATACCATTATACAGTTATAATAATATAGAATTCAAATGCAAAGTGCCATGTTAATTGCAAATAACTTTAACCCAGAGAGAAGTCCTCCTAAGAGTAGTATGTACGAGAAAAAAGTAGCAAACAGAACTAAAGGAACTGGAATCAGATAGGTTGACTACAAATGAAGCAGCCCCACTACTTCAAAGGCTAGCAGCCTAGCAACCTCGCAAATAATGAAATAATATCAAAAGCAAAGCTTTAAAGCTTTGCACCTAGAGGTTTTTAATTTAACTCACCTATATAGTTGTTCATATATTTTGGCGGCTGGAGTTGCTTTCCTTGTTGATTCAGAATCGAGACTTTCCAACGATCAAGGACAGTGACTGCAGCATGCTCTATGTTTTGTAATACTGTACATAAGCCTCCTTGTCTCTCAACAGAACCTAAACCACCACCCCAATTTAATACTCGGGCTAGATCATTCCCGGTTCCAGCAGGCAGGATAGCAACAGCAGGAGGAGAGACAAAATTCTGTTTCTCTATGGCATCTAATACCCAACCAGCAGTACCATCTCCACCACAAACAAGAACTCTAAAGTGAGGAACCTTCCTGAAGAGGAAAAGTCCCACTTCTGGTCCCTGCACTGAACTCAATTCACATACCTGCATGAAACGGCTCCATCAATAAACTTAAAGACAACAGATTAAGAAAATGCATTGAAAACGTACACAGATATAAGCCTGTGACGAGTTTTCAAGGCAGCATACTCTACCTGCACGGGATTTAGAAGAAGATGAAGTCGTTGACGAAGGGAATCACCTTGTTGAGCACCACTCTTTTTGTTAATAAAAACCAATAATGGTCTTGCATCTGAAGGCAAATCAGCTATCTCATACTTAAGTTTTGACCTTAGTGCCTGATATTCATCCTTCTGACCAAAAGACCCGCTTCTTTTAACACTGGGCTTCTTTTCCAACTTGACATTGCTGTCACTGTCCCCGTGAGAGGAACCCCCATTCATAATGCTTATAGAATTTTCCAGCGCGGCATGGGAGCCATTAACAGTTGGACCTGTATCAGCCGAACTTTCTGTCGATTCATCGCAATTGCTACCACTATTACCTGTGTCAGCTGAAGTTTCATTAGCTTGCTTGTATTTTTTACTTTGACTCCTGATACTGGCACGGACGGTTGATGCAAGTTCGTTTGCACCATGCGTGATTGAGCTCAGAAATCCTCCGGAGGGATTCCGTGTCAATTCCTTAACGTGGAGAGGGCACAAAATTAACCTTCTGAGCGGGCCTAAATCACAAATGTCACCTGTTTCATTTGACATATTACTGTGACAGTCAACATGCACAAGACGTTGACACCACAAGCAGCACCATATTGGAGAACCCCCAAGAAAGGAGCTACTACATGGCTCGTCACAGTAGCTACAAAACGAGGAGTCATCAGGCTGATCAGCCCCTTCTGTCCACCGCACTGCCCACTGGTGCACCACATGCTCATATCCAATCATGGAGACACACTTGCAATCTTTCGGCGCACTTGAGGAACAGTTAAAATGGGCTGCTGCTCCACAGATTGTGCACCTGTGGAAAAAACTTTCTGAAGCTACAATTGCCTGAGATGGCGACATCGATTTCAAGCATACACAACAGTTCAAGTTCTTCGCGCGAGATATAGGGTCAACTTCCCAGCTATGTGGTGCGACAGGAGTCTTATGTTGTGCCTTTGGATTTTTCTTTGACCTGGCTATGGCTTTTGTCCAACTTAAGTTGATATTTCTTCGCCATTGAAAAGCTGTGTACGCAATGGTCAAAATACCAACAAGGGCAGCAACAAAACAAGAGAACATTAAACCGCTAGACTCAACCGTTTCAAGTGGATTCTTGTTGTTCCAACTAGGAAAGAACATCCCCAGTTCCCCATCGTCCTCCATGTATCTACGTTGCAACTCTACAAGGGTGACAATCAGAAGCCCCAAAAGATTCTTGTCTTGGTCAGGTCCAGACACAGGTCACCAAAAAGTCTTCTTGAAACTCCAAATCCTCATCAATCATCATCCATTAAACCTGGATACTGTACAAGCTATGTCTGTGACTACAATCACACTTCAACTAAAGAAAACAAACTCTTCTGCCCTGTCCAGAAGAAAAGTACCTGTCATCCAACCATGTTAAAAACAATCGTTTTCATAAGAGAAAAAAAAAACATTTCATCACAGTTTTTCACAAATCACTAAGGGCCTGAACAATGTAAACAGACAAAATAATACTAGTAGAAATATAAATGGTTGATCATTCCCTTTGCTCAGATTCAAACTATAATTGAATTTGACTCAGATTCAGACTTCAATCGAACATCCCACATTACTATAAGAGAGAAACAAACCTCTGAGCTTGCATTTGAAAATTAAAAAAAAAAAACTCGAGCTCAAGTGAAAAATAAACTCAGATCACAAAATTCCAAAATGTCCCATAAAAAAAAGGAAAGGCATAAACTATATAGCTTTCTCTCTGTCCACGAAGATCCAATGGAAATCAAGAGATTGTAATCTAGAACATAATAAAAAAAATGACAGGAAACCCTAACCTTCAGAAACAAGAGAGAAGACGCGATGATCAACTAAAAACCCTAGAGATCGAGCAAGCGATGCGAAAAGTGAAACAAGGAGAGAAAACCACAATCGAACGAACCAAGCAACGAAGCTTTTTACTCCACCGAAATTTCCCCAAATCCAAAATTTATTTGAAAAAGCAGATGCTGTTGTTGAGTTTTTATATATATAAAATCTCTGTTTGATTTATTCGCTCGGACTATATATATATATGATTTTCTCCTGATCTATATATTTAAGAATTAAAAAGGTTATGAGAAGTATTTATGAAAGAGAAAGATTCTGGGCGAAAAAGAGGGTTAATCTATCGTATCCGTTTTACACGGCTGGGCCACGTTGGACAGATGAATCTCGAGTTTCGGATAGCCACGTGGCCAAACATTTTTTTGTCGGCAAAGGGCCCGGCCCATTACTTTTATGACACGATTCGGAATTTGTTCAGCGTGTACGACATTGACCCACTTCAAACAGAAGAAAACAAATAGAATTATTCTTTTGTTATTTATAAATAAATTAGATTAAAGTCCAAATCCTGGTTTTTGTCATCCAAATGTTTAGATTGTATGGTATGTCACTTAAGCTTTGTAAATGGCTAAAATACCTAGGCAAATAGATATATGTATTTTAGAGAATTACCCTATTTAAATTTGATGTGACTGTGATGTTGATTTAGCAAGTTGAAAAAAATTGTTGATGTGTAAATTAAAAAAAAATGTTGATGTGTAAGAGCATCCGCAATGGTAAAATAGGGTGGGTGTGTGTTAGTGGGATTTTATTATTAAAATAATGTAAGAGTTGAAGTTTAGAAACATGGTGTTACAAGCATCCGCAATGATAAAATAGGGTGGGTGTGTGTCAGTGTGATTTTATTATTAAAATAATGTAAAATAATTGAAGAAACATTTATTTTTAAATTAAAAATACAATTTTAATTTTAAACATAAAAACAACCAAACATAAACTTAAAACACACAAACATTTTATTATTTTAATACAAAATTAAAAAACTTTAATTTTCCAAGACAAGAGAGAGAAAAAACCAAACCCTTCTTTTTTTTTTCCCCCCAAAATAATAAAACAATTTTAAGAAAATCCAAAAAACATAACCAACAAGACAATGACACATGTCCTTGCAACCGAGTGTAACTTAACACCCGTTTCTCGCCTAAAAAGTCATTGTTCTCTTATTTTCAATTTCTTTATTCGTTACACCCGGTGAGAAAGTGCGCTGCTGCCCATGGTCTAAGTTGGCATGATTTTTAACCCTTATGTTTAATATTGAATTTAATGGATTGATAAAAATATATATATATAAATGAAAAATATGTGTGCAAAAGTATATATTAGAAAACTATTAGTATTGAATACAAATTGCAAACACCTATTAATCAAATTCTTATAATTTGTTTGTGGTAAATGTATACTAAATATTTTGTCCAAGTAATCCAACAAGCCCCGTCCCTACAGCATCAGCATCAGCATCAGCATCAGCAGGGCTCGACGAATTCCTTTTGCGGCATGGGTCTTAATTCTTAAAAGTGTATGTCGCTTTTCGATCTTCTAGCTCAAACCTTGGAGCAAGCCTGTGTTACTCGACCTCGAGCGATTTAGTCCACTAAAGTCAAGTTCAACTATACAACACTCAAACATGTGTAAGCCTTTTAACAAAAAAAAAACACCTTTTTTACCAAAAAAAAAAAAAAAAAAAACACCTAAACGTGTGTTTTCGATGATCATACACACGTTGTATCACTTGGTACAACGTTACCCATCCATTGCTATTTAAAATTTATGATTTGAATTTTAGGGTAAAACTTATAATCAAACCTGAAATTTATGATCGAACTTATTAATTAGTTTCTAGAATTGAAAAAGAAATTACAAATATGTCTTTATTAGTTGGATAGGTAACGTATGCAATCTAACCGATGATGGTTTCATGACTCTTTTTGAGTTTTTTCATCGCTCTATTATTATTTGATTCAATATGGAATATTATGTCATCACAATCGACACGACTATATCATATTTTGACGCACAAGTTATAAACCAAAATTTAGGTAAGAAACCGTATAAACACGATTTAGTCATTTGTATATGTTTTCAAAGCTCAATTTGCATGTATATTGCGATACTTTCTTTCGATATTATTTATATATCTATATATAGATTAATATTCTTATATCGACCATATTTTTTTTTGATTAATCTTTTAAGACCATATTTTTAATAGAAAACAGATACGAGGACTTGTAAAAACAAGTACGTGAATTTTTAAAAAGGGTCTAAGTAATTGTGTGCGATATGAACTCTACAGTTTCGATTGCTAATGCACAGACGTTTGAACAAATCCTGTTATATCTTGTTTGAGTTTTGACTTTTGACGACCGTTTGTTATTACAAAAATGTCATTATCTAAGTCTTAAACTTTAAATGTCCCTTCAAAAACGGACACTTCGAGTACAGCTATATCATCACTAAAGATTTGGCAAATCTAGCATATGCATAGATTTGGTAAATTTGTACTGAATCAGAGTGTTCCATTTCAATCCCTAAAAGGCTACCCAGAAAAAAAAAAAAAAAAACCAGTCAGTTTTTAAGCCAACAAAAAAAGTAATCAATTATTTTAGTCACATCGCCGAAGCTTAGCTTGATCAACGTAATGTACAGAGATTCACGAATCTCGAGGTTGGAACGAAGCTAAAGTAAAAAAACAACAAATCGGACGGTTAACATTTTACTGACAAAACGAAATTATGAAGCGCGAGTAGACACTAGTCTTCGGATCTTCTAGCTTCTTATTATCAAATCTTTTTATCATAGAAAAAATATATATATACCAAAACCATTCCTTCTCTCCACAAGTATAACACCTCCAATGGCTTCTCCCGATGTTTCAGCTCCGGCGAACAAGGAAGTCGCCGTCGTAGCCAGGCCAAACCCAACCGCACTTCCTAACAATCCTTCTCTTCATAATTACTACTTCTCGGCGCCACCACTGATTTACTTCATCTCCGACAGTAATCTTCTTCCTCCTCCATCTATATGGGTGTATTACCCTCTGTGCTATATTCACCCTAACCCTAATCGGTATGAGTTAAGACAAGAACTTCCTCCTCTTTACACTCCAAGCCCTAGCCAAGAGCTGACTCTTCCACCGACTAGTGGTACAAGGGTTTTTGGCCGGAGAAGTTACGGACGAGGTAAGAAGGTGACATTGGGTGCAAGGATTAAGCCTGAAGTTGAATCCAACGGCGATCACATCACAACCGTCATGCTTCGCAACATCCCGAATCGATACACGTTCGTATTTATAAAATTTAATATTGTAGTCTATGTAAATCCTTCGTACACAAGTAGTTTATATGTTAGTTTTTGTACAAGGTGTGATTTAATTTAATTTTTAGTTGCGGTGATGTTATGATGAGGCATATATTGAAGCTTATTATGATTACAATATTTGCAGGAGAGAGATGATGATTGACTACATGGATAAGCACTGTGAAGTAGCAAACAAAAATGAGAAAGATGAAAAGTTTCCAAATTCAGCCTACGATTTCCTATATCTTCCAATTGATTTCAGGTTTTTATTGTTATCAACTTTATCATTATTCGTTCATCTTTGTTATATAAGTATATATATACGCGCTTAAGAAAGAGGAACAACCAAAAGATGGTTTACAAATCTTGGAAATGATAAGCGATGATAATCATTGAATATCTGCATGATGTAACAACTTGCAGGTTTTTTTTTTTTGCTTGAATGTATTTGTAATATAACAATGTCAATATGTATATATATATATATATATATATATATATATAACAATCTCACTATTCAACATAATTATATATATATATATATAACAATCTCACTATTCAACATAATATTTTTACTAGATCATAAAATTAACTAAATGAATGGTATATACTTATAAATTGAATAGGACTAAAATGAACAAAGGGTATGCTTTCGTGAACTTCACAAATGCAAAAGCAGTGTCGAAGTTTAAGGCTGCTTGCAACAAGAAGCCATGGTGTCATTTCTACTCAAAGAAAGAACTTGAGATTACTTCTGCTAGGATTCAGGCTAGTCTCTACTCCCGCTACATATATACACATACCTGTATATATATTATCTTACATCAATCTTTATTGGAACACGTGTAGGGCAAAGATAGGCTGGTGAGTCGTTTCCAGCAAATGACATACCCGGCTGAAGCGTACAGTGCGGTATGTTTCAGCCCAGCTCGCAGCGGAGGGAAGAATAAAGTTCAAACCACAATGGTCGGTAAATGCACCGAACCAATGAGCTCGGTTTAGTCTTTTCATATATTATGCTATATATATTTAGGATTATGAATAATCGAAGTGTTGTGATGGTGAACATGGAACTAGCTAGGATAGAAAAGAAAAAACTCAGACACCGAACCAAATCCAAGTAAAACTCTGAAATCTTTAGTTTAGGATTTGGTTTTTGATGTGTGTGAGTCTTGACTTTTTATTAGTGTTATGTTTAAGGGTTTACTTTCCACCAAAAAAAAAAAAATGTTAAGGGTTTACCTGTTTCTCTGATCTCTCTATCTTGTTGAACTGTTGACGTTCGTATATATAATATTTATATGGTTTTCTCTGTTGTTTAATTTCTTTGTGTGTGTTAACGATTATTTTGATTTTCAGAAATTTAGTTGGATATTTGTTTTGTGAAAATCGAATCATACGTCACTCGAGCTATGGAAGAAGACAAATAGATATTTTTTGGTTTTTGCAATTAATTTTCTAAAGAAATAAGCTACAAACTCTTATCTTGGAAGGTGATCGCATGATAAAAACAAACACAACACCGAAAATTAGGACTTCTTTTTTGTCAACGGTGGATATTTGAGATATTATGTACTGTACACTGAACTGTTTTGATCTAATCAATCGTATAAAAAACCTAATGTAGACCCTAGCTAGCTATTCTGCCATTTCGTTTCAACATTCCAATATTTATTGAGCCGAAACCGTCATTGTTGGCTTGGGTGACGATAGAAAAGACTTTAACAAAAATCTTCGTTTCTTGGAGAATGGAGCGAGAAGTGACATAGATGTACATTGTGGGGTCTCTACAAATAATGACCAAAAAGGTTTCTGTGTTCTCCTATATTCTTTCTCTAGTAGTGTGACTGAAAAGGTTATTGTTTTTCTCATTCGTTTTTTTTCCTCTCTTTTCCACTTTATTGTTTCTTATTACCCCTTACCATTTTTCAATACTCTTCAACAATAATTTCTTCAGTTTGACGAACTCGTATGGCGAGATATCTTAACCGTTCTTCACGTCGCCATTGTGTTTATCTCTCTGCTATGGCGCCGGCGAGCTATTGGGCGCGGAGTCAGAGGAATTAAGAGAATTTAAGCAATTATGGATTTGACAAAGTTCCTGGCCCATATTATGGCCCGCTATGCGAAATTTGACTTTTTTTTCAAAATATCGTTGACGTTTTTTTTTTTTTTTATTTAAATCAAAATCAAATATTTACAGTTTTTCTCTTAATTGTGTGAAATATAACAATAAGAAACAATCTCACGAGATAATGTTAAAAGAAGATTTTTCTTGTGCCTTACGAGATAAATCAGTGAAAGTGATAACAAAAATCTATAAAAGTCTTATGAGAAAATGTTTTTGTTATTAACTTATTCAAAAGTGTGTTAAAGGCAATAAGAACTTAGAACTTTAAAAATGTACGAGTCTAGTTATCTCTAATTTGGTATATATAAGTGTTACTCCCAGTTAATCTAAACCTTTGAGTAGTACTGTTTTTTTTTTTTTTTTTTGGACAGCTTTGAGTAGTACTGTCTACTCAATTATGTTGGAATGAACCCGTACGCTGTCGTATTGACGTTTAGGTGGGTTTGGTTATAATGATCTTGTCACTGGCCCATACTACAACAACTCTCGTCTAAACCCTCTGACTTGGAAAGAGAGTTTTTTCTGTGATCCACGAGCCATTTGCTTTGTACCCGAGCCTCAGCTTTGCTTCCGGACCCGAACCTCGGTTTTGCTCCTGCGCCCGCCGTTGAAAAATTTGCCACTTGCTATCGATCACTTTATCTCTCTCAATCTCTCTCTTCTCCTGGTTTCGTTGCTTCTTGGATTCGAAAACCCTAACGTATTCTTAGAAATCGAGGTGGAAGAAGAAAGCTTTTCATGCTTCAATTTCTTCTACTGCTAGACTTGATACAATTGTAAGTTCACATCTCTTCTTCCCTTTGTGGAAACCCTAATTTTTTTATTATGTCATAAAAATGAAATGATTTATACCCAATTCTTCGAGCGTGTCGGTAGAATTGAAGTTAAATGAGGTTCATTTCTGGGTTATGGTAATGGTCATGTTAACCAGAGCTTCGATTTGGGGCGAAATTGTGTCGTGGCAAATTTGATCTCTAGGTGGGTTCGCGAGATTTTCAAGAAATTCTGTAAATTTTCTCAATTAGCTTAACTTTTAGCTGTCGAAAAAGGGTTTGTAGTGGTGAAATGCGACTTCAGCTGGTTTTTGTATAAGGATCTTGCTGACATTTACTGCAAATGAGCCCTCGAGTTTACTGGATAAGGTGCATTTGAGTGTCTTATATAGTTTCAGAAGTTGATTTGAGCTTAGGCTTTGGCTTAGTGGTCCTTAAACGTCAGTGTACGGTTTTTCAATTAAGGAAACAAGGCTTATTATATAACCTGGAGGGTGTTGCATCGATTCTCGAGTTCAAAGTCACAATTATCTTGCACGGATGGTTTTGTTTCCTATTGGCAGAAACGACGTTTGTCGTAGCTTTCTTCCGATCCAATAGTATCTTCTGTTTCTGTTTCACTTTATGGGTTCAACTTTTAATTTGCAATGTCTGTTTTGTTTGTTTTGCAGGGAAATCTATGAGTATTCAGAGCATGTCAGTTGGAGGTAGCTCATGAATTCTGGGGGAAGAGGTGTTTAAATGTTCCCTGTTTTTTATACTCAATTCGAAATTTTGATCAAAGGAGGCTCAATCTTGAACTCGTTTCTGTTTCTTTTTGAAGTCCAGATATTAAAAAAATAATTTATAGGAGCTGAATCTATGCCTGGAAACGAATATGGGGAGAAGATCCACAATTTCTTTGGACAGGAAGGCCTATCCCAAGACCAGCATCAGTCTCAGGTTGTTGATGGAAGCTGGTCCAGTTTTAATAATGGCCTAGTCGGCAACCAGAGGCAGATAGACCCATCTCTCATTGCCAATCTAAAGACTTATAACACACAACAACCTGGTATGGATTTTATCACCTTATGACAGGAAATTCCACAACTCATACTCATTCATAGCTACAAATATTGTTAGCTTTTAAACGTATCTCTCTTTCTTATTCCAGTTGATCCTGGGAGAAGTCAATCTTCAAATTCACAACATGATTTGAATTTTACTCAGCAGCCTATAAGGTCCGAGTTCTCGAGAAGTTTATTGCAAGAACACCAGCAACTCACAAATGGTTACATGCATGGGAACCTTGGGTTGCAGACAATGCCGAATGGGGCAAATTTTTCGGGAGTGAATGTTGAATCTAGTAGGGATAGGTTATCAGCGAGAGGATTGACTCCAGAACTTCATAAAATTCCTATGAGGTATGAGATGGGAGAATCTCCGGTTAATTATGATTTCTTTGGTGGTCAACAGCAATTAAACACACAGCTCCCTGGCATGCTCCAGCCTTTGCCAAGGCAGCAGATGACATTCAATGATATGCAACTACTAAAGCAGCAAGTTATGGTTAAGCAAATGCATGAATATCAAATGCAACAACAACTTCAAAAGCAACAGCTAGAGGCTAGGCAGCTCAACTCTTTGAATTCAAATACAGTCAATGGAAGCCGATCAAGTGATAATCAATCACATCCTTTGATTAATGGCATCCCTCTTCAGGATGCGTCTAGTAATTGTTGGCAGCCTGATCTTACGACAGGAAATACAAACTGGATGCATCGTGGCATATCGTCAGCTGTTCAAGGTTCATCCAGTGGGCTCATGATTACCCCTGAGCACGGGCAGACAAACTTATTGGCACAACAATTTGAACCTTCCTTGTACGGTATGCCTGTTAGTGGGACAAATGAACCTCAAAATGCCTTTTCTTCCGTTCAGATGAACAGGTTAGCTGCGCAGCATGGTTCTGCAAACAGGAGTTCCTCTCTCACCAATCAGCCAACTTCATTTCTGAATCAAGGTGGTGTACAGGATAGTCATATGCTCCCTAGATCAACATACCAGGAGAAAGTGTTGTTCTCCCATACATCAGTTCCAGTTTCAAATAATAGGCCCAATTTTGAAAATTTCCAGCAAGATGATTCCCGCGAGAGGAACATTTCAGTGCAGGAGAAATATGGTCAGATGGAGGGTTCTAATCCATCAGAAAAATCATTTATGAAAGTGCCTGAAAATATAACTCCATTGCAGAAGTCGACAACATTAGATCCAACCGAAGAGAAGATTTTATTTGGTTCGGATGACAATTTGTGGGATGCATTTGGAAGCAGCACTGATATGAGCTTGACAGCAAATCTTATGTCCAGTAGTTCTGACCTTTATGATGCATGCCCCTCTTTGCAAAGTGGGAGTTGGAGTGCTCTTATGCAATCTGCTGTAGCAGAAACATCCAGCGATGACGCAGGCGTACATGGATGGGCTAACGACAATACTGGCCCACATGTGAATTCTCATACTGGTAGTAGAGCCCATCATTTGGGTGTCAAGGCTTCAAATGCTAGTGAGAGATTCCACAGTGATTTCACTCGGGCAACTGTTCAACATTTTCCTGGCAAGGGAAATAATGTTTCAGATCATGGCCTGTTGGAGAAGCCAATGGCTCAACTTAGTCAAATGGCTGGAAATATATTTCATTCTTCAAGTTCTGGGATTGATGAACATAATAATTCTTGTTCTGTTCGAAAGAATGATGGCATTGAAGATAGATTTGGTATCTGGAAGGCTGCTTCTAATCCAAATTTAGCTGCTCTGATTGAACAGAAGAATCATTTCACACAAAATTCACAAATGCGAAGGGCAAACTATGGATTTGGCATTGCCGGTGCAGGAAACGATACTAGTGCTTCTAGGGATGTCCAGGGGAATATTCAACAACATTTGGATAATAACTCTGTGGAGAAGGCTAACCCTCAGCTGAAATCTAGAGACGGCAGTCAGATTCTTGAGTCTTATGCGAGTAATAATGCTGGATCAACTGAAGTGGCTAATGCCCGTGATTTTTCTATGTTGCCTGGTGGAAAAGACACACAATCTGGTCATGTCGGTAGTAGGCCATCGATAAGTCGCAAATTTCAGTATCATCCCATGGGTAATATTGATGTCACTAATGCGTCATGTCAAGAAAAAGTTTCTCATTTGCCACCCACGTTGGAGCAGGTTTCTGTAGGAAACCAAGGGTATTTTGGGCAGTCAAAGTCTTTTGGTCAGGCGTCTATGAACATGCGAATTGACAGGGTAAATTTTTATCCTTTGGTTTTAATTATGTGGTGTTTTAGAAATCTGAATCCCTCTGAACATTCTTTTGGCTTCTTTATGGTAGGGACATGTTTCACAAAACGACTTGAATTGCACAAATGAGGCTTTTAATGGCATGGGTTCAGAAAATTCACCTAGTACATCTGCTTCAGCTGACAGAAGTGTTGATAGGTGTAATCAAGTGAAGAGTGCTTCGTCAAGGTACTCGTTCTTTGGATTGAAAAAGTTCTTTTTATTATGTTTGTTTAAATTATTCTCTCTTTGAACGCGTTAGTGAAGTTATTTAGCTAGTGTGACCTTTTTATAGATAGTTTGTCAAGTAACTCACAGTTAAACTCTATGTTCTCATCACTTTTCATCAAAATGTAATTTCTCACTGGTCATCAAGTAGCTCTTATTCCCCAATTGGTTGCAATTCGTGCTTTGCAGTTGCCTTTCTGAAACTTTTCGCTGTGCAGGCAGACTATGCTTGAGCTTCTTCACAAGGTGGACCAGTCGCCGAAAAATTCCTCTGAAACAAATGTTTCTGGGATTCCGGAAGCAAATACCTCTGCAGAGTATGGTGGTCAATTTCGGCATAGTCAGTCATCTGCTTCTCAGGGGTTTAGTCTACAGTTGGCACCTCCATCTCAACTAGCTCCCTCACCTGATAACGTGCAGTTTTCCCGGAATTCTTTGCAGCCATTGAATACATTTCATACTGCTCCTGAAAAGATAGGAACTAGTCAGTCAAGGTTTGCTCCGTGGGCATCTAACCAATCTTTCCCTCAGCAATCCACTCATCAAGGACCATTTCCTAGCATCCTAGGAGAATCCAATATGACCTCTGGTTTCCCTTATTCCAGAGGGTATCACCAAAATCAACAGACGCCTGTTGCTACCCGAAAATCAGCTGCTAATTATTCAGTCAATTCATCATCTGAGTTGTCTACCCCTGAAGTGAAAGAAAGAGATGAATGTAGTGACTTTGATCAACGTGGACATTCTGCACAAACACCTTCCCTGCTAAATCCTACAACCCACAACAAAAAAGGAGATTCAACTGAAGGATTACCTATGTTGTCTGCTTCTCAGCCTCTGGTTGCATCCAGCTCACCTCAGCAAAGTTCCTCTTCTGGTATGA
Source organism: Erysimum cheiranthoides (assembly GCA_011420285.2). Classification (NCBI taxonomy): domain Eukaryota; kingdom Viridiplantae; phylum Streptophyta; class Magnoliopsida; order Brassicales; family Brassicaceae; genus Erysimum; species Erysimum cheiranthoides. The sequence continues at coordinate 19,143,743 of CM022178.2, read as the reverse complement.
TGTCCGACTCACCAGCCGGTATTTCAGCACCGCAACATCGGTTTTGGAACCAGCCATCTATTAATCCTCAGCCAGATATTTTACGGCCTCATCCATTACCCAGCAACAACAAAGCAGTTAGCTTCTCAATGCAGGAGAAGACGAATCAGTTATCCTCCCAAAATGGAGGAGATGTGTCATTAAGTGGGAGGGACTTGGGGAATATGCATGAGGTACAGGGTAAAGATATGGGTGCAAAACAAACATCTGATGTTGCTTCGATGTTCTCCAAAATGGTGCAGAGCAATCATCAATCCTTTGATCGCTCTCTTCCTTCAAACAACCTTCCAAAGGATAGCTTACGTCACAATGAACAAATGGCTGGAAGTGGGGAGGGCGATGCACCCAAGATGACTGTGAAAAGAGTTGAGAATAGTGCTATTGATCCTCAAAAGGTAGCTCCCAAAGGGGAGCAACAGTCACCTTCGAGATCTGATGGTTTAGTTAAAGATGGATTGAAACACAAGGAATCAGCGAACCACATACCGCATTTTGGCCAAACTGTTTCTCAGAGTTTCTCTACTAAAAATCATTCAGCCTCGGCTGGAGTAGATCATCAACAAATCAGTCCTCAGATGGCTCCATCCTGGTATAATAAATATGGGACATTCAAGAATGGACTGGTGCAACCCATGACTGATGCAGGGAGATTCACCCCCTTGAAGATAGGAGAACAATATTCTAATGTTGGGAGTTCGGTTGGTGGTACACATTCTGTTCAATCATCAAAGCAGTTTAATATGCAGCAAATGTCAGGCTGTGCACCAGGAGCAGAGACTCCCTCGTCTGAGTCATTGCTCCATAGTGATACTGACCAGCTTCTAAAGGTTGATAACCCGAAGAAGCGCAAAACCGCCACATCAGAACTTCTATCTTGGAATAAAGAAGTCATGCAGGATCCCCAGAGGCTTAAGATGCTCAGGTGTGTGACTTATGAGCACTAATATTCCTAATTTGTTACATATCCATTACCGTATTAAATATTCACAATCTTTACAGTGAGGCCGAGGTTAATTGGGCCAGAGCAACTAATCGATTTGCTGAAAAAGTAAGTTTCCTCATTACGTGTTTTCTCGCTGCTCTTTGTACAATGTTGTTGAATACGCTGATGGCTTATGTTCTTACAGGTGGAATTTGAGACTTTACTTGAGGATGGCCCACCGATCAGATCAAAGAAAAGGCTTATATATACAACGCAACTCATGCAACAACTATTTAGCCCGCCTCCGGCTAGGGTGATATCTTTGGTTGCTAGCTCAAATTATGAGTTTGTTGCATATACTGCTGCAAGAGCTGTACTAGGAGATGCATGTAGCTCCAGTTGTACCGACAGGAGTGAGCACTTTTCGCCCCCGAACAATTCAAACCTGTAAGGATGTTTATCCCTTAAATGCTGGAGATTTTCCAAAGCTCGAGGTTGTGTTTGACACGAACCAATCCACTCTTGTGTAGGTTGTCTGAGAGAACGAAAACTGAAAAAATCAGTGACCAGTACATCTCCAAAGCAGCTGAAGATTTCATTAGTAGAACACGGAAATTAGAGACAGACTTTGCGGGGTAAAACCTGTAGCTCTCTCTTGTAATTGATTCCAGTCTGAAATAAGTACTCAATTTGGCTGGCTTTATCTTATAAACATCTGGTTCTTCTTGCAGACTAGAAACTGGAACTACAATTCCAGACTTGAGAGTTGAAGTCCAGGATCTAGAGAAGTTTGCAGTGATCAATCGTTTCGCGAAGTTCCACCCACCTTCCTCATCTATGGACCGGACCGTGAATTCACTTAGGTTAAACCCACAAAGATATGTTACCATAGCTCCAATGCCTCAGAATATTCCAGACAGGGTACAATGTCTCTCTCTCTAACTATTGATGGATCCATATAATACACTTTTTGGCCAATCTTCCCCATTCATTGCTTTCACATGTCTCTTTCCCCAAATCTTTCTATTTTTGGGTGGGTATGAGTTAGTTGGTCGGAATCCTGAGAACAGTGAAGGCCTCCATTGTCAAAAAGCCGGAGATTTTCTACTAAATATGTAGCATTACTGTATTCATCATCACAAATATTGTAAGTTAAATCCTTTTGTATACTTTAGTAAAAAAATATTGCTCAGAACAGTAACCCCACTTGGTTATAACAACTATGGTCTTCAGTAACAAAATATATCAATAAGTGGCGCAATTTTGTTTACACACAGCTAAGATTCTGAAGACCTCTCTTAAGTCATTGAGTACTTGTCGAATCAGTCGTGTTTTAAAGTCATTGAAACTTAACTAGACGTTGCACTTGGGAACAGCTTCCGTGGTTTAGAAGGTGATTCTAATTTCTTCCCCGACCAATGCTAATATCTCATCCACCCTGTGACAAATACGTGACACGGGTTCATTAGAATCCACTCTGTGCCCAGAAGAGCAGAACTCGGGAATGACAATAGTGAAATTGTTAATATCTTTACCTATGAGTGTCAATGTTTACCTCTGCAAGCCAAGTTGTCAAGTAAATCTGTAGAACGAGAAAAACTATTAAAAAGTTTTACGATAAAGTGTTAACTGAAGCTTTTTCTTGTGTCAATCAAATCTCACATACCTGCAAAATTTCTGCAGTTGGCTGGTTGCTATGTGATATAGAAGAAATACCGAGATTATTTTCTTTCACTCTGGGGAGAAGTGGCTCAGATACATCCATGGAATATAAAGAAGATTTGGTGAGATCATCAAATTCCCCATGGTAAAGCTCATCTGACCAACAACTATTGTTGACGGGCTGAGGAACTTCAGAGCTTAAAGAGATGAGTTCCATTATGAGCAATCTCTGTAAATTTGAAGAAAAAATCAGACGCTAATCTAGAGCCTAAGATATTTGCAGAAAGAGTTTAGGAGGAGAGTAATACCTTTAGCATTACTTCCCGTTTGAACATCTCCACAAGCTCGTTAGCCATCTTCTCTGTGATCAAACCAACATTCCAAGTACCAAGCTTTAGAGGTAACAACATAAAAGGAGAATCAAGTCATCAATAACTATTGCATTTTTGCCTTTGGATCTTACCAAAATCAGAGACATTCCAAAAATTAAACACAGGGATGCCACCGCAATCTCCAGCATCACTTGAGTCTTCCTTAGAGGCAGAGAACTGTATAAGTGACCCGCTACTCGGCTTCATATAACATCTCAGAGATGTACTTGCATTCACCATCTCAACAACAACAGCTACCTGTAATTTTTTTCAACAGATTTGTTTACAAATTCCAAATTACAAGAAAATGTTTTTCCCAATTCACAAGATTGAGATTCATGTGTCACACTCACCATTTCCTTGTAGGACGATAAAAGCTTGATTCGATAGGAACTCTGAACATAGAAAGACTCAAATATGTGAATTAAAAACAGAGAGACCGGCAAGAATGAGAATGAATACAAGACAAAAAAGAGTATTGAAATGCAAATTTGAACCTGTTGCTTAAAGAGCTTCTTCAAAGCTTTCTTCTTGATATCAAACATGTCACTCAACACACCAAGCTCCATCATTGGCATATACCTATTGCCATGGAAATACATAGTAGTAAAAATCAATCTTTTTATTCAAAAAAAACTCAAATTAGGAACATCAAGCACCATTTCAAATTCCAAAACGATTGCATATACGAATTAGGAGTGCATACTTTTGGGAGAGATACGAATTGACGAGCGAAGTAGCGTGAGATCTTCCGGCAGAACAAGCAACGATCCACTGTTGCCGACAATTCGACAGTTTTGACCATTGGTTCCTAAGATTACGCTGAGCAGCTGGTCTCCATAGCCTCATCGATGATGATAAACTCGCCGGAGATGGAGATGAAGAAGCTAGCGATCGCGAATAAGACGCCGGAGACGAAGACACAGGCGGCGGAAACTGCGAGATGCTCATCGTATAGGAAACGAGATTCTTGAGCTGAAATGATGAGAAACTCCGAAACTCTATTACGTCGCCGGAATTTGAACGTCGTAAAGACGCCGGCGATTATTTATTTTCTATTTTCTTTCCCTCCCGACTTAGGGCTTATGAAGAAATACCAAAGGGTTACAATTGTAAATTTCTCAAGCTTTTATACATATTTAATTTTAATTGTAATTAGCATTTATCTAATTAGCTATATGAGGAATCAATCTCCCGTCTAAGAACAATTTTGAGAGTAGATCAGATTTTACCACCATCGGAATTTTTAGAGAGAGAGAGAGAGAGAGAGGATGTCTCACAGTCACGGGAACGCTTCGTCGGCGAATGATCCACGGCAACCATCGGCGGCGAAACCTTACACTCCTCGTCCTGTTGCACCGGAAGATCTTCCCGTTGACTACTCCGGATTCATTGCCGTTATCCTCGGCGTCTCCGGCGTTATGTTCAGGGTAAATCTCATCTCTGTCTCTTCTCATCGTTGCTCTGTTAAAAGCCAATTCAATCGTAGAACCTCGTACTCCGCTTGTTTATGCTTCTGATTTGGTGAGTTAGATCGTCGGATTTTGTAGGTTCACTCTAGGATTCATCAACAGCAATCTGTAGCTCGTTGGTTCAGTTTTTCTGATTTTCGACACTGGATCTTTCCAAACACGCTTGTGATTTTTGAATGTTGAGTTGATATGTAGCTTACTTTCCCAATCGGCCAGATTCAAAACTGATATTATATAATATTAGATCTTGTTAATATTTTGAGGTCACAGTGGAAGTGGATAAAAGATCAAATGTTCTCTTTACTTTGTACATTTTGTTTCATAGATGAAACTGAGAAAAACTATTCCATCCTCATTTGTCTTTTGTGGTCTCAGTACAAGATTTGCTCATGGCTTGCAATTATCTTCTGTGCACAATCTCTCGCCAACATGAGGAACTTGGAGAATGATTTGAAGCAGATCTCCATGGCTATGATGTATGTTCCTTCTCACTCATTTTTTTATCATTAACTAAGAGAGCCACTTCCTGTTAAGATCCTTGAGTTCGAAGAAGATAGAACTGAGTTGATGGATGATCATATGCTTTTTAAGTTTATCTCTTTGGACGCAAAGGATGATGATTAATCCTAGAGATTGTTTTTACTCGCAGTTGTTGTTGATTTTGACTCAGTTTTGCTTGTATTAAAACAGGTTTGCTATAATGGGATTGGTCACAAACTACTTAGGGCCTAATAGACCCGCCACAAAGAAATAATCATGAAGTTTAGAGGGTAACTAGGTACTCTGCTTTTTGATGACATCTTTTATCAACCTTGTTTGGTTCTTGCTTCTGCACTTTCAAGTTACAAATTTTATGAAAAGATTGCGCCATGAAGCTAGTGTTTTGTTTTGGTGTAACTTTTGTGTACGATTCTCTAGAACCCTGAGCTCGTGTTCATTTGTAGGGCTCAAAGATTCTCAATCCAGATGCAAAGAATCTGATATCCGACTTTTTTTTCTTTTGATCTCCCTGATTTTGACCGGGTTAAGAAACCGGTAGACTAAATTAGGATCATAGTTGATACAGATCGGACGGTCATATAATTGGGATTCTCACTACAAACCGGTGTTGAAATTCTTACCACAAATATTACTTGTTATTATTTTTAAACATAAATGTTAAGCATGACTTAATTATTTGATAACTAGTTTTGGACACAAGCTCTCAAACAATCGGTGACTGGTAAATGTGGTCTTGTACATTTTTGGGAAAACCAAGACACAGATGCCAGATTTTCAATTTTCATTCAACGAATTTTGATGACTTCTTGTTCTACTTTTGGTTGCAATTGAAATCAATGTTTCATTTTATACTGAGTGTAAGCTAATGCACGATGCGTCGATGCCAAGTGAATCTGAGTAAAGGATCTTACAAATGTGAATTGATCCATTTAATTTCGTCACATAGTCTAGGATTTACCTCGTCTTTAGTTTTTAGTTTCTAAATCTCTTATATGACGTTTATTCAGAACAATAGCCTTGTCATATTAACTTGTGTTCTTAAACTTCCTTCTCAAATGTTTAATCACAACTTGTCATTGCTAAATGATGACTATGGTGTGAAAACTTGAATGATCATGTCGACTTGGCTTCCAGAGGTAAACAGTGGCACTCATAGGAAAGATAAGAGTCACCTTCTAACACTCTGAATTCTACTACAAAGCACTCAATGCTCAGAGCGACATCTTTACAATCTTAGCTGTGTGAAATACAAGTACTGTCACTGAGGTGTTACCTTGTGGGATTTCTATTATGGGCAATTTTCCTTTACTAAGTATACAAAAGGATTTAACTTACAATATTCGTTATGATGCATACAGTAATGCTACATGTCTAGTACGAAATCTCCGGCCTCTTGACTATGGAGGCCTTCACTGTTCTCATGATTCCGACCAACTAACTCGTACCCACCCATACATAGACCGATATTGGGGACGATTGGCCAAAAAAAAACTGAATTATATGGACTCATGAATAGTTAGAAAGAAAGACATTGTACCCTGTCTGGAATATGCTGAGGCATTGGAGCTATGGTAACATATCTTTGTGGGTTTAACCTAAGGGAACTCCTGGTCCGGTCCATAGATGAGGATGATTGATGGAAACTCGCAAAACGATTGATCACAGCAAACCTCTCTAGATCCTGAACTTCCACTCTCAAGTCTGTAATTGTAGTTCCATTTTCTAGTCTGCGAGAAGAACCAGATGTTCATGAGATCAAGCTAAGCAAAAATGAGATGTTCATGGGATCAAGCAAGCAAGATGAATATCCATTCAAAACTGGAATTAATTACAAGAAAGAGCAATGGTTTTTACCCTGCAAAGTCAGTCTCTAGTTTTCGGGTTCTACTTATAAAATCTTTAGCAGCTTCCGAGATGTACTGGTCACTGATTTTGTCAGTTTTCGTTCTCTCAGACAACCTACACAAGAATGCATGCATCGGTTCATGTCAATACCCAACCTCGAACTCTAGATATCCTCCAGCATTTTCAGGTATAAACAAAAAGTATCCTTACGGGTTGGAATTGTTCGGGGGCAAAAAACGCTCACTCCTGTCAGTACAAGCATCTCCTAGTGCAGCTCTTGCAGCAGTATATACAACAAACTCATAATTTGAGTTAGCAACTAAAGATATCACCCTATCAGGAAGGGGGTGAAACACTTGTTGCATGAGTTGTGTTGAATATATAAGCCTTCTCTTCGATCTAATTGGTGGGCTATCCTCAAATAAAGTCTCAAATTCCACCTGTGAGAACATAAGCCATCACCGTATTCAATAACATTGTAAAAAGAGACCGGCGAGAAAACATGTAATGAGGAAACTCACTTTTTCAGCGAATCGATTAGTTGCTCTGGCCCAATCCACCTCGGCCTCACTGTAAAGAATACAGGTTTAATATGGTAATCGCTAGGAAAAAAGTTAGAAATATTAGTGTTCACAAGCCACATACCCGAGAGTCTTAAGTCTCTGAGGACCCTGCATAACTTCTTTATTCCAAGATAGAAGACTTGATGTGGCGGTTTTGCGCTTCTTTGGTCTATCAACCTTCAAAAGCTTGTCAGTAGCACCATGAGACAATGACTCAGAAGAGGGAGTCTCTGCTCCTGGTGTTGACCCTGACATTTTCTGCATATGAGCAATAAAACCCGAATCCGCTGTATTTGACTGCTTTGTCGATTGAACATAATCTAAACCATCAATCGAATTCCCAACGTTAGAACATTGTTCTGCTATCTTCGATGGGGTGAATCTCCCTGTATCATTCACTGGTTGCAGCAGTCCGTTCTTGAAAGCCCCATATTGATTATACCTGGATGTAGCTATTTGAGGACTGATTTGTTGATCTGTTCCAGCCGAGACTGCATGATTCTTGTTGAAGAAATTCTGAGAAACAGTTTGGCCAAAATGCAGCATGTAATTCGCTGATTCCTTGTGAATCAATCGATCCCTAACTAAACCATCAGATCTTGAAGGTGAATCTGTTTCTTTCCCACCAGGCAACATAGACAAATCACGGGTATTTTCCTGAGTATTTTCTTTAAACCCACATGTAAAAGACTCTGGTGAGAACTTCGATCGAAAACTGTCACTTGAGTTCTCCTTTCCGGAATTCCCCAATTCATTTGATTCAGCCATAACTTTACCAACAATATTACTCGCATATGACTCCAGAATCTGACTGCCATCTCTAGACTTCAGTTGAGGAATAGCTTTCTCCACAGAGTTATTATCCAAATGCTGTTGGATATCTCCCTGGACATCATTATAAGCGCTTGAATCATTTCTTGTACCATAGTTTCCCCTTTGCATGTAATCTGGATTTTGTGTGAAATGATTCTTCTGTTCCATCAGAGCAGCTAAATTTAGATTGGAAGCAGCCTTCCAGTTACCAAGTCTGTCGTCAATGCCCTCATTCTTACGAATAGAACACGAATTATTCTGCCCATCAACAGAATTTGAAGAATGAAACATATTTCCAGCCATTTGACTGTGTTGGGCCATAGGCTTATCTGAAACATTATCTCCTTTGTCTTGCAAATGTTGAACAGCTGTCTGCGTTGAATCACCGTGGACTCTCTCATTTAGTGCAAATGAAGCCAAGACACCTGAATCCTGGGCCTTATTACCAATATGAGAATTCACCTGCGGGACAGTATTGTTGTGAGCCCAAACAGACTGCTGTTTACTACCCCATCCATGTACGCCTGCATCATCACTGGACGTTTCTGCTACAGCAGATTGCATAAGAGCACTCCAACTCCCACTTTGCAAAGAGGGGCATGCATCATAAAGGTCAGAACTACTGGACATAAGATTTCCTGTCAAGCTCATATCAGTGCTGCTTCCAAATGCATCCCACAAATTGTCATCCGAACCAAACAAAATTTTTTCTTCTGTTGGATCTAATGTTGCCGACTTCTGTGGTGCATTTACATTTTCAGACACTTTCATAAATGATTTCTGATCTGAAATGTTCCTCTCGCGGGAATCATCTTGCTGGAAATTTTCAACACTGGGCCTATTATTTGAACCTGGAACTGATGTATGGGAGAAAAACACTTTCTCCTGGTATGTTGATGTAGGGAGCATATGACTATCCTGTACATCACCTTGAGTCAGAAATGAAGTTGGCTGATTGGTGAGAGAGGAACTCCTGTTTGCAGAACCATGTTGCGCAGCTAACATGTTCATCTGAACAGAAGAAAAGGAATTTTGAGGTGCATTTGTTCCACTAACAGGCATACCGTACAAGGAAGGTTCAAATTGTTGTGCCAATAAGTTTGTCTGCCCGTGCTCAGGGGTAATCATGAGCCCACTGGATGAACCTTGAACAGCTGGCGATATGCCGCGATGCATCCAGTTTGTATTTCCTGTCATAAGATCAGGCTGCCAACAATTCCTAGACGCATCCTGAAGAGGGATGCCATTAATCAAGGGATGCGATTGATTATCACTTGAGCGACTTCCATTGACTGCATCTGAATTCAAAGAGTTGAGCTGCCTAGCCTCTAGCTGTTGCTTTTGAAGTTGTTGTTGCATTTGATATTCATGCATTTGCTTAACCATAAGTTGCTGCTTTAGTAGTTGCATATCATTGAATGTCATCTGCTGCCTTGGAAAAGGCTGGAGCATGCCAGGGAGCTGTGTGTTTAACTGTTGCTGACCACCAAAGAAATCATAATTAACTGGAGATTCTCCCATCTCTAACCTCATAGGAATCTTATGCAGGTCTGGAGTGAATCCTCTCGTTGATAAACTATCCCTACTAGATTCTACATCCACTCCCGAAAAAATTGCCTCATTCGGCATTGCCTGCAACCCATGGTTCCCATGCATGTAACCATTTGTGAGTTGCTGATGTTCTTGCAATAGACTTCTTGAGTACTCAGACCTTATAGACTGCTGAGTAAAATTCAGACCATGCTGTGAATTTGAAGACTGGCTTCTCTCAGGATCAACTGGAATAAGCAAGAAAGCACGTTTATAAGCTAACAAAATATGTAGAATGAAACATATATATAGTTGTGGAATTTCCCGTCATAAGGAGACAAAATCCATACCAGATTGTTGTGTGTTATAACTCTTCAGATTTGCAATAAGGGATGGGTCAATCTGCCTCTGGTTGCCGACTAGACCGTTACTAAAACTGGACCAGCTTCCGTCAACAACTTGAGACTGATGCTGGTCTTGGGATAGGCCCTCCTGTCCAAAGAAATTGTGGATCCTCTCTCCAAATTCGTTTCCAGGCATAGATTCAGCTCCTTAAATTATTTTAAATATCTGGACATTAAAAAGAAAAAGAAAAGAGTTCAAGTTTTGTCTCCTTTGATCTAAAGTTTAATGTAAAAACAAGAAAATTTTCAACACCATTTTCCCGAGAACTCATTAGCTACCTCCAACTAATATGCTCCAAATACTCGAGATTTTCCTGTTAAACAAACAGACACTGCAAATTTAAAGTTGAAACCAAAAACAGTAGATATTATGGGTTCCGAATAGAGCAAAAGCAAATGTTGACTCTGCAAAATAGTAAACAAAACCACATCAAATGAAACCCACCAAGCAAGATCATTTAGGGTTTCAGCAAGCTGAAGAACCCACAGACCAGTGAAGCAGGGCTTTAAACTCGAGAAGGATGCAATGCAATGGTAGAAGGAAGGAACCTTGAATCAGCATTGTTCCTAAGATGGAAAACCCTAAACCGATGTCTAAGGACCACTAAGCCAAAAGTCTAAGCTCCAATCAAATTTTTGAAACTATAACACACTGAAATGCACATAATCCAGTAAACTCAAGAGCTCATTTGCAGTAGATATCAAATACCATCAAGTTCCTTAAACAAAAAAAAAAACAGCTGAATTCCCATTTCAACGCTATAAACCCTTCATGGCAGCTGAAAATTAAAAAAATTTAGAGAAATTTACAGAATTTCATGGAAATCTCACGAACCCACCCGAGATCAAAATTGCCGCAACCAAATTACACCCCAAATCGAAGCTCAATTTCACATGAAAAAACTACAATAACCGAGAATTCGACCTCAAACAAGACTTTAATCCTACCGACACGCTCCACGAATTTTAGAGCAAATCATAATTTAAAAATTAGGGTTTTCACAAAGGGAAAGAGAGAATGTGAACTTACACTTGTATCACGTTTATCCGTACAGCAATTGCAAATTTTCTTCCCCGACATCAATTTCTAAGAATACGTTAGGGTTTTCCGAATCCAAGAATTAACGAAACCAGGAGAAGAGAGAGAGATAAAGTGATCGAAAGGGCTCAGTGAGCAAAACTGAGGTTCGGGTTCGGAACCGAGACGTTTGGATCCAAAGCAGATGGCTCGTGGATTGAGACTCTCTTTTTCAAACAGAAGATTTTAGACAAGAGTTGTTGCAGTGTGGGCCATGATTAGAACTCTCTTCCGTAGACAGAAGGTTAGACTAGTTGGTGTAGCGTGGGCCACGCACAGATCATTTATAACCCATCTAAACGTTAAACGGCATCGTTTTCGATGCATTCCCAAATTAAATCGTAAACTGGTTATTATCATAGTTGCTGTGGATCGAGTATTTTTAAAATCGGTAACATAAAGCGGGTTAGGGTTTTTTGTGGTAAAAAATACTAGTAATAAATGGTTAAATAGATAAAACGGTAAGCAATAAATCCTGATATGATCTAGATTATGATACAAAAATATATGACGGTATCGTTTTCAGATAATCCTATCAATGATCGTTGGAGAGGTTTAATGGTGCTCGAAGGGATAAACCAGGATATAAATCAACCTCTCAAACAATATCAATCTCTAACCATACAATATCTCTATGGTAAATAAAATCATATGAAATTTCTAAGAATCCTGCTAAGATATATACCAATTGTCTGGTTCTGAAAGGACTATATCCCTATACTATTAAAATAGAAGTACACTTATGAAATAAGGTAGGGTTTTTCTAAGTTATTACGAGATATGCCATTCATATATAGTTATAAAAATAAGCCTCATTAATGGTAGTGTGGGTTTAACATTAAATATTTGTAGGCGGGTCGGTTCAAAATTAAAGAAATTGACCCGAAATTTGAAATCGGATAATTATCCATGATCTGATCCGTTTGTTATTATTTTACCCGATTAAAATTTCCATATATGTGAAAACGATAATATTAATGTAAAAAGGTTAATCATAAAATCAATAGTGACTCATTTATGTATTACTACGAATCATAAATATTATGAACAATATTCAAAGAATATTCCTTAAACATCCTATAGTTTTCGAAAATACAAACTCAAACATAACGAATCCATTATTATCAAATCTAAACTAAATATTCAGAATTCTAAATTTCCTAAATAAACGTAACCAATAATAGAAATTTTGAGTTTGTATAAACGTAATAGGTTGTTACATGTAAATGTAGGGGGTGTTATTGGTTTGAGATTTAGAAAGACTTTTAATGACTTTAAAAGTTATGGAGAATATGTTGTTATTCAATTAAGACTTTTTAAAACTCTGTTACAATTTGGTGTTATTGGTTTGGGATTTATAAAAAGTGATCTAAAATCTTCATAAATCTTGTGTTATTAGATTAAGAGTTTTATAAAGTCATTAAAAGTTTTGTGTTATTCAATTAAAACAAAAGAATATTGGATTGTTGATAAATTAAAATATTATGTTATTGGTTTAAGATTTTATATAATTTTCTTCATAAAAAAAGTCATGAAAACTCTCCCATAAAATAGAGAGACTGTGGAGAGAATGTATTACTTTCATCATCATGATCATTATCAATTCGTCTTTCCTCTTCGTCTCTTCTATATTTTACTGTACCTATAACTTCTTCTCCCTAACACGAAAAGAACAAGAGAGATCACCATGAACACACATGGGATTCCAAACCCAAGTGCCCAGCTAACATCTTCCTGAATGTACACAACCACTACAATCGATTCCAAACCCAAGTGCCCAAGTCAATTTCTACAATTATCGATTTCTACGATTCCTTCACATAATTTTAGCTGGGCACTTGGGTTTGTAAATAAGAGATCAAAATTGGGTTTGTAATTTTAAATTGAGATCAAAATTGGAAGGAGAAGGAGACGAACCAGTACGTAAATAAGAGAAGCGATAAAGCTTGGTCAAAGATAGCAATTATAGCAAGCTTAAGCTTCACAAACAATGAAACCAACTAATTAAAAAAAGAAAATCAAAGTTTGGAAAAGTCATTAAGACTATACAAGATTATGAAAAAAAATTTTAAAAGACTTTACAAGATTTTGAAAAAAAAAAATCATCAAACTCAATAACAATCTTTTAAAATCTTTCATTTAAAGATTTTATTAAGTCATTAAAACTCATTCTAAATCTCAAACGAATAACACCCCGTAGTGTTTATAGGATCATCCATTCAAATATTAATCATATTTCCTAAATAAACCAAACAAATTATAGGAATATTCCTTTACCATATCCAATGTCTAATTTCTTAATTTCTTAATTTTATTAGCAGTTCAGTTTTAGAAATTTGACATTCATCATTTATGATAGACATTGATATAGTTTACTAATAATTATTATATTTTCAAAAAAAATCAATCAACAAGATTTCAATCGTTGAGATTTGATCCTACAATACTAATAAACCTAAAAACTAAACAAATATTTAATACATTATACACAAAATATGAATTTTTGAATATATCGATAGTTAATAGCCATAGAATAATCACCTATATTTCGAAAATAGAACAATCATTAAACTATACAATCATCTATTTAATATAAATTAAAATTTTCACCAAAAAATCAGAAAACAAATCTTGCTTAAATAATAATTCTCATTATTTAAGATTTTTTAAAGATTTGTTTCTTACAATTATGGAGCAATTTTACCAAATAAATTTTTAATCATGGGCATTAATTCAATTTCCAAAAATAACATTAACAATAAACTTTAAAAAATTAACACTAATATGCTAAACATTAATTTTAAATTCGAATATTTTCGCTTTTGGAAACAAACTAATTAGATTTGCGCTATTATAATTATCATAATTGAGATATCATTTATTTGTTTAGATTTTACGTTTGTGAATATTCTTAATCTTGATATCATTTATTTGTTTAGATTTTTTTATTTAATCTTAGATTGTTTAACACACTTCCATTCTCTATAAATAGGAGTTAGATTTCTATCAAAATAGTTTTACGATTGCATTTTTCATTGTTTATATAATCTTCTTCAAAATTTTCAAATAGTTAAATGAGGATGATCACTAATGTTGAATAATTTTTGTGTACAATTTTAAATGCAGTAGAGTGGAGCGCATTGTGCACTGTTGGTGGTGATGCCTTACTCTCACTCCAAACTTAAGGTATGTAACAAGTAACCGATTCTTTGTTTTTGAGCATTTTTTTTGAATTTTTTAAAATCATTGTTCTAAAAGTTCAAGATCTATGTCTCAAATATTAATCAAGATATATATTAGTTATATTAATCTACCGTTGAGTAGTTCATTAATTACCTCTTAGAAAATATTTGATTGATTTCATAACTTAATTATATTTTAACTTCAACAGGTATTGGTGGTACAACAATACAAACGATAAAGCGGATGGTGGTAATGGTTTCATATTTTTCTCCGGTTACAGGTTGTACTATGTATTTTTTCACTCTATTTGTTTTATAGTTTTTGTTACTAAATTGCATCATATATATTTTCATTTTTTATATATAAGTTTCATGTTTTCTAATACTGTTTTAACTATGTTTTATTATTATTTTAGTTTAATATATGATTTTAGTTTGTGTTAAAAAAAATATATGATTTTAGTTTTAACAAATATATTACTTAAGATCTTTAAAAAAATTGTTTCAATACTTATTAATGTATATATTTTCTTTTAAATACAGTATCTTCTTATTCCTAAGATCACTACCAAAAATTTGGAGCATTAGTTAAAGTAAACATTTTTTATTATCAATTTCCATATGATATATGTATTGGTTTTCTCGTTAAAATTTTGTTTATTGTTTTTAGATATACCTTATGACATCAAATTTTTTCAAACTTTTTGGGTTGGGTTACGGGTTGGCTAACAATATTTACTGGTTTATTTAAATCATATATTAATTTTTTCTATATATTTTTCCGTTAATTTACAATTTTTTTCTAAACTTAAGTTTTGTGCTTCTGTCAGAAAATAAAAGCTTGTGGGATTCTCCTCTTTTGATTTGATACCATAATTGTAGCTCATCCTCTTTTTACAGAAAGAACTAGATTAGGACCCGCGTATACGCGGGTTTAAAATAAAAAATTTATAACCCGTGTAAGGAAAAAAAAATTAGAACCTGCGTACGCGGGTTTATAATTAAAATTTTATAACTCGTATAAAAAAATAAAATTAGATATTATGTAAGATATTTATAAATTACTTAGTTTAATTTTTCTCTTTATTTATTAATTATTTTAATATATTTTAATTATATATATTTTTTATTATCAATCATGTTTCAAAATTTTATATCTTCATCCGGTGAAATCAATCTTTACGCATCAACCTCCTAAACGTTGACAAAAGAATTTGTAACTTATCAAAATGTGTAGAAGCATACGAAAATATCACATTTAGATCAAAACATCTATTATAACACAATAGTCATATCAAACGTCTCTAAATCCTCGCATCCACAAAAACATTGGTACACTAACCCTAAAATAATCACATCAAAAGTAAAACATATTATACATTAGAAAGAAATTCACATATTCATCCAATAAAATAAATTATAGGGTATCCACCTACTAACCGTTGACAATATAGTTCGACACCAATTATTGAAACATATAAACCAACACCAAAAATATTTTGTTTTGATCAAAACTTACCTTATCATACAATGATAGCTTCTAGACCAATCAGTTGAAACATCATCGAAATCTTCATGCATCGATACATATAGTTTGTTGCACATCTTCCAAATTTACAACCGTAATAAAAAGAATTATTATAATTTCTATAAAATTATAGTAACATTTATTAAACACAATAAATCCATATGAGCTGCTATGAAAACCTATCAAGGTATATATATAGGAAACTGAGAGGCGGTGAAAATTTTAGGTTTTTTTTTCAATAATTTGACGATATATTTACCCGTAATTATCGACAGAGTTTTTTAAAAAAATATTCACTTTTCATGAAGTAGGGGTGAAAATTTTAGTTTTTTTTTCATTAATCCGACGATATTACATATATTTACCCGTAATTATCGACAAATTTTTTTTTTTTTAAATCACTTTTCATGAAGTAGGGAAAATTCATCCCTATAAGTTTTCTTAACATTATCTTTTTATATTTTTAAAATTATTTTATGTAATAATTTTTTTAACATTATATTTTTAGATTTTAAAATTTATTTAAATTTTAATATTTTCTAATAATTATCTTTTTACATATTTAAAATTATTAAAAATAAATATTTTTTGACACGTGTCAAAATTTGTTACCGATAGATATGATACGTGTCACAATCCAGCGAGTTGCTAACTTCGAAAACCCAACTTTATATAATAAGATGCTCCTTTTTTGGTCATTAACAATGTTTTAATTTTTTGGGTTTTCAAAACCCAAAATAAACCTACCAATGTGTTTATGCAAGAATTACATAATTAAACATAGTTGTTACTAAAATTATTTTGTTACTTAAAAAAAAAAAAATCAAATCATAGTATTACTAGGTTATTATTAATATGTTAATTTAAATTCTTATTTAAAGTTAACATTATATCCGTTAATTTACAAAAATAATTATTTAAAATTAGCAATCATACAATCTAATTTAAATAAAACAAACCCCCCCCCCCCCACAAATTCAAACCTTTAACAATCATTCACATCTAATTTATTTCCTTACACTCTACTTTCATATTAACCAAATCAACCAAATAATAAATTCAAAAAAAAAAAAATATTTCGAAAATATTCCCCGCGGTGGACCGCGGGTTAGATCCTAGTTTTTTACGTATATTTGTTGGCAGGCTGCATTTAATTTGCTCAAATATTGAGAAAGGAAAGGACATGGAGGTCTTTGGGCTAAATCTTGAGCCACACAGGTAACTCACTAGTTTGTGTTTTGTGTTTGTTAGTCCTTGGACTAAAATTAATTACGTTAATTGAAGTAAATGGCTGCAGAGTTTGAATATTAAGACTTTTTTTAACAATGGTGTTAATTTCTATGTATAGTTCAATGTCGATATATAGTCTTGGTCGATAGAGCGTAGATCAGGGTTGAGCTTCTATGCTTAAATAGTAAAAATAAAAAATTTATGTGATGGTTTTCCTCGGTTAGACTAACACTTTCATGTAAACTCCATGCAGATAACTTGATTTTTTTCTTTTTTTTTTTTCAGATAACTTGATTATATATATATATTGACCATTTAATTATTATGGCTTTGAATTGGTTAAACCCTTTCTACCTAAACTAAAAATTCTAAAACTGGAAAAAGCTCAACGAAAAAAATGTATTGCCTATGGTCCCTCGACAAATATGGCAAGTCATTCTGCTTGTTTTCTTGGACGTTGCTTGATTCCATCCTCTTCCCGCAGGAAAATTTAAAAAGTTACAGATATTTCTTGGGTGAATATAGTGGCCAATTATTCGCCTATAATTAAATATATTTTCCTCTCTAGATATGGTGATGGTATCATATATCACTCATGCCAACTATCTCATTAAACTCAAAGTTAAACTGGGTGTGTGAGTCTCCTGCTTACACGAAATCTGCAACTACTAAATTTATATACTATTTTACTTTTTTTCAACGATGACGGAGTTCTTTAGGAAATCAAATACGGTATATAATCCACAACCGTGGACTTGGGTAAACCCTTTACCAAAGAAAACGTGGCCTTGGGTAAACCCTTTATTTATAAAGATAACGTGGCCTTGGGATATTTTCCCAGATCTTCCTATCCGTCTCCATCACTTGCTTTTTAGAATATGCATGTTTTTGGTTCAAAAAAAAAAAAGAATATGCATGTTTACGATTGGAACACGCAAAATATGTGCTTCTTTCGTAATTTAATAGTTTTCTCTAAACACCGAAAAAAAGGATATTCTTTTTTTGATAAAGGATATTTAAATGCTAAATTAGTTAATTGCCACTTTATGTTTATGAATATATGATGTAGTTATTATCATCAGAACCTCGATCCCGCTTCGAGAAAAAAATAACCGTACGTAAAGACAAAACTAATACTAGCTACTTAAAAAAACAACCATAATAAGAAAGAAGTCTAAGAAAAGTGTAACTTACGAAAATTGTCTTCGAGCTAGTGCCATAACATGTCGTCCAACATTATGAACCACACATGTTACCTACCATTCAGGCGTACTCTAGCTACCAACATTAAAGTTGCTACTGACGTGTAAGTCTGAGAGTCTGATGAAGATTTTTCTTTGTTTTGTGAAATGACAATTTTTTATATATAAGATGTGAATATATCAAATAATAATTCAATATAAAACCCCATATTATCCTTTTATTTATAAATCACATATTTAAAAATTTTGTCTATTTTTTATGTAGATTATGAATGATCAATGGGTTAAACATAATACTTATACGATTACGTAATGTGGACTTTGTATAACCAATGCATACTTCACAAAGACTCTGTTGGGGGTTCTACTAGACTAGCCTTTCACTTACCACGTGACAACAATCTCTAACGATTAAGTAGTCTAGGTTTTTGTATAATTGGTGTAGATTTCGCGGATATTATTTTCTAAGGGTAAATCTTACATATTAGTAATATTTATGTGATGCTATAAAAAATATCTAAGCCCTGTTCTAAGTAACGTAGTATTACAAATTTGCTTTAAATATATATTCGTATGTTTGTTGAAGATGTTTTAGTATATATTAGCGGCTTTTCTTAACAGAATAATGTTATTATTTGTATTTTCAACTTACGTTACGAAGAAATATACAGACTTTCACAGTTTATCAATCAAATCTTACGAACCAAAAATTCCACCTACCATTCGACTCTCTCCCTTTCGTTTCCAACTTTTTCTACATAAATAAATGCAATGATAACTTTTAGTACATAATCGTATGTTTGAACTAGTGGTGGGAACCGTGGGATCCATACTTCCTACAATAGGAATCAAAAACATTTTCAGAAAATATATATAATTATGACGTCATTTTATTCGCTCTCTCTGTATACTTTTTAATTACTACATTATTATCGCAACGCAAGCATACCACAGATTGTTGCAAAAAAAAACGGATGAAAAATTAATTATTTATCTTTTGTACATTGAAATCTTTTAGTGACTTTAACGTTGAGAGAAAAGTTTCCACTCATTATTCTCCAGTATTAAAACTAACAAAATAACTAACAAAATAATACGCATGGGATTCGTGAACAGGATAATAAGTAGTTAAGTACTAAAACATGATCATAGCTAAAATCTCTAAACAAAGTTCCAACGCTGCAGGTTTCTGATGCGTAATAAAGAAGACAATAATTTGATTAACTAAACTACCAACATTTGGTTAGTTGGTGTAACTTGAGATAAAAGTTTGTTTTATTTTGTAATGTTCAAGACTCGGTAATGTGTCGAGACTAGTTTAAACTTGTTGTTGTATACAATCTAACAATCCGAAGAAATAACGGCCAAACTAAAACTGATACCAAGTGAAGGTTCTGATGTGAAAAATATATGGTACTAGCTAGTCTAAAAAGAAGAATAAAAGGATTACCGTTCAGAAAAGGGGTTATTATTAAAAATTAGAAACCAAACGGTGAATATCCAACTACGGAAAATACTTAGGTTCACCCCTGTGATGAACCTTTAAATTCACCCAACAGATTATAGCCAATCATTTTGCCATGTCATTACTAATACTAGAGAATTAAAAAAAAATTTAAAAAAAAGAAACAGAACTAAAAAACAAAAAGGAAAATTGACGTATCATAACCTTAACGCCGTCGACAAATGAGTGGTTAGGGTTTAGATTTTACAATTAAAACAAAATTAGATATCGGTTTGGGTTGACAAAGGAGTGGTTAGTGTTTAGATTTTACAATTAAAATGAAATTAGATATCGGTTTGGGTTGACAAATGAGTGGTTAGGGTTTAGATTTTACAATTAAAACGAAATTAGATATCGGTTTGGGTTGACAAATGAGTGGTTAGGGTTTAGATTTTACAATTAAAACGAAATTAGATATCGGTTTGGGTTGACAAATGAGTGGTTAGGGTTTAGATTTTACAATTAAAACGAAATTAGATATCGGTTTGGGTTGACAAATGAGTGGTTAGGGTTTAGATTTTATAATTAAAACGGAATTAGATATCGGTTTGGGTTGACAAATGAGTGGTTAGGGTTTAGTTAAAATCGATGAAAATTGATTTTGGCTAACGAAGAAGATGAAGTAGAAGAACCGTGTTCACCGTCGACGGCGTTAAGGTTATGATACGTCGATTTTCTTTTTGTTTTTTTAATTCTGTTTCTTTTTATTTTTTATTTTTTTTTAATTCTCTAATATTAGTAATGACATGGCAAAACGATTGGCTATAATCTGTTGGGTGAATTTAAAGGTTCACCCAAGGGGTGAACCTAAGTATGGTTCATCCAACTACATGCAAAAAAAAAAGAAGTCAAGGTGCCAATTTAATGAACTGTTACTTTGGAATTTAGATGCTGTCGAAAAAGAAAAAAAAAAAGATGGTCGTTTGTAATAAAATCCAAAACACTTGAAAAGTATGTGCTCACGTCAAGTGTATATACATGTTTTTTTTATATATAAAAGTGTTAGATCTTGATAAAATCAAATTTCACTAATCCCATAATGAAAAACAATTAATCAGAAAAATATATTATACTTTACTAGGGTTACTATATTTTTTTAGCTAGTCAAAACTCAAAACCCAACGTAAAACCAAAACCGCACTAAACCGTTCCAAAAACATGCATGGATTTTAGGGAAAAAAAAAAAAACACCCCTCTATTTAAGCTTTGTTTGTTATTCCTCATTTTTCACTCACCATTCAAACCCAACACTATGACCACCCTCTTTCTTACAATAGTCCTTGCCACTTTCCTCTTATGCATCCTCTTCCTCTTCTCTCTCCGCCGCAACCACCGTTTCCCACCAGGCCCAAACCCATGGCCCATCGTCGGAAACCTCCCTCACATGGGCCCCAAACCCCATCAAACTCTAGCCGCCATGGTAACCACTTACGGCCCAATACTCCACCTCCGATTAGGGTTCGTCGACGTCGTGATCGCCGCCTCTAAATCCGTGGCCGAGCAGTTCTTGAAAATCCACGACGCCAACTTCGCTAGCCGACCACCAAACTCAGGAGCCAAACACATGGCTTATAACTATCAAGATCTGGTCTTTGCGCCTTACGGACAACGATGGAGAATGTTGAGGAAGATTAGTTCTGTTCATCTGTTTTCAGCTAAAGCTCTCGAAGATTTCAAACACGTTCGACAGGTAAAACTATATAAACGTAAAACGCTATTATCATTTTCTAACGCTATAGCTTACCTGTAGATTTTTAATCATGTCGTTTCTATGTTTTGGTTTTTTTCTTATAAAATATAATTATAAAAAAAACTATGGCCCTAACTGGTATTTTAAGAAAATAAATTTAGAGAATAACTGAGATTTTTTCTATGTTTCTGTTTTCTGTGTTGATAAATGAAAAAGAATTCCTTATTATTTTAAAAAATAAACTGTTAACAAATGACAGTGTTTAGAAAGGAAAACAAAAATTAGCATTGAAAGGTGGTAGTAGGTTAGTGGCTACGCCTTTAAACCCTATCTTTTAGCTATTTCAAGACTAGACCGGATCGGAATTTGAACTTTGTATATATAGTTTTTTTTTTTTTTTTGTCAACAACTTTATATATATACTTAATACTTAAATGTATTTACATTATAGGAAGTGATGTCAGAATATATATATCATAGGAATTGTGCGCAACTGTGAAAATACTGTCATCGGCGTATAAATATAAATTACGAGGTAACCTCAGTGGTGCTATGAAAATAAGAAAGTTCAGAATCCCAGCGAAAGGAGACTTCTTTAATAACATATATTAATTGTGTGGACCACATTGTTACGTCGAATATAGTATCACGAATTTCTCTGGGACATCTTCAATTCGGCTTTATTTTGTTTTTAAAGTCTATTATTGAATAAAAATGTTTTCTTATTTCATTATACAGATATCTCGTTCTAAAATTTAATAAATGATAGAATTATTTTTTATTTAAAGTAATTATATTTTTTACTTTATTATTTATAATAAAAACAAAAAAATACATTATAAATTGTTTAATAATATATGCTATTGTAAGAAAAATTTCTGCATTTTCATCAGAACGTGTTGATGAATGATAAGATAAATCGAGATAATGAGACAACAAGATTTTCTTATAGAATAAATTGTTTTTTTTTTGTTTTTAGTTTTAATGTTATAGATAGTTTTGTTTAGATGATGGTTTTGTTTTAAAACCTCGATATATCTGGTCGGCTGGATTGGTAACTCGTGGTATTATTCGATCTAAAAACAATCAGAAATTATTTGATCTACTTAAACAAATGGTTCAATAAACCGAAATTTTAAACCAATGAGATTAATGAATTGATTGGTTTAAAGTTTATAGTTTGATTTGTATGTAGGGTTTAAAGTTTAAGATTAGACTGTAGAATATTTTCTAAATGCTTTTGTAATTCTTAGATTATTTTTTTCAGTATTACTCAGTATATATTACTCAGAATATATCTAATTGTGGGATTAAAGAAAAAAATTCTAAACAGAAAAAAATTGAATTTTACAGGAAGAGGTTAGAACGCTCACGCGCGAGCTAGCGCGTGTAGGCTCGAAACCCGTGAATTTAGGCCAGTTGGTGAACATGTGTGTTGTCAACGCGCTTGGACGAGAGATGATAGGACGGCGACTGTTTGGTGCCGATGCCGATCACAAAGCTGAAGAGTTTCGATCGATGGTGACGGAAATGATGGCTCTCGCTGGAGTATTTAACATCGGAGATTTCGTGCCGGCACTTGATTGGTTAGATATACAAGGCGTCGCTGGTAAAATGAAACGGCTTCACAAGAGATTCGACGCTTTTCTATCGTTGATTTTGAAAGAGCACGAAATGAACGGTCAAGATCAAAAGCATACAGATATGCTTAGCACTTTAATCTCACTTAAGGGAACTGATTTTGACGGTGAAGGAGGAAGCCTAACGGATACTGAGATTAAAGCCTTGCTATTGGTTCGTATAATAATTAATTTCCTTAAAATCATACTACTATATATATATATAAGGAAAATTATTGATTTTTTTTTCCTTTAATACAGAACATGTTCACAGCTGGAACTGACACATCAGCAAGTACGGTGGACTGGGCTATAGCTGAACTTATCCGTCACCCGGATATAATGGTTAAAGCCCAAGAAGAACTTGATTCTGTTGTCGGCCGTGACAGACCCGTTACCGAATCAGACATTTCTCAGCTTCCTTACCTTCAGGTACCCGTTCGCCCAAACCGGGAATTCGGAATTGTTTTGGTTATCGAGCTATCGTTAATTGAATCCATTTTGGTTTAAATAGGCGGTTATCAAAGAGAACTTCAGGCTTCACCCACCAACACCACTCTCGTTACCACACATCGCATCAGAGAGCTGTGAGATCAACGGCTACCACATACCCAAAGGAGCGAATCTATTGACGAACATATGGGCCATAGCCCGTGACCCGGATCAATGGTCCGACCCGTTAACGTTCAAACCCGAGAGATTTTTACCCGGAGGTGAAAAATTCGGCGTTGATGTGAAAGGAAGCGACTTCGAGCTTATACCGTTCGGAGCCGGGAGGAGAATCTGTGCCGGTTTAAGTTTAGGGTTACGTACGATTCAGATACTAACGGCGACGTTGGTTCACGGATTTGATTGGGAATTGGCCGGAGGAGTTACGCCGGCGAAGCTGAATATGGAAGAGAGGTTTGGGCTTACTTTGCAAAGAGCGGTTCCTTTGGTGGTGCATCCTACGCCAAGGTTGGCTCCGAATGTTTATGGACTCGGGTCGGGTTAAAATCTAAGTTTGCTTGCCGGACAAAATACAGGGCTTGCACGAAAATAAAGTTTTAAACGGCGTAATTTGATCCGGAGTAAGCTTAATGTGAGAACGTGTAAAGGCCAAATCAAGTAATTATGAAATATTGCGAGTTGTTGTAACCTATAATGTTTATTTATCGGTAAGCAGTGATTATCTTGAAGAGGAACATTTCAGATTTGTGGAAATCTTGAATTTTAAAAATCTCGCGTGATTATACGAAGAAGGTACGGCTGATCTATAGCGAGCGAACGTACGGTAACGTTTGACAGGGTTTTCTCCATACGACGACGTCTCATTTCCTAGTTTATATAGATATGTATAAATGTGTTAGTTTTTTCTTTGTCACCGACTCACCGGCCACGACAGCAGGCCCAGTAGCTCGAAATCCTCACACAGAAAAAAGTGTACTCGAATCCCAAATGTCCAAAACGTCCGGCTAAGCGTGAAACCGCCTCACTATATAGCGCTTGGCATCAGAGTTGTACTTCAAGTTTTTTTAACCATTTTTTATACATTCGAGCAAAATAAAACATCTCTTTTTACGGTGCCGCAAGTTGTATTAAGACCTTTTACCTTACAGTAGTACCACATGCATTTAAACTTCTAGATTTTTTTGGCCAAACAAAATCAGATATTTCAATATTTCATATATATGTGGAACACCACCACCTGCAACTCTGCAACACATGTTACATTACACATTCACTTGGCGTTTTCCAATAAGTTAATAAAATCTTTGTACACCAATCGACAATAAGTTTCTCATTTTTTATTTTTTTTTACAAGTCTCCAAATATGCATATGTATAGCCAGCATCCAAATAAGTAATAACTTGTTTACATCTTTGATTGTTACTTTTCTTTAGTTCAAATTATTATTTACTTTTTAATTGTTATAATCATCGCAAAGTTTGTTTTAATATTTAAATTTTGAAAAGGTGAACTTATTACAAGTTCGGGTGTTCACACAGAGAGCTACAATAATGAAAAAGCTGACTCAAGAAGGGCTATAGAAGAAACAAGAGTCACGGAACAAGTAGTCACTCTCAATATCCGGTACAAAAGTGTCTGCTTGCATCACTCTCTCTCCCTCTCTTCTTCTTCTCTATAATTATCAGAAGAGAAAGATCCCTCTCTCCTCCTCTCTCTCTCTCAACAAGTCTAACAGTGACATTTGTATCTCTAGACTCCATCAATGGCTGCTCTGGTTCTCTATCTTCTCAGTCTCCTCATGGCTGGCCATTCTAGTAAGAACTCTCACTCTTCTTCACATTTCATCTCTTCTTTTCAATGTGTCCATTGATGGTAACTCAATATCAATCAAAGCTTTTAGGTTCTTAACTTATCACTGTTGTCTTTGTTGATGGAATTTGTCTCGCACCCTCTCTCCCTCTCTTAGCTTTTCACATTCTTCTCTGACTCTCTGGTTTAAGTAAAAACCCATAATCTCCTTGAACCCATATCAGATTTACTAGAAACCTTTTGAAAAAGAAACTATCTTTATGCTACTCTTGTTGAAAAATTGTAAAATCTTGCCTCTCAAAATTTGAAACCCCTCGAAAACAAGATTTACCCAAATCTTCTTGGCTTCGCTTACAGTTTGTCCCTTTCTTTTTTGTTTGGTAGGTGCCTCATGGTGTGTGTGCAAAACAGGACTGAGTGATTCAGTGCTACAAAGGACATTAGACTATGCTTGTGGAAATGGAGCTGACTGTAACCCAACTCACCCAAAAGGCTCTTGCTTCAACCCTGATAATGTTAGAGCTCATTGTAATTATGCTGTCAATAGCTTCTTTCAAAAGAAAGGTCAAGCTTCTGAGTCTTGTAACTTCACTGGTACTGCCACTCTTACCACCACTGATCCCAGTAAGTTTCTCAGAAATCTGATACTCTTTGTGATTCTTTAGAACCCTATAAGTTTTTGAGTCTCAGAAAGTTCAAATTCAAGGTCTTTTAGTTACTCTTAAATGAACTGGTATTAAAGATTAGAGTATAGTAAAGATTCAAGTAGAGACTAGACTTGAGATATTTTTGAATTTTTTCTCTGATGTGTGATTTTTCTGTTACAGGCTATACAGGATGTGCATTCCCTTCTAGTGCTAGGTACGGCTCCTTTGTTTCTACACATTTATTTTCTTATTAGCTTTATCTAGAAATTGAAGGAGAGCCATTTAATACTACACTTTAATGTTGGATTATCTAACTTATAAATGCCTATTTTGTGGGCAAGAGAAAAAGTGGCCAAAAAGCTTGATTTGGGTAAAAAGTGCACTGTTTTTTATTCTTTTTACTAAACTTTTTGATAACATCTACAACAATTTAATTGCCTTTTTTTGGGGATTGTAATGAAGTTTCAACCCATGACCATGGTTAGTGTATTGACTTGCGTCTCTTTGCAAGGGTTTTATTATGTTGCTATCATATGTTCTACTTGCATTAAAAAGATTTGCATTTTTAATAAATTTCGGACACTTTTTTTTTTATTGGAAAACACATTAATGATGAATAAAAAAAAAGGTACTAAGGTGCCAATTGTTTCAAAAGCTAATTAATCTTTCTGTCTACATGCGTTTTTTATTTTTACTTTTGGTATTTAGGAAGACCTTTTTACAATATAACCTTTTATCTTATCTTAAAAAAATATAATCTAAAAGGTCGACATGTGTTTGCATTTACAATTAGCAAATAAAGTTTGTTTAGAATAGTAACAATAAGTTCATTTGGAAAAAAAAAATGCAAGCTAAATAAAAACGCAAACAATACAATCAAGCCTCATTAAGATTACAGATTTTTGGATTAACTTGATTATGAGTATTGTTGTTTGTTTACAGTGGTTCTAGTGGAAGCAGTAGCACCACCGTGACGCCAGGCAAAAGCAGTCCAAAAGGAAGCAACGGCATCACCACATTTCCCGGCGGAAACAGTCCATACACTGGCACACCATCCACCGGATTATTAGGAGGCAATATCACTGATGCTACTGGAACCGGATTTAACCCGGATTACTCAACCGAAAGCAGCGGATTCGCGCTCCATTACTCCAACAACCTTCTCGTTACCAGCTTCTGTTCTCTCTTGATGATGCTTTGAAGAAGAATCACTGTCTTCTTTTAGTTTCTGCTTAGTCAAAAAATATGTTATTTATGTTCTTGTTGTTGTAGAGATAATTTAATCCGGATTCCGGTTCGTTTTTTTTACTTTTCGGTTTTAAGAAAATGGTTATCAATGTAAAACTAAATCTATTATAGATCGGTTTGGTACGGATTCGTTATCTTTAAGAAACAAATTAAATTTTGGTTTGGTTCGGATTACGTCTAAAAAGTTAAACCAACTAAACCACAATAAGATTTACTGGTTTTGGGATTTCCATAATTTTAGTGAACCCGGACTGAATATGAATAAAGCGTCTCGGTGATTTGGTTTAGTTGTGGTTTGTTATGTTGTTGGGAACACTCTAGATGAATTAGAGTGTCCCCTCTGTAGAAAATGTCGATTGACGATTTGCTATAAGAGTTGGACTTGGAAAAAACTGCTGCTTCTACTTCAAGAAGACGATCTCTCCTTCTTCTTCTTTTATTTTGATTTCAATATCTAAATTTCTGGAAAATCTATCAACTCCATTTAAGAATCTTTAAAGAAACAAGAAAAATCGATGGAGAATCCAAAAGTAAGATCATTACTTCTTTTATTTAAATAACAATTCCAAGATTTGTGAATAAGGAAAAATATTCTGCAGTAAAAAGAATCCCAAGAAATTATCATTGAGTTAGAAGAAAAAGTAATATTAAATCAATCTTCTTGGCTTTTTTGGTTTGACCGATCGGATTTTTGTGCTTTCGAGTTGTGAAAACCTTTGATAGGTGAAGAGAGTCTAAGTTTCTACATTTAATCTTGATTTATCTTTTAATTGGTTTTATATCACGAAGATCTTTGCTTAGAAGATCTTACAACTGTTTGATTGCCTCATAAAAGACAACTCGAGAAACAGGATCATATGTTATTCGTTCATCATAGAATTTTGCTGTTTCAAGAGATGAACTCAAATACTGCGAGATTCTATGTTTCTTGTTGATTAAAAGCCATCGTCTTATGATGTTTTTGTTGAAATTTCCTCAGATTTAGAAAAATTATTAGGTATGATCATCCTGCCTTGTTATAAAACAGGACAACGGGTTTAACACAATTGTTTTGCTACGACGATTAATTCAAGGCTGAATCCAAATTTGCGATTGATTAGAACTTGTATTGAGTTCTGCTGATATTATTCGATTTTGTTACATAGGAGCCTTGTCACGTATGTGGGGATATCGGCGTTGAGGATCTCATTATGACTTGTTTCAATTGCAGACAAGTCAAAGAACATATGTATGAGGAGTTTTGTTCCTTGTATTTTTTGTAGAATACTCTTTCATATGATTATGGTTATTTATTCTTCTCAACGGACGATTCTCTTTTGTGTATGCAGTTATTGCGCAGCAGTCTGTTTACGATCTGTCCCCGATATGTGGCTATGTCAAGTGTGCAGATCTTCAACTGGCGTATTGCAGACATCGGATCATGTGGACAATTCATCTGATAGCGTTAAAAAAGAAAATTCTATGCCGGTTCTTCATCATAGTACTTCAAATAGCGGCTCGAGACTTCATTTCCTTTCTCATGGACTCAGGTTGCTGGCACAATCATGTCCTGATGATAAAGGTGATACGTAGTTTATGTGTCTTTAATTAAGTGTAATGTGTCTAGGATTATGGATCATCCTATAATGCTTAGTCCTCATGAACTAATCTACATGAGGTGCCTAATTTTGTTTTCTGGTAGCTTCTTTGGTGTCCAGTGATATTTCTCCAAGCAAGAAACAGCGATTGCAATTCTTGGCTTTTCCTTCTCCCAAAAGAAAACGTAGGACTCTTCGGCTTGAAGGTGAAAACCACAATTTGTTATTTGATTCAATTTCCGTTAGAAAATGAAGCTATGATATCTATTGTGCCTAAAAAAAGAAGAAGATATAACTGTGCTTGTGTTTATAATGTGATTTCCTTGATTTATCTTTGTAGAAGATATCGACGAAACTAAGCGTCAAAGACCTCAAAGCTCCCATCCTTAAGTATTTCATCATAGTGATTAAGAAATTTGTGTTAACATTCTCCTGAGTGAGTGCATCTGTAACTAATACTTTTAGGGTTTCGTTTTCCTTGGATTTCAAGTTACTTACAAGGGAGGTAATTAGATTGGACTTTACTGACTCATTGTTTTGATTTTCATCATATTTATATGTTTAATGCTGAAAATTTTACCCTTGGTTTATCATTTGGTTGATTTGTGAGCATGTGTAGTAGAAAATGTTGATTTGCCAAACAAAAGGCTGATTATTTGATTTGCTATGGATTAGAAAATCATTAGGTATGTACCCGCGAATTTGCTATTCGTGCATTCAAATTTCGCGCGTTTTTAAACTATTTTTTTAAAATTTTTTTGTTTGGATGTAATTTTATGTTATTGTAAAAGATGAAATCTAACTGAATTTTAAATTATCTCGTGCTTTTTATAGATAACCGTTAGAATTTGATATCTTCATATTTTGCTATAAAAACAAAACGGTTTAAATTTAATTTTTAAACTTTGGATTTTAATATCTAACTCCTAAAACTAAATAAAACTTATCATCACTTACCAATTTAAAATATTTTATTTAGATATATTAACAGTGTGTCAAAAAAATTTATATTGCTATTTTGCGATAATTTGTAATAATAATTGTTTTGTAATAACAATAAGGTTTTTCATGGAAAAATAAATTACTTCCTTATTTAATTTAAACTTTTTGAATATTGCCATTTCTTATTTATGAGCTTTATTATTTATATCTTTGATTTTAGTTTTGGCAAGTATTACCATTTGAGTAAATTTTGGTGATACTTTAACTTCAAATTATTTAACCATTTGGGTAAATTTTGATGATGCTTTAACTTCAAATTATTTCAATTTTTTTTGTTTGATTTTCAAAATATCTTAAATCATTAAATAAAATCTTACGTAATTGAAATTTATTAATTACAAATTTAATATACATAAATGTATATCCATGGTTAGTTATAAAATAAGTAGTATCTTTTCTTATTGTCAACAAATTAATTACTTGTTTATGATATTTATTGGTTAATTTAATGCTAAGTCAGTTTTGTAATAATAATTTCCTTACCCAAAAAAAACTCAAAATAATTTTGAGGATGTGTGAAACCGAATTATAATATTTTCTCCACTATTTGAACGGAAAAGAAAACTATACCGAACCGAGTGGGAGATTTTATACTATGGTTTATGTATTTCTAAAAACCGATAAATAGGAAAACCAAATAAACCGATGTAAACCGGATGTCTAAGATTAGCCCTGGGCAATCGGGTACCCAATCGGGTATCGGTTCTACCCAATCGGGTATCGGGTAATTCGGTAGTAGACATGTAGGTACCATTCGGTAATTTTCAATAAGTTTGGTTCGGTTCGGTTAGTAACTGGTCGGGTTCGGGTCGGTTCTCTACTCAAAATCAAAATCCGAATTGTACCGAACTTTTTTCGGGTTATTGTCGGTTCTAGTAATTTCTGTAACCAAAGTACCTAAATAACCGATTTAAACCCGAAATAACCGATTCAAATAAGAAATAACCGAGTAAATAACCACAACAAACCGATTAATAATCAAAAAAAGAACTTAAGAACTTAAGTTTAACCATAACTCCATAAGTTTAACATGCAATCGAGTGAAGGAGAGAAAAGCAACCGCTTTTGTAACCCTTCTGTATCTGAGCTCAGCACACATTGCAAGTTCGATAAGCATGAACCATCATTTATTTTATAAAAAAAAAAAAAAAAAAAAAAATCAAAACCATAAATTTGTCAACAATCAAAGATTGATACGAGAAGATGAACATCAATTGAGAATTACCTCGATGAATGTGACACTGCTCTGAGATCGAAGTGTACGGACCCAACCCATAATGTTAAGACTCTGCCCGACGCGACCGAGCCCTTCGTCTGCTCCTCCTTTCACTTCCGCTATCTTCAATTTCTTCCTGAACTCTCCAACTTTACTCCCAAATTTTTTCTCGTAATTCTCAACTTTATTTCCCTCTCCAGAGCCGAGAGACTCGGATACAGCTGTACAAAAGCATCTCCGGCGAGAATTGACCGGAAAAGCATCGAAGAGCGGGAGAACTCGGCGGTGTAGAGGGCAGTCGACAAAGCATGCTCACGGGTGAAGGAGACGAAGCGAAAAGCAGACTCGCCGTCGAGGGTTTCGTCTTGGGAACAGGAGAAAAGCGGAGCTCGTGGTGACATAAGGGTCTAAAGGGCCTAGGGCTTTGGGCCTAAAGGGCCTAGGGCTTTGCTAATAAGAAGAATCGGGTATAATGGATACCCAATGTAACTTAGCCAAAAACCCGCTCCGAACCGAGATCCATTTATACTGGGCCTCGAGGCCCATTCGGTAATTTCAGCAGAACCGCGGTAGAACCGATACCGCCTTAACCGGGTGCCAACCGGAGCGGTTGTTCGGTACCGGGTATTATGCCCAGGGCTATCTAAGATGATAATCTCCGTAATACTGTACTTATCACATTTATTGCAAATTCCTTTGAGAGTCATCGACATTGACCCTTCAACAAACAGAGTCCTAAACTTTGTTTTGTTTTTTTTCATTTAATGGTTGGAAATTAG
The DNA here is from genome assembly GCA_011420285.2 of Erysimum cheiranthoides. Classification (NCBI taxonomy): domain Eukaryota; kingdom Viridiplantae; phylum Streptophyta; class Magnoliopsida; order Brassicales; family Brassicaceae; genus Erysimum; species Erysimum cheiranthoides. The sequence goes on along the minus strand of CM022178.2, from coordinate 19,111,860 downwards.
GAATGGTAGTAACCCTTGGTAGCTCGTACGGCTTCTTCACTAACTTGCCGGCCTCTGAAGATCATTTCCTTCCTTTAATCCATATATGTACTCTCAAAGCTCCAAAGTCTTTCTTCTTTGTTTCTTTGATTACTGCTCATCATCACCTTGTCTCTGATGGAAACTTCGAAGCTTTTTCTGGGTTTCTCAATTGGGTATTGCTCAGTACTTCGATTTCCGCATTTAGTTGGTGCATTAGGGTTTTTCGGGGTTTCTGAGTTTTCTTGTGGAAGTTTGAGAATTTGGGTTTGTTCTCTCATATCTATCATAGATTCGTTGCTTTTTTCATGCTTATTATTATTAGCTTCTTTCTTTGAAATTGAAAGCCTGAGCCTTTGATTCTAAAGCTTGGAGTGAGTTCGTTTGAAATTGCTGGAAATGTTCTCGATGAGGTCGAAAGTTTATGGAGTTGGATTGGAGAGGATCCAAGTGCTCTCTTGATTGTTGAAGACAGGGAGAGAAGAAATGGATCTATGGTTAATCGCAGCTACTGCTGCTACAGGATATATAACCAAGCATTTGCAAAATGTATCAAAAGGTAAATTTTCTTCTGAAGATTTGACTACTGTGAAGCTTCTATCTCCGAGATGCTCTGCTAGTCAATTGGTAAGAGTCGAGAAACCAAATGAAGAAAACTTTGAGGATTGCCTAAATGGGGAACCTTTTGATCTATATGAATGTGGCAATGCATATAAACTGGAAGTAGCTTCGAGTAATGAGGAGAATTTAGGATATAATGATGAGATTCGTTCAGGTTCTTTTGGTAACAGAGCGTTTCTTAGGAGAAATCGGCGTCTTATCAAGCCTTTTTCTATGGAGAAGAGTGGAATGTCTCGGTTACATAGACAGAAAATGTCCATGGAGGAATATATGCGTAGTCCGTTTCCATCACCTTGTGGCTCAGTTTCGAGGCCCTTGCTTGTTTCTGATGGTGCAAATGTCATTAGCAAGAGCAATGGAGATTCAATTACCCAGCAAGTCCCGAATTGCGGGATTCCTCAGCTTAGGAAGCTGGAATCTTCGGTTCTTTATGCTAAGAGGGGAGTTGGAAGTGCAAAGAGCGCGAGTAGAAGATCTGATAATGGAATTGGTAAACTTCTTAATATCTTTTTAACATGTAAGATTTGTTTATACTGACAAAGGAGAAGACTTAACATGTGATCTGCTTTTTCAGGATCAAATGATGCAGCGTTGCTGCTATGCTTTGGGATTTCAATTGGGATAATGTCATCATTTGTAGCAAACAAAACCGAACTAAACAAGGTCAGAGCAGAGTCAAAGCAGACAGAGAATCTGGTAAAGGATCTAGAAGATGAGCTCAAGACGAGAGACGCATTGACAGTGAAAGATGATTTACACAATGGTGAAAATACAGCAGAGAATTCAGAATCAATAAGTAAAATTGAAGCAGAACTTGAAGCTGAACTTGAAAGGCTGGAGATCAACATGAATTCCTCCAACATCGAGACAAAACTCTCAGATGTCTATGAGGTGAGCTTTATTCGTTTTCTTATGCTCTTTGCTTTTAATTCACTGAATTTTTTGTCTCAATTTTGGTCGATAATATCTGTTCTTTCTGGTAGTTTTCCCACTGCACTAAAATCCTGGTTTCCCCCCTTATATGAAATTTGAGCTTAACAGATATTTGATCATAAGACTAGTCATTGTTTAATCACCTATAATAGAAGTTCAGTTGGTGAATTGTTTCCCAATTCTGCAGCTGGAGCCAGATTTTGAAGTAGAATTTGCGCAGGGCGAGCTGAGAGATGATCAGGTTGAAAGGCAGAGTTTTGATGAAATCGAGTCCAACCAAGAATGGAGTGGCAATTCCACACCTGAATCAGGAAACTATATAGTCTCACCTCGTGAGTTAAGCTTGCGTCTGCTCGGAGTTATCAATTCACGTTATGAAAAACGGATAAAGGAACTTGAGATTGCCTTACAAGAGAGCCAGAGGAAAGTGGAGCAGCTGGTCACAGAATCAGAGGAAAAGAAGAAACCATTGTCAAAGATTTGGGAAACCCATGAAGTGATGAAATACAAGAGAGACTCAAATCTTCCAGCGAAGATAGGGAAGAAGCATAGTCCTGCAGAGATCCAACCTCTGGTTATGAATCTAGCAGGGGAAGCGCTAGATGCATTCAATGAATCGTACGAGGAACTGATGGATATAAACGGTTATTCAGAAGAAGACGATTTACAATGTGAGATGCAGGAGAATGAGCAGCAAGAAGAATTGTCTTTGACGAGCAAAAGCTCACCTTGGAGCTGTAAGGATTACACAAAGGATTCGTCAAGAACTTCAGAGGATGTGACTTCCTTCAGGCTGCAAGATTTACTTGGTCTGAGCGACGAAGAAGAAGAAGAAGAAGAAGATGAGATGGAGAAGCATCTGATAAAGCAGATTGTTGAGAAAACAAAACAAGGATCTTCTGCTGTGTTTAATGCTCATAAGATGTTATTTCTCATGGAAGAAATAGAACACAATTCATGAAAAAGTATCAACTCAAAATTCTCATAGTTTCTGATGAAATTATACACGTCTCTAGTCAGTGTGTAGATAATATATATGTAAGCTTTGGTGACATTTCTCTTTGCTAGATCCAAACAAAATGGAAGACAAAAATGTGTTGTCAAATTCAATGTATATATCTTAAGAAGAGTATCAAAGCTAAAATGTGATAAAACACAGAGATGGATAAGCTACAGTAGTAAGCTTCAAATTCTTTTTGCAAAAACATCAGCGTTGTGAAACCTTCTAGCTGAAACAGAAGAGTTAAAAGAAAGCGCCAAAAAACCCAAAAAACGAGAGAAGAAGAAGCGGTGAATTTTTGAAAACAAGAGATGAAAAATCGGCGGGAATAATTAACCCAAAAAACTAATAGCTCCCGCGCAAATCTTTCCTACTAAACCATTTTGCTTCCTTTTTTCCTCAATTATTCAAGAAATAGAGAGCTAGAGATTTGATAGAGAGAGATGGAGAACTCAGTGACCCAGGATGGTATCGCGAGAGTATTATCGAATCAATCCCTTGATTCATCCTCGTTTCGACCCGAGATCGTCGTTCAAGTCGTGGATCTTAAGGCTGTTGGAAATCGATATACGTAAGTTTCTTTACCTTTTGTAATGGACCCGTCTAGATTTTTTATGTATCGATCTGGGTTCTTCTGATATGTTTAGAACAAACTTCTCAAGCTTGAGTTTTTCTATATAGATTACGATTTGAGATCTGGGTTTTGTTAAAGTCTTGCCAAGTCTCAGTTTTCTTAGGTTTGCTTACAATACTGATACTTTTCGTTGTTGTTGTTGTTGTTGTGAGTTATCTAAATTCAGGGCTGTGTTTTTTACATCTATCGAATTCAATCTTAATTGGTACGATTAATTAGCTTGACATTTGGATGTTGCTTATTATCAGGTTTAATGCCAACGACGGAAAGATGAAGCTTAAAGCAATGTTACCTGCTACTTTAACATCTGATATCATCTCTGGAAAGATCCAGAATCTGGGTCTGATTCGTCTCCTTCATTATACCGTCAACGATATTCCAGGCAAATCAGAAGAAAAGTAAGGATAATCATCTCTTATGCTTCCTTGATGATCATAATTTTTTAAGCAAATAGAAACTAATCTTTGTTTTCTTCTATCAGATATTTGCTTGTAACAAAATGTGAGGCTGTTGCTTCTGCACTTGACTCTGAGATTAAGTCCGACTTTAAAGCTTCCACAGGCATAATGTTGAAACCTAAGCATGAGTTTCTTGCCAAATCAGCTTCACAGATAATTAATGAGCAGAGAGGAAAGTAAGTAAATCTTTGTTAACTTGTTTGATTTATATTCTTTTGTCAAGTTGTTATGAGTGTTGCTTAAACAGCTTTCTGTTGTTTTTGTAGTGCTGCACCAGCTGCGAGAATGGCTATGACCAGGAGAGTTCATCCGCTTGTGTCCTTGAACCCCTATCAAGGAAGTTGGACCATTAAAGTTCGTGTGACAAACAAAGGAGTTATGAGAACTTACAAAAACGCTAGAGGAGAAGGATGTGTGTTTAATGTGGAACTAACTGATGAGGAAGTAAGGCTGATTTTATGAATTCTATGGCTTCTCATTGTTGTCTTAGACCTTAAGTGGTTATTGATTTTCTTTATTTATGTATATCCAGGGAACACAGATTCAGGCAACCATGTTTAATGCAGCTGCAAAGAAGTTTTACGACAAATTCGAGATGGGAAAGGTTTACTATATATCCAGGGGGTCGCTTAAGCTTGCTAATAAGCAGTTCAAGACGGTTCAGAATGATTATGAGATGACTCTAAATGAGAATTCAGAGGTTGAAGAAGCTAGTGACGAAGAGATGTTTACCCCTGATATCAAATTCAACTTTGTACCCATTGATGAGTTGGGTACATACTTAAATCAGAAAGAGCTTATTGGTAAGAGATGTTTCCTATATAAAAAACTCTTCTTGTTTGGTTAACATTGGTTTACGATGATAAATAGTGACTTATTTTATTTGCAGATGTTATCGGTGTTGTTCAAAGTGTTTCTCCTACCATGAGCATTAGAAGGAGGAATGACAATGAGATGATCCCAAAGAGGGATATAACTTTGGCTGATGAGACAAAGAAAACTGTTGTGGTGTCCCTTTGGAATGATCTAGCAACTGGCATAGGCCAAGAACTGCTTGACATGGCTGATAATCACCCTGTTATCGCCATTAAGTCTCTCAAAGTTGGAGATTTTCAAGGTAAATCTTGGATTTTCTCTAAATTGAAATATTAATTGGCATTTTGTTAAATTGGGTGCTGATGTAAACCTATTTTTCTAGGTGTTTCATTGTCTACTATCAGCAGAAGCAATGTGGTGATAAATCCTGATTCTCCAGAAGCTACAAAGTTGAAATCTTGGTATGATTCTGAAGGTAAAGAGACATCTATGTCTGCTATTGGCTCTGGGATGAGCTCTTCTGCCAATAATGGATCACGATCCATGTATTCTGACAGAGTTTCTCTTTCTCACATCACAAGCAACCCCTCTTTAGGCGAGGAGAAGGTACTTAAAACACTTTTACCTATTAATATCTGGGAGAAAGCAAAGTTGGTTTATGTGTCTTGTATATGTATTGCAGCCTGTATTTTTCAGTACCAGAGCTTACATAAGCTTCATCAAGCCAGACCAGACAATGTGGTACCGTGCTTGCAAGACCTGTAATAAGAAAGTTACTGAAGCAATGGACTCTGGTTATTGGTGTGAAGGTTGTCAGAAAAAGGATCAAGAATGCAGTTTGAGGTAAGATAGTGAGATTCACATTTTCGCACTATTGAATAGATTATTAGATCTTGTTACTTGTGTTCCTCTTTAATCATGTGTACTTATTTTGTGATCAGGTATATAATGGCGGTGAAAGTCTCTGATTCAACTGGTGAAACTTGGTTTTCTGCATTCAATGATGAAGCAGAAAAGATTATTGGCTGCACAGCTGATGAACTCAATACACTAAAATCAGAGGTAAGAAAACTAATACCATTTTAAACAATTGGAACATACTCCTAATTCTCCACGTTCTAATATGATGTTATGTTTGGTTTTCTCCAGGAAGGTGAAGTGAATGACTTTCAGACAAAACTGAAAGAAGCTACTTGGTCAGCTCATCTCTTCCGGATTAGTGTTTCTCAGCAAGAGTATAACAGTGAGAAGAGACAGAGGATAACTGTAAGAGGTGTTTCTCCAATTGACTTTTCTGCTGAAACAAGATTATTGCTCCAAGACATTTCTAAGAACAAGACATCTCAGTAATAAGATGTTTTGTCTGGCTTTTGTTGATCTAAAAAAGTCCCAAACTTAGTTTTTCTGCAGTCTGTTAGATTAGTTCCTGTCATTAAAGAATTGACTTTAAGTCGTTGTAAGTGTTCCAACAATCAATTCAGAAAGCTATTGGAAAAAAAATAGAAGCAATTTATTATTGGATTAAAGAAAATGGGAAGCTGTTTCTACAAAATTTCCAAACAAAAGAATGCAAAGAAAGACCAAATACATGAGATTCACTGTTGCTGAGGCAAAGGAGACCTCAATTCCTGGTAATTGTGTAGACTTCCGGTGAAATCAGTGAACAAACCATCAACACCGATCTTATTGAGCCAATAATCATACTCTAGATAAGGATCTTGGTTGAACTCTAAATGCAGAAACTGGTTCTCGTTACGGTATGTGTATGGATGGACCTAGCAAAACAACATTCAAAATGAAGTTTAATGAAACATGTCAATCGATGATAGCTAGAGAAGAAGCTTGAGTTCTACAGACATACCTGAAGATTACGCGAATGTGCTCTCGCAACTAAATCTGTTGGTGTCATGAGACGGTTATTGTTCACAGGAACAATTGTGTCTTTCCATGGACCAATCCCAATTACGTATTGTTTAATGTAATCCAAATATGCGTCTGATGTAATCTCTGCATATGTCTGCATTCACATTCATTTATCTTATATGTAAGCAATGTTGATTCATTTGAAAACATAATTAGAAAGAAAGAAAGTAAATGTAAAAGACCTTATTGGTGTCTTCGGTTAGAATAGTGACGTCGTCGATCAAGAACAGTTTTGGTGAGTCTGTCATGTTTGAAATGTAAACTAGCGAATTTGCTGCAAAAGACTGAATAAATATTGGCTTTTTTAACCAATCTTCAGACATATATGTTCCTTTGTATCCATATTTCTCCAAAGTTTCCACAAATTTATCCTCGAATTTTTTACCATCAGCCCATTTCACCTGCAGAAGTATTTTAAAACAATTTAACAACCTCTCCATTTGTTATCATCAATGATAAAAAGTTGAAGCTAAGATTATGGTTTGCTTACTTGCTGATTCATGAAAACCGGATTCTTGATCTCTGGATATATCCCAACTACTCTAGGTGCATCCAGTGCTATCGAAATAAACTCGTCGAATGTAATAATCGGGAATTTACCTAATAATACCAAAATTTCCGTTTATAATTCATTGTGCAACAGTAGATTTCAAGGTATATAAAAACTGAAAGAAAGAAACATATTACCATTGTATTGTTGATCTCTGAAAGGATACCTCTGCTTAGCCCCAAGTGTTTTCAGCTCTTTGAGAGTAAAATCAACTGTTCTTGGAATGTTCAGTCTCATGGTTAAAATTTGAAAAAAGAAACCCATCTTATTGGAGTTTGTGTGGTGTTTTTTAGTTACCAGTGAAGAAGCCGGTCATGTTCATTCCTTGGACTTCATAAGTTCTCTTACGGTCTGCAAACTCCTTATGGTCTGCAATATCGGTTGTATCATCGAGATTAACATCGTGATGACATATCAGTACACCGTCTTTTGAAGATAAAATATCCGTTTCTATAAAGTCTGCACCCTCCTCAATGGCCCTCTGCAATAAAAACAAAACACAGATACAAAAATCTAATGAAACCGGGGAAAAAAATAGTGTAAAGGTAGAAACTTTGAGTATAGATCCATTACCATATATGAAGGAGCAGTTTCTTCAGGGAGCTCTCCGTTTGCCCCTCTGTGTGCAAGGTTATATGGACGAGAAGTCTGAAGCGGTTTCTTGGTTGCATGTTTTGCTTCACTTGGGAGACGATACAATGGCCTTGAGGCACAATCAGCAACCAACAATGACAGTAAAATCAATTGTAGAAAATCTGCAGAAAAGATTAAGATTGCTCAAACAAAGAATCTAAATTTGAAATCTTTAGAAGTAGAAACAATCCAAGTTGAGCTAAAAAAGCCAAGAGCTTCGCTTTCTAATTTCTATCATAATGGAGATTTGACACTTACACTTGAAGCCCATGACTAAATTGATGTAGAAAAATTTCTGCAACGACCACACTGCATACATCCAACATTTTATAGATAGACCAGCTTATCTTTAGAAGATTTAAAAGATTTTGCCAAAAAATCGCAACAACCCAATCAGCATAAGAATATTCCACTGAGATATCTGATAGAAGATAAACTTTTTTTTCGTTTGCAGCTTTTCGTAGTTTGAAAGAACAATTTTCTCCAGAGTTTTATTTTACATTTTAAGTGGTGATAAAAGATGCAGACCATATAAGTCGACTGGAGAATGCAATGAAGCTGCAGATTGTATTGCAAATAATGCATCTTTGTTCGTGTCTTTTGATTCTTAGTTAATTACTTATGTGCCTGCTTGGATCCAATCGCTTGTCGATCATGACAAGTCAACTTTGTAAAACCTCTGTGGTTGAATGAAATTGACCATGAGTTAAGAAAAAAAATGGTGATAAAAGATGAAAATGCAATTCAGAAGTCATTGAGAATGAAAAATAAACTCTTTAGCATATTATAAAATCCCAGACACTGAAACACAATCTTGATCCTGAGAACTGGTGAGATATTTTTATCACATTCATGAAATCAGAAAAGCAAAGCACCAATTCTAGAAAAATACAAGAGTTGAAAAAGTGAAAACTAAGAGAGAGGCTCCATTTTGATCAGACTGCCATGAGATCACCATAGCTGCGCATGAGGAAGACTCCTCCTGCAAACAACCCAAGTGCTCGCAGAAGTTTCTGCACCAAAAAGGGATTCGTATGAGAGAGTTCCAATTAGAAAGATCTCGATCATAATACTTCAAAGGCATGAATTTGTGATTTATAAACCCTAAAATTTCTGAGAAACCCAACATTCCGAAATTCGAATTCGAACACAAAACTCAATAAAAAGACACAGAGATAAGACAACCTCTGAATTGGCGTCTCGAAACATAGAAAATAATGAAAGTATAGGCTCAACTGAATCAAATCATAAAACCCTTAAACGAAATTCAAAGTTGTTGCAGTATTCGAATAATTAATACATGAACTAGTCACGAGACATACAAGAGAATCGAATTCGATGCAATTCGGAATTAAAGGAAAGAGAGAGGGTAAGACAAGTTACCATGTTAGCGGCCCACTTTTGTTCGTCGTGAACCTCAGAGTGCCAGAAAGCTTTAAGCTTGTCGATTGAGACAGCATTGTTCACCATTGTTGCTGCTAAAAGATCGGAACTTTGATCGTCTGGTTACGGAGACAAGAAAAGCTAGGGTTTTAAGGTCGATTTGGGAATCGGGAACTAGTCGGTCACTTTCAAGTATCTTATTAAGGGTTTAGGTTTTCGTAAATTACCAAACTAGCCTTTAGACTAACTCTGTTTTTGGTAAAAAAAAAGAATATGGAAGTGATTTGGAGTGATTTCAACCAGACAGAAGCGGAGAAGAGATAACCAAGCATAGACTGACGCGTGTGTAACGCAATCTCAAAACTCGTGATCTACAAGCTTTGGTTCCTCCATCGAAGAAAAGCTTCGACAAAAACCAGAGAAAAAAAAAAGTGAGAGAGAGAGAGAATTACAATATGGCGGCTAAAGCAATCTGTTCGTCTTTAACAGTGCATTCAATGGCGAACAAGAAGCCTTCACCTTCTGCAACAAGAACAGTAACCTCAAAGAAGGTAAAGCACAATTGAAAAATTGATTTTATCTTCTTATATTTCCCAAAATCTAATTGAATTTGGTTGTGTTCGACAGAGTACAGCGACTCCACAGGTGAAACTACTGACAAGAGTTGAGCAGCTCAAGCTTTTGACCAAAGCCGAGAAAGCCGGACTTTTGTCTTTAGCAGAGAAATCAGGATTCTCGCTATCGACCATTGAGCGTCTTGGATTGCTAACCAAAGCAGAGGAATTCGGCGTTTTGTCTGCCGCCACAAACCCCGAAACGCCTGGAACGCTATTCACTTTGAGCCTCGGTTTACTCCTTCTTGGACCGGTTTGTGCCTATGTGGTTCCTGAAGATTACACTTGGGAAGTGGTGGTTCAGGTTCTAGTTGCTCTGCTCTCTGTTGTTGGTGGCTCTGCTGCTTTTGCTGCTTCCGGTTTTGTCTCCAATTTGCAGAAATCTGATTAGCCCGGGTTTTTTCTTGGTTTTGATAAACCGCTCGGTTTTTGTATTAAGAGGCTTTTCTCCATTAAAGATGAAAAATTGAAAACCATATGATTATTCTATTCTCATGTATCTGATCTTAAATAGTTTCTACTCGTTTCACTATTTTTATGTAAATGGTTTCATATACAGAACCCAAGAGAATCATTTTCAATTTCAATAACTTCACCACTAATGGAAAGATTTCTCATTAGATTTAGGGTCAAGGAGATTTGATGAAGAATCTGATAGTATAGCTCCACAAATCACCACCAAGAAACTCAATATTAGGGACATACGTAGCTTATTTAACCAAACCTGATGTTAACTTTTGTATCCCATTGACAAATGATGCGAAATTCATTTTCTTAGGCCCATTAACAAAAAAAGATATCCATGAAATCGTAACATTTTCGGTCAACATATTTGCCGAAGATGTATGTGGATCGTGAAATCTTGTTTTTGTTTTGGGCCTACATTCAATCATCATCAACAGAATCTCAAAATGATTGACGGACGAGACGACTCTCGCGCTTTGAAACCAAACCGGTAATCGTTTATCTGGGAGGTTGAATCTCGGTTAAGAGTTGAACCAATCCAGTAATCTCAGACCGGTTTAATAATCTTCGGTTTCAATCTCATTGTGCACAAATCTGTCTTTCTCGAAGCGAAGCACTCTCATCATTCATCAATGGCGAAATCAGCGTCGACGGCGGCTTCCTCGCTTGTGCAAAACCTTAGGCGATACATCAAGAAGCCATGGCAGATCACCGGACCTTGCGCTCATCCTGAGTACCTCGAGGCTGTTCCCAAAGCGACGGAGTATCGTCTCCGATGCCCCGCCACGGCTGATCAAGAGGCGATCGTGCCGTCCTCGGATCCCGAGACCGTATTCAATATCGTGTACCACGCCCGAGATCAGCGCCGAAACCGCCCACCGATCCGACGCTACGTATTGAAGAAGGATAACGTGGTTCAAATGATGAAGGAGAAGGAGACATTCGACGTCTCGGACTTCCCTAGGGTTTACTTGACTACCACAGTCGAGGAGGATTTGGACACGCATGGCGGAGGCTACCAGAAATAAACAGGTGATTGGGCATCAGACTTTGCTTTATTTGCTTGTGTCAATAAAGATTATCAAATTTGATGTTTTTGTTGTTCGTATTCATTTCATTATTGAAGAATTAGCTGAATAAAATGAAGTTTGAGCTCTAGGTTTGGACCTTTTGGGTCTATAGATCTCGTTTCTTCAATGGCGCTGGAATTTCGACTTTATTTTGGGTTCGTATCTCATTTCAAGCCTAATTAGATAACAACTCGTTGAAGAATTTCGCATTCTAGATTTGTTCCAGCTAAAGTTTCTTGATTTATGCAAGGAGGTTTAGTAGTTTCCCAAGAATTAGCATGTGTGATGTTGTGATTGCTGGCTCGTGTGAGGCTTTAGGCGAATGCTATTGAATTTAGGAATCAAGCAGTGTTGTATGGCTAAGTGCAGTATCGGCCTCTGGTTTGATTTCTAAAGTTGTACACTTTCTTACCCAAGTTACTTCCTAGTGACTGAATGACTTTTCGATTGCAATGTCACAGAGTGAAAATTGTGGTCATAAGCTAGTGGACTAGTCCATTTCCTTAGATAATCGCAAATGGTCTGTGTAAGGAAGAATTTGGTGTTCTCCAGTTAGATGCTGAAATTGGTTGCTGATTTATTATCTTAACTGAACCTTATGTTTGAGAGTGAACCATCATTATACCATTTCGCCTTTACCATATTTCTAGTTAGAACTAAGGAAACACGAGAGAGTTTCTAGTCTATATGGTAGTTTTTGAATTATATTCCTCTCTCGGTTGAGGTTGACTCCAAACATTGACTGAGCTGTTGTAAGTTAATACTCTTAGGTGGAGGAAAAACATGATGGCATCTGCGAGAAATAGTTTGGACCATTTGTCCTGCACAATTAGCTGCTATAGGTTTAGAGTTAGAATTGGGTTGGAAATGATAGGTTTTGTTGATGTAGTGCATTGTGTTCTCAACGTCATGTTTGTTATAGGCTTTTTCTACTTCTCCTGGGTGCTATAGTTTATCCGGAGAGTATGAGTTTTCGTTTTGGTCTTGACTAGATGAACTTTGTGATAATCGATTAGATAGATTTGTTGTATCCTATTGATTAGATTTAGCTAGCCTCTGAGCTCTGAGCTGTGAGATAATGTCTCTGTTTGTGCTTCAGCCTACACGTTAATACTGCTGCAACTGTTTAGTAATTCAAATATTCCTGTTTGGTATCGCCTTGCATCCACTTTACTGCCTAAACACATGGAAATCTCTGGCTCCAAAAACCTAGTGAAATGTCTAGTATTATTTGAGTTTCCATTTATCCACACTGAATATGTTTCCTTCTTTGCAGGTTTTTTCTCTTGTAATCTCCTGATGGACAAAAGACTGCGTGTGATATTTCTCTACCGCCAAAATATCTCTCCCTTGTTTGCTTTATCTAATAAAATTTCTAGTAGCTTTATGAACTACAAAACACTTCATTTTCCTTCACAAGAACCAGATTGTTGTTCAGTCGTATACCCTATGTTTATGATGAACCCGTGATTGTTTCAAGTCTTGAGTGATTTAGAAATGGTTGATGATGTAACACACAGAGAACACATATGGCTTTTCACAAGTTTATGCTTCCTCTTCTCTTAATCACTGATGCAGAGAAGAAAGGGTCCCCAAGAACACAGAGACTACTCCCTGTTTCTCTCTGTGTTCTTGGGGAGCCCTTTCTTCTCTGCATCAGTGATTAAGAGAAGAGGAAGCAGAAACTGAAAGCCATATAATGCCACCAAACTCTATGTCTCCACCAATGCATGTTGTGTGTTTTATGAATTACCCCAAACTACTGTTTCTTTCACCTCTTTTGCTTCTGTGTCTTGCAAGGACATGTCACTGTCTCTCTCTCGGCATGAGCCTTTTGCATTTACTGCCGTACAGACTGAGAACGACGGCTCAGGATTAAAAGAAAAAGAGGACTGAGTTTTTCAATTTGGGTCCAAAATGTGTCTGTGTGCTTCTATGTGTCTATGTGACATGCATACGTCATCATATGCACGTATTCCAACTTTTGGTCTAATGGGACATGAGCGTTTCAACCGTACTCAGTAACCGTTGGCACACAATGTGGTTAGTTCGGCTGGTGGTGACCAAACTTTAAGAAGTTTCTTTAGCGGTCAGAGAAAATGTTCCGGTTTGGTAAAAGATAAAGACGGTTTACTTGAAATGGGTTGTAGATTGTAGTAGTGAAAGCTTAGTGACCATTATTGAAGGAAAATCAGTTTGTAATCATTCGTTCCAGCTTCAAACCGCTTATTTTAAATCCAAGTATCCACTTCAATTGGTAACCGAATAAACGGCTCATTTTTTACCTCTCCCAAACGCTACCACTAGTAAGTGTTCTACCGCTAGTATGTGACCTTCATGAAATTGGAATCGTTCAGACTTAATATATATACTCAATCGTCTTGAAGATCACAGAATCCAACGCACTAAAAGTTATCAAAATTTGAAACAGAAACTGAAGTCCCATCATCATCATCTTCTGCAGCCATCATCATCATCTACTTCAGCAGTCTTAATTAGGTTCCAACTAGAGAAACTTCTCAATCTCTGAAATCTGATACACATACGCAGATATCCATTGATACACATATAAGCAGCTAACATTTATTCGAAAATTGGTAAAAGCGTTTAGGAATGGCAAAACAGTTATTTAAAATACAGTGAAATCTATCAGTATGGTAAGAAATCAAAGTATTTAAAAAATTTCAAAACTCATTAGTTGAAACCGTAATATAGAACAACATAATACTAACATACAAAAACATCGCCCGCCGAAAATTATATTCACACGAAACTCTAATTAATTTTGAAGTATAAATAATAGAAAATTCACCCATTGATACATAAGCCCATGTTATATATACATATTCACAGGAATTCTTATAAATTTGATAATTTCTTATTTTTAATATGAGACTATAGTGTATATCTTAAATAATGCTAGAAATAAATAACTAAAAATCTCACTGCCATGACATAGTGGTCCATGAATCTGTATTTAAGCATTTGATATATATATAATAAGTGCTTTTAACAAAAAACATATACATGTACTCTTTAATTTGGTCCATCCTCCATCTAAGACCAACCATTCTAGCTGTCAATCTAAATGCCTACTAGAATATGTACAATATAAAATTATAAGCATAAATATCATTACGAAACTCAATTGGGATCATCTCTGGAAGATAATTAATTAAGGAAGCCCTAATTACTACAGGTTTCGGGTCTCAAAAAAATCCATTCTACAGTACTTTTTTTTTTTCGTCAACAACATTGACAATACATATTTAATTGAAAATGTATGAGTTGGTTCTTAGTAATTATTAACTATGGCTTCGAATGATAAAAAAAAAAAAAATCATAATAATGTGTAATGAAAATGTAAATTTCTTATAAGAGTATTTTTTATATTGAATGGAGTCAAAGATATCTTGGAAAATGTTCGTATATACAGTATGTATCATCAAGTCAACACATCCGAAAGAATAAAAACATTTGAACTTTACAGTCTCTAAATAAATAGATACATGCATCATGTATATATATACACATTTTGATAATATATTTTTTTTTGGTAAGGACATTTTGATAATATATAATGTATGCATATTTTGTCAACTAATAATATGTTCTAATTTATTATCTATTATTAGTATAGGTGAGTGATGAAACCATAGCATTTTTTTTGATAAAAGAAACCATAAATAGCATCTTTCTTTCCGTCAAAAAACATGTGGATAACATTGCCTATAGTAAAAAAAACAGTGCCTATAGTAAAAAAAAAAAAGAAAAAAAAAGAATACACTACATAAATTGCTCCTTTCTTATCATTGTATATAATTATCTTTCATGCCCAACTAAAACCCTAGGGATTGGAGTATCTCTCTCTATATATATCATAGGTATCATTTATTGCTCAGCCTCAATCATATGGAGTATTATACACTTTTAGTTTTCTATAACGAGAGAAAATAACTTATCATTTTCTTCCAACCTAGCTACTTGACGAAAAACTCACTCGATCTGTCTAAAAGCAACAAATAGCTTACCAATTCTTCCGTATAACTTATAACTGCTCATCATCAAAAGGTTATTTTTTGTTCAATTGTATTTATTTCGACTTGGAATCACTTCTTCTTCTATATTTTTTTTTTTAAAAGAAAAAGATTTTTTTTTTTTTTTTCAATTTTGGAGTTGTAATAGCTAGAAACACTGAATCACTTCCGATCTCTTAGTATATCTAGGAAATTAAATTAATGTGCAGTTCGAGTAATCTACTAAAATCATTTTTTTAACAGTTATTTTTCTGGGTCTCAATAGGTTTGTGTTGTTTACCACTGAAGTTGCTTTCATCTCATGTGATCACACTTCCTAAAACCAAATTCATTTCGAATTTGAACACTTTGTGTTTACAATATTGATTTTTCAACTGTTTTTCTTTTCAGATCGATAATATATATAATCAATGGAGATGAGATTGAACTCGTCGAGAGAGGACATCGGATTCAAACGAGAAGTTAATGATCATAATCAAGCGAGTTCTTTGTCCTCGCTGAGGAGACAATGGAATGATTCAAGAATCGTGCGAGTTTCCCGAGCATTCGGAGGCAAAGACAGACACAGTAAAGTGTGCACAGTTCGTGGTCTCCGAGACAGGAGGATAAGATTGTCGGTGATGACAGCAATTCAGCTCTACGACCTTCAACATCGATTAGGGCTGAGTCAGCCTAGCAAAGTCATTGACTGGCTCTTAGAAGCTGCCAAAAACGATGTCGATCTGCTTCCTCCTTTGCAATTCCCACCTGGTTTTCACCAATTTAACCGTAATGATCTCACGGGCGTGGGAGAATCTTTTCCCGGGGTCTTCCAAAGTTTCGATCTTGGAAGCTGCTCCCAGAGAGAAGGTTTGGATCTTGAGAAAAGGAAATGGCTGAAATTCGATCAAAACGGCAATCTTGATCGTGGGTTTGACATCGATCATCATCATTTCTCGAATTCAATCCAAAGCAACAAGCTTTATTTCCCTAATACTTCGTCTAGCAGCTCTTGTCACTACAACCTTGGGCATCTCCAACAGTCACTATTGGACCAATCTGGTAATAATGTTAGTATCGCATTTTCCAATAATAGTAATCTCAATCCGCTGGAAGGGGAAATTGTAACTTCTCTATTTCCAAGGTATCCTTCGTTTCTCGGTGGTGGTCAACTTCAACTCTTTAGCTCAAGCTCGAACTCGTCGAAGCAAACAGATCATGTCGAGTCATGAAAGGCATTTATTATATATACATAGAGAGATTTATATGGTTTAATGGTTATTGTTGGATTGAGTAGTCGTCACATGCGTGTATGTACCATAGATATATTCATGATGCGATAGAGTTGGTGGAATATCTATTAATACAATTAATTTCGACTAGCAATTTCGTAATTTTGGTAATGTTTGGAATATATACATATGAAAAGCTTTGTGTGAGAGATAACTATATTTCCTGAAGCGAGAATGAATAGAATTGTTGAAGATATGTTTATAATGCCTTTAACACGTTGACCTCATTGCATGCCAAACCCTAGCTTGTTCATGTCTAATATACCACATGCATTTGTGTCTATATATAATATATGAGTGATATATACAATCCATAGATAGAAGTAATTAATTATCTTTTATGTATATTTAGGGCTTAGCATAAAAAAATATTATATGTCTACTTCAATTCAACAACACACATTTTAGGAAACAAAATCTGTCGCAAAGTAATTAATCTAGAACTCTTGCAAGGTTTGGCGACAGTGAAAATGTTTACCTCGGAGACTGAGGGAAGGGAAATGAGCAGAAGATGAGGCAGTTAAGACAACAACTGAATCTGCAGTCAAGTCAAGCACTGATCCCTATATATCTTCTTTTAACTAATGCTCTTTTTTCTTTTCTCTTTGTCTCCTCCTTTACTTCATTTTCCATTAATTCTCTCTATGGATCTCTCTCATTAAAACCATGCTATATGTTCACATATACATATACGTTTTCTTTGGATTTTTCTTCTTTGTATATGCGTTTAAAAATATTTTACCGACAAAAATTAAGATAATTGACTAAGGCTCCGACTGGTAATACGTATTATTAAGGTCGATGTTATAATTTGATGTGATTTGCAGTAAAAATTATGTGGTATAAACTGCAGATTGATGTAGTAAATTTGCTGTAAAAATATGAGTTATCAGTTTAATCAAAACATTGACTGGTAACTCGAGTTTTAAAAGTTGCAGTATATGTTATTAAAAATAATTTAAATTAAAATATCAATAATAATAATATTTATTACAAAAATTTATTAATTAAGTTAAATCATAAAATAAAATAATACTAAAGTAAATATAGTTAATTTTAATAATAGTTTTATAACATAATAATTACAAAACTAATGACATTTTTTCATAGTATATTTAAATTTTCATATTTTTAAAATATATGCCTACAAATATTTTTTGATTTTAAAAGAAATTAAAAACATAAATTAATAAATTTTACATATGTTAAAAAATTAAGAAATTTAAATAACTAGATTTTATGTTATTGCATGAAATTTAAGTAATAATAACAATTTTTCTCATTATTCAAATTGAATTAAGACAAAGAAATATATTTTTCTAATTAAAAAACACTAATTTTCGTTTTTTTTAATAAATAAAAATTATAACTCAACTTACAACATTGTTAACTCATGAAAATTTTCATGATTTTGAGTTAAGTCAATTTTACAAAGGAGATAACTCAAATTTGTACATCAACCATAACTCAACAAATATCAATCTCAAAATCAAGTTTTTTAAAACAAATCATGATTGGTAACATTTTTGATTTATCTTCATAACTCAATGATACCACATGGTAACTCATGTTACCAATCACACCCTAAGTAAAGGTTTGCTGCGACGCCGGAATTAACTTCCGCTGTATATGTAATGTACTTTTTTTTTTCTTTTTTTTTTTTTTTAATATGTAATGTACTTATGTACGCTAATAATTCGGAAGACAGTTCATGATTTCACGTGTAATCAATATGTTCAATAAACTACGTTGTTAATTCTATCGGCTATCATTCTTAACCTTAAAAAAAAAAAAGATCAGCGACGCTTTTGTATCTGAATATAACTGCATGTTGTTACTTATATCGGTTATCAGTACTGTTAAAATTGTTAAAAGTGTTCTGATCATCAGTGATGATCTATATGTATATATTGTTTATATAGATTGAATGCCTTGAATTGTTTTATTAGGCGACTACAATACCTTTTTTTGTAGAATTTATTTATATTAAAATGGATATAAATGGTCCATATATGACTATAAACTTTGCTTTCCTGGCCTGCATGCTTCAAATTTAGGAGAGGAACAGATAAATATAGAGACAAAAAAGAAGTCTAGATCTCACGTTGTTTCATTTTCACGCAATTCACTCACTTACTCAGGCATGCAAATTCTTCTTCTTTTTTTTTCTCCCTTTTTATCCTCAATTACACTTTTTTTTTGTGCAAAGATCCTCAATATATATATTACACCTATCTTCTCTTTCTTGTTGCTATTTTTTTTATTTTGTATCTTAATTCATATCCAATTCAAATATCAAAATTAATCAAACCAATGTTATATCTTATATAAATAACTAATTTCAACGTTGGCCTTTTTCCCTATATTTTTTGTAGATCAGTTATACATATGTAGAAATGCACTCATCACTCACTTGGTTAAGTGACCTCGGATCGGAAGACTTTGTGAATGAATTACTTCGATCATATGTGTTTATACCTTAACTTGTAATTTGTAAACAATAAGATACCTTATATTTTTATAGGAAAAAAATGTATACCTTATATGTATGTGTATATAGGAAAACTGGAAAAATAAAAAGAAATGTATACTATATATGCTTTATGAGAAAATTAATACTGTACTACTATGCAGCTTCGTGTATGTTTTTTGTGTATAATTGATGCGATTACACTATTGGGGCTCCTACAGAAGTATTTGAGCTAGTCTGCAGGCCCAATTGTATCCCACCATAGACAAAAGGAAATGAAGATGTATTTGAGCTAGTCTGAAGGCCAATTGGTTCCATGATGTTAAATAAAAATATGTTCTTCTGTAGATCACCCAAAATTTATTTGATTGATAAATCTCGTTATTTGATTTATTTGTTAAAATAACATTGTACAAAACCAATAGGAAGATAATGTTCTAATAATGATTAAATCTATGAAATTAAGAAAACATATCATTCATTTTTCATCTTAATATATAACAACAATAAATATTAATACCAAGTTACCAATGATCCATTAATTCTGTTCCTGGCCATATTTATTTTCACTTTAATGTGGTTTGGAAAAAGATCAGATAAAACTTGAAAGCATATCGGACGAGATGTTTCATGACAGGATGTCCAACACGTGTAAACCTTAGACATAATTGGCCAACAATAATTAATTAGAAAAAGACAATACATTAATATATTAAAATTAAAATGGAGGTGCGGGGAATCGAACCCCGTGCCTCTCGCATGCGAAGCGAGCGCTCTACCATATGAGCTACACCCCCGTTTTGTTATATGCTGTCGCTCACAGTCACAGTTTCTTGATTATCAAAAAGTAATCGAGAAATATCCATCGTTGATTCACATGGGGTCCACACATATATAATGTCCCGAGATTCGAATCGACTGCTCACATTCCTTAGGTGTATCGGCGTCAGTGCACATGCGCCGCACATGATACTCTTCTAATGCCAAAATGACGTAACTACCCTTTTCCTTTTATTACAATATAATTCCGGCACCGAAAGGGAGTTGTCTTTAGCTGGACAAGGACGGCATGTCGGAAACATCCGTGTTTACGTTACGAAACCAAACCGGTCAACATTTGGCTTCGGTTTACAGGTACTAACTGTTTGTAAAATGTATTCAATTCTCGGTTTAGTTAGGTTTCGGAACAATAAACCGATCGGTTTGGACAAATTAAAATCCCTAGATTATAGTCCTCTTCTCTCCTCGCATCCTCGTGCTTGAGTCACAGATCCGTTTCTCCTTCACTTGCTCTCTCGATTTGTTGTCTTCTCACAGTTTCTCGCTTGTCCTTCGAAGATTGACACTTTCCGACTCGCCGTCTTCTTCTTCTTCGCAGACTTTGGTTCTTGACGTGAACCGAAACCAAACTTAGTCTCTTCGCTCTATAACGATGAACGATCTTCTTAAGGTGAGAGTTAAAATGAAAGGTCCTTCTTTCTTCTTTTTGCCCTTTTTAGACAATTAGGGTTTTGCCGAGTTTGAATCGGGGTGATCATCTAATGTGGATGCTGATTTCCAAAATTGTGACTTTTTTTTTTTTTTTTTGTTCTTGAGGTTTTCATCTTACATTGCTAATGTAATAAATTAAATTATGAGTCCCGACCATTGCTAATTTTCCAGAGTTCGTTATTGAAATTCGTATGGTTTGAGTTTGACCATCCTATGAATTCACTTTGAGCAGAATTTGAATGTTGAATTGGAGTTTATTTCAATTCAGAGGAACTCTATTATGTGAATATTTGACTTGTTAACTTTGGAAGGAATTGAAAGACTTGTAATGGTTCTATATGTTTTGTAGATCTAAATTTAGCCTTTTCTGCTCTTTCTCATGTGAAACTCGAACTGTGTGCTGTGAGGGTTTATGGTAATAGGTTATTGTGTTAAATTTCTGTCGAATTTAAATGGCTTTTTTTTTGTAGGGTTCGTTTGAGCTTCCCCGAGGTCAATCTTCTAGAGAAGGGGATGTGGAACTTGGGGAACAAGGAGGAGATCAAGGATTAGAAAATTTCTTCAAAAAGGTAAATATAAAACAAGAATGCTATATTGCCCTACCAATTGCTCTACCTAAGCTTTTTACTCTTTGTCTTCCAAGGTTCAAGAGATTGACAAACAATATGATAAGCTTGATAAGCTTCTAAAGAAACTTCAGGTACAAACCAATGACTTTCTTACCTTACGCTATCTGCTGTCTGCTATTCTCTTCATGAAATGCAGTGGCAGTGCTATATATAGTATGAATGTGTACATTGCATCAAAATAAGAGCAATAACCTTCATTGCAGTTTGTCTACAATGATAGTATGCTTTCCTTTTAAAGATCAATGATTCTGTGAATTATCAGTTGCTCTGTGTCATTTTCATGGTATATCATATGTTTCAGTTGTGACTGTTCAATTTTACTGACGAGATTGCTGTTGTATACCCTATAGGCTGCCCATGAGGAGTCAAAGGCTGTGACCAAAGCTCCTGCCATGAAGGGTAAAGATTGCATTGGCAGTTTTTAAAATTTGGATAGAATGAACTTTATCTTAGTCATGTGTTCCACTAGAAGTAAGAACAAGCATTGGATAAAGTAATTATACATGTCTGAGAATTCGAGTTAGACAATTTGTATATCTCAAAACACGAAAAATTCGTGGACGACAAATGATGGATCCTAACCTAGTTGAATGTCAAGCAGCCACAATTCTTGGTTTTCATGGACTTGAAACTTTTGCGTTAGAGTTAGTGTTTATGGTTTTCCATAACCTTACATATAGTTTGGTGTTTTGTGTGTCGCTTCTCATGTAATGAACAGCAATAAAGAAGAAAATGGAAAAGGACGTTGATGAAGTTGGAAGTATTGCCCGTTTCATAAAGGGGAAACTCGAGGAGTTGGACAGAGAGGTAGGGTCACTGGCTCTTTTTCTTATTGAATTTTGTATGTTTCTCTTATGTTGAAACTCATATATATGTTGTAGAACTTGGCAAATAGACAAAAACCTGGATGTGCGAAAGGATCTGGCGTGGATCGATCAAGAACAGCAACGACACTGTGAGTAGTCTTATAATTCAATTAGATTGTGCCCTTTGTTTCTAGGGGTAGGGTTCAGCTGTTATTCATTAATGTCGTAGAACTTGGCAAACAGATGCTGTAAATATTGGCAAAGGTTTGTTTTCGGTTTTATTTCTGGTTTTATTACATGAAACCCATCTTTTTCTTTCTAAGAGTTTCCATTTTCCAAGGCCATAATACTTTTGAAACTTCAAGAAGGAATTTTCATCTGGAACAGCTTAATGCCTTTGCCTGTCCATCTTCTTGCGTCAACTTTTATCTGTTTGTTCTTTAATAGGGTAGTGTCTTTTTCTCAGAAGTTAGTTCTTTAATGTAAAGTTTCGTTGGTATGACCCCTGTGCAACAGTTCCTTAAAGAAGAAGTTGAAAGACAAGATGGCCGAGTTTCAGGTAAGAAGAAAAGATAATTTTTTAAAATTATATGGAAACTATTATGTAAATTAACATTGTGACTCTTTTAGGTTCTACGAGAGAACATTCAACAAGAGTATCGAGATGTTGTTGATAGGCGTATATATACAGGTATGTACTTTAATGTTATGTGATTGCTTTATTTATTCCCTTCTATTCTTTCTGCTCTTATTATTTTTGTGTGTTTTCCTTGAATTAGTAACTGGGCAGCGAGCAGATGAAGAAGTAAGTAAATGAGACTCTGAGTTCAATTATGGTCACAGAAGTTTGAATAAAACTCATGCTATTACCGTTTCTTGATTTTCAGACTATCGACGAATTGATTGAAACTGGAGACAGCGAACAGATCTTCCAGAAAGCAATTCAGGAGCAGGGAAGAGGACAGGTTTGAGCTTTTCCATTCAATTGAGAAGCGCATGCTTTGGACATTGTGACATTTTATTATGTGTCACACGTATATAAACAATCCAACATTTAATCTTGCAAAGATGTTAAATGTCCCTCCCAGGTAATGGACACCTTGGCAGAAATCCAAGAACGTCATGATGCTGTCAGAGACTTGGAAAAGAAACTTCTTGACTTACAACAAGTATGTTGGATCTCATATTCTCTTACACGATGAACATCTTTGAACCCGAGTTTGATGCAATCGATTAATCAACCTCTTTTTCTTGAGTCATTTGCTTAAAGACAGATTTATCAGGTTCCCCTTTTTTGCAGATTTTCTTGGATATGGCGGTTTTGGTTGATGCACAAGGAGAAATGCTTGACAACATAGAATCTCAGGTAATTTGATATATATTTGCTTCAATTGGATCAAAATGAATAAACGCAAAAAGCCAAGTTGATCAATGTGATGAGGCTGTTGAAACACTCTAAAATGAAGGCATTGTAATAGTAAATAATGATGAATACTTTTGGCAAATTTAGGTGTCAAGTGCAGTAGATCACGTGCAATCGGGAAACACAGCTCTTCAAAGAGCAAAGAGCTTACAGAAGAACTCAAGAAAATGGATGTGTATTGCAATTATCATCCTCCTCATTGTGGTTGCAGTGATCGTTGTTGGTGTTCTCAAGCCTTGGAAAAATAAGAGTGCTTGAGGAAACAAAGAATGTAAAGAAAAAAAATATCCATCCTTGTGCACGTACGGCCTTGAGTGAAGAGTGTTTTGTTGTGTGTTTTTACCAAGAAACGAAAAAAACAAAATACTACTATATTCTTTTAATTGGATCAAACAAACCAATTTCTCTTTTGCTTGTGCAATTTCACGTGATTTTAAGAGCTACTTCTAATTATTTCAATTTATATGTTTTTTGTTTGCATTTAGTGTACATGGCAAACAAATATAGTAATATATATATGTATATATTTTGCAACCAATACCTTCTTCTCTATGGTTCAGTTCCGTTTTGCTCTTCACTTTGGCATCTTGAACTCTTCTTTTATTTTTCTTTTAAACCGAAATCAAACCAGAATACTAACACCAAACCCGAAGAACTAAGCACAATACTGCAAGACTGAGGCATATATTGTGCTTAGACTGAAAATAAAAAAGTAAATATAACAGAATTAGTAGACAACAAAGCCACTCGTCCGTCTAGTGAATCATTTGTTTGGCCAGATTCCGATTTCGGAGTAACCATCTTCGGTGGCACAAGCCCTGAACATTCCGGTGGTGTTAAACGGCATTGTGACTTCACCATTGGCAGAGACAGCAACGAGTCCACAGCTTCCTCTGGGAAGGGATTGGTGAACAGCATAAGCCGCTGCCTCGGTTAAAGACAAGCCTTTATACTCCATGAGTGCAGCCACATCTCTAGCCACGGTTCCACGGATTATCTCTTCTCCTTTTCCTGTGGTTGAGACGGCACAAAGGTGGTTAGCGTATGTTCCTGCGCCAATGACTGGCGTATCCCCGATTCTGCCAACCATTTTGTTGACGTAACCGCCCGTTGATGTAGCCGAAGCTAGATTTCCAGCACTGTCGACGGCTACACATCCGACCGTTCCTATTTGGCTGTCGCCACAATTGTCCGGTACTTTGGGAGTAGGGACGGTATAATCCAACTGTTTTTTCAAAAAGAAGTTAAATTTTTTTTGGGAAGCACACAAACTAAGAACAAGTCTCGAGGATATACTCAAGCAACAAATCACATAATTTCGTGAACACACACCTAAAAAGAAAACCCTTTAGGTTTGAAAATTGCTTATAAGAGAATGAATATATAACCTGGACTCGATTGAATTCTTTGGCCTGCTTTAGCCTTGCAATGTTTTCAGGAGTTATGAAATGGCTCGATTCGACCGTCTCAACGCCCTATAAACCAAAATTCAGAGAAAGATTTATAATGAGTAGAGTTTAATAATCAATGGAAGTCAAAAGGTAACATTGACAAAAAGAAAAAAGAGGGTAGAATGAGGGTGAGACTGACATGTGCTCTTGCGAAAGCTTCAGCAGCATCGAATGCAAGATATATATGAGGAGTTTTCTCCATGACGAGTCGAGCTAAAGAGATGGGATTAACAACAGTGGTCAAGCCCGAGACAGCTCCACATCTTTTGGTCTTCCCGTCCATTATGGAAGCTTCCATTTCAACAGTGCCTTGAGTAGTTAAGACAGATCCTTTACCCGCATTGAAGTTGGGGTGGTTTTCAAGTTCACGAACCTTACAACAGAGCAAAATAACCAAGAGAAACTTTATAACCAACTCTTAAAAAAAACCTGGCTCACTTTTAATTTTATATAGGAGAGAGTGATCAATCAAATCATTCACAGAAGCAAAAACTTAAAAGAGACAGTAACTCGGAATTATCAAGCTTAAGCATAACGACGACTGACGAATCTCAAACGCATGCATACCCATTGTGAATTCTTGGCACTATCTTCATATAGTTAAAATGGATTAAATTTGAGACTAGTTGACTGACACTAAAGAGAGATTTAGAAATCTAAAATTAGTTTAAAATTTCGTCTCCGAATTCTCAGTCTATATAAAAAGAAACATTCGAGAAAGAGGCGTACGACGAGTTCGGCGACGTCCAAAGGAGGCTTGCCGGATATGAGGGCGGAAACGCCAAGATCGAGGCAGTGGCGGAGGGCGGTCTCGCGAGGGATACGTCGCTCGTCCGGGAGATCGATAGGGATGTCTCCAGCACCGCCGTGGAGCGCTATCGCCCACCCCACCATCGCCCGCCGGAAAACTTAAAACACCTTCGCTCACAGGTTTTTTCCCAAACTACTTTAAAGCCTTTTTTAGTTCACAGACAGGTCACACTTTTTTTTTTTTTTTTTTTTTAATTCTTTCAGTTTCATATGTAAATAAAATGCAATCAGATTTGTCCAAAAAAAAAAAAAAATGCAATCAGATATAACTGTTTAAATTTTATTAGTATTAATTACACTTCTGTATAACAATAAAAGAATCACTCCCACCAAAAAAATAAAAATAAATAAAAGAATCACGTAAGCTTTTTGTCTTGTTTTTAAGTGAGTCTTGTGCTTTTTTTTCTGCAATTACCTATCATCGCATCTATTTAACCTTGGATGAATTAAATCGACTGTTTCAGCTACTCTAGTGTAAACTCGCATCTGGCCACATGATTAGTTGTTTAACACAACAACAGCCTTTAGACGTCTCATGATTCATCTTGGTCTTGGAAATATGATTTCTCCGATTCCAAAACTCCCTAAACGCAATATTAGATATATAATTATCAGGCTTTTATGTTCGAAATTTTTTAAAAAGTGAGAAAGAAACCAGAAAAGTGTTTTTTTTTTTTTGTTACCTGTATGATCATGATGGCTGCATGCTTATGTATGAGCTCATTGTACCCTTGGCAACCAAAATTCTGAACGCAACTGGGGCAACCTGTTTCAGCTGAGCAGCAGCAAGACGTTAGCAGATCAAGAGCTGCTTCTAGAAGCTCTGTGAAGAAAGGACGGATCTGCAGAAACGATATGTTCAAGAATTAGTTATCCAAATTCAACAGATAACACTTGATGATGAATCTTGAGAATTTACTTTCAAAATTTTGTTTCATTTACCTTGGCGGAGATGCCAGTTCCTCCTGGATGACGATCATATAGTAAGATTCTTGCTGGGAAATACCGTTGCTCTCGCGGATCTGGACATTCTGGAGCCAAGTCTGAATAGTTGCAACGCACAAATAGTGGAACAACATGGAGAAGTGCGTGACAAGCAGCGTGTAAACCAGCACGGAATGACAAGTATGTCTCATCCACTTCTGCTTTTACTGACGCCGGGACTTGAACCCAAACAGCCTATTATTATCCACAAACCAGACTTAAATCACTCCAGAAACAAAGAATAAGTGTGTGTGTGAGGCTGCAGGTAAAGAGAAACCTGTGAATGGTAAGAGTAACTTGGGAGTGAAAGATCAACATCATCAATTACTTCATTGTTCCTTCGTCGGATACGAAGAAATCCAAACCAGTTTGTTGTCACTCTACAGGCATGAGTTTGTGCTGTTGTCTTATTAAGTTGGTTCTTTGGAGCCTTTAACACGTAAGCCTGAAACATGAACATGGTAATGAATTTTACACAATGATGCACAACGTACTATCAAACAAGATAACCACAGTTATACTTACAGTGTTACCACCAATTACATGGATATCAGTGTAATCCCGTGTCCTGGTGTAGTAATCCACGTCTACTAATTCACACAAAGCTATCTTTTCTTTTGTATCCAGACTTGTGACCAGATAGGTCCTTCCCTGGTTCATATAAACAGCTCCTTCATATACCTGAAAAAAGGCTTTGCTTTCCTCGATTTCATCGAGAAGATCTTTACTTCTTTTTTCCATGACTCTGTATCTTACTGTCTCTATGGCCCGGATAGAGACTTTCTTCGTTGGCTTTTTCTGAGAAAATGTTGAACAGCAAAGGTATTTAGAGCAAGGAAACTCGGTTTCGGGTTGTATTTTTCAAAGTAATTGCTCGGATATATACCTCTCGGCCAATATAGGTCCATAATCTAGCAGAAGAATCACGGGACGGATCAAAACTCAAGAATCCTCTGTTCCTGAGCAACCCAAGAGCGTTGCTTATGCCAGAACCAAAGTGTGTTTCATCATACTGCAAGCTCAACGGATGCTCAAGAGCAGCACAAGCCAAATGCTGCACAAGGACCTACAGGAAGAAAAGTATCAATGCAAGTCGGTATAATCTCAGCTAGAGTATTAAAAGTTGGCACAAGAATCCAAACAGTATATTATTAACCTGCTGATTTTGAGAATCAATATGGCAACACTCAATTGGGCTACGGAAAAGTTTGCTTGGGAATTTCATGAAGTATTGGTCAAGCGGACCATCAAAGGCAACATATACAGCAAGAGAGGGCCTTTGCCGTCTTCCAGACCGACCAGCTTGCTGCCAAAGACTGAAACTCAAAAGTGATCATTAATTGTCAGCTGCAGCTTATAGAATTTCAGTTTTAAGAGGGAAAATAAATGAGCCAATCAGATTGATTTACCTGGCAATACTGCCGGGAAAACCTAAATGCAGAGTTACGTCAATGTGACCAACATCAATCCCCAACTCAAGTGCGTTTGTTGCAGCAATACCACTAAGCTTTCCACTGAATAAATCGCTCTCTATTTTCCTCCGGTCCTGCAAAATATCGAAAATATTGATCTAGTAAACGCTATTCAGATACAAACAACACCAATTTTCAGACACGTAACAACACAAAATGTACCTCAGCAATGTAGCCTCCACGATATGAGGATATGGCTTCTACCAGATGAGGGGCAGTCTTAGCTAGAATTTCACGTCTGCGGTATATTTTACGGATCCCAAATTCCATCAACATTATTTTAATCAAATACGCTAGTGTGAATTTTTTTTTATCAGCGATTAACAAGAGGACTTACGTCAAACACAGAACAAGTTCACATAGTTTGCGAGATGGACAAAAAGCAATGCAACGTAGGCCATGCTGAACCATCTCTGCGAAAAGGTGTGAGATTTCAGAAGCTGGGCTGAAGAGAAATGAAATGATATCTAATGTTAGCTATAGATTGATGACAATAAATTTTGATTTCTTGTAAACCAGGAAAATGACTAAAAATACCTTGATGGTGTATTGGCAGCAGCTCCAGATGGTTTATCTGCAGCAGTTCCAGATGGTTTATCCGCAGCAGCTTCACTACTACTCACGACTTTCAAACTTTCTTCGGATTTCTGTAATACAACAGATTAAGGAAACAAGGAGAGAAAAAGTTTCAGAATTGGTTAAAAAATAAATCTAGGAAACTGAACCATACATTTGTTGGAGGAACTGATGGATTCCACAAGACAAAAAGCTTTTCAGAGGAAGGACTTCCATCTTTATCTATCAGCTCAAGCTCAGATAGGCTTGCAAGCTCCTACACCAACAGCAAATCATGTTTTGATCCGGTATGATAGATTTAGATAAACGAATAATTTATCCAGATAATCGGTAATGCAGGCCTACCATGCAATGTTCTCGAGGATTCGCAGAAGTTGCAGTGCAAAATACGAAAGAAGGATGGGCACCATATACTGGAAAGTAACATATGTTCGGTCAGTTCAAAGTTTAAATGGACGAAATTTGTAATGAAGACTACGCTGGTTTGACCATGGGACCAGTATTGCACCATGAGAGCACAGGCGGCGAAGTCTTCTCAATATAAGGGCCGTGTGGCAGCCAAATGGTCCCTTGTAAGTATGGGCTTCATCGATCACAACGTACCTGAAATTTTCTACTTAGACTCGACTTTAGTTGTGAATTATAAGGGGGCCTTGTTCCTCCCTAGACCAATTCATGCCATGCAATGATGCTAATGAAATTAGTCAAGCTTAAAATGATTGGAGGAAGATTCGTTACCTAAGGTTAGATAAAATCCGGCTGAATTGTCCATGAAGAGGCAAAATTGACATATGTAACATATCAGGATTTGTGATCAGCTACATGCATAAATTCCAATAATGTTAGTTAGAAATACGTATGTATTTGGGAATTTCAGATGAGACTAAGTGAATTAATCACTATTCTATTGGAGTAGAATAAAAGGACAATAAGAATTACCAGTCTAGCATTACTCCTCAGCCTTGTTCTATCCTTGTAA
This sequence comes from Erysimum cheiranthoides, assembly GCA_011420285.2. NCBI lineage: Eukaryota > Viridiplantae > Streptophyta > Magnoliopsida > Brassicales > Brassicaceae > Erysimum > Erysimum cheiranthoides. The sequence continues at coordinate 19,082,343 of CM022178.2, read as the reverse complement.
GGAGTATCACCATCGTACACTCCCATGTTTATGCTTGATTCGTATCCTTTTATCAAATCAGACAATGCTCTTAATTGATCCTGAGCTAGGGCCTATTCAAACAAACAGAAAATCTCTTTCTATTGTAGCAGTTTCAAAACGTTCTGAGATCTCTTAAACAAAAAAACTCAAAAGTAAAAGAGACAGGCTGAGTAACCTTGGTCGGAAATAGGTATAGGGCACAAGAATCTGTATTTTTGCACAATTCCTCAAAGACTGGCACGTTATAGCAAAGAGATTTTCCACTGGAAGTCATAGTTGCAACCACAACATTCTTCCCAGATAACGCAGCTGAAATTGATTCAGCCTGATGGCTATATAATGTATTGAGTCCAATTCTTTTCAAGGCAGACTTGGTGGTTTCTGAGAGCTCATCTGACATTTCGACGTAGGCAGCTTTTCTAGCATTGATAACTTCAACGTGAACTATTTGTCCTTTAGACCCAATACCATTCCTGAGATGTTCAACCATCTCCGATGGTAGCAGTGAATTTGTGTCATGACACAAAGTCTGGGATTTACGAGAACCAGAGGAAGGACAACTGCCTTTCGCAGCCTGTCTAGCTTCGTTTCCACCAACAGCTCTACCTTCGCTGGCAAATATAAGCATGTCCTCCAAGGAAATAGCTATTCCACTCTCACCTGTATTTTTTACCAGTAGCGATTTGATGGACTCCCACAATTCAGACTTAAAGGAAGTCTCCCGTTTTTTCATGGCACTAAAGACCTTTGCAAGTGGAGTTTTTTTACGACCTGATTTTTCATCTGTCTCCAGATAATCAGCTATAACTATAGCATTCTCATAGTTCACAGCCTCAAAGTCATCAGTGATAACCTTTACTGCCTACAACAACCATTGCGATTACATATAAGAACCTTTTGTAACAGAATAAGTAGGTATACTTAAAGATATAGGAAAAAAAATCACCTTGGGGCATATAACTGAGAGATTCTTTACGTCTTGGATACCAACACGAAGTCCAGACATTGCTAACCGGGAAAGAGATTCCTTCAAGCGGGTTATATATAATTTTTCTCCAAGTGATTGAATAAGAGAAGAAAAAAGATTCAAAAACGTGAATGTCTCCATAGACAATTTCACCCAATCTGGACAAGAACACGAAGAGCTACTTGTATCCCATGACATCAAGCATTTTGTAGAACGTGGAGATGTCAAGCAATTCCTAGACTTTAAAACCTCAGCAAGCTTCTCTGTGTTCTGAGCCTTAAATGCATCTTTACACTCAGACTCCAAAACACCGTTAAAGAATCCATATGGACACGTTTCGTCATCCCGTTTTCGTTTCTCCCCAACACAATAACTCTCAGCGCTTTTAGCCTTTTCATCTCTCAACGTTGAAAATTCTTGAATCCTCTTAGAAGTCAAGGAAGGCTTTGATAAATCAGGTTTGTGGGAATGTGAAGGTTCCTTCTTGGCAAACGCAGCAAAAACCAAGAAATCCCCGTCACTAATACTAATAGCAGCCACTCTACTGTTCAAACTCAATTTCTTACCCTACAAAGCAGAAATTCTATATTGTAACATTACGAAAGAGACAACAAGGGCTAATTCAAAAAAAACGAAACTTGAAATCTCTGACGACGAATGTAGTGAATAATGAGAGCATTACCTGGAAAAACAGATGGAATTTGGGAGAGGAAGAAGCGGGAGGGAAAGAGGATTTAAGGGCAATCTTAAGGTCATGAATTGTCCCGTCAGAGGAAACCTCAACGGTCGTCGATTCACCGTTAATTGTTCGGACATTGATCGCAACAGTGTCTCCGCCGTTCGCCATTACCACCGAATTTTACTTTTTTCATTCCATTTAACAAAGAAAGGGTTTTTATTTATATATAGATTTAAAACTTTGCTGGGCTCTCAAACGACATCGTATCGATGGGCTATGGCGCGGGTTTTTTGACACAAACACGACTGATTCGGCACGTGCGAGTTATTTATAAGATTTATTTGAGATATTATATCCTAAAAAGACCTTATATTATTAAAAGGAATTCGATGTCAGCCCAGACTATTTTCTTATCTGGTTAATTCCGATTTCACCATCCACGATTTAAATATTTTCGGATTTAGCAATCGTGATTTTCATAAAGTTCCCAATAAATCACTCGTTTCTTTTTGTTTGTTTCTGTATTCATCTCGGGAAGAAAATTCATTCTTTCCAAAATTTTATTGGGTACAAATAATAGAAAACCCAAATTTCAAGTATGCACTTTTTCAATATATTTTATTATTTTTCATTAGATTCCAAAGTTTATAGATTTTATTGTTAAAAGGTATATCTAAGTAAAAACTAGTACATTACACAGATGCATTAGACAATTTGATTTTTTTAATTTCCCAATATACACAATTACACATGTAGAAGATCATATAGATACATTCTCAAGTGAAGAAACAAAAACTCGAGTTGCATTCATTGATTCCGGGGAAACCATAACTTTGTGTTCATCACATAAGCTTTTTCTTCTCCAATTTTTTTCATGGTACAAGTCTACATACACCTAAAACAAACCCAAAGAAAATTCCTATAAGAAAAGTACCTGAAGTTGATTAATATGTAAAGGCTAGTGATTGCAGGTAGGCTCGAGCTTTTGCAGCCATGGCCAGAGATTCTTCATCTTCTCGTTCCTTTGCCCTACTCACAGCTGCAACATAAGCTAATCTTGCTTCTTCCATTTTCCTCAGGTCAGTTTCATCAACATCGTCCTGTTTTAGGCGTATTTGCAACAGCTTTAGATATGACCCAAAAAAAAAAAAAGAGAGAGATGATTGTCGTGGCTGCATGACTTACAAGATATGGAAGATGATCAAATTCATATGGGGTTGCATCATAATCCCTATCGGGTTTCTTGGAATCTGTTTTGGCCAAAGTTTCGAACACCCGTGTAAATGTTGAGATTTCTCCTTCAACAGCATCTAGCTGTTCTTGAAGCTTGATTGCTCTTGTTCCTGTTGTCTTTGCTTCCCATTGAGTCTTCTCAAGGGCAGCTTGCTTGTCTGCAAGTTTGATCTAGTGAAGACAGTGAAAGGAAGCTATTAACATGTGAGGTATGTGCAGAAGCAAACGAGTATTCTCCATTTTGTTTAATACCAGCTTCAACGTAAACACAAAGGAGAAATCTGAAGACACATAAGAGGAAAAGGTTTACCTTTGTGTCTGATAGTTGTAACTGCATAGACTTGATCAACATCTCCTTCTCAGCGACCAATCGATTTGTTGCTTCAAGCTTTTCGTGGATCTCCTTAACCTGATTCTTTGACATTTCCATTGACTTTAATACCTCTTCTTTCTCCGATAATTTTGTCTGCAAGTCATTGACTTGCTCTCTTAGTCTACTCAGTTCTTCCTTTTCTGCACCAGCCAAAGCCTTTGTGGTTTCACCATCTTCCCTAGAATTGTTCATAACACCGTCATTGCCCTCTTGGTCTCTCTTCTTTCTTTCTGTAACAGTTTGAGAAGCACTTCTTCCCTTTGGTATAAATACATGCAAATACAAGTGAATAAGTTATACAGCCGATAAACAAATCACCTTAAGATTCATTTGATAAACGAACCAACATTTGTCAAGGGAAATTAAAACCCAAAAACCACTCATTGAAGTTTTTAAACCAAGTCTGAAGACACCAGTGCTCCAAAAACAGTATGACAACATTTACTGCACATAATAATTGAAAACAACTACAACCCGTTATGGATTTTGATTAAGCCATTAAGCCAAGCTGATATCAGCTCATACCCCAAAAGGAAAAGATAACAAACTCAAATCATTATCTAAGTAACTAGCAGTGTTAACAAAGTCGAAAACAAAGCAAAAGTCTTATTTATACCTATGCAATGAAGCAACAGTGTATGGATAATGTCAAGGTTGCCATAAAGAGATGATATTTTGATCAAGAATGACATCTTACCCTTCTGGACAAGGATTCTTTTGAAGGCATCTTAGTGTAGATCATGGAACCACGCCGCTTAAACGAACTCCTTTCTTTGTGTTCCTATTCGCGTTCAATGAAAACGAAGTCATTAAATTTTCTACCTAAATATGAAATCTACAATCTTATCTTTCAGAAATTCCAAATTCTTATGCCCGAAATACCATCAATTTCTCTCAAATTTACATATATTTACTAGAGAAATGAATCAGTCGAAAAGTTCAAAAATTGCTGCAAATTTCTCAAAATTAAAAGCCCAAATCCGTCGAAAACACAGACAAATTTCGAAATTCCCTCTAATCTATCATCAAATCTCCAATCCCCTCGAACCCCAAACATATTGAGCTCTAATAAACTCGACAACTCGAGGTGAGTTAGAGAAAATTACCATGTAATGCTCAATGAGGGGAACCATCTCAACGAGATCTTTCAAGAGACGACGATCTAGATTCTCGTTTCCGGGGTTCGTACCGGCGGTAGACTGGTGAGGAGACAGTCGGAGATCGTCATCGCCGGCGAGCCACGAGCTATCATCCCCAAATCCAGAATCGCTTTGCAAATCCACGAAATGCTGCTGCTGCTCATACATCTTCCCCCTCTTCTGTATAGATCTGCTTCAGTTATTAGTCTTCTTCACCAGAGTTTGAGCACAAGACCTTTTTTTTTCTTTTCAAAATCCTCTTTTTCAAGTCTGAGCTTTTTGGATCTCAATTTTTTTCCTCCAACGTTCATCTGAAACTACCGACTTAGAAATACCCAATTTACCCTCGTCTTCTTTCACTATTCTCTGGACTTACCCATCGTTTTTTGAATTTCTTTCCTTTAAAACTATCTTTCCTTATTTTATGTTCCCTTAAGTTTAACATTATGCTTTGTTTAAGTTTGGAAATTGAGAAATTACAATCATGTATAGAAGATTTCATTTCAATTTTTACAATCACCATTATGTAACAATCATAAGTTTATATGGGTTATTCTGATCGAAAACGAGATATAGGCACCATAGTTGTAAAATTAAATAATACAAAAGATAACTGTTAATGTAGTCCACAAGTTGTTTTTTCTTTTTTTGTTATATGCTTATTACACAAACTTTTTTTTAATGCAGTGTAACAATCTTCAGAATCAGAGGATATCAATAAGGCCCACTCTGACCTTTCTTAGGTTTAAAATTTGTATAAATTGGTAGTTATAGCATATAACAATCATACTTCAGGTCGCTTTTCCTGATGGATTACGACGTGGGTGATTCTGATCGAAAACGAAATATAGGCACCATAGTTGTACATCTGAATAATACAAGGTCCTAACAAACAAAATTAATAGTATTGGCTTCGATAACCAAAAACGAAAACAGATCCAAAGTGTGTGAGATGATGATATATAGAGTGAAAAATGATTTCACATAGCAAAGGAAGCTTCCGGAAAACATTGAAACTTGAAAGCCTTCCCCTTAATAATATATATTCCTCAAAAGAAAAAGATAAAAACCCAAAGAATAATTTGAGATTATAGTCTAAAATGCGGTTAGCATAAACGGGTCGCACTAGTCTTCTTTAGGTCTCAAAAGATTATGGACCCACGAGATAAACATGATTTTCGGATGTACAAAAGAAAAAAATCAAGATATAACTATAATAATAATTTTAATCCCTTTTTGAGATAAAAAGATTTAAAAAAAAAAAAAAACAGACGAATCAATTTTGGTGTTTTACCGGATTGTGTTCTGTGTTTGGGTTTTGTTTTTAAAACTTCTATTGTCCCGTCTTGAGCCGTTTTGGTTTCCGAGTTTGCTTGACATCGTCGTTTCTGGTTCGAGAAACCGGTTCACGAACTTCATGATCCTATCAGTAGTAAACAAAACGAAAAAAAAACTATCAAGTTCCAAACCAAACAAAATGTGTTTGGATTGAATCAAACGTAAAGAAAAAGAAACCTTGAAGGAAGACGAGGATTGTTTAGCGAGCTCGATTTGAACGGAGATGCTTGCTTTCGTTAAGTCCACTCCTGAGTTCTCCAATGCTTCTCTCAGTGTTTTCACTAACCTGCTCCACAAACAAATAAAAAGGTTAATAAATCTTATTTTTAAATGTTACACGATCAAAAGAGAGGATGATGGATTTTTAGTTTACCCTTGCGAGTAAACATTTGAAATACTGATGTTACCCCCAAGAACTTCCTCATCTTCTACTTCTTCTTCTTCTTCTTCTTCTTTCAATGGCTGAGTTTGACTCCGAGAACTCGGGCTTGGCTCTACGGTCTCTGATGGTGCGACTCTTGTGTGGAACTGAGTTATGAGATTACCCGCAATCACGGGAGAGAAAATACTGTTGCTTTGAATTGACATTGGAAATGGAGCGGTTGTTGGATGATCGATAGCAATGCCTTGTGCTGTTGCAAGTACCGAAACTGGAACGTTGTTCTTCTCTTCTTCCAATTTTGGAGCTAAAGCAACGCTTCCTTCAGGTACTATCTGCTGATTGTTTCTTTGCTGTAATGTAAATGGAATAAAACAGATTAAGATTACATTGTTTGTCAATAAAAGAATGAGGTATGATCGGAAAATGTGAGATTATATTTACCCAATTCAATAGCTTTGCAGGTTCGTGATTCCATCCTTGGTAAGAGGTCTCATACTTGTCTGCTTTCTCCTGTAAGAATTGAATGTACTCGATAACCTGTATGAAGTTTCAAAAGGAATTTTTTGGAGATTAGGAAAAATATGAGACTGAATCTACTGTTACAGAAAACTTGGGCGAAAATATTAGTTATACCTCTAGTAAGAAAGAGGCCTTGTCCCGCTTTTGGTCGCTGTTAGGTATTAGTTGTCTCAACATTTGAAATCTGCAGAGGGATCCATTAACAAGGTTTGGTTAGTCTCTCCTCTCTGCTATACTCTTATCTGTGAATACATATTCAAGACTTACCTATCATTGATCTTGCTCCTCCTTCGTTGCTCTGTAGCAGAATGTTTAGACCTAGGCGTGCTCAGCTTTTGATCGTTACTAGAGCCTCTCACATCTGCTTTTACCCTCAAATCCACTGTAAAGAACCAATCAATCAGATCTTAAGCTGTTACAGTTTGGAAAACGTAAAGCCAACAGCCCAGAAAACACAAACCTCTATGGCTCTGGCTAGTCGAGGAGTTTTCTTTCTTCATGATAAAATCTTCTTCATCATCTAAATCATCTTCCTGTGAACTTCCTTTTGCTGACCTTATCATGTCCATGAAGCTCTGGCTCTTGAGCCCAGACCCTCTGCATCGAAAATAAAACCTTAGTTGATCACCCTTTAAAGTTCATAGACTGCATAACAGAAAAAAGAGAAGTGATGAGACTGACTGAGAGGAAGAGCGAGAACTGAAACCACTCATATGGTTATTTGTCGAAGACTGGGACTGTCGTTCCACCACTGGCCATTGTCCCACAGTTGTTGCAACATCAGCTATACATCAAAAAGAAGAAAAAAAATTGTTTCATCATTTCATGGTTCTACATAGTTGTAAATTAATCTAATTAACATCACGATTCCGTTTTTCTTGTTACCTCTCATGTTTGCTCTCTCCCCAACATTATTATTCTCCTTCCTTGTCTGTCCCTTCTTCCCAGAAACAGACTCATCCCACAGGGTGAATCCACTAGCTGCAGCGGCATACGAGCTGCAATTAGAGTTTGAATTCTCGTCCACAATGTTTCTTTCATTACCACCAGTTGCTTGTGGAGCAGCAGTGAACATCATCGGTGGTGACAACTCGGGCTTGGGAATTCTCTGATGATGATGATGGAAGTAAGGAATGGGGCTGATTGTGTAAGTCCCTATACCACCGGGAAGCACGTGCTGCAACGGAGGAGGCTGAGCAGGCGGTGGTGGCTTCTCGGCCGTTGTAGTAGTGGTGTCAATCCTACTTATCTCTTCTTTAGCACCAACACATTCTAACGGTTGTAGAAAATCATGGGTTTTCAAGTGACTACCTGCTCCATGTACCATCAAAAATTCTATTATATGCACATAAATCTCTGGAAAGTATGTCCGTACTACATACACATATTTTTATACAAAATTTTGATACGTGATTTCATCATATCTTATCAGGTTCTATATTTAAACAAACAAAAACCAAGATAAACAAAGTTAGGGGAGCATGTTGATCAATAGTATGTACTAAAACCCCATCTTCGTCTACCTAGTGCATATATATGTATGTACGCATGCATCGACATCATGAGCATTCAAAGATATTTTACGGAATTTATTCGAATGCAAGCTTTACGACATGTGTATCCCCATCAACGGTCCCTTAATTCTGTGGGCTTTAAACAGAGTTGGGTCCATTAGGGCCCAATAAAATAGCAAGAATTTGATCCATGGATTCGTCTTAAAGTCAGATCAAGATGCACGCGCGCACAAGCGAAAAAAACGTGACGCCTTTAAGGGAATCTAAAAAATACTTAAATAAAAGAGGAAAAAGGGTAAAACAGTAAATGAATAACCTTGAGAAGAAGGTGTTGGCTTGGGATCTGGTTGGACGGTTGAATGACTGCAGAGCGATAAAAAATCATGTGTTGGTTTTCTCCCTGTGGAAATTCTTCTTAAATCAAAATTAAAAACAACAATAAAGATAATCCATTTTTAAGTCAAATCTTGTAGAAAAGAAACTCTCTTTTTTATATCTTCTTTCATATAAATAAAGAATTTCGTAAAATATGTTAATAGTGTTACCTTCGGTTTTGAAGGGACGAGGTTGAGGAAGCTCCATGAACAACAGCTTCGATTCTTGAATTTTTTTTTTGTAATAATATTATTAATCTATGCGCGGGAATTGTCACGATTTCGCGGCTTTCTCGGATAATTCTTCGCAAAATTGGCGTGAATTCTCTGAAATTCGACGGAATTTTGTAGCTTGTAGCTCAGATCTGTGACTTGTAGCAGCTAATTCAAGAGATTTTGCGTTCTCAGATGCTTAACGAAGCGGAATTGAGCTCAGAAGTCGCTGAATTATGCTTTCTCGGTAGCTTTTTCTCGTGAAAACTCCTCGAATTTGGGTCAAATTCTGCTCGATTAAACCTAAATCAGCCTTCGCTGCAACTTTTCCCCGCGAATTCCCCAGGAAACACAGGGATGGCGAGAATTCGACCGGAACAAAATTGCCAGAAAATCACCAAATTCTTCGATTCGATAGATCTGTCATCATAATTCGATAGAAATCCAAAAGTTAAACCATAATTCAGCAGAATTTATAGCTCAAACCGACTGAATTTCGCATAATTCAAGTCAACCCATGAACATGGAGATGCAAAAACTGCAGTCCAAGTCAAATCTTAAAAGAAAAATAAACGAACAGATTAGATTTGAGCTAAGGAGCGTACCTTCTTCGGCAGCGAGTCAACCACAATTGTGAGAAGCTTGGATCTCTTAGTCAGAGAAACCAAACAAAAAGTTTGAATTCAGAGATGAAACTCTTCGATCTGATCGGAAAAAAGATCAGCCAGAGAGCTCTCTCACTCTCTCTCTCTCTCCGCCTCCTTCTTCTTTCTCTCTCTGTTTTGAGAGGAAATGAGCAGACGGAAATGTTTTATACAGTCATTATAACGCTCCCCGTTAAACAGCAATACACTCCGTTTAAACGACGTTAATCTAACGGAGTCACGTGGTGGATGTCTAGTTAGTTGCTTTCTAGTGTAAGGTAACAGAGGGGTTTATCCGTTTAGCGGCGCTAAAAATAAAATAAAAGTAACAAAATAACACACACACGCACATAAATTATTATTTATTGTTTTGTTTTGGTTTAATCGATGTACGCTTTTGTTTTTATCGTGTTCGACGATCCCCATTAAATTGTTTCATTTTTTTATGGAGTACTATATTTCTAAAATTACTGCGATAATCAATTAAAAATTAGTTCTATAAAGAAATGACTACTTTTTTATACATGAAAATTATTCTTCTATGAGGAAATGACTATTACTTTTACAAGATTTAAATTAATTGTTTTTTAAGATTTCTGAATTTCGTTTCTTGTTGTGAATTATTTGATGAAAAATTGTTTATCAATATCGTCCTTGAATAAAAGAAATCGATAATCATCAAAATTGTAAGTATACATGTTAACAGAAAAAAGTAAGTATACAGAAACATTTCGGCCATGTTCGTTTACCTGTCGCTGGCGACTGTCGCTAATTGATGTCGCTGGTCGCTGTCGCCAGCGACAACGTCTGTTGTTCGTTTTGCAGTCGCTGGCGACTGTCGCTAGCGATTGTCGCTATGTTGTTTGTTTACATGTCGCTGCGACCAGTTGCTATATTTCTATATATAATTTTCACATAAATATTTTTTAAAATTTTTTAAAATATGTACATATGAGAATTTGTATTTTCAAATAAAAATGTAAATTATTTGTATACTAAACATATTATATATTTTTAAATTTTTGAAAAAATAATTTATATTAATATATATACTACTATTATTAATATAATTATATATTTATTTTAAATTAAATTATATTTTATTCAATTAGATTTAATTTTATTAATTACTTTTAATGTAATTTAATTTTAGTTTAATTTAGTTTAATATTATTTAATTTAGTTTTAGTTTAAATTAATCAAAATCAATTTTATTTTATTTATTTATTTATTTTTATTTTTTTATTTTGTAGTCGCTGTATTGTTCGTTTAACAGTCGCTGGATCCAGCGACCAATCGCAGCGACTGATCACTGGAAGTCGCTGAAAAATCTAGCGACTGAAAATCATGATCGCTGGTCGCTGGCGACTGTCGCTGCGATTGGTCGCTGGACCCAGCGACTGTCAAACGAACAGTCGCTAGTCGCTGTCGCTGATCGCTGTCGCCAGCGACTGCCAAACGAACAGGGCCTTCATCGTTATTTGCTACCATAACTTTTACTCATTCAACATTTCATAGTTCTACCAATTAATGGTCATTTTTCAATCTTAGTTGTCGGCAATTGAAACTCACATGCAGGTTATTAATTTAGCTTTTTTATAGGCATGCATACGAAAATTATGTTCATAAGTATACTGCAATCATGGCGATCTTGCGAACATTAAATTGTCACGAATTCATAATTTAATACCAATCAAACAGCTTGTAGTTGTTGGTGACATTTTTCTCTAGATTCCCAATTCATTACTAAGCTTTTGGCGTGGTAAGGCACTCTATTTATTTTACTGTAGATACTACGCCGACTATTGTTCGTCGAAGTAAATGCAACCAAAAGAAAATCAGTACAGTAATAAACATGGGGATATATATCTATATGTATAATTAAGAACTTCATGTATCTGATATCCAAGTTATCGTATATACAGGGGCGGACCCACGTGAGAGAGAGGTATGGCACGTGCCCCATACTGATTCTAAACATTTTCTAAGTAGCTTTTAATTGACTGTTGCCATTAGCTCAATTGGTTTGCAGTGCCCCACATAAGCTAAACTCTAAAGCATCAGGGTTCGAGAGCTTTGAGTCTCTCATTTCGTTTAGAAAATGATGCTTATAAAACCTTCATATAATCAGACTACTGTATATGTCACATATAATATGTGGTATATGTCCGTGTGTGATTATAAATCGCATAACAGGGTGTTGGTTTTGATTGGTCAATTGGAAGATAGTTGATAATTTTAACAGACACTTAGTCACTTATCATGCATACATCGATTTCATACATACTCCAGCTGCTTCTCACTTTAGGTATGTTTGATTTAAAACTCCGGAACAATTAATAATGCTAGATAGGTTGGCTGAAAATTAATGGTTTCCAATTTAAGAGCTGATTAATATATAAACGGTACAATGATACTTATAAATTTATAGTAGAAAACTAGTAGAAATTTTGCTATAAAATGATGGAATATAAGGGGACAAGTATGATTTTGTACGTGTATGCGTCTATGTGTTTGTTTGAGTGGGAGTATATGTATCTGACATTAGGTGGAACAAAGATAGCTCTTCCTTTGTGCAATGCCATTAACATTTGTCTAAAACCCATAATCAAGACCCTGATCATGTGAGCTAAACCCATTTTATATATGGTTGAATGCCACTTGTCACGGCACTAACTTATTAGAAAATAGAAATTAAGTAAACCAAAGACGACTTACAATACATATTTAAAAAGTTTAGCTAGCATTTAATAAACTAAAATATGTCTAGTGTATGGACGGATTTGAGTTAGGTATTCGGGAAAATCAAGTAAATATTTTTAAACCCAATAGATGATCAAATATATATTTGTATTCCATTTGGATTCAAACGAATAGTACAGTATAATTTAATATTCTTCTTGAATAGTAGTTATGATATATTAAATTATATTAACTTTTAAGTTGTCTGAAGTTTTGAAATAAATCTATCTTGCGATTTAATTTGATACAAAAAAAAAAAAGAATTATACAAATATACAAATAGAGTATGCCTCTTTCAAAACAACTTCTAGATTTGTGAAAGACTATTTCAAAATTAACAAGGAAAAACGATAATCAGTTTAAGAATTCAAAGTATCCGGTATTTTCATATTCATGCCCACGCATATTCCGACCCAAAATTATCCTTATTCAAAACTAAAAGGTTAAACCATTTATGTATATATTTATATTAAAAAATCACCATGGATCGGAAATATATAAGAGCAGAGTATAAATTACCCTTCCCCTAATGCATTCAAGCTATACATTAATTTACGCCCATCAATTATTTTGTTGTAGTTTAATCTGAAAAATAAAAATAATCAATTAGAAATATACATAGAGAGAGAAAGGGAGAAAGAGGTGAGGAAACTATAGCTAAATAGTGTTGGATCACATGAAGAGGAAAATAGTACAAAATAGGGAAAGGGCAAAAACAATAACACATCCCCACATGCCCTCCACTTTGTCTCGTGAGTTGTTAGGTTGTGCTTAAACACGCTTTATCTTCCTCATTTTATATAACCCATGAATTGTATTATAATGATTTAAATCCCTCGCAATCTCAATTATCTCATGGTTCTTTGATGAATTGTATTATTAATGTGAGATTCGGTTTCTCTAAAGCACAAGTAATTGTTTAGAGAAAAAAAAAAAAAAAAAAGCAAATAGAATTATTTTTCATTATTATATGTAATGGTCTAGTAACATTTGTACACGTATAAAAGAAAAAAAAAGGAGTACAAGGAAAAGTAAATAAAAACGAAATGGTCAATTCAAGTGAAAGACGGGGAAGAAGAAGAAGAGGTTAGTGTGACGTCGTTTTCATAGTGTTGTGGGGCCCCGTGAACTGACTCTGCAACTCACGTGAGAAAAACACTGTAGAATCTCAAGAGTCAGGACATAAATAGATTTTCGAACATTGATATTAAGGGCAATTTAGTAATAATACATATTGACTAGGAACTGTTTATTTGATGGGCCACAAACCGACCTATCCATGTCTCCTTAACCATTCGTGGTTCGGTTAGGCACATTATGCTATTCTCGTCTACCATAATTCAATCAATATTTACCATTTTATATGCAACCTGACTTCGTTAAAAAAAAAAAAAACGCATATAACGTATGATTGCTAAAACTAACTCGTACCAGTTTTCTTTTCCTACGCAGATAAATATATCCATGAGACTAATAAAATAAATAGAGGAAAGACGTTCAAGAAAATTGCAATATTTCTAAAACTACATACACAGACACATATTCTTGAGTCACATAATTAATCAATTATCATATAATTATTTACAATATTTGATCCAATGCGATATAAAATCAGTATGAGATCTCATCACAAGATTCACAGTTCACCAGGTTCATGCACACGCTAACAACAATTTGGAACTCAAGATTTGATATTTTTTAAAAAGTAAACAAGATCAAACATCTCTTTACATATTACTGTCTATTATCAATGCTCTTTACCTGCATTTCCTTATAATTCATCAAACCTTCCCTTTTCAGAAAGTTAATTAAAAAAATTTTAAACCTTAATTTTTTTTTGTCAAAGGGTTTTAATTAAAACCTGAAATTTAGAAACTTTGCATACACAAAAGAGTGTGTGGGAGAGCATATATCTCATCCGAATTAGCTGTCTTCTTTACTTCTTTGTTTCCTTCTAAAGAGGACTATTAGTTGTCTCTAATCATTGTTATTATCTTAATAGTATAATAACAAATTAAATAATCACAAAGCAATTAAAAAGAAGAATAAGAAGCTGGATTTCAAGAAAACAAATGTATTTGCAATGCGGACATTCCTCTGTACATTGCACAGGAATCCTCTTAGGGATCAGTTAACAAATAGTTTCATCTATCATGTGACTTAGGGTAAAACACGGGATTAAATATCTAATGATGCATTAAATTAAATTAGTTTAAAACCTACGAGGCTACGAGCATTGGATCTAAAAGAGTGGAGAGAGAAGGACACGTGGCAGTTGCGCCGCGTAAATCGCGCCGTATCACGTGATAAGGAAACCTTTTGGGTTTTGGCTGCCTACCTCAGCCTCCCATCCCTCACGTGGCCAACTCACACCTCTCGATTATTGCGGGTCCCACGTTTCTTTTTTACGCTATCCCGTTTCATTCTTTTTTTTTTGTTTCTGTTAAATATATCATACAAAGTAATTTTCTAATTATGGATTGATGATACAAATGGTCTATTAAATCAAGAGCTTCCTTTTTCTTTTTTTTTTTTTTAGTAATGCTTTGTTTTTTTTTTTTTGTTTTTTTTCCGACGTGTAGTAATGCTTTGTTAACAAGGGGAAAACGTGAACAAAAAATAATGTACTTTGAATTAACGTACTGTAAAATCTTGATATTAAAAAGATAAACTCTAGCTATTAAATGCAGTAAACAGGATCATTGATACAAAAAAAGTTATTTCATATTATATAAATTTTTAATTTTGTATACAAAATAATTTATTTATTTTTTATTGTTTTTGACAATTTGTAGTATTACATATTATAGTTGAATTATAATTAGGTAAATAATAAATAATATTTTAATATATTTAAAATTTAAAATTAAACAATTTCTTAATTTTTGTACAAAAACTTTAAACTTCATTTATTTTGAAACAGAAAAAGTATTATTTTTTTCTGATTTACAATTTATATAATATTTGTATTGAAAATGACAAACAAAATAATATAACCGACGAAAACAAAAATATATAATTCAAAAATAGTTTTATTAAATTTTGTAAAAATATTGATGTCGATTTCTGATTTTTTTTTTTTTTTTTGTCATCTGGGATATTAGATATTTGTAAGTTTGTTTCGAGAGAATCGATCGGCTACTAGAATATGCCTAAGATGGCAAATAATAGTTAGAATATAGGCGTAATGTCTTGCAACGATACTAACATTTGAATCAGCTGTTACTTTAGTGAGAGAGGTACAAAATGCTAGATTTTAATTATATCAGAAGAATCATGATTTAATATGATATTTTTACTGTTTAGTAGATGTTTAAGTATGTTTGGAATGTCCATTCCTCATTTCTATTGAGTTTTACTTTCTTTTTTTATCCGCCTATCGAGTTATTGAATACCAGATCATGTATTACAAGTATGATATTTGTTTGTGAGTTTTGGTGATGTTATAATTGACTTGATTGATGAACCTAGTTGACGCCAAAAACACATGTGTCTGCCAAGTTTAGCAGAATACACGATAATAATACTATTTGATGTAAGATCACATTTAATATGCACGATGATTACTTTATCACACATTTAATATATACTCCGTTCACTAACTTCATGCGATAGTTGTTTATGTGACAAAAATCTTCGGATGATACATATGCAGAACAGCAGAAACACCAAAAATAGAGTTCTATTCAAATTTGATATCTACAAAACACATAAAAAATCATTGATACCTAAATCTGAATAATCTGAATTCGCTCAAACAATTAGCATAGATATCATATCTCGTAAGAAAATTAGAGGTTTATGGATTGTGTACGTATTTTCTTACTCATAGGTTAAATAAATCACATGACATTTACACAAATCCGTCAAACATAAATACATGTCAGTTGATCACATCGATAGAAGAAGTTCTTTGATAAAGACTCCTTTAGTTCTGGTATGAGGGGATCATCATGATTTAGGAGACATTCGCCATGACATTTTATACATATGTACATAGTCATTCTTCGTAAAATTATGCTGTGGTCCAAATAAGATTTTAATTTTAATAAGACTTGAGAAGAAAAGTAGGTTATATATATAGGCAGGGCGTAAAAAAAGGAAACAAAAAAGAAGGTGAAAGTGAGATATCGAGAGAGGAAGGAGAGCAAGGTCACGTGGTGCCCATTCCCTGCCGTTAATCAGTAACACTTGCCTTCCGTCTCGCGTGCGGTGGGTCCCATTTCATCTCCCCCCCTTGGCCCCTTCACTCACTCTTTCTCATTTAACCTCTCCAGAGAGTCGCCGCACTGTTGACACTCTTGACGCCGTTTAACTCCAAACGTTGCCGTCAAAAAAACGAGTGAGATTTTGTACGGGCAAATGGGAGGAGAGGAGAGACGTGAGGGGCACGTGCCTGTAGGAGGGAGAAGCGGTGGCGACCGGTCGCTTTCTCGTGATGGTATCACGTGAGGGTAATTCACTCATCCTGGGTCCCACTTTTTCTTTTTTTTCACTCTGACAAAAAAAAATATCAGAGGGATTACAACTCGAGGTAAAGTAAACTTGTGGGTCCTCTTTTGTGAATATTACTATTTTCTTTAGTGAATAAATTGCAGACACTTGTGAATTATGTGCTCCGATCCTCTCTATCTATCTCTCAAGTTTTTAATTTATTTTAAACTAAAGTGTGGATATGATTTACTACTAGTGTGATAAATGATATATCAACTTTTCACGATTTTTTATTTTTGATAAAGATTTTATTTGAAAGCGTGTATTCGTTATTTTTTACTATTGAAAGTATATATATAATTAGTTACTTAAAAAGTAAATTAAAATTTTATTAGCTAACTAAATTTAGTTTTTTTTTTTATAATTTAACTATAATATTTATAGTATATAATCATTTGACTGTTATACCGTTTTACTATTGTTTTAACAAATCAATCAAAAACCATATTTTTTTTTGTGAAATCTGAACCTTTTAAAGTAAAGAAAACTATTTATTTCAACCCATGAAAAGAAAGAAAAAAGCTATTTTAACCATATTGGTAGTGACATTTAATTATGCGTTTCCATACAATATGTTAGTACTAATCATGTAATTAAACTGTGTTATTCTTCTCTAATGCTTTTTAATATTTTTTTAATGGTGGATAAAAAAATGAAGATAAGATAAAATATGTTGGGAATAGAAGGAGAGGGCATGTGGTGTCCTTTCTCGAGTGACCTGTCGGTTTATGGGTCATTGATAATACGTGAAAGCGAAAGCTGTGGAGTTATTAATAAGATGCCATCACAGAGAGAAGTGAGAGAGAGAGAGAGAGAAGAGACTCATGGCAAAAAAGAGAAGATGTGTTTTCTTTTGTTCTGTTCCCACACTGGTTTTCTCTGGCGTGGCTCTCTCACGTGCTGGACTTGGCCTTCCCTTTTTTTTTATTTTTTTTATTCTTTACTGGATGGCGATTTCGATTAAGACGCGGCCCATTCCTTGTTCGACAAGTGTCTCCTCTCCTCGGTATAAATATAAATATATTTAATTGCAAGATACTTTTGGAGCAACCAAAGAAAATATATAGTATATTATTTTTTATTTTTTTGGTTGGTCCAAAAGTATCTCGTTGTAAAATAAATTCCTTTTTCTAGTCAAGTAATAAAGCATGTTGACAAAAATAATTGCAATAAATAAAGGATGATAAATTACGGGCCGTTCATGGGCCAAGATGGTGCAAATGTGCATTCAATCCGACCGTACAATGGAGTACAAAATTCGGTTTTCAGTTTATTTATAAATTCTTTTCTTCCATTATTTATTTATTTTTTTGGATATGAAAAATAGAACTG
The DNA here is from genome assembly GCA_011420285.2 of Erysimum cheiranthoides. Taxonomy (NCBI): domain Eukaryota; kingdom Viridiplantae; phylum Streptophyta; class Magnoliopsida; order Brassicales; family Brassicaceae; genus Erysimum; species Erysimum cheiranthoides. The sequence goes on along the minus strand of CM022178.2, from coordinate 19,064,379 downwards.
AATAACTAAAACTAGTATATTGCCCGTGCTATAGCACGGGTCGAATTTTCTTTGTATATATAATCGTCATATAGTGTCTAGGCCTGGGCATTCAGGTACCCATTCGGGTTTGGATCGATTCCAATCGGGTTTTGGGTTTTCGGATTGAGAGTTTTAGGACCCATTCAAATATTTCTAAAATTCGGTTCAGGTTCGGTTCAGGTTTTTTCGGGTTGGGGTCGGTTCCGCTATTTGTGTGTTGAACCAAAAAAATCTAAATACTTTCGGGTTCGGGTCGGTTTGAGTTTTTCTTACCTAAAATCGATCCGAATTACTCGAAAATATTCGAAAAAACCCGGGAAAAAATAAAAACATCAAATATTTTTACCTAAATATATCTAAAATACTTAAATACCCGGAAAAACAAACTAAAATATTGGTTATTTTTCACACAAATATACCCAAAAATACTCGAATTCTAAAATATTGAATGTATGTTACCTTTTTTCTATATTTCAAATATGTTGGTTTGAATTAGATGGAGATATTTTAGCAAATTTGAAATTAGTGTTAATATTTTCAATATATAGATTTCAATTAGATGGAGATATTTTAGGAAATTCGTAATTAGTTTTAATTTTCGTAGTATTAATTTGCAATCTTAGATAAGGAAATTATCATGTAGAGAATTAGTTAGAGGATTGTTTGGAAAATTGGAGACATACGAAGGGATTAGAGTGACTATACTCTTGTCTCCATGTATCATCGCTTCTTGAAATCCACAAGTACGAATGACCAATCACAAAGCTCTTATTCAAAGATCAACCAAAACAGTTGAAGATTTAACATCATATGACTTCACCGAAGTGAGCAAAAGTGAGGAAACAACTGAACAATATGCTTACCATTTACGACTTAATTAACCGAAGTGCCCTAAAGCGCATCCCTCAAGGACTGATAATCAATATCCCATGATAAGTATGAATTATGAAACAATTTTAAAACCAAGAATCTATCCTAGCCTATGTTATAACAAAGAACAACCTATATAGTTATGTGATATAGATAGAAGAATCTCAAATCTCATCAGTACATGCAATACATTTCAATAAATAAGTTCTTGCAGAATTTTCCCATTTCCAGGATTTGTAACTTTTAAACTTATAAGAACCTGAAACACTCTGTCTGCTAATACATATCCAAGTTTTTGAATACTCTTCATTGTTTTTGAATGAAAACGGGACATGCCATGACCCTTTCTCTGATTCCTGACTTGTCAAAATGTATTCAGACACTATTCAATTCATAAAACCGGCTTTATTATCTTGGGGAAAAAAAATTACATAACATATATATATATATACTTTTTAAGGTAAAAAATTATATATATGCCTATTTTAGAACCATTTCAAACCTCAGAAATTACAATAACAAAGGTGAGTACAATAGAAAAGGAAATAATAACCACAAACAACAAAAAAAGAAAAAAGAAAAAAATGTCACTTCTTGAATCTTTGAATCAATGGAAGAATCAAAAGCGCCTCACGTTGCGATCATACCGTCACGGCTTCAACGTTAATAAAGAATGAGAAATAATAACCAGAACTTATTCCACATTAATCGAAGTCAAAAACTGTATAATGGCATTTGTATTAAGAAATAAAACCTACATCGCATACATCTCATACCTTCTAAAATCTAACACATTGAAAAAAAAAGCGAAAGAAAAGAGAGCAACAATCTTTTTTTGGCTTGACCTTCCCTTGTACAGTTTTATTCGATTGATGCACTTTGTATCGTCCCGTCCATCTATGTCTACAGATGTCAACACATAAAATAAAACTCAAATGAATATTTTCATAGACATTGTATTAAAATCTTGTTAAACCCAACATAAAAAGTGCATAGGAAGCGAAGACTTACTTAAAACTTGTTCTCATTTCTTCTTATGTTCAAGTGGGTGTGTTGGCGTGAACCGTCACAAAAAAAAACCCATTGATTGTGTCTGAATATACAAACGTGCGCCTGGATACTGCAAACCAAGAAAACAAACACACACATATCAATAAAAACTGTAAGTGCACATAAGAGAGAATAAAAGTAGAACCACCAAATCTATGGGCGTATCATCGACAACTTCACAAATAATAGTTATATTTATAGTCATTTAGTCATTACAATTTTTAGGGGTGCAAAAAGAATAATTTTAGAATATTCTTTAAATTAAGTTTGGATTAATTACGATTTTCTAATATCACGATTTTTAAGGCAATAAATTAAATGAACTTTTTACGTTTTCATGGAGTATTAGGATTCGAAAGATTTTACATATTTAATTAGGAATTTTCCAAAGATTATGAAGATATATATTCGAAATTTTGGTGAGGATTCTTTGGCATTGTTATCGTTAGTTAATATTAACTTTTCCCTAAACTTTCGCAAGTAATTTAGTAGATAATAATATAGATTCTTTGGCACACGGGTTATTAATATAGATTTCATATTGATTTGTTGATGATTTTGTAATATTTCCTTTGATATTAGATTAAACATGCCACAAATTTCGCCCCATTAGTTAACAAAGATTGTTTAACACGCTTGCTTAGTTAAATTGGATCAAAAATTGGTTATAATCTATCAATATAATCATGCCAATATTTTCCAAATATTTGTGATGATTCTTTTACCTAAAATTGCGCAATTATTTAAGTACCTAAAATTTAACGAACTGTGTTTTGAAAAGCTTAGATTATAAGAAATCCGAATAAAGAAATGAACCATAGATGGAGAAGAAATTGTTGAACGAAGGATCAGAGAGAAGAAGAATAAGGAAGGAGGAGAGAGTTTTTTTTTTTTGTGAATGGCCTAATGAAAAAAAAAATTGGATACCCACAGGTTGTCTCGGGTCGGATAGTCCGCGTCTCTATCCAGAAACTTAACACTGACAATGACGAAATTACCCATTGAGATTATCTGAATACTATACAATTCGATTTTGATATTTCATGAACATAAGGGTATTTTTGTCTGATTTTCAAAGATGTACTTCCGGATTACTAATATAGATTTGGTATGGGTTGTTCTAGTGTTACTTAAAAAGACTCGAAAGATTCTTGCAATCTCCGTTATAACGGGCCAATAGTTCGACCCGGCCCATTTCAGCGTTTTTTGAGCCGAGATATGATAGGGGCATTACTGTCATTGCACAGAAGGAGAAAATATGATGGAAAAAGTGACGGCGGAGATTTTCTTTCATGTGTTCAGATCGAAGAAACGACGGCGTTTCACACGAAAGAGTTGAGATCGTAACGCAGATCCTCGATTCGATCGATTTCTCACAATTCGTTACTCTTCTTACTCCGCCGTTGTTTGAGGCGAAGAATTGGTTTCAGATTCAGTCGTAGTTTCTCACGATCTTCTCTACGGGCGTGTTAGCTTTGTCATGGATCTGTTACACCAGCAAGTTGAGCAGGTAACTCCTCCTCATGACGATACTATCCACGGTGATGTTGATAACGAGGTCACGGAATTGCGATCCGAAACTTGTTTTGGTGTGATCGAGGGAGGAAACTGCGACATGGTTATTGAATTAGGGTTGGAATCGGAAAGTGGTGTTGTTGAGAATTTAGGTGATGGTGATATTGACGTTAATGATTTTGATGAACCTGATGACGACGATTTCTTTGTGGGGAGGAGTGATTTTGGGCTTGAGTTTCGCGATATCGCATCGCCGGGAAGTGATATCCGGTTAGTTACAGTCGAATCGGGTTCTGATGATGATGGGATTGAGAATGAGAGGGAGATATGGGGAATTGATTTGAATGAAGAAGATGTATATGTGAATGATGATGATGATGATGATTATGAAGATGATGTTAGTGTGACTATCCCTCTTTGTTGGGATTCAGTCCAATTAGAAGATCGTGGAGTTACTGCTGATGAATTTGATTGGGAAGAAGTTGATGGCGGTGTGGCGGATGAGAGAGAGATACGAAGCGGCTTTGCAGAAGTTGAGATCGATGACGAAAGTTCTGTTTCGATTTTGGTCTCACCAATGATCTCCTCCCTAGAGGATTTAGCAACAAGGGAAAGAGCAGAGGGCTCGGGAAATCTCGGGTGGGAAGTTTTGCTGAATTCTAATACTCTAGAGATCAACTTTGATGTGGAAAACAGAGAGCTGGTTGGTGATCATGACGATAATATTCAAACAACCGAGTATGAGATGTTGTTTGAACAGTTTGCTGAAGCTGAGATTTCGGTTCTCGGTTTACCTCCAACTTCCAAATATTTTCTCAAGAATCTCCCAATGGTTCGATTGGAAGTTGAGAAGGAGGATGTTGTGGTTTGTGCGGTTTGTAAAGATGAGATGGATATCGGGAATGAAGCGGTTCAATTGCCTTGTAATCATAAGTACCATAGCGAATGCATTGTACCATGGCTCAAAGTAAGGAACACATGCCCTGTTTGTCGCTATGAGTTGCCTACAGATGATGCAGATTATGAGCAAAGGAAGAGCCAGAGAAGCACAAGTACTTTTGGCATGGTTCTGTAAATTTTAAACATCATTCTCTATATGTTTTGTTGTCTGGAGTAGTTAAGTATGTATGCATATATTCTATGTTTGGATTGTGTCAAGTGCTTTCTCTGTTGAGATTAGTTTTTTTTTTTTTTTTTAATCTTGTATTTCGCCTCATTGTTTGACCCATATGATGGTCTAAGCTTTAGGAGGCTAGCTTTACATAGAAGAACATTTTTTTTTTTTTTTTTAACACACATAGAAGAACATATGCACGTATTTTTTTGTTTGCATTATATCCTTTTGTTGACCTGGTTTATACATGTACCTAGAGCTAATGTAATGTTTTTTTTTTTTTTTTTTTTTTTGACATATTTTATATCATTCAATCATGAATTTAAAAGTCTTATAAAAATATGGGATAAAATAGAATACAGTATTAAGATTTTTCAACTGGTATGTAAGAGTACTTCAAATTATACGGAAAGACATCATTGTTTTTAATGATCTCAGACTAAGAGTAGTTAATTTCTTGTTAAAAATAGAAAGATACAAAAAAATCATCTTAAAATTTATCAAAATCAGGTCATTTTAAACGTTTTAGTGTTCGAGTTAACTTGTATACTTATATTTCAATCGAAAAGTAAAGTCAAACTGAAAAATAAAACAACCCTGGTTTTCAATTTCTGTGGCTCGACATAGCTTTTAAGTTAAAACCACTTCGATTGTCCGTTTATGGAAACAACGTTGCCGTTTGGTAACTCTAATCATACTAATTTGAAAGCTGTTACACATCACAATCTCCTTTTGTTTTTTTTGGGTCCATTTATTCTTTAAAAGACTAAATCTTAAGTTCAGGATACTTCTTGTTTAGTTGTTTAAGAACCTTTAGACATGTGAATGAAAAATTGAAAAAAAAAAAAAGCAATAACGTGCAAGCTGTTATCATCCAATACGGCAATACTATTCGTTTTGCTATGAAGCACCAACGTTGTTTTTGTTTAAAGGTTAATTGTAATATCGAATTAACCTTTGAGTTCGCATATATATGGTGTAGTGAAAGTTATAAAAGCAAAGGACGTAAAAGGAACAAGAGCTCATGATATTCATCAATACAAGACATATATTTAAATATACATTCTCAACTCTTGTTTCTATGTTTTATGAAAATGTATATTTAATTATGTGTTTTGTATTTTAAAGTTGACTAATACTACCTTGACAAAGATGTGAAACTGAAAGTGCCATTTTGTCGAAAGGTGTCACTAGAAACTAGAAGGAGTTGGTGAATATTTCCCAAATGTGTAAAGAAATCTGGACAAGAAAACCCAATTAAGAACATTAGTTATTCTTAAATGCAATTATATTTATGTATATGACTATATCATAATGAACACCAACATCTCTTAAACTTGGCCAATAAGACCATGAGCATTGGTGTCCCATGGTTTTTGATCCCCCAAATTTAATATTATTATTTTGATAGTTTCTTATTATTAGTATCAGCATTGGTGTCATTTTGTATTTGCTCTTTCTTTGATCTAAAAGATTATTATTGTAATTTTGAAATCCAAAACTCTCTCTCTATTTCTTTTTCAAATTATTCTATCATCTAGACACCAAACATGGAGGCTGAAGATCAACAATATCTCTCTCATTATTTCAATCTTTTCGAAGGAAATAACGATAATTTCAACTCGATGTTCCTACAAAGCCCATATGATGAAGACTTCCATGTTCATGACCATGTCTACAATCATGACCATTACCATCATCATCAACCGACTGTTTTGATGGATCAAGAGATAAAAGGTTAAGAAGAATGGTGACTAATAGAGAAGCAGCAAGAAGATCGCGAATGCGGAAGAGGAAGCAGATCGAAGTGTTGAAAATGCAAGTCGAACAACTCATGGCGTCAAATCAATTCTTGTCTAACAAATTCATTAGCTTGTTGGAGTACAATCACCAGATCTTGCAAGAGAATTCACAGCTCAAAGAGACAGTCTCCTCCTTTCATCAATATACTATATTTTATGGAAAACATGATGATATACCAAGAAACGTCAATGATTTTGATTTAAATCAACAACATCAAACAACTTAATTACTGGTAAGTCGAAAAAAGTTTATATTTATTCCAAGGCTTCAAATGTAATTAGCTTATTTATCATCATTAAGCTCTCCACTGGATTCTGTACATATCTATCAGTAGATAGAATAATTGGGTATATATATATTGCTTCATGAATCCTTCAATCTCTCTCTCTCGTTTATTTATTTGCCACGTTTCTTTTAGCCTTAGATTTCTACTTTCCATTATATTGGGTTCTAAAACCTTCCGTAGTTTGAAAGAAAAAAACTTCCGCGTGAGAAAAAAAATTGTAGGAATCTACAACTATGTCATGTGTTTACTATTGTCAAATATCAAATTGATAAAAAAAACTTGGTATCGTATTGATCAATTTGATAAATATTGTCGAGGAATTTATCATAACATTATATATCAGTCTTCAACCAATTGAAATTTGGGTTTATGAAATTTTACGAGTAAAACAATATAATCCAGTAACTAGCTAGGTGTTATAGCTGAGATGATCAGATGACTTTGAAAACTTGCGGTTAAGAAAAAACGTAACTATAGTAAAAACTTCTTCAAAAATAATTAAAAATTCACATAATCTTGCCACACAAAAATAAAAACAATAAAAAATAAAATGTTGCTGTATAAGATGCGCACATTCTTTAGAGTTCCCGAACAACATGTCTTTTTTTTTTTTTTTTTTTTTGGTCACGCCCGAACAACATGTCTAATATTACAAACGATGACGATAATTTCTTTTTGTCCACAAAACTATCTACGAATTGACAATATCCGTCTTATTTTCGAAGAATTTTGTGATCGAAGAATGTGATAGTTAACTTAGCTAGTTAGCTGGAACTATATGAGTTCTTCTAAAATCTCAAGTCCATGACCTAATTTGTTAGTTTGAAATCATAGCTTAAGCTATATGTTGATTTTTTTCAGTGCTTATATTGAGTCAATGAACTTTCACTTTTAACTCTGTTTAATTGAATTAAAAACCATGTGGAGTCCATAGGGTTTTCCTAAACATTCTCTCCGGATCAGATCCTAGCTAACTAAATCGATCGATTAAGAGTTGGGAAACAAATCTTGGGGATTTCTGAAATGATTCGACGTTAGTTTAAAACTATAGATCAGTTTGTAGTTGTGTAGTAACTGCAGGGGGTGCATGTGAACAAATGTCAAAAAAATTGGAGTAAAAGGACAAAAATAAAAAGAATTGCAGAGAGATACACGTGCAGAAGAGATATGTCCCCTATGGTCACAAAACATGTTTCCCTGTCTGTGCTAAAGATACAACCAAAGATGATGGGTTCTTATTCTATGTCTTGATTTCTCAATAATATACAACTCATACTGTGTGCACGTGTGTGTCTATACGAACCAAATCTATGCAACATTATTTTTTAAATTTACTATATGTGTCCATATTTCTCGTAACTATATAAATAATTTTGTTCAATCAATTAGTGTAGAAGACTAGAAGTTTTTACTAAAAGATGTAGATTACTTCATTAGTGGTATGTGCTGTGCAACTCGTGAGTTGCTTATATGTCAGAGGGGAACCATCATTTCTATATATAGGAATATGAAAATTATCGTTCATATTACATTTCTTTTTTGGAGTTTTATCGGTAGTAGGTATTTGGTTTACTGCTTTTAGATTTTAGTAATGTATTAAATTAATATACGACTTTGAAATTTTAAACTTGCAACTAATGATTTAATTAGTTGCGTCATGATAGTTTTCTTTTAGCTAGCAAAGTATATTTCTAATATAGATATAAATATTCATATCTAAATTAATATTTATTCATATCGATATATGCAAAATAATTTATATAAATAAAATATTTCAAATTTTATCATAACAATGTAAGAAACTATATAATCCATTATAAAGAAATTAGCAATTTTATAGTAGACTGAAGTTCAAACTCGTAAAATCTGCGATTTTTGGAAGTTGCCGTTGAGGTTAATCCCCATAGTTTGTATCCTCACAAGTTGTGGTTATGCGTATCCTCGCAAATAGCTATGTAATTAAGTATATTTGTTATAGATGGTCAATTCTTGTTTACAAAAATGTTAAATTTCTCGTTAGTTCGTGTCATGTAGTAAACAAAAATATCCTAAAACTGCAATGATGAGTGTAAATACTCGTTTAACATATGCTAAAATAATTAGTTTACGAGCTTATATACATACTGTGTCAATTCTGCTACACGATTAGTGGGCAGAGATATCATAAAACCTTAATGTATATGTATATTTAATTAGTAATTGCCTGAATTTTGTTTTTAAAAGAATATATACAAAAATGGAAACAAGTAAATTAGGATGGCATATCTGTATTCCATGATGGGGTATATACTATGGTGACCATAAAGAAACCCATGATGGAATGCATTAATGTATATCTCAAGAGACCCAAGCTATCATTATCATCACCTTCATCACTGTATCTGTACTATGATCTCGTTTTAAGTATCCACACACATCTCTAACATAGCGGCTAATTAATCAAAGGCTACATAATTAGTAAATCATCAGATAGAAAAAAAACACTTTTGCATAACTAAAACAAAAAACGTAACGACACAAGGACATAACATTCTATCATGTAAGAAAGAAAACATCGGAATTGGAACATAACTTAAATAACAGACACAAAGTCAATATATAAAATCAAGCTAACCCTTTTTGTCTAACCGAACCAACGTAGCTATGAACTACACTGTAGCTATCATTACCATCATCATAATCATTATTATCATCATCATCATCATCATCATCATCATCATCATTAATGTTGTTGTGAACCCTAGTAGTCTCCACCAAAACCATCTCTTCATTAGTCTTTTTCTTCTTCTTCTTTATCGAGTTTTGCTCCTCAGTCTCTTGAGCAAGTTTGAGACATGATGTGGCTTCCATGGGACCAGAAGATGCATCAGAATCCATTGAATCACCACCATCGCTATCTTCTTCTTCTTCATCATCATCATCATAGTAACAGTCGTCGTCATGATCATGGGACTGTGAGGCTAAATACATCGTCCATCCAGATTCACAGCTGCGACAATCCTCATCGGATTCAAAGATCTTTGCAGACTCCATATTTTATACAAATTCAAACTCTTTTTTTGTGTCTCTATATGTAATATATAAACAGAAGAAGAAACAAAGAGACCCCAAACAAAGAGACCAACAAAAAAAAGCCCTAAAGTGAGACAGTAACAACAAGAAGCTGAGTTATTAAGTAAACAGTCCAACAAGCAAGTATGTATATATACACATATATCTAAGCGCGTATATATAATATGTAAGAGTATGTATGTATGTATATGCACTTGGTGATAAAAGACAAAATAAGAGGGTTGCTTCAAAAAAAAAAAAAACTGAAAATAAATTTTAAGAGAGTTATTACTTTGGGGAAAAGGGAATATTCTGTCAAAAAAAAGAGAGAAAAAAAGGAGAATACTAGTTGATGTTTGGTTTTTGGAACCTAAAAGATAATTAGAGGCTGACTTTGATAAAGATAAGGGGAGGAGTTGGGTGGAAGAGATAGAGATGGAGAAGAGGTTGTATTTAAAACACCTGAGAATTGCTATTTATCTCTCATCCTCTTTCTGACCAAAGAACAGCTCACTACCCAAAATTATATATAAAAATTAAATAATACAAGACAAACATACCCATCCTATAATTTATTAAAAAAGCAAGGAGAAAAAAACATTTTAGCAAGAAATAATCAAACTAGAGCTTGAATAAACACAACATTTTAATTATCATTGAAATATTTCTGTTTATCATATTTTCAATTAAAAATTAAAAGCTAAAAACATGTCAATCATACATAATTTCAAAATATTGCTTATTTTCTAGATAATCAAAATGACGTTGGACAAAATTGGTAAAAAACACAATGAGGTAAAACCACAAATAAATTAAGTGTTTTATCATGTATGATTTTAACAAATAGCATGATATCATTGGAAATAACGTATAATCAAAAAATATAATTGTTAAAAAATCGCATGAATCTCATGTTACTTTTATAAAAATACACCTGATAAACGAACAAACTTATTTTAATTTTTTCAGTCGTTGATTTTACAAACAGGCGGTTATCTATTGCTATTGCATGTTCTCTTCAAATCTTGCTAAAACACATATGGGTTAGTTACGTTTAGATAGAAAAAGAACAGAGCAATGTTCGACTAAAAAGTGAGATTTAGTAGTAAATCTTTGATATGAGTTTTAACAGCAACAACAACAAAACACGTTAATATGAATATCTAAGCAAAACGTGAATTCAGAAAACAAAATGAGAGAGAGAGAGAGAGAGAGAGAGAGAGAGAGAGAGAGAGAGAGAGAGAGAGAGAGAGAGAGAGAGAGAGAGAGAGAGAGAGAGAGAGAGGGCCATAAATGGAGAGAGTTGATGAGAACAGCAAGAGTCCAGCTAGAAGCCGTGAAGGAGAGAAAGTGAAATCTCTTATCTCGTAGAAGTAGCATCTTTTAAATGCAATAACTTTAAACGTCATATTCTTTCTAGAATAATTTACTAAAAATATAGTTTTAGGTGTCATTGAGTTGGTATATGGCAAATTAGCCTTTCAATAATAAAGAGCCTAATGAGAACTAATCTTTATTTGTCAACAAAAATACTTGATTAACTAATTTACATTACTTTGAGAACAAAATTACAAATTATTCATATCCCTTCTTCTTCTACACACAAAATCATTATATTGTCAATAAATGAGTGAATTTCTATAACACCAAGAGAAAATTAAGAAAAATTTAATTCTGTTGGAAGAGTGTAATAATGTGACTAGTCTGTAGAGTCGGTGCCTTTAGGGTTTGTTTCTACTCTAGCTAGTAAAATTCGTCAAGTGAATACGGCACCAACAAAAAAAAAAACTCGATAATTAAGGAGTGTAAATAAAATACAATGTAACGATATTAATCAATGTTAACCTACATTTTAAAATGGAAAAATATAGGACAACACTTATAACGGAAAAAATGCGTTATTACTAATGTTTATATATTTGCGAATTGATCTATATATCCAGTTGAATCAGTATGGTTACTGGGGAGAAAATATTGGAAAATGTGTAATGAACATTAAATAAGGAGTACCATCCAAAATTTTATATCCCTGTGACTTGTGCTGTTCTGTCTTCTTTAATTTTACTGCTGTGAAGTCCTTTCTCTTCCTCAAAAAGTTCAAACATCTCTCGCTTCCTTTGTCACAACAGAGAATTAAATAAATAATATTAACATGCAGAAAATTTGCCTATATCAGGATTAATTCAATTCCATTCTGTTCACATGTTATTGACAGGCTATCACTTAAATTTCAGTTCAGGATCATGCCGTAGTGTAGAAAAATCGTGGAATATTAAAACTGCTTTTGTAACATCACTATTGTAGTCCTTTAACAAAAAAAAAAAGACATCACTATTGTAGTCGTGAGAAATATGTGTATTTACTGTTTAATTATATTTCGCATCAATTTGTTACTTTTAATCATAACATAAAAAATGTTATTTTCAAAATTGAGGAAATTATTATTATTATTATTTTTTTTTTTTGGTGCAACTTTTACTGGTAATTTGTATTTGTTAATGTGATTAGATAAATTTTGGTTTTATATATATATACTAAAATTAAGTTTCTGAAAATGGAAATATAGAGGTATAGGCACGATCATAATTTGGGTGGTAGGGGAACTGTTGATCTTTTTCACTTTAGAGTTACAGAATACAGAAGTGAAGTTTAAAATAATAATTCTACTGAGAGTGAAATAAATAGTGATCAGACATTTATCTTCCAGAAATTGACTTACGTAATTTATTTCTTTTGTTTCTTTGAAGTGACTCAAATCCGTAAAAGTAAAAGGTCATACACACACGCGGACATAGATATGTGGAATTTTTTTAAAATAATTTCATTTCATTTATAAAAATAATAACTTCTTCAACAACATGTTATGGGTATGTATCTACGGATATGTATTTATGTGTACTACTGTACCTAGTGAACAAATACAGATCTTAAAATGTACTATATACCTTACAAGTTGTATATGTCAATCAAGTTGTAGTTGTTGACAACAAAAATCAAGTAGTGATGACTCCCCTGCATTGGTTGAAACTCTTCAAAGACTTAAGATGGATGGATATGAGAAGGGAATTTTGGAATAAGTCATGTTCTTTAACATGTTATAATCAAATTAGAAGTAATTTAAAAAAATTTTAAATCTAACTAAAACCATTTAAAATTTGTTACTACAGAATTGTAGACATATTGATTATAGATATGTATATAAGTTTTTGGTGTGCTAAATTTAAATTACAACAGTTTCATATATATATTTTTTTTGTATTTTATATAATTTTAAATAAAAATAGTTTGTATTAGTAAACCAAAATAATACTTTAATAAAATTTTATTTAGGATAAACTATATAAAACACATATTTCTTTTTCCTTTTGTTAAAGTTACATAATAATAATAAAAAAAAAAAGTAGGGTTGTGGGATCTTTACCTTGTGCAGCTTTAAAAAAAAGTTTTTTTTTTTTTTTTTTTTTTTTTTTTTTTTTTTATAAAACCGATGTTCCCAGACATATGCTTGTCTCAAGAGGGGAAAAAATCAAACAAATGTAGAGAATATATAGACAAGAAAAAACATTATAACCAGAATTAGGACAACTACTAAGTTTTAAAGAGATATAATGATATATTGTCCTTAAGTAAATTTATTGGTTCACATAGTCAAAAAGAAAACCCCAATCCTAGTAGTCCAAAATACATTACGAAGAGCAATGTAATCCATACTATTAAATACTATGTATCTAATATGGGATTTTTGAGAACAGCTAAACATATAAAAAAGAGACAAAGCAATGTATAAAGAGTCTTCTTTTTTTCTTTCTTTCACCTTTTTTGAAAATCACCACAATTAGGAAATCATTTGGTGAACTTAGCGATCAATTTGTCGACGTGGATGATGATATCGTCAATGCGCGGTCGAACCGCAGCCTGCGGTTGCAGCATCCAAGTTACGAACTGGTGAAGAGCTTCAGGATAAGACGCCTTTGGTCCAGTGTTTGGCCATTTGATCTGCGCGTTCACGATTGCGAGCTGAAGACTTCCACCAGATTCTCCAAGCGCATATTCGAATGGAGACACACCGTACCTGCAAAACAAAGGACCTTCAATTAATTTTAAGTATACGAATTGTTCAATCTTACAAGGAAACCAGATAGTTGTATTACATTATTGCGTATAATGTGCAGCCTAGTGACCAGATATCTGTTCTCTCATCGATATCTGCATGGCTTGGGCAATCCCAGAGTTCGGGAGCTCGAAACGGTGCTGAACAATGCTCAGATGTCCATTCCTATAAAAGTTATGACGAATTCGCAAAGTCATAAGATGATGATCAATGAGTGAGTATATTGGTGAAATCTCAAAAGCTTGTGATGGGTATACAATAAGGAATGGATATAGAACCTGTAACTGTAAGGCCTCTTGACGGGAGCGGATTTGCTTCCGTGATGGGCGAGCACTCCCAAAGTCCATCAATATCGCGAGAGGAGGCTGTCCTTTTCTACGTGTTAAAAGCACGTTTCCAGGTTTGACATCGTTGTGAGCATATGGTGGCTCCAGAGAGTGCATGTGTTTAAGTCCATCACAAAGCTACAGCGGAAAATCAAAAGACTTGCAATTTATGACTAATCATACAATAATAACTCACATGGTTGTCAGTAAACTAAACACTATAGTTAGTTGCAAAAGAAGAAGAGTGTTGCAGCAAACCCAAGTTAAAAACAGGAATCAAAGATGGAGTTACAAAGAGAGTTTGTTACCTGACGGAATATGTGCAAAACATCAGTTGTTGAGAATGTTTCCTTTTTGGCCTTCATCGCTGTGAAATTATCCAGCAAGGTCCCATCCAAGTGAACAGGAAATAGCAAGAAGGCCTCGTGTTTCCAAGCTCCCTCTTGGCCGTCCTAACAAATCAAAGGCAACACACTTTCTAAACCGGACTTTACATGAGAAAACTACAGAGACAGAGACAGATAGCAAAATACTCAAAAAGCATCAACCACTGAATGTTCAGACCAGAGGTTATCTACCTTAACAGAAATAATGGCATGATCAAGGAGTGGAAGCAAATTAGGATGATTGAACAATGATGAAACACGGATCTCCTCCCGCACCAATTCCAATTGTTCCTTGTTTTGAATCAAAACTTTCTTCATAGCATAAGTTCCATCAGCTACAAGGAAATCACGAGTAAAAAAACTCTAGGTAAGTCATGGGACAAACATGAAAGAAGTTAAAGAACCAAGCTAGCTACGGCAGTCAAGTTCCAGAGCCAATGAACAAATGAGAAACCAAGCTCAAGAATACAACCACTTGAAATGCAGGATGGATCAAACGGGATTATACAAGATCAAAATAGGTTAATTCACAGTCAAACAGCATGAAGGAGGATTTCATTGTAATCACTTTGTTTTTGCCTATCATCATGGTTCAACTAGATGCTAGCACATTAATTCGTCGGCAAGAACTTAGCATGCGGACAAATGTATTCATCTCCAGCGTCAATGAACAAATGAAAACAAAAATATTTCAGATGCGCCACGGATTACACAATTAAGCAAAATCAAAAGTGGTTTGATCTACAATCAGACTGTATGGAACAGGATTCGCAGATTTCGAGGTAAAATCAAACATACGATTCCTACATTGTGATAGTTTGATTCGTGGAACAATCTCTCAGAGGCCGTGTTGATCTACAATTTCCACTGTACAAACTCAAAATCACAAGCAGATGGCAAACGAAAACGAAAGCAAATCTGATCAGAAACAGTAGTTGAGATTCGATCGAGATAACGCAGATCAAGGACTAGCAAATGAGAAATCACGATCGAGAAACATCCAGATAAAAGCATCGATACTAACCGGAGAGATGAGCCGGATCCTTGACTTTCTTCGCGAGACCACCAGCGGATGCGGCGGAAGAAGCGTCGGCGACAATCTCCTTGACCAAAAAGACGAATGCGAAACCCCCTTCGCCGAGCTGCCTCACGATCCTGAACCTATTCTCATTGATCCACACGTCGCCTCCGCCGTTGACGGCGTCGTAAAGCGCGTTCAATCCCGAAAACGAACAGCCCATGCTCACGAATCACTACGCAGCCTCTCTCTCTCCCCCCTTTCTTCACTAACGGATCGATCTGAAGAATTACAGAATTCGCAGATCCTTCAGATTCGCATTATTCGAGATTTCGAAATGTTCTCCTCTCTCTGCCTTATTCTCTTATATGGAAGTGAAGAGATTTGGAGTTGAAGCATTCATGTCAGCTATACGATACAGGCACAGCATTCCGTGTTTCCACCCATTAATTAATTATTTCACTTGCGTTTAGCTAATTGGGTCAGGTAAAACAACAATAACGCAAATATTTTCAACAAAAAAAAAAAATTATTATTTTCGATTTAACCAGAAAAAGTCGTACCAAAAGATAACCAGTTTATATATTCCGAATTTTAATTTTTTATTTATCATGTATTATGGAACTAATATAACAATTAACAAGTCACAACAACAATGACAACATAGTAGGTCCAATAGATGTCATTACTACCCACTACCCAGCAACAAAATACGTAAAAAAGTAGAGAGATTTTGATGACCAAATCATTATTTTCTTGAAAATTTAAAAAAAATACAAAAACAAATAAATTCATCATCCAAACTTGTATAATCGAGCTTGCATAATTAACAGAATAAAAAACTACATGTAATCTGCAAGCATTGTTTTTGATCGGTAAAAAACCTACAGACTGGTTTAATAGGTTAAACCGATCAGAATGAAGAACCAATATTTATTTCTTAGTCAACGAACAATAAATACAAGATCTAAATAAACGTCTGCAACGGCTCTCTTTCACCCTCACAGATCAAATCTGTATTAAAAAATAATCAACGGCCAGGATTCATCCATCCCGCGGTGACGCGAGGAGAACACCGTCAGTGGCCGTTTTCGGCGACGGAACTAGGCTCCGCCGGCTGCTGCTGCGTTATGCAATGTATGTTGCCTCCAGCGAGAACAATCTCTCTTGCATTCTCTATTCCCACAACCTTCAACAGAAGAAACCAAGAAGAAGAAGAAGAAAAAACCAAAATCAAGTTTTGTTTGTTTTTGGGTTTGACTAATGAATGAGAGATGGTTAAATACCGAGTGATGAGGAAATGTTTCCGAGAGGACACGAATCGCTTCTTGATCGCGTTTTGGATCACCGAATTGCGGTACAATTATTCCTCCATTGGCGATATAGAAATTCACATACGATGCTGCGAGTCTTGTGCCTGCAAGTCTTGGTATAGCTTCACCTTCCTGCAACATTTGGATCCAACATTATCAAATCGTTTCAAAAACAGCTCAAAGTTTATGTTTTTTTTCTCCAGTTAAAATTCGTTACCTGAGTGATTCCAGACGCTTCTTCTTCAGTCATAAATAGTGGTCCCGGGATATGAAGTTTGATAACTTGAATCTTCCTTCCACGAGCATCAATGGAATTTGAGAAAACCGAAAGAGCTTCTACGGATCTTTCGTACTGGGGATCGGTTTCATCGTCTGTCCAGGACAATAACACAACTCCTGGTTTAGCGAAGCAGCAAATATTATCAATGTGACCGTTTGTGTCCTCATCACCTGAAAAATCGTCAAATTTGTATAAGACCGACATTTGTATCTATCAAATTAGTATAATGCGATGGCAATTCTAATCGATAGAGCAACTGGAGTACCGTAAAGACCACGAGGAAGCCATATAAATGTTTCTACTCCGAGATATTTCTTGAGTTCTTCCTCTATTTGCTCTTTGCACATATGAGGGTTTCGATTTTTGTTCAAGAGACACTCTTCTGTGACAAGGCAGGTTCCTGAAAGGATGTAGAAACATACGAAATAAGCAAGGTAACAAAGCGGAATTGTGAACAATAATAAATTAGGTAGTCTGTTTTTGTCAAGTTATTGAGTTTTGAAGTTGCTATGAAATGTATGCGCAAACCTTCCCCGTCGACATGGATGCTGCCTCCTTCGAGAATCATCGAATGCTGAAATCTTGGGATCCGTTCCACAGCGAGAATCTGATGAATAGGAGAAGAAAGAGCAAATCAATATTTGAAACATGCTAATGAGAGTGATATGAAACCAATAATGATTCGGTTTGTTTCTCCAAAATACCTTTCTTGAAACTAGAAGGTCAAGACTCCAATCAATGTAACAGCCATCATCAGCTCCTGCCATCACAAAGTGAGTCACGCAGTAAATTACAAATACTAGAAAATGGAAAAGGTTTCCAAATCATTACCTCCCCAGGCATTGAAATTCCAGTCGATTCCAGCAATGTTTCGGTTAAGAGAACTGTGCTTTAATGGTCTTTTCCGCACAATGAACTGTTAAAAGAGAGCGGTAACAACATATATTTTGAGAAAGCTGTGTAAGATGGAGGAAAAGGGAGAAGCTAAAGAACTCACAGTTGGTCCAGAGTCGCGGAACCAAGAATCATTCATGCTCATCTCAACAACTCTGATATCCTCTGGAAGCTGTTTCCTTGCATTTTCCCACTGAGGCAAGCACAATAATGGAAGCAAAGAGACTAACTATCTGTCTGTAGAAACTCGAAGAGATGTTTTGATATTTTAGGTAAGTATGATTGTACACTAACCTGAGCGGGGCTTGCACAGACTGTCACAGGCTCGAACTTTGAGATGGCCTTTGCAACATCTGCAAACACTCGTTGTGCGGGTAAAGCATTGTGTCGCCAGTTATCTTGCCGTTCCTGCAGGCATTAATGTCAGAATAGGACCCAGATCCAAAATCACAAATGCGGCTGTACAAGCCTATGTTTGAGGTTAGAGTTAACAGTGTTTTATACATGTAAACAGTGATCAAACGGATCTAAGGATAAGCAATCATATGGTCAGATATTTTCTGATAGTATCCAAAGATTGAATGTCAAACAGACAATCGAAAAACACTCTAACTGAAAATGCTTTAAATTATGCTTTGTTTGCAAAAATCTGTAACAAAGGGCTTCTCCTTCTCATCTCATATCATTTCTATATGCTAACTTGAATTGAAAAACATTCCACAATATTATCGAACAGGAAAAAAAAACGGAGTGTAGAAGCTAAGCAACCTCCAGAACAATCAAAATTCATCGGAAACGAACCCAGAGAAACAGAGAAATCATCAAACAAACGGAAGATAGCAAATCGAACATGGATAAATTACGAGCAGGATCCAGAAAAGGTCGAAATCGAAGGTTGCGCGCAGAAGGTTAAACAGCGAGATTCAGTTCTCGAGAATCGCCGTCGATTATTACTTTTGTCCAATCAGGGAACAAACATGGAAGAAGAAAGAGGAGAGAGATAGAGATTTACAGGCCAACCAATCCAAGTTTGAGCATGAGGTTCCCATTCCGCCGGCATGTAGTAGCCGTGTTCCGCCGGCGATCCACGTGAGTCCTCCATTTTTTACGATGTGAATGCGTTTGCGACAATTAGATACCTTTACTCATACATATAAATGAGTATTGATTCCTCCCTACTTTTTCTCATCTTAAAAAAAACAAAAAAAGATTCCGAATAGTTTTCAAAATTTTCATACGAGACCCACGTAAACATATTTTCTCACACTTGGACCCATCATTTATTACTATTCACCTACTTTGAAAACCGGACCAGACACCGAGTGGCTAATCTAACCGGTTCAACCGATTTGATCAGATTTTAAAATTTTAATATTATATTTTAATTAAATAAAATACTCCGTATATATGTATACATATTTTCAAAAAAATAGATATATTTTTATTTGTAATACATATTAAAATTTGCAAATATGAAAATTTCAATATCATGTCTATTTTTTTATTGAAAGATGGTTTCTGACTTAATTCATAATCGGCTACATGGACAATTTTCGGTTAGACTAGTTGGACCAGTCAGTATGGTCCGGTTTTCAAAACACAGACAGGTTACAGGTACATTCTCACTTCCCGACCCCACGACCTCATAGTGGCGAGTGGAATCAGAATCCACGAGGCAACTAGAATCGGAATCCCAACCCAATTTAGTGGCGAATCAGGACAGGACAAAAGTTGTTAAGATATTTTCTTTTCTTGTTTTTTGACATTTCAACCGTAATACATATAAAATTTTATAAAAGCCTTCTTTCTCAACAAACTTCCAACAAAACATTTCAAAAGCCAATTTAAAACAGGAGTATTGTACCATGGAAAAACATCGATCACAAGAATTCTAGCATCCGGTCCCAAAGAAAAAACGAAAACGAATCTAGTATAATCATATAGTCAGATATTTTTGTAGTATCCAAGATAGAATGGCAAACCACGAATAAACCATTTGAAGAGCCTTTTCAACATACTTTCAACAAAATATTTCACAAGATACAGATAGCTATGCCAAATAAATGTTGTTTCCAACGTATAAAATATAAACAGGTGACATTTGGGAGCATGTTCATGGTTCTTGTATGTTTTCATACTCTCTGACATTGATATCAATTTTCTTCTGCATAAAAACTTAGTACGAATCTAGCATAGTCATATGGTCAGATATTTTCTGTAGTATCCAAGATACTCAGATAGGCTGGCCAACAAATCATTGGCAACCACAACATTTAACATAAACAATACTCTTGAAAAGTTGAACAGGTGACATATGGAACCATCCTTAATGGTTCCTAATGTAATCAATTGTAATTTGCTTCCGGATATCAAATTTAACTTTTATCATTGGAGATTAACTTTTGAATTCAAAGTTATTTTCTGTAAAAAGTAAAAACATCTCTTAGTAAACAAAATTTCACCAAAAATAATAACTTTTACAACTAAGTCACCACCATATGATGTAACCAATCAACAGTGAGGAGATAAGATATTGCATTTACAACTGAAACACGTAGACACAGGCGCATTTTGATAAAACCCACGAAAATCGCCAATTAGTCCTCCACCAAGATGAAACATAGGATTTATGATTCTAAATTATACATTCGCTACAATACTAAAAAGTTTAAATTGTCCACAAAATTGAATAAATGTGCAAAATAACTTTGAAGCATCAAATCTCATCATATTCATTAACCACGAAGGCACAACAAAAACACATGTTAGTGTGATTTTTTTTCCGACTTTGGTTCTAGTTTCTAATCAGACTACAGTAGCTGCAAGCTCCTTAATATCGTCAGAGACTTGTTCGTAGTCTGTCTTTAACTTTTCAAGTTCCTCTCCAGTTAGCTCTCCTTTTGCAGGTTTAAGCATGACCAATACACAACACGTTGGCCGTTTGGTAGCTCCGGCTTGAGCAAGATCCTGAGTTACATTAAAATTGAATATCTTAACAACACAAGAATCGATCAACAGAGAGTCAAGGAAGAACATTGGCTTACTTCTTTGGATGGAACGTATACATAAGGAACACCAGCCTCCTCACATAAGATTGGAAGATGGGTAATCACATCAATGGGAGATATGTTTCCAGCTATAACACAAACTCTGCACAAGAGCAAGAATAAGTTCATCAGATGCAACACTCAGAAGCTTGAGGAAATTATAGTTTGCATAGAAGAAAGAAGCAACAGATAAGAAAAGAGAATGTGGGTTGAAATCAGGCCCTCAAGTCAAAGAACCAATAAGGAAACTCAGAGAGGGCACAGACATTTCAAACCCATGATTCAGTTTCCGTGCACAGTACCATGCTACATTCATTATGGTTAATCCAGAGCATCGGCTTAATTGTACACGGATTTAATATCAATAAAACAAACAGCTAACATAAATAGATGAAACCCTTATAAAAAAACATAACAAGAACATAAGAATGTAGATCTAAACCAGGCCCTCTCATCAGAGAAATCAGAGATGGCAGACATTCGATCCGCAATAGCTCAGTTTCCGTGTACAGTACCATGCTACCTTCATTCTATTTAATCCAGAGCATCGGCTTAATTGTACACGGATTTCAAATCAACTAAGCAGATAGATGACATATTATGATGACCAAAGAAGAACATGAAACATATTTTTCAAACATAAACAAAGAAAAAAAATGTGGATCTAAACCAGGCCGTCTCATCAGGGAAATCAGAGATGGCAGACATGTCGATCCAGTTCAGTTTACGTGTACAGTACCATGCTTCATTCATTCTTTTAATCCAGAGCATCGGCTTAATTGCACACGGATTTAACATCAACTAAGCAAATGGCAACACAGACAATGATTAATCAGACTCAATCATGAGAATAAGATGAAAAAACTAACCCTTTCTGGCCACGTCTTATGCTCTTAACCACTTCCTTTACTCCTCTCTTCAAGCATTTCTTCCCAGCAGCTGACCAATATTACAGAGCAATACTCTAATCAGAGGAAAATTTCTTTAATAAATGGAATCTAACATGAATACTCTAAATCAATAGACTATGAGAAGACAAAACAGTTTTAATAAAGTGAACTCTGGCAAGTTTTCAGCTAACATGAACACTATTAAATCATTAGATAATGAAAACTATAGAAGATAAACAGTTTCAACAAAATCCAACACAAAGGATGGGAGAAAAAGTTATGAAGCGAGCTCGAAACTCAGATTTGTACCTTTTTGAATGAGTTTGAAGGTTCTCTTCTGGAGTTTTTTCCCGGCAAGAGGTTTAGCAATAGGAGCAAGAGAAATAGCCTTCTTCTTCTCCTTTTGAATAGACTTCTCTGCTTCAGTATCGCTTCCCATATTGAACTAGCTCCCAGTAAAAATGGCGGAAGAGAGTGGCGGAAATAAGTAGGGTTTATCACGATTGTTCTCTGTCGATGAGACGTTAGGGTTTTATAGAAGTGTCTTGATCAGCAGCTAAAATATAGGAAACCCTAATTCTATATGGGCTTGTAAAGTAGGTAAGGTGATTACATACAATGGCCCTAAAGGTTTGGGCCTTAATTTAGTTTTTATGGTTTCTAATATTCGTTTTTTTTTTTTGGTAAAAATTCGTTCACTTTTGACTACGACAAAACGTCACCGACATATACATAGTAAACTGAATAATTCGTTATTCGTTAAAGTTGTTAGCTTGAACTCAATTTTTAAGGGTTTTCTTTTTTTGTACTTCAAGAAAATGAATTATGTTGAAAGGAAATTACCATTATCGATTATGTGAAGTTAGAAAGTGTATGTTATTTAACCTCATTCTCGCAGATAAATTCCAAACGATTAGAGATTTCTATATTAATACTAAGCTTTTGCGCCGGGTACTCAAGAGCAAAACACTTTAACAACTTCACCATTTTCACAAGTGGTTTTGCTTGATCAGGACATCTATATACCAACATGCAGCAAAATTCTAGTACCAGAAGTTGTTTAATTTTACTTCAGGAAAGTACAAGCAGCAAACAAAAAGCCACAAGTTAAGATTGATGTTAGGAGCTTGAGTGTCATTGTTGGGTGCATAAGTAAAGTAGGAATCATGGAGATGAAGATTGATGTTTGTATTTATAACTGAAATTTTCATAATTTTAAGCATTGCTAGTTCGATTTTCCATTTGCGTTTACAGTTAACAATTTGTGTTTCATACAGTAATAAAAAAACTACACGATAAACTTAAGCCCAAAGCAAAAGAAAAGAAATCCAAAAAGCAAAGCTCAGTGCTTGGCAGGGTTGACACCTATTTGAAGTTAAATGATTGTAGGTGATGATGAACATTGAACATCAAATCAGCTTCAAGTACTAGCAATGCTTCAAAACACAGAAAATCAGTGTGAAGGAACAAGAACAAGTACCCGCATATCTAATCCTTGCTTAACCAGTGATACATCTCGCCTATTACAATAGGAAATTTCATCACTGCAACTGGTAAAAGAAATTGAGCAAAATGGGATGGCGATTTAAATGCCAAAAAAAACATGGACTTCCCAACTTCCATGTCAGATACAAAAGTTGTAAACTTGCATTGTCATAACAACACAGGTAGGAGTGTCAAAATGGGTATAAATTTATGGGTTGAGTCAAACCAATCCAAACCATAAAACTTATTGAGTTGGAAATTTAGGTCTTAGTGAGTTAGTGGGTCAAAATGGTTAATGGGTTAAATGGATTGGTTTAAATGAGTTTGGTTTAAATGAGTTGATGAGTTGACAAAAACCAAACCAATTCAATTGATTTTGAATACCAAAACAAACCATTCTCTCTCTCTCAAACATATCTTCTTCGATCTGAAGAGGATTTAGACGAGAGAAACCTAAAACCCAAACTATCGATCATCTCCTTCCATCATCATATCTTCTCGACACTTCGGAGAGATTAGCGAGTTTGAAATTTTCATAAATATGTTATACTTCTCTCGACAATTGCAGTGACGGCAGCATTCATCTTCTCGACACTTCTGTTTCTTCTCTTCTTAGAAATTTGACAAAATTCAGTTTTTGAAAACAAGTAATAAGCTGTCAATCATTAATTTCAAGTTTTCAACCTCCAATCAAGCCTCTGAATCGAGTAATTTCTTTGCCAAATCGAGTTTGTTTGAGTTTCGATGGTGTCATTACTTGAAATTATTTGAGTCGATTGTGGTGTTGTTTGACTCTAATTGAATCAATTGTGGTGTTAAGTGGGTCAAATAGAACAGTTACGATTGTGGATCCAAACTATCTATGTGGATGAATATCATTATAATAGAACAGTTACGATTGGGTAGAAATACAAGATCATATATCATTATACTTATATATATATAGATGATGAATAGATCGATGACAAGAGATGGAGATGATGATGGTGATGGTGATGATGATGATGATGATGGTGATGGTGATGGTGATGATGATGATGATTTTAGTAGATTAGTTATTAATTATTAGTTTGATGATTATATAAATTATAAAAAAAAAATTATTAAATGGGTAAACTCATTTAACCCATTAATCCAATAATTTAAATGAGTTATGGGTTAACTCAAACCATTTACTAAAATGAATTGGGTTGACCCATTATCCATTAAATACTAAGTCAATGTAGGTATGGGTTGGTTTGGTTTGGTTGAACCAACTTGACACCCCTAAACACAGGAGAATCTTGTAGCGATTTATTATACACATGGCATAAACTGGAAGAAAAGCAAGAAACTTTTGAAGCTAGACTTTTGGATACATGAAACCAAAACACCCCACTTTAACATCAGGATACCATTGTTTTGTCAGACAAAAAGAAAGGAACCTACAAGATTAATCATAATTCATACAAGAATCTAAACTTCCTTTTAATTATCCAACTCCAAATCCACTTTATAAAACATTAAATTAAAGCTAAGGTTTATCTGTTTGACAAAAAAAAAAAAAAAAAAAAAAAAGCTAAGGTTTATCTAACTACATACTCAACTAACAAGCAATTCACTGAACAGTCTCCTCTTTATCTGCTCATAACTCATAAGAAGACATAATCCTTTGTTTTACCAGAAAAATAATTTGACTTGACTCTGTTTTTCAAAAACAAATAAAGCAGAGATTCAGTCAGCGGTTGTCAATAACAAATATAAAAGAGGCAAACGCTGGATGCAGAGGTTTATCGATCTATTCATGCTTTTTGTTTTTTATTTTATGTTCCCATGAAGAGATCGATGAACCGCTGCCTCCAGCGACTTTTTACTCTTTTTTCCTCCAATTAATAAAACCCAAATGCAAAGAAAGAATATTATTTTCCGAATCGGAGCAAACAAAACATATCAGATCTGAAAAATCAACGGTCAAAACAAACACCACAAATAGTAAAATAGCTGGATCTTTATTGCCTTATCAATCATATGGACAAAAACATACCCTATATATTATAGATAGATACACATGCATCTGTAGATAAACTGGGACAAAGAGAATCTGAGATTTCGAGTAAAATGTATCCAACAAAGAAAAACGAAATAGAGTGATGAAGTATCGACTACGAATCTAATGAGATACCATTTGTGATTTGCCTATTGGTCTACATCTCTCCCATCTCTCTTCCTCTCTTTTTTTTTTCTTTTTGTGCAATCTCTCCTCTCTCTAGCTATCTTTATCTCTCTGACTCTCTCCTAATAGGCTAATATCATTATAGACAGGTTTTTTTTCTTGAACTAAATAATAGATCAGGTTAAATAACGGAGCTTAAATATGATGTACCTTCTTAGTTGATGTGTGGTTTTTTTTTTGGGGTCAGAAGTGTGGTTTTGAATCCAAAATCTAAAAAAAAATATCTTATTATATAAAGTTGGGTTTTCGAAGTTAGCAACTCGAGAGATCGCGACACGTGTCGATTTCAACGATCCGAGATTTTGACACGTGTCTATTATTAATTATAAAATAAAAACATTTATAATCTAATAGATAATTGTAAGAAATTTATAAAAATTTAAAAATTTTTAAAAATTTTAAAAGATAATTATAAGGAAATACTAATATACTATTCCTAAAAGAAAAAGGAATACAAAAAAAAGGTTTTTATAGTTATGATAATTATAAGAAAATTTAAAATTTAAAGAAGTTAGCAACTCGAGAGATCGTGACACGTGTCGATTTCAACGATCCGAGATTTTGACACGTGTCTATTATTAATTATAAAATAAAAACATTTATAATCTAATAGATAATTGTAAGAAATTTATAAAAATTTAAAAATTTTTAAAAATTTTAAAAGATAATTATAAGGAAATACTAATATACTATTCCTAAAAGAAAAAAGAATACAAAAAAAAGGTTTTTATAGTTATGATAATTATAAGAAAATTTAAAATTTAAATAATTTTAAAAATATAAAAAGATAATTATGTATTATAAATTGTATTATTTTTAAAAATATAAAAAGATAATCATAAGTAAATTATACTTCCATTATAAATTTTTAAATAATACTATTCCTAAAAGAAAAAGGAACTGTATATACTCACCTCTATATAATGACTTTAGATGGTCTCATATTTTCCTTACCAAAAAAAATAATCTCTTTCAAAACACCATCATTAATTGAATTTTGTCTTTTTGCAAACGTGAGAGGTACGTATGTGTCTTTTTTTCAACCAAACGTATGTGTCGTATTTTGTTGTTTTGTTCATATAGTTGTTTCAATTTTCCGACATAATCCTTATAGAGCAAACCTATTATATGTATTGGGTCCTAATCCGTGTATGTGATTGATTATTTTGCAGCTTGAGGTACGTACGTGTCTCTGTTTTCTATTCTTTCAGCTTGAGGTACGTACGTGTCTCTGTTTTCTATTCTTTTAAAGACTTGAGATGTTGGCGATTATGATATTATAATAAGATTGTAGTTAAGTCTTCTTCTTGCGTTGATAGTTAACTTCTTTTGTTAAAAGTCATAACATCCATACATCAATTTTTTTTTTAATTTATTACTAATTTTTTTTTTCAGAATAGATATCATCAAACACAAGATGAACACACAAGTTCAAAACAACAACAAAGAATATCTAACACTAGATCAACTAAACAAAAAACGTTCTTATCGTCGAACGATAGTACGTCTTACAAGAAAGTGGGAAGCAAGAAATCTGAAAAAAATAATGAGCTTATAGGACTGAATTTTCTCCTACTTGATGAGAAGGTAATTTTTTCCCCCGTAAACTAAAATATTTTCCGGTTTGTCATTAAATTATTTATCTAAATTTTAATATATTTTTAAAATAGGAAAATACTATTCAAGGCTCTGTGCATCATACTCTTATTGAAAAGTTTGGAGATGGATTATGTGAAGGAAGTCTTATCGAAATTTGCAACTTTAATGTGCAAGATTGCAATAAGCACTACAAAGTCTCCGATCATAAATTTCAGATGATATTAACAGAGAGAACAACAATTGGAAATGTGGATCAACAATTTTGCAAAATACCTCTGGAAAATTTTCGATTCCGAAATAACGAGGATTTTGCTAAATTGAAAAATATGACACAAGATTTATATGGTAATATTTTTTCCTTTTTTTAAAAATTCAGTTTTATATCTATACATATATTTATGTCTCACATTGTTTGTCCATACAGATGTAATTGGATATATCAAAAATATTGATAAATCAGATGTGCGTACTCAAACAACACCCACTTTAAGAAGAGTCACTCTAACTTTATTGTTAGAAGGGTATGTTTTTTACCATAGATTTTCCATCTTCTTACTTTAATAATGAGAATAATTGTATTATAGATACCTCTATTTTGTTTTTTTGGATAACAACCAATCTTTTGTTTCTTTTATGAAGTGGATTTGAAATACCAGCAACAATATGGGCAGAACAAGCAGAACAATTGGAAGATAAATACCGTGGGGTGGAAAGTGATGATAACATTGTCCTCATCATGACAAGTGTTCTTATTAAGATGTATCAAGGTCAAATTTGTTTATCGGCATCTTCTGGAACCAAATTCTATTTGAATCGTGACTTTGATTCTGTTAACGCCTTTCGAAAAAGGTATGTTACTATTTTTTTAAGATTTATCTAAGTAGTTAAACAAAATTGAAAAATAAATTTTATAAACTAATATTTACTATATTCTATTAGTTTCAGCTACGATGGTGGTTGTTTTGTTAACCTTGGTGGCATGATTGAACAACCTTCAAAGAACAATACAATTTCTGAACCGCTACATTCAATAAATGATATTTGGGAATTTATCTCATCGGACGTTCCTCAGGTAATATAACTACATTCAAATAATAAGTTTTCCAGGATATGAAATTTTTGTATATAATCTTTTTCGATACTTAAGTATTTCTAACATATTTGCACACTTTTTAATTGCAGAAAAAGATTTTTGTGTGTAAAGCAACTATTACTGATATCGTGTCACATAAGGGTTGGAATTACATATCATGTTCAAATTGCTCAACGAAATTGATCAAGTCAGGATCATCGCTTAATTGCAAAAAATGTGGTAAATCACAATCCGTAGGAGTTCTAAGGTATTATTCATTGAATTATAATATATAATGCTTATATATATATAAGTGTTTTTTATAAGATTCTAACTTATTATTAAGTTTCCATATATTAAGTGAGTATGTATTATTTCAGTTTCAGAATTGAAGTAATAGTAGATGATGGAAACGACTCTGCAACTTTTGTTATATTTGATAAAGACGGTTCAGAAATCATTGGAACAACTGCCAAAAACGTAAGAATTATATAGTTATTTAAATATTATTTAAGTTGACTTAGTTTCAACTAATAATTAACGAATATATATGCCGATAAAAAATAACGCTGGGGAACAATTGGTGGAAAACATTCCCAAAAGTGTACATTCAATCGTAGGAGAGACATATTTGTTTGAGATAACAATCAAAGAAAACGATTTTGAAGGATTATATCAAAATTTCACCATTTCAAAAATCCACAAACACTATAAGGTACATATACTATGTGCCATAATTGGTTGTGTCATTCTATTATTTACTCTAACACATGTAATTTTAATGTTTCTATCTTTAGCCAATTCCGGACGACAAGAAGTGCAACAAGAATTTTGAAGACAAACAAGAAGAAATTGAAGAACACGAAGAACCTACCGGAAATCTTAAGAAAAAAGCCCGAATTGAAGTTTAAATTAAGATGTTTTGTGTGTTTTTTTGACGGTTGAAGTTTCAATTAATATGTTTTGTGTTTTTGTATTTCTTATTTAGGAATGGTTTTTTCTTTTAATAAAACACATACAGTTTTTTTTTTATGATTTACATAATAACAACTACAAAACAATTTTAAACTTTTTCTAAAAACATGTTTTCCTAATTAGATCACCTAATTAGATAGGTCTTATATTACAACTGAGAACATAATATTCACAAGTTTTTGTCGAAATCCCTTTAATTAAACAAAAAAATCTGTTGCAACCTTTGAGATTCGTGTACGTTTGGCCAAACAGTTATAACGTCCTTTTCAACGGCGAGTGTGATCAAAGCAATGCTTTTCGTATGGTCGTGGAAATTATATTGTATTTGTTAATGTGCATTGTAGATAGAGAGAAAAAGACTACGAAAGGGGTGGGGTGGGATGTGTGCGTATTAAAGATATGGGGCAAAAGTACAAAATCTATAATAGTATATAAATCAAAGGTGACAAGGCACCAAATTTATTAGCCTTTGAAGATAACAGATAGGTCTTATATTACAACTGAGAATATACATGAATATATGTTTGCTTCATCGTCTTACTCCATCTTCTCCGGTGTTAACTTCTCTCCGATCTTAACTGTGAATATAACCGCCTCTTTCGATGTATTAAAGAGAGTCAGAATAAAGTTATCAACCGTCGCCGTTTCTCACTCTGAATAGTGTTTTGCTCGAAGTTAAGTATTTAATTCCCTATAATCGTCTTTCGTACGTCTTAAGCTTCTTATGTCAGTATCAGTTTATACAGAAACTTATATTTTGAGATTGACATGTTTCTGAATTAGTGGAAATTGAGATTGGTTCTTGGCTCGAATAATAGCCACTGATTGAGTTATTCAGGCATCAACACATTATAGATTGTAAACTATAATAATGGAAACAAAAATTATTTATTGTTAAGAAATTTAAAAACCAAACATCGACTTAAAAACACAACTAAGAAATTAAAAAACCAAACATCGGCTTAAAAACACAGCTAATAAAAAAAAACTAAAAAACATGTTCGTTGATTATAAGATCATTGTTCCAATAATCCGCGAGCACGACACACTTCTTTGTATGTCTCATACACAATTCCTTCGTAGGTTCTCATATCTTCTTCAGTTGTAGGACCTCTAAGATAGCGGAAAAGAAGTCTCAAAGAATCATGAGACTTTAAATTTTTTGAAGTATACCTGGGATTTGTGTTTGCATGGTTTCTTATTCTTGGTTTAAACTCTTTTGTTTGTTTGTTCCAAACGTAGCGTGTTGATAATTCTTCGAACTTCAGTTCTCTAGCTCGCGGATCGTTTTTGTTCAGATTCAACCACGCAATAAACATGTAGTCTTGCTTGACGTCATTATCAGCGTTATTATCGGCCATAGCTTGGTGTTGACAATAGATGAACCCAGACTGGGACAATATGTATATACACAGAACTTCAAATTTAGGGTTTTAACTTTTAGTTTGGTGTTACACGATTACAATATGTATATATACACAATTGCCATTTAAAAGTTACCTAATGCTATTAAAAATAGGAATATGCTAATATATTATTTTATAGCGCCCAATTATTAACCAAAACCTACTAGGAAAAGGTTCAACTAACAAACTATATATATTAGAAGACGACATTCCATAAATTATTAACTCAAATTGAGCATTAAAACATGAACACCAGAGATACAAACAATAACAGTGAAAAAACTGAAAAGCCAAATAAGAAAAGAAAAAGAACTATTATGAATGATGAACAGATTGCTATGATCGAGAAACTGCTTACAGATGAATCACATACTCGATTGAAATTAGCCACGCTTCAGACATGGGCGGACAAACTAAATCAATGCGTAAGTAGAAAAGTCAAGTTTTACCTCACATATATATTTTAAATTTAATTATCTAACATTGCTTTCCAAAACACAGGGTTCTGAAATTACAACTACGCAGCTTAGAACTTGGTAAGAACTTTAATTATATCCTGTTAAAAAAATTCTACACAAAACTTGGTCTAACGTAATATTTGAACAGGATTTACCACCGAAGATCAAAGGTAGCTCGAACTAGCAGACAGTCAAATCCATCGAATTCAAGCATAGAAATTGAAATCATGCAACCGAATGATGTTACAGACCAAAAACGAAGATGTCTAAAAAGAAAAATAACACACAAACATGGTACAAATTTATCGTCGAATCTTTTACTAAATTACATCTACGTAAATTTAATTTATCATAGAATTTTGAATAAATATTATTTTAACATGTGGAAAAGAATTGAAATTCTCGATTTGCTGCCAACAAGGACGTGTTGTTCTTTCGCAATCTCAACAACCTCCAATTTTCTTAGATGACTTATTGTCACGATCGCCATCGTTTCGAAACAATATACGAGCATATAATTCAATGCTTGCTTTTACATCAATGGGAGGGAAAATTGATTACGATATCAATTCCGGAAATGGTCCTTTCACTTTCCGTATGCATGGTCAGAACTACCACAGAATCGGATCTCTACTACCGGTCGAAGGAGATATACCACGTTTTGCGCAGCTATACATATATGATACTGCTCATGAAGTTCAAAACCGTCTCAACGCACTTGCACAAGGAAAAAAGAATGAGTTAGATGAAGGTATTTTGAGCGGATTGATTGAAATGCTTGACAAATACAACGAGTTAGCTAAAATGTTCAGAACGGCTAGAGACAGATATGAGTCTGGAGAAAGTGAAGAAGAATACACAATTAGACTAATCAAAAATAAAGAACGTGGCAGACAATTTGACCTTCCACTAGGAGACGAGATTGCTGGACTTATTGTGGGTGACACATCTGTACCAAATTGTGATAGAGATATAATAGTGCATCCTAGAATGGATAAACCACAATCGATAAGCTTTTTACATCCATCGTACATGTCTCTACAATATCCTTTGTTGTTTCCGTATGGTGAACAAGGTTACAGCGAGAAAACCATTCCATATAGGTCAGAACGAAATGCTACTAAAAGCTCATTCGTTACAATGCGAGAGTATTATGCATATCAAATACATACCAGGATGACATCTCCAGGAACAATAGTGCGTTCTGGCCGTCTTTTCCATCAATACGTGGTTGATGCATATACTGCTATCGAACAAGAACGTATGAACTTTTATCTGTATAACCAGAAAAAGCTTAGAGCGGATCTGTACAACAATGTATGCGATGCAATTGTTCAAGGGGACGCAGATTCAGAAAAACTAGGTAATAAAATAATTTTACCATCTTCGTTCACAGGCGGACCGAGATACATGGTAGAAAACTATCGAGACGCAATGGCAATATGCAGATGGTATGGAAATCCAGACCTTTTCATTACAATAACTGCAAATCCAAAGTGGGAAGAAGTGAATGATTATATAAAACTGGCTGGAAACGAGAATGCAAATGATAGACCCGATATTGAATGCCGTGTATTTAAAATGAAATTAGAAGCACTTCTTAAAGACCTACAAGATGGTGTGTTCTTCGGCCCTATGACAGCAGGTATATACTAATATAAATTATGATCAAATATTATAAATCTTAAGAATTATTAGCAAAACCTAATCTAATTACAAGTGATTTTTCTTTTTATTAACAGTTGTTCACACAATCGAGTTTCAAAAACGTGGACTTCCTCACGCACATATACTTATATGGCTACAAGACTCGAAACAAAATCCTACACCAGAAGATATTGATAGTTTCATTACTGCTGAGTTACCAGATAAAGAGGAAGATCCGGAAGGTTTCACGTTGGTTGAACAACTTATGATGCATGGACCATGCGGGGCGAAGTGTATGGATGATAACAAATGCACAAAAAAGTTTCCCAGACCATACAATGAAACCACAAGTATCAATGAAGCTGGCTACATAACTTACCGTAGGAGATCTGATGAAACAAAATTTGTCATGAAAGGGAACACGAAGCTCGATAATCGCTACGTTGTGCCTCACAATCTCTCACTTCTTAAAAAATACAAAGCTCACATCAATGTAGAATGGTGCAACAGGTCATCTGCCATAAAGTATCTATTTAAATATATCACGAAAGGAGTTGATATGGCTACGATGAAAATCGAGAAAAAAACAGAAGAAGACCAGAATACAGGAGATGGCAAATCAAAAGAAGAGATCAATGAGATAAAGAACTATTGGGAATGTCGTTACCTCTCTGCATGTGAAGCTACTTGGCGAATTTTCGCGTTCGATATACATGAACATAAACCGTCAGTAACAAGACTACCATTACACCTACCAGACCAACAGAGAATCGTTTACCCTGAAGGAAGTAGCCTAGAATACATTATGTCAATAGATGGAATTGAGAAAACAATGCTTACAGAATGGTTTGAGATGAACAAGCAATCCCCTGAAGCAAGAGAACTTACATATATCCAGTTCCCTACAAGATATGTGTGGGATTCAGAGGGGAAAACGTGGTCAGAAAGGAAGCAAGGATTCAGCATAGGAAGAATAGTGAACATTCATCCAACAGCAGGAGACTTATACTACTTGAGAATGCTGGTAAATACAGAAAAGGGGCCGCAGAGCTTTGATGATTTACTAACCGTTGATAATGTAAAACACACGTCATTCAAAGCGGCATGTTATGCAAAAGGGATGTTGAATAGTGATTCTGAATGGAAGGAAGCTATGGACGAAGCAGCGCAATATGCATATCCTTTCCAGCTTCGCCATCTCTTTGTGACATTGTTACTTTATTGCGAATTGAGTAGTCCTCTTGCTTTATGGGAGCATTGCTGGCATCACCTAGCTGAAGACGTTCCTAATAAACAGAGAAAGACATTCAACTTCAATAATCAACAATTCTCTGACGAGGAGTTGCAAAGTTATACACTTATAGAAATCGAGAGAATTCTAGCCCAGAACGATAAATCATTGACCGATTTTGAAGATATGCCAAAACCAGACAAGGAATTGTTGAAAAAAATGAAAAACTCATTGCTTCAAGATGAAACGAGTTACAATATTTCGGACCAAGAGGAAGAATATTGCAGGTTAATACAAACATTAAATGACGAGCAGAAGAAAGTGTATGATGCTGT
The DNA here is from genome assembly GCA_011420285.2 of Erysimum cheiranthoides. Taxonomy (NCBI): domain Eukaryota; kingdom Viridiplantae; phylum Streptophyta; class Magnoliopsida; order Brassicales; family Brassicaceae; genus Erysimum; species Erysimum cheiranthoides. The sequence goes on along the minus strand of CM022178.2, from coordinate 19,029,984 downwards.
TATCGACTCAGTTGACCATCAGAAAGGAAAACTGTTTTTCCTCAATGGGCCAGGAGGAACAGGAAAAACATACATATATAAGACTATCATATCGAGGTTAAGATCGCAGAAAAAAATTGTCCTCCCAGTAGCTTCATCTGGAATTGCAGCTACACTTTTACCTAACGGCAGAACTGCGCATTCGCGTTTCAAGATACCAATAGATCTTCATCAAGACAGTATATGTACAATAAGCCGTGGTTCCATGCCTTCAGAATTACTGGCACAAACAGATCTCATCATTTGGGATGAAGCACCAATGTGTCATCGATTTGCATTTGAAGCTCTTGATAAGAGTTTGCGAGATGTACTCTCAGTGGCAGATCCAGAAGCAGCAAGCAAACCCTTTGGCGGAAAAAAAGTGCTTCTTGGTGGTGATTTTAGACAAATTCTGCCAGTCATACCACAAGGAACCAGACAAGAAACTGTTATGGCAACAATCAACCGTTCATACTTATGGAACTATTGCTCTATATTCACTCTAGAAAAAAATATGAGACTGGACCAGGCGGAGAAAGATTTTGCGAAATGGCTAATATGTATAGGTGATGGCACAACACCTAAACCAGCAAAATATAGAGCCTCAGATGATGAAATTGGCATAGTAGAAATACACAACGATCTGCTCTTGCAAAACAACGGAGATTCTGTTGAACGCATTACGGAATCTACATATCACGACTTCCAGTTTAGTTTCAAAGACAAGAATTATCTAATTGAGCGAGCGATTCTTACTCCAAGAAATGAGACAGTGGACGAAGTGAATAACTACATGTTATTTTGCTTAAAAGAAGAGAATAAAGAGTATTTGAGCTCTGATACCATCGGTGACGACAAAGAAGAAGTAGCAAATCAACATGTTCTTTATCCCACGGAGTTTTTAAATTCGTTGAAATTTTCAGGTATTCCTAATCACAAACTAGATCTCAAGATAAATGCGCCAATCATGCTACTAAGGAATATAAATCAACAGGAAGGACTTTGCAATGGTACAAGGTTAATAATAACTCGATTGGGAAACAGGATCATTGAAGCAGAAATACTAACCGGAACGCATGTGGGAAAACGGGTTCTTATTCCTAGAATAACTCTCACACCAACAGATACAAAATGGCCGTTTAAGCTAAAATGGCCGTTTAAGCTAAAATGACGTCAATTTCCTGTCCGAGTTTGCTATGCAATGACTATCAACAAGAGCCAAGGTCAAAGCTTAAACAAGGTTGGTTTATATTTGCCAAGTCCAGTCTTTTCTCACGGACAACTATACGTCGCACTATCAAGAGTCACTAAAACTGCAGGACTTCGGATTCTTAATGTTGGGACAAAACACTACGACGGTAGTGTTCTACAAAATATTGTATATCAAGAAGTTTTTAACAATATTTGATCTTCTAAGAGAGATGACAGTCAGAGCTTCTACATTTATTACCTACAGTTTTTTTTAAATTATCAACATAATTTTTAGTTACCAGATTTGTAGTTACCATTATACAATTGTCCATTCTTTTTGAGAACGTTAAGTGTTTTCTTTGGAAAACATGTTTTAGTTTTTATATCAATCCATATTTTCAGCATAAACTACATACAACTACAACACAAGTGCTTAGAAACAAAACTACAAATTTAGATAACTTACAGAGCTCATGTACTCGAGAAGAGCAGCGTTAGCTTCACCATCTCTGGACGTCGCGTCGATATCAACGCCCACCGCTTCCTCGCTCACATTTTCACATCAAAACAGAGAAACCAAATCAGTAAAATCAAAAAAACAAACACATATACACAAGAGATGAATTAAATAACAAGAAACACCATTGATGGATAATTTAGTTCTTCAACACTCATCAAAAGTAATCCAATCGTTAATAAGTTTCCCGGAGACGAATTCTTGAAATTAGGAAAAAAACAAAATAGAAATCAAAAACTTCAATCTCAGGTTTAACATCAGCATCATCAAAAAATGGCTACACTTCCTTTCTCTCTAGCAGATTTCTTCCCACCAAATAGAATACAACCAATCTCTTTGCACCAACTAATTGAATACTCAATTTTAACAATTTGATTACCCAAGTTTACGACTTTGAAACGAAGGATTGGATTCAATTTTTTCCCCGGTGACAGATGAAGACGACGCGATTGTTAGTAGAAACATTGGCGAGATTGAGAGCAAATTGGAAGAGCAAAGAGGTTTTGCCTCTGTAGAGAAGAAGGCCAATTAGAGTGACAGAGAGAAAGAGAGGATACAAAGAAAGATTACGAGGAAATTGGACCGGAGAGAATAAGAGTGAGATTTTGGGTTAAGTGTAATTTCATCAATATAGGACTATTTGTTTTTTTGGTGAAATAAGTTGTTTTTGGGTTAAGGGTAATTTTTATAAATGAAGGTGGTTTTAAATAACTTTAGGTTTGCCAAATAAAGTTTATATTTATAATTTTCCCTACCAAAAAAAAAAACCATACCAAAATTATGATTTTTAAAAAATTATTATTGACGTAAACATATCACTAAATAAAATAAAATAAACAACTCTAATATATATACTTTACAATTATATGTAATATATTAATCAAAATTTAAAGAAAAAAAATCCGTACATTGCCAAAGAAACAAAAAATAAAAACAAAATTATGGTGGTTTTAAATAATTTTAGATTCGCCAAATACATTTTATCTTTTTCTGCATAAAAAAAACTTACTAAAAAAATAATTTAATTGAATTAATTGCGAACATAAAATATCAGTTTAATAAATGTAAATAATAAAATATTTAAAAGTACATGATTTTATAATTATTGATTATATAAATAAAATATAATTCAATTTTATTTAGAATCAAACCGATGTTCTTCAAATTTAAAAAATGTAATTTAAATATACACTTTAAATAAATACCTGTGCATCGCACGGGTCCATATCTAGTATATATATATATAACACTATAATCTATGAGAATTTTTTGACCAAAAAAAAAAAAAAATCTATGAGAATTTAACTCCGAATCCAGTGTAGAAATATTAAAATTTTTATGAACCATTTGACTAAAGATAAGATTCCACGTTTTTTCTAGCCTTTAAAGCAGAAAAATTATTGGGCTGAAACAGGTCGGATCAGCTCCAACTTGAATCAGGGTTTTAGCCCACATATGTAACGTTTAGTTAAAAAGCCCACTTCATACGCAAATTATCTTACGCGCCGTCAATCACTTTTGGGGAAAAAGTGGAGTGCACGCGCTTATTTTTGGTCTTCTGTTTTGCCCTAATCGTCTTGTGCGTAGAGAAACCGAAAAGGAGAGAGAAAATCCGCCGATAAGATTCCGTACAATCCGTCCGACTTCACGTATCCGATCTCACCGCGACTCGGTCTCAAGACTCGGTTAACTTTCCGGATCTCCGTCGTTGATCTGCCTCCGTTTCGATCCGTGTTAAACTCGGTAAAGTCTATCTCTGTTTTCTCCTTGCTCTTCATCTTACAACTTCGCGGCCTAGATCTTTCGTCGTAGTACAGGTACAATTGATTCACCGTGAATCTGATTTTCGTTTTGAATTGTGATTCTGTAGAGTTAAACGATGGACCCGATGGATATAGTTGGAAAATCAAAGGAAGATGCTTCGCTTCCAAAAGGTTCGGCCTCTTGTTCTTCTTTCTGTCGATCTATTTGGGAAATTTTCTGTCAATTGATCACTACCTGGATAAATTGAGTAGATTTTTTTAAACTAGCTCTATCCATGTCTTCAGGTTAGACAATGCAATGATTAAAAAAATAAGAATCAGAAGTTGCTTTTGGATTATTGAATCAATGATGTAGTGGCTGCATTAGAAGTCGCAGAAAACTCTCAATTATTGTTTTCTAAAAAATGTTTTGTTCTTGTAAATTTCAGCTACCATGACTAAAATTATAAAGGAGATGTTACCAGCAGATGTTCGTGTTGCTAGAGATGCTCAAGATCTTCTGATCGAGTGTTGTGTAGGTAAGATTAGTCTTTCGATTTCTCAACGAACAAACCTTTATCATTTTGATTAATGAAGCAGATCATCGTTTCAAACTGCTTATCCCCTTCTTTTTTTGTATGAACATTTATGGCAGAGTTCATAAATCTTATATCCTCGGAGTCGAACGAAGTGTGTAACAAAGAGGATAAACGAACAATCGCCCCTGAGCACGTACTCAAAGCTTTACAGGTTCGGTGTTACATTTCAGTTAAATTTATTCCTGTGAAATATTTGTATGTTTTGTAATCGTGATTTTGTCCATCTGCTTAAACATGAAATAGGTTCTTGGCTTTGGGGAATACGTCGAAGAAGTCTATGCCGCATATGAGCAACATAAATATGAAACCATGGTAATCCATTTCACCATCATCTCCTAATTTACTCCAATATATAAAAATCTAATTGGTTTCCTGTGCTTTGCAAAATTTTCAGCAAGATTCACAGAGAAGCGTGAAGATGAACAGCGGAGCAGAAATGACGGAAGAGGAAGCAGCAGCGGAACAACAGAGAATGTTTGCAGAAGCTCGAGCAAGAATGAATGGAGGTGTTTCAGTTCCTCAACCTGAACAACTAGAAGAAACCCAACAGACGAGTCTACAAAGCTAATCGACAAGGCCCCAAGGGAGTCCCTTTTTTTTTTTTTAACATTATCCTTTTGACTTTTTTTCTAGCATCACTCTGTAAAGTGCAAAATTCGTCGCGTCTTGGTGTTGATATGCTCTTTACATTTTTTAACTTAGATTTGTGTTTTTTTTTTTTTTTCCTTTCTTTTGAATCTAAAATCACTTGTTATTCAGATGTAATTAGTAAGGCTTGTCTTGAATCTTAGCAACTGTCGTCATTTGGATCGAAATTCCTAAACAAGTGTATAAACTTGATTACTCTAAATTTTAGAATCGATTTCAAGACTGACCACCAATATAGTCAAGCATCCAAACCGAGGAAACTAACCCGGCTATTGTTCTCAAATCAGGCAATTAACCGAAGAGCTAGAGGAGATGCTGGACCACTCGTAGATGTCCAATTAGACCCCATGTCTAATTTATTAGTTTGTGTAATTTTGGTTAGGCAAAGTAAAACGGATTTAACTCTCTCGCCGACATTATTCGGACTTCTTCTTTGTCAAACACACACACTTCGCTTTTGACTTTCAAAGCTTTTTATTTTATCCAGTAGAAGTAAGCTATTTATTTTTAAGTAGATAATTTTTTTTTACGTAATCACACCATTAGTATTTTTCGTTATTATTTTTTTTCTTTTAAGTATGCGAACACTTTTAGTTATTAATATTATAATTATAATTCTTTTTCTAGAAAAAGTTGTTTACCTGATTCTGGATTTAATTTTTTTAAAACACAATTATTAAAGCTACTGTATATTTATAGCTGGTCTCTCGTAACTTTTGTAAAGGATCTGATTATTATTAATTTATTATTATGATTATTTTTATAATAAACGATCTGATTATTTCCATTATATTATTTTATTTAGTAAATATGTAATTAACAAATAATATTTACCACCAATTTTTGTCGTCAATTAATAAGTTTTGCAGTTTCAATTGGATTATAAAGCAGTTTAATTTGCAAAGCATACTCTTAATAATGCAATAATCACAATCTGATTTAGTTTTTGGCTTCTATTTTTAAGGTCATTAAATACAATTTGGTATCATTCCACCGCTGCGACGAGAGAGGAGCATAGCTGAGATCTTTCGTTTCGTTTTTCCCGGAAAATCTGGGGGAAAATAATAAGAAAATTTTCCATCGATCCTCTGAGAAAATTCGACTCTCTAGTCCACGAGTTTTTTTCACCTCTCTTTTCGTTTATCTCTCAACGTCTCTTCGTCATTTCCTGTATTCGCTTTTTCTCCCCTTTTTTTTTTTTTTTTTGAATCTCTCCTTCACCGTTCGATTTCTCCTAGATGATGATGAAATTTTGATCAGATCTAGTGTAGATTAGGTAGGATTTTTCGAGAGATTATGTTTATGGATCGAGAGAGACGGAGTTCTGGTCGCAATGGGACTCCAGAATATAGCAACGGCAAATTCCGCGATGATAATGGTTACGGATTCTTAGATCGATCGGAAAATTGCCGTGACAAGAGTCCTTCTAGATCTTCTCCTTCAAGGATCCTTCGGATCCCTTCTCCGACCTCGTCTCCTCCACCTTCTAGTTCTTCACCGCCATTTCATGGTTCTAATTCCCCCGACCGTGGCTATATCGAACACCGCGTCTCCAAGTTTGATACTCTCGCCGGCATTGCTATCAAATACGGTGTTGAGGTAAAATTCTATCTTTTCTGCTAACGAATTGTTAAATTGGCGACGAAATTAGGTTTGAATCTGAAGCCGTCGCTGATTCCAGCTCCAGAGTATATGACTTTGCTTAAGGTTGTTGAGTCATATGGACATAACAACGGTATTTTAATTAGAGATAAAAGGTAGAATTAATGGTACTGGTAAAAAGGTATTAACATTTATTTTGGAATTGACGCATGATGAAGAACACATGAGGGAAAAGTTCATTTGTCAGAGAGAGCTGGATTAATCCAATTTGTTTAAGCTATGCTTTTGATGCTGGATTATTCCAAATTATTGTTCTGATTTTTTTTATTATGTTTCTTTTAACTTTCTACTTCAGGTTGCAGATGTGAAAAAGATGAATAACCTTGTTACTGATCTTCAAATGTTTGCTCTCAACTTTCTTAAGATTCCGTTACCTGGGAGACATCCTCCTTCTCCATGTTTATCTAATGGCTCCTTAAACCATGGGTACTTAAAAGCTCTTTGATTCCTCTTTCGAATACTTCTAGATTGATTTATCATATGCTACCTTTACCTTGCAAAACTATAGCTTTGTTCTGCGAGCTAGCATTAAGTTCCAATGCTGGATGCTACAGGAAACATCTTAAGTTGTTGCTTCTTACTTTTATCTGATTCTGATACTCAAATTGTCTTAATTTTTGAAGTATTTTTGAGTTTATCCTTGAAAACAGATGACCTACTTCTCAAGTTTTGTCCTCTCTATTTTAATAGTTAAGCTGTCTGGGGTATTGAGACAAACAACTAGAGCCTTGGTTGTGTACTTGTGTTGGACTGAAGCTGCATATTAATTATCAAGTAATTCTCTTTTCATGGCTTTAATACTTGGATCTTATTTGCAGAGAGGGATGTTCATGCCATGAACCGGAATCACCAAACCCTAGCAACCAGGACGTGTTTGACTCATTTCAGTCTCTGAGATTGAAATCTTCGGAAAAGAAACTTTCTCCAGCCATGTATTCACTGCAAGGGTATTACGGCCTAAAACCAGCAGACAGAACAGTCTCTGAAGGAGGATGCTTGGAGATGGGAAATTACAAGACTGAAACTTCTCATCATCTCTTTAACAAGGATGACACTCAATATCTCAGGCCTATTCCATCCACAAACACTCCCTTAAATCACCACAGGAAATCAAGAAGCTTGGTCAATGCACTTATTGAAGAGGTTAACCAGTCACCTGATAATAATACTCAAGAGCCAAATTCCGACAAGTTTATGAGAAGACGCCAAAAATCTGAAGCCGATTTTTCATCCCGGACTCCAGAACTTGTGTTGAAAGAAGAGAACAGTAGCAGCAATGGCGGGTTTTTATCAATAGCCGGAAAAGGCTTAGCTTTGAGATCGAAAGCCTCAAGCAGAACCAATCTATCAGCAGAATCCGAGACCAATCCGGGACCAATCAACTTGATGGATGCTCCAGTTTCAGACAGCTTTTGCATTGTGAGAAAATCGTCGAGTGCATCGAGTCTACAAGATCCAGAGGGTAACAGCAATAATAACGGTTCATTGTCTCTATGGCCAACGTCGAAGTGGAGTTTGAAACCTGATTTGCTTACACCTGCGGCAATTACAAGCTCTATCTTTGATGGATTACCAAAGCCTTTAACAGGTCGGAGAAACAAAACGGCTCTGGACTGAAAAAAGGTGAGTTTCTCGTTATTTAACTGCCATATTCTTTTTTGGGGACTATACAAATCAATTTGCAAAAGAAGCTATTTAGCTTAATGCGGAGTAAATACAAGTAAAGAGATTAGAGAAAATTTGAAGAAAGGAAGAAAGAAAAACTTCCAACTTGAAATTTATAAAGAAGGAAGAAGCTTCTGATGATGTAATGATTGGGTCTTTTTGTTTTTGTAAGTTATAAAAGTACTCTGTACCATTTCTGGGTGGGGTTGTATGGACAAAATCCGTAGCGTAGTTAAAATCTTTTTATTTATTTAATGATATATTGTCGTCACACACATACTAAAATGTATTTTGATGCATTTATTTAATAATACTTTTATTGAAGTATAAAAGTAAAATGTACTTTTATTTCTTGTGTGTTGATGTACCCTTTATTTAACAGGAACTCGAATTGAGCCAAACTGAAACTGTTCTTTTATGCGTATTAATTTGGTTTATTATACAAAGTTCTCTGACAAAAAAAGAAGTTGTCTAAAATACAATTTGTATTACAGTGGCAACAAGTTCTTTAAAACTAAAATCGTTATTGAAGAAAAAAGAATAATGCTTTCCAGACATAGTAGTCGGGGTTGCGCTGTCGAATCATTGACTAAATACCGAGACACAGTGTGAACGTGTTAGCTGCACCGCTATGAAAATCCCCGAATCAATAAGACGAGCGCGTCCTGTTATCATAACGTTAATATAATTTGATGTCAACATAGTTCATACCTTCTTCCACTGAGATTTTTTTTTCCTTGGCAATTATAAAGTTACTACTTACAAGATCCAGCCTAATTAAAGTCAATATGGGTCAGTTTTTTTTTCTTTCATTTTTCTTTTTGGCAATATGGGTCAGTTTTTTACGAGTAGAGATCTAACTTATCAAAGTCTCTCAAGAATCAACAACAAAATATAAAGCATAATCCAAAAGATTTATAAAAATTTCACAAGTATTAAATAATATGAAACATCTAACCAGACTCGTACTTTTTTTTTTTTTTCACAAGTGTCATTTTATTAATAGCCAAGAACAACTAGTACAGTAGTGAAGCTTCGATGAACACCAAAGCCAACACCCAAAGTAACAAAAACAAAAACAATCATACAAAGCAGATCATGAACCAATTAAACCTGAAACTATTCAAAATCAAGAAGAGCTACAAGCTTTCTAATCTTCCAAAGACACTTGGCCAGAGATAACCCGTGGAAGCCAACAACGACACACCAAGGGAAGAAAGCACCTCCTACACCTCCTATGACAATGAAATTCTACCTCTCAAACGAAAAGACCTAGGCTTCATAACCCGGCAAGAAGGCAGTACACAAAGTACCACAACAAAACTTCCAGATGCGGCGACGTCAACATGACTTTTAAAAACACCTCGATAGAAGCCGACGATAGAGCAGATCACGAACAAATCTGATAAGTAGGGACAAGGAGATAACACGAACTATACCGGATGCAACCGAGACCGAAGCCCAAAGACAGCAGCAGTTCGTAACCGGATAGAGACCAAGGCAATGGTCAACGAAGAAAATAACAAACTTGCAGGATAAGATTAAGAACCAATTCCAAGTTTAAATAAAAACGGTTCAGACCACAACCGAGAAAGCTAAAGACAGAAGCCACTACAATCATCTCATAGAGACAGAAGAGAAGCCCCATCGCTGGTTACCGAAGATCAAATCGACAAAGTCCCGAAATTCTTAGAACTTCATCATCGATCATTAAAAAAAAAAACATACACAAAAGCCGAAAAAAAACCAGAATCAAAAGCGCCAACACGGCGAGTCAAAAGCGCCCACACGGCGAGTCAAAAGCCCGAAGATCGGGAAGCAAAGCCAAATCGATGCTGGATCTATAAGAGCCTCCGGCCATCGATCGGAATCAAAAAACGGCGAAGAAGGTATTGAAGAGAGAGAAGAGAGAAAACTTAAGGGAAGGGAAAGGTTTTTCCCTTTTTATTTTGTTCCAACCAGACTCGTACTATATCAAGAAGGCATGTAACAATGTAAAAAAAGAAAAAAAAAAAAAGAAAAGAAGAAGGCATGTAACAATGTAAAAAAAAAAAAAAAGAAAAGAAGAAGGCATGTAACAATGACACTGTCGCCGTCACAATTGTAGCCACCACCAATGCTTCCGTCGCCGCTTATGATGTGCCCTGTCGCCATTACCACTGCTACTGCTACCAACGCGTCACGCCACCACAACCGTCACCGCTTCCACCCAAATAGATATTTTTTGTGTACTTGCGGTTTTAATGGCGGCAGCAGCGGTTAAAAAGATGGCAGAACACACTGGCAGCAGAGGCGGTGGTGATTCTGGCTGTGTCTGTTAAAAAATTAATAGCACAACTTGCAACATATGTTGAATTTATTCTTGAGGTAGAAGTTCGTACCTTTGTTCTCTCACAAGTCACAACCAAACAATTAGACGAATAATTGTTTTAATATTTTCCCTTAAACAGTGGAACGATACACTTTTTTGGCAACATGGAATGATATCATTATAATCTAATTTCACTTCACGTAGAAAACATTAGTTATTGAATCACTTTATCGAAGTTCCATAACTCTTATAGAACAGTGAGATGAGCTAGATTTTGTTCCTTTCTAGAAAATTCTAGTAGATCGTTTCACATGATAAAAATATACGCTTTAACCGGTTTCACTCTTCGTTGCTATCTTCTGAACACGCAAGTTTTAAATACTTTGCCTTAATATTCACTAAACATGATCTATAATAAGATTCCAATCTTCCATTTTCATTAGGCTCATGTTTCATTTTCAGCTCAATATTTTTGATTTAAAATAATTTTAACCAGAAAAAAAAGGCCCAAGCAAGTGTTTACTAAATGGTCACTGTGCCTTTCAAAGAGAGAATGCAAAAGAAAAACCTAACCTGCAGACTTCAGAGAACCAATCATAAGCTTCTAAGCCCGAGTTAGTTCACAATCTCCGGTTCCACAAAGACCCTGAAACAATCACGCAACAAACTTAGATTGTCGCTAGTCAATTGAAGCCTAGGTCAACATAAAATGAGCCCAGCCCGGGATGGTTTTTAAACTTGGAAGAAACATCTCAATTCTCAGATGAGCCCGGTTCTCGAATTCAAACTTCCATCTTTACAAATAATAGTCAAAGACTAGTCTTTACCTCAAGATTACGCCGAAACTCGGTCCAACCAGGACGCTTGTCTCCACCACTTCCGGGTTCAAAAGTGTAAACCTAACAAGAGATGATGCAGCTGAGTGTTTAGGTACTCGGAATTGAAGTCAACATACAAAATCTGGAAACCAGATATAGAAAGACCAAAGAGATCTATAGACAACATAGAGACCAGGCCGACCAAGAAACTAAATCATTCATACAGCAGATTCTCCAGTTAAAATCATAGATCCACAATGCTGGTTCACTTGTTTTTTTATGGAGATTCTTTTGCACGTTTCCTTTAAAAAGATATGAAATTTATGGGAATTTAAAACCTTATAGATTGAACTAGCAGCCATAGACTAGTTTGGTTTAAAAGATATATATTTCAAGACACAAACTTCTGATAAGCAGTGCGCAAGTTATCGATTGAACTTGGAACCAATACCTCAAGTCCTCCACAAACTTCAGATAAGCAGTGCGCAAGATATCGATATTCTAGTAAAACCGGCTGAATGGAGTTGCAGTTGTTTAGCAATGCATGCTTCATTGTTCCTGCTAAGGCTTTCAGGCTAGACAACCTAGGTTATGCACAGAAGAGACATTTGTCAAGAACAACAATGAAGAAACTTAAGTTAATGAGAAGAATGGCGTTATTGCCTCACTATACGTTGGAGAAAGCAGTGATACAGTGGTTTAACAATATGAACTCTCATACAGTAATCTCGTTTAGGAGGAACTGAAGAGACTTCACCAAATAATTCCAAAGTGACTTTCCCCACAAACAACAAGAAACACTAGATAGGTCTCATTTGGGGAACCAATATTAAGAGCAAATTGATAGACTTACACTAATACTTTGGAACTTCTCATTGCCTCACTATTGTAACTACCTTGGAACCTAATTACTTCTGTTTGCAGACACTACACTTATTAGATGCAAATTTCAAAGATGTCTCAGATACTAGTAAAGAAAGTTTTAGTTAGATGGTTCTTATCAGACAAAGATTTCACCCAAATATATTAGGACTTAAAAGCTTGACATCCGTTTAACTAGAAAAAGCTGTGTATGGTTATTGGCCTAATTACAGGATCTGAGGAACAGAAGTACTAACCAAATTAGAAACTAGGGCATATACTGTGAAGAACATGATCCGGTGATACATTTGTCAGGAACAAATACAATATATAGCAATATCCTGTCAATAGTCTGCAGAGTTTTGATGCCTCTGGAAGTGAATATACGCCACAAAAAGTCCTTCATGGAAGCGAATGCAGGTCTCTATTTCGAACTGTTTGATAACAACCCAGAAATAAGAAAATCAGAGACAAATAAGCAAGAAAAGAGACACTTGCAGCTTGTTAATCGAAGTGTAAAAGAATAATCAAAAGGTAGTCTACCTTAACCTTCAGGATGGCCTCAACCGAGCCACGGAAGGTACGTCTGGCCGAGATGGACACATCTGCGAAGCAATATGACCTTGAATGGCAGATTAAAACGTTAAACATTGCAGGGAAAAGCATAGGATCCCTCAATTGCATCTCTGAGCGGCTAAAAGCAGATTTATTGATTTAGATCGTCTCACCTGAAATTGTAGGGCCACCTTGTAAATTATTAGCAGAAAGTTGATAACTCATTGTCCCTGAAGGTGGTCTTTCTGGAGGTGGCTGAAGGAAACATGTTGCTGCAAATAAAACCACCAATATCAACTAAAGGAGAATCATAACCAACTGAAGTAGCATAATGCCCACAAGCAGACATACAAAGGTTTGAAATGTTTCTCGCAAATGCATACCATCTGTAACTGTAAGCGAGCCTGGAAATGGGTTTCTTCCACTTATCCAGGCTCCAATTTGAGTATCTGCATTACGTCCATTTGAAGGCATCCGCCATGCTTCCTCATTCATATGTCTTCGCCCATCAACTGGCTGAGAAGGAAAAGGGTAAGGATGAAGAAAGGAGGGACGCTGGGGTTCTGATTGAACAATCCGGCTTTGAAGCGAAAAATGGCTGGATGGTGCTGGGGTGAGATTCCTAATCATAGGCCTCTGTAGAAAAGAAGTATTGCTCGGCCGAATCTGTTGGTTCTGTGAAGACGCTTCATGTCTGGAGTTGCACATCCCTACTGGAACAAAACAAGATGACTGCGGCACTAAATATTCAGATTTTGCACCACCATCAGCATGCCTTCCATGTACAGCGTTTACGGGCATTTGGACAAGTTGGTTAGGCTGCATATAAAGCAAAAATACAGGACTATCTAGCTTGAGATTGAGAAATTACAAGATACCTAAATCAAGAAATCAGAGAAATCAGAGGGCTTACCGTGGCAATGCTAGAGTGACCCCGCTGAATAGATATCTGGTATTCATGTTGCAATAATGGATATGCTGGGGGAGCGAATCCTGGTTGAAGTGGTAATGAAGGATGGCTAGGCATAGACGGTTGAGTTATTGATGATGGTGGTATAGCTATAGAATGTGGAGGTGGTGGAGGTAAACAATACTCAGAGGGAGGTGGCGCTGGTGGCAGCTGCGGTGGAGATGATGGGGGTGGAGGTGGGGACAGCGGTGGTGGAGAAGAAGGTAGAGGAGGGGGAGGAGGGGGAGATGGGGGCGATTCATTAGGTAGCGTAGGAGAACCCGCTGGAAAAGGAGGGAGCTCAATCACATAGGTTGCAGCCGATGAGTCCTCCTTCGCTTCAATCCCACAGACATACGAAGGTACGTCTTCTTTCAGCTGACAAGACGCATCTTCCATTTCAAGCACACCATTGACATCCACTACACAGTGAGGTTTATCACTCGAACTATCATGTGCCTCTAACTTGCCTAAAGCATGAACAGGTGCTTCCATATGTGTGTTTTTAACTTCCTGTGATGTGCTTGGAAGATCCTCATCTTCTTCAGCATCTCCAAAAGTGTGAGAAGATAAAAACCTCGGCAGCTGAAAACTTGCATTGCTGCAGAAAAAAACTCATTAACATATAAATCAATAATACTCTTCAGAACCGCACTAAAACTGTCTTTAACAACCATTCAGTATTATAAATTTCCTACTGAGCTTCTACATGCCCATCAACTATATCAAATCTGAAAAATTGAACTACAGAACAAGATAAGTGTGGTGCCTACCTCCCATACTCGTCAACAAGCATCCCTTCCATGTCCCTTAGAGGATCATCTACAGCACGCTCAGATCTAGAAGGACGTCGTAGGGAAAACCCAACGGTTGTATCCTCACCAGAAGCACCAATATCACCAATATAACGACGCAAAAGAGAATCAGGGAAAATCTTTTTCTTAAGCCACAACCTCAATACCTAGCAGGGGCAAGAGATCAATGACTCTGAACAACAAAAACATAAGACTTGTCCTCGAAATGAACAAAAAGTAAAAAACCTTGCGACATTGATGACGATTTTCACGAGCACCAGTCCCTGAAGGAGCAGCAGCACCTAGAAGGCGTGGAAGAGCTGCCTGCACAGTAGGAATATACAAAGCGCCGGCTATACCTAAAGAAGATTCACATGCATCATAAACTATCACTTTAGTCTTACTAGGTATACATGAGACAAACAAAGATATTCTCTCTGACTGCAGAGTGCAGACAGAAATACAACAATAAAATACGAATACCATGAGAACCTCAGAAAATTGACAATTTGGAAAGAGGTACTGCATCCATTCAGGAGGAAGGCTTACCTTTTTGGCTATGGGAACATTGGGTGATCGAATCAACGAGAAAGAACAAGTCCACTTTACGGGGAAAATGAGGCTCAATTTCCAACTTTCGAATGAGAAGTTCCACAACCTACAAAACACAATAAAAATGTCCCCATCAAACGCTGTATATAGTTTTGTCAAAATATTTGACCAAGTTACACAAACAAGAATTTTGAGCCGGCAAAGGTACAGTACTAAATTGATTCTTCATTTGCAGTCTATTCCTAAGTTCGTCATTAGAAAATTCTGGTTGCCAGCCTTAAAAATGAGAAAACCACTGAATGAAGAAAAGTGTTGACCTGAGGTAACACAATTTAACTCACCTCACTGGCAATCCCATACTTGGCACAATCAATTGCCAGGCGTGTTGCACGTCTAATACTTTCCTTAGTTCTGGATAAGGTCTCTATCATTCCCTCAAAAGCATCTCGAGAAATTGCAGCCTCAGTGGCACCACTCAGTGAACCCCCAACTGACCTATGCCCTGAACCAACACTTCTCTCTTCCTTCGCTTCAGTCCTCTCTTCCTTCTCTTCAGTCCCAGATTGGTCACTTGGCGAGGACTGGTGGCCATGATTTGACGGAGTCAAATCTTCTTGATGTTCCTGAGCAACAATCAGCATGGCCTCACCAGCAGAAGATGAAACATTCTGAACCAAGAAAGGGCTATGACTCGTCTGCATTGAATCGATGGTAAGGAAATTATGGTCTAGATTCACAAACGGTGAAGTATGTGAATGTGCTTGTTTTCTTTTTGCTTGGGCAGCTGCAATTAGATCCTTCATGGATGAAGAGGAATCTGGTATCCCAGAACTGATCAATGGGGCACTTCCATTTTCTTGATTGACATCAGTCCTATGATAACATAAAACACAAAGACTATAACCTCCAAGCAAATTACGAACATATCAATGACATAAGGAAAGACAAAAAAACATACATATCAGCGGACAAGTTCACAGCAGTCCCTCTTGACACTCCATCATCGTTCAGACGAGTTGTAACTTTCGGAGTGCCTGTTGGGTTTTCACCAAAAACTGGTTTGCTTCTCTGATTTGCTGTCTGAGAATGAGAAGAGCTTACTCTATCAGAACCAGCCACTGCGTCCTTGGAAGAATCACCTTGACATTTTTTTGGCATCCCCACACCAGGGACTTTTGCAATTTTATTCTGTCCTGCCACCTGCTCCTTAGTTGAAAACAACTGAGGCGACTTCTTAGGAGATCTCAAGATCCGCTCAACATTCTGTGGAGGTAACTTGATGACTGGTTTTCCCATAGAGGAGCTGGTTGAAAGGCCCTCCATGCTATCTGGCATTCCAGCACCAGAGACTTTTGCAGTTTTATTTTGTCCTGTCACCTGTTTCTTAAATGAAACCAGCTGATGGGAATTCTTAGGAGATCTCAAGATCGGCTTGAGATTCTTTGGGAGCAATGCCTTGACTGGTTTTCCCATAGGCGATTTATACTTCTCCATGCTATCAGGTAGTGCTAGTGAAGCGTCCTTGTTATGTTTATACAGGGGTACTTTCCCTGTTTTCGCACTTTCTGCAGATCCAGCTGATAGCTTTGCTTTAATAAAAGTATTATGGGACGCATTAGCACTTTTAGGACCATCAGTAGAAGCTAAATCAGTTTTGGGACCATTGGTATGTCCTCCATGCACTGGAGTCTTTGGGTCTTCATCATCATCATCATCGTCATAGATACAAACCACCCTCCGTCTCTTCGGCAGCTGAGCAGCTGGAACCTTCACATCGCTATCAGAATGTTCGGGATGATTTGTCCCCTCTTTATTGAGAGACCCAGGAAAAGAGGAAACACTTGTGTACTCCACTGTCTGTTTGCGGCACTTCGTATAAGCAACCAACTCCTTATCAAATTGAATTTTTCCTCCCCGGGCACTTAGCCCTAACACAATCCCACGCTTTACAATTGATACAACATCAGTAGCACCAGATCCTTCAGCCTTACCTTCACCAACAGGAAGAAGACGTTTGCTCTTACATTGTTTTTGATCCTTCGCATCTTCAGACCGTGGCCTCTTAGCAGCACGTTTCCTTTCATCTGTTCCTGATGCAGACTTTCCTAATTCACTTTCAAACCTCTTTTTTTTCCCTAAAATGTCACCACAGACTCGAGCGCTAGATTTCTCTTTCAGCAACTCTTTTGGCTTTTTAGAACTAGCGATGTTAAGATCCGAAACCACCTTATTGTCAAAAGATTCCTTTTTATTGCCATGATCTTGTCCCTTTTTATTGCCCTTTAGTTTGTGGTTAGGACCTAGGAGATGATTGTTTGCAGCAGCTTGGCTATCAGGCATATGTTTGGCTCTATAAACCTCATCTTTACATCTTTTATTCGAGTCACCTGCTATCTTCTTGACTATTGATGGGTCAGGGGATCCACGCTCCAGTGGCTCACAACTGGGGGATGATGTTCTCTTATTTGATTTTGATGAATCTTGCTCTCCTATGTCAGGCTTTGTCTCTGCACCATTATTCTCAACTAATTTACCGAGACAAGGATCCGCCAAAGAATCAAACTTATCAGATTGTCCATCACTACTAGCTTCTCTATGATCTGCTTGATCCAATATCTTAGGTTTGGTCAAACTAGGCTCAACGGCATTCAGAAGAGCCTCATTGCCTAATAAATCTGACTTGTGATTCTGTGACTCTTCAAATGCAGCAGAGATTTCATCCACGGCTTGTGCAAAGTACTTGACTGTTTTACCTTGACATCTTTGTAATAGTTTATTCTTTGCCTCGCTAGTGAAGGCTTGAATATCAGGTGGCGTAACAAAAGCTCTGCATTAGAGGAAGATAACTTGGTCAACAACTAAGAAATGAGAAAGCAAAATCACACTCCAATAACAAGGAAAAGACAAAGAATTACAGTAACATGATGAATTGACTAGACAAAAAATTGCATATAGCTTTCTGGGGCATGATAAAATACATGCCACAAAAATCAGTAAACACAGAAGAGGCAGGCTTACATTTCCTGTGTTCCGAAGAACTGAACAAAGTGTTTCTTTGGGTCTGGAGCCTGATCCCAATCTTCGGGCCGGCCGATCTGAAACTCAAAACCATTTAGTTCACAATTAAGTCAAAACGAACAATCCCACACAGCTCAATCGGAGTTAACAGCACTTCAAACAAATTCAATGCTCTGAATATAAGAGATACTAGATAGCAATAAGCTAGAGGATTATAATACTGGCTTCAAACTTGAGCACAAAAAGCGGTTGCTTTGTCATACTATAAACCAGCCTCATTGTGAAAGCAAACTAAGGTGAGACATTTAAGAAGGAAACAGAGCGTTGAATGTCTGTGAAGAGGCAAACTTATCCAAACAGCAGTATTTGCAAGACCACAAAAACAAAAACAAAAACAAAAAAATCATGATCATGAATCAAAATGTCATGACGCGGAGCATCAACGCCGAGATAGAGAGAGAAAGAGAGAGAGAGAGAGCAGGGAGACGAACCTTAGCAGGCCAAGCAGGGAAGCCTTTAACTTTAGCAAGAACGAGATCACCCAATCTCAGCTCTGTTTTGGGGATGGCTTTGTTCGCTCCTCTTTTACGCCCAGGAGCCATTGGCGAGACTGCTTACAAACCCTAATCTTCAGTTGAGATAGAAACACCGAACAGAATCACCAATTACAAACAAAAGAGATCGAGGAAGAGTGACGGTGAGATTTAGGGCAAAAAGGTGAAATTTTCGCCGGAGAGATGACGCAACAGAGAAACTTGGTTTACTCTCCTCGCCGCTTTTTTCCTTTCTCTCCCCTTTTCACTATTATACTTATTGAGCAAATCATTAATTTTTTTTTCTTTTTATGTATTTATTTATATAAAACCAAAAAAAATTGTTGCATCCTCTTGGAATGATACATATATTTTTTTCAACAACTTATAAAATTCCTCAGTTGTAACTTGTAACCCAGAATGTACATATGGGGGAATCTGATGTTGGTCTTAAACTTCAAAGCAATTGGAATGGATGACAAAAAAAGCCATTCTTTATCCACTTATTAGGCATTTAAATTTAAATAATCTGGTTGGGAACTATATATATATATATATATATATATATACTTCTATAACCACATAAATATTCCACGAATCCGGTCTCGACTGCATATTTTTTAACCAGGCTTTTATATATATCTAACAAACTCGAGCGACGTTGGCTGACATTTTGGCATTTACGTTAATCTTGTGATTTTAATGTAAATGAAGAACGGCGAAACTCCTACAAATTACAAGCGACAAGAAAAGCAAAACATGCAATGAAAATGTATTGACAGAACTACTACAAGTATTTTGATAGAAAGCCAAGATTTTTTCTAAGGAATTATGACACCATGATCAAGTTACGGAATCCAGGCAGTGGTTTGTTATTTCATTGTTTAGAGTACTTTCGAGCGTGACCTTTTTGTTCTGGTCAACACGAAGAGGGGGAAGATTGAAAAATTGGGTCCTATGATGTATTAGTATTTTATAGTCTTTGTCTTATTAGGTCACCATCGTAAAGTCACATTCTTGTGTTCGAAGAAAACCGGAAAAACGTGCTCACCAAAGAACAAATATATTTTTAAAACAACAACGTTATTCGTGCTGCACCGAATAATTGATGTAATTTAATTGGTGGGATCATGATATTTGCTGTAGATAAAATGTGTCGTCAGGTTCAAAGTGGCTTCAGTTTGTGATGAAACTGAAAATTTCACGGTGCACCCGTATGACCAACCAGTTTGTGATGATTCATATGCTAAAACCGTTGTTTACGATGGTGGTCGGGTGATATGATTTTCCTCTTTACCGAATTCATACTTTAATAGCTTCTAGTAGAGTGCTTTAATTTCATCGGAGATAGGATTTTCGATTATCTTTGTAGTAGATATGATCATATTATAAATCAGCAAATCAAAATTTCGATTATCTTTGTAGAAAATGTTATCATATTTGCAATACTGTAGGAAAACGACACTACAAATAGGTCACCATAATTTTCAAATATTCAAGAAAATTAAAGTGCATATTTTAGCAAAGAGCTAACGGTGTCAACAAAATTAGAGATCTAGAAGATCGATAAGTTACATAAAGAGAAATTAAAGATGATATAAGAACCAAGAAGATCGACACCAAAAAAGAAAAAGTATAGCGATCTCCCTCGATCTTTCCATCGAATCTCTCTCAAACTTCAATTCTTTCATCGTGTTTCTTTCGTTTAATTTGCATTTGTATAAGTGTATTATCATTAACGATAAATATAATAAAAAGGAATAAAGATAAAATGCTTTTTTTTTTCCAAAGTAGTACGAATATACCAAAGTAACAAACACGGCCGTCGTTCAAAGTCTTCAAGTTTGCTTGTCCCACGAAGAAGAAAACTAATTGGTCTATCGAGAGTTCGAGACTATCGTTGGAATTCCAAAGCTCCAAATTTCTTGACGACTAGTTTACAGAGACACCCTTATTATTTAAAATGAACCCAATTAGAGGAAAACCTCCTCCACGTGCTTCACTACACGTGACATCGACTGAATATATATATCACAATCAAAACTTGATCAAATCAAGAAGTCCTAGATTACAACAATACGATGCTAAATATTGACCTCTAAAAAACACACAGACGATATATTATACTTATGTATCCATTCACAATCGATCAATCATCGTTATTAAACGGAAACACTGTTCATCTCTGCTTTAAAAAACAAAAAAACAAAAATATGACCAAACCATTATTATATATAAAACAAATAAATAAAAGAGATCGTCACGACAACGAAACGCGATTTTGCCGTCCAAGAAACCCGTCCAAAATGACTTTTCTATTAAACGACTTTGAATTCAAATCCGGCACACACGCAGAACCTTCGCTACCGCTGCGTTTGCGTTTGGCCAACGCGGCTGCGTCTCTGAGACGAGGTAGAAAGTAACACCAAGCAGATGTACAGAGAATCGCACACAGTCGACCCCAAACCAACATAATCATCAACGTCAATATAATGATCGAAATCCCAATTACCGGGTCAAACTTTTTGACCCGTGACCCGTTTATAGTCCGAGTTGGTCTCAAGCCGGGTTTCTCGTACCGGGTCAAATTAGGTATTCGGCCCGGACACGTGTCTTCTCTGACGGAACCTAACGGTTCTATGGGTTTTGATCGGTCTGGGGATATGTCTCGTACGTCCTTCGGTTTTGTCTGACCAAAAAGAACAAAAACATCAGAAAAAAAAGGGACAAATTTAAGAAACGAATTATTTGTCACACTGAAAAATCTAAATAAATAGTAAAATTTTATAAAAATCAAGAAAATAAATAAGTCATGAAAGAAATTTAATTGTCTGAAAATGTTATTTGTTTCTTTTGACTAAAAAGGTGAAAAGTCTTATATGACGATGATTCTACGAAAGATACCTCTTTGGTTTCCTGATTCACGGACTCATCATCAACCGGAATATTCTTACGATCAGTCGTAGGACGTATCACCGAAAGGGGTTTTTGCTTATCAGTTTCATCTACTACTCTCGAAATCAGTTTGTCTGTTTCATCGATCGGCGACGGTTTGATCTCGCCGTTCTTCAGGCGGAACTTCGAACATAAAAACCACCGACTAATTTGCTTCTTATTCCTCTTCTTCATCTTCTTCTCACCACCGTCTTCCTTCGCAACCATCGGCTTGTCAGAGTGTATTTTCCGGGAAAATCCGAAACAGCCGAGAAAATACGAAGAAGATCCGAGTCTTTCTGGGGCTCTCTTCTCGGTTTTGGCCATTGCAGTCGAATTGAAGGATAGAGAAATGATGCGTTCGTGCGAAGACTTTGAAATATCGCTCGGAGCGGTTGGATTTTATCCTCTTTTTATTTATTTTGTTAAAATAATAGTTTCCACTATTGACATAGTTTCGAAGAATCGACGGGAATATCACGGTGACATAAATTATTACTATCATATTAAGAAAACTGGGACGGGATACAGTTCAACAAGTTGTATCCAAAAGAAAAAGTAGTTTATAAATTCTTACAGGATAAGCTAGAAGAAAAAAAAAAAAAGATAGTAAAAAAGTAAATTTTATAAATAAAACTTATTACCAAAAAAAAAAATTTACAAATATTAATTTAGATGTCAATTATGGAAATTTTTGCAACAATTCAGAAAAAGGATTTTAAAGATGAGTAATGATTATAAATGTACATCCGACCAAAAAAAAAAAACATGATTATAAATGTACATTTACATGTCAATTTTGTAAAAAGAAAAATGAAAAAAATATCTGTCAAAATTAATCATCCTATTTCTTTATTTTTATTTTCATCAATAGGTCTGCTCAAAAATGGAATGTTCCATATGCTACGGACATTTTAACCCTCACTGGG
Source organism: Erysimum cheiranthoides (assembly GCA_011420285.2). Lineage (NCBI taxonomy): Eukaryota > Viridiplantae > Streptophyta > Magnoliopsida > Brassicales > Brassicaceae > Erysimum > Erysimum cheiranthoides. Next base: position 19,007,688 of record CM022178.2, on the reverse strand, counting down.
AGACTGGACCATTGCATATGCACTAGATTCAGACGCTATGAACACAAACGTAATACAATAACGAACCACGTTATTCAACACGGTCGAAAGATTAGAACAAAGAAAGATTCATCTTGAGAAAATGATTAATTTAATAAATAAAATAAACCAAAGTAAAGTTTGACATAGAAAATAAGTATCGTAGTGTCCACGTTCCAACTTCTACGTTGGACATCTTCGTTTAGCTGTTTTCTATATGACCCATTCGAATTCATCATCTGGATAATCTTTTTTGGCAATTTGCAAAAAGTCATAGTAAATCCAATATAATATGTACATTTTCCTTTTTGTGTCATTTTTTCACCTTGACCAACTTATTAGAGATCCATTTCATCCCATTAAAGATCGGTCCTGAAATATATGAGATCCTCCTATACAATACAAAATCATAAAAGCGAGGACTCTGTGTTGAATACAATATGTCGTAAGTTATCATTAATTATTGTAAAACTATATAATATATACAACTACCAAATCAAAATCACCCAAAAAAACAACAATCAATTATACCTTTTATTTGACGACACTCATCAGCATTCAGCAGTAGTAGTGGTCTATCTCAGAGACACTCCTCTTGATCATATTCACCTTCAAGCCATGCTTCATGTACATAGTTAGAGCCATCTTTGGCTCAACCTTATGACCACCCTTCACATCAACCCTAACCCTATATCGGTAAATAATCGCGGCCGCCACATATTTCATTTGGTAATACGCAAAATCTTTGCCTAGACAGAGCCGTGGACCACCATTGAAGGCCGTGAACTTATAGGCCGACTCACTCATGTACCTGCCGTCTCTTAGCCACCTTTCTGGCTTGTACTCACGACAATCTTTCCCCCAAATCGTCTCCATACGCCCCATCGCGTATATTGCATATATAACCTTCTCTCCTTTCTTTAATTTTGTTCCATCTGGAAACACATCATCTTCAAGCACCTAGAAATTATATAAAGAAAATTGAGAGCAGATATAATAAAAGATTCAAACCGAGTCAAACCAAAATTTTATAATCGAACAATTTTATAATCTGAGACTACTATATTTCCTTTTCCGAAATCAAACTAAAACAAAGCTTTATGTAAATAAAATACCCACCGATAGATCTCTTAATGGTTTCTTGGGAAACAAGTAAATGAAACACAGCAGTACCTCTTTGTGATCAACTGGAACAGAAGGATACAATCTGAGACTCTCAGACAAAGCAGCTTGTAAATAATCCATTTGTTTGATCTCTTCTGGTCTGAACACAGGCTCATATTCTAGCTTCTTCTCCGCATCTTTATGATAATCTCTCTGCTCCAGAATTTTGCAAATATCGACCATGATTTTCTCCTCCACCCTCGGATTCTTCTCGACTAGCCAGAAAAACCAGCTTAGAGCCACAGAGGAAGTGTCCCTCCCAGCAAGTATGAAGTTCACACAAATATCGCGCAGGAACTTATTTGAAAATTTATGCCCATTGTCGTCTCGTAGACACATAAAAATAGTCAAGAGATCAGATCTATTGGCGATTTCGGTCTCTAGAGACATCTCTTTCCTCCTCGTCCGGATTACTTCCACAGCGAAATCATCCACACCTTTTATTGATTCTTTGAGCTTCTTCTCTGTTCCTATATTTAGGGACTTCATGAGCTTCCACACGAGTGCAGGCATCACAAATCTCACAGCTGTTGCTTCTGTTGCATCCTCGAAGGCTTTTGCGAAAGGAATTTCAGGTAAATTTGGGGCAAGACAGCCTGGATCGACCCCGAAAGCAATCATACATACATTGTCGAACGTTAATCTTAATAAAAAGTCTTGAAGATCAATCTTTTCAGAAGCTTTTAGAACCGGCAAGAGTCTATTATGCACGAGTTCGTGCAATGATTGACTGGTTAATTGCCTGAACTTAGCCGAATGGAACTCGACGCTCGCTGTTTTCCTTTGCTGCTGCCATGTTTCTTCATCCGCATTAAATATTCCGTCACCGAGCAGATCTCGCATGGTCTCACGGAAGTAAGAACCCTTAGGGTAGATAGAGAAACGAGTCTTGAGAAGATGTTCAACGTTTCTCGGGTCGCAAGTAACAACGCAGTTGAGAGTGCTAAACCAAGGACCTCTAAACCGGAAAGTCCCATCCTGGCTGATAAGAACCTCGGATAACCATTCATAGATGTTGCTTCGGACTGCGAAAATTAACGAAGGAAGCATGCCAAGAAACGGCCAAACGGGCATCCCTTGATGTTTCTTTTGGCGCAAGGAATGTATCGTGACAAACACGAAAAGGGAAATAAAGACCTCAAGAATCTGAACATCTCTCAAGAAAAAAAGCCTCTTAGAAACCAGAGGCTCGCCGCTTCCGGAACAATAAGAGGAGATGAAAGCGGCAGTAGCCGTAAGATTGTGAGAAGAAGAATTAGGGTTCATAGTGACAAAGAGCTAGGGAACTAAAAAACAGAGTGAGTATGATTTGCAGAGAGAAAGAGAGATTACAAATAATGAAGTTGTTAGTTAATTAGTGGGTGAAGAATGTGAAATGAGAGAAGAACGAATTAAGACGCATAAGTTTCGTGTTTGGCTTTCAATGTGAAATTGGGTTTGATTTGGTGAGCTAAAATGTTCGTTTTTTTAATTTTCTAACGGTCTTTTTAATATGTGTGGCTCTTGATTCTCGTTTTTTCTTTTGTTTTTGCTTTAGCATTTTGAAAGGACGAATCTTTTGGGGCTTAATTAGGATTATAAAATGAAAACTAATTAGGGTTATATAATATAAGGATTATGGATAAAAGAGAAGTTGACAGGTGGGTATTGACGGATCACCTAAGTTCTTGTTTATTTTGTATATACACTTTATTTTGTCAAACACTTGTTTATTTATCAGCAAATACGTGTGGAGATTTGGACTACTAAAATTTTCAGTAATTCGAATAAACAGAAAATTTTTGGTACTACTATTTACGTGTCGGTGAAACCGTTGTTGTTTGATTTTAGGTTATACTATTTTGGTACTACTATTTTCAGTAATTCGATATGTCTGGTGGATTTTCTTTCTAGGACTCTACAAAAGTTCCCTAGGATAATAATTTGAGTATTTGACTATCTGACAATTGCCCTCGAACAATTTGGGCTGAGAACGAGTATGGGCCTCCGAATATCGTATCGGGCCTTTAATAGATATAATGTGGTAAACCGCATTGTTAATTTGGATTTTGGACTTTACAGGCCCTCTTTATATCAATAAATCATCCCATCAAGGAGGCGCCAGTATCAAGTTCAAGGCTTGGTGGATGTCTTTTTGTCGCATGAAGCTTCTCATCTTATCAATGGCACTGTCAATGTATTTTCATACAATAAAGCTTGATGTGATAGTGTGCTATGGAAAGTCGAAACCGGCCTGCAACTTCCCTGAATTCGATAACTAATAAAATAATCTAAACCATATCATTTTTAAATAGTTCCTTTTTTTTATTAGATACACAATTTAATTGACTGACTATCATGAAATTCAAAAGGTCACAGATTTTACATTTTAGTTTAGGAAATTTCATTACTAAAAAAACCTAGACAGTAATTTCAATTCTCTATTCTTAGAAACTTTTAAGTAAGCTTTAATTCAGGTTCTAAAAGAAAGGAATTATGAAATGTTTTCTTTTGTTATAACATATGCAGGTGAAGTATATATAAAAAAAAAAAAAAATCTCATGAAAACAGAAGACGAAGGTTAAAAAAACACAGTATATTAACCAAAAAAAAAAAAACAGTATAAAGTAGAAGAAGTGGGGACGTTTTCTCATCTATCTCTCCATTTCAATCAATAATTAAAAAGAACAACAACAAAAAAAAAAGAAGAGAGAAGAGAAAAGCGTTTTGAGGATGAAGAAGAACGCATTTTGGCTACTGTGCGTTCTGGTGTTACCGGCGGTAGCCTATGGTAGGAAACCGGAGAAGAAGGTAACGGTTTCGTCCGGGAGGAAGGAGGAGGACCTGGTGACCGGTTTGCCCGGTCAACCACCGGTTAACTTCAAACACTACGCCGGTTACGTGAATCTCGGACCTGAACAAAAGCAAAAGGCACTTTTCTATTGGTTCTTCGAAGCTCAACAAAACTCTACTCGTCGTCCTCTCGTCCTTTGGCTCAACGGAGGTTAGTTTCTCTCTCTCTCTCTCTCTCTTGTTCATTTACATAAACAAATTTTATTTGACCTAATGATACAAACTTCTCATCGTTTTTATGGAATTTCATTAGTTTGGTCTTAGTTTACAATATATCGAAATATGAATTTTACTGTTCTTGGACACAAATTTGGTTTTAGACTAAAATTTGAATAATAATTATCTTTGAGAAAACATCAAGTTGTGCACATTGTCCTACCAAACTCTATCTGTCTTCTTGCTCTGCCTTATAACTTACTAAGCAGTTCTGTTCGTTTCACTGTTTCAGTAACAATACAGATATTTTAATGTAAATGTGTTGCAACGAGACAGTAGTTAATGGCCGTTCTGAAGCGATTATTCTTTTATAAGTCTGTAAATTAGCCAAAACTTAAAGTAGTATATAGTTTAAACGATTATATCGCTAATTCTATTTGGTCTATATCATGAGCTAGTATTGGTGTATTTTTGCATTATGCTCATGATAGTCTGTCTATATAACTAGATATCGTTTGTGGCTCGATAAAAGTAGTCAAAAACACCACTCAGTCATACTATTCAACATTTTTGTTTCTTACTAAATGCCGACAAATTATAATTGCATACTTCAATATATTTCATTTTCTGTAGTCCAGTCCACGTTTTACTAACGTGAAAACTGAAAACCATAGTTTTATTTAAAAATAAACTTGGATTTACTTAAGTAAACAAATTCTTTAGTAAAACTAAAATCGACAGTACTTTTAAATAAATCATGCTATACATTGAAATATAACATGCTATACATTAAATCAAACAACAATATCTTATATAACGAAGACGTATATAGTCGGGCTCTCTGACACTGGACTTGTATCCTTCAATGTCCTTTTTCTTTACATTCAATGTCCAAATCTTGTTTCTAGAGTGTTAAAGTTTTCTTGTCTTTATCTTCCTTTTATTTCTCGGTAGTTGCTCATTCAATTTAACGACTTACTTTACATTGTTTGTCTTTTTCCGCACACGGTTCATTCCAATATAAGAATATTTAGCATTACGAGAAATATCAACCTCGTCTTTTTAAATTGGTGCTAGAGATCAGATAAGATGTTGAATATTCAATTGCAAATAGAAATAGACAAAAACTTGTCTGTCTAATAATTACTGTTGACATGTCCAATATATATTCACACATATACAGTATATACACACACAAACACACACAAAAGTGATTTAATTAGTCAATTAAGAACTACGGATTACCTTTTTAAGTATATGCATCGCGTAGTTGAACGTACAAACGAATAAAATGTAATCAGAGTAATAGAATTTCTGTATACAAAATTGGTCTTTGATTTCAATCGACAAGTCGTGACATGTTATATTGACGTCTAGTCTTATTCACTTTTTTTTATTTTTGGTAGGCACGTAGGCTTATTTTTTTTGTTGTCAACTAAATAATCAGCTACTACTACATTTCTTTTTTTGAGAAATTAGTTGTATGTCTGACAAATCCTTAACTCCATTATGTTTTCATCTTTTCCCCATGTATGCTTTCGTCTTTCAAATCATTTACTTTGGTCAGAGTTTCTGTTTTTGCCGAAATTTGTGCTATATATTTAGCATTGCATTTACTACCATAAGACGTTTCCAAGGCTAATTAAGATGGAGTACAATCTCCGAAACCCAAAAGTAATTCATAAACATAAATACATAATTATCTTATACTAGTACTATAACATACTATGGGTTTCATTGCTAATCTGATATGTTTTACTAACGTAACGAAATTCTACCCCAAAATTTACAATAAAACATAAGAGTTTTAGGATTTTTACCGAGTTAATTCCATCACAAATAACAATTTAACGATGGAACTGTATAACAGATTGGGTGAAACTTTTAAACTTCTTCATCAATTTAGTTCAAATCCAAAATTTGCAGGACCGGGTTGCTCATCAATAGCCTATGGAGCTGCGCAAGAACTAGGCCCTTTCCTTGTCCACACGAAGGATGACAACCTTACCTACAATAATTTCTCCTGGAACAAAGGTATGACGTATTAAATTACCATTTATAAGAGATAGTTATATTTCTATCTAGTACATTATACAAATATTAAATGTGGTCACATTAAAAAAAAATATGTTTGTGCAGAGGCCAATATGTTGTTCTTGGAAGCACCGGTTGGGGTTGGGTTCTCCTATACCAATAACTCGATGGATCTTCAAAAGCTTGGGGATGAAGTTACCGCAGCGGACTCTCTTGCTTTCTTGATCAACTGGTTCAAGAAATTTCCCGAGTTCCGATCCAACGAGTTTTACATCACCGGAGAGAGTTACGCCGGTTAGTGCTTAATCCGGTTTTAACATTTTTGGTTTATAAATTATTAAAAACCAAAATATAAACGAATTAATCTTGTTCGATTTGGTTTCCATGACTTAAAATTTTGTTTGGATTCAGTTATATATTTATCTATAATTCTATCTGTAATTCGAAAGATTCTTTAAGTGTTCGTTGATTTGGCCGAACTAGGCACACCAATCTGCATATGTGTATATATATACGATTAAATCATATGCTTTGCATCTTCTTTTCTCAGGTCACTATGTTCCTCAGCTTGCGGAGGTAATTTACGACAGGAACAAGAAAGTTACAAAAGACTCTCAGATCAATCTCAAGGGCTTCATGGTATGCATTATGTAGTAGTAGTAATTAAGTTTACTTGCGACTTCGATATAATTAAGTAAACATAAAGGGATTCGTTTGGTGACTGCGTTGCAGATAGGGAACGCGGTAATCAACGAGGCAACAGACATGGCAGGACTAGTGGACTACGCATGGAGCCACGCTATAATATCGGACGAGGTCCACACCAACATCCATGGCTCGTGCCGTTTTGATGAGGAAGAAACCACCAACAAGACCGAACAATGCTACGAAAATTTTAAAGGGTTCATGGATGCTTACTCTGATATCGATATATATAGCATCTACACTCCCGTTTGCCTATCCTCTTCGTCCTCATCTTCTCCAAGAAAACCTAAAATCGTCGTTTCTCCTCGTCTCCTTACTTCGGACGTACGTAATTTACCATTCAAATTGTACCATTTGAAACGTAATTTAACCATCATATCTTTCATCTTATTTTCTTACAATTTCTTCTCAAACTTGATGAGTTTTGATGGTTTAAATGGTTCAGGACATGTGGGACTCGTTGCCGGCCGGGTACGATCCCTGCACTGAAGGCTATGCCGAAAATTATTTTAACCGGAAAGATGTGCAGGTTGCACTCCATGCGAACGTTACAAACCTTCCTTATCCGTACACTCCTTGCAGGTTAGTCATACTTACGTTGCGTAGTACTAATAAACAAATAACAATGGCTAGCTAGAGACTTTATTGTTTTACTTTAGTATGTTAAGTTTTTGGGTTAATATAACATTTTAGTAAGGATGGACAAGATCTGGTTTATAGTTTATCCATGTCTCTAATGAACAAAACATATATAAATGTGCATGTGCTTGTGATTCAGCGGAGTCATAAAGAAATGGACTGATGCTCAATCCACCATGATTCCGATCATCCAGAAGCTTTTGGCGGGCGGCCTCCGCATCTGGATCTATAGGTATTTATGCTTTTCTTTTATGTTTAAGAGAAGGAAATCTAATAAGATATATATGGAATATCGTTATAATCAGTCCGCTTAATGTTAATTAATTATAAATTGATTGGTTTGATGTTGGTTATAGCGGAGATACGGATGGGAGAGTTCCAGTAACATCTACACGCTATAGCATAAAAAAGATGGGACTTAAGGTGAAGTTACCGTGGAGGTCATGGTTCCACAAGAGTCAAGTGGGTGGATGGGTTGAGACTTATGCCGGAGGACTAACTTTTGCAACAGTGAGAGGAGCTGGCCACCAGGTTCCAGCCTTTGCTCCGGCGCAATCTCTTACATTATTCTCCCACTTCCTTTCTTCCCTCCCCTTGCCTTCAAAACGCTTCTGATCACTACCGCCAAGTCATGGCAAGTTGTTGTTGTTCTTGTTTTGAAACCTTTGGTACTTTACCAATTGATTTGATAAGTTTCAATTGATGAATAAAAACATTTAAACTTTTCCTTATCAATAGGTTTCATTATACAGTACTGTATGTATGGTTTCTTTTTTCCCTTCTGTTACATTAATTTTGGGACTCATATTATTGTTTTCACTTTTCAGTGAAGAGAATAATTGTAATAAACAGTCGGAAAAAAAAAAAAAAAAACCAGAATTTGGAAGGGACGAATAATAAGAGGCCCTTGAGAAAACAAAAACAGTGAAGGGCACATTTAAAGCCCATTGACATGAAATTGATCCAGCCATAGAGGGACTGCTTTTTTAGGTGAGGGGAGAGGCTCTGCATCACTCGAGTCGTGTGTCGTTTCACTTTTGTAATCTTCCAAAGAAAACTGAAGCAATTGCGACTCCTCTTCTTCTCTGTTTGTCGATTCGAAGAGAGGAGAAAAAGAAATGGCGTTTGCGAAATTTGCGTTCCTTTTCAACAAATTTCAGCAGGTGAAATGATGATACTCTTTTCTTTCAATCCTTTAAACCCACGACTTTTATATTTTGAATTTTCCTCTTTGGTATGGGTTTTTCGATATTGGGTATGAACAAAGTTCAAGACTTCAAGTCTTGTGTAGGATGCTTCCTTTGCATTTTAGCTACGTGCACTCTGTTTTTACTTTTTAGCTTTTTGCATATCTGAGTACTACGAAGCTCATCGAATCTCAATGATTCGTTTTCTGTTGGTAGCTGTAGTTTGAAGTTAATCATATGATCAATTAGCATCGTCAATTTTATGTTAATCCAAGAATTTTTGATGTAATTGTGTCATTTAAAACCTCAATCTGCCCCAGATTTTACCCTCTTTTTGATAAAAAAAGTGCTGACATTTGATTTCTTTCTATGTGATTTGTTTCCAGGGTGTTGGTGTTCTAGCAAAGAGTACCACTTTTGCTAAGAATCCAAGGCAACTACAATTTGAAGCCGACATTAACAAACTGTTTATGTTTACAAGGTTGGTATCTTTTATGTAATGATGAGCAGCTTTTGAACAAGAATTTTATTGTTACATAGATGTAATTCCTGCTTATTTAATTTGAAGTATTAACTTGTCTGTTTATCGACTAAGCTCGGTATTAGTACCTGCAACTGTTGGAATTTTTTTCGGCTATATCGCTCACGAATATTCTGTCGTATAGCTATAACCGTTTGGGACGAGATGCTGAGGAGGCTGATGCAGAAGAGATCATCGAGATTGCCGGTCAAGCCACATTATCTGAGCAACAGAAGCAAGTTCAGGAAAACATTCACTACCAAGTCCAACATTTCTGTTCTTTGATGGACGAGATTCTTCTTACTGATTATATTGGCAAAACAGAGAAACTAAATGAGTCAGGATCAGAATCAAGAAGGGACAACGATGTTCCAACTGCAGAGGAGCCCAGTGAGTCTTAATAATATGTGTAGTGCGCTAATATAACTCTCCAGTTTCTTATTATTTCTCACTGATTCTTCTTCAGCACAGTTGTTCCTGAGACTAAACCGCTGAAACTCGCTGAAGTCTCACGTCTATTAAAGGATCAAACTGGGTATACCCTTGAGATCAAACCATCATTAATACCTCACAAAGACGCAGGTCAAGGTTGTTTCATAGATGGTGAAGCAGATGCGGGAGCTGTCTTAGCCTTTTACCCTGGTGTGATTTACTCTCCTGCTTTCTACAGATACATTCCCGGGTATCCAAATGTTGATGCACAGAACTCATATCTGATCACTGAGTATGACGGGACTGTAATAAACTCTCATCCTTGGGGTCGTGGAGGAGAATCACGGGAAGTATGGAACGGCTCCTTAACAAGGTCTGAAATGAGAGCATTTGCTACAACTGAAAACGGTTTAGACAAGGTATGGAAGAAGCTGAGTAGACCGCTTGAAGGTTCGGATAGTGTAGAAGCGCTTCTTGAAATGAGAAACCCGTTGGCATTTGGTCATTTCACCAACCATCCAGGTAAAGATATGGATCCTAACGTCATGATTTGCTCGTACGACTTCCCTTTGTCAGAGAAAAAGATGCGAGCTTACATTCCGAATGTAGCTTTCGGGAACACAGGAGATGTAAAGATGGGGAGATTTGGAAGGTTCTTGTCGAGAACAGGGAGTAATGATAATAGCAGTTCTGATGCTCCTGTGTTGAAGACATTTGTTCTAGTGGCTACAAAAGCGCTGTGCAATGAGGAGCTGATGTTGAATTACAGGCTGAGCAATTCCGAGAGAAGACCGGAGTGGTATATTCCACTTGATGAATAAGATGATCGAAGGAGATGGAGCTGAAGTCTCTGATTTTCATTTTGTACTTCTAATTTCTTGTGAACTAGTTTCATAGTGTGACCAAAAAAGAGGGTACAATTGCAAGAGGAATTTAATCTAAATACAACAAAACAATCAATAAACTTGTTATGTTTCTCTCAAAATCAAAAAAGTTACAACAAATTTATGAGGAAGAAACGGGACTTCGAGATGTTGAATTACTCCTAAACACTAGACTCTGCTCGTGTCACCTCTCTTCCTCTTCTTACACGAATGGCTCAGTTGCCAAAGAAGCCAGGACCAGCACGAGAAAGCAATTCTTGCCCCGCATCTTTTCCCATCTTCACCATGTCTTCATACACGTATGGACCTTTTCTTGAGGTCTCAAGAACTGACACAAAGATGGAACGTATGGGAAATGAATTATGTTTTTCAATGGGAATGAGTTTATCCTCACATGTATTAATGTAGAAATGTTGTCATACCTTTAGTACCATCAGGGGAAGCAACCAATCCTCTGAAAATGCAGTTGCCTTCTTCGTCCTTGGCTGCATATCCAGCAATAGGAGTACGGCACGAGCCATCTAGCGTTTCAAGAAACGCTCTCTCGCAGGAAACCGCTAGTCTTGTTTCCTCGTGGTTCAATGAGGCTAAGTAAGTTGCCTACAGATGTAAAAACACTAGTCGGATCATTTATTCATTCACAATATATGCAAATCCAAAGGTCCTATAAAGGGAAACATTATCAAATAAAGTAAATTCAAGAGAGCTTGACATACCATTTTATCATCATCAGTTCTACAGGCAATTCCAATAGCTCCTTGAGCAACAGCTGGAAGCATTTCATCGAGAGATAAGATAGATGCGACATTTTCTGTCATACTCAATCTCTTGAGACCAGCTAGTGCTAATAAAGTTGCTTGGACCTTTCCTCCTTGAAGCTTTGACAGTCTTGTCTGCACATTACCCCTAAAGTTTTCCTCAACCTGCAAAAGGCAATAAAAGACATGTATCAATAGAAAGAAAGCTAAAACTGATCCATAAGAAATGACAGTTTCTATGTTTTGAAAAGATGTGAAAACTTACATGTAATGCAGGATATTTGTGGAGTATCTGGGATTTTCTCCTGAGAGAAGCTGTTCCCACAACGCTTCCAGCTGGAAGCTCAGCTAGTGAGGCTGCAGTCAGACAAATAAATGCATCTCGAACATCCTCACGCACAAGGTTACAAGGCAAAATCGTTTTCTCTGGTAAGTAAGTTGGGACATCTTTCATTGAGTGAACAGCAATGTCAATATGACCGTTTATTAAGGCCTCGTCTATTTCTTTGGTGAAAAGTCCTTTCCCACCAATGTCAGCAAGCGGTTGAGATAAAATCTTATCACCGGTGGTTTTAATGATCTCGATATGAATAGCTCCATCTTCAACGAGTTCTGGGTGTTTTGACTTGAGCTTTTCTCGTGTCTCGTACGCTTGAGCAAGTGCTAGAGGACTGTCCTACACAGTGAGACTATATAAGCACAAAAAAAAGAGAGAGGATAAGACGCATGGGACGCTAAACTCATTCACCATTACTGCATCTGGCTACTGAACTTACATCAATGAGTACACAAAAGCATGATCTTTTCGATCAGTGCAGGAGATTGTCGAAGAAAGAACGAAAAGAACCATGTCTCATATCTATCCTAACAAATTACACATTTTAACATCTAAACGCAGCTAGGGATTGACAATGCCAACCAGAACTCCCTCACAACCAGGAAAACGGATCCGACCAGAGGACCAGTCAAAATCGATACTTGGAATCGGAATTAAGGAAATCAAGGCCAACCAAGTAGCATTCAGGAGCTCATAGACTCAAACGAGTTGATGGAATCTAGCAAGATAAGTAATGGAAGAAAAAGGAGAGAAATTTACCTTCCCCTTGTGCCAATTCTGATGATAGCAGTTCGGGTCTTCTGCTCAACAGCAACACAAGCTTTCACGAACCCAGAAGAGCTCTGTTTCCGGTGACATTTAGCTAAAGCTGGAGAGCTAATCTGCGGAAGGGAGAATCCGATAGCGGAGACCGAACCAAGGGAGCAGGAGTTGACCCGAGTAGAAGGTTGACGCGTGAGAACGACCTTGTGAGCTTGAGAGAGAGACGACGAAGCGATATCCATGGATTCAGGTTGAGCAGAAGAGGGAGAGAGATTTGGAATCGTTGGAGAGATTTAGAGGGAAAATGAAAGAAAGAGATCAGAGAATTTAGCTTCAAAATGGAGTTGATGGAAAATCTTAGCTCTCACCTCTACGAGGATATTGGTGGATAGGATAATTAGATTTTAGAGATGTAATCCTCTACCAATGAGTCATACCACATTATGGTATTCTACTACCTTTATCACCGTCCGTTTCGCAATCTCGTGGATTTATTTTTATTGGGTCAAAAAGTAAGTATCACCATGGGCCTAGCCCAAGTCGCTCTGTCCGGTTCATGCGTGGAATAGACGCGCCGTCACCGTCAACAAAATTAGGAATTGGATATAAAATTAGGGCAAGAGAGAAAACGATTGAATTGAAACAGATCGGAATCGTTGAGAGAGAGAAGATGTCGTACCTTCTACCGCATCTGCACTCCGGTTGGGCCGTAGATCAGGCGATTCTGGCCGAGGAAGAGCGTCTCGTCGTCATTCGATTCGGTCACGACTGGGATGAGACTTGTATGCAGGTCTGTGAAACGTTTCTTCCTCTTACCTTTCTTTTTTCAATTTGAGCTCAATTATATGTTTTGATTCGATTTGCAGTCCCTAGTATTCGATTTGGATCCTTTCGTGCTGGAAAGTTGCGATATTTTGTTGTGATTGTATGAAAATTTAGCCTTTCTTGTGTTCTTTAGATCGGAATTAATGAAAATTAGGGTATCACTAAACATCCTAATCTTTCGATTTGTTTTCACTCTAGAAAATTTGTTCGCACTAGGGTCCAGTGTGTGGTCTCTGCTTCGTTTTGTTTTTTGCTGATTCGGTGATTTGGTTGTTTGAAACTTTAGCCATTTCTGTGTTCGAAGTGATGGAAAATTGGGTTTCTTTACAAAGTTCATTTTGTTCGTACTAGTATTCAGTTTGTGGTATTGATTTGGCGATTTTGTTTTTTGTAGATGGATGAGGTACTTGCGTCTGTTGCTGAGACGATAAAGAACTTTGCAGTTATTTATCTGGTGGACATCAGTGAGGTTCCAGACTTCAACACCATGTACGAGCTCTATGATCCTTCCACGGTCATGTTCTTTTTTAGGAACAAACACATCATGATCGATCTTGGAACTGGTAACAACAACAAGATCAACTGGGCTCTCAAGGACAAGCAAGAGTTCATTGATATCATTGAAACCGTCTACCGCGGTGCAAGGAAGGGTCGTGGGTTGGTGATTGCTCCAAAAGATTACTCCACCAAATACCGCTACTAACCGAGCTTCCCAACACTATCTAGTTTGTTAAAACCATTGAGTCGAGTGATTCTGGTCAGCTGAAATATCCCATGAACTGGTTTCATATATGCTTTGATGATTGTGATACTGTGTTTCGGTTGTTCCCCATTTATGTAAGTACTTGCTTCGAACATAATTCAGTGAAATGAAATCTGGAAGCCGATATTGGGTTTATGTATATGCTTCTTGATCTTCGCAGGGTTAAAAACAACGTGACATAGAGATTGCAATTAGCAAATTGTTTAATTGTACACCATTTGTCTACTAACGATGGATTTACTTGAGAAATAAAGGGGATGAGAAGTATTGTTCAATACAGAAATGAAAATTTTAAAATTGACAGATTGAAGAAAACATTACCCAGAAATGAAGGGCATGATAATTAGAGAAAGATAAAAGATTAAATATTTTGTGATTTAAATTTATAAATAAGTTTTATTTAACAGAATTTATCAGTGGAAAATAAAAGAAAACTCAGAAAAGTCCATCATCTAGAAGAAATGGGTTTGGGCTAAAATTAGAGAAAAGTGTAATGTAGCCTTTAAAGGAAGCCTCTTTTGTCGTATTTTGATCTCTCAGCTGATTCTTCAAAACGAAGCTCCGCTGAATTTTCTTTGCTCCATTTCCGTCTTCTTGCCTTCACACAGTTAGGGTTCACAACTTGATTCGGATCGAGAACACCAAGAAGAATCCGATCAATCATGTCTAGGCAAGTCGCAAGGCTTCTCGGATCTCTCTCATCAAGAGCTCGCCGTTGTTCCACCGGCGGCTCTGAGGTTTTCCCGTCATGTCAGTCTCTCACCTCGTTGACCCAATCTCGCTCCTTCGCGTCGGATCCTCATCCTCCTGCAGCGGTCTTCGTTGACAAAAACACACGAGTCCTCTGTCAAGGCATCACCGGAAAGAACGGCACTTTCCACACTGAACAAGCCATTGAGTACGGCACCAAAATGGTAAATCATTATTCTTTTAATGTTCTTCGATTTGGGTATTTCTTCATTGAGATGATTACATTGGTTTAGGGTTGTCCTAGTGATTTTAGTGTCCGCTCTATTTTGTTATACTTGAAGTTCGAATTGGGTATTTCTCCATTGTGCTGACATTTCCAGAATTACATTGATTAGGTGTATTTGCGTTTTTAGCTGGATAGACTTCCAGTGATATTGATATGCCTTGGTTAGGACCTGCGAGTTCTCTGAGCTCTTAGACCATGAGTACACCAATATTTATTACATCACCTAAATTCCATTAGATGAGATTGCTTTAAAGCAAGTGGCTTTGCTAATTTACGTTGTGTCTATTTTTATTGTGTAATAGGTGGCAGGAGTGACACCGAAGAAGGGTGGAACAGAACACTTAGGTCTCCCAGTTTTCAACTCTGTTGCTGAAGCTAAGGCTGAGACGAAAGCCAATGCCTCTGTGATTTATGTTCCTGCACCTTTTGCTGCTGCTGCTATTATGGAGGGTATAGAGGCTGAGTTAGATCTTATTGTGTGTATTACTGAAGGAATCCCTCAACATGACATGGTACATATTATCATCATCATGCCTTTTAGTTTGTTTGTTATATCTCCTTTAATGCTTATAACATAGGATTGCATACTCATGTAATTATCTCTTGTGCTTCTCTCTCTGACTTGGGACTTGTGCTGCTTCTGATATAGGTACGTGTAAAGCATGCTCTTAACGGTCAATCGAAAACTAGGCTGATTGGTCCAAACTGCCCTGGGATTATCAAGCCTGGTGAATGCAAGATTGGAATTATGCCAGGATATATCCACAAGCCTGGGAAGATTGGAATTGTCTCACGATCTGGAACCTTAACCTATGAAGCTGTAAGGTCTTTTTTAGGTTTTGGTGGTTTTGGAAGAGATTAGACCCTATTTTTCTTAGTATTTCTAAACGTTGTTTCTGTTTTAATTTTCATACAGGTTTTCCAAACAACTGCAGTGGGTCTAGGTCAATCTACTTGTGTAGGAATTGGTGGGGATCCTTTTAACGGGACAAACTTTGTCGACTGCTTGGAGAAATTCTTTGTTGATCCTCAAACAGAAGGTAATGTTTTGAACTCAAGTTATCTAACCTTATCTTAATTCTGTTGCACGTTTTCCGAAGATAGATTAACTTTAAAGATCATTTAATAGACCGACCACATGCTTACGTAGTCTCTTTAGGCTGCAAGATTCTTGTTTTAGAAGGCTTCAATTCCGTTGTTTTAGAAGGCTTCAATTCCGTTAGTTCCTCTCTTTTCTTAGTGTAGTTAGTAGCTCAACTGAAAAACTAAGAAATAGCTGGCTGTTTCAGGTATCGTTCTCATTGGAGAAATCGGAGGCACTGCAGAAGAAGATGCTGCAGCATTAATAAAGGTAATAATACCCTTGCAAATCTCTTTCAACTTGGTCCATTCTCTCTCTATTCTCATTCTTAAAAATAAAGTTCAATTTTGGTTTTTACTGAATATAAACAGGCAAGTGGTACTGAGAAGCCTGTTGTTGCTTTTATTGCCGGACTTACTGCACCACCGGGTCGTCGAATGGGTCATGCCGGAGGTATTTTCATAAGCCAGTTAACGCTTAAACCGGATTTACTAGTTTTGGTTTGTTGCTCTCACTCACTCTCTGTTTTTTGTTTGTCGTAGCCATTGTTTCTGGTGGTAAAGGGACGGCTCAGGACAAAATTAAGAGTTTGAATGATGCCGGAGTGAAGGTTGTTGAATCTCCAGCTAAGATCGGAGCGGCGATGTATGAGCTCTTTCAAGAAAGAGGTCTTCTAAAGCAGTGAAGTGAATTTCACTAGCTCTCGCTCCTTTTTTCCATCTTGAAACCTTTTGAAAAAGAAAAAAACACCCTAATTCCACGCCATTGATGGCTGCACACTCTGTTGGGGTTTGTTTTGATAAATTGATATGATTTTTTCCAATTGAAGAAGAGTGATAATCAAAAGAATTGATAATGAGAAAATATTCAAATCTTAAATGGGTACGTTTATTGCATTGGATCATTTTCTAATGATATCTTCCAGTACAAGAAATAAGAGTGAAACAATGTTCTTTATACATCTTTTACTAACACCAAAATAATCAGGAGATTACTAGGAATTTACAGTCAGATTATATTGCCAACTGCACGAACCCATCAAAATTGTTCTATTCTGATAATTCTTTGAACAATCCATGTTTCTAAACCTAATTTAGTTAAACTTTTTTGTAAGAAAATAAATAAAACATTGTCAAAAGTAGCGTGGTTGGTGTCAAGAACAAAAACAATGATAGTCTTCACTATCAACATAGTCAACATCGAGATTCACCCAAGTTCCAATCAAATGTAATACTGCATAGATCTTCTCGGAGTGAAAATGTGTTTTGTCATGAGCTATGAATCTATGTGGTGTTCCATTCAATTCAATTATACTGTGTCCTGCAATTTTCTTCACTCCTTTCTTCTCCATTGCTTCTCTCATAGACCGAGCTGCGCCAAACTGCTTGTTGATCGCATAAACATTTGCTAGACCGACATATCGTCCATCATTGTGCGGTTGCAACTCTATAAGCCTCTTTCCAACTGTTTCCGCAAGCTCCAAGTTTCCATGGTTTATACACCCGTTAAGCAAAGCACCCAACATTGAACCCGTCGGTTTTATTGGCATTTTGGAGATAAAATCATGTGCATCTTTAACTAGACCAGCTCGGGAAAGCACATCGACCATACAAGCATAATGTTCGCTCTTTGGTTCGGCACCGCTTTCCTTGAGAATCGCGAATAGATGCCGCGCTTCTTTAACTAATCCGCCATGCGAACAAGCAGCGAGCAAGCACAAAAATGTTATCTCGTCCGGGTCAATTTTGGATTCTTGCATTTTGTGAAACAATTGGAGGGACTCTCTAATGAACCCGTGACTCGCAAGCCCTCCAATCATAGCATTCCACATCAATGCATCCGTTTCCTTAATAGATGCTCCACAGAAAACTCTCCAAGCGTCTCCTATCGACCCACATTTTGCATACATATCAATAAGAGATGTCTGCAATATAACTGTCAATGGCAAATGGTTGTCGCGTATATAGCGATGTACCGTCTTTCCTCGATTCAGCGCACCCAAGTGAGCACAAGCGCACAAAACGCTAACCATAGTGACTTCATTTGCCTTTGATGAACCTATTCTTATCATCTGATCAAAAATCTCCAGTGCTTCGTTATACTCACCGCTTTTTACATACCCATCGACCATAGAACTCCAAGACACAACATCTTTCTTAGTCATTTCATCAAACACCTGTCTTGCCGAAACAATATCCCCGCACTTGGCATACCCATCCAAAATGGAGTTCCAAGTGACTAAGTTCTTCTCAGGCATTTCATCGAACAGCTTGCGCACAGAAGCTTTGTCTCGGAACGAACCATACATGTGAATAAGACAATTACATATGAACAAATCCCACTCAACCCCAGTTTTAACGACGGAGCAATGCAAAGACCCACCAAGTTTCCTGTTCCAGAGACGAGAAGTCGACTTCAAGAGAAACGGATAAGTCATATGATCAGGTGAAAACCCGGACCTCAACGTCTGGATATAGACTCGGATCGATTTCTGGGGGTTTCTGCCATTGGAGAAGCCTCGTATTACGAGATTCCAGCCGTAATTCGGAGGATTAGATAGTTTCGACAAGAATCTGTAAGCGTAATCGACGTCGCCTGAGGAAGACAGAGCACAGAAGGAGAGAGTTTGAGAAACAAAAGGTTCTTCCTCGGAGAGACCAAGTGTGATCAGGAGGGCGTGCGTTTTTTTTAGCTCCGACATTGATTTGCATAGGTGAAGCTTCGCCAAGAGAGACGATGATGATTTCAACATTCACCTCTTTACACTTCTTTTGGCTGAAGAATTTCAACATTTCAATTCCGTTTGAATCGCATCGCGCTTTAACTAACGATGATATGAAACAAATTGTAGATGTGTCCCTGAATTTTTAGCCTTTAGGACAAATGACACTGCCTTTACTTTTGTTTCCTTTTAAATAACCCCAACGTTTTGATCGGAACACAACGACCCCACTTTTTTGGTCTGCAAAAATAAGATCACTGTTTCATTTGCAAATTGCAATTCTCTTTTTTATTTTATTCTGTTATTCATCTAATGTACAAGTACTGGTCAGAAAAGAAAAGCAAAATTACAAAGAATAACAACTTATTAACAGACGAATAAACAAGGATGTGGACTCCGAGGATGCTCTGAAAGAGAATTAATAAGAAATCTAGCAGACAAAGCAGCAAGCTAACCTCTGGATTCCATAGACAAAAAGATTTCACTGCTTTATCCAACTGGCTATTCCCGATATGCATTTCAGGTTACTGTCTTCAATTTAATCTTCAATCTGCATATCAAATGTAACTATCTGAGCTTGCACATTGCAAATCTTGGTCCAGAGCAAGTACCTTGTACGAAGGAGCTAGGTCCATGGCATCATATCAAGATTAGCAAAAAGGAGCTAGCTTCTTATTGGCTTCAAAACTGATTACCAAATCATTAGCTGAAAAGCTCTGCAAATAATCTCGGTAAGTATCCCCTGTTTCAATTAGAAGCGTTGGCCTCATTTTCTACTCGCAGCAACTACAATTGGAAATCTGCCGTCTTTTATTAGACCTGTAAGATAACATGATGTCCTAGAGTCTTCCACAAACTTATTTGTAGCATCAACAGCAAGCAGATAGTTCCTATCTACTGAAACTGGAAATCTTCCATTATGAACCATTTCTCTGAATATCCCAAACCCAGCACTGATGTTTTCACTTGATAGAAAAGTGCATACCAGCGATAAGTAAACTGCTGAATCAGGCTCCATTTCCTTTTCTTCCATCTCACGAAAATAAACTAAGGCTTCACTAGACCAGCCACACTTGCAAAGACCCTGAATAAGTGCCATGAAAGTAATTCTATTCGGATAGCAATCTTTGCCCTTCATTTCATTCCAACGAGAGATTGCTTCACTAGGTCTTCCACTAGCGCATAGCCCATGGATTAAGCTAGTATAAGTAATAACATCAGGCTCTCTCTCATCCTCATGCATTCTCTCTATACAAGACATTCCGCGGTCAATCTCACCCTCCTTACACCATCCATCTATCATACTGTTATACGTAGCAACAGTAGGTTTTAGTCCTTTTGATACCATTTCGTTTAACAGGTTATCAGCTTCCGTTGTTCGACATGCTTTACATAGAGCCTTTATCAATACATTATATGCAATCACATCAAGACAATGACCATTGGCACATATGTCTCGGAATAACTCTAAACCTCTATCTACTCCCTCGTTTTTTATGAGGCCATCAATTGCAGCAGTATAGGCAACCATGTGACCAAGGAACCCTTCTCCAGCGACATCATCAAGGTATTTGCAAGCATCAACAGCCCTCCCATTCTCACAAAGTTTTTTGACAAGGAAAGTCGAATGCTTTATCCATGGCTCAAATCCATAAAAACGCATCTTTTTCAGCAGGTGGAGTGCTCCTGCAATATCGCATTGTTCAGCCAAGCAACCATAAATACAGTTAAGTGTGAATTGACTTGGTTCAACTCCAGCGTCCTTCATTTTCTCTAAGAGTTTCAAGCTTTCTTCCGACCTTCTTTCTTTACACATCCCCTCAATTATGTTGTTGTACATCATAAGACTTGGACTAAGGCCATTCTGGACAATATCATGTAACAAGGTCACTGCCATATCCACCTTGTTAGCTTTGACTAAGCAGTCAATCACAGTGCTAAGAGAATCTGAATCTGGGAGTATTGCTTTATTATAATCCTTAAGAAGCTTAACAATCTCAGACACACCATCCGCCTCATGATTTCCCATGAGGTTCTGAATAAAATTGTAAGCCTCATTCACCAAATCATTCCTAATAAACCCCTCCAACAAAGATTTGTAAAGAAGCATCACAGATTTTGGGTCTATATCTCCAATGATCAATTTTATTATCCGACTTAATTCGCTTTCATCAGAAAATGAACAGATTAGCTTCCCAAGTATTCCTCTATCAGGTGGAATTCCTGACCTCTTAATCTCCAAATACAAACTCAGAGCCATCTCAAGATCTTTATGCTTGCAAACTCCTCCTATCAACACATCATACAATGCAATATCAGCGTTCATACCCATCCGACACATTTTCTCAAACAACCGAAGCGCTTTATCAATCCGAGACTCCTTTACAAACCCATGAATCAAAACGCAATATGTCTTATAGTTCAACCTAATTTGGCGTTCTTCAAGCATCTCAATCAACTCAAACGCCTTATCCACCTGACCCCACTTGCAAAATGATACAACCAAAATCGTTGAAATATGTTCATCAAGCCAACCTCGATTAAGAATCTCATTGAATACACCCAACGCTCTCTCGCAATTCCCAGTGTTGCAGTAAACCTGCAAAACTGGTGTAAGAGTAAACTTATCGAAATGAAACCCGCAATCCCTCATCTCGTTCAACCTCGTCTCAACCAACTCAACCGAGCCTGAATCGGACTTAGAAATTGCTTCTAACAAACAGTTATAGGTATAAGCATTGGGAACACAAAGACCCATCTCTCTAACTCGATCAAAAACAAAACTTGCTTCTTCCATGAGCCCAGCATTACCCAAACACCGAATGAAAAACCCAAACGCTCCAGGGGACATTAAACAGCGAGAACTCAGAACATCTGCAACCAAAGCTTTCAGTGAGGCATTTTGTCGAGCACGTGATAGGATAGAAGCCATGGCATTGTAAGCATACATATCGTTTCTATAGCCTTCCTGTTTAGAAGCCCAATTGAAGAACAGATAAGCCAGACCCCACCTTTTGAATCCATTCAAGACGGTTTCGACTACCTTAGTGTTGAGCTCTGGAGCGAGTCTCAGTAACTCAGGGTCATCAGGTGAAAAAGGTTGTCTTGTGAAGATCGCAATTAGGTTTTGGGCAAGCTTGGATTGATTGGGATGTAAAAATCTGGTGTTATCAAGCTTCGTAGTGAATGGTCTGTGAAGTTGGCGTTGTTGTTGTCTAGAGAATCGATGGCAAAGAAGAGCGATTCTCGAGAAGGCCATGAGAAGAAGAACACGATCAGACCCAAAAACCCTTTCCTCTGTGATTTTTTATTTTCCTAAAACCCTTTCGTTTTTGGCACCTGAAGACCGTGTTTGGCTTCTTCTAATCTCCAGTTTGAAACGCGAATTTTGCAGACGTGATTTTGCAGACATCAATTTTAGTCAACCTTTTCTTTTGTCGCCGACAAAAGTCAACCTAAATCAACTTCTCCTTTCTTCTTTAATAAAGGAGACATATAATTTTTGAAATGTGAAAATATATATACCAGAAATATTTGTGATTTACGAAAGATAACTGTTTTAACTACAGGCAATCATTTTGAAGCCCCAAAACAAAATAGAAAGGTTAAGAGAATTTGACACATACATGTAAGGAAGTTGTTCAAATATGTGAATAGCGAAATCATATGGCGAGGAGACTGCCGGCTACTGGAACGTGAGTTGTGCAGGCTGCCCAAACAATGAAATTCTATCATGTTACAAAAAGTATCACATTGTATTAGATAGAATCCAATCTATGACCACGTGCTAGATGTCTCCGAAAAAATACTTCTGAATCTATATCTTCTCGAATCCATAGTTTTCACCTATTTCTCCATAAATCTAGAATGTAATAGTTCTTGCGGGGAAATAGATCGTTTTCCCATGATGTTTTTTTCAAACAATTTTCTCGAATATGATACATGGAGCCACGAAGACGGAGCTTGGATTGGAAGTTTGGAACATCAATTTTTTATCCACAGAAATTAACAGATTGCGTTCAAACAACTATGGTGTTGAAACTTTAAACTTTAAAGAAACATGAAGCCTGGTTGGTTTGGAAAAAATCTTTGATTCTTTGATCTACGTGTTTGCGGTTTTTGTTTTGTTATTGGTTTGGCAAAACGAGTAAAAGCATATTATATAGCCCTGTGAGCTTTTTATTCTTATTAATACATTATTAAGTCATGTGATATTCATACACATATATGTTAGAATCAAACAAACCCATTAACGCAATACGAAACATAAACGCATGCATAATATTTCTTTTATTATGTGAGTTAACAATAGCAGTGGCATTGTCCTCCGTGAGACATAGGTTTGCAGTAACCACCTTTTCCATTGTCGCATCCTCTGAGACACCAACTGTTACATCTCACCTTGTCATTGTTTGTGTTGCACTTTCCAAATTTCGGGTGGTTATTACAACACAACGAACCACTCTCTACAGTATATCCTTTAACATCTGCCAATATCACACAGAATTGAAACACAAAAATAAGTTTCTTAAAAGTGTAACACTTGACAATTTAACCTTATTAATTATAGGAAAGAAGACGTACCAACGGAGAAAAAGAGAACAAGGAGCAAAGCAAAAGAAAAAACTTTAACACTGGCCATTGTTAATCTTCTTTTTAGATTCTTAAAAGTGTTTAAGCTTTGTTTTGTTTTCAGATAAAAAGAAAGATATATATGTTGTCCTTATTTATCCCAAATGTAATCCGCATTTAGTTGATCTGTTCATGAAAACAAACTAGAGTTTACTTCTATTTGCTAATTATATCGTAACGTTTTATTTTGCAAGGAAATTCAAACCCTTCTTGTTCTGTTGTTACTTCTTCTTGTTGAAAATAACAAAACCCCTAAAAGGCTAAAATTAGATATACTAATTTAACTGAAATGGGCTCTTTTTATTTCTTAAGGCCCAACGGTATTCATTTGAACTATTCTTTGAAGCCCAATTAGCACATGTATAGAGCCACTGTAAGTTATAAACTTCAAAGTTTGTCACCTTCTTCGTCGGCGAATCTCCGATTTGGCTGCACCGCCGGAGCTCGACGCTGGGATTAGTCAGGAGGGGTCGTGTATTACACAATCATTGAAGATCAAATCTTAAAACCATGGATTCTCCGACTAATTCTCAGAAAACAAGTAAATTAAAACCTATTTATGCCCTTTCACTATCTTTTCATTCGCAAGCCGATTCGACTCATTACCTTTGTTGTTTCGTTTCTTCATCTATGGATTTCTCATAAGTTTCTCTTAAGAGGTTCTTGCTTTTGTATTTTTCTATCCATCGTACTGAACCTAGTGATTTTATTTCTTGGCCAATGAGCTATTTACCTAAGTTTCTGAATCTATGTGGTGTAACTTGATGTTGCTATTCGTAATCCAATTTATGCGACTAGAGAAGTTGTTTCCTCAGTTTTCTAGGGTTCCTGCAATTACCGAGATTTGTGTTCTTGTTTTCAAGTTACATCTTCTTTATTTCATCCAAATAATAAAGACCTTGCCTCTTCATTAGATTTCAAGTAAAGAGTATATATTATATAATGTGGAATTAGAAGAAAAACAAGTTTATTGTTCTGTACATTGATTTGATGAGCCTAGCTTCTTTTGTCTCCTACTTTGTAACAGTTTCGGATGACGATGAGATTGATTACTCCATCAAACCAGAGTTCTATGATTCAGACCTTGACGATAAAGATGAGCTATGGATGGTGAAGAAGAGAGATGGTCGTACTTCTGATGCTGTACTTAGCTGTCCAGCTTGTTTCACCACTGTCTGCTTAGAGTGTCAGAGGTAATTTCCATTTTCTCTCTCAACATTTGTATTCATAACAACTTGTTATCTTCATAGTTTTTTTTTTTTTTATATCCAATCGAGTTCTCACTGTTTCTAGTCTTCCGTTGTTTGATCTTTACTTATGTGCTTGCTTCCTGAAGAACATATTGATAGTTACTTGCTAGATCCTGGAATGTTGACTTGATTTAGAGATTCTTGACCATTGTTACAAGCTTTAGATATAGGAACGACATTCTTGATAGGATGCAAACCGGTTAACGACTTGATTTACAAGAAAAATCTGTACCCTTGATCCAAATCCCAATTCTAAAACCCTGTATAAATCCCGAATACCTCACTCATTCCCAAACGTCCTTGTAATTCTCTTAGCTCTCTAGCTAACGATTAGCTAACGATTGTTGATACAGCTACTATTCACTTTAAACCGCCTAGGCTAATTACAATGCTTAGGGGCTAGATTATCACAGTGGATTTCTTTCTGCCCTCTTCCCTTACTATTATTAAACTGTGGAAATCAGATTGAAATAAGTCAGTAAAACTTTGCAGGCACGAGCAGTATGTGACACAGTACAGAGCAGTCTTTGTGGTGAATTGCAAAGTAGATAAAGACACAGTTTTGCAACACAATGCAATGCCCTCAAAGATTGGTAAAAGAACGAGAGATTCCGAGATGCTAGAGACTGGTTCTGCAGACAGCGAAAAACTTAACCGGGTTTTTTGCTCAGCTTGTTCCACAGAGATCGGAGTAGTTGACAGTGAAGAGATCTACCATTTCTTTAATGTCATTCCAAGCGAGCCTTAAAACAGCCTGGTTTTATGAGTTGTTTTGTAATGATTTTCCGAACAGGTGATTAGGATTTAGGTTTCGATTGTTTGCGTTTGTCTTTTAAGTTTCTTGTATATTGTTTGATAACTCTAAAAATTTAAAGTCATCTGAGAATTTTGATCGACTCCTGAATTACCCAAGTCTGAATCGTTCACAATTCACATGATTATCAAAACAAATACCATATACAAAGCGAGTAAATAGTAAAAGATCTTATTTTGATAGAAAACAAATCAACGGAAATCGGTGTTGTGAGCTAGATTAATAAGAATTAAATGAACGATGTAGAAGTGTGTTCCTTACTTAGCTCCGGCGTTACTTTGACGTTGTGATTCACCGAAGACCCTATTATACATTTTATTAGATGGGCCTAACCTGTAAATGAACGTATTTAGTAACTAGATTATAAAAGATTGGAAATGAGAACAAACCAAAGAAATAACCCAAAGTTTAATCGATGTTAAGGGGGAAAAAAGATTAATCGATGATCGCTATTCAAACGTCTATAATTCCTTTTTTTTTTCCTCCTCCGAACGTCTAATTCACGCTATTCAAATGGCAGAAGATAAAGCGATCCTCTCATTAAAACACGAGATGACTTGGATTATTCTGATTGGTGGAGTAAGCGAAGAAAATCTAGGGAGGCATCGCAAAGTGAAAACTAGATAAAAGAAAAAAAAAATCTTTGTATGAAACACGAGTTGATTCTCTTTTGACAGAAGTGTCACTTTCTTGTATTTTCGTCCACAACCCATAATTCTATAATATTAATAAATATACGCAGATGAGAATGGGCTCCAGCTGTTTAACACATTTGACAATTGTCAAATGATTCGTACACCGATATTATTTTTTAAAAATATATGCATTTTTGGTAATTGGTGATCATTAAAAATCATTGATATATTTTCCAGCTAACCCCACAACTAATCATTCAGATAATCCCCATTAATCACTCATTATAACTTTTATAAAGAGCCGGTCATAAATAAGTACTTGCTGTCTGTTAACTTATGTGTCAACGTTTTTTTTTTTAAAAAAAATAAAACTAGTTCAGTTGAATCCTAGAAACTAAATGAGTAAATGTGACTAAAATTTCTCCATGTTTCTACTTTCTAGTTTGGTGGTTCCCCATATGTGAGTCGTAGTTTTTTTAAGATGCAGCTAATTTTGGTTTTGTCGTTGTTGATAGCCCTCGCATAATCAGACATCTTTAAGCAGTTTGTTCTAATCAGAATATTTGACTCATTTCTATTTAAATTTAAGAAGTTAGTTTGGGTATAGTTTTAACAAAAAGGCATCCTAACTCATGATTGTATTGTATGGGTACGACAAGAATCATAACAATTATTTCTGTTGAAGGATTTCATAATCATAATAAATATTAACATGATAATATAATATAATGTGAGTGATAGAAAATGTTCAGGCCATAAATCATAAAGAAAGTAGAGAAATTATTGTCGGGAAATAATTTAAAAAAAAATCTCTTGACAAAAAAAATAATTTTAAAAAAAGTCTCGACGCAAGGACATACTGTATAGTCTTGGGCAGAAAATACTAGAACCGAAGAACCGTATGGGTACCGACCCGAAAAATCAGTTACTGGATAGGGTTCGGGTTAGGCCAAAATACCGATTGGGCTCTGAAGCCTGAGTAGAATGGGTTTCGGGTAGGGTAGGGTTTATAACTTATAGTATATGGGCCACCGTTTTAGACCCGCTTAAACATAAGGCCCTGTAAAGCCCAGGAGTCTTAAGTCTTTGTGTAACCCTAAGATGGTCGAGAATGTCGGAATCCAGAACAAATCGAAATGCAATCAGAGAAAGCAATGTTCTTTCGATCAGAACTGAAACCAAGAGAAGTTACGGAAATGGGTTTCGCCATTGACACCGCCATGATCGATTATTAGTTAAACAACTTTGAGAGTTTTCTCTTTACCAACTGATTTCGACTATCGAAATTGGAGAAAACAAAACAAAAGCGGAGGTTTCGAAGTTGACGACGAGTCGGTTTTGCTGAAACCGGTTTAGTATAGAAATTGCTTCTCGGTTTATAAAGGTTTAGTGAAATGGCTTTGATTGAATCCCTTTTGCCCTTTTGTTTCATCGAATTAGCGTCTTGAAAAGTTACGAGCTTTCAATCTTATCGCAAAAATGGCTGAGGAAGATTTCATTTATAGGATCAATACGGTCCGTATATAAGCATTATATTGTATTTGGTTTTGTAATTATGGTAAAACAGATTTTAATTTATGGTTTAATCGGTTTATTTTTGTTATTTAATCAATTATCTCGGATTTTAGTCGGTTATTTGAGTACTTTTTTACTCAAAATAGCCGAACCAATTATAACCCGGTTAAATTTCGGGTTCATTCGGATATTGTATAGGAATAGAAAACCGCTTCGAACCCGGCCAGTTACAAACCGAACCGACCCGAATTTTTTGTAAATTACCGAATGGGTCCTCTATGCCTTATACCGATTTACCCGACACCCGAATGGGTGGAACCGAAACCCGATTGGGTACCCGATTGCCCAGGACTAATACTGTATATATCAAAATCGGCATATCTGCCAGGTGGTCACGACTACTTTTATTATGTCACGCTCCAAATGGAATTATTATTTTATTATTGCTTAATGGTAATACGAATTATGATTATACAAATTGCACACACGAACGCACATTATGTGTGGGGATCGCAGTGGTTGGAATATACTCAGATAGTAAACCAGTGTCATAAAGCGCGTAATTGTCATTTTATTGGATCTATTTATTTATCTTAGAAGCACAAATTATTAGATGCGAAATTAAGTAGTACTAGTACTTTAAAATACTACTAAAAATCAAAGTCGTAAAAATAAAAAATCGTAATCAGTGTTGGTGTAAAGTCTACTCACCAATCAATTACCTCATTGATTGTCTCTAATTCCACATCTGACTCCCTCGACGACTATCTTTTTCAACTATCCTAGAAACTGGAAACAGCTTTTTGTCTTAACTGCAATCTAATTTCTCACATCCTTTAAAGTGAATTAAAATCATGAGTCTGATCGGTGCGGTTAAAGTATGTTGTCAGTATTGATCGGTGCAGAAATCGTAGAAGCGATAAACTTAGCGGTAGTCAAAATGATACTACTATTAACTTTATACTAACGATATATTCTTTACCGTAAAATTACTAATTATATCATTCACTATTATATTTTTTGTTTACTACACTTCATATGTCTGCTAAAAATGATTTAATTTTTTTTTTGACAATTTTTTTTTTACTCATTTGTATCATCTATCATATCTGTTGTAAAATAATTCCATCGATAAAAATTAACGATAAGAAGTATAGTATTATCAATCACAAAAATGTTTCATATTATTTATCTTTAGTATTGCTATCTTGTAACTCAATATTTTACATAGTCTGCCGATATCAATACTAAGCTGGCGTAATTAAGAATGGGCTGTGGATTCAGCAACGAAAATAGAATGGGGACCCAACTACTAAACCTAAAAACTTAAATTCTCCTGCCGGACCGTGGTCCCAATTACGCTACAGTCAACACCGGAGTCAAGCGCGTGAGCTACAAACGCGTCGGGACAAAAATGCTCAGAAAAAAAAACCTAGCAGAAGTGAGCTGTGCGGGACCCACCAGCCATGTGCACTCCTTCCTGTCTCCACGAGCTACCCCTTTCCTGCTTCTCTCAAATCATCACCTTCCTTCTCCTTCTCCATCTTCTTCTTCTTCTTCTTCTTCTTCTTCTCGAGAGAGACTTTAGATAGTGAAATATATCCCCCACATAACGAAACCCTTTATTCCATGGCGAACAACGACGGAGCAGTGACTAACGGCGTCATAATCGAGCAGACGACGTCAATCAAAGGACCCCTTAACGCCGTTAAGAAACCACCCTCTAAGGATCGACACAGCAAAGTCGACGGCAGAGGAAGAAGGATTCGTATGCCAATCATTTGCGCTGCTCGAGTTTTCCAACTGACCAGAGAGTTAGGTCACAAATCCGACGGTCAAACCATTGAGTGGCTCCTCCGTCAAGCCGAGCCTTCTATCATAGCCGCCACTGGAACGGGCACCACTCCGGCTAGTTTCTCCACTGCTTCTCTCTCCACTTCTTCTCCCTTCACACTCGGAAAGCGCGTTGTGAGAGCGGAGGAAGGAGAATCCGGCGGCGGCGGTGGTGTAGGAGGAGGATTAACTGTGGGACACACAATGGGGACTTCGTTGATGAGTGGTGCTGGTTCTGGTGGGTTTTGGGCTGTTCCGGCGAGGCCGGATTTCGGACAAGTCTGGAGCTTTGCAGCCGGAGCTCCACCGGAGATGGTTTTTGCGCAGCAGCAGCAACCAGCTACACTCTTTGTCCGCCACCAGCAACAACAGCAAGCTTCTGCCGCCGCAGCAGCTGCAATGGGTGAGGCTTCAGCAGCTAGAGTGGGAAATTATCTTCCGGGTCATCATCTCAATTTGCTTGCTTCTTTATCGGGTGGGGCTAACGGGTCGGGTCGGAGGGAAGACGACCACGACCCACGTTGAGAAAAGGTCTTGTCTTTTTGGTAATGTATAGAAAAATTCCTATGTTTTATGTCATCGAAAGTGGTTAGAGAGTTCTTGATTTGTGTTTATCTTTGCTCTTAATTTAAGCTTATTGCTTGTTTGTAGGGTTTTAGGGTTTAAGAATATTTGGTCTCAAAATTTGTTTCGGAGAGTGATAGAGAGATCGATAGAATTGATTGATTGTTGTACTAAAAAACGCCATAAAAAGCTCTGTTTTTTGTGCCGAAACAGAGACGTCGTCTAAGTAAAGAGCACTGCCATTAGTTTTTTTGTTTTTGTTTTTTTTTTTACATTTAGCATTGCCGAATTTTTGATAAAATTTACCGATAATTGTCACGCACAAAACTTACATACGAGTTTTTGCTGATCTTAAATTTTCTGCTGTCCGTTTTGTGAGTGAATTCTTTATACGGTTCGTGAATGGAGTTGAGCCCACACGAAATGAATGACAGTTGATCACATGTAAACAATAATGTGTATATGTTTGAGTTATTGTGAAGTGGTAGTTTGTCGACGTTGTGGCTTTGTGCTTGTTCTCTTTTTGGTAAAAACTTCTTCACCGTTGTATATGCTTTGATGGATTTGAAAATTGATCACCTGCACCTTTTGAAAGGAAATAATTAGTTTGAAAAATGACACCAAAATAACCAATTGGAATGTGGTTAATATCTTAGACCGAACATACAAGCCTTTCTTCGCGGTTTAGCAGGCTTGACTGGATGATTTTGGTCCAGTTTTTTAATCCATTAGTATAGTAGACAAAGAAATGACAACAAAATTATGTATGATTAATTGATTATATAGGTTTCTTGACTTTTTTGTTTAGCGACTCACGTTAAAAGATTTTCTTAAAATGACATGAACGAACGCCGGAGGTAAAACGATCCAAGATCAATGAAAGTGTGGGTTGGGCGTAAAACGATAATAGAGAGATGGAGAGAAATTAGGAGCGGAGCGATAAGGTTTCCAAGGAGAGTTTGGGAAGCTCGGTTATAAGGTATAGTTATAAGTTCCAGTTAATTTAGTCTCCCATACGACTCTTTTTAAGAACACATCCCCAGTTCTGTCTCCACAAGACCACAAAAAGAGTATGTCGGAGCTGTTACCAAACAAAAAAGGAAAAAAAAAAGTATGTAGGAGCCGTAACCATCAGTACTAATTTGAACCGGAACAAACCGATATATCACGAAAAAACAACGATGAACCGGTGAAATCGGATCAAACCGTCTCGAACCTGTAACCCTAAAAAAAGCCTGGTTCTTGACAAATTGGAGTTTTTGCAACGTTTCTGCTCATCGATTTTTACCGGAAGCTCCATGATTCAAACTAGAGTTTTTTCCTCGGGGAAAATCAGATTGAACTGATGAGATCTCTGTGTTTAGAAAAGTAATTTCTTAATTATCGCAAGTAAAGAATAAAGGGTAAAGGTGTAAACTTTGCTTCTTTCCTTCAAAGTCCACGCGATTCTCTCTGTCAGCCTCGGGGGAATTTCCAGATTTTCGCTCCGTTTCCCTCGCAGTAGCCGTCAATTTCAAGTGGGTATGTCTCAGATCTTCGTGGCTATTTACGGTTTCTGTTCAATTCTTCGTTTCTCAGTTTTTGACAGTTGATTTCCAGAAAATGAGGAAGAAAAAACATGAGTGAAGAAATTTGTGGTTCTAATTATAAATCATTGAGTAAGATGTTCAATTTTCATGTACAATCTGTGTTTTTAAAGCATGTCATTAATCAATTGTTTGATTAAGAAGATTTTAGTTTAGTGTTATAAGAACCTTAAACACAAAATTCGGTATGATCACGGGGCTAATGTCACAGAAGCTTCTATCTAGAATTGAGATAATCAATAACAGTAAGGTTGATCTGTTACATAGATTGAGATTAGTGTTCCTGAGATTTGGGTTCAATTGGTGAAGTGTGAGTTTATTAAATGCTTATTGTTGCCATCTTTGGCTTATGATGTTTTTGAATCTTCTCGGGTCTGTTATCGAACTTGAATAACATATTCTTGGGTCTGTTAATCGCGTGTTTTTCAGGTCTGAGTTAAATCTTATATAGAATCAATGACAGAGATCTTTAGTGACACCGGATTCAGACAGTTAACACAAATGTTTGTGGCGATAGTCTTCTTCCACACATCAGAATACATTCTTGCCTTAGCCATTCACGGAGCATCGAGAGTAACTTTAAGCTCACTCTTAGTCACCAAACATTATGCTTTAGCAATGCTATTCTCGGTTCTTGAGTACTTTGTCGAGATTGTTCTGTTCCCGGGGCTGAAACAACACTGGTGGATCAGCAATTTGGGTCTTATAATGATCGTAATTGGGGAAATTATCCGCAAAACCGCAATAATCACAGCAGGTAGATCGTTCACACACCTTATAAAGATTCGCAAGGAGGAGCATCATAGGCTTGTGACGGAAGGAGTGTATCAAATCATGAGGCATCCGAGTTACTCAGGGTTTCTCGTTTGGTCTGTGGGAACACAGGTGATGCTGTGTAATCCCGTTTCAGCTATTGCGTTTGCGGTTGTGGTGTGGCGGTTCTTTGCAGAGAGAATACCATATGAGGAGCATTACTTGAAGCAGTTTTTTGGGAGACAGTATGTGGAGTATGCGCAGAAAGTTCCTTCTGGTGTTCCCTTTGTAAACTGAACCTTCTTAGATCAATTATGAACATTTATGAGAATGGTATTATTACTTTTTTTACAGAAGAAAATTACGAAAGAGACGTTTACTCAATGGTGATTATATTTTGGTTTAGCAGAGTGCAAATCCAGAAATGTCTTTCGTTTCTTTTGCTGAATAATTGGAAATATCAGAGGAGGAAGGAATAAATTGGAATACCCGAAACACTCTGCTGGAGACAGAGGTTTATGACTTCTGAACATAAAAATATGACCAGTGTGTTTTTAAAATTGACTTAGCTCCGGCGAAGAGGCTCCCGTGAGAGCGAGCTTGTCCGATCTGTAATCACGAGACATAACCATGTTGTGCGGAGGCTCACGTGTCTTGCAGCATTTGTCCGACCACCATCATCATACTTCGATTGGTTTAGGATTAGGGTTTTGTGGCGCTAAGATTGTGCAGCTCTCTTCATTCTTTCTCAGGCCTTGTCAGGCTACGGCGAAGAGTCATTGCAGCTATAAATTGCATCAGCAGATGTTTTCTTCATCTGGGTCTCATTGCAGAACTCCCGGAGAAATCCCTATTCTTCACAATTGTTTCAGGTTTTTTTTTCCCCCTCTCTTAGCTTTGGTATCTCTGATTTCAAGTGTACATTGTTGAAATTTATGTTTCTGGGTTCGAAAAAGAGAAACTTTTTGGAATCATCTGGCTGATGTAAACTTCGGGGTCTTTTTTGGTTTCTTCATCTGAAGCCAACGAGAAGATGATCCTGAGCTTCCAGTTGAAGGGTTATCCCCGGTTTCAGGTAACTAGGTTGCTTGTTTCTTGCTTTTTCATTTTTAACTCCCTCAATTCCAACTGCATTCTAGAAAGTGCCACACGTTTCGACACTTTTATGGGGATTTGTATATGTTAGCATATGATGATAATGCTCTCAAGTTCTCTAATGGTTTTGCAATGCCTTTCTTTGATGTGCACACTTGCAGATCTCTTAGATTACTTCATGTTCCCTTTTACATGAATTATCATCATCTAATGTCTTCAATGTTACAGGAGGCGTTGTTGCTCTAGGGAAGTTTGATGCCCTGCATATCGGCCATCGAGAGCTTGCGATTCAAGCTTCAAGAATTGGAACTCCTTATCTATTATCTTTCGTTGGAATGGCCGAGGTACTTGTTTGGGAGCCTAGGTAAATGTCCCCACCTGTAGTATTCATGCCCTTCCTGTTCCCTTTGGCATTAATGTCGTTCGGTTCAAATTCCACTTTACAAACAAACCAACCTAATATTTCTGTTCTTTGAGGTAGTTAAACAAACATTAGATATGATTCTGCTGATCAAGTTCGTTGCTCTCTCCCATGGCGACTACTGACAAATATATCTGTACAAGCAGGGCTCCAATAGTGGCCAAATGTGATCGAAAAAGAGTGCTTACCTCTGGGGCCTCGCATTGTGGAAGCAGAGCACCGGAAGAGTACGAGATAGAATTTGCCAGCGTGCGACATCTTACCCCACGGCAGTTTGTAGAGAAGCTGTCAAAGGAACTCAGAGTCTGCGGAGTTGTGGCAGGTGAACTTTAGAAAGTTCTCAACCCACTCCTTTCTCGTACCATTTCATCTTGAAAACACACAAAATGTATTGTTTGCGAAAACCTTTTTCGACAGGTGAAAATTACCGATTTGGATATAAAGCTTCTGGTGATGCCTCTGAGCTAGTAAGGTTGTGCGAGGAATATGGTATCACTGCGTACATCATAAACTCGGTGATGGACAAGAATCAAGACTCGGGAAGGAGAAAGTCAGGGGACTCAAAAGACAGAGGGCAAGTGTCTTCTACACGTGTACGCCAAGCTCTTGCGGCGGGAGATATGAGGTACGTATCAGAGCTCCTTGGCAGGGCACATCGGCTTATCTTGCGAGTCAGAACCCAAGATATGCCGAGTGAAAGGAGGATCTCAGTCCCGAGATCATCAATACTTAATTTACCGCCCGGGATCGGAACATATAAGGCATGTTTGCTTCTAGTTGGTGATGAGTCTTCAATTCCGTGTACCGTAGTTGTTGATACATCAAATATCCATGTAGAAACAGAGGAGGTACAGCTCTGTAATTTAGATTGGTCTCAAGAATTTCGACTCTTGAGTGTTGAGTTTGGTTGATCTAATCTTAGTTCCTAAAAAATTCATTTATTACCTGTCTGTGTCTCAATTGAAATTTCTTGGAGAAGCCAAGAGTGATCTGTTCGCTCCATCTGTGCCCTATAGAGTTTTGAGTTGATTGAGCTTTCCAAAGATAAATGATTGGCTTAATATATTCATCTGATATTGTCTACAATGGAAAAGAAAAAAGAAATTGAGTTTGTACAGTATTGTCTGTCTTTCTAGGACTATTTCAATCATGTAAAGAAGAAATGAAATATTTCTTGTAAACTCCAAAGCTCTTCAATCGCGGCTTTATTGCTCTTCGTTGTCTTCAAAGCTCAGAGAAAGGGCCTTCTCAAGGCAATTGAAAGCTTTCTGGTAGCTCAAGAACCCCATGAACCAGAAGTCGAAACCATCCACCGTGACTACTTCCAGGTACTTCTGTGATGGTTTTTTTGTGTTCTGACTCTGGTTCACTCTCTTGATCTTGCTCAAGGGGATTGACACTTTGTAGTGAACCCGGATCATGTCTCCTTGAGGGGAAGCCACCTTTATTGATCTCTCGCTGCAAAATGCCATTTTCTTGGATGAGATGAAGAGAAGGCCGGCGATGGGACCCGCGGTTGTTGACAAGTAACACTGATACATTTTGAACAGTTTCTCATCTTCGCTGACTCTGAAGAGCCGCTTATAGATCTTCTCTAAACCTCCGACCTGAAGGATCCTAGCACCCAAAGATAGCTTTCTCTTCACGGTTTCAGTTAGCTTTGGTCTTAGCTTGCTCTGGTCTCTAGCTCCATTGGTGAAACCATCGGTCTTCTTCCTTTTAAGAATCGATTTTCCGTTGCCTGTCAAAAGAAAAATCAATCCTGTTAGCTTTAAAGTTTTCCAGGGAAAAAGAGAAGACAAAGCAATGCGGATTCAACATAGGAAGAGGGTAATACACTAATACTAACTTTGTTCAGATTTCTTGGAAGAAGTCGGAAACCGGAAC
Source organism: Erysimum cheiranthoides (assembly GCA_011420285.2). Classification (NCBI taxonomy): domain Eukaryota; kingdom Viridiplantae; phylum Streptophyta; class Magnoliopsida; order Brassicales; family Brassicaceae; genus Erysimum; species Erysimum cheiranthoides. The sequence continues at coordinate 18,971,908 of CM022178.2, read as the reverse complement.
TTGTTAGTTGAAGCCGGATCAGGTAAGTAACCCATAGGAGTTGTCTTCCCTGCCGGAAATCTAATGATTTGTTGCTCAACTTTGCTCATGTTCATCTTTTGAGGATTGAGTAATTGATCTTGAACTTGAATCTTGATGATGTTGTATGATTTGTAAAATGAAGCTGATTGATGAAAATGGCTTGGTGCAGGGTAAGGTATTTAAAGGGCAATGAAAAGCAAATATAGTGAATCTTTTGTGACCTGACCGTAGGATGAGTCATGAATGGGTCATCAACAATTCAGCAAAAGAGAAAGGATGCTTTTATATATATCTAAATTTGAATCTTTTTGGGAGATTAGGGTGTTTGGCTGCTTTGAGCCACAAAAAGAAGATCGAAGGGAAAAAAAAAACAGTGGAACATGATCACACGCCCCTCACGTTAGACTCCGACATGCTTTTTAACCTACAAGTTGGCATGACGGCATGCTTTATTTTTGTAATTTCTATTGGTTGGTTTTGTAATTTACACACATGTAATTACGTAATCTATATGTATATATTTTTTTTTTCATCCACGACAGACGTTTCTATTCGCATAATTATAAAAAATATGAAAAATCATAATGAAATATAATACTGTACATTGGTAAATCACTGGGGTATAGACGTTTCCCCTTGAGCTTGCTTAGATAGGTTTTACTATTTTTTTCTTTCTTTAAATGGTATATTTAACGTTTTTGTGATTAGTATAGGAAAATGAAAAAGGAAAACAAAATGAGAAAATTACACGCCGACTTATGGCGAAGGGCCGTCGTGGATTTGGAGCTTTCTGAGTTGGCATCGTGACTTTCTGATGTCATAACGTTCTCTTTCTTGCTAAGATAAAGTTTTTATCTATAAGAAAAAAATAGATAAGGTTTTATCTTTTCATATTTTGAGAAATATGGCAAACAATACATAAAACGCACACAAAAAAAAAAAAAAAGAAAAGGAAATATGGTTTGAAATGGATCCCACCACAGAATATACATGCCGTTGAATTAATTCGTCACCATGTGATCTACACAACATGCAAATTAATGCATCTACATAATTGTATACTTTATTTTTTTGATAACCCAGTTTCCAGACCGCCACTAGCTGTCTGACTATCCGACAGGGATCTTTTAGTCGAGAGCGGATTCGGGCGTTTTATAGCCTTATCTCCTCCTAACCCCGAAGGGATGCTCAACTCTATGATCCATGGCGGTCTGGGGGGCGCGAGAAAGCCCAGGTTAAACCTCGCGTGGCCGGGGACTCGAACTCGGGTGGCGGGCACCTCAGCCGAGGTTCCTTTACCACCAGACCACGAGGGCCCGGTTAATTGTATACTTTATATAAAAAAACTGACCCTATACATGATATATGCATGCTTTTACGTTTTTCTGTATACGGTTGTATTCTGAAACGAAGTAGAAGACTGATGAGTTGGTTGCTACTCTGCTGAGACATAAAACACACAGAACATGAATGTAAGATGCTTACTTTTATTAACTCTTTGAGTATTTTATCAGTAAAACGCCATTGAGCATAAAGGTTCAACGAAGTTTTGGTAGTGATATATAGTGATTGAATTGAGAATCATTTTGGATTTCTACGAGAATATATTCTAGCGAGTCCCTTTTTTTGGCACATATTATAGCGACTTCGATATTAATATAACTTATCAGTCATTTGGAGAAGTCCGCTTGATTCTAGGAGTGTCGACACGGACTGGCGGCCCATCCATTTTAATTTGTTATATTTAATAATTCGCCAGCATTATACTACAAAATCAAGTTAGTTTACATGTCATGTGTTAAACATTTTTTTCTTTTATAACAAAAACACCATTTTATTAAATTTTGCGGTACAAGACTTTTTTTTTTAAGAATAACTAATCGGAAACCTTTAATTAAGCTTGTTTGGGAATAATATTTTTTCGTGTTTTGTTTGCTTAGTAAGACAATCGATATGAATATTAGTATAATGCGGATGTAATTGATACTGAAAAGGGGGAAAAACGTTTCGAGTCTTAAAGTATGTGTTAGAAAACGTCAAGTTTGAACATTTGTTTGTGTTGATTAATTGGTTACGTGGATAAAAGTATAATCAGTTGGATGGGATAATTAATTAAGGCTTTTCCTAAATTACAAAAAAAAAATAATCAAAGCTTTATTATAGGGAACGAGTGAATGCTTTATCAAAGGAAAAAGCAGGTGAAGGCACTTGTGACTTGTGACTTGTGAAGTATGGCAACGAACTAATTTATAGAAATAGAAGTCAATACAAAGAAAACAAGAAGAAGAAAGTCAATATTTTTGTGACGATCACATTTTAGACGCGATAAACTAGCTTATCCTATAATCGTAGAAAAAATGTCTGACGTACTAAAATTCACACGCGTGTGACTAGACAGGGGAAATTAAAGTTATAATATAAATAGTTTAACAACAAAGAATTATATTGAAACATAGAAAAGAAAAGTGAGTTCTATGCTATAAATAAATCAGTTGACAAAAAAAAAAAAAAAAAAGAAAAGTGAGAAATTGCGATAGAACAAGGCAACAAGCTAGTCTTTAAGCTACTTTAATTAGTTGTCATGTAGCCCCTCCTGTTAAATAACAATTGAAATTTCAGATAGATTCTAAGAAGCCCATAAGGAAAAAGTATAGCATCATGTGAGATGGATGGAGATTATGTGAATACTAAACAAATATCGCAAACTATAACCATAAACCATTTAAGTATGTGAGGATGACATTTTTTTTTTTATGTAATTAAATACAATACACTCATCGTTTACTCTCTTCTTCCTCGTCTCTAAACTCCTCTATGGTATTTGATTATCCAATATAAATTTTGAGATTTGGTAAACAGGTTTAATTTTGGAAATTAGTTAAACGATTTTACTAACATCATCTGATGGATTTAAACAGAAAATAGCTGTTGTTTATCATATGTTATTGTTAGGTATGTTAGTGGTTTTTTTAAAAAACTATGGGTAACTAAAAATGATGTACGTATCTAAGTTTTTCCTTTTCTTTTGGCAAGTATTATATTAATTATCACCTTACTAAATCCAATATTTGTGCTTAGCAAAATACAGCCAATGATAATTATTCAGAATTTTTTTTGGTAATAATATATTTATTTTTCTTATCTTTTTTCTTTTTCCTTATTTTCATATATCATATTTTTTTCCCTTCTTCAATAAAGTTTCATATTTATCTTTCTCTATATATACCCCCACCTCTCGATTTTTCTTACTCTGTGATTGCAAATAAAATGTCTGTGTAACAAAACAGAATCAAAAGAAAAACTGCTATCTAAACAAAAACTAAAGAGAAAAATGAGTGAGGGAGGCAAATATTGTTTCGAAAGTTTTCTTAAACATATCTCTCCTAATGTCCTCGTCAATTTTCATACTCAGGTAATCTTTTCTTTCATTTTTTCTTAACATTTGATAGATGAATTTGAAATCATCTTTTAATATGAAAAATCACTGCATTTAAACACAACTCTGAGCTAAAACAAAATCATTATAATTTTTTTTTGAACATGGATAATCTAGTATACATATACTTAAGAAAAGTTTTGCACAACACCTTTTCTTTTTGTTTTGCACAATACCTAAAAATCAATGATCTTGGATGAATTTATAGACAAAAATTTTATGTTAGAAACTCGATTAAGCATCTAATCGCATTCTATAAAAAGATTTCTTTTCTTTTAGGCTAGTGAATTGGCATGAAGATTCTTGTAAAAAGTAACAATTTCAATAGATAAAATCATGTTTCAGACAATATCATTACAATTTAGAAGAAAATTATGTAGTTAAACAATGTATAAAAGTCTTGAAAAGTCATTTATCATAAACAGAAAACTAAATGATAATATTAATTAGTGGTGGTAAACACGTTGAATGATAAACCGAATCTTATCCTTACTGTTTTATCTACTGTTTCACTGGCTGACGCGTGTCATTAAATCCTTTTGAGTTATTTTTTTTTTAAATGTAATATATACTATTTAATCTATATAGATATTTCATTAAAAACAAATAGTGAAATCGAACTGAACTCTAATTTATCCAAAATAACTTAGATGAGAATTTAGTTATAATTTTATGAAATTCAAACATTTGGGTAGATAAAAGAAAATTGAAAATTTTGGGTCGAGTTATGATATAAAAATAGTACAAGGGATAATGTATGTAAATATTATCTTTTCCAACCTGGATCCGAATAATATAACCCGGGTGGTGGGTTCGAATGTTCGAAATGTTAAATCCGTATAAATAGCAATCCCTAATTAAAAAAAGTTCTGCGCAGAATCATTTGGGTTCTTCGTCTTCTTCAGCAAGACAAGTGAGAAAGCCTCACATTGTCCTCAGCGACATTTGGTCTGCCTACAACAAGTGGAGCTGTTATGCCGCCGGCGTTCCTGTTACGCTGAAGATCCCAAGGCCGAATACTTTTTACTACTATGCTCCTACCCTCTCCGCGATCCAAATCTTCACCAAGAAACCCTTCGGCGATGGATCTTCTTCAAGGTCACAGATTCTTGATTCTCGATTTTGAATCCTCTTTTCGCTTACGATTCAAGGGTTTCAAAATCTTCATTCAGAATGTGAAATTATAAGATTTTAACTTTCTTTTTTCTCGTTTTCCTCAAATTCAGGAGCTTTGGTGAAGACTGTCATCTTTATTTTGAATACAATGAGACAGAGAGGTTAGCTGATAGGCCTCCTTTTACTGTTAAGGTAATGTTATTTACCTTAGATGTTGGATTGCTTACAATTTGTCTCAAGTTATCTCTCCATAGTGATATATTAAATTGGGAAATACTGTTTTTGTTCAAGGTTGAGAAACTAGCTGAGAAGCACAGTGGATTGGATAGTCTAACAAGCTCTGATCTCTCTGAAAACAGTTGGTTTTGTATATCTTGGTATGTCTCTTTCTCCTATTATCTTCTCAGCTTTTGCCCTTTTTCTTTTAAGTTACATATTTCTTGAATAAGTTGTTGAGAATTACTAGTTTATGTTGCTTAAAGATCTTCATGAATAATTTAGTGGACACATTGTTTGTTTTATGAAATATCGACTAGGCTGAATGATAAAATATTATAGGTCTCCGGTCTATCAAATCCCAAAAGAGCCAATCATGAAGGCTTTACCTGCCTATTTCCTAACATATCATTCATTCACACCCATCTTTCCAGGTACTTCCCCTCAGCATTGATGCTTTAAAACAAGTGTATCTATAGCTTTTTGATGTCTTGAACTAGCTTTCCTTGTGATTCTCAGAAACATTTCCTCGTCGGAAGGCAAAAGTTGAGCTTCCTGCTTTTGGAGTGGTATCTTCTAAGCTCCCAGACAAGATTTGGATCATGCCAGGGACCTCAGATCTAGAGAACATTAACAGGCATGAAGAATCTGCTGCCTCCTGGCTGGGAAAACTCATGTTCAATCACAACGATTTCGACATGTTTATGGCTGAGAAATCTATTGACCTGCCATTTCCAAGTTGGTGGTAACTATCTCTGCTTTGAACTTTATCATATACCCTCCAGGTATAACACCCCGGTGATATCAGTGATGTGGTGTTGTCGATAGAATAATAAGCCTGGTAGTGGTATCTTGTTATCATGGAATCTTTAGATGAAAACTTTGCGAACATCTGGATTTGTCAGTTCTTTTTAAACTTGTTGCTTATGATAGAGTTCTGAAAACTCAAATTCTTCTTATTTCAATGTAATTTTGATTTGAGTATTTCTGAAGCTTGCATCTGATATTCATCATAGTAAATACAAAAACCAGACTAGAAGATGACTTCTGGTTTCGACAGGATTTTGCGAAGGATCACTTTTACTTCCCTTAATTTAGCTGCATTAGAGCAGTATCTTATGCCAGCGTCTTGTAAGAGTATACATTTTGCAGGCATGAGGCTCCACTAGGGCAGAGAGTTGCTTTTTAACACTTGAATGTGTCGAATGCTGCATTCATAACTTCATGATTAGGTTTCAGGTGTGAGTAGTAAGGAAACAAAATTCATATGCATGATTTGTTTATCATAATTTACCGCCCATAAGTCACGAGCATTAACAATAGCTGATGAATCAAGGCCAATGTCTGCCCATCGAGCTGTTATGTTTGCAGGTAATGATCCTCTGTTCCATAGAATGACCGCTACTCGTTTCTTGCTTAGGGGACCTGCCCATACCTGCATTGCACCATATATGTTCATATTCTTTGTGTTCTGCATGTGCATACGCATATATAAGAAATATAATACCTCAAGATCACCCTCTTTCTTTACTTTCTTTCCCTGGATCCCAAGTTTGTCTGAAGATAAACAGGTCAAGCACTTCATATGAACAGAGATTCTGAAGTGATTAAGACCTTTTATTTATTTATTTACCTTGGTTAACAGCAATCACCTCTTTGTTGCTAAGCAACTCAAAGGTATCTTTGTCCATCGATCTAAGATCGCACCCGATCAACAGAGGAGCCTGCAAGAGAGAACCCAATTTTTAGTTTAAGTAGAGAAACATTTATACTCTGTTTGGTCTTTCAGGTAAAACAACATTCATACTTTTGCCAAGGCCCAGATGCTGAAATGCGACCTGTATTCTTCCTTAGTCATCCCTCCATTTCCCACTTCGAGCATGTCTGGATCTGTTTCAGTTTTACGCAGATACCGATATTACTTTCTCGGCTTTCTGTAAAAACTGCCTCACATCTATATTAACAAACTATTTACCGTTCCACGATCCTGGTCTTGCGTAAGATGCCCATCGATCATTCTGATCGGCTATCAATGTCATGCTAACAAGCAAAACAAAGAAGAGAAAACATCTTCAAGTTCTTATTTCACTAAGACTGCCAAAAAAAGCCATTAAAGAATAGGAACCTTGTAAAATTATCTTGGATATCTCCTGTTGTTCTCCAACTGTTGCCAATATCTCCTGCCCAAGTTGCTGGATCCTCTTGTCCCCTGTACTTACAACTCAGTTTCTTGTTTCGTATTACCAGACCTAAGTTGTCTGAATTAAAACATTAAGTGAATCTTCTTCATCGTTAGTCTTCTTACCATTCACACAAAGAGAAGAATATGGACCTTCCTGAATTTATCAGAGCTTTGCTCATCTTAGGGTATCTTTCTCTTGGACTTGTCCCTGTATTTTCGCAGTTATCATACTTTAAGTAATCGATCCCCTGTGGAATACACCGCAACGAAAACATATAGCTTCCAGGATTAGGAAATCAGTTCAGATATAACACACATACATACAAACATATATAGATACATACCCATGAGGCAAATGTTTTTGCATCTTGTTCTTCATGCCCAAGTGAGCCCGGCATGGTTTGGCTGCAGGTAAGAGTTCTAGAAATCGAGAAAAAGACAGATCAACAGACAAACTATCAACTATGTCTTAACAAGATTTGGGTTTTATAACATAAGCGTCTTGTGTTACATACCCGGCATCAGAGTAGATCCCAAGCTTAAGCCTTTTACTATGAACATAATCTGATAAAGCTTTGATTCCTGAAGGAAATGTCGATGCTTTCGCAACCAAGTTCCCCTATCAAATAAACCAAGAACACATCTCATTTTCGTTCTTAGATTTTCAAACACTCCATAAAAACAAAATCGATTTTTTATTGGGTTTATTTAACCTGAGAATCTCTCTTGAGTTCACCCCAACAATCATCTATAAACACAGAGAAAAACAGAACACAATCATTAAGAAAACAAAGAGATGAGAAAAACAGAGTAAGCACACCAAAATGTTTAATTTTTTTACCTATGTTGATATACTTGTAACCTATTGCAGACAGACCAGTTGCAACCATTGCATCAGCTGCAGAGAAACTCAGATTATTAGTATTATTTTTATATTCAATCAATCTTGCATCAGATTTGTTTTCTATATAGTCGAGTCAGTAATCACCGGTTTGTTTGATGAGGGTTTCATTGATGTTACACTGAAAATGATTCCAGCTGTTCCATCTGATCACAAAGTAATCATAAAAGATAAATAACTTGTGAGCCAAGAAAATGAAATCAATATAAAGAAATGAAGAGGATCGAACCCCATTTGAGGAGAAAGAGCAAGTCCATTGTTCATCAACATTCGACTGGGAAACCCATCAACGATCTGAGACAGAGTCAGAGTGAACGTAATGATTCTTAAGAAGAAACCAATAAGAACCATTGCTTGATCAAGCTTTTCTCTTGTTTCCTTCAATGGCTATAAACAGACTGTGGGAGAGAGAGAGAGGGGGATTCAAGAAAAATCAAAAATGGGTTCTGTTATAAATGTTGATGTGTTAAGTAGGAACTGGTGGGATCATGTCGATCTCTGTATATATACACACACACACACTGAGTCTCCTAGCTAGTTGTCTCCATAGCAAGTGGGTCATTTTCGTTTCCAATTTTTTTAATTCAGGGTTTTTTTTTCTTTTTTTCTTTTTCAGATTTGTGACTTCTGTATATTCACGGATATTATATTTGGTTGTGACGCCAAAAGTTTAAAGAGATTGTGGAAAAGAAGAGGTTATAACTGTGTAAGGCGTTATAGTGAGAGTGAGAGTGAGACTTTCAGGTAATTTAGCATAATACAAAAACAATTTCATGTTGGAGTGAGAGTGACCCACTTTTAATTATGAATAAACAATTACGTTCTGATAACGCCATTTAGATCCAAAATACAAAAACAGAATTCTTCACGCGTTTCAATAAATGGTTAGGTTTCCATTGTCATTATTGCATTGGACTTTAGTAAATACAACCGAATCATTTGTAAGAAGAAATACACATTTATAATTTTTATATTGATATTGCAGAATTCTATCACAAATTCACCATTATACCGACTTGAGGTGTGATGTTTGCTCTCTTATTACCCAAACTATGATCCCACATGTCAGTGGCCAATCGTATGCTCTTCTTAATTATTATTAAAAACTGAGCATGCTTTCCGAGTGTGATGTTTGATATTATATTATTATCTTAAGTTTGATGAATTATAATGTGCTATATTTTATATATGAGAATGTCACTATTTTATAGTATTACATAACCAAACCTGTTTCTAGCTAGGTTAAAAGTTTGAATTTTTCCAAAATCCAAAACCCAAAACCCAAACATATATATACCTGATCTATATCTTTAATCTATAAATCGATATCTCCAGAATAAATTCAAATCAACATGTATAACTAACGAGTAGAAAGAGTATGCTTTACGGCAAAGTCTTAAGTGATTGAATTGAATTGAAATGATGAGAGATTTGCTTCCTCAAGTGGACCAACGCACAAGTCATGTGACGTGTTTCATACGCAACAAAATCAAAAGCAAAGAGTTCATCATTATATGGACACATTATTTCGTTTTGGGACTCATTGGCTTACAAACCTAGGGTTAACTCAATAGAGATCTTTCGCATTTTGAGCAAATGTAGAACAATTTATTGGAGAATAGCTGGAGACCCAATTTAAGACGAACCCTTATTGTTATTACAGAATAATTGGAGGATACAACGTAGCCACACTAGCTATCTCTATATGTATTTCAGGCAACAGGTTTGAGTACATACAACTTACACGCATGAGAATCCACTGTTGCTGTCAAGTTCCCTACAAACTTTTTCTTCAATGTCTTGTGCTGTTCTCATATCACAAGAAAACACATTCATCAGAGGACAAAATATCTGATTTTTTATGCAGTTTGGTTTATGTGAGTATGTATATATACAGTTGAATACTTGAATTTGTATGCATCTATGTATACCTCCCATAGATCTCTAGCTTCAACGATGCTATTTGCAGGGATCTCAATATCATCCCAAAGAGCAGTAATTGAAACTCGCAATGGTCCACGGTTCAGTAGAAGCAAAGCCACTCTGTAATCTGACAATGGTCCTGCCCAAACCTGAATCCATTTCCCAATATTTATCACCAAAACATCGGTTCCTTTAGATAAAAAGAAACAAATCGATAGATGGAATAGTAAATGTCTAGTATTTAGATATAATCTGACCTCCATATCGCCTTCCATTCTAACTTTCTTGGCCTGAACACCGTGTGGATCTACAAAAAACATTTCCTATTCTTTTTATATATATTCAAACATGGTTTTAAGGAGTTAAATCATGGCTAAACATTAATTAAGTACCTTGATTAATAGCAATGACTTCCTTGTTTGCGACAATCTCCATTGTTTCTTTGGTCATGTTTCTTATGTCACAACCAAGTAGAAGAGGAGCCTGTGATATATATACAGCATTGGTTTCAGACAACACAGATTTTGAACCAAGGGAGTTGCTGTATTTCGGGAATAACTTACCTTTGAGATTGCCCATATGCTGAAATGGACTATGTACTCATCTTTCGTCATCCCTCCATTTCCCACTTCAAGCATATCCGGGTCTGCAACCAACAACAAAAGTCACCCACTCGTCATAATGTTTTCTTCAAATCCTTCACAAATTCTACAAAAAACATAAGCAGTTTTCTCTTGCTGATATTATAACCGTACCGTTCCAGCCACCAGGCCTTGCATGCTCAGCGTATACTTCATTCATGTCTGCTATTGAGACCATACTGTAAAAAGCAAAAACATTGTTAAGATCAGTAATTTTCAGCAATTGTTTACAGAAACATCTAGCCATTTTTTTGCTTTCATTCTTACCTGAGCCAATTATCTTTGATGTCATTAGTGGTTCTCCAACTGTTTCCTACTGGAGATCCCCAGAGAGCTGGATGCATATCTCCCCTGATAAGAAGTCAGTTTAAGAATTCTTCGAAAGACGAATCAACATAATCTTTTTTTTTTTAATGGGAACATGATTTATACCATTCACACAAGGAGTGAAAGATGGGGCGGCCAGAATTCATCAGAGCTCGGGTCATCACTGGATACCTGAATTGCATCATCATCCATTATTGGTAGTGAATGTGAATCCCATATGTTAAAACTCTCGTGGCTAAGCCTGAAACTCAAGTGGTATCATCAGTTATACCTGACAGTCGGTTTAGAGCCATCATTGTTGCAGTTGTCATACTTCAAGTAATCAATTCCCTGAAAATTTGAGCCAAGCATTGTTACTACTTACTGTCTGAGAACCAGGTCATGGACCAGTTTATGAGATGAAAATAATGTCAGAAACCAAGAAGGACATCAACATACCCATTCTGCAAATGTCTTGGCATCATGCTCCTCATGGCCTAGAGAACCTGGCATGGTTTTGCTGCAGGTGAGATACCTATAAACCAAACAATTGTGAGGCCAATGTGAATTCTTGTTCAAATCACCAGGTAAAGTGTAAGAAAAATTGTAGAATTCATTCCTCTAACCGCTGAAACTGTGATCTAGTAACAAAAGCAATGAAAAAGCTTACCCGGCGTCTGAGTAAATCCCGAGCTTAAGGCCCTTACTGTGAACATAATCCGCAAGCGCCTTAATACCAGAAGGGAAAGTTGACTTCTTTGGCACCAGACTTCCCTGGAAAACGAATTTGAAGAAGATAAAAACTAGCAAAACTGCAGAACAAGAAATGAAACCAAGAAACACAAAGAAGTGTTTAATACCTTGTGGTCACGAGCAATTTCAGCCCAGCAATCATCTGAGAAACAAACTAAAATGTCAATTTGTGTTTCACAGTACTGAGAAGAAGAATAACTCATGAAAAGTTTTACTCTTTAAGCAACCACACTGATGAAACATCAATCAACTTTAGAGTGATACAATTGACTTTTTCGATCTATATTCTGCGTTAGAGCCATACCGATGTTAACATAGTTGTAACCAAGCTTAGAAAGGCCAGTAGTAACCAAAGCATCAGCTGTTACAAGCATCAAATTGACGATTTGTTAAGATGACAGAAGACTACAGATGCAAGCTTATAATCCAGGATTGGAAAAATTGAAAATTCACCAGTTTCTTTGATCATTGTCTCATCTATGTTGCAGCTGAAATGGTTCCAGCTATTCCACCTGCAAACCATTATATCGTACTTCATTCAGACATCATCAAGACCACTAAAAACTTTTCACAACATATATAAAATCAAGGGATCGATTATTAATTTTGTCTGAACACTAATTATATTCAGGAAATAGAATTTAAATTCAAGCTATCTCTAGTGGTTGTAGTAGAATGTGTTTGTCTTTCGATTTCACAAACTCCAATTTTGGAAATCAATCGTAAAATTAACCAACCATTAAAAAAGGGAAACAAGCTAAATCACAGAGAAAGAGAGAAACAGAGTTATACATACCCCATGGGAGGAGTGACGCCGAGACCATTAGCGAGCAAGTGTCTTCGTAAGATCTCAGAATCGTCACCGTCAAAGTGAACGGCCTTTTTGACTGATCTCAAAGACTCGACCATCGTCATCACCATTGATAAAAGCATTATGAGAAGCATTGACATCTTCAACATCTCACTTTTCTCTCTTCTCGCCATCTCTGCAAAATCTCTCTAAACATAAAACAGAGTGCGAAGTAGTTGACGAACACTGCTTTGTAGTAGAAGCTTAAGACTAGTTAAGACTAGTTAAGAGTGTTCTACAAATTTTGTTTTTTACCATTTTGCCCCTCAAACTCTTATCTACATTGTACTTCCCTTTGTAACTTTTAAAAAATAATAATTTTGGATTCTTTTAGATATACATTTTGCCCCTCAAATTTTGTTTTTTACCATTTTGCCGAGGTCTTGATATAATTCCAATTTTATTCTTTTCTTACATAAACTTTGATGATTGGATTCTTTTAGATGATTTGCCCAAAAAAAGGATTCTTTTAGATGATGAGAAAACATGTTTCAAAAACATTTGAAATAAGAAGTTAATTTGATTTTTACGCTTAGATTTTTTTGTTAATTCTAAGGAATAGTCTGACCAAAGTTAACGTTGGACAATTCAAATTTGAAAAGTTTTTTATAATTATAAAATTGAAGCTCACGTTTCTTAGACAGCTGAGATAAAATAATAAAATAATACTTTTGGTAAAAGCAAAATCGAAATCAAACGCTTGGGTCTGTTTTTTAGAAAAAGTTCTATAAGGATTGTGATGTGAAATATTTCATTATTTTGTACACACTACGTTGGGTTTACTCTCTAGAATAATAAATTAAATGTATGATTTCACTTTATTTCTTCTAATGAATACAATTAATACCAAATTTATTTTTGTTTATAGTAATTTTAATGTTAAAAGTAAAAGTAGTCAACGTTAAACAAGAAAATCATTATTTGTATACGATATATAAAACTATGATTTGTGGATTGTTCTTTGAAAATATGTCTTTTTCTTGTCAATAAATATACATGTCTTTGTTATGGACTTATATTATGTTCATAAAAGACTTTGAAGGTCTTTGATTGCTGTACGTCTTTAGCCATGATATTGATATATCCCTTTTTTGGTCGGCCTGTAAATTTTAATTTCATTCAAGGGTTTTCAATGACTTATTATTTTATTTTTTTGGTCAAAGCAATGGCTTATTTAGATATCAGTCTGTGTCTGACAAAAAAACAAATAATCAGTATGTCTTAATCTTGGATATCATTCTATATTATCTTCTTTGTTGTTATTGTGTTAAGTAGGTGTTGGGTACAAATCGAATATCCTAAGTTCCTAACTAGTAAGTAGTAACTCGGGACAGAAAAAAGTTATGAATTACAATGTTAATAATTTTGTAAAGTTCTCAACTATTAGATTGGATCCGAACAAAATACTATTAATAACAGTACCTGTTAATCCGTAATTTTGTATTAACAACTACACATAAATCAGTATTCAAAATGGAACCTAAAACTTCGAATACTCTAAAAGACTAAACCTCATGAAAACAGGAAAGTCTCTATATTCAATTTGAGCGTGTAGCTCTGCTTTTGTGACGCAGAGCGGCAGAGGAGATGTATCTGAAGAGAAAATGGGCTATTGTTTGTTAAGGCCCATCTGTTTGTGTTTTATGCCCAAGTCTTCTTTGTCTGGGTTGAAAGCTTCCAGTTCAGATAGAGACTTTACTCTGTTTTCCAACTCAGAACAAAAAAAAAAAACCCGAAATTTAAGATGATTTGTACATCATCTCTAGTTTCTGAGTTATGTCACTTTTCATCTTAGTTGCTTAATTTGGAGAAAGAACATTACAATTCCCCAAAAAAAAATCAAAACCTGGTTCACAAGTAAACCTCTCCGAAAAAGAGAATCAACAGTGACTTCAGGAATCGACTCTCCGACCAAACTTCTTCACATTCCTCCAATCTCTCTCTCTCTCTCCTATGACTATAAAATCACTCTCTCAATTTTCTACGATATCGTATTCGTTTAAGCAAAGCATCATCATCATCAAGACTCAAGAGAGAGAGAGAGAGAGAGAAAATGTCGGATTGGGGACCGGTGCTAGTGACGGTGATACTGTTCGTGATGCTCACGCCAGGACTTCTGTTTCAGTTGCCGGGACGACAAAGATACGTCGAGTTTGGTAATTTTCAGACAAGTGCTGTCTCTGTTATCGTCCATTCTCTTCTCTACTTCTCTCTTGTCTGCGTCTTCCTTCTCGCACTCAAGATTCACATCTACATCGGCTGATTTCAAGTTTCAACCCTTAATTTATGTGTGTTTCCGAATTTTCTATTCAACTTTTTAACCTTAAATCATTTTATCCAAGTTGTTAATTCAAAATGTACTTCCATATATGGTCCATTATATATTCATCCTTTGTATCGGACCCTTTTGCTTTAGGTGTTTACCTTTTCTTCTTCTTGTAAACGCAAATCTACAGTATGCTTAAAATAATCATGGCTACCTTATTATTATTCATGTGAGTTTAATCCCACAAGATCCGTAAGTTTGCCATTAAAGCTGGTCATTTCGATTATCTGATTGCATTCATCTCAGTTTATTCTTTTTCTTTTATTTTTAACGGTTGTTTCTATTTTGTGTGAATAGAAATAACTCGAATTTTTGGTGAAATATTCAGATTTTTTTTTTCTTTTCTTTTTGGTGAAGTTCAGGTTCGGCTGTAGATAAAATCTATCTTAAACTTAGAAATAAATAACAAATTAAATTGGTTGAATTATAAACAAAATTTCAGTTTAATTTTGGCTTCAATTCCGTTCGGTTTATATGCTCCTCCCCAACGACATCGTTAGATTCTATTGTATTATAATCAAACATGTATTTTCGTATTTAAACTAGAGAAATATATGATTAAGACAGCAAATAAATCGCAAATATTTCATTAAAATCTTTTGCTTTTAGCACAAGAAAGTCAGAAACCGAAACGTCTCAAACCGTCTCATACTCAATACTCCACACAACTGCGATCATCAGAAAAAAATAAAAGAGAGTTTCATAATCATATACACCGATTAAGCTAATTTCCCAATGGACACCAAAATAGGATCGATCGACACGTGTAAGCCAACAACTAGCGATGTAGGAAGTCTACCAAGCAACGCCGTCGCAACAATCCAAGACTCCGCTCCCACCACCGCAACCTCCGAAGCGACTCTCGGACGTCACTTAGCCCGCCGTCTTGTCCAAGCCGGAGTAACCGACATTTTCTCTGTTCCCGGTGATTTCAACCTAACTCTGCTCGACCACCTCATCGCCGAGCCAGAGCTCAAGAACATCGGATGCTGCAACGAGCTAGCTTAACGCCGGTTACGCCGCCGACGGTTACGCTCGATCTCGTGGAGTCGGTGCTTGCGTGGTGACCTTCACCGTTGGTGGACTCAGCGTTTTGAACGCGATCGCTGGTGCATACAGTGAGAATCTGCCAGTTATCTGTATCGTTGGAGGTCCTAACTCCAACGATTTTGGCACTAACCGGATTCTTCATCACACCATTGGTTTACCTGATTTTAGCCAAGAGCTCAAGTGTTTCCAGACTGTTACTTGCTATCAGGTATATATACATATAACACACACATTTTCAAATCATATTCATTCAAGATTGGCGTGACATTTTCATACTAATGTTTTTTTGTTAGGCTGTGGTGAACAATTTGGAGGATGCTCATGCAGTGCCGGCTCAAAATAAATATGGGTCCCTGGGCAAAAAAAAAAATTTTGGCCCTAAAAACATATGTAAAAATTTTTTTTAGCTAAATATAATGTTTTATTATAAATATTTTTTTTAATGTATTTTTAACTAAATAAATTTGTTATAAAAACAAAAATATACATACAAATTTTTTTTTTGGGCCCTTTTTAATCTTATATTAGTTTAACATATATTTTTTTTCTTAAAAAAATAAAAATAAAATAAAAATGGGCCCCTTAATTATTAGGGCACGGGACTGGGCCCCGGGCCGTCGCCCCGCTCGCCCCCTAGTTGAGCCGGCACTGTGCTCATGAACAGATTGATACGGCCATATCAACAGCTCTGAAAGAGAGTAAGCCTGTGTACATTAGCATCAGCTGTAACTTAGCTGCAATTCCTCATCCTACGTTCGCTCGTGATCCTGTCCCTTTTGCTTTAACTCCAAGGTAATAATATATATAACTGAGCAATCCTCATCTCTTAATCAAGATTCAAGCTCCCAAATGTGTATATATATGGATTGTTTCTTAATCAGGTTGAGCAACAAGATGGGTCTAGAAGCTGCTGTGGAAGCAACATTGGAGTTTCTGAACAAGGCTGTGAAGCCAGTTATGGTTGGTGCCTTGGTGGTCCAAAGTTGCGTGTGGCTAAGTGAGCACACCTTTCTGCAATGAGATTGTCGAATCTGCGGATGCTTACATTTTCGCAGGTCCGATCTTCAACGACTACAGCTCCGTTGGTTACTCCCTTCTCCTCAAGAAAGACAAAGCCGTCATTGTGCATCCTGATCGTGTCGTAGTGGCTAATGGTCCTACGTTTGGTTGCGTTCGGATGAGCGAATTCTTCAAGGAGTTGGCTAAGAGGGTGAAGCGTAACGAGACGGCTTATGAGAATTACCATAGGATATTTGTCACCGAAGGTAAGCCATTGAAATGCAAACCAACAGAGCCTCTCAGAGTCAACGCAATGTTCCAACACATTCAGAATATGCTCTCTGGTGAAACCGCTGTGATTGCTGAAACTGGTGACTCTTGGTTCAACTGCCAGAAACTAAAGCTACCTAAAGGATGTGGGTACGTATCCAAAAAAATATACTGAATCTTTTACATTTACCATAGTGAAAATAGTAAAACAAACACGAGATTTGAAAAAAGTTTTGCTCTGTATTGTACTATTGTAGGTACGAGTTTCAGATGCAATATGGATCAATTGGTTGGGCTGTTGGTGCAACTCTGGGATACACACAGGCTGCACCGGAGAAGAGAGTGTTGTCTTTCATCGGAGACGGGAGTTTCCAAGTGACGGCTCAGGACGTATCCACGATGATTCGTACCGGACAGAAGACGATCATCTTCCTGATTAACAACGGTGGCTAGTGGCTACACCATTGAAGTTGAGATTCATCATGGTCCTTAGAACGTGATCAAGAACTGGAACTACACTGGCCTTGTCGATGCTATTCATAACGGTGAAGGCAAATGCTGGACTACAAAGGTATTCATTCAAATTGGAAGTTAGCATATGAATTTTGTGTTCAAGTAACATTATGAATGTTGTGGTAGGTGAGATACGAGGAGGAGTTAGTGGAAGCGATTAAGACAGCTACATCGGAGAAGAAAGATTGTCTTCGTTTCATTGAAGTGATTGCATGTTCACAAAGATGATACGAGCAAAGAGTTGCTCGAGTGGGACTCACGCGTCGCAGCGGCTAATGGTCGCTCGAGTGGGACTCACGCGTCGCAGCGGCTAATGGTCGTCCTCCCAACCCTCAGTAGGAGCAAGAAAGAGAAACGAATCTTGAGTGTGGCTCAAGCATCTCTCGTTTCTTAGCAATTAAAATCACATTGTTTCTTGTTTTTCTTTCCTTTTGTTTTAAGTCCTGATTTATTTTCCAGTTGGTTTGTAATTGCTTTTGGAACTTTCCAATTAGTATTTCATTATAAACTTCAGTATTGTGCTTTATATTCTTACCATATAACTCCAGAACCAAATCAATAACTTAATAACCAGAACAACAAAAACCTACGAACAGAGCTGATTTCTTACAGAGACCGAATCTGAACCAAAATCACCACATATTTAACCCGTTAAAATTATATTTATCATAATTCTTAGAACCAAAAAAAATATAATTACACTAACCGAAATAGAACTGGACAGTTATAGCCAAGTCCGTGGTCGAGCCACAAGGCGATTGTTTTGGAGTAAAATGGTCAGGAAACCGAGAACGGCAGCTTCTGACACCGATTGCAACGCAGCTCTCCTTTCAACAGATCTTCGCTCGCCACATTGGCCTTGCCTTGTCTCTTGACCTCTTCAAGTACATCAACTGAGTCACGGAAGAACGAGGTCGTGAAAGAATTCCAGTGTTTCTTGTTCTTCAAACTATCTGAATCAAAAGTCTTGGCTTATAACGTGTAGGTGTAGTTGTCGCATTGACGGAACCTGAAAGAGAAAAACTCAAATGTAGGTTAAACATATCATATCAACTTTAATGATTTTGCTAATGAACTCTTAGCTTTAAACTCTAAAACGAGCAACAGAAAGAGCAAATTTGAAGCCTAAACTCAGGGGAAACAGAAAATTCATCAATGCTCTGAAATCTGAATGTAAAGGATGATTTAAGTACCGAGTGATATCCAAGGCGGAAGATAAGAGATGCATCCTCGTTCTGGAATCTATTGACCCACTTCAGACCAACATCGTGCATTTCCTGCAGAAGTTGAAAATTCTCCTTACGAACATCTTCTAGCCCATCTAGACTCTCCTGTCTTGCCAGTACTAGCACGTGTTTCCGCGCCTAAACCCAATTGAAAAATCTTGTTTTGTCATCTGTCTCAAGAAGAAAGATACTATATCTATAAATCAGCATCAAGACTTTTACCTTTGGGTACTGGTCGTTTAACACAACAATGTTGTTTGAAAATTCTAGTACGACACTCTCATGTCTCTCTGGGTGCATCGCTATGCTGTGGAGAGCCAATGCCCATGTGCTCCACCCTTTACTCATCTTCTTTTCACTGTCTCTTGTATCCTCCAGAGACCCTGATTCCAAATTATTAGTTACGGCCTTATCTTGTGATCCTTTGTACTTTTTGTTTCTCTCAGAGTCTTCCTTAATATTCTCACCAGAATCTGACACAGCTGTTTGATTGCTTCGTTTGGGAAACTTTGATTGATCCTGTACTACCGATAGAAAACCTTCAAATAGAGATGTGTAAGCCTCCCGGAGAGTTTTGCAGCCCTTGGTGTAGTTGTTGTTGAGGTTGTCTGGTCGGTTTGGGTTCATGTTTGGTCCTAGAACATGTATCACATGTGTAATTCCTTCTGCATTGTGTAATGGGCAAGTAGAAGGAAGGGGAACTACCACGGCTCTTCCACGAAGAAGAGTGTTTGCTCGTACTCTTGTCGCAGTCTCGAGATCTGGACCAGCAGCTTTGAATATTGCTGCATTCACAGCTCCGCCTCCAGGTTTAAGCCTCCTGCACATTTAGCTTACGTAATTAGCTATTAACGGAAGATGGATCCTCCTAATCTTACTCAATTAGTTGGTACAGTTTACTCAAGAGCAAGAAAATAATTGAAGCTTACCAGTTAGTAGCATTAGCTATAACATTGCAGTGTAGACCACCTTCAGAACGAACTTTAGTGATGTCCCCGACAAATGTGAAGAATCTCGCTGAGTCAATTTTCTTCAGAGAAGCCTTAGCCTTGACCAAAGATAGAATCTTAGACCCGTGGCTCAAGTCCACCAAGACAAGACGCGCAGTCCCAAGTCGAGGCAAGAATTCCTCTGCTTTCTCGACAATGATATCAGATGCCTTTTCAAGATCAAACTGAAAATCTGCAGTCGAAATTGATGGGAATGCCAGTGTAGGTAAAACATCAGCAGAACTAAGCGTAGCTGGCGAAACTCGGAAATTTTCTGTCTTTTCATTAGCTTTGCGAGTTGTGTTGGTACCTTCATTAGAAGATGAACCAGGAAGAGCAGTGACTTTCTTAAAGAACTTCATTATACCGGGTTGGCATTTAGTGTCTGGATTCTTTTGGCCAAAACAGCCAGAAGGAAGAGTATCCATTGGACCAAGCTTGTTGTATGTGTTAACAGCATTCTCAACATCGGCGTCATTGTAACAAAACATAATCCGAGAAAACCCCGTCATTCACCTTCGGAAGTTCTTTACTCTGAAGCATCTTATTAACAACAGCTGCAGCTCTTCCGCCTTGTAGATTTCCTTCATGACCGGTTCTTTTGACTGATCTAGATATACAAACCTGAGCAGGAAGCTCCAGAACCACTGCATGAACTTCAACGCCAGGACCACCAAGCTTAATAAACTCTGCGCGCTGCTCCCTGTCAAGATTGCATCTGTCTATAAAAACGCTCTTGCCTTCCTTAAGGGAAGCTATTGCCATCTTTAGGCATTGAGCCTTAGTACCAGCTTTGCCATTGTTGATAGTGTCCTGAAATAAGTTAAACAAACGAAAGCTAATCCCAACACAAGATCTTCAATTGATAGCAACCAAATTTCTCAAATACTTAAGTCTCGTAGAGGAATTTCATCAGTCAGCTTGTGTGCAATATAAAACAATCGAAAGAGAGTGAGAAAAAAAGGAGAGACCTGGCAGATGCGAGACCAAGGGCGGTGAGAGGATCGCATTATGGTGTCACAGAACGTCGATTTGCCGCTTCCTGGCGGACCAATCAGAAGCACCACTATCTGCTTCGCCTTCTCTGTTTTAATTTCAGCCATTATCGCCGTAAACTCATCAGAAAAGCTTTACTTTTTGAAAACACTACAGAATTTAAAGGTGAATTGATCCAAGAAAGGTTTGAATTTTAGGCCAGAGTCTTCCATTTTCTCTCTCATTGATCGGAGAAATGAGTCTCTTTGTTTCTCCGATTTTACAATTGCAGTGGAACCTCGTAATGCGCGTCGTGTGGCATGCGTGGGTTTGGAATACGTGTCGTCTCTGCATCATGGAAACGACGTGGTGTTTCCCAATTATATTTAAAAACGCTCTGATGTGATCTAGTGAACAAAAAGTAATTATTCCTATTTAATGGTATTCTAGTTAAGTCCATAATATATAGTAAATCGCTCAAGTAAGATTAATGTTGATTAAGTTAATAACTTTGTGTTATGTGGATTACCATGAGGAACTGAAGATGGAACTGACTGGAAGTAAGATTGATGTAGAACCTGTGGTGGCTGAAGATGAAGGTGAAGGTGAAGGTGTTGCTGATGCAACTAATAAGCGAATCGCTCAAGAGGACGACGCTGATATGTCCACAATGTTAATGTCCCGTAAGGAGAGGGGGCTCTACGTAGCCATGCAGGTACGTACCATTCATTCTTTTTCTTGATAGTTTCTATAGGCCTGTTGAAATTTGGAATCTTGCCAATCTATTGCAATTGCATACAATCAATAATACTAGAATTATCTGATTCCTGGTTTAAAAAGCTCTGCAAAAGTAGCAGTAACTTAATGTTTATTTGGTGTTTTGCTTTTGTGAAATGCTCTCTGCAGATTGCGGAGGAAAGGATGAGAGCAAGTGTTGAAGTAATCGCGCAGCGCCAGAGAAGATTGAATGATGCTCAATCCTAACTTGTTTATATTTTGTTCACATTTCTGTTTTCTCAGGATTTTTTCTTAAGTTATGTATCATTTGTGTCTGGTAGTAAAGATCATAATTTCTGAAAAAAATCTAACTTGGTTGAATTTAGGGGTGGCTTTGATTCAATTGTTCCTTTCACGGCATAGCTCACAATATTATATACTGAATAATAATAGAAAAAAAAAACTAGTGATATGAATCTTGGGAATAAGAGCTTATGGTATCATTCAAAGGTTGGTTGATAAACAAGTGAACTATAACAATAACAAGACGAGGTGTTTGAAGTTTGAGAAAGATGAAACCTAAAGAACAATAACAAGACTAGGTGTTTTGAAGTTTGCGAAAGATATTCACTAATGAAAGTGGTTCGAACTTGCAAAAGACAGCTCGTTTTTTGACCAAAGGCGAATTTCATTACAGGAAACAGATGATAAGCTATATAGCTGGTTAAACTCTAAACGAGACGATATGTTGTTCTTCAAAAGTTTTGCATAAAATATAGTATTTTTATATGTCCATAAAAGAAAAGTCAAACTAAGAATGGTTTAGGACGTGGAACACTCCGCTACCCCAATCTCCAGTGAAACCATACCCAGTGTCGCAGAGAGGACACTTGCATGTGACTGATACGGTCTTAGTCCTACCCACCCAGTTGGCGACCACATTCGGACGATGATCGGGATTAGGCAACTTTTTGCCGAGTGAATCGAACATCGATGTCTCTCTTTTTCCCGGTTGCCTAAATTATGTAATGGCTGCGTCTGGAATTATTTTGATCGGTTACTTAATTCTTTGATATAACCGATCTTTTCCTCTTTGCTGCTACATTGTTTTGTTCCTACTTTGTGATTAATTTGTTTGGATTCTTTGAAAAAATTTCTTGATCTATATCAAGTGGCTGTTAGTTCGATTATGGAGGCGTGACATTAAGAACATATCGTTTCTATTAGCTTTGGTGAGAAGATTTTGTAATATATGAATGTGAATGATCCTTGGTCATTGATTCTATTAGCCCTCACCAACTTACACAATATGAAATATATTTATCACAGTGATGATATCAACCGAGTTTACTTAAGTTAGTGACTCCGCTATGAATTCACAAACTTTTTTTTAAAGATTTCGGCAAATAAATCTGTAACACATAATTCTCATTCATTATTCATGTCAATACTGTGCTTACCGAATCACTCAATGTAAACAATAAACGGGGATTTTTATTCTGTTGTGACAATAAATAAATGATCGTCTCTGAATCTTTGTAATGGTCGAACCTTGATTGTTGATTTGTTTTCGCTCAAGGATCTGCCTTATACGGTTGACCGGAGAGATAAAATAGAAAATTTGTTTGTATCCTCTCACCTAACCTTCTTGCTGAGTAATGTATTAGGGTCTTATTTGGGCCAGTGCTGCAAAATTATGTATAATAAAGGTAGTGGTTTCATTTGGGCCCAAATTGTTCGCAAGTGAGATAATTTCAAATGGTTTCATTTTGCATAATATAGATGTGTTTTCATTTGGGCCCAAATTGTTCGCAAGTGAGATAATTCAATAGTTTTGTGACGTACGTCACGGATGATCATAGTATTGAAATTGAAAGCCTCTGAACGTCAAATGCGATCAATATAAATCACTACATTTCGCCCAACACTTAAACACAGTTATTTCGATATTTTTTCTTGAACTAGCACTAATTTCCGTAATGTAGCTTTATGAAATTGATCTATTGGGAGATCGATAGAGATATTAACAATCGACAATACTGTATTTCGATTATCTAATCTCGACATCGGTTCGAAATCTCCATAGATCTCCCGATATATACATAACAATGCAATGCGAATTATAACAATATTACAAGCAATGAACAAAAGGCACTTTATAAAAAAAAAAAAAGAACAAAAGGTATATGTTGAAGTAATACACTAATATATGCATCTTCTATATATGTGCAATTCCAGTAAACGATTAACAAACCAAGGTAAACCGGTTATCGCTCTGCACTAAAGCACCGACAAGAATTTCAAAATCGATTAACTACTAATAAGTCTAATACTGCTTAATATATAATCAAGACAAACACAAATATTAAAATTCCCAATACAGACAAAAATATCACTTTAAGATAAACTTACTGTTCAAAAAGAAAACTTATCATATTTTAAGGATATTTAATCAAAATATATTTTGAATTAAAGTAGAAATAAATACTATTTGGATGTTCAATTGACATTTAACCTATATTTTTTCAATATATTTACTTCGGAATATAATTCAGAATTTTATGTTTTTTTACTTATAATTTAATCTTATATAGTTCTAATATTTTTTCAGAGATCAACTTTCAAAATTTTTAACATCAAAATTATCTTAATCAAACGAAAAATATTGGTCTTTTGAACTGGTAGATTAGATTACATGATGATGATATATTTACCAAGAGAAGTAATACTATGGCCTTATGTAATATTTTGGCAGTAAATCGATATTCTAAATTAAAATCGTAACGTTGTCAAAAAAAATTTGAAAAAAAAAGAAATTGGAATTTGAATAGAGAAGAGGTAAATAAAAAAAAAAAATAAAGCAGCTTCCTTTCTCTCTGCTTGCTTGTATCTGTCTGTGTGTAATTCACATCTGTCTTCGCCATTAGAGGAGAATGAGATATATATGTTAACTCATCCAACAACTCCATTTTTATCTTCTTCGTAAAGGCAACACCGACGTTTACTTCAAGATACTGTTCTTCAATCTGCATTCTTTTCCAATCAATATTAATTTCCGAGCTGAGATTTGCTTTCTGGGTTTTGCTAGAGTTGAAGCTTACAGTTTTCTGGTATGCTATAGTTTCTTCATCTCTCTCTCTCTCTAGAGATTGTTTCCTCAATTTTTTGCTACTGATCTATTCGAGATTTCAGATTGAAATTGTGCTTGAGAAGCGGAGATCTTAAGGGTGCTCTGCATTTGTTGGAATTTTCGAGGTTTTTGTCTGTTGGAGAGTTGAATTTTGAATGTTCGCTGATGTAAGGGTTTTGTATCTGCCATGACCACCAAGCGCGCCTACAAGCTCCGTATCCTTTTTCTTCTTTATACCAAAATTTTCTCTAATTTCATCTTTTTAGGGTTTATTTGTGGGAATCATTGAATAACTCCAGTGCCGTGCTTGATCTGCTGCTTTTAGCTCTGGTTCACGAGAGATCTGTATGCACTTTTTAGCTTTTGTGTTTTGCGTCTTAATTATGACTTTTTCGGTATCAGCCTGCCTCTAAATTTAGTGACCTCTATCTTCTTTTACTATAGTCTCATCTGAGAGTATTGTTTAGCCTTGACTTGTGTGATACTTTTGGAATTCGAAAGAGGAATTTGTGGCACATTCTGCTGCTGTTAACTGTCTTAAGATTGGGAGGAAGTCCTCGAGGGTTCTCGTAACAGGCGGGGAAGATCACAAGGTTAATCTATGGGCTATTGGTAAGCCCAACGCCACCCTGGTTAGTTCACACTTCTCCCTCCATTGCTTTCTTTTGCGGAATGCCTCGGTACATTATGAGTTAGTTTAGTGGAAATGCGGCACACTTTAGGTATAATGTAGTATAGCGGTTTAAAAGATTTTCTGTCTGAGTGTCTACTTGTGGGTGTTTGTGGTCAGAGCTTGTATGGACACTCGAGTGGGATTGATTCAGTAACGTTTGATGCTTCGGAACGCTTAGTAGCAGCAGGAGCTGCTAGTGGTACAATCAAACTTTGGGATCTGGAGGAGGCAAAGGGTAAGTTTAATGATAATCTAAAATACTCTTCCCATTCTCTGTCAGTCAGCCTCACCCGGCTCCTATATTTACTGAATATGTTATTTTGATTGCATCTATGAGTAGTTGTCAGGACTCTCACTGGCCACAGGTCGAATTGCATATCCGTGAATTTTCACCCTTTTGGTGAGTTTTTTGCTTCTGGTTCTCTAGACACAAATCTTAAGATATGGGATATAAGAAAGAAGGGCTGCATCCATACTTACAAGGGTCACACTCGAGGGGTCAATGTACTCAGATTTACTCCAGATGGTCGTTGGGTTGTATCTGGAGGACAAGATAATGTTGTGAAGGTTTGTAGCTGTTTTTTTCCCTTTCTTAGTATGTATTGGGCAGGACAACTGGGGGGAGTCAGTCAACTTGATAGATAGAATTCAAAATTTTTATATTATGAGGAATTGAGGATACTTCAAATAACAAACATTTCAGAGTAGGCTCTTAATGTGTGGATGAGATCATGCGATTATTTAATGTTACCTCTCTGCGGCTGACCATACTACCCTAGGGGGAAACTTCTGCTTAGTGCTACCTGCTCAACTTGGATACTTAGATTATCTGGCTTTCCTATCTCTTTTTAGATCATCGCTTTGTTTCATCTCAGAGTTTGTACTGATTACTGTACTTGTTATCTTGAAAAGCAAGTTACCTGCAATTTTTGCTTTCTCTCTTAACGTTGGGTCTGATATGTGGGTTGCTTTCACCAGGTGTGGGATTTGACTGCTGGAAAACTTTTGCATGAGTTTAAGAGTCATGAAGGGCAAATTCAGAGTCTAGATTTTCATCCCCATGAATTTCTGCTGGCAACAGGTCTGTATCATACTTACAAGGGAAACTTCGTAACATTGAAGCTCTCAGATTTTCGGGTGACATAGATTTTATCACAATGATATGAAAACCGATTTATTCTTAAAGCTAAGACTGCTATGAGCAAAATTACATGGTGTAACTAACCCTGACTTCATTAGATCATTGTTGCATCATCGTCTCTTAGTAACTCACATTTTTACAGCTTTCTCATATGGTTAGCGTTAGGATTTGACTTGAGAGAGATTTCGTTAGTGGTTATTTATTTTTATGGTATCGTTTTCCTTACTATTTTTATGTTTTTTTTTTGGCCTATGGTAATAGGTTCAGCTGATAAGACTGTAAAATTCTGGGACCTTGAAACATTTGAGCTTATTGGTTCTGGTGGAACTGAGGTATCATGTGTTATCTGTACTACGTCTACTTATGCGTTGACAAGTATTTGATCTTTCTTTCAACTTTCTAATATTCTCATTTCATAGACTACTGGGGTCCGTTGCCTGACCTTTAATCCAGACGGAAAGAGTGTGCTTTGTGGATTGCAAGAAAGTCTCAAAGTAAGTTCTTTCGGATGTCTCAATTAGAAATATACTAGACATATATTAACTGAAAATATCTCTCTTTCAAGATACAACATTACTTATTCCTTTCAATCTTAATATACATTTTTGCTGTCCTGTCTTCACAAACTTCCACGCAAATTGTAGATTTTCTCATGGGAGCCAATAAGATGTCATGATGGAGTGGATGTTGGATGGTCAAACTTGTCAGATATGAATGTTCACGAGGGAAAGCTTCTCGGTTGCTCATACAATCAAAATTGTGTAGGCGTGTGGGTTGTAGACCTCTCGGTATTTCTCTCTCTTTCTCTCCTTACATGCTTTGTTATAGTTTGGCCTGTTCCGTAGTTGTTATCTCTAAGCTCTCCATTCAACTCATAATGACATTCTCAGCGTACAGAGCCTATGAGTGGAGGCACCACTCAGTCAAATTCGAATCCAGAGAAAACATCGGGCTCAGGCAGAGATCAAGCAGGTCTGAACGATAACAGCTCAAAGGTTATTCTCGGAAAGTTGCCTGGTTCCCAGAAAGGGGATCCTTTATTGAAGGAAACAAAGTCTCTTGGAAGATTATCAGTTTCTCAAAACTCAGATCCTTTGCCGAAAGAAACAAAGTCTACTGGAAGGTCATCGGTATCTCAAAGTTCAGATCCTTTGGTAAAGGAAGCAAAGCCTCTCGGAAGGTTGTCAGTTGCTCATAGCTCAGACGCAGTAAAAGAGTCAAGAACCTTGTCATGTATGTATTACTTTGTTCTCCTTTATCAAAGGATCTTTTTGCTTTTTGTTATAATATTGCTGCTTATTAAACGATATCGCATTGTTTTGTTTGTCTGCTGTTTTTGAAGCCACTGGAAGTATATCAGACTCTCCTCATAGGGTCACTTTGACCAGTGCTCCAAAAATTGCTTCTGGTGTTTCTACAATTGTCCCTACTGCTGCAGCCTCAAAGAGGAATTTTGGAAAAGCTAATCCAAAGGCGACTTCTCCAGTAGTCAATAAAGAGGATTATTTTTCTGTAATTGTCCCCAGAACTGACCCAATAATTGAGCAGGCAGCTGAATCCAGAGCAGAACTTGACATTATTGGAAGAACTATGCCATATTCGCTGCAATCAAAGGCGGCTGATTCTCGTAGGCTATTGAGCAGCAGAAATGAGCCAGATCTACCATCCAGTTCGCTTCTTGAAAGGTCTCAGTCTCAGCCTACAGAACCAAGCAATATACAAGATGGAAATACATATCCTAGTGACGAAGGTGGCACATGGGATACAGCTGATAGAACAAATAGCAGATACAGGGGATTTGGAAGGTTTAGTTCAAGATCACTGGTGAGATCACCTCCAAGCAATCACAGCGAAAACTGTATGTTTAAGCGCCTTTCCAGTCTCCGTTTGTTTTAGAGCAAATATGAATGACATTTGATCTTGTTTAACTATCATGGCATCTTAAACGTGGAGAAGACTTTTCTGAGTTTGTGAAGGACTACGATATATAATTATGAGATCTAGGAATCAGTCTTTTAGGTATATATGTTCTTTTTTAGCACAATATGTTTCGGTAACACAACTTCTTCTTTAGTTGGTTTTTCTATAATATAGGTAGCTGTGTTGAGTTTTCTGGATGCTGTTCTATGTTCTAAGCTAACAAACTCTATTTCAGCTGACTTGGTTAGCTATAATGCAAATAGAGACTCAAGTCCTACTGAAAGTCGAAAAGGAGGTAACTCTTTCCGGACGTCTTTAGTTTTTCTTTGTTTTCTTTTCATGTGGTGTAAATAGGTTCTCATTATCTGCCTTAAAATACTAGGAAGACTGCATTCCCTCGTTCTAAATAGGGAAAGAAGAGGAAGATTTTCCAACTTTGAGGGTCCTGTTTCGAGTTCTTCTGGTGGAAGTATGATGGCACCAAGCATTCGCCCTTCCAATATGGTAATGGCCTCAAATTTTTCTTTTTACTTTGGGATCTCGGGGCAGTAAAACATGGACTGTTAAAACGAAGAATGAGGTAGGGCAAAATGAATAGCGAGAATTAACAGTCAAATCTTAATTTACTCAAGTTCAACTGGTCCTGTATCGTCAGTGTGTTAGTAGACATGATACTTCCCAATTACTAGTATCCAACATCTCATCTAGTCACTCCTCGTGTTCGTACAAAGATAATGATGACATTATTCCCTTTCATACAGCTCAAGCAGAGAGGAAACCAAGTGGCAGTTGATCAAGGAATTACTTCTGCTAGTGAAGAAGATATAGTTGCGGCCATAATGGGGCAGCACGATCAATTTGCCAGCTCTATGCAGTCTCGTTTGGCTAAGTTACAGGTAACACAAAGAAAGTACAAACTATAATACTGCTTTTGCTTCTGCCTTAATCAGAATGCTAGCTGTAATACTTCATAATTCTCCATAAACATTGTCTATCTTTTAAATAGTTTCACCGAATCTGCAGGTAGTCCGTAGATATTGGGAAAGAAATGATATTAAGAACTCAATAAGTTCAATAGAGAAGATGGCTGATAATGCTGTAAGCAACTATTGTTTGTTTCTTTTCTAATTCATGGATATAAACACCACGTAAATATTTTCCACTAGGCAAGCTCATTATTTCATTTGGTACAGGTCATTGCGGATGTACTACTTATAGTAAACGAGAGACCTGAGATTTTGACACTGGATACTTGTACCTCTCTTCTTCCCATTTTGACAGCTCTTCTAGGGAGCAACATAGATAGGTAAGAAAATAATGACATGGTTATCAACTATGAATCCGTAGTTTTTTTTTTTTTTTTCCCTAATTACCATTTCCTGTCGCTAGTCATTTGAGTGTCTGCCTGGATTTGCTGCTTAAGCTGGTAAGAATGTATGGGTCACAAATTTACTCGTCACTGTCGGCTCCATCATCTGTTGGTGTAGATATTGAGGCTGAGCACAGGTTGGTCCGGGTTTCAATTGACATTTTTGATTGCAATTTACTCTCTCTTTTGGAACTCAACTATGTTTTATTGATATTCAGGATGGAGCGGTACAGTAGTTGCTTTGTCGAACTCGAGAAAATTAAGGCTTGCCTTCCCTCTTTAGCAAGGTGGGTAAAACTTCATCTACTGGACAGTGAAGAGTTCAATGGTTTTCTTCTCTCTTTAGGTCTATTATCTTATGTTTATATCTCTCTATGGCTGTGTAGAAGAGGAAATTTGGTGGCGAAGACTCTGCATGAACTCAACTTAGCATTCCAAGAAGTTTCATCGTGATGACTTTGTGTTTTTTGGATGTGGATTTGGTTCCAATGTGGAATTTAACAAAACAAAAGCTAATTCTACCAAGCTAACCAAAAGTGTCTATGGAAGACTAACTAACCCTCGCATATTGCATCTGGCCACTGCTAAACTCGGTAACCTTTGCTTTGCGGAAGCAAAATCTCCACGGTGCTGTTCTCTAGGTTTCAAGCTAACTTGGTGTGTAAAGAGCCATTTCGGCTGGTGTATCAATCTAGTTTATCTTTCCATTCACATTGTTTAGCTATTTGTCCTTAAGAGCACAAAAGAGAAGCCTATATTTAACAAAACTGTTTTCAGAAGATTCAGATCTTGAAGTACTTATAGCCAAAATCAGGATTTGTCATCCCCTCTTCCCAATCTCCCATTCGTTTACCACCAAATACTACTTGTTGAATGCCCAAGTACCTGAAATTTCATATTAACAAAACTTAAAATTATCTGCAACAAAGAAGAAATCAATCAAAGAGGATAAAAGGAAACAACAAGTTCTCTTGTGTTGCTTACTCTGAACTCATAACTGTCAAACAGTTGAGAAGTACATCAAGGGCGAAGATATCTGAAGTACCAAGATCAACCCTGCAACAAAGAGCGCAAGTAAAGTTCAGACTAGTTTATACGGTTTTTTGCATTATAAAGGATGTCAGAACAGTTTTTTACCACACACGACCCCAATTGTCTTGAAATTCAACGTCGCTGATGTCATGGAACGATGAAGGCATCACTTTGAATCCCTTGTCTGCATCGTAGAGAGGATCATATTCCATAGATGAGTTTGCTAGCTGCATGCAATCATAGTTTAGATTATATCACTGAGACGACAATGGAAACGACCATGGAAAGGGGAAGAAAAACATGATTAGTAACTGAATTTATGGTGTGATCGGTAATACAAGTAACAGAAAAAATTCAGAGCGGATGATGAATAAACCTGTAAGTTAGATGTATTGAAAGCGCCCAATCTCCCCATAACATACCATGCCTGTATAACCTGTTCACAAAGTCGACTTTTATTGTGGTCAGAACAAAGAAATGGAAGAAGCATTGAGTCATGACAGTAAGAAAGAAACGGAAGAAGAAGATCAATTTCTTACACTTCCAATAAGATCAACATCTCGATCTGAAGGCGATCCATAAAGCTCAAACCATATGAAGGAGTCAACAGGATTGAAACTGCGGTTATCAAAACAAGAATATTGGTTACATAACGTATGGAACGGGATTCCAAAGTAGTCTTATGTCTTATGTTGCAGAATGCAGACACAAATGTGAAGCAAGCAATGAACAAGATGGAGAAAAAGTTTCTTACTCTCTGAAGTTAACTTTGAAAGAAAGTACAGAACCAGTCTTCTGCTTCTGGAAATCTTTTCCCTTCTTCCGAACCCTTTCTTCAACCTGAATCAATAGTAAACAAACATGCGGAGATTCATAATTGATAAAAGACAACAAATATAAAAGTGCGGACATATGCCAAATCTTCATTAGCAAAGAAACTAAAACAGAGAAGAAAATTCATTGTAGCGAAATAGACAATAAATATCTAAAGGTGAGACCCACGAATGACCTTCTTTCTCATGAGCTCAGGGTTTCCAATGCTATCACCAAGAACAGCTCGAAGCTCTTCATCATCTTTACACGCACTTTCCAGTACCCTGCATTTATAATTTCCAGGAAAGTGGACAATTCACCAGAAGGTTCACACTTTGTCGCAACTTAGGAAAAAACACAAACACTTGGAGTGCATAAGAGAAAGAAACAAGTACTTTGCCCAAGATGGGTAATCGTGAAGACGATCGTAGTCGCGTTTTCTCTTCTCTTCTCTAACTTTAAGTAATCTCCTTCCTCTTGCCGTCGTCCCCGACCCTTTTTTTGCCGCCGACATTTCGCCGTCATTTTCAGCGGCGAGGTTGTCGGAATTAGCAGAAACAGCGACGAGAGTGTGAAGATTACGCTTGTGCGGAGAGAATGGTTGTGTCTGAGAGATTAGCAAGGGCGAGAAAGCGAAGTTGAGATTCATGGTGCATGAAGAGAGCGTTAATAGATGATTTTTGTACATTTTTCCTTTCCTTCTTCGATCTATTCGCGTTTTTTATAACCAACATTAACAAGCTCAAGCTCAAGCTCAAGCTCAAGCTGAGTTTTCGCTCTTTTCACATTCTCCTAACTCATCATTATCGGATTACAAAATAATTAAACCGGTTCCATCCGGTTAAGTTGAACTTTTCCCAAGAAAAAGAAACCCAAATCAAAACTTAAATTGAGAATCCATCCCATTTTTTAAACATACCAAAATCGAAATCAATACCTATCAAACAACAATATAGATAGTAAACCGAACTATAATCAAACTGAAAAATCTAGGTTGGAACAACATCCCCTTCATAGAAGAATTATACAAAACCCGTCTCCTTGCTGATTCTTATGAGTCTGAATACAAATTATGACCTTATCTCAGTAGAACAACATGCTAAAAACTTCAGAAGAACAAGCACATTACTACTCATATAGTCATATTATCAATATCCACTTCTTTCCTAAGAAGACTGTGGATTACACCTTCGACTTGTGTAGTCATGGCTACCACGAAGATTTGCAGCAAAACATCAATCCACAATAACCTTAAAAACACACTCAGGAACCAATTCTTTAACACTATCATGGCCACTTGACAAGAATAGGCATTACTACTAACTCAAAGCC
Organism: Erysimum cheiranthoides; assembly: GCA_011420285.2. Taxonomy (NCBI): domain Eukaryota; kingdom Viridiplantae; phylum Streptophyta; class Magnoliopsida; order Brassicales; family Brassicaceae; genus Erysimum; species Erysimum cheiranthoides. The sequence goes on along the minus strand of CM022178.2, from coordinate 18,939,088 downwards.
TCTCCTACAAAGATACTAACTCGAAGCCTCTCCTATAACCAAGCACCTAAAAAACAACTCATGTCATTCCTTTTAGCTCCTAATCCTAAACTACAACAAAGATTGGCAGTATAAGAGTCAACTGATAACACACTTAGACAGTTACAGAAACCAATTTCTTTAACACCTTCAATCTACTTCATAACCCTCCAAGGGATGATATATTTTGAGGATAAGATAATTCATCAAGTTAATTTGGAGTGAACCCAACAAATGCAAAGTCAGTTTTGTCAATAGATACAAACACATGTCTTAGTTTCTCCAACATAAGAGGAACTATATACTATTTATCTTACTCTGGGAGAGCAAATCAGAAACAAGAGAAAGCAATAGAGGATTCAAGAATGGGTGAAATGTATGTATATAATATGCTAAATGTATACAAAAGTACATACAAACCATTCACAAAAGATTTCTCAAGTCTAAGAGAAAAGAGAAGAAGACTTTTGCCTTTTGATTCAATCACGGATCAATTAACTCGAACTCGTCTTCCTTAAGATGCGTGAAGAATTTGACAGGACCACGACCTTCGATCTCTTTCACGAACTGTACCTTATACGGCAGATTAGCTGAAATTCGCTTTCCTTTCCAAAGGACGACGTAATCTTTGATAAAACCTTCCATTCCCATCAATTCAACCTCTGGCACACGAACCACATGGTAAACCTTCAACGGTACCGTAACCCTAACCCTAGCCCCAATCTTCGCCTTCGCTTTCTCATCTTCTTCCGTCTCCAATGACGTAGATGACGAAAGATCAGCGTCCGCATCCACAGAAGCCGCCGATTTCACAGCAATATCGCAGCGAATTGTCGATCTTGGATTCTTCCGCGAGATTGAGGAGGCGCATTGGCTTCGACCATAGGAAGTAGAAAATGAGATAGGTATGAAGATAGAAGAAGATGAAGAGTTGATCTCTTTGCGTCCGTTAACAGAAGCAGCAGAGGGATAGTCTTGAGATGCCGGAGGACGAACGGCGGCGATAATCGCCGGCGACAGAACGTAACCGCTAGTCATCTGCGTCCGAGCCGGAAAAAATAAAATCTTGAAGAAAGTGAGAGTAAACAAAAAAGAAAGGTTAATTTAGCGCTTCATCTATTTATATACGATAATTAATGTAATTTGCTAATTATTAAAGTCAGATTATTTTTGGATAAAAGAAAGGCAACGCGTGTCAGACTTACGACAATGTAAGCCTATAGGGGATGAGGAACTTGTGGCCTCAGATAGAGAGAATCCAACACAGTAAATATCTTGACACAATTTCCAGATATTATTGGCAGGATTTTATAAAAACAAAAACTATATATTAATTTTTTTATATATCCACAGTGGTTTCCAGATAAATTACCAAAATGAATGAAGTCAATTAAAAGAAAAAGAGAAAAAAGGACTTTTTGTGTTGAGTCTCAGGCTCTCAGCTTTCAATGTTGGCATAGTCACTGTTTTTATTAAGACAAGGATTTCGAGTAGCTTTCTTTCACCATTGTCTTAACAAAAAGCTCTCCTGCTCTGTATGAAGATCTTACCTGAAAAAGTAATATATACAATGTTCTCAGGTAATTTGACATTAAGAGATCCAAAGTAAGAGCAAGTTCGTGGCTTTACCAGTGGACCACTTGCAACGTAACGAAATCCAATTGATTCTCCGTAGGTTTTCCAGAATTCAAACTTCTCAGGTGTGACATACTCTTTCACAGTCAAATGCAATGGAGTTGGCTGTGTTGTGGAACAAATGAAAGGGTTTTTAATCGTCCATGTTGCAAATGATAGTCTAATATGTTAAGTAATTACTTTACCTGTAAATACTGGCCAAGTGTTAGAATGTCAACATCTATAGCTCTTAAGTCGGCCATTGCTTCCTTCAACTCTTCGTCTGTCTCTCCAAGACCAAGCATTATGGATGTCTTTGTGATCATCCCAGGTTTGCTGATTTTTGCGTGTTTCAAAACCGACATGCTCTGCTCATATCTGCATTCTCCACATGAGATCCTCATTAAAAAAGAGGTTTATTACAACTAGAGATGCAGAACACTATCAATGTCTCACTTTAACCAGTTGAGGAAATAATTGACTGTGTAATAAGAGACAAGTTGACTTCCCGTAACAGAGGATCAATTTACTGCTCAGCCCATCTATGCCATAACGAATTTTGCAGAACAAATAAAAAATATGAAGAACAAGAAAACAACACTCACCCAGCCCTAGGATCCCTCACAAGTCGCTGGAGCCTTTTCACAGTCTCGATATTGTGAGCAAAAACATCCAATCCCGAGTGCACAAGAGTGCCGACAGCCTCCAAGTCTCCACGGAAATCAGAAGTTAAGCATTCTATCATTATATCCGGCTTATGTCTCTACAATGATGAGATATACATTTTTAAAATTGTGCACTCAAGACTTCCCTTTTCACAAACACTCTAAAACCAAATTCGAGAAATGCACAAAAATGGTACTCTTAAGAGATCAAGGGACAGAGGTCTCATCCTATAATTTTCAACTAAAAAAAGTGAGCATACTTGATTCTTCTACTACTTATAGTTTCCATAAAACAATGCATAAACAATCAGACTAACCTTCATAGCTTTGACAGTCTGCGCAAAATGTCCACTTCCACCATCAGGTATATCGTCACGGTCTACGCTGGTGATAACTATGTAGTCTACACTGCAACAAAAGAAAAGCCAAGAGAGCATATCATACTACACCAATCATAAATTAACAATGACGCATAAGTGACTGTTGGGACTGCAATAACACCATTATCTAATATTCATCCCCCTCTTCATTTCTTCTATCTAATTAACAATTCTGAACTAGTGAGAAGATTCTCTTCAAAGATGGGATACAATTTCTCATGTGCCAGTTTTATAAAGCTCTTCTCAGTATCACAAGAACACGACCATTAAAAGAAGCTAAAAGCACATTATTGAGATTGGAAATCAAATAAAAGAGACACACCCCCAACTGGCTATGGCCTTAGCAGTGTTCTCTGGTTCCATTGGGTCAGGAGGAGGAGGATTTCTACTGGTTTTAACAGCACAAAATCTACAGCCACGAGTACAAGTATCACCAAGAACCATGATGGTTGCAGTTGCTACACCATCACCACCTCCATTCCAACACTGCACATCATAAGCTAATTTCACAATCTCTAATGGAAAAAGAAAAGAAAACCACAAATCTAGAGTGATGTTGATTGAATTAGCATGTAGGTCACTCATCAGTGAAGTCTATAAACCAAACACACTTCAATTTCTCCTACCGAAAATTCATAAAATCGATAAATTTCAACAATCTTCGAGATCAGATAATGCTAACCTCGCCGATATTAGGGCACTGAGCTTCCTCGCAGACAGTGTTGAGATTGAGACGAGAAAGCGACTCCTTCACCTCCTGAAACCTCTCGCCTTGTGGTGCCTTTTGTCTCAACCAAGAAGGTTTCTTCACATTAGGATCTCTCCCTGTGAATGGACCCATCTTCGGCATTCCTCCTGGGTAAGGCTCGCTCTTTTTAGCTTCTGATTCCATCAGACTCTTCTTCAACGACGACGAATCCTCCATCTCCGACGACAAGGACACCGCATTGGTTCGCAGCGGCGACGAGACATCCCCGGATTCGCATCGGATTCTGAAACCCAAATTCAAGAATTTACTGGAATGATGATGATGCTTCTGAGTCGAGATCGAAATCGAGAAAGTGGGTTTCGTGATGGAGCAATGATGAATCATAGTTTTGTTCTTAATGTGTCTTCTGTTGAGAGAGGCAAAACTAGGAAACAAAGTTTTAAGCTTTAGGCGATTTCAACAAAGTGTAGAGACACTCTGGTTCGTTTAGCAACTTTGGGATATCCGCCAACTACCAATTACTTGCATTTTAATTTACTTGGATTTTTCAAAAATCCCTATTTGGGTCAGACCGGACTTAAGAAAATAAACCCGAAACATTTTGGACCAGAATAGACCGTATTAAATAAAATATACACCCCAATTTGAGTTGGGTCAGTCCCGATTGCATCCAGTAATTTAGGTCGGAGGAATTAGGAGGAGGTCATAAACCCTAATAATATATATAAAGCTTCGCCGCCGTCACTAGAGCATTATCTGATGTCGTCAATGGCGGAGATTGAGAAGGTTGAGCACGAGGAGCAGAATTTGGAAAACAAGGTTAGTAAGAAAAATAAACACCGCAAGCCGAAGCCATGGGATGATGACCCAAATATCGACCGTTGGGCAATCGAGAAGTTCGATCCGGCATGGAATCCGACTGGTATGCTCGAAGTCAGCTCCTTCGCCACACTCTTTCCTCAATACAGAGAGAAGTATCTTCAGGAGTCTTGGCCCAGAGTCGAATCAGCTCTCAAGGAATACGGCGTCGCCTGCAAGCTCAACCTGGTGCGTCCCCTATCGTAGAGAAGAATTTAGTTTTTTCTTTTTCCTTTTTTTAATTGATTTGTTTGAATTTATGTGGTTCTAATGGTAGGTTGAAGGTTCTATGACTGTTTCGACGACGATGAAGACAAGAGATCCTTACATCATTGTCAAAGCTAGGGATTTGATTAAGCTTCTATCGAGAAGTGTCCCTGCTCCTCAGGTACCTCTTTTGTACCATTATGGATAAAAATATCTATAAGCTAAGTACAAGTCTGTAAATTTCGGATATTTGGTATTTATTCTTCTTCATGGATTTTCTTCACTTGCATTTTACAGGCAATTAAGATTCTGGAAGATGAGGTCCAATGTGATATCATTAAGATCGGAAGTTTGGTTCGGAATACGGTATAGCTTCAATCTTGCCCAAAGAAAAATCACCTCTTTTATGATATGTCTCAGGAATTCTTATGAGACCAACTATCAGACCTCAGTTGGATTATCTCACATCGTTGTGCTTACATTTTGGTCCCTTTCCATATTGGTATTGAGTTAAAACAATCGATAGCTATTGAGTTAAAACAATCGATAGCACCGTTGATGAACTTCCTGTTAAATTGCTTCAGCATGCGAATGATAAGTTTTTTATCGATGTGTATCTGGCATGCACTGTCAATGCGTCCTAATATAGACTCTCTTTGCAGGAAAGATTTGTTAAAAGAAGGCAGCGGCTTGTGGGTCCTAATTCTTCTACCTTGAAGGTGTGTTAACTGTCTGGTTCTAAGTCCTCCTATGGTTATTGAAAATGTTTAAGATAGTCCTAAGTGTAATGCTTAAAAGGTTATGCCAAACCATTGTATTCTTATTCAGTTTGAAGAAACTTGCTCAATATTTGTTGTTTGTGTTTTGCTTTGATGATTAACGTATTTGCTGCTTGCAGGCGCTGGAAATATTAACCAACTGTTACATTCTAGTTCAGGTAATTGTGTGTTTCTTTTGCAAATGTCTCAGTACATTGATACATTTATAGTCTCTCAGGGTAATTTATGTTTCCTGTTCCTTCCGGATTTGTCTGCATCTAACAGGGAAGTACTGTAGCCGCAATGGGTTCTTATAAAGGTCTCAAACAAGTAAGAAATATTGTGCAAGACTGCATGCAGAATAAATTGCATCCTGTATACCATATAAAGGTGTGTAGGAAATATTTTCTCTTTTTTTTTTTTGGTTCTATGTGACACTTTTACCATATAAAGCTTTGTCATTAAATTATATTAAATTGGTTCATATACTGCTACTCTTGGTTATCCAGATTCTCATGATGAAAAGGGAATTGGCAAAGGATCCAGCTCTTGCAAATGAAAGCTGGGATAGGTTTCTTCCTACATTCAAGAAGTATGGGTCTCCTTTCTATTCTTGACGAGTGAATTGAGTCTCTTGATATATCAGTGACTCATTAACGCATATTTATCTATTTCAAATTTAATTTGTCAGGAAAAATGTTAAGCAAAAGAAGCCCAAAAGCAAGGAGAAGAAGCCTTACACACCTTTCCCTCCTCCACAACCGCCTAGCAAGGCAAGAAACTTGCTTCTTGTGCCGATTACCCACCAGTTCCTTTATTGTTCTTTCTCCAAGTCCTCTTATTGCATTGTTTTTCTCTGTGTCTCCACGATGTGGCAGCCAATATATGTTGAATGTTTCTCTACAAGTGTTTTCTATAGGCCGTTTCTATTTGAATCTTTCTTTGATGATAATATTCAACTTGCCCTTGCAAATCCATGGTTCTCAGATGATGCTAATGCATGGTTTTGACCTTTTTTTTGTATGATTGTTGCAGGTTGATTTACAATTGGAGTCTGGAGAATACTTCTTAAGTGACAGAAAGAAGTCAGAGAAAAAGTGGCAGGAGAAGCAAGTGAAACAGACGGAGAAGAGTACAGAGAACAAAAGAAAGAGAGATGCCTCATTTCTCCCACCTGAGGTCTCTTCTGAATTGATGATGGTCACAACATGCAATCACGTCTCGACCTTGTTTTCAAAACCTTAAAATTCCTAACTTGTTGAATCGGTTATTGCAGGAACCTATGCAGAAGAATAACAACTCAAACAAATCTGATGATGGGAAGGAAGATCTGACGGAGTTAACAAAGTCCTTGAAGGTAATGAAATCTTTAGCGACACACCTCTCTTCTTTCTTGGGGGAATAATCGGCACTGAGTTGGCTTTTGTTCTTGATGATTTGTGATGTTGCAGAGTAAGACAAAGGAGTTGAAAAAGCAGAAGAAGACACACGAGAGAGTGAATGCAGAAGAGTATATTGCTGTTGCATCTGCTGATAAACCTCCCAAGAAGAAATCCAAAAAGATTAGAGATTGAATCTATAAACCTGTTTTTTTGTCTTTTTCTTGAAACTGAAAACATATTTGTGATCAAAACTATATAAACAAGTTACAACTTTATTTCTATGGATTAAAAAGTAAGCTTGCAGATGATATGAGCTGAAAATTATCTGAATATAATAAATTGAACATATAACTAATTAAGCATTTAACTCTTGGTGAAAATATTTCAGCTTCTCTTATATACTATCTCGTGAAAAGTAGAAATATTTTTTGTCCTCTTCCTCCTTAAATATTCGTAATTTCCAGTTTACTTAATTGTAAACAATCTGTTTTGGTAATTAATCTTGTAAATTAATTGTGTAGTGTAGAAATTGCAGTTGTTTATAAAAAATAAAAAAATCAATTAACTGTAAAAACTAAAAAGAGAGAAACAAAATGGGAAAAAAAAAGGCACGTGGTGGTGATGCCTTGCTGCCACTGGTCCTGCCTTCCCCTCTCAGCCTCTCTTCTCAAAGTCGCCTGAGAATCTGAGCTCTTTCTCTCCCATCTTTTTCTGTGCCGGATTTTAGCGTTTCCCGTCAATTTCTTCTCGGCTGCGATTCACTCGGTGGGTTGTTCTTCCAATTCTTGCATTTTTTGTCAAAGTAACGGGTTCCCTCTTATCTCTTTCTCCATTTGGAATTTCTTACACTTGTCCAAGGGGAAATTTCTTCGACGCAACGACTTTTGTTTGTTTTTTTTGGAAAATAAGAATGAGTAAGAGTATGTGTTTTCGCCTTCAGTTGTAGTAGTAGGGTTTAGAGTTTCTTTAGCTTGATTCGGTACTGGTTTAGTCGTGCTAGAGCTGTGGATTTTAAATAGAGATAATTTGCATAGGAAGTTTGGGTTGAAATGGGGGATATCACTTGGGTTGAGGAGGGTAATGGCTCTGCGTTTGCTTCGAGGAAAAGGAAGGCCAGACCTAAACGATTCGAATTTTTAGGATGGGGTTCGAGACAACTCATTGGGTTTCTTCAATCACTTGGTAAAGATACCACAGAAATGATCTCTCGGTATGAGGTTAGTGACACTATTGCAAGGTATATTGCAAAGGAAGGCCTTTTGGATCCTAACAATAAAAAGAAAGTTGTGTGCGACCAAAAATTGCTTTCGCTTTTCGGGACTAGGACCATATTCAGAATGAAAGTATATGATCTCCTGGAAAAGCATTACAAAGAGAACCAGGATGATTCAGACTTTGATTTTCTCTACGAGGATGAACCGCACATCATCTGTCACTCAGAGAAGATAGTTCACCAGACAAGAAAGGTTGTTAAGAAACCTAGAGGCACTTTTCCTGCAATTGTGAGTGATAATATCAAACTTCTCTACTTGAGAAAGAGTTTAGTCCAGGAACTGGTCAAGTCTTCTGAAACCTTTGAGAGTAAAATGTTGGGGAGTTTTGTGAGGATCAAGGCTGACCCTAATGATTATCTTCAGAAGTACCCTTATCAGCTTGTTCAAGTGACAGGTAATTTTCTGAAAGTCTATATCTGTAATTGTGTCACTGTCGTTCGTGATTTCTATGGACAATGTTATCACTTCTCATGTCTCTTTGCTTAAAATCTCTAGTCTGTTAGTTGAGCTCCCTTTGTGCTTTTGTTTTGTCTGTTATCTAGGCGTGAAGAAGGAACATGGGACTGATGATTTCCTTCTTCAGGTCACAAATTATATAAAAGACGTTTCTATATCTGTGCTGTCTGATGATAATTTCTCCCAGGTAATTTACTTAGAAAATATTTTATTCCTTGAATTTTTGCTTCTTAACGATGGAAAGTCAGGTATCCATGTGTTTTGAGAACCAGCCATTGGGCTTCTGTTTCTAGTTAAATAAGATGTATTATCTTTCATGATTACAGTGTTCAACCAACGCCCACTCTAGCCTATATAATCTTACGATTTATCATAGCTTTGTGTAAAATATTTGCAGGAGGAATGTGAAGATTTGCAACAGAGAATAAAGGACGGTGTTCTTAAGAAGCCCACTATTGTAAGTTTTCTATTAAGAAGTCCAAGATACCTTATTTTGCAGAGGTTTGGAAGATATTTATTTGCAGCTCTCTCTGTTAAAGATTTACATTTTTCTATCACAACTTGCCAACCTTGCTGTTTATGGCGTTTTAGATTTTGTATTCTTCAATCATAATTCATTTTGAACCTTGGATAGGTGGAGATGGAAGAAAAGGCTAGAAGTTTACATGAAGATCAGACAAAACACGTATGTTTGCGGACTTCCTCTCGTGCTTTATTTCTGTATATCTTATTCATCATGCTTATGTATGTGACTACAATGATAGCATCTGAAAACACAGTACTTTTAACGATGATCAACTTTTAACTGTATCTTAAGCACAAAAAAGCGACTTGTAGTCCTATTTCTTTTAACTGACCGTTAACTTTTGGTGACTGCATTTTTAGTGGCTTGAAAGAGAAATTATATTGTTACAAAGGCTTATTGATCGGGCCAATGAGAAGGGATGGCGAAGAGAATATCCTTTTTTAGAGGATATAATTTTGTTTCTTTTGTTGTACTATTAAATGAATAATAACGTTTGGAGAAAGTCATTGTGAGATCTGAAATGAGAAAAACGTCTTTGTTTATAGTTTTTCCTTGATTTCATGAGTTGTTACGCTGTCCGAGTACCTGGAGAAGAGGGAGCTTCTTCAAAATCCAGAAGAACAGTCCCGGCTATTCCGTGAAGTTCCAGAAATTATTGGAGAGGAAGTTGTACCAAACCCTGAAGCGTCCCCTGAGGCTCATAAAAGTGACAACGAGCAACGATTGAGCGAATCTCCATTATCGTGCATCCAAGAAACCCCAGAAGTCCGCAACCTCTTTGGTGGAGAAGATCAACAATGTAATGGCTATCTGATATCAAACCCCAGCACAACTCCGGGAATCACGTCTTATGCTATGGGATTAAACGAGAGATTGTCAACGTGGATTGCTTCTGCAGGTGCGTCATAACATGTATAGGGCTACTTGTTTCACTGTGTTGCATCTTACTATCAATGTTCTTTGTTATATCCGTCAAATTTTTATTTTACTTAACATGTTAATCAATCTTTAGCTACGACATTTTCTTGCCTGGGACGATATATTTGCATCTTATCTGCATTTTAGATGTGGAGAAGGCAGTGGATATTACTACATTCATCATATGAAATTCTTGATTTACCCAAAAATTGGAAAAGTCACGCCAGAGAATTGATTCTTGAAACTTCATGTAGAGTTTGTAGAAGTATTTGGCATCTGGTGGCATCGACGTTGTTGTTTCTCTTTTCTTTTTCTTTTTTTTTTTTGCTTTGGCAGAATCTGAAACAAAAAAGCCAGCAAATTATGCTAGTGGAAATAGAAGAGAGAGAGATAATATTTCCTTTGTAGCTATGCTGGTTTTGAGAGAGGAATTGACATATGGATCTTTAAAAGATTTGAGATTGATTTTCATCTATTGGTTGGTCCGGTTTGCTCTATTATATTGTGTATCCAACCTGGTTAAAAGGATGAGATGGTTCAGGAATTGATACCAATCCATATTCTTCTCATTTACAGGTGATGAATATCTTCATGGAGATTTAGAGCAGCCAGCAAATGGCACCATTAATGGAGGAGAGACGCCGAGTAAAGAGACTGAAGTTCCTCAGCTTCAGTCACGTATACCAGTAATTAATCTCAACAACGGATCTCAAGTTCAACCAAATCCATCAGAGATAATCGAACTGAGCGATGATGATGAAGATGACAATGATGATGGAGAGACCCTAGACCCTAGAGTCGAAGATGTTCAGGTTCTATCGTATGATAAAGAGAAGTTAAACTGGGTATACAAAGATCCTCAGGGACTTATACAGGGACCTTTCTCTCTCACACAACTCAAGGCTTGGAGCGACGCAGAGTACTTCACCAAAACCTTCAGGGTTTGGATGACAGGACAAAGCATGGAATCCGCAGTTTTACTAACCGATGTTCTTGGCCGAATTTAACTAATGCGATACTTTTAAGAGTGTTAGATTCAGTAAAAAGTGGTTTCAGTTATCTTTTATTGTCTGTCTTTATCTTCTTCAAATTGCAGTAGGTTTTGCTCCTCCTTTTAAGTAAACAGCAAATAAAACAAGGTTGTGAAGCTAACACTGTTATGACCTTAAGACTCCATGAGTATGAACAGTTTGTTTTATCAGTCATTTCTTTTGCAGAATCTTGTCTTGTATTTATAGTGAATCCTTGACAAAAAAAAAAAAAAAAAAAAAAAAAGTATTTATAGTGAATCTTGTTGCCAAAATCCTGAAACACAAAAAAAATGGAGAATTATGGAAATTAAACTAATGCTTGTGACGATTACAAGTTGCAATTGAGAATTAAACGTAAATGGATATTAAAAAAAACTTGTTAAGTTGTTTTATATGTATTTGCTTGATAATTTGTTTGATGAGTGTACTTGGTTGGTTGTTTCCATTCCAAATAAGCTTAGGTGTTAATTTTGTTTTTGTGATAAAAGTAACATATAAAATAATTATTAGAAAGATATACTGTCGAACAATATAATAAGTATGAGAGAAGAATCGAACTTTAATAAGTTACTATGATAACAGGTTGCCAAATAAAATAAAAAAATAAGTTACTATAATTACAGAAAATAACAAATGAATTTGGTGTAATGATAATAATAAATTATTTAAGACAATAATGAGTGCTGAATATTCTATATATCTAATAAACACTAGTATTAAAGAGAAGAAAACAACTTTAATAATTATAATTGGAACAAAAAAAAAATAAGAAAAAAAAAAAATGAGAAACCCAATTCTGAGGTCACAACTCTCACCACAACTCCAGAAGAAAAACTGAGAGAGAGTTTGCTCGAAGAAGAAGAAGAAGAAGCAAAAGCTTTTTTAAATCCATTTGTATTTTTTCGTATGATTCGAAACTCATCCTCATCATTCGTTCCCAATCATACCATTGTTTCTCAATCACCAAGCTCGTTTTCAATTTTATTTTCGAATTTTTTTCGCATTACTGTTGAAATCTCGAAGCTTCTCTTCGGGTAGTACCTTAATGGTGATTGGTAACTCGAAAACCTAGATGAGATTTTGAGAGTAGACCGAATATTGGAGCCGTGTTTCTGGAGGGTTCGATTTCGGATTCGTGAGCTTTTGGGGACTGAAGAATATGGACAACGGCCATGAGGAAAGACTTGCCGAGAGGTTTTCAGGAGTGGGACTCAGGGAATCTTCTGGTTCCCATGAAAACGATGTTCAAAACGATAGCTTGTTTCAAGTCATCAAAGCTGTTGAAGCCGCAGAAGCCACAATCAAGCAGCAGGTCTGTGTTTTCATTTTGCTTCTCTCTTTTTCTATCTCTGAAATTGTTTTAAATAACAACACTTTTTTACTTTAGAGGCACTTTGCTCAATCACTCCATTTCGTCACTTTAACTTATCTTCCATGGCTCCGTGTAAGTTTCTTTAGGGCATATCAAAGTAGCTGTAGATAATGCAGGTTGATATCTTCCAACTAATGCCTGGGGGTGGAAGTTAGTATATTTTTGGTTGTAGGATCCGTTTATGAATATCTTGTATCCTTACATTTTCTACTGCAAAAATGGTTGTTGCTTCCATCTGAATCTGTTTGATACTTACTTGGGGGATGATTTTGACACAAAGTGTGATTTGCGCCCAGCAGATAGATATTCTTGGTCTCCTCTGACTATTTTTTTTTACTTTTATCTCTGACCAGGTGGAGGAGAATAACCTCTTAAAGTCTGAACTGCAGAGAAGATATCTGGAGCTTGCCAAATATGTAAGTCGTCTGATTTTGCATTTTCCTGGCCAAAGGACAGAAACATATATCACTTCTGGTCCCTTATGATTCTCAGGGATTTTCCCTAGAGCTCTGTTGACATTTCCATGGCATGTGTTAAGGGTTCCTCTGACCAAATTTGTGGTATATATGTGGTTTACATGGTAGTTTTTTTTTTTTTTTTTTTTTTCTCTCTATCTTCCTTAGAAATCAGGTGAATCCTTGCCCCAGACATCTGATCTAGGAAATCACTCGAATACTACAACCGGTGGGTCTTCCCCGTTACACCAGTTTGCCGCTGGTGTTAATCTAGTTGACCGGAGGAAGGGCAAAATCAATGCTTCAGGTTCTGATTCGTCAGGTATGCTGGTTGTTCACCAGCATGTGCATCCAAATGGAGAGGAAGCTACTGTGAGTAATCGTTCTGCAGACCATTCTGAGGGATTCATGACTAATGGCATTGTCAGAGGAAGTTTAGGTGGTGGGGCCTCTCAATTGTCTTCATCGCCATCTACAATATCATTATCTCCTATGAGGTACTGAACCTCTAACTTACGCTAGCCCCCGCTGCAGTATGTTTATCATATGTTCAGCTATATTTGCATCAAGGCGGAGTGTATTCTCGTAATTCAGTATCTGATTTTCCTTTGCTAGACCGCTATTGGAAGGAGATCATGACTCACTCATCAACTTGTCTTCTCATGAGTTGATGCCAGTAGGTGAAGTAAATAATTCGGGCACTGGATGGAAGCAGGTCTCATTCACTCTTACTATCTTATTTTCTTTTCTAGTGACAGTGAGAGAATGTTTCCCTGACTATGCAATTATCCAGGAGCTCATTCACAAGGTCCATGAACAGGAACAAGAGATTTTGCGCTTACGAAAATATCTTGCTGATTATTCTGTCAAGGTGAATCGCTAATTTTAATCTCTAGTTTTTTTTTGCATACTGGGTTGATTTTATGCTACATTGTCTAACTAACCTTTGGCCTGTTTTTTTCAGGAAACCCAGATACGCAGTGAAAAATATGTTTTGGAAAAGCGTATTGCGCACATGCGTTCGGTTAGCTTTTCTCTCTATTAATTAAAAATTCTGTTTTAACGATCTTGTCTCGACTTCTATTTACTTGTTCTGGTAACCACCTAGGGGCTAATTTATCCTTCTTGTTGTGACAGGCATTTGATCAACAACAACAAGACCTTGTTGATGCTGCAGCAAAAGCTCTCTCTTACAGACAAGAGATCATTGAGGAAAATATACGCCTAACATATGCCTTACAGGTATTATCATCTTGTATCTTTGGGTATGCAACTAAAATTTTCTGTCTTTTTGCATATGTATTGTTGATCTTTGTTTCTACTTTATTTTGTAATCCTTTTTGGTTGGGCTCCAGGTATTATCCTTAGTTTACATCATTTCTTACCAATCATTTTTAGTGGTTCAATTGGCAAAAAATCGAATCTGTCTTTGACACGTCTCTTTCATTGTATAAATCTAAATGGAAAATGCCCTTTTGGTTCTATCAGGCTGCAGAGCAAGAGAGATCTATGTTTGTATCGTACTTGTTGCCTCTTCTATCGGAATATTCGCTGCATCCACAGCTCTCTGATTCTCAGTCTATTGTTAGCAGTGTGAAGGTTAGAACCAAAATCTTAAGTTTGGTATCTTTATTGGTTTATTTGTTTGGCTCTCCAGATCGCCTTGACCGTCTATCTTCGAAAACTATTTACTGTAGGATAGTAGTTTGGGTGGTTGCTCTGCATTTTGGCTGGAAAAGTGTCAACTTTGCCGCCCTTGAAATTCATAAAAGTAAAACATAATACAAAAAGTGATAAAATGGTCTCCGCAGTAACTATTGAGCACCATAGAGAGAGAACTAAAGTGACTGATAAAGCTCCCTGCTTCCTTGTGTTGGAGTGAAGTTTTATTGTATCTCTTTCCCATCACAACGTGTGATTAATGTTTACATCATATGCAGGTTCTATTTAGGCATCTGCAGGAGAAGCTCCATCTTACTGAGGTATGATATGCGGGTATGGGGTTTGCTGTATCATATTTCAGCGTTTGTTTCATTTGTAATTACAGTTTAGTCCTACGATTGATGCTGGAGCTATTGCCTACTTATCTATGATTAGGTGATTTGTTCTGATCTTTTTTCTGGTCTGGTACTAGACAAAGCTAAAGGAGACAGAGTACCAATTAGGACCTTGGCAGTCTGATGTAAACCACTCAAATGCTTCGCCTTTGTCACCATATCAGCCTGTTGGCGTGGGTTTGAGATACTCAGTAAGTTCTTTTTCCTTAATGTCCTATCAATGTTCTTAAGTGACTTGAATCCAAAAATCCTTCTTTTATTTCCATTAGACAGATCGGGAACATCATAATCAAGATGGGCATGGTGGCTCCGCTTCGAGTAATTACCATCTTGATGGTCCTGAGAGGTATTAATGGATAGTAGTGATTCTTAACGGATACCAAAAATAAGGGATGTAAGGATAACGCCGAAAGCAATGAATAGTGTAATTTTTTGTGTAATGGGCTGGGCGGAGCTAGATGCAGATATTGGGCATTTCCAAATTTTCAAGCTTTTCTGTCAATTAGAAATTTATCAATTCTTTGCTACTCTCTGAACCATTAATTTCTTTTTATTACTTCTTTTTTCTTTTCTATATGGCCATGAAAAAGTTAACTTTATAGAATGGTAACATTTTCAAAGTCCTCGCCAGGGTTTTATGCAATGCAGCTAGTGGTGGATGAATGCTTTTGATTTGCAATGTTGAAATTAGTTAAATGATCAAATGTGTCTTGTGTAACAGTAGGTCGCCAGCCTTCCAGATGCCCGTGCAACCAGCTCTCAATCAAGATGAATCTCATGGACCAAATAATCGTGTTCAGTTTCGTGAGCCTCCCAGCAATACTTTTATGGATGATTCATATGCAGAGGTACAAGCAGATACAAATAAAACTTTGGAAAATTCGACTTATGCGGCTGTTGATGATCCAAGCCCCTCAAATTATCCGATTTTGGCCCCAGTTCTTGAAGAACCATCCTCATCATTTTCCGAGGGTAATGGTTAATAACAATAATAGTGACATAATAACAAGTTTATCACTGTCTTTCACTTTTTTTTTTAAATATTGAATCATTCTTGGCAGCTGCGGATGATGATCCGTTGCCAGGTATAGCAGACTTACAGATATCAGGAGAACCTTTTCCTGGACGAGAGCTTCAGGTTTCTGGTCACTCGATCAACGGAACGACAAAATGTAATTTTGAGGTGCATGCGAAATAGAAAGCTTTATTTTTACCCAGTTTACATTGAATTGCGTTTTAATATATCTTCCCCTCCTTGAAATTTCAGTGGGTACGGCATCTGGAAGATGGATCAGTAAACTATATTGAGGGTACACATTTTCCCCTTACTACCCTGGCTTTATTCTCAAAGATTATCTTTCCGTGATTTCTTTACAACTAAATATTGCGATAGAAATATATATACGATACGAACTTAACTGTTGACAATATCCAAACGCAGGAGCAAAGAGGCCAGACTATCTTGTCACTGCCGATGATGTTGATTTATACCTTGCTATTGAAGTTCACCCCTTGGATGACAAGAACCGCAAGGTTCTTTTAACTTAATCTTTTCTGATGTATAGAAAATACTTCTAAAGCTTCCAATTCACTTTTCCGTGGAGAACATGTGTTCAGCCACTATTTCAAATATGTTTGGGGACTTTAATATTGTGCAAGATGTGATTACCATTTTGTTACCTGTCTGGTCTTTTAATTCGTCTGTTTTTCTTTCTGATTCTAGGGGGAGCTTGTGAAGGTCTTTGCCAATGAGAATTGCAAGATTACGTGTCGTAAGTCTATGCTTTTACTCAGAAACTTTTGGTCGCTCATGCACTTGATAAAACTCAATACATGGCTTGTTTGATCCATACCTGCCGCACCTCCATAGTTTACTTCATATGGAGGAAGCACTACTGAGGGACCTATTTTTTGTTTTTACCCGTAGAGTTATAGAAATCGAAACTACATGACTTGTCAGTTTATATAATTCAGTATTGGTTTCTACTTTTCCGTTGGTCTGATAATTCAGTTCTAGCTCCTTTAAATCTAAGCGTTCCTGGAAAATCGTAAATCGTAATTTGAAGTTATTATTCTTAGATACTGGCATAGTGCAGGGACTGCCGCTACAAATATTCTGGAGTTATCTGGTAATTGTATTCCTCTTCAATTTTCACAGATCCCGAGATGCAGAGCCATATAGAGAAGTCTCTCTACAACGGTCATGCTTTATTCAAAGTCTCCTATGCGGTATGCCAGTTCTTTTATTTCATCTTTAAAAAAAAAATTTTACGTGTTCTTTGGTTTCCTTCATATACCTCCTCTATGTTACTTTCTCACTTGTGCCTTTATTGCTTTTTTAATTATATGATCTTTCTTTTGAAACAGATTGGTTATATGGATATATGGGAAGCAGCTACACTGTCTATTAAGAAAGAAGGCTACAGCATCAAACCTAGTAATGATCCTGTAATTACAGAAAAGTTCTCCTCTTCTACTGCTGTAAGAGTCTTGCCTTATGTGTCCCTTTTTCTTAGAAATTTGATATTGGCTGAATTATATGTTAACATACATACCGAAGAATGAACTAATATTATGATCTTTCTGTTTCTTCCCTTAGGTTGTGATTCCCTTTGATCAACCTGCGGATTTTTTGATTATTGGTACCGATGGCGTGGAGCATCTCTGTCGAATGGACAATGATGCAACAGATCTTAGCTGGTAAGTAGAATTTGGCTTTCCTTGGATGAAGTAAAGTAGATCAAAACTCCTACGTCGTGTGAATGCAGGAATTAGTCTATGAAAATGGATGCAAGTGAAATTTTGTTTTTGCTTTTTTTTTTTTTTCCTGATTTGAAAAGAATCATCAATAGTCTAAACTTGAATCTGAATGCATTAGAATATTTTGCTCGTGTTTTCTTTTTGTGTGAAGTTGTTTAATGTGTTCCAAGTATTCATTGACAGTTTTTTGTTTCTTGTATTAAGCAGTCAATCTTTTGTTTTGTGTTTGCATTTGGCAGCTCAAGAGATACAATTGTGCTCACCCTTAGATTATTTCTTAAGAAGGTAATGTTTCAGACGGATAACCATTTATCTTTTTCGATAACATGGTAGATTCATTTCGTTTCTAACAAAGCATCATAATTTCAGCTTAATCATACAACAATTAGCTTATTGAGAACCATTGGTTGATTATATGGTTTGCTAATTTCGTCGCAGGCTCTGCAAAGAAAGAAGGGGAAGAAAAAAGGATTTTTGTTTAACAAATGAGTTTTTGGTAAATAGTATTGTTGGCTCTTTCTTTCTTTTTTTCTCTGTGCCTCTCCAGCTTTACAATATTAGAGATAGTCTTATGAACGACTCAGAGTTATTTATGTAAGGCTGCTGTAGCTGATTAAAAATATTATTCAATCGATTTCAGTATAGGAAAAAAAATGAGCAAAAAACGTAATAACGACCCTGAGAAACCCATCTTTTGTTTGTCAGAATATAGACTTCTATTGAGTTCCATTTTACTTCTTTCAATATATTACAAGTGTCTACTCTATGCATTATCTGAAGATTCCAAATTTCCAACTGTAAATATTTCTAGAGAGAAGCCAATCCACATTGAACTTTAATTCATTTAATTACCAAAATGCCCTCCCAGAGTTTCACCTATAACTGGTCAACAATGCAACAAAAAATTCCACTTAGTTACCATTCTTCCCACTTGTACATGAACTCATCCCACATAGTGTATGCAATGGAGTCTCGTAGAGAATCAGCAGCAAGCTCCAAAGGCGTAGAATCCAAGTGCAACAGTTCCTGTTCTTCTTCCTCTAGTTCACACGGTTCCTCCACTGGAGCAGCATCTTCAGCACCAGCAGCGAAGAGCCAGTCGTGAATCCCATCTTCCCTTTTAACGAAGTTATGCAGAGCACAAGTAGCAATAACCAGATCCCTCTGCACATGAAATGGATACTGAGGCGCGGATTTCAGGATTGGAAACCGGGTTTTCAAAATGCTGAATGATCTTTGGATAATGTTGCTCAGACACATGTGCCTGTGATTGAAAAGATCATGAGCGTTCTGCGGCATCTGGCTTGCGCCACGGAACTCATGGAGACAGTACCTTGTTCCCGGGTATGGAGCAATGAATCCTTCTGTGTTTTTGTAGTCTCTATCGACAAGATAATATTTTCCTGGACAAGAGGGTGTCATTTTATTGAGATGGGACTTGTAGAAATCTCAAGGGATATGCTCTTCGTAGAAGAAATTTAAAACCTTTGGGAGCTCGCGGGAAATTCTGATTTGGGTCGTCTAGAACTGCTCTTAAGATGCGTGAATCCTCAACAGAGCCTTCCCATCCCGGATAGACAAATATAAACTGTAAATCAAAAGTGCAAGCTGCAAGCACATTCTGGGTAAGTATGCCTTTCTTGTTCTGAAACCGGGACTGTTCTTTTGTAGGAATGTGAGCAGGAATTTGCAAGCCATCTATAACTCCAATACAATCCTGATAGAAGGGTATAAAAGAAACCAAAACCGAAGAACATTTCATCACAATTCCAATACCCAGGTTTTGTAATGATGATTAGATTCTTTCTTTACCTGGAAATATGGATAAAGCCTTTTGCTATTGACTATCTCTGGAGGTGCTTCCAGAGGTAGTGGATGAAGGAACTCACGTGACAACGACTTAACTGCCTTTAGCACATTGTTGAAATGCCGGCTAATGGTTTCACCAGAATGCTGGAACCTCTCTTGTATCACTCTGATTCGCTGATTATGACCGACGATGCTTAAGAATATAGCAACCTGCTCTTCTACCAAAACACCAGGAGTATCTCGCAGCATGCCTTTGCCACGGAGTGTTTCAGATAGCTTACGAAACACATGTTTATCCATCCGAAGCATTTGCCTGCAATCTTCAAGAGGTCCTTCTAGCAAGTCTTTCAGATATGTACATATTGTAGGAGGCGAATTACTCTGAGGTTGATTGACTCGACTGCGGTAGTACAAGTAACCAGCAGCGGCAGCAACTAATTCCATCTCATCCAATTCTATGTCAAAATCATCACTACAAGTAGACGAATCTGAAAGTATATCCAAAGATAACAGAGTAATTCCATATGATCAAAGTTTGTACCAGAGACAATCTGCATAGATAAGTAATACGAAGCAGCTCACCAAACCAATAATATTTCAATTCATCAGAAGTAACCAAGAAGATACACAGAGGAAAAAGCCAAATACTTTGGAACTATATAACAAAGAGATGAGCAAAAGTAGGTGACTATAGAGCTCTACACTTCCCTTGTAGCCACTTGAAACGTTTGTCAATATTCAAAGAGATGAAAATTTGGCGAGAAGTGGGGTTCTCAAACAGATCCAAGGCAAGAAAGTAGGTATGTTGATCAACACCTTGTAAGTCGTCCAGTGCTTTGATGCAATTGCTGACAGAGAATCGATCCTCGTTCTTGGTCAAAGCCGCAGCTCTCATTTTGGAAGCTGCAGCGATCTCTAGCATAGCTTCAACAATTGCATCACCACAAGCCTTGCGAGCTCTCTTGCGGGTTGGTCCAGAAGTAGAAGGTGTACGCTTGTTGTGTCCATCAATGACGTTAACTTCATCTCCAGAGCCAGAGGAATGTGCATCATCATCACCAGACATTCTTCAATTGTGTATTACCAGCAGGAATAACCCAAAAAGCTTCAACGCAAGAGAATCAAAACAATGAGCAAACCTCTTAGCTCAGTAAAAATTAGGGTTTTGTATTCGATATTAACACATGACGATCCGATAAAAAAATCTAACAGAACTAAGCTTTTTATATTCCGATCAACACAATAATTTATTCGGAAAAGGCTTACATTAACTAGGAACAAGGAGGAACAAGATTGCTTAGCCTCTGACACAGAGAGTGAGATTAAACCATTTAAGTTTTTTTTTTTTTTTTTTTTTTAATCAAAAACCATGTAAGTTAAATATCGGATCAACTAGTATTTTTCCTAATATGACCTTTTCTCTTTTCCTAAATCTTTTTTTCTTTAACCAAATCATGAGGTCCCTAAACTAAAAACATCATATGTGAGCTTTTATCCTAAATCTTTTTATAAAGTGAAAACATGCACCATAGCTTTAATTAGTCGACTAATCCGTGCCTAATCTTCTTCGACTTTTCAGTATCTCACCATAATTGGAAAACAACAAGAATACAAAATGGGAAACAGCAAGAAAAACTCTAGAGGGGAATGAATTGATCATCTCTACTCTTATACTACTAAATTAACAATCAAACATTTAACTTTGATAAATTTTACAAGGAAGAAGAACCAACACAAGACAACCCAAAGTAACTGTTATATCTAATCATTAAATATAAATAAAAAAAAAAAACAGCAAAGCAAGCATGAAAGGCTTTTCTTAGTTGGGCGAGAGAAAATGAACACGAGCAAGTGTGTACTCTTTTCCAGCAATCCAAACACCAGTTTGTGACCACTGTACATCTTCCCAGTCAAGATTCTCCTCCAACACCTGCTCAATACCATTAATACGTCATCACTTGTTTTCTCATCAAGTCCAACAAACAAGAGTGTCACAATTGGAAATATATGTTAACCTCTATATGATCTGCTGGCAGTGGAAACCCGATAGACCGCATCAGCTTCTGCGGGAGAGGTTTCTTACAGCGTGACCAACGGAATACATCTATTAAATTGTTGTCTGAATCTGTTTTGTCACCGTTTGTCAGATGATTCTGTGACTTATTATTATTATTATCCGTCTCCATAGCTTCATGTGAGGATTGTTGTTGTGAGGCTTGGATTGCTTTGATAGTCTTCTCTCCTGAGAAACAGAGCTCATACCTTTTTTGCGTACAAAAATTAGATTCAGCGTCTTAAGTCATTAGTGTTGATGAATTAAAAAAAGTGTTTATACGATTTGTGAATACCTGCATGAATGTGTTTCTAAGTACAAAACTTCTCCTTTCTTCAAACGAGCAGAGGTGAAAAGGGGCTTCTTGAGACCCTTATCCGCGACAATGCTTATGCTATATTTGATCCTTCAGAAACGTAGATCGATACATAAGTAAAGCTGAACTTCGTTTGATGTCCTTTAGTTGATAAAGATTCATGAATAAATCTAGGAAACTCAGTGAACGTTTCTTTGAAGTATTGAGAGATCATTTTGAGAGACTTACCAAGGTTCATTGCAGAGGTTGTATTGTATTGTTACTTCCCGTACAAACCTTTGTTGCCGCAGAGCATTCTACACAATGGTCAACATGTCATCAGTGCTCGAAAGAAATATAATATGAGAAAAACTATGCAAGCTGAAAATGACATCTATTATAACCCAAGAGTTGTTAGAAGATTGCATGTTTTTCATTTAAAAATGCAAATGAAGTGAAGAATGTGAACATTAGGAGAGCAGAGATTTCCAAACTGGAAGGAAAATACCGAAGCTGCAGCTCTGGTGGTCATAGATCTCTCAACAGCCATTGGTGCAAGTGTTGGCTCCACAGTTGAGGAGTGTGTAAGAGAGGGTTCCAGTTCAATAGTTCCACCTCCTTTCTGGAATCATATCATCAGAAATTTCATAAGGATTTGGACACAAATTCACTTGCTAAACTGGATATTATGCACACAGTGGGAGAAGATTGTCAAGAAAAAAAAAAGGACAAATACAGATGTCAAATCACCTTCACTATATAGCACCGCTCAACCCTGTAGCTGCATCCGATTCCAGCTCCCCATGCTCGAGAACGGACATTGTTCCTTAGCTTGGAGGTGTAGTCTAACAAATATATCAATTAAATTGGAAGTTTGATAAAGGTTCTTTCTTGATATAAAATAGACAGGAACTCAATATAGTATTAAGTCCTGCCCATAAACATGGAAAAGTCAATTAAAGGAATTTAAAACAAGGTAGAGGTAACTAACAATCTTGTGATGGCAAGACTCTAATAGTAGTGCGCAACTCTTGCATTGTCGGTGGAGGAGGAGATGCTGTGGGACGACAGTAACCTGTATGCATGAGAACTAGAGGACAGATAGACCAGAATCAGTGTGATGTTAGAACCAAACAAAGACATCAGTTGCAACGATTCATTAGGACACGTACCAGCAACAAGATCGGAATCGTCTGTGTATATATCCGTTCCCCATAGCTGGCCACCTCTTACCTGCATAGACACGAGCCAAAAGTCTCAGCAGGCAACAGACAAGGGATGCTCTAAAGAGCTGTGTTTCCCAAATTAATAGGCAAAATAAATTCATAGGGCTAAGACAGAGATAAAGATTGAAACTAAAACTATATAAGAAACTACAAGACACAAGTCCTCTTGAAGGAAAAAAATAAAAAGATTATAAGAATATTTTGGATGTGTATTTTTGTCTTACTTGGCGATTAGTAGCAGTAACATGCTCAGCTGGAATCCTAACTTCAAGAGTGGGGCCATTATTTGCGAAATCACCGCTTTTGTCAGGCTGAGACAAATCATATTCCTTCCACAACTTAATCAGTTCTTGCATACATTCGCCAACTTTGTAAATAACAGTCGACACCTCTGATTTGCCTGATTCATCAGTATAATAAAATTCAACAAGCTGACAATCTGACCAAATTATGAACTGCAAATCGATTATTTTTGCATAGCAGCACATAAAGAGTATAAAATTTGAGGAAGATAAAAGCAACAGACAGTTGATAAATGTTTAATTAATCTACTTCGAAAAATTTTGAAAAACAAAAAGAACAGGGATATAAATAACTTTTAGCAGCCCAAATCTGAAGAAGCATTAAGGATTAACCCAAGTTTTTTGGTTCTTTATATATTTAACATTCTACTGTGAGAGTAAGGAACTGCAACCTAAGGACAACCCTAAGAAGAAAACCTGAAATAGATTGGCTATCAAGAACATGTGTTCGTAGATGACCATTTCAATGATATGTAAAAGACGAAAAATGCCAATCTAACAGGTTTTTTTACTGTTGTTCTCCAAGCAGTGCAACTTGATCCTTTCTTGAGGATTTTGAAATGAATTACCTTGTACTCTGCAAAAAAAAAATACACAATCAAACACGGATGATACATTAAAAGCCAGGTTAGCAAAAAAAAAAAAAAAAAAAAAGTCTTCAGCTTAGCTAATAACTAACTTATGTGATCAAAAAACAAAATATTCTTGCCAAAAATAAAATGGAGCTGTGAGGACGGAAATCCAGAGCAGAATCAAATTTGGGTTTTTAGAGATAAGACACTACAACATACAATTATGGGTGCACAATTTTCTTTAAAGGCTTTTTATCTCTTAAGAGAAAAAAAAAAACAATAACGGTAATAAGATATTCCAACAATAATTGCCCCCTTCATCACATAATATTGTGTCACCAGCATATTTTACTATATAGGAGTAGGTTCCAAGTTTAATCAAGGTGGTATGTCTCTCTATTGGTAAAATTATAAAGGATTATGCTAAATAATGAAAAACATATAATTAGGCGTAGTATAAGTAGTACTAAATGAGTAAGACAGAGTGACTAACCCTTCGTTGTCTTGACTTCGTGAGCGGACACGGTCACGGTTTGTGGTTTGCGGGCTGCCTCTTGGTCTCAGCATTCTCTTCCGCTGCTGAACTCCACAATTGAAGGCATCCTTTTCCCTCTCTGTAGCTCCTTCACCCTCCAAACATCCATCTTCAGATTCTTTTTCACTGATTCTGCTGCGCTTTTCAGCTCTTTCTGCCTCAGAATCACCATCCCTCTCTCTCCTTTTCTCCTTTGATTCTCTTTCATCCTTCTCCCAGTTTTCTGGTTCGTTCTGCTTCTTCTGCTCTGGTGCCACATTTTCCTGCTCTGAGGGTTTGGCAGAAGCTTCTCCCAACTCTTTCTCGTTCTGCGAGACCTCTTTCTCAGCACCAGTCCTTGGCTCTCTTTTGATATTATCTTTATCTTTGTCTTTATTTCTTTCTCGATCTTTCTGCTCCGTCCTCTCCCGTTCCCACCTATCGGCTTCTCTTTCTTCTCTTCCAATATCTTTGGGTTCACTCATGACACTACCAACAAGGACAGAACCTCTGCGGTCATTTCTATCCTTGTCTCGGTCCCCCCATTCTCGATGCTTTACGTCTTTTCTTTTCTTATCTTTGTCCTTAAATCTATCTTCGTTTTTTGCATCAACCTTGTTTTCTCCAATGGTCTCACGTCCTTCCAAAAGTGGTCCTTCCACAGGTGCCGAGAAATCTTTCACCCCGACCTCAGTTGGGCCTTGCGGATTACCACGGGATGCAACCCAAGGATCTATATTTGCGGACGAACCTTCAGCAACTCTCTTGCCTCTATGGTAATCCTTCTGCTCTTTCCAAGCCAAGTGAGCATGCCCTTCCTTTTCTGTCTTAATCTCAGCTTTTTGTTCATTATAATTCTGATTCTCCCTATCAAATTTTGTATCCCTAGTATAGCTTGCGGTATTACTACTTTTTCCGCTAAAATCATCCCCTGGACGCTCAAACTTGGCATCTCTTTCATTCTTGGGACCCTGAATCTCCCTCTTAGTCTCACCATATATCTCTCTCCCATCATTCCTAGTATAGCTTGCGGTATTACCTTTTCCGCTAAAGTCTTCGACTGATCTCTCAAACTTCACATCTCTGTCACCCTTAGGACCCTGAATCTCCCTCTTTGTCTCGCCATATATCTCTCTTCCGTCGTTCCTGTTTTCTCGGGTCTCAGCCCTAATTTCCCTGCCCTCCTTAGTACCATCTCTATGCTCCAAGGGAACAGGGGTGTGAGTCAAATGAGGGTCACTTGAGGAAACGGTAGCAGGCAGGGACGGAGACCGATACACAAGCTGCAGAGGAGAGCGTCTCTCTCCATCTCTAGGCTCACTTCTGGCAACCTTAACCGTTCTAGATTCAACCTC
Organism: Erysimum cheiranthoides; assembly: GCA_011420285.2. NCBI lineage: Eukaryota > Viridiplantae > Streptophyta > Magnoliopsida > Brassicales > Brassicaceae > Erysimum > Erysimum cheiranthoides. Next base: position 18,913,522 of record CM022178.2, on the reverse strand, counting down.
ATAAGGAGAAGAAGGAGCAGCAAGTGGTGGATGAGAATGGGAATGAGGAAGCGTGTGGAGGTGAGATTGAGATTGGGATTGGGGATGCTGATGGGGTGGTTGTTGATGGTGGTGATGAACCTGAGCCGGTGGTGGTGGAGTAACAGGCGGATGCGTAGATTTAGGGTAAGATCCTGAATCCTCGTGAGGGTATTTTGCTGATGAAGAAGATGGATGAGTAACACCCTCTTCGTGAGATCTCTTGGGAACACCACTCATCACTTCCAAATTCACAAACCCAAAAATTAACTGCTTCTAACAGACAGAATTGCACCTGATTCTTACACAACCTAGAGCAAAACACACAGAATTTGAATCACCAGACCAACATTGAATCCCTAAAAATGAACACAGAGAAGAAGATAAAAACGGAATTTTTACCAATTGAAACTGAAGCAGAGCCTAACAAAGCAAACCCGCCGGGAAGTAGAAAAAAATGGCAAAGTGGATTGGGACTTTTGCCCCGTTTCTGGGCTCTCACTTTTGCCTTTCTCTTTCGCTGCTTGCTGCTTTATTTGGACAAATCTTATTTTCGCGTTAATATTTGCTTCTTGTCACTCATTGTTTAGGTTTTACTTATTGCGGCGTTACCCTCTTACTTATTCAATCTCTCATGTTTTTCATAAACCTTCTATTTTGTTTTTTTACACCCATCCCACCTATTACGGAATTATAGCTAATTTTTTTATTTTTTTTGTAATTAGCCAAATTAATTTCATAAATATTTTATAAGTTTTCTATACAATCGTGTTAAAAAAAAATTATCTTAAATATATTGTTTTATCATTAATGTTTTTATATACTCCCTATGTTCCAATATATTGTTTTAGATAAAAACGCGCATATTAAAAAATCATAAATGTATTTTTTTGTACTCTAAAAGAATTATTTAATAATTTATTAATATTTTTCTATACTGTAAAAAATAAATGGTCATAACATAATAAATAATAATAAATTTTGCATAGAAATTTGTAAAATTTAAAGGAAACGGTCAGATTAGCTCATACCATGAATTTTACCTACACCTCTCTCTTTCGTGTTTTATGAATCATGAATTGAAATAATTTATATATACAGTGTAAGGCAATAGAAAGATAATAGGCACACCAACAGGTTTGGAGCTACGAGACTCATGTATATAGGACTTGTTGACATTTATTTTTACAATATAAGTCAACGGAAAACAGAGCTCATTAAATCCACTCATACGAAATAAATGATTTTTCAAATAATAAAATCAAAGCCAACACATTCGTGGTTTATTTATATATCTAGCGAGCATGCATGAGAGTGAGATATTCAAATTTAAGGACATGATGATGTCTTTCACAGTTCAATCATTACTACTTGTTCCATGGTTTCTACTCGTAGCAGTACTCGTCGGTGGAGATAACTCACCCGAGCCGGCAATGTTTCCGGCGATGTTTGTGTTCGGAGACTCGTTGGTGGACAACGGAAACAATAACCACTTGAACTCACTCGCCAGATCCAACTATTTTCCTTATGGTATCGATTTCGCCGGAAATCAACCCACCGGTCGCTTCTCTAACGGCAAAACTATCGTTGATTTCATCGGTACATATATACATTTAAATCAGACTCTGCATGCATTTGGTTTTGGAGTATCAATGCATAGGACAATATTTACCCTTCTCCCCTTTGTGTTCAATTATTTAGTTTGTTTTGGGTTTATTAACAACATTTTGGAATATCTGTTTTTTTTTTCTTTTCTTTGTATAATGGGTATGGATATGGATGGTTGCAGGAGAGTTGCTAGGGCTGCCGGAGATACCGGCGTTTATGGATACGGTGGACGGAGGAGTGGATATTTTCCGGGGAGTGAACTATGCCTCGGCTGCCGGAGGAATCTTAGAGGAAACCGGTCGCCATCTGGTACCTTTTTTTGTTTATCTAAATGTTTATTTTTATTGTTCAATTAAAACAAATTGATTAAGTAGGTTTTATTTATTTTTCCTTGTTAGTTTTTTTTTCCTTGTTAGTTAGTATCGAAAATTTAGTTCAAGGAAACTGGTCTAACCGATTAATTTCATATAAAGAATTCAAGTTCGAAATTTCCAAAATTAAAACCGAAAATTGATTTGTGCTTTAGTTTTTTTTTTTGGTTTATAAACACATGGTTTTATTTAGATATTGAAATTTATCTTTGGCTAAGTAAAAATTATGAGCGGGGTGCATAAAGTCCACCGGAACAGTCTTCATTTGAGTAATAGAGCTAGCTAGCCGCATTTGGATCACGAAGAGTCTAATTAATGTAGAGTGACTTTTTTTTTTTTTTTTTGGTAAAAATGTCGAGTGACTTTGATTGGGTGCATGAAGCTTTTGCCTACGAGATAGTCACATGAGTATTTAATAACCCAAAAAAGACAGTCTAATAAATGGTATTGCATGTGCATGTATGAAGGGAGAGAGATTCAGCATGGGAAGACAAGTGGAGAACTTCGAGAAGACTTTAGTGGAGATAAGTAAGATTAGTAGATCAGAGTCACTAAAGGAGTATATGGAACAGTCATTGGTGGTTGTGTCATTGGGCAACAATGACTACATTAACAATTACTTGAAACCATCGCTTTTCCTCACAAGCTCCATTTATGACCCTCCGTCTTTCGCCGACCTCCTCCTCTCCAACTTCACCACTCATCTCCTTGTAAGTGTTGCATCTTTTAGCATTTTCTTTATTTTTCTATAATGAATTACATATCAACCGTATCATTTTTTTTTATATACCATATCATTAACCACATATGTGTGCTTGTGAAGTCATCGGGTGCCTAAATACTTATAATTACGAATTTATGGTTATCAATTGTTACAATTTTATAACTATATAGTCACGTTAAACTAAATTTCGAATTTTATTCATTTTTGTGTCAGGAATTGTACGGAAAGGGGTTTAGGAAATTTGTACTAGCCGGTGTGGGTCCATTGGGTTGCATACCGGACCAACTAGCCGCCCGAGCGGCTCCGCCCGGTGAATGTGTGGAGGCGGTTAACGAGATGGCTGAACTTTTCAACAACCGCCTTGTATCGCTAGTGGATCGTCTCAATTCAGATAACAAAACCGCTGGAGAAGCCATCTTTGTATACGGCAATACCTATGGAGCTGCCGTGGATATCCTCACCAACCCTTTTGCTTACGGTTAAGTATCTAATACTTCCTATTTAGCTTCATATACTTCCTTTTTAGCTTCATATTTAGCTTGATGGATGGTTCAATCTTTTGTTTTGTTTGTATTTAGGATTCGAAGTGACGGATAGAGGGTGTTGTGGTGTAGGGAGAAACAGAGGAGAAATTACGTGTTTGCCATTAGCGGTACCATGTGCTCTCAGAGACCGACACGTGTTCTGGGATGCATTTCATCCAACAGAAGCTTTTAATCTCATAATTGCTCTCAGAGCCTTTAATGGTTCTAAATCCGATTGTTACCCCATTAATCTCTCTCAACTGTCTCGTCTCTAAACTCAACAAATCCTTCTTTTTGTTTTATGTATTTTGAGTTTTTGCCAGGTTACTTTCCAATTTTGTAGACTTGTAGTACTTAATTACTTATTGCATATTTCTTCTCATTATAGTTTTGGTGTGGTACATGTCTGATGTCCTCAATCCATATGCCCAATATGGTTCTAATTTGAATGTGGATTCTCTAAAGATTACATTTTCGTTAATCGTAAAAATAAGTCAATTGAGAAATTGCACAAGTTTATGCTTGTAGAGAGTCTAGAGACTCATGCATATATATAACATAAAAAGTTACATGTCGCAGAAGATTAAGATTGATTCAATAGTTCATACTTCATAGTTTTTAGCGCTCGATCTTTTTTGCTTCACTAGATTCGTTATGTGTATACGTAGCTTTTAAAAAGGCCCAATAAGGAAACTAGAATAGCCCAAATATAAATTATTGAAACCCAAAACGAGGCTAGCAATTCGACAAAGAAGATAAGCTTGGGAATTTGTACCTGTCTCGCAATCGGCAAATCATTCTCGCCGGCGTGATGGAAACAGAAGCGGTTGTTAGTACTGTCGCCGGCGCTGACTGTTTCGTTTCACTCCCTCGTCAATTACTTCACGCGCTTCAATCCACTAGCTCCTCTCCTCTTCCTCCCCTTCTCCCTGTTGAGCTCCGCTCCGGTGACCGCCGTTGGCCAGTTGCTTGGTCCGGCTCTAGCTCCTCCTCTTCTGCGATCGAGGTTTCTCTCCCTCTATATTTGATGCCGTTTAGTCAAATCCAGTAATCTACTTTGGTTTTGGAGTCCTGATTACTCGTCTCTCAATAAGGTCGCTCGAGTGTTTGCGGAAAGCATTTCGTTGCCGGATGGTACAGTTGTTCAAGTTCGTGTTCTTCCCAATGTTCCCAAGGCTACTTTAGTAACAGTCGAACCAGAGACTGAAGATGATTGGGAAGTTCTTGAGCTCAATGCAGAACTTGCCGAGGCAGCTATACTTAGTCAGGTTAGTTTTCTCTAGAGTTTGGATAGTAAACTATATCATTGTTCTTATATTCTTATCATCAGTCCAGAAGATTTTTTTCTTACTGCAAGTAGACGTTTAGCTTTCTAGTTGATTCGGAATTTTTACCATCGGTGTCCCGTTTCCCTCTATCTCCTTTCATTTCTCTGCTTAGCTATATCTTCATGCTTCTTACAAGATTCGATAGTGCCTCTAGTTTGTGATGATGGCAAATCAGTTTGCAAATGGTCTCCTGAGGAACTTTCGGAACATGTGTTTCAGGTGAGGATACTACATGAGACCATGAAATTCCCTTTGTGGTTGCATGACCGAACTGTAATAAGATTTGCTGTGGTTTCCACATTTCCATCAAAAGGGGTGGGTAAGATCTTTTTTAATCCGCACCTTTTCTTGTATTATCGTTGTCTTCTTATTCTCCAACTTATCTTCCCTGGCATACAAAAAGGGGCTGGTAAGACCATGATTACTACTCTCTTATGCTTACAATCATTACTGACAGAAATGTCTTGACTGGTGGCTCGTTTTCAGTACAACTTGTGCCAGGAACTGAAGTAGCTGTGGCTCCAAAGAGACGGGACAGAAATCTCAATGCAAAAAAGGGTCTTGATGCTCTTGCTGCGGATAAAGAATGTAATAATGTGAAGGTTCTGTTACGTGTACAAGATACTGATAGATCAGCCTTTCACGAAGCTGATGTCAAAGGATTTGAGCTAAGGGTAGCCCTCACTTCCATTGCCTATATTCATCCAGAAACTGCCAAGAAATACTCTCTAGAATCTCTGCAATTGATTTTTGTATCTCCTAGAATACCTTTGAAAGGTAGTGCAAAAAAGGATGAAGGCTTAAATATGAAAAACAGTGAAGCTTCAAAGGTGGCCGAGAATGGCACTCCAAGCGCGAAGATAGAGCCCCGTCGAGCAATTCTTCGTCTTGTCTTTTCAGATTTAGCTGCTAAAGGACATGTCATGATGGTCGAGTCCCTTCGTCTCTATCTAGGAGCAGGCCTACACTCATGTGAGTAAATTTTGCTTAAACATACAGAAGCTTCCGTTTTATGTACGTCCAAAATTTTGATGTTAGTGTAAAAATCTTATATATCTGTTCAGCTTGGTCATTGAATTGTACGGAGAGACTGAGCTGAAATTATTTGACTGGTTATTAACAGTATGCGACACTAGATTTTTTTTTTGTTTTCATTGTTGTGACAATCAGGAAGTTAAGGTATTCTGAGATTTTTTCGTGTAGGTTGAAAATCCAAAAATTATAAAAAGCATCATTTTGCATTATTCCATTGTCAACTGAGATTTGTACCAGCGAAACATAAATGTCTGAGTAAGAGTTATGACTTGTATGTAGGGATTTACTTAAGGGGATGCAATGTGAATGTGGACAAAGAAATTCCTGCTCTTTCACTTTCTCCTTGCGTCTTCAAGATTTCTGAAAAGGAAAAGGTGGTGGGTAGAGGTACAGATATGCTTGGCAATCATAATTCTCTTAGAAAAAGTAGTCATCCACTGTCTGGCTTGAGCACATATGTGGATGTTGTTGACTGGTCTGTGCACGATAAGGTTATTACGGCTCTTTCATCTGAGGGGTTGCATAGCGAAGGAGAACAAGAGAATGCTTATCAAGTTAAGAATAAGAAAGGATTGGAATGCCTTACTCGCCTGTGGTCATTGGCACAGCTTGATGCTATTGCGTCAGTCACAGGAGTTGAGATTGGTTCGTTAATTGTAGGAACAGAAACCTTTTTCCATTTCGAAGTAAGAGGGCTTGAATCTTATAAATCCATAGATGGGCAGCCTTCTGGAAAGAAGGATAAAAGCACTCCTTTGGAAATCTTGTACGTCATGACGGTCTCTGACGAGTCTTTGCTTGGTGATAAATTCGCTATGTATGAGCTTACCCTGGATAGAGGTGAGAAGAGGGACAATGTGGTGCATATTGAGCCAGTGCTTCAGAAGATGAGTCTTGGTGATCCTATATATTTCACGTCTGCTAAAGAGACACACTGCAATAAAGGTGTTTCCCCGGATATATCTTCCTTGACGTGGATGGGCCCCATTGTGTCGGATGTTATCAAGAGTAGGTTTTACTCTCTTAGCTTCATCTTGCTTAAATCGTAAAATCATGATGGCGCACACACACACACACACACACACACACATATATCTACATATATGTGGCTACAGATAAAAATTAAATAAAGAGGCACCTGATTAGATATATTTACCTGGAACAATTCAATGAAGTTAGACAGACATATCTCATGCTTTCTGATAACATAGATTTAGCTTATTTTGGTTTCAATTCTGTATTAGTTTTTTGTTATCGCATGTGTTCTAGTTGCATATAAAATTCTGCGAAGCAATTGTTTGACCTCAACTAAAGTTGTTTGATAATCTAGCTTTTGCGCAATCTTCATATGTGGTTGATTTTAACCTGCGTCATTTGTTGCATCTGGAGAATGTTTATGAACGGATCTGTTCCTAAAACCAACAATATTATTATGCAGGGATGACCGTGTTGTTGTCTCCTACAGCTGGAATGTGGTTTAGCAAGTTCAATATTCCATCACCTGGACATATTCTCATATATGGGCCTTCTGTGAGTTCCCATTTTAGTATTCATTTGGTATCGCTTAAATATAAATTTAGTTCTTTTCTATTTTGGCCCTGGGTTTAAAATCCCAATTGATTCCTTCTCTCGCAACGGTAGTACATTACCCATTCAAAAGCTATCCCTTTGGCCAGGCATGAGTATCAGGATGTTTATTTTGAAGCTTTAGATTTGTTCTTCCTTACAACCTTAAAACATTTTTCTATGGCTTGCAGTCGTTTCTTAATTTTCCATTATGCCTACTGGTTGAAACGGTCTAGTTGTTTACCGGTGTAAGCTTCTGGTTGATAGGGTTCAGGGAAGACAATATTGGCAAGAGCTGCTGCAAAGTACTTCGAAGAACAGAAAGACTTGTTAGCGCATGTGTGAGTGGTTTTGGTTTACGTTTGTCTGCACTGATCTACTCCAACCAACTTCATTTATCTTCAAGGGACTGATTCTGGTATAGATGTGGTCTAAGTGTTGATTTCCTTGTGCAGGATTCTGGTATCCTGTTCTGCACTTGCCTTGGAGAAGGTTCAACACATCCATCAAGTCCTTTCTAGTGTAATAGCTGAGGGCTTGGAACATGCACCATCGGTCATCATTTTGGATGATCTTGATAGCATTATCTCGTCGGCTTCAGATACTGAAGGAACTCAAGCTTCGGCTGGGATTACTATGCTCACAAAATTCCTAACAGATGTTATAGATGATTATGGGGTATAAACTCTTGAAAGATATATACCTGAATTATTCCTGGATGATATATTATATTTCTGACTCACATTTAGTTAACCAGTTATATTTTTGTTCACTCAACAGGAATACAGGAACGTCTCTTGTGGAATTGGTCCACTTGCATTTGTTGCTTCTGTCCAGTCTCTAGAACAAATTCCAGAGACATTGAGCTCATCAGGTACAAACTTGTTATATACCACTACCTCTACCTGTTTTAACAAAATTATTTCTACCTGAATCACTTCATGTAAATTATTCATGTGACATTTTCAGGAAGGTTTGACTTCCATGTGCAACTGACTGCTCCTGCTACCTCTGAACGTGGGGCCATACTGAAGCATGAGATACATAAACGCCTTTTGGACTGTTCAGAAGATATATTGCTTGACTTAGCTGCTAAATGTGAAGGATATGATGCGTATGACCTGGTATTGAGAATGTTTTATATGCTTTTAAGGTTTGCTGTTGTGCCCAGTCAAGTAATGATATTTAAAAGAAATGTTGGCAGCCCTTGGAAGCTGATACTACCTGTGAATTTCATGTTATAAATGATTTTGTTCAAGCTTGCTATTTCGTTTTGAGTTTATTATCATTCTGTCCACGAATTTACAGTGTGTTCTATTTGAATTCTCTTTTTCCAGGAAATATTGGTTGATAGAGCTGTTCATGCTGCCATTGGCCGGCATCTACCTTGTGAATCAAATATATCCAAATATACTTTGGTCAAAGAAGACTTCACTCGAGCTATGCATGAATTTGTGCCTGTTGCCATGCGTGACATCACAAAATCTGCCTCTGAAGGTGGTCGTTTGGGGTGGGAAGATGTGGGAGGTGTGACCGATATTAAAAATGCTATCAAAGAGGTATGTAAGCATGCTGATTGCCATAACTAATTTCGTTGCCCTCATTAAGATCTAATTAGTGTGGTGTAGAAAATTTTGCCAATATTGTTATGCTTTTATAACTGCAACCAGGAAGCGTCTTTTACCTGCATCTAATTGGTTTTTCCTGCTGGCTTTTGCTTATTTTGCTGGAATGTTCTCTAACTGAATCTACGTCGTGTTCAGTGGGAAACAATATTTCTATATGACCCTGAGTTGATATAAGTTGAATTATTTAGTAATTAATCTGACGGAAATAATTCCACTGGGCTATAGAATGTAGTGCTGCTACTAGTTATGCTAATAACTACAGTTTGAATGACCAGTTCTTATTTAGAGATATTATTTTGAATAGGCAACTTATTTGCTCTTTGCCATGTCCAGATGATTGAGTTGCCATCAAAATTCCCGAAAATCTTTGCAAAGTCTCCTCTGCGTTTGAGATCGAATGTTCTTTTGTATGGTCCACCTGGTTGCGGGAAGACTCACATAGTCGGTGCAGCTGCTGCGGCTTGTTCCCTACGGTTTATATCGGTGAAGGGGCCTGAGCTGTTGAACAAATACATTGGTGCATCTGAACAAGCGGTAAGAATGAAACCTTTCTTTGTTTTCCATCTTCAAGAACCTTCTGAGATGATGATCACGCTTTTCGGTTCTTTAGCGGCGCATGCTTTATCTATACTGTTGATTTTATTTTTGATTCTCCTGGGTTTCTTGCTTAGTCTTTACCTTGTATGAAAGAATAGAATGGTAAAGAAACCTCAGTGGAAGATGTTTCTAGAGAAAAGTTGTAAAACAGCTAGTCTCTTGCCTAAAAATATATAGAATGTTATCCTTATGGTTCCGCATATCCAATAATGACAACCACACATCTCTTAGGTCCGTGACATATTTTCTAAAGCAGCAGCTGCAGCACCATGCATACTCTTTTTCGATGAATTCGATTCAATTGCTCCCAAGCGAGGACATGACAACACTGGAGTAACTGATCGAGTTGTTAATCAAGTAAGTTACTTCAAAGTCTTTGCATATTCGATCCACGCAATGTTCAAACATCTAATGTCATATTTTTCTTTTGGGTAGTTTCTGACAGAACTTGATGGAGTTGAAGTTCTAACCGGGGTCTTTGTATTTGCTGCAACGAGGTATTCACACCAGAATAAGTCTATATTGCATTTCATACTTAGTGTTCGATGCATTCATAGAATCTGCAGCAGACGGTGGATTCTTTTGAGTTAATAATAAATCCAATATATGATAGGAGCCATTAATGTTGAAAAGCCTGTTCGCAGTCCTCAATTTATGTTTTCATTATATACAAAAGATGGATATATGACTTTATAATGGTTTTACCCATTAACAGTAGACCAGATCTACTTGATCCTGCGCTCTTAAGGCCTGGTCGTCTTGACCGTCTTCTTATGTGCGACTTTCCATCCCCACCAGAACGATTGGAGATTCTTACAGTTCTTTCTAGAAAGGTTAGTACCCTCAGTTACATCATTTTTGCTAATCAACTTCTTCCTCAAATTCTCATGTAAAGTATTTATGTTACAGATCTGAACAATCATAAACTAGAATCCTCTATGGATAATTATACAGCCATTTGCATCGAATTTTCTATATAGCTTTGTCAAGATAAATAGGCTTTCACATTTGGAGCTATATATATTTATTACATGTTAAAATGACAAAAAAAAAACCTTCTGCATTTCTGCAGCTTCCGATGGCTGATGATATCGACCTAGATCCTATAGCTCAGATGACTGAAGGATTTAGTGGAGCTGATCTTCAAGCCCTTCTCTCAGATGCGCAACTTGCAGCTGTTCACGAGTTTCTGAACAGAGAAGATAAACCCGAGACGGGAATTACTCCAATAATAACTGATCCTCTTCTGAAGTCGATTGCTTCTAAAACTAAACCATCGGTTTCCGAAACGGAGAAACAAAAGCTTTATGACATATATAACCAGTTTCTGGATTCAAGAAAATCGGTATCTTTTTTTCTCTCTCCACCCTTCCTCTTACCTTCTATACAGACCCATAAGTTGATTACTTACAACATCAAAATTTATCTTGTTTGCAGTCAAGAGAAGCAAAGGGCAAAAGAGCGACCTTAGCATAATCAAAGGTATCACCAATGACAAAAAAAAAAAAGGGTTACGTTGTAGAAATCACATCATGAGGTAAAATTTGCCTTATGATATATATGCACAGTGATAAGCATTATAGTAAAAATGATTTTGAGTTTTGAGATGAAGATAGTTAGGGGAACGATAATGTTTTGGTCTCTCTACAAGGTAGTAAGTTGTGAAAGATCCAAATGACACTATAAACGCCTCTTTAGTAAAAGCAGTATCTGGTTCGATCTCGAGTCGACCTACAACTAAACCGGTTTTGTTAGTCGGTTGTCTGATGTGCAAGTATTCGGATATCTGATGTGCTTTATGATTAGTGTGATTTTATCAAATGAATCGTTTTATAAATCTTCATATATATACGTGTGACCACAGCTCAGGTCGTCACTGACATGTTTTATTTTTATTTTTTATTCATGTTAATTTATTGGCTCGACTGACAAGTTCAGCTGACGAATTTTTAGCGACCAATCTTTATCTAATTTGAGGGTATTCAAAATAACTCAGTGTTTTAGTTTTTTTTTTTCGGAAGTGCCACCAAAAAGATAACAAGGCTTTGAAACTTTTCAAAATGGACCTAAATATGGATTAGTAATAAGATTCATAATTTGTTTTCGTATTGTTGAAATTTTGAAAATTTGCAATATTTTTTGGAAAAACAAAATGGAATTCAAGTGATTTTCCGAACATGAAAGAAAATGAAATATAATTAAGAAGAATCAATATTATCAAGAAACAAGATTTATTAATAAAAAAATTTTAGAGAAGAAAAAAATGAAAACGTATTGAGAGTTCACAAGGTAAAGATGGTTGTCTCCTATTTTTGACAGTGCCAGTGATTAATGGTTCTTATGGCCATAAGAACCTTAAAACGAGTCAACCAAAATATCTACAGCAGACTAATAGAGTCAGTTAAGGCAGTTAAGAAACTGCCACGAGTTCAGTTAATATCTCATCACATTTTAATAGAGACAGCCAAGAAAAAACCAAAAAAACGAAAAACAAAAAACAAAAACCGTTTGGTTTATAAATTGGGGGGGAGAGGTTGCTGTGACGTCTCTCTCTTCCTATCTCCTTAAACCGAAACGGCATGCATTTCTTCCTTCTTTAACTTCCTTTCTCCATTCCTTCACGACAACATGAAATTAACTCATCACAAAATATGTCATTTTGATGTTTGACCAAACAAAAAACAAAAGTGACAAAAACCCAAACCCAAAAACGGTTAAGAATAAAGGGATAAAAGAGTCCTTTTCCTCTTTCCTCTCCATATTCTTCTCCTGATTTTCCTCTTGTTCATTTTCTTCTCTTTTCTGGTATATGAACAAGCTCTGAGCTGTGACCATTAGACCAACAACAGTCTTTATATCTTCTTTTAGTTCTCTCCATATCTCTCTTTCTATTATTTCCTTCTTCTGTCTTAAGTTCCTATTTCTTCAGAAACCAGCATTCTTATTCGAATTCACATTCACCTTCACTTGCTGCCTCGGCTTGCTCTTCAGGTATGCTGCCTTTGGTCCTTTTTATCATTCTCTCTGATTCCTGTAGGATTGCATAGAACAGAAACCCAAAAGTTAGAGATATTTACTTTGCTTATCAAATCGTTTTATAAACAGTTCTCTCATCATATGAACAAGTAACCACCGTAAAGATAATGATGGAGAAGTCAGATTTAGGACATGACAAGCCCTGTTCATTGTCATTCCTACAATTAGTAATAGCACCAAACTTTGATATAGATTTTTGAGTATACAACAAGTCAAAGCAAATTCAGGAAAAGCCAATATTTTATTGTTTTTTTTCCCACGTATATTTCACATATAAGATTCTAGTGGTCTTTTTAAAAATGCTAAGGTTTGAGTACACGACTGCCTCTTCTTTTCTATCTGTAGCTATTTATGATTTGAGTTGCTTGTTTTTGAAAAATTATGACAATGGAACTCTTTAAGATAGATAATTGATCCCAGATTTAGAAGAAGACTTCTGAGTATTTTACCTTCCAATCGCATAACTCTCATTTCTGAACTTCTTACATGAATTTGACATTCATTGGTTCTTTAGATGGGCCTACATTCTGCAAACTCACCTTTCGTGTTTGAATATTTTTTCATCTTCTGATCAACTGCATAAACCATTGTATTGTTGCATGTCAGAAGGCCAAAATAGGTGTAAATCAAAGCCTGTTTTGTCAGAGAAAAACTTACGTATGAATAACAAAGGAAGTCAGAACGTTGCAACCTGCAAGCCTGTCACTACATTTGTCCAAACCGACACCAACACTTTCAGAGAAATTGTGCAGCGCTTGACAGGTCCATCAGAAAACAACTCTGCAGCAGCAACACCAGAAGCAACAGTGATAAAAACCGCCGTACAAAAGAGGCCGACTTCAAAGCTCCACGAGAGAAGGCAATGTATGAGGCCAAAGCTTGAAATTGTCAAACCTCCTTTAAGCTTTAAGCCCACTGGTACGACACCATCATCTAAATCTGGTAATACCAACCTTTTAACAAGTCCAGTGGGCACCCCTTCTTCATTGTTCTCTAACTTGTCCTTGATAGAAGGGGAGAAAGCAGACCCCGATAGTTGTACAACAAACATCGAAGAAGAGGAGAAAGCCATTAAAGAGAGACGCTTTTACTTACATCCATCGCCAAGGTCTAAACCAGGGTATACAGAACCAGAATTGCTTACTTTGTTTCCCTTAACATCTCCCAATTCGAGTGGCAACCCATAGACTCGACAGATTAATCAGAAACTTGTTCTCTGCCTACTATCACAAAGATCATGTACATGTAGCATTTCACAACAGTATCATTGGAAGAGAAAGACTGTTCACTTACATTGTCTCACTCAAGATTTGTATCTGTAAAATTTCTGCAATGTCCTTTTGTAGACCATCATGATTTAACTTTGCAGCGTTTCACAATTTTCATCGATTAAAACGCCATTGGCTCTTTCATCTGAAGATCTAAAGCTTTTATTAAGTCGAAAATACTGTCTCTTCGAGGGTGAGAACAATCTCCAGACACAAAGACACTCCTTTTCCCATCAAATTCTATCCAGCTACATCCGGCTGGCTTTTTCATATCTTTTTTCTTCATCAGGTTTCTCAACTCCATCACACCTTCCCATTTAGCATCTGCAGCATACATGTTCGATATTAGAACGTGATTCCCGGTGTCGTCAGATTCAGCTTGCAAAAGATGATTTGCAACTAAGTGCCCCAGATCCATCTTATTATAGGTTGTACACGCCCTTAACAGTGTTCCCCATATATTTGCATTAGGTTCAACTGGCATCTGTGTGACGAAAGAATATGCATCATCAAGTTGACCCCCTCGAGCAAGTAGATCTACAACACAAGCATATTGTTCCATTGTAGGTTTCATACCGTGAACTGTCCTTATTGAGTCATATATTTGCAATCCATCCTGTATTAATCCCGCATGACAGCATGCAGTCAACAGAGTAGTCATGAAAACATGATCAGGCTTTATGCCCGAGTCAATCATATGAGAGTAGATCACAAGTGCTTCCTTAGCCATACCATGTACAGCATACCCAGCTACCATAGAGGTAAACATAACCAAATCTCTAAGAGCATCTGATTGGAAAACAGAATATGCATACTTCAAGCTGCCACATTTAGCATATACATCTAGTAGAGTCCCCTTCAGGCGGATTTCACCAAGTCCGACTCTAATAATATATCCATGACATTGTCTTACTAGATGCAGAGAGGCTACCTGCGCACAAACAGGAAGGAGATTCATGATTGTCACAGTGTTAGGCCTCATTCCTCGAGCTTGTATCTCACAGAAAACACCAATGGCTTCAACAGGGCAGCAACTTTCAGCATAGATACGAACCATCAAACTCCAAGTGGTGAGATCAGTAGTAGACATCTCACTGAACAGCATCTGCGCCTCATCATGACTTCCACTATTAACATATCCTGATAACAATGAGTTATAGGTAACCAAAGTTCTCCTCTCTGATAGACCCTGAAAAATCTTATGAGCATATTCTACATTACCACATTTGGCATATGCATCAAGCAATGCATTGCCAAGCTTGGGTTCCTCTTCATCGTGTAAAAGACCGGCCTTAACTGAGTACCCATGAACTTCTTTTACTTTACCAATTCCCTGTACATTTGTGCAGAATTTGAGTAGGCTTAAAATAGTAACAGAGTCAAGAGTGATTGCTTCATTAAATAAGTGGTGCAAGAGGTTCAAAAATTGAAAATGCTCTGGACTGTCTGCCAAGGCATCAAGTATAGCATTCCAAGATATTATATCCTTCGTGGATATCAGTGAAAAGGCCCAATATGCTGCACTCGTGTCACCAAATCTTGCATAGAAACTAATGAGCGCATTTCCAACTGATGTATCCTCCAAGAGGTAAGAATGGCGCAAAATATAATTGTGGATCTCTTTGCCACAGGTCGCGTTAGTTAACTGCGCACACACAGGAAGGATGCTGATAATAGTTACCGAATCAGGAAAAACATCCCCCTTCTGCACCAAGTTTTGAAATAACTGCAATGCTTTAAACCACTCACAATTTGACGCATAACCGGCTATGACAACGTTCCATGAAACTAGATCTTTGGAACCCATCCTCGTAAACAATGAGGCTGCTTCTTCTATTTTTCCGACTCTCAAATAAAAACTCACAAGAGAATTGCATACAAAAACATGGGTTTGCAACCAGGACCTCTGCACAACATAACTGTGAATCTGCCTACCACTTCGATATGCAATGTTCTTGTCCATAGAAGCGCAAACTGGCAAAATATTTGCAATTGTTGCATAATTCGGTTCTGTAGGTCCCTTCAGCATTAGACAAAACGATCTAAATGCATCAGCCATCATCTTGTTCTCAGAAAACCCAGCAATAATCGCATTCCATGAGACAACATCTTTGTCAGCTATACCATCAAACGCAGTATAAGCATCGGGGAATAAAAGCCCGCATTTGGCATACATGGAAATCAGAGCATTCCCCACAAGTGTATCTTTTTCAAATCCGGTTTTAACAATATAAGAATGCATACTCTTTCCATTGTAATAATTCCCAAGGCGAACACACACAGGAAGAACAATCGCAAAGGTAACAGAGCTGGGTTTAGGTTCGTCTGCAAAGTGCATTTCTTTGAAAAACTTCATGGTCTCATGAGAAGAAGAATCCGAAAGTCCAGTCAGAAGAATATTCCAAACAACAGGATCAACACTGTTCATTTGCCTAAACATCTTGTGGCAATCATCCATTCTCCTACATTTGGCATACATGTTAAGAACTGACTTGGAAACCTCAGTGCAGGCAAAATGACCAAGCTTGGTCACGCAACCGTGCAGAGCCCTCCCTGATGTGAGGTCAGACACTGAAGCGCAAGCTTTGACAACATCCGAAAAAACCCTGTGATCAGTTCCAAAAGCAGACAAAAGTCTGAAATTCTGAAGAAATTGCCGTAAAACTTGCATCTTTCACCTAAATATCCCAGCAACGGCCGTTATTAAAAAAACACGCGTTACAGAATTTGGATCAGACGTTTTCACAAACAGCTGGTGTGCAGGAACCAGGGAGTTCGTTCCAACCCTATAACACTCAAGATAAGCGTTGGTCCATATGTGACAGATGTGACAGACATAAAGAATCTCTAAAAGTAAAATCTTTATCAACTTCCTTATTTCATTAAGCAATGAAGGTGTCTCTCCGTCTCTCCGCATAGAAGCAAGCGAGATTTTTAGCTGAGTGGAGTGAATTGAAAATTATGAAAATTGTGGAGTATATTATTGATAATAATTAAAAGGAAGGGCTAAAAAAGAATATAATAAATTACTTAGGTCCTTACATGCAAATTCACTAATTCTATTCCTATTCGAATTAAGTAAAAGAAAATTATGTGCCCGTCGTCGACTCTGCTTTACGCATCTCAGACGGTAAAGCAGCTACATACTGTATCTCTCAGGACTCAGCTTGAATCGGGAATCACGAAAAGCATCCTTTTTTTTGGCGAATATGGCGCCGCCGGCAGGTGAAACAGCGGCGGTGGTTGATGGCGATGGCCAGGCGCAGCAGCAGCAACGACAAGCTGGTGGCTTTGGGCAGACTATAACAGGAATGATTAGAATCGCCGTCTTCTTCTACTTTGCTTCTAAGTTCTTTTCTCCCAAACAAAAACCTGCGGATCCTTCTCAGCCTTCTCACCTTATGTCTAATCTCTTTCACAAAGGAGAACCCTTGGTAATCTTCTGCTTAATTGTGATGATTTTTAGCCATTAGTGTAACTTCTGCTTTTTGATTCGTTTCTCTCCTCTTAAAAAAAAAACACGTTTCTTTTGTGCACGAATCACACAATTTGTCTTGTCAGAGTTTTTTTTTCCCACTTCTGAGTGGTTTAGGGCTTTACTGTGGTTGTATACGATTGGAATTGCTTCACCTCTTCGATAAGTTTTCGTAAGATGGATATAAGAAACATTATTGATAGTGTTTCAGATTGTTTATTCTACTTAATCAGTCGTTTGGTTTTGAAATATGATAGTTGGACACAGTCACACATGTTGGCAGGATTCATGACTGATGTGATTTTAGATGGTAACCAGTTGTGTTTTTTTTTTTTTCCAGGATATGTGGTTTTATCTTTCGGAGCATGAGAAATTTAATGACTTTGGCAATGAAGGTGCGCTTGTTTGGCATGAGACAAACATACCGTATGCTGTGTGGAAGCCAGAGAGCACTAGGACATTGTCCATGAAGTATTATCCATCCGAGGTAATAGAAATTTTGGGTTTCTTCTACATATGCTTCCTTCGAGATTAATATATTGCCTCCATTGAATTAAGATGTTTGTCGTTCCAGGCACTGAAGAATAATGGGAGTCTGTATGCTCATGTCTTCTTTGCTAGATCTGGTTATCCTATAGATCCTAGCGATCCTGAATACCAACCTCTTAATAGTTTTGGCAGGACACACCGTAAGACTTGCCTTTCCTAGACAAACAACCCTTTTTGACAGTTGTTGGTACTTAGATTCATGTATTCTCTGTATTGGACGACTCTTTTCACTATTTCAGCTGTTGCTACTTACTTGCCAAAGCGAAAAGCGGATAAGAAGAAGAGTCTGTTGGGAAACCCCAAAGACTCTGATGAATCCAATGCGAAAGTTGAGGTGTGCCTTTATGGAAACTTTTGATAAATAAAAGTTTGCAGATGGTTTTATGTTATTTTTTGGCCTGTAATGGAGCCTGTGTAATGGCATACTTTCTAATCAACTAACACAAAACAGACATCACAGGAGTTTGATGGGAATGACTCGGATCACAAGGATGAGGGCCCTGTGGAATGGGTATCCTACTGGAAACCGAATGTCACAATTAACCTAGTCGACGATTTCACTCGGTAAGTTGGTTCTGATAACTGGTAGATGAATAATGGATTCATGGCATGCTTGCTTTTCTTTTGGTCTCACTTTTAATAGGTGAATTTCTTTAGACGTTTGCTTATTGTTTTCAGTTTTCTTACAGCTATCCACAGCATGGTGTGCCACCAAACATTGCTCCTTGTATCCTTCCATTTCTTTGGCAGAAGGATGATGTGCCTATTATTATTTGAGTTTTTGACTACTCTATGCACATATTTCTCTAACATTTCAAGGCACCAGCTATGTTTCCGCTGAATATTTTATCTGCCATGCCATTTTTAGCATGATTTGGATTAAACTAGTTTACATCTCTTTGCTTCACTTCTGTGCATCAGATGGACAAAGAACCTATACTTCCTTTTTTCTTTAGCTTTTTGTTTTTGCTTTTTTCTGTCAATTGCTGAAACGAGAATTTGTTAATTGCCAAATTGCTCTTTGCTTTACTTAACTTTATTGGCAGACTTACTGGTAGACCCTACTACAGTCAACTACTACCCTACAGTTTTCTTCAATGAGTTTTGGCTGCTAAGGGACAAGTTGATTGCAATCAATGAGACAGTCTCGGAGCTACCACTTAATCTGGAAGTAAGCCCCATAAGCATGACAAAGTGGCAGCTGTTTCAGCAAATTGACCAGTCTTTCCAGATTCACCGTAGCTATGGAAGCATGCTTGATGGTGAATCTGACGAACTAAAGGTAATACTGGTCCTTTATGTTCAGTAAGCTTTATATGTCATGTTATATACTAAGATGTGCATCTAACGACTCTGAATTTGAATTTAGAATGTAGGTTGAGAGATCATATTGATTGTTTTCTCTTAATAAGAGCTGAGCATGTTTTATATGGTTAACAATATTCTTGCAGAGGGTGTTTTTGGAAGGGAATCCCTATCTGTTGGGCGTCACAATGTTTGTTTCGATGCTTCATTCTGTATTTGACTTCCTTGCATTCAAAAATGGTAAACACCATAAAGAACAGCTACTTTTCTAAACTGCTTCTTGAAATTGGCCATCTAATTATCTGTTGCTTCCCCTGCAGATATCCAGTTTTGGAACAAGAACAAATCTATGGAAGGACTGTCTGCAAAGTCTGTAGTACTGAACTTTATTTGTCAGCTCATCATCTTCCTCTACCTGCTTGACAACGACACTTCATGGATGATACTGGCTAGCTCTGGAATTGGTGTCTGCATTGAGTTCTGGAAAATAGGGAAAGCCATGCGCATTGAGGTACTTCTAATATCACATACAATCTGATCTCTGAGTCCAGTATTTTTGTGCATGTGTTACGTCATTCAAAAAAATTAGCAAGGGATACTTTCAATCTAAAATATTTTGATTTGCATATATTAATCGCGACAATCATATATATTTCTCAGGTTGATCGAAGTGGAATGATTCCAAGATTGAGGTTCCACGACCGTGAATCCTATGCAAGCAACAAGACCAAGGAGTACGATGATATTGCCATTAAATTCTTATCCTATGTGCTCCTCTTCCTTGTTGTGGGTTTCTCCATATATTCACTTGCCTATGAACGCCACAAGAGCTGGTACTCATGGATCCTATCTTCACTAACGAGCTGCGTCTACATGTTTGGTAAAAAGCCTTCAATATCCTCTTAGACCAGTTCAATACCCTCTTGTGGTTGATCCGAAATTGATGTAATTTCTGTTTTTTCAGGTTTTATAATGATGTGTCCTCAATTGTTCATCAACTATAAGCTGAAGTCAGTAGCACATTTACCATGGAGGCAAATGACATATAAGTTCCTCAACACAATCATCGACGATCTCTTCGCTTTTGTCATCAAAATGCCAATGCTGCATCGGCTTTCTGTCTTCCGAGATGGTGAATACAAATCCATATTTCCCTGAGTTTGATTTGTCTCTAGGATATAGTTTTCACAAAAATTGATGATGATCTAATTTTGGTGGTGTTGTTGCAGATGTGATATTCTTGATATACTTGTACCAGAGATGGGTTTATCCTGTGGACAAAACACGTGTCAACGAGTTTGGTTTTGGAGGTGAGGATGAATCTATGGATACGAAGAAGATTACTGATCAAGAAGATGACAAGAAAACAAACTAATAAGCTTTGTGCTTTTGTTCTTTGAAACAATTTTGAGTTTTTTTTTTTTTTTTTTTTTTTTTTTTTTTTGTTCTACCGTAGAAAGTTGTGTTATAATGCTATTTAGTTATATATATCCAAAGGAATTTTTGTTTTAGGGTTATATTAAAAGGAAAATGTGTTAAGAATATCACTTAGTTAGGTCTCAGTGTCTTAATATATAGCCTTGAAGGTATGAACATGACTAAAACATCTAACAAAACATCACAAATGTTTTACTATTGTATAATTCCACCAATTCAACTCAAAAAATGTAACATCCTGTGCTTTTTTTACCGCTACTTGTCTCCATATCTTCCGCCGATTGATACTACGGAAAATGGTTGTTGGATAAAATTCTTTCGTTGAAGGCTTTGCATTATTTATTTTGATTAATGCACAAATAAAGCTCTATTGTGAATTTTAAAAATATGCCTCATCAATAGATTTGATCCAATAAAATTGTTACTCTATATAAGTAAGCATTATGTTCTCATGTTTTATATTTTACACACATATATGATATAATATCAAATAAACCAAAAAAAATATAAAATATCATATTAATGTTAAGGTATATCTTCTATATGTGTTTTCGAACTTTAATCTCCATCAAATCAAGTGATCAATAAATTTTCCCCACGAGCGTCAAAAGCCCGCAAGTTTGAAGCAACGATTATTCATTCATCCAATTTTTAAGCAAACAAAGCTATTTTTAACTTTTTGGGGTAAAAAACTATTTTTATTTGAATATATTGATCTTTTGGAATAAAGACTAAATGTAATACAACATTAATATATGCTGCAGCAGAGGTTTTCATTATTACATTGTCCATTCGCAGTCCCCATTGAGCTACAGAATTGAACGCATTTGATCATCCCTTGCAGACATGGTTTTGTGTCGAAACACTGAACACGAGTTTCTCCAAACACTAAACAAAAAGGTACAGATTAGCAAAATCTAATAATGAAAGACTGAGAAAACAGATAAACAAATACTAAAATAAACATATAGACAAAATCTTACAAGGCATGGGGCTGAAACTTGGACGGCAATGAACAGAAGAGATACCCAACAAAATGGTGAAAGCAAATACTACCAATATTTTTATAGTGTAATCCATAGTTAGGTTATTCATCATCAAAGAACAATTAATGGAGTCTACTTATAGATGAATAATAGTCAAAGATAAAAGAATTTTCCTTGCTGAATACCTAGCAAATTGACATTTGTAATAAATTAATTATATTTATAAAATGTTAAAAAAAAGAAGTAAAAGTCAATAAAATTTTGAATTTATGTTTTAGAAATTATTTAAATACAAATGTCTTTTTCATTTATAAAATATACTTAAAACACATATTTTTAAGAAATAAATATATAGATTTGGAATTAGTAATCTGTATTCTTTTACTATCATATAAAACATCAATATAACAAAAAATTTAATAATCTTGATTTATATTACTTTGAATTATATTTGAAAAATTAATGACTTTAGTTTACACTAGTTTGAATGTTTTAAAAAATGTGCGGGTAGTGCGGATTTTCACCTAGTATAAATACGAGCAACAAACATACTCAAAGTCTCACACCAACACATTAGATTATTGATAGAATACTATATTCCGAAGTGTTACTCTCTCTTGTAAAGTTGGCATGAAATCTTACAAACAATGAATTATATATGTCAATTCTCTATATTTCTTTAATTTTCAATATTTAAATTTTGGTAACATTTATAACTATTCATGCGTGGGTGAATTCTGAAATCATTTTGAAGTATACATTTTTAATACAGTTTACTCATAAAAATCTATTGGAATTAAGTACGAATGCTTCTATATAAAAAAAATACATCATGCAACAACAATATCAAGTTTTAGTGAAAATATTGATTAAATAAAACTGGACTTTAAAAATATCTAACGCATAATTTACAAATATTAGATGCAATAGAATCATATCTTAAGTCATCATTTAAAATCAAGTATTTTTTTTTTTTAAATCAAGTATTTAGTAACAATAGATTATCTATGTCTTATTAAAATCTCTGTATTCAAATTTGTTTTTAATATATTATGAATTAATATATTTTTAATAATATAACTATGTTTCCTTTTCCAGTTTATCATAAAGTTTCCTATCTTTTTAAAATACTAAGATAGTATGTAAGTTAGTAAGGTCAGCCAATAGGCCCAATACGGCGTCGTTAGCTGATGACTTATATGGGCCGTAGGCTTCAATCTTTCAGCAATGCAATGCAACTAATGACAATTTAGTCCATACACATCTAATAAATAGTAGTAGTTAAACGTCGCCGTTTATGTGGCAGATTTAGTCGCATTAGTAGCACGTGGGAAAGGTGGCGCGTGGGAATGAATCAGATCAAACAATTCCACGCGCACTGTCTCAGAACTGGCGTAGACGAAACCAAAGATCTCTTACAACGATTGCTTCTGATTCCAAACCTTGTTTATGCCCGAAAGCTCTTCGATCTTCATAGAAACCCTTGTGTCTTCCTCTACAACAAGCTAATTCAAGCTTACTCTTTTCATGACCATCCCCATGAATCTATCGTCCTATTCAATCTCCTCTCCTTCGATGGCCTCCGACCAAATCAGCACACTTTCAATTTCATTTTCGCAGCTTCTGCTTCGATCTCGTCGGTTCGACCTTTACGGATGCTTCATTCGCAGTTTTTCCAATCCGGGTTTGAGTCCGACTCCTTTTGCTGCACCGCTCTTCTCACTGCCTATGCCAAGCTAGGAGCAATGTGTTGTGCGCGCAGAGTGTTCGACGAAATGTCTAACCGAGATGTACCCGTGTGGAATGCGATGATTACGGGTTATAAAACACAAGGTGATATGAAGGCGGCGATGGAGTTGTTTGACTCAATGCCTCGTAAGAACGTAATCTCCTGGACCACCGTAATTTCTGGGTTTTCTCAGAACGGGAATTACGATAAAGCTTTAACTATGTTTCTTTGTATGGAGAAAGAAAAATCAGTGAAACCAAACCATATTACTGTAGTTAGTGTTCTCCCCGCGTGTGCCAATCTAGCGGAATTGGAGATTGGCCGAAGATTAGAAGGCTATGCTAGAGAGAACGGGTTCTTTGATAACATTTTCGTGAGTAATGCTACACTAGAGATGTACTCAAAATGTGGAATGATTGATGTAGCGAAACAGATATTCGATGAAATGGGAAACCGGAGAAATTTGTGCTCATGGAACTCCATGATCGGTAGTCTAGCTTCTCACGGGAAAGAAGACGAAGCTCTTAAGCTTTATGCTGAAATGTTGGTGAGCATTTTTTATTGTTTCTTCATCAGTTCAAGCATGTTGATACCTTGAGTTTTAACACTAAAGATTTTCCGTTGGTACTTCAGCGAGAAGGAGAAAAACCTGATGCAGTGACATTTGTTGGGTTGCTGCTAGCTTGTGTTCATGGTGGAATGGTGGTAAAGGGCCAAGAATTGTTCAAGTCCATGGAGGAAGTTCACAAGATTTCGCCAAAGCTAGAGCACTATGGATGTATGATCGATCTCTTGGGGCGTGTTGGAAAGCTGCAAGAAGCCTATGATCTCATCAAAACAATGCCAATGAAACCAGATGCTGTCGTGTGGGGAACCCTTTTGGGTGCTTGTAGTTTCCATGGAAATGTTGAGATAGCAGAGATAGCAAGTGAGGCACTGTTCAAGCTTGAACCCACAAATCCAGGTAACTGTGTGATCATGTCAAATATCTACGCTGCGAATGAGAAGTGGGATGGTGTTTTGAGGATGCGGAAGTTGATGAAGAAGGAAACGATGACAAAGGCTGCTGGATATAGCTATTTTGTGGAAGTAGGAGTTGAAGTTCATAAATTTACTGTGGAAGATAAAACACACCCAAGATCTTATGAGATCTATCAGGTTCTTGACGAAATTTCCAGGAGAATGAAACCGGAGAAGAGTCACTTTGATTCTATGCTTCAGCTTGAACTAGTATGCATATGAAAGTAGCTGTTTTGTTCACTTGGTCCAATAACAATGACTGAATCTTTTGAAACTATGTGATTTTGATTTTGAAATGCGGTTCAGATTCGGTATACAGTAGTATCCACTTAAAGCAAACCGAAACGTCATTGTATGCAAATAAAATACACAGCATTGTTTAAAAATACACAGCCTTGTATCTTATTTTGTTTTTAATGGAAATTTAAAATGAAAAAAAAAAAACTAAAAAAAAATACATACAATTGTCAAATAGGCTGAGTGTTAACATTGATTTTACCCGCTTTACTTTTAAATTTAAGATACAATCATTTTACCAAAAACGGGATCTAAACATTCTACTACGTTACTTTGGGTTTCAATTTCTTCCACATAGAAGATGTCATCGTCATGAGCGTTGCCTCCGAAATATTCTTCTGATTCTGCCAGATTTGATTTCTTCATTAGGATTGTACCAAATATAGATATTCTCCTAGTCGAAGCATAGAGAAACGACAATCACCACGAAAAAAGAAGATTTCAGTGTTTAAGTAGCGATTAGTATATGGTGGTAGGCAGCTATAAAACGACCAATGTCTCGGAGATTGCTCCATTGAACAAAACGCTGGTTTATCTACTTGGTCCTCAGTATGCAAATGTATGGCACGCAGTTGATTTTATCATGGAGACAGTGTGCAGCGTATACATAGCCTCTGAAATCAGTCACAGAGGCAAAATTTGCCATGCCGAAATCAGTCAGAAGCTCAATCTTTCTTTGACATCATACCTTGGTACAATGACAAAGCAACAGTTGAATATCTACAGATTTTCTCAGCTTCTTCAGTTCCAGCTGTCCTTTCAATGTTATGCTATGAACATGGATTGTTTGATGATGAGTGGGAGCATTGGTCTCATAGATAGATCCAATAATACATTTATACTATTTAATCTTAATAATATTAAAAGATAAATACATTTGGAACTATGTCCAAAATTATTGATTTAATTATTTCAATTGCCATTGAATTAGTGCATTTATGTTCATTTAATTACAATTAAAAATGGCATAATTGTAAATGGATGAAATTGTATATGAGATCGTGAACCAGTTTTGTACGTTGTTAATCATTTCAAGTCGGATTTATAGTTATAGATCAAAACTGAACTCATTTATCATAAGGATTTTCTACCAATCAATTATATCATAATAAATATCTAAAAGAGTTAAACAAAAATATCTATATAGGTTTTATACTGATTTTTTTAATTGATCATAATATTCCCTAAATCAAATGTTTTCTACTTTCTCATTTAAAATGGTTACGAATATATATTAGATGTGGTATATATAATGATTTAAATATTACATAATGATTGTGAGTTATGGTATATATACTGATTTAATTAATTTTTCTTTAAATATGTTTATCAATGATTATCATAAATAGATTTTTGAAATATTTGATACCTATCAAAGATTTTTTCATTGCTTTTCAAGATATTCTGAAATCGATTCAACCAAAACTCTAACAAGTGAGTCTTCTATAAATATCTATTTTTTATAGACCAATTACCACATTAATAATTCGAGTTTATAAAAACGACAAACTTTACTCAAATATGATAAATAAATACTTAAAAAATGTTATAAAATTGCAATGGGTCAAAAAAAACAGTGGCTTGGTGAAATTTTAAATCTGAATATATAATCATTTTTTTGTATTATAATACATAAATGAATTATGTTACTATGAAATTAATTATTAATTAAAAAGTACTATAGTTCAATCATAGTTTACAATTTAATATTTTTATGAAATGTAGAATAACTTAAGTAAATTATCTTAATATATAGAGATATGTATAATAAATTAAATATATACATATACACATTCGATTATGATATAAGTGAATTAACGTATTAAAATCAAACTAACGATTCGGAAACTGAAAATATTATAAGTTGAAAATATGACAAAAACACAACATAGTATGATAGTCATATATCTTATAGGATAATTTTTTATAATATTAAAATTAAAAGGAAAATATACAAAATAAAAATACAACAACTTAACAACGATATTTATAACATTCAACTAATAAAAAAAATAAAAACATATTTTTTTAATCTAATAAGTCTTAAAACCTACTAAATAGTAAATCATTATATATAAAAAAAGACTAAAATTAAATTTGGTTCCGTGGTGTAAGTTTTATGTTATTGTAGGTAGACTGTTATATCCTGACCACTTTTCTCTTTTAGAGTTGAATGATGATGAACCGATTCACATTTATTTAACGTTGTTGTATAGTTGATGGGTGAACTGCAAGAGCAAGAAGTTACTCTGCGTGAAGAGTTAACCCATCAAGTTCTCTAGACCATGATGTGGGCTGAACTGCGAGGAATGGAAGCAAGGTTGGCAAAATCGAGCAACACAAGCTCAAGTAAAGAGACAAAATTAGAAGTATCTGAACTGAGAATAATCAGGTGCATATCAATGTGTTTTAAATGTTAATCATAGTCGGTGTGCTTTAAATGTTTTTCTTCAACTATGAATTTTCTGTCAGAGATATTATACAAGATCCAAAAGGAGTAAGAACTTCAAAATAAGGAATTGCACGTTGCTGTTGATGATTCAAAGAGAGTGTTGAGTGACAACAAGATATACAATGTTGCTTTGTCTATCTTGTTGTAAGTCTCATAACAGAGGCTTTATTGTGTTCACATACAAAGAAGAGTGTTTTTTTTTTTGCTTCTCGAGTCTGAAACTAATCATGTGATCTTAATATCTTATTCGGACGTCATAAAAATCCCCACAAACTAAGTAATAAAAAAACTCACTCAAGGAACAAGCTCGAATATTCACTAAATCCTTTACACATCTTTCTTACACCTAAAACCAAGTGCACTATCTCAACAAAGGTGTTTTCAGGTTACCTATGAGCCGTTGGTGTCCGCGGCATGGTGTACGGCATTTGACCCATGTTCATTGGTCCGCCAGGAACCACTGAGCCAGGGACTGGAGCAGCATGGACTCCAAAAGCCATGTGAGGTGGAGCTGGAAGGCTCACTGGTGTTCCAACTGCAGATACTAATGGTCCACCTACCGGTTGACCTATGGTGGGTGTTCCATATATAGGAGGTCCCGATGGTGGTTGAGAGGCGGCTTGCTTGGCTGATTTGTTTCCTCCTCCAGCCACAGCAGCAGAACCAGTGTTGTTGTTGGTGTTGTTGTTGGTGTTGTTGTTGTTGTTGTTGTTGTTATTCTGACCAGTGATTGGTCCTTGTGGCGTTGAGACATCTGCATTGCCAACACTAGTGATGTCGTGAATGCTTGATCGCCTTCTGTCTTTGTTCATTGAGTTTAGACGAATAAAATACTTTTGAGCGTGGCTCGCGACTTGGGTCGGTGTTCTTGTTACTACAAAGTTGCGAGAAATGCTACGCCAATCACCTTTCCCATACTTATCCAAACCAAGAAGAAATAACCTGAAACATAGAAAAGAAAAAGACAATAGTTCATGAGAATCACTGCATAGCCAAAAGGGCAGATACTTCCGGCCATAGTATCAAACATGAAAACATACAAACCCCTGCTAACTCGAAGAAGTTTAAAACCAATTGTAGGTAATATAGTAACGATTTTGTCTTTGCATCTGCCTCTACTGCTAATCTGCAGATAGAATGCCACTGAAGAGTACATAATCCTATTTCTCAATTGCTTCTCCGCTAAAGACATTTTTAGACATTGGTATAGAGTGTTTGAATATGAAACTCGTAATTTCTTGTCCTATATTTCCAAGTTTAATAACTAGCCATGCATTTTTCTAATTTACTAGGAGGATCTATCACCGCCAATCCTCAAGAACATGTAAACCACCAAATAGATCAAGATAATGGCACAAACACAAGTTCACAAGAATGGTGTAAGAATCTGTTAAAAGCTTCAATCAGACAAATTAGTTTTTTTTAACACTCACAGCAAACATTTATACAACAAAGATAGACTTCACTGCTACAGAAAATTCCCATACTTTAGCAACTGAGAGAGCAGTCCAGTAATTAATTGTATGCTACTTAGCTTACAGATATATACTCAATTTTAGTTTCACGCCTTACTACCCTTTTAACCAAAATCACTTGCACCTTCAAGAGAGTGAAATTGAATGCTAAAGTTTAAAGTAAGATTTTCTTGTCTCCTTCTAAAAGGAAAGTGGGGTTCTCCAACAACAGAGGTGGGCAGACTAACTATCTTTTTCTCAAGGTTTCACCATGATAAACAGCATCTAGCTTCAACGAGTGGTGGAAAAGACGGTCAAAATGGTCCCGGGGGTTAGATAGCATCTCCCCATCATCTCTAACATGGTGGATGTAATGATATAGCAACTAGGACAGAGAGGTAAAAATAATTTATGAGAACAGCTTTCTCTGTCCCATGCCAAGTTATAATTTCAATAAAATCTGAGCCTTTTGAAACGAACACGAAATTAGACCATTTATAGAAATTTCTAGTTTTCCTTCAAAGCATCCTCTAGGGTTACCTCGGGTCAATCCCCCTAAAAACAAACTCAATCCTTTCTTATTTTCATTTAAAGTCTCACATAGGGTAGACCAAGAACCTAAGAGTTCCAGTGAAGGTCTTACTTCTAAGCACAATATGACTTTGAAAACTTTTGACTTCCCGAAGGTTCACAAAATTTCACATCCAAGAGTACCTAAAATTGTCACCTAGATTGATAGATTAATTGTTCTAGGTAAGAAAATTTGACATGGAGCACAGAAACAGCAATAAACATAATTTTGAAAGGAAACTAGAGGAATGAGAATACGCAGAAAGTGATTAGCAGCAGCATAAATAAACAAAGATCACCTGTGCTCATCCTCTGTCCACGCAATACCCTTTCGTCGTTCTTGATCGGACTTAGATTTAGCTCCTTGGTTAGACTCTCCCGCATGACTGTTACCTCCTTTCTTACTGCTTCCTCCTTCATCACCAGCATGACCATTTGATCCTTCAGGAGACCCATAGGCGGGAAGAGGAACACATCCTGATTCAATCCTACTAACATCTTCAACTAAAAGCTCGTAATGTTCTTTAATCTGTTCAACACTTTTTCCTGGAACATCTGCAGCAATCTTCTCCCATCGTTCCTCGGATTCATCGGTATTACTCGCTAGAGCTCTCTCAAAGGCAATATCATCCTCCCTAGTCCACGTAGAACCTTCACTAACTTCCTCCACAGTCATTTTACCAATCAAACCCGCCTAAATTCAATAGAATATACCCTAATCCCTCTCCAAAATCTGGGATATCAACCAGATTTCTGCAAATTTTGTATCTTCGAGAGTCCCAACCAGAAAGTGATCAGATATCAACAGAAAGACTTAATAGAATCCCAAGTAACCAAAGCTGAGAAACACACAAAGAAGCCAGATCTTTCAAGTATCACTGAACCTAATTTAAAACTGCCCTGATAATCCAATCAAAATCAAAATCAATCCATACAGCTAGACTTAAGGATATTAAGAGAGAATCTCTGGGAATTATATAGGAAGAACGAATCGAAAAGGGATTATTCTCTCCTCCCACAAAATCAAATTCCCTAAAAATAAGGACAAAAAAAAACCCTACTCTACTGATGAACTAAGACGCAATACAAATAAAGAAACAACTTATCGTTATGGGATAAAAGCACGAAGATGTATCCGATAGCTAAGGCAACATGGAGATTGAAACGGAGAATAAGAGGATTGGCAGAAGAAGAAAAAATGTTAACTTTGTAAGAAAACAAAATTAGGGGTTTCTTGGGTTTTCTAGGGATTTTGCAACAAGTTGAAGGGGAGAGAGAGAAATTGGAATAACCCAGAAGACTGAGAGAGAGAGAGAGAGAGAGGTCAAAACGCCATTGTTAAAGGAGAAGTTCAAACAAAGAAACAGTGATAACCATAAGCGCCCACACATTCATTGATAGCAACAGTTTTCACAGCTCAAGTCCGCTGTTATTTTTTTTTATTTTTTTGGGTAATGTTGACTAAATTTTTTTTTGTTGACCAAAATTGTGCCATGTATAGTCACCGATAATATTTTTTTTGGGAAATTTTGTGACCTTCATATTAAAATTTTCTTTATTTTCACTTTCATAATGCTTTAGCATGTGCCTAGATATTTTATTTGGTGACATTTGGGGTATAAGGCAATCATTGATGAATAATAATTATTTGTACGGTGATGATGTTATGTTTTATAATAAGGCATTACAAAAAATTAGAAACTATTTGTGAAATTTGTTCAAACAGATTAAAGTTAATTAATTATAACTATTTTGTTTTAAGATATAAGATGATTTAGTTTAAAGCATGTATTTCAGGAATTTTTTAAAAAACTATGATTTAATATTTGATTTTAAAAACCCAACCAATCATAAAAAAAGTGTAATATAATTAATCACAAAATATCAAATACATTTAAAATAACATAAAAATATGTAAAACATCATATGATAATAAAATAATATAAAATATCTAAAAATCATATATAATGAAATAGAAAAAAACTAAAGTTTTCAAAATATATCTATTATAAAAAAAACATAAGAAGTTTGAAAGTGAAGTAAAAAAGAAGATGCTTTTTCCAACAAAAAAAAATGTTAACTACCTATGAAATAACTTTTAGATCTATGCAATATGTGATTTTGTGGTTAGTCATTGTTTAAGATAATTTTTGCAAATACTCTATTGATTTTTAGGTAGAGTGTTTGTTTTAAAACCTCTTAAGATTTATAGAAAACATTTTAGTTAATATATTTGTTGTCAATGAATTATAAAATATTTAACATGCATACTCTCCAACTCTATGTAAATAAAAAGACAATCTCAAATTTAAATAAATAATCATTTATAGACACGTAAAGAATCTAAAATGTCATTTAAAACGTATACAATAGTCATTCATAATTACTAGATTAAAAACTAGAATTAGAAATACAACTTTTTATATAAGTTGAAAGTTTTTGTCTTTATATACATAAAATTTTCAATATGTAGTACATTTAATTGTAAAACAATTTATGATGTGTATGATTTATCTATATACAAAATACAAAATTTATGAGTTTACAAAGTAAAAAAAATATATATATATATTTATGAAAGTTTTATTCTGTAATGCATAATAAATCCTTTTGATAAATTCTTATGTTATTTCATTATGTTATTTCTTTTTATAACTTGTTGATTCAGTAGTTTTATATCAATTAGTAAAGGAAAGTGGCTTTAATCAAGTGGTTAAGTCCATCCAAATTCACCGTTCTCACCAGAATTCGACTCCATTAAATCGTGTTACCTCGCATAGTAAAGATCGGTTATGGATTGACGATTCAAAAGATTGTAAAAAAAAGTTATGTGTTGGTAAAGAAATTGGAAAAAGAAAGAAAAGGAAAAAAAAGAAAAAAAGAGTGGAGAGGTGGACAAAGAAGTTAGGGAAGATGTTGACGTCTTATCCATAAATATCCACCAAAAGATCCAATCAGACCGGTCCCCTTCGCTACTTGTCCCCATCAGCTCACAGGTCCTTCATTTATCTTTTCCCTTTTTCTTTTTTTTTTCTTCTTTCTCTATTTTAATGCGAATATATCACTTCCATTATTATTCTCTAAATTTATTCCATTGAGGAGAAACCGAAAAAATCTAGTTTACCCGTAATGAGATGCTCGAGTAAAACAAATGACATCACGCTTTTGGGGAATAGTTTCCATACTTTTAGATTTTAGGAAATTTATACAAGATATCTAGTTTAAACTTTTACTAAGATAATTTCTGCTAAGTTTATTAATTCAACTGGGGCTAATCTGAATTTGGTTTACATTACCACAAACGTCATTTTGGACTAAAAGTATAATATCAAGTAGACAGAATCAGTGATATACAAATATTAACTATTTATATCCTAGAGATATTTTTCAAAAAAAGCCAAAAAGAACCATTAATTATAATTTGTAAACTACTTAAAAACCCAAAAAGGAGCATCCTTTATTTTAAACATGAAAAGGGTTTGTTTGGTTCCCAAAATGTGCTCTCATAGTCGTAACAAAACAAGCAAACAATGAAGAAAGTAGAGTAAGCAAAAGAGCAAATAGAGCCTCTTTCTTTCTTATACAACTTGAAGAGAGTTTTAACATTAACCATTTAAACAAATACATTACCTTCTTCTCCTTCTGAAGTAGCTTTGCATCCCACAAACCCTAATAGTGTGCTTTCAGATTTTATTTTCACGAAGAATAATAGCAAATCCCCTGCAAAAACATCAATTTTGTAAGACAAGGATAGAGTAGAAGAGTTACGATTACCGAGTCAAGTCCTTGAAATGAAACTACATATAAGGCTTAGAACTGAAAGTCTACCTTCCTACACTAAAAATCAACTAAGGCTGCGTAAAATCTAGATATCTGCTTTTAAGGTTGCAACAAAAGATTAAAAGAGAGGAAGAAGAATCAGTAGGTCTGGAGATGCAAACCTCTGGTTAACAAGGTACTTAAGCAGCAGCCTGTAGCAACTCCCTTTCAGCACGCTCCCTGATCCTTCTCTCGAGCTCTGGCCTAAAGTGTCTTATCAGACCTTGCACGGGCCATGCAGCTGCATCACCCAATGCACAGATTGTGTGTCCTTCGATCTGTTTGGTTACCTCCTGGAGCATATCAATCTCTTCCAGCTTTGCATTGCCAACTTTCATTCTCTCCATGATCATCCAAAGCCAACCTGTTCCCTCTCTGCAAGGAGTGCACTGCCCACAGCTTTCATGCTTGTAGAAGTAAGAGAGCCTTGCAATTGCATCTACAACATCGGTTGATTTATCCATCACAATGACTGCTGCAGTTCCTAGCCCTGATTGGACAGCCTTGAGCGCATCGAAATCCATCAGCACATCCTCGCAAATGTTCTTAGGAATCAGAGGAACAGATGAACCACCAGGGATGATAGCGAGTAGATTGTCCCATCCACCCCTAACACCTCCACAATGCCTCTCAATCAGTTCCTTGAGAGGTATACTCATCTCCTCTTCGACCGTGCATGGCTTGTTTACATGGCCCGATATACAGAACAGCTTTGTCCCGGAGTTATTCTTCCTACCAAAACTCGAAAACCACTCAGGTCCACGCCTTAAAATGGTAGGAGAAACAGCCACTGTTTCCACATTGGTAACAGTCGTGGGACAACCATATAAACCAGCATTAGCAGGGAACGGAGGCTTCAACCTAGGTTTTCCTTGCTTCCCTTCAAGGCTTTCAAGAAGCGCAGTCTCTTCACCACAGATGTACGCACCAGCACCAAAATGGATATACACATCGAAATCATAACCAGAACCACATGCATTCTTCCCCAAGAGACCAGCTGCATATGCTTCTCTTCTAGCCTTCTCTAGGTTCAAACGTTCATTCACATATTCACCCCTGATGTAAATATAAGCTGCACTAGCTCTCATTCCAACACCGGCAATCAAACAGCCCTCCAACAATTTGTGAGGGTCATGACGCATGATCTCCCTATCTTTACAAGTTCCAGGCTCGCTCTCATCAGCATTGACAACCAAATATGAGGGACGGCCATCAGATACTTTAGGCATAAAGGACCACTTAAGACCAGAAGGGAAACCAGCACCACCACGTCCACGAAGACCAGATTTCTTCATTTCATTAACAATCCAATCAGTACCCTTGAGTACCAAATCTTTGGTCCTATGCCAATCACCTCTCTTCATGGCGCCTTTGAGAAATGGGTCATGTAGACCATAGAGGTTGGTAAAAATCCGATCTTCATCCTTGAGACCACCAAAATGAGTCTTCTCCGGAGGCGGAGGAGGTGGTGGTGGCTGTGGAGTGGTAGAAGTGGATGCAGCTTGGGTGCTGAATGACCTCAAAGCTGGAGCCAATCTGTTACTTTCCTTCCAAATGGACACTGCCCTTTGCAAGCCAAGAATCCCCCTCACGGGTGCCTATCATCAAATCCATAGAACATAGATGTTAAATGGAAAATTAATGCAAAGAAACAAACATTGAAACGCATGATCTGGTTCAAAGATAAAAAATTTATAGCACGAAATCAGTAAAATTGGTAATACAGGGCTTAAGAGTCCCAGATAAAATCACTGTCTCAACAACAGGAGAACCAACAGAAGGAAGTGAATAAACCCAATCGCACTAGAAGAATCGATAATCTCGAGTAGATCAAATCAAATTTCCAATCAATCACAACCCGATAGATCTATATGAAAGAAGATACGGCATTTTGCAATTATTCAGCTTCATTCGAAATAAATACAACAAAGTCTCAATTTCCGAAAACCCTAACAAATGAGATCGAGAAAACCTAGAGATGAAAAGGAAGATCATCAAAGTGATTGCGCGAAAGCTGATTGCTTACCATGGAGAAGAAATTTCAGCGAAGTAGTCGTACGGAGAGAGTGGTCTTTGTTCCTTAAGCGAAAAGGCCAGAGGAATGGAAGTAGAGGAAGAAGAGAAGGAAGCGTGGACGGAAGGAGTTATTAATCCCTCTGCCTACCTGAGACCGACGAACTCGAGATAAACTGGATGGCTTAGAGTAGTCCGCGTCTACTTGACGTTAACATATTTCTGTTTTATGGGCCTATATCGGGCCTAGCCCAAATATTTATGGGCCATAAAAGAAAATTACTGGAAATATTTGTATTTAAAAACAATGAGGAGTCTTTTGACCAAAAAAAAAAAAAAAAAAAAACAACGAGGAGTCTTTTTGCAATTTCCCAAATCGGCGTTGAAATATTTAAGAATAAGACGTTCAACCGCCGATAAGCAGAGGCGGTGGTTCGATCGAGAAGAGGATTAAAAGAAAGAAGCACTCAACAATTTTCTATTTTGAAAGAGGGCGAATCCTTCTCTAAAGCACTCGAACCGATTTTGTTGGCGTAATTTTGATCAGCTCGTCTCGGCGATTCTAGGGTTTTCTGATATCGGTTTGTCCGGCGACTGCTTGAGTTTCACGTATCGGGTGAGTTCCGTCTATCTATTTGTCTCCAATCTTTTGATTCTTTTTCTAACTCCTTAATTCAGTTATCAGCTATGTCCAGATAAGAATCAACGTAATAAGCGGATCGTGTTTGGCTAAGTAGGCCAAGATTGGATTGAGTTACTGTGTTGAGGTGTCGAACGTTATGGGCGAGTCCTCTGGATCAAGCACTTCACTGGCTGCTATCAGTTCTTCTAACATTGGGTTTCAGCTCCTAAAAAAGCATGGCTGGAAGGAAGGCACTGGTCTTGGAATCGCTCAACAGGTAAATTCGCATCTGTATATCAATTCTGGCTCTCTATAGTTTTGACGATTTTTTATTGCTCTCTTGTTTCTAAAGAAGGATGTTCCTTCTATAAGAGTTTCTCTAATAACATATTCTTGTCTTTCTGAACAGGGTATATTGGTGCCTGTACAAGCAGAGCCAAAACATAACAAACGAGGACTGGGAGCTGAAAAACCAGCTAAGAGGAAAGCGGCACAGCCTCGGGCTACAGCTTCTGGACATAGCGAAAAGGTCTTTTTTTATTCCCTTGCAGTTGATTCCCTTTAGATCTGTCACTACCTTATCATGAAAAAGTTTTCATGCATTGATAAAGAGTCTTAGCTGATTTTTTTGTGTGGAAAACGACTGCATCAACCACACTTCATATGCCAATAGTCCTGGACTTGGTTTTGCTTTATCATGGAGCCATAAACTTTATGTTTCATTTGTTTTACAATTCTTAGCAGGCTCGAGGTGGTTGATATCTATTTTCACAGACTAGTCTAATACTAGTTTCTAGTGCACACATTATCTCTATGGCGTATAACTTATTTTTTCCTTGCTCTAAATTTCAGGATGAAGAAGCTTCAAAGAAGAGCAAGAAACTTTCTAAGAAAATGCGGAAGATGATGGAGCACGAAAAACATTTACAGGAAAAAGAATTTGAACGAGCCTTCTATAGGGAGTTCTGGCCTGATAATGTATAACTAGGATTTCTTTTTTTCTTCTTATTTTACCTGGATGTTCCAATAGCTTCTGTATTTACTGCAAAATTAGAATAACTCTGTTTCCTATTGCCTTAATCTATGAAGAAACATAGTTATAGAATCATTCAAATTTTATCTGCTAAAACCTTATCCCCTATATTAATCTTCCGTTTTGACATTTATGAAATGGAAAAAGAAAACAAACTTAATGCAAAGGTTTTGCTTGTAAGATTCTAAATTGGTATGTTCATGCGCCTTGCATTGGCTTACTCATGCATCTAGCATGATCAGTTCACTTTAGATTGTGTAGAAAAATGGAATAATAAATTGATTTAACATGATATGTAACTAAATATGCTAGCTTTTATGGGTAATTAAAAGACAGATCTTAGGCTTCAATAACGTAATTCCCTTATTTTGTCTGCTGAATTCACTTTTTCTTGTAGTTAAAACGAGAAATTATTTTCGGCTGAAGTAAATGGGCCGAGTAAGAAAGGCCCATTAAAACGCCCTAAATAAATAGAAAATGTTATTATATCTTCTTCCTTCACCTTCGCCGTAGTTACCCGACAAGCTTGCCTTTCTGTAGAGCTCCGCCGAATCGGAAGCCGTCTTTTCAAGTCGTCGAGCTTCAACAATGGCGTCTCTTCTCCTACCTTCATCTCAATTTCTTCAGACGCGAACTCAAAGCAATGGTCAACCATTGCTTCTCCCTCAAACACCACTTTTCGTCTCACTACCCTCTCTCCGTCCGTTGAGACCGAAACACTTGTCTGTTACCGCCGCAGCGCCGAAGAAACAATCGGATGTTCCGACGGGTCCGACGAAGAAGAATTCGAGCGTGGAGGAAGAAACAGAAGAGGAAGTAGAGGAGGATATGTTGTGGATTCAGGAGAAGGCCTTAGACCTAGTCGAGTTCACTGGATCAGTGACTCAGGCGATTCCAGGTCCCCGAGTTGGAAGTAGCAAATTGCCGTGGATGCTCGCCGTTCCGTTAGCTTACGCCGGCGTCACTTTCGTCACTGCTTTTGTTAAAACCGTTAAGAAGTTCTCTTCACCTAAAGCCCAACGCAGGAAACTGGTCTCTGATTTCACTCTCTCTTACTCTCGCTTTTGTGATCCTTTCTCGAAACAAAGAGAGCTGATTCAGTTTTGGTTTTTTTTCTTAATCTCTTCAGGTGAATCAGAATGCTATGCTTTGCAGATCCATAGATGAGCTGTTACGGAAAGATGGAACAGTGCATAGCTCTGAGCTTAAGGCACTTGAACAAAAGGTGTCAAGATATATATGTCACTCATCTTTTGCTTTGATCGCTTAATCATTCCAATTTGACATGAGAATGCTGAATTTAGTTTTCTACATCCAGACAGAGTTTAACATGGAGGAGATATTGCGGAAATACATTCGTTATGCCTTGAATGAGAAGCCGTTTAATCCTGACCTTGTTGCTGATCTCATTCATCTAAGAAGAGCATCTGGTTTGAATGATTCTCAGATTCCTGAGATCTTAAACGAGATCTCCCGTCGTATTGTTAAAGAAAAAGGTAACCAAAACCTCTCTTTAAGGTGGTTCTCCATTGTTACAATCAATCTTCTTTATTGCTCTTGACATATGTATTGCTTTTGCAGGTCCGGTAGTGATGAAAATGCAAGGGTTTACTGAAAAAGGATTCAAGAGAAAACTTGCTGTGCAGGCGCTTTTTGGAAAGATTTACTATCTTTCTGAGGTAATGATCGTGGAAATATTTACTTCTACCTGAGAGAACCTGCTTACTCTTTCAACATCTTCATTGATTTAATCATGAAACCATGTGTGATGGATTTTCTAACTCCATTCTCTCTTCAACAGCTTCCTGACTTCTGCTCAAAAGACAACTCATTGATCGTCAAGGAAATATTCGGGGTTACAGAGTAAGTCAACTCTCAAATTGAAGCTTGTCAAATAGAATATAAATCTTTTTGCTTTTACAATTATTCCTTTTACTTGACCATCACTACAAAAAACTCAGTGAAGACGCAGAGAAGCTGCGGATACATGCGCTTGCTGAAGCTGGAGACATAGAGGCACTTGAGAAAATGGTGGAATTTGAGAAAACAGCCGAGTCTTCTTCGGATAAAGAAGAAGATTCAAATGAAGAAGACGACTCTAATACCACTCCTTAAGATGTTTGTTCAAAGACCAACTTCAACACCAGCATTCTTTCCAAAGGGGAGTTCTATATTCTGTTCTTTAACTTATATCACAAGTTGTTCAACAGCACAAGAGGTCTGATTTCAACCAATAATTGTCTTTTGCGATAAAGCATGACACAGCTTGTAATAGAAATTTAAATGCAGCACAACAACTCAAGTTGTGACTTATATTAATAGAAATATTGTCTTTGCTATACCTAAACTCATACACATACAATCAAAAGGGAAATTAAAAAATGACTCAAGATGTATTTTAGCTTCTATTTTTAATATAAGTTCTATAAGCACAGAGGTTACTTACATTTAAGCCAAAGTACTAACACTCTTCAGTATCTGAAAATGGATTCCGAACGCTTTTGGTGCTAACCTAATACATCTTGAAATGTAAAATCCTCGAGAAAAACTCAGGTTCCTAGTCCAAGACTTGTCATCCTCGATGCGGACCTGATAACTTGAGGGTAAAGATTTCTGAGTTGACTTTCCAGTTTCCCACCAATAAAAGTTTTCATCAAACTGCCTCCTTGAGATTGAATGTTCTAACAATTTCCCTGGCGTGGTCGTGTTCATGGAGATCCACTAGTATTTTCTTTAACCTGCGGGCAAGACCAGTGGTTTCCGCATCGTCAAGTCCTGAAGCAAGCCTTTTCTCGAGAGTTCTTCTAAGTGTCAGAGTACAATCCACAAGAGGTTGCAGTGGACGACTGCAAAATCAATTACAACATATTTTAGTATGTATCAAGGCGAAGGTGCAACATAAAGTGGTAATGTCCTAATATGAGATGTGGATATCATGCGAGCCAAATGAAGATAAACAATCATGATGATTTGTCTAAGGCAAATGAGATTCTGAACCATGAGATGTAACTATAATTTGTCTAAGGCAAACAAGATGTAACTATAATTTTTTACTACAATGAACCATGAGAAACCTTCATGGTTGTTAAATCATTGTTTTACCTGTGGGTTCTTGTGACGCTTGGTCCTGTCCATACTCCAGACAACGAAGCAACGATCCTTTCAGTTCTTGTCACAGCATCATGGATATTTGATGCAATGCTTCTGACATGGGGAAGAACTTTTCCAAACAAAAGGTCACTAAGAGCCAAGTTCTCCAACACGGGAAGCGCCAGGATGTCTTTCCACATACATATATTTCTCATAAGACGGACTGATGTCCCAAACCTATATGCTGCAACTTGTGGAGCATTAGGTACAGCCTTCAAAACCAGAGGATCCCATGTCGGAACCTGGAGAATAAAGAAAGAATCAGAGGATATCATTAGTCCAGTATCTCATCACAGACTCAATGAGATTTATTAAAAAGATTAGTAAGAGATGTAACAAATTCCAAAATCATACGCTAATAGCTGCAATGGCTTCAACAAGGCGAGCATGAATAGCAGCAAATAGTTCTGCTAAGGCCTCACTCGAAGCAGAAACATAATCTGTCACCAAGCTTGTAGCAGCAACAGCGTTTCTTGTCTCCCGGGTGCTAAGTATATCCCAACAACGAACTATCTGATGGTGCAAAATGGGAATCGCAACCTTTTCCACTAGCTCAGGGACAAGGTTGGCATCAGTATCATCTAGTGCAAAATCATCCCCATCTTCTGGCTTCCCGTAATCAGATAGTAATCCATGCCTGGAGACACAAATCGCAAGTTAGATCACTTCCAAAAATGCAAAAAAACAAAGGTATTAACTCAGCCGCTTAGAGACTAATGCCTACTAGATACTTATGTGAACTGTGTTTTGACAATGTATGTTTGGATAATTAGGAAAGTTGGAAACCATGAGTAGCTTACCATTTCATGTCAAGGAAATCAACATCTTGATGAAGAGGATCCCATTTCAAAAGCTCCAGTCTTACGTAAGGTGAAAAGATGGAAGGAACGGTCAAAGACATGTAAGCATCCCGATAAGTAGATGAATAGTCTCGCTTCCACCTCTCAAATCTCGCCTTTACCCTTGAAAGCTGGGAGTACTCCTCAGATGCATCACTAAAAACCTTATCAGCACACTGAAGTAAGCTATCTCTTGTCTCCTTATACGCTGAAGTCTCACTGTCACTCTCATCAGTGCTTGATTCTCCTTCTATTTTCAGAGATGATCCATCAATCTCCATGGCTGATGCACGCTTATTTTCAAATCGAGCACGCCTTTTCTGCCGGGCTGCAGCCCTCTGTTCCACTTCCCTGCGCTTCTGCAGATTTTCGTCTCTGCCAAATTCATCAAGCTTAACTGGTTGATCCTTCTGCTGTCTTATAGAAGCAGAGACAGCCAACGCAGCACTTGTGGCAGCAGCAATCACTGAAGTACTGCTTCCTTGTTTGTTTATAACCGACATTGCTGCTTTCACAGCAGCCCCCAACTCTACCATTTCATCATCGTTATCTGCAGTTCTCCTCTCTAGAATAGATAAAGCATGTTTTTCATTAAGTTCTTTCATCTGATCTTCAATTTCTTCAATTAAAGAACCCTTCTTCTGCGAGACAAAATTCAAAACAGTAATTAGGAGTTCTATTCTAACAACATCGTTGGCTTGCAACTATTTTGACGCATAGGGTAATCCAAAAGCAGTACAGATACAAAAATAGTAGGGTTCACAACTGGTCTTTCGTTTTCATATTTGGACAAAAAATATGACCAGCTAGAATTTTCGTTCAATTAAGGTATACATTATGCAAAAAGCATCTATATAGGAAACATAGTTTGTTGTATGTCATGTAAAATAGCGGAAAACCAGTTTTAGATTCAATATAACAGAAATCGTTTGTTTTCATAAAGAGTGAAATCTAACTACAAGTGTCAACCTAGGTTTGCATGAAAATATGGGTCAAGCTAATTTTTTCTTTGTTTCCGTAGAGATTAAGATCAAACAAACCAATGGAACATAACATCAGATATTAATCTCTTTCATTTCCCCTCGGAGTCATGATCCTATGCAGGCAACTAAGATGAGAGGAAGAGACATCAAGAGATGCACTAAGAAAGCAGTAACCATTGGTATTACAGAAAAAAGAAAAAGTCAAGCCTGCAACATAAGCAACATGTATAGAAGCACAGGCACAACATTACATACCTGCATGAAGTCGCAGATCACAGAAATGAAGTTTCTGAGTTTTTGCATGAACACATACTTATCTCCAGCTGCAGATAGCGAACTTTCAAGAGCTGTGATACTCATCAACGAAGCAGTCAAGTTCTCATCTGTCTTGGTAAGGGATGAAGTGGTTTTTGCATGAGATTCCTGACAAATAATTCAAAATATGCAGTTCGTCAGAAACCGAAGTAAATCTAAGAAATAATATATCACAAACCAAAGCAGTCTCATAACGAGTCAAATCACTTTAAAAATCCACCTCAACAAATAATCAAC
Source organism: Erysimum cheiranthoides (assembly GCA_011420285.2). NCBI lineage: Eukaryota > Viridiplantae > Streptophyta > Magnoliopsida > Brassicales > Brassicaceae > Erysimum > Erysimum cheiranthoides. The sequence continues at coordinate 18,871,534 of CM022178.2, read as the reverse complement.
TAGAATAACATTAATAGCATACAAATACGGAGATATTAACCAAAACCCTAAGAGGCTAAGAGAAGGCAGCAGATTCATAAATAGGAAGAAGCCAAGTTCATAGAGCAATACCTTAAGCTTCTTAACATTGTCTTGCAATGCCTTCTTGGCAAGCTCGGCTTGTTGGGACATTGGTAATGTATCAACACTAGCAGCTGGACCAATGGTAGGCGGCACAGAAACATTCGGCATTGGTATTCCGGCATGATAAGCATGTGGTAATGGCTGCTGGTTAGGCTGCAAAGGCACGCCAATCCCATTACTACTTACAGTCCTATGAGACCCTTCATCCATTCTTTTACCAATACCCTTCTTAAATTGCTCCTCTTCCCACAACTTCTCTTCCTCATCCTCATCCTCATAAAAACTAATTGTCGTGGTTTCTTTAGCAGTAGGATTTTCATCACCGAAATCAAACACACCTTTCTTCTCACCTTTGTGCGGTCTCGCACCAATGAAAATTCCCTGAAAGTCCACATCCTCATCGCTGACTCCTTCAACAGCGGAATGATTTGCGGTACTACCATCCAGTGATATGTAATCAGGCGCCGGTGCTGAACGCGACTGCCTCATCTTCTCTTTCTTGGCTCTAATAATCGCTGCCTGATCGGCAAACGCATGTTCAGTCCGCTCCTCTTCCCCTTCCTCATCGAAGTCTAAATCCGAGACCTGTTTGACCACATCCTTGAGACTCTGCTGCTCATGCTCCTGGGGAGGTTTGATTAAACCCTTAAGCACTAGTTTTGGCTCGGAATTGGCACTAGGGCGAGAATACGGAAGCGTCCGTGTGTTCTTCTGGAGCTCGAGTAAAGCCTCTTTCGTATAAGAGCCGGCCTGAGGAAGCACGTTAGAAAGCGGAGGCACGGTGGAAGAAGAAGAAGCGGGACGATGTTCCTTAGTCGAAGAGTGCTTGTGAGAAGATCCCGAAACGCCGAGACGCGAAGAGGATTTGACACGGTCTCTCCCGTTCTTAGGCTTTATCGTCACACGGAGAGCTCCATCTTCTTCCTCCTCCTCTTCGTCGGCGAAACTTAGGAGTTTCTTCTTCGGGGCCGAGGCTGGGAGTTTCTTAGGTTTCGACGAGGAAAGTACCGAAGTCGATTTTGCCGCGGTGGAAGCATCTTTAGCGTCGATTTCATCGCCGCCGTCGTCCCCACGCCGCCGGAAGTTCCTAGGACGGTTACTTCCCATTCCCTCTCTCGAATTAGGGATTTAACAGTTAGGGATCGAAACTTTGAATAAGAGATTTAATTGTTTGTTTTTTTTGGTCTTTTATACTTGCATGTCAACGAAAAAATGAAAAAAAATAATAAAACCAAAATAATACTTTTAAAAAATTGCAACTTGCTACAAAGAAACACAAACAACACAGGGAAAAAAAATACCAAACTAGCAATCATAAGAAGCATAAAAGAAGAATGGCTAAATGCTACCATTCAAACTGTATGTACAATGAAACATGATCAGAAGCATAAAAGAAGAATAAAGTTGCAAATTGCATTTTCTTTTTCTTTTTTTCTCCTTCCACTTATGGGTTCAGAATTACAAAAACAGCTTTGGCCTTCTTTCTTTTGCTTTCCATACCAAAGGAAGCAAAAAAAAAAAAGAGGATGATGAAGAAAGAAGAAACAACATAACTGTTAAATAGTTTTAAGAAAGTCATTTTTTCATAATCAATTCCCATTGCATCGGTGAATCACACCGTTACTACTACTTCCTTGCACTTGCTTCTTCTGATTCTGTTGGTTAATCCGGTCAAGTCCCCATATCCTTATGGTTCCATCGTCACTTGCTGAAGCCAACATGTGAAGGTTCGTCGGGCTCCAGCTCACGCAGTTAACTGCTCCTGCATGGCCTGGTAGCTCAACGATTAACTTCCCTGTAGATCTGTGCCATATGTATACCTGCAAATAACAAACCCACAGAGATATCAACTGAATAAAGAAGCAACAATCATTTATTGTCATTTGATTTATAGCTATCTTCTTTTATGTGCTTATGGGATGAAACTACACAAAGAAAAAACCGGATTTTACCTGAGAATCCTCGCTTCCGCTAGCAATGAAAGCTTGTTTATACCCACCAAAGCATGATCTGATGATGAATCGTGAACGCCTGTGGCCTTTGTATCTCGACACAATTTTGGGTTCACCTTCGATATTCCAGAGACGAATTTCCTGGTTGAGGAGATTTACCAGGAGAAATTTGTTGTCATTCGAAAGTGAGAACGAGGTAATCATGTCTTCCTCTTCAATTAATCTCTCAACTGTCGCTTCCCTATCAAACAGGGATATCACAGAATCCTTGCATACACTTACAAGCCACTTTCCATCATCTGTCATTGCTATATCTGATACCTTTTGTGTCCTCTGACCTTTCCAGCACTCCATCTCTCTACCATCTAAATCCCACATGCAGATGCTTCGGTCTGTCATCCCGGCAATTATTCTCCGCCCATCAGGATACCATCCGCAAGAAATTGGACTTATACCGCCTTTTTCGTACATGTGAACACAGTCTCCTGAATCAATATCCCAGCGTCTGATAACTTCTTCTGCCCCACATGTAAGAACTTGACGATCATCAGGACTCCATAAGATCGCAATCACGGGTTTCTGGTGACCTACAAGTGTGTGCTTCAATGAAATGTGCCCATCTGCATTGATCTGAAAAGTACATTTTTAGTGAATCAGCAAACAGAATGCCTCAGTCAATAGGTAACAAATCAAAATTTTCAGGTTTGCCAAAACTCAATTCAGGTGAGCCTTGGTTGATAAGTCAGGATTACCTCCCATATAATTGCGGTCTGATCCTTGGAAGATGAAGCCAAATATTTGCCGTTATGTGAGAATTGCAAGAACCAAACTTCATCGGTATGTGACTCCAAGATCTGAACCATTCACGTAGAGAGAACTTAAAGAATGTGATTTAAGTCAGTAACACACACATGCACTGCAAGTCTGACTAAACTACAAACAAAAAAAAACGATGCCACACAAGTAAGTAGTTAATTAGAGGAACGTGAGTACAGATGACAAGGAAAAAATATGCACTACATAGCCAATGGTGGAAAAGGAATAACCGAAAAAGAAAAGAGGCATCAGATTGAGACAATTATCATCTTCTATTTCTTTCCTGATAACCTGTCATGAAGTGGAAAAGTTTGCAGTACATTGTACTGTAAACCTTTCAGCTAATGATATGTGACTCTTTAATAGTACCGACAAACTTTTGATCACCACGAAAACGAAGCAACTAACAACATGAAGCAATGGAAGTAACATTCGCAGCAGAGCAGTCTTTCTTTCCTTTTTTAATTGAGCAAACACACAGCAGAGCAGTCTAACCTGAACAGTCTGAGAAGGAATTTGGTGCTTCCCGCATTGATGGTCAGAAAACAAAGACAAATCACTATCCAAAGTATTATGGAAAACACAAGAATCCCGCTGAATATGAAGGGAATTCTCAACTAAATACTCCAACCTCTTTTCAGGGATTATAACAGAAGCAGGAAGCAAGTTTTGCAGTTCCTCCAGAACCTTGGACCTTGTATTCACACTTTCTTTATCTGGGGCAGAAGTGGTATGTGATATAAAGCTTGAAGGTGATATAAGGGAGGAAGCAAGCTCATGAACACGCTTTGTATTAATACGAAGAGGCACCATCTCATTCCTTAAGGTGCCTAACGCGTCAACTATCTTTTCAATTTTCAGAAGCTCTAAGAACTTTTGCTCTAGGAGCAGGAAAGACGCAGATTTGACAGCCTTTTCATCAGGCAGCCCGATTCTGTGCAATGTTTTAACACTTTCATCCCATTTTCCGTCCTTTACCTGCTGCAGAAACAGCTTAATGATGGAATTATGCAGAGAGATTCCAGACTCTTCCTCCAACATAGCCCCGGTTTTATCATATCCAAGGGAATAAAGAGCCCTAGTGATAATCCTAATGAATTCAGATTTTTTAATGACCCCTTTGGAGCCGATAGTTTCGTCATCCCCTTGGGAGGTCAGAGGCCTTGCCATCAGGTCTCCCAAAGAGTTGTTGGTGACAGTAGTACCTCTAACAGAAGAGTTGCCGGAGAAGCCGTTGGGTTCGTCAACAAGCCGCTTTGCACGTTTCAAAGGAGGTTCAGTATCCTCCACAACTCCCATGAAATTCCTAGTTCAGCCCATATAATATTTCTGCAGAGACAAAAAATGAGACCAAGCTTTGAGTGATTGCACATTAGATCCATACAGAAACTGATAGCAGTACAAGGATTCTACTTGATCAATAAGAGATACAGTAAAAAAAAATAAGAGAAGCCAAAAACATTAACTTGAGAAGGAATCAGAAAGGGATCAACAAGATAATATCTAAAAACTCATGTAGATCTACTAGCAAAAGATAGTGACTAGAGTAAGGAAATTAGCACTCAATAATTATACCAGTGCATCAAACCCAATTGACCAAAACTATAAAATTAGTTGCACTTTCACTTTGTTCCGATCGGAACAATCACCTCTCAATTGCTTCACCGATGAAGCAGAAAAAGCAAAACAGTGAATCTGGATTCAATCACAGTAGTCAAATCGCGAAAATTACTCAAATTAAACCAGAAAATCGACACAGTGCCTCCAATAAAAGATTAGCAATCAAAAAGAAAAACCCAAATCGTCAACATCGAACTAAATGGGAAGAAGGGTCAGTGCGGGATGAAGATGAATTAACGATCTAAGAAGCACAAAATAGAAAAAGGGTTGTAGAAAAAATCCAATCTCACCAAATAAGAAGCAAAAACCCAGGAAGCAAAAGATAAGGTTTGGCTATGGCAGAAGAAAGAGAGAGAGAGAGATCGATGGGGTTAAGGAACAACCCAGAAACAAAGGGGGAAGACCGCTAGAGAGATGCAAAAGCGGTGAGAAGATGATATAGATAGAGAGAGAAAGGAAATTCTGGGAGAAAAGAGAGAGAGAAGGGTCCGGATGCGTTAAAGAAGAAGAAAAGGAGAGAGAGAGGAAGCGAAAGGGGAAAACAATAAGTATATTAAAACAAGGCAAGAGGAGGAGAAAGGCAGGCGTGGCTCAATCTCATCACAAGCTACTCTCGTCGTCTCGTCCCCATTCAACAAACCATTTTACATTTTCCTTTTGAAGTATATGTGATTTCTTTTCACATTTATTATTTTGATACTTTACTTAAAACATGGTAACAAATGTACGTAGTTACTGCATATTCGTTTACCGCAAGATACTCGGGGTTTTCGTTGATACTTGATACCAAACTAGTTTTGACATTATCATTCCCCTCTATAAACAGAAAAAGAAAAAAACGTTGATTTCAAAGATATCGATATGTTTTTCTCCGAGGATTAATATTTGGCGTTTCGACCAATAACTATGTATCACATAGACGGACTATAAATAAAGGATCTTTTATATACAAAGATTTGTTCTGTAGTGCCAGTATGGGGGTACAGGTTGATAAACCTATTTCGTATTAAGACTTTGGATGAATGCAAAATACAACAAAAATAGGCCTAAGTATATCAATACCATGTCAAAATATCATTGTCTCACCTTTGCAACAGGATGCGACTGTAAAATCTCTTCGTCAAGTGTAATTCGTAAGTCCCCTACTAAAGAAGATCAAATGTTTAAATTGACAAGTGTACATAGCAAAATGAGATTAATTAAAAGGGTTCAATTCGTTTGAATGGGACCCAAAATATTAATGGGTTACAGCAAAAAATATATTTACTTATATATAAATCCAACTTAAAGCTTGGAAAGGAAAAATATCAATGGTCAAATTTTATCATTGTGCATCGTATTTGGTAGGTGAACTTCGATTACACATGTAGCTTAGTCCTTAAGCTGCATGTTATTGGTTTAGTCTGTATTGTCCATGCATTTCGATTATTGTATGGGTGATGAAATGAAAAATTCATACGTTTCGTACTTGTAATGCGATGTGGTGCACGATCTGATCTCTAGTAATTGAACGTAGACAAAATGAGTTAGTAGGTGAAAATATTTGCTCTCACAAGTTTGCATCTGAAACCAGGAAAAAATTAGCTTTTTCGACAGACTTTTTAATGACTGGTCCGCCACGTATCGTTCTGTGATTCCGTTCGTAGTTCAAAATTATCCAAACACGACAAAGACGATACACACGATTTTGCTTGTTCAGGATAAATAAGGTTTATGAAAAAATATACATAAGCTGAATATAAAATATGCACGGCACTCTAGTCCTTAACAAATTGTACTCATCTTTTTTACCAAAAAAAAAAAAAATTGTACTCATCTTGTTGCCAAAGATAACAAAGGGAAGATGAATGGGCTTGCGATTATCGTCAGTTTAATGGACTTTAAGGCCCATTTTAGAAATAAAGAAAAGAAAAAATAACAGCATTTTACCCAAAAGAAATGTACTTTCCTCCATTGGGTTAAGACTAATTTTATCAGTTGCACTAATTTTTGCTTGATTAAGAAATAGAAAATCTATTAGAGAGCTTCAGGCACTCCTAAGAACTCAATAAAGCCCTATATTAGTGACCAGATTATGGGCCCATATATAGGCCCACATTTATGGTACTTAGTACGGAACTGATAAATCACGGAAACATCGGTCTCGTTCTTAAAACCTTGAAATTTCGTGAAGAATCGAAACGGCGACAGAAATTTCGATTTTGGAGTAGAGTCAGAAACTCGAGTGCATCGCAATTTTGGAGACAAATCACAATGGTAGAAGCGCCTGCTCAGATTCCGACGAGTTTCGGCCACGAGCTCAGGGCTTGTCTTCGATGTCGCCTCGTCAAGACCTACGATCAGGTCTGGGTTCTCTCTCACCGTGTTTTGCATGTTTCTTCTCTTGCGGATATCTTTTGTCTAACCTGGTTTATCCAACAGTTTAGGGATTCTGGATGCGAGAATTGTCCTTTCTTCAAAATGGAAGACGATCATGAACGTATTGTCGATGTTACCACCCCTAATTTCAACGGGTATGGCTTAAATTCGAATCCTTTACATTGAATTTACTGGGCACTGTTCATAAGTCTATCTCTGGTGGTTGCATAGAAAATTCTGAATCTTGGTGGGTTTCTGCTTAGGATGAAACTGTACTTTATACATATTGATAAGACTTATGCGTTTTTAGTTTGCAGTCTCTCCTTCTTCTGGAATATTTTTATTAGATGAATCGCTCCAAATTGTAAGATCACTGTGGAAATTACCTTAAATTTTGCTGCTTTAAGCAAAACGAGCTAACAGTGAGAGAGATAGTGGTAGTGTTGACAATGATATATGTCTCTTTCTTCATCTGTCGATATATTGATGTATTGATATTATGATTGTTTTGCAGTATAATCTCTATGATGGATCCACGCAGAAGTTGGGCAGCAAGATGGTTAAGAATTGGTATGTTTGAGCTCTTTTTCCTGATTATCCTCAACTATTCAATTGTCTTTTTGAGTTTTACAATACCGTGTAGCTTCTTCTTTCCGTTTCTTGTTCCTTTTTGTCTCACCATTATAATTTATAGATGGGCATATTACTGCTACGTTCATCACATCTTTTTTTTTTTTTTTGAAGACTGAGTGTGGATGTAAATAATGTGCAGTTTAAATCTCATTTTGGCAATGTATATACCCGCCACTTCAAAGATGGATATACGATCAATCTCATTCACCAAAACCCTGCTTTATATATCAAATTTAACTGTTTTGTGTACACCCTTTTGAGATTTCTATGTGTTTATGGCTTGATGTTGTATTCTCTAATATTGCCAGCTTTCTTTGAGACAGATATATATATCTAACACTTTGCAATTTCTTGTTTCCAGGGAAGTTTGCTCCTGGTTGCTACACGCTTGCTGTCTCAGAGGCACTCCCAGATGAAATGCAGGTAAACGCACTTACTTCTATGCCACTTCTCTTAGATACCTAAGAAGAGATCTCAAGGATGGACTATATAATAAGCAAATCCTTAGCTCTAGTTTTCCTTTCAAATAAGGACATGGCTCCTAAAAGACACAATCCGGTTTCAGATTGACTGTTCATTCTTTTTGACATGTATGTGACTGGCAGATCCTATGCCAAGAAGAGCGGGTGCAGTACGTTCTGCCCAAACGCATTTGAAGCCCTTTGAATCAAGTGTCTCCATTCTGCAGGTCTGGGTTTGAGTCCTCTGGTTTTTCCATTGGGGATATTAATGGAAGTAGTTTAATTATTACTTTGTTTCTGATTTCAACTAATATAGAGATTTGAGCCTTTTTTAATTGCCAACAAAATCTTATCTTGCCAAACTCTTTGTGTAGTTCATAACCCCCGGAAGATAAAGATAGATTACATTATTTTTCAATTATTGAATGGATTCCTTTTACCAAAAAAAAAAAAGAAAGGATTCCTTTTACAATGAAATTCAATTCGTTTTATGAATTTTACAAGCAAAATAAAATACTTTAAAAACCTAGCAAAATTTGTGGTACCAATGATTTACAGGCAATATGTCAAGTCCATGAGGGCTCTGAGAATTAAATGATTCATTATTTTGGATATTATTTAGAAAATAGTATTGATGTTAGAAAAGAAAAAAGTGTAGAAGAAATGGCTCCTTAATCAAGCCAAGAGGGAAAACAAAGAGACATATATTGGTTTTAGGAATATGACCATTGAAATTCCCAAAGAACCAAAGAAAACAATGGGAAGATGTATAAAATGCTTGTGTTTATTGTCTCTATACAAGAAATATAAGACCCACAAATTCATAGATACAAACAAAAAATTACACACAAGAACTCAAGAATCACATCTTTGGATCCAAGGCATATTCTTATGCTAGCGTAATCATGAACATAACATGCATTACTTAATAGTAGTTATTTAATATCAATTACATAGTTAGAATTATAACAAACGTTAATTATAAACAACGTAAGTCAATAAGGTGAAGTGCATCAAGTAATGTGACGAATTAAAATTATTCTTTTCTATAAGATCATATCTTGAAGTTTCGTGTTCAAATGATTTCTTCTAAAATTTTAAGATCTAACCTGAAAAAACAAAAAAAAATTGGTGTAATATGCCTTTAGTAGTTTAATTTTTGTTATAATAACTCTTTTTTGTTTTGGCAATTTATTTTTTGTTATTAAAAATAAAAATTGGATTCAGAAAAAATATTTATTATTTTAAATTCGAGTTCACGTGGCAGTCGCTACCAACTTCGTTGTTTACTCCAAAACCAGGCTAGTAGTCATCACACAAGTCCAAGCCAAAAAAAAAGGGTTCTTGCTCCGACACGACAACAAATCCCAGATTCTGAGCTTAAAGGTAAATCCCAACTCCTTGAATACTCTCTTCTTCTCCAATCTGCCTTGTTTCTATGTCCTGGATCCAAATCTTAGACACTCCTGTTCCTTGAAATCTTGACTTCCTTGTAATCTATGTTCGGTTCGGTTGAGTGAATCTGTGGAACCTATGTTCGTTTGTTTGTTCAGTACCTTCTCGTTTGGTATGGATATGGATCTCTGTCTTGAAATGACAGGAAACAGTTATTTAAGCAAACGAATTTGAAAAATTGCGATTCTTTCGCTTGTTTTGTTGATGGGTTTGACTTGTTTAATTATGCTGAAATGTTTTTCATTGCAGGGAATTTCAGCATAATTGAGTGTGTTGAGGGTTTTTGAGTTTATTTAAGAAAAATGTCCAACATAGACATTGAAGGGATATTGAAGGAGCTACCTAATGATGGAAGGATCCCAAAGACGAAGATAGTTTGCACTTTAGGACCAGCTTCTCGGACTGTTTCTATGATCGAAAAGCTTTTGAGAGCTGGTATGAATGTGGCTCGCTTCAACTTCTCCCATGGAAGCCATGAATACCATCAAGAGACACTTGACAACCTCCGCACCGCTATGCACAATACCGGCATTCTCGCTGCTGTCATGCTTGATACAAAGGTAATAACCTATCTCAGTGTTTCTTTGTTTTTTGTCTGAATAGCCTATCTCGTGTTTCCTTTTGCAAGCCTCTTGTGAAATGGATTTCTTTTGTCATTATTGTCGATCTAGTTGTGCCTAAACTTCAAATTGGTTCTGTTTGCTTATATGGCTTAAGAAGATCTGTTAGATTATAGCTTATAGTTTAGGAGTAGATATACACTTAAGCTCCTCAATGAGGAAATTTCAGTAGATACAAAGAAACTTATTCTTGATAAAACGTTAAATCTGTAGTACAGTGTTTGGTGGCCCAATCATGGGATTTTTACTATCTGAATTCGTCAAACAAGCCTAGAGAAAACATTTTAGAGACTATCAGTTTATGATTTCACTTGTTATATTCGCGCAGGGCCCCGAGATTCGTACTGGTTTCTTAAAAGATGGGAACCCTATACAACTGAAGGAAGGTCAAGAGATTACTATAACCACTGATTATGACATTAAAGGAGATGAGTCAACGATATCCATGAGCTATAAAAAGCTGCCTTTGGATGTGAAGCCCGGAAACACCATACTCTGTGCAGATGGAAGCATAAGTCTAGCTGTCTTGTCATGTGATCCCGAGTCTGGAACGGTTAGGTGTCGGTGTGAAAACTCGGCCATGCTTGGCGAAAGAAAGAACGTGAATCTTCCTGGTGTTGTTGTTGATCTCCCCACCTTGACAGATAAGGATATTGAAGATATTCTCGGTTGGGGTGTTCCGAACAACATCGATATGATTGCTCTTTCCTTTGTCCGTAAAGGTTCGGATCTTGTTAATGTTCGGAAGGTTCTTGGATCTCATGCTAAAAGCATAATGCTGATGTCGAAGGTACTTCAATTTTTCACTTATAGCGATTTCATTTTATGTTAATTGAGGCATGAATCTGACTCTCTTTTTTTTGGGTTTGGATTTTGAAGGTTGAGAACCAAGAAGGAGTGCTAAACTTTGATGAGATATTGCGTGAAACAGATGCGTTCATGGTTGCTCGTGGTGATCTTGGGATGGAGATTCCAATAGAGAAGATCTTCTTAGCTCAAAAGTTGATGATCTACAAGTGTAACCTTGCGGGTAAACCGGTGGTCACAGCCACTCAGATGTTGGAATCAATGATCAAATCACCTCGGCCAACCCGAGCTGAAGCCACAGATGTTGCAAATGCTGTTCTTGATGGCACCGACTGTGTGATGCTTAGTGGCGAGAGTGCAGCAGGAGCTTATCCGGAAATAGCTGTGAAAGTCATGGCTAAGATCTGCATTGAAGCCGAAAGCTCGCTTGATTACAACACAATCTTTAAAGAGATGATCCGAGCAACTCCGCTTCCAATGAGCCCACTCGAGAGTCTTGCATCATCTGCTGTACGGACTGCTAACAAAGCGAGGGCAAAACTCATCATTGTGTTGACACGTGGAGGTTCAACCGCTAATCTCGTGGCTAAATATAGACCGGCTGTTCCAATTCTGTCAGTGGTTGTCCCGGTTGTGACCACTGATTCCTTTGACTGGGCTTGTAGTGACGAGTCACCTGCAAGGCATAGTCTGATATACAGAGGTCTAATCCCTATGTTAGCTGAAGGATCTGCAAAGGCAACAGATAGTGAAGCCACGGAAGTTATCATTGAGGCTGCTCTGAAGTCGGCTACACAGAGAGGACTCTGCAACCGTGGTGATGCAGTCGTGGCGCTGCACCGTATTGGAGCTGCCTCGGTTATTAAGATCTGTGTGGTGAAGTGAGATTTCAAATTTCTTACAAAATCGCAACTCTTGGCTCCTGATGATTGTTGGTAATCATAACTGAGAGTTAGCGTAGTAGCATGAAATAAAGAAAACAGGTCACAATAGCTCCTGAAACTCTGTTACTTTTATGACATCTCTCCCTTATTTCTGTTTAGTATTTCAAGATTATGAATCAAAATCTGCTTCGTATGGCTCAGTGCTAACCTTTGCATGTATAACATTGTTTCTCTTCATAAGCTTTGCTTATAAAAGATTAAGCTTTTAAGGCGTCAGTAAGTAGAACACAGAGAAATTGAAAAAGCCATCTATAATGATTGAACAAGATCCAAGAAAAGTATGTTTCTTTCAGCTGTTTAGAATTATAAATACTCTTCTAACTTCTAAATAACCAGATGATCTGCGTGGGAGAGATTCGTACTGGACTCTGCAGTATAAGAATAGCCGTAAGAAAGACGAGAACAAAGGTATAGAGGATTAAACATAGAGCGTGATATTATTGAGATCACCTGTTTTGTGAGTGATGTTCCATGAAGTTATATCGACTTGAGCTTGATGTTATTTTTTCCTCTGTTTTGTGTATTGAATTGTAAGGATTAGAACAAAAGAATGGTAACAATTATTAGTGTTATAAGTTAGGACATTTTTCGACAGACTGAATAAGAATAGTTCAGGGTTATGACAGATGCTTACTCATAGTAAAACTAGCGGAATTCATCGTGGTAGCCATAGTCATCATCAGTGTCATCTTCATCGAAAATGGCACTATAGAAGACATATGGATGCTCAACCATCTCTGCCAACGTCAGACGTCCATCTTTGTCTGAATCCGCCTGGATGATCAGAAAAAGAGAGATAAATGTAACATCAATCAATCCAACAGCTAAATACTTGTATTTGAAAGTTATGTACCTGTGATATAATATAATCAGCTTGTTGTTTTGCGTAATAACGCTCAGTAGGATGGATTTTACTGATAATGGGAAGCAATTCAACGTCTGATAAGTACCTGTAGATAAGAGGGAGTTATTATATATTGATGGAAATGGTAATCATGGCGTGTACTCTTAAATTACGTACCCGTCATCATCTTTATCAAGCTGAGCAAATAACTGCTTTGCTGGGCCTTCAGGCAAGTCATGATAAGGATGTGTAGAATTGTGATTATCTTCTTCGTAGTTCCTTACAGTGTCAAAGAGGCCGTGGAAAAACTCTTTGAAATTGATCTTACCATCTTTATCTGAATCCCTTTCTCTGGGAGAGGGAAGGAGAAGAATCCGTCGATAAAGAGTTCGCTAAAAGAAGGGTTCCTCAGAAATAATCATATGACAACAGTACATTACCTTACTTCCTCCTTGCATAACCATAACAGTAACTTAGGGTTCTTGGTGTCAGCAGGATGCAGAAAGCTAAGTGAAAAATTAACCAGCAAGAGCATTGTGAGAAAAAGAACAAAAAATGATAGTAGTAACCAAAACCGAGACAGCTGGTTGCTTTTAATTACACCAGAAGAAAACGCTTACTCGTTAAACTCTGTTAAATTCAGCAGACCATCACCATTTGCATCTGATGCATTAAAATGCTCCTCCTTCCACCAGCCCATGTCATAGCCAAAAGAATTATTATCTGGTAAAGTTATAATCAAGTCAGCTAGCAGTCCCATGAGACAAAAGTGAGATTCTTTACTTAAGCGGCTTAAAATTGTTGCAAATTGCAATCACATAGTGGTCCAAAACAAGGAAACATGAGAAGGAATATATGGATCATAGGCTAGAGAGCAAAAATCGAAAAAGTGATTAAACCAAATCAAATGCATCAATCCTTTTGAAGCAAGCCTACTTAATTTACTACCAAGATCTATCAAGTCATATGTTTTTGTATGATCATAGCAAGTAGCACACATTTTAGTCAGGGCAACACTTAAAAGAGAAAACTGCCGCTCACCCGAGTTACGGACCCAAGACGGCGGTTCATATTCAGAGAAAGAAATAAAACCGTCCTTGTTTCTATCATGAACATCCATGTCTCTTTGAGTTCTGTGCACGACTTCCTTGGCAGAAGACTGCATAGTCCATTCAGTCAATTCACTCTCCGTCACAAATCCATCAGCAGGAGAAACATCGATCTTCGGAAACAACAATATCAGCCTGAAAAGTAGCAATGAATCAAACTCATTTAGTACCAACAAAAAAATGCATCTGCCAATAGTATCGCTAAACTAAATTATTATAGTTAAAGCTTGAGAAGATCCAAACTTTAAAGGAAATTGAAGTATGCATTTGTAACTAGCACGATTCGGAATAGAAGATAGCAAGTATGACCAACCTATCAGTGACATTGAACTTCTCCTCGTCATTGAGGTAATCTTCCGCATCCATGAAATCTTCCCACTCAGGCTGCGACTCGTGACCAGGTGCATGTTCATGCCCACCAGCGGTTGTCTCTTTGTGGGAATGAGAGCGGAGCTCCGGGTGAGAATGCTCAATGTAGTGCCGCTCCCACTCTTTATCCTCGCGACGTCGCTCCATGTCAGCGACGAGAGGATCGAAGGGAACGGGATCGTGACGAGTGGGTTTGAAATTGAAAGAAGAGCGGAGTTTAAGGCGGTGGTGTTGGTTGTGAGCACCGTGGTGGTGATCATGGTCACCCTTCTTCTTCGGGGAATAAGAGATGAGGAAGAGCACGAGGATCCCCACCGTGATGTATAGAATCACCGAAGCTTTACTCATTGATTTCAGTAGAAAATCTGAGCTTGAAACCCTAATTTTTGTTGGCAAGTTGAGGTTTTTACACTCTAAGTGAAGAAGATAGATCTGCTCAAAGATCGACTATTGCGGATAAAATATATCTCTTTAGAAGATTTTGACTCTAGATCTGTTACGACCTTTGGGTCAAATGTTTTGTAGTACTCCCTCCGTATCTAATTAAATGTCGTTTTAACTATAATCTATTAAATTAAGAAAACATGACAAATTACAATTCTATCTTAAAAAAATGACAAATTACAACCCTATACCCATGAGTGTTATTAGAGTTAGTTGTGTTTCATTAAGAGTAATTTGGGTATTATAAAGCAAAAGAAACTTAAAAAAATCAAAACGACATGTAATTAGAAACAAAAAAATTTGACTAAAACAACATCTAATTAGATACGGAGGGAGTATTTATTTTCTTTTTGCTAGTTAAACCAATTTCTTCTTTTCTATAAACGCAATTTATTCAAATGATTAAACAACTTTATTTTACAGGTGCTTCAGTTCACTTCAAGACGGAATTTATAACCTGAGAAAAAAAAAAAAAGAGACTGAATTTCAACTAAAAAAAAAAATGAATATAGTATCACACACATTTTTTTTTGGGTGGGATATAGTATCACACACATCACAATAAAAAAAAAAGTCTGATCCTCCTTTTTCAAAAAAAAAAAGAAAAAGGAAAAGAGTGTTTTTATACATAATAGGCATGGTCAAAGCCTCAAAGGTTTAATTAATATGGCTAGCGACAGGTTTAATAACATGTTAACTTCTAGTATGTCATTAAATAAATCTATCGTCGGCATTAGTTAACATTTTTGATACAAACGACCATTCTTTGTTACGGTTTATAAAATTTTAACTGTGATATGTCGGCTAATAATACATACCGTTGGACTCACTCCAATCATTGGAATTCGAGCAGATCCTCCACGTGGTCCAATCCATTACCGTCTCCTTCGCTATTTTATACACACGATCTCACGATTTCTGTTTTTATCAATGGAATTTGTATCAGATCCCCATTGAAATCCTTTTATGAAAATCCATCTCCTTTTTTTTTTTGTATTTGGATATAACAAGTAGATAGATACATATATACTCGAACTCGATCCATACGGTTGTTGATTTAGAAATGGACAAGTATGATGTTGTCAAGGATCTGGGAGCTGGGAATTTCGGTGTGGCTCGCCTTCTCAAGCACAAGGATACTAAAGAGCTTGTTGCCATGAAATACATCGAGAGAGGCCGCAAGGTTTTATTTTTTCCTGACAAGTTCTTTTCTTTCTACTGTCTGGGTTTTGAATTGGGGTTTAAAGTTTACATTTTAGCTCACTGTGTATGATCAAAATCATGATTTTAAGTCTTCTTGCTAGACATTTTGAAGGAGTTTGCAGGAAAATTCGAGAAATTGGGGTTTTTTGATAACAACACACTTAATTGATGATGATGATGAATTTATTTTTGGATTGTTTTTTTTATATGCAGATAGATGAGAACGTGGCTAGAGAGATTATCAATCACAGATCACTTAAGCATCCTAATATCATCCGGTTCAAGGAGGCAAGTCTCTTTTTTTTTTTTGTGTGGTTTTCCTAAGAGAGAGTTGTCTTGGGATCTTATTTTGATTCGGTTCCAGGTGATTCTCACACCTACCCATCTTGCTATTGTCATGGAGTATGCTTCTGGAGGAGAGCTCTTTGATCGAATATGCACTGCTGGTAGATTCAGTGAAGCTGAGGTGTTTTTCTCCTTTTAAAGTCTCACACTTTGATCTATCTGTTCTTCAACAGTTTCTTTGATCTTTTTTATGTGTGTTATAAGTTTTTGATTTTGATCTTTACCTTTACAGGCTAGGTACTTCTTTCAACAGCTGATTTGTGGTGTTGACTACTGCCATTCTTTGGTATGTATATAGTTCCTTCATTATGCTAAAAAGGAAAGTTATGTGCCTGATGAGGCATTTGTAGAGAACTATCAATGTTTTTGTGCCTAGATTCTTTGTTTGAGATTTGGAATTTAGTGTTTTAGTGATTGATTCGAAAGAACTTCCACATGTACATTACTGTTTAGATATTTTGACCTGGGTTTCAATGTCTTGATTGTTCACGCCATTGAATTTTTATGCTGTGATTTATAGTTATCAAATGTGAATCATTTGGAAACTTAATTGCTATTGTTGATGCTCTATGATGTGGGTGATCCTAACTTGTGGGAAAATGGAAAATAAATCGTTTGGAATCTTAATTACCACGGTTGCATAATATGCACTGATGTAATTAACACGTTTGGAATCTTAATTACCGCTCTTGTGTAACCTTCCCCTCTTTTTTGCTTTTCTGCAGCAAATATGCCATAGGGACCTGAAGCTTGAGAACACACTGCTCGATGGGAGCCCTGCTCCGCTTCTGAAAATTTGTGATTTCGGTTACTCTAAGGTCTGCTCTCTCATTCATTGTCCTTTTATGCTTTGCTCAGTTCTACCCTCAAACTAAAACAGATTAGCATGTTCTTAATCCAAGTATTATCTACTCACTTGTCTCTTCTTGATTCTATTGTGTAGTCATCTATACTACATTCTATTCCTAAATCGACAGTTGGAACTCCAGCATACATAGCACCTGAAGTTCTTTCACGGAAAGAATATAATGGCAAGGTACACTACTCATGTCTTGCTATACATATCAACTTGTCATTATCGCATGATTGGCTGTCAACGTAAGCAAATTATGTCATCAAGAGATAAATATGAGGAAAGAATGTTAAAGATTGCTCAAAGATCCATGCTATAATCGGTATAATATATACTGGCGTGGTCTGCGTACAACTTTTCAGGTTATTGTACTTTTAATACGATTTAAATGGATCAGTCTCTGCACATGTTCAAGCATAGGGTCTTTATGTGTAGGGTGTTTATAGGTCAGTCCCTAAAATCATATATTTCATGATTGTCATAGAGCATGTAGACTGGCTTCGGCACTAATATGTGTGTTTTTGTAGCACGCGGATGTGTGGTCATGTGGAGTAACCCTTTATGTGATGCTGGTTGGAGCTTACCCGTTTGAGGACCCTAATGATCCAAAGAACTTCAGGAAAACAATCCAAGTAACTCCACCCATCAATTATCAATTCTCAATTCTGATGAACTCTTCTTCGTATTGCTCCAGTGTCTCAATAACGTAACAATTCAAATGGTATCCTGCAGCGTATAATGGCTGTACAATACAAGATCCCGGACTATGTTCACATATCTCAGGAATGCAAACACCTCCTCTCTCGCATATTCGTCACTAACTCTGCAAAGGTACCTTAGCTATTCGGAATTCAAATTTCAAGCTAAATATTGTTGCAGTTCTGATTGTTGCCAATAACATTCGTGACAGAGAATCACACTTAAGGAGATCAAGAATCATCCGTGGTACTTGAAGAATTTGCCAAAGGAGCTGTTAGAGTCGGCTCAAGCTGCGTATTACAAGAGAGACACAAGCTTCTCTCTTCAAAGCGTAGAGGACATAATGAAGATAGTTGGAGAAGCAAGGAATCCAGCTCCACCTAGTGTCGCCAAAAGCTTAGGCTCAGGTGCTGAGGAAGAAGATGAAGAGGAAGAGGACGTTGAAGCTGAAGTGGAAGATGAAGAAGATGAATACGAGAAGCATGTCAAAGAGGCACAGTCTTGTCAAGAGTCTCTCAAAGATTAAAAGGAAAATGCTCTCTGTTTCTCTTTTATCATTTCTTCTTCAACAACACTGCTTGGTGAACGTCCTTGTGGTAAAAAAATACATTACTCAAAGCCGAAGACTGTAAACTAGTACGTGCAGGTATTTCGGTTTGATGTCTGAAAACGTTGTTGTTTTGTCAAACTTTTAATGTTTAATGGTTCTCAAGAAATGAACATGAGTAGAAGAAAGTAAAGTTTTTTGAAAGCCAATGGAGAAAACTACGTTCCGTTCTCAGATAAAGTATTTGACTAAAATTCGAATCTGATGAATTTTGTTCCTAGGGAAATTGGCTGTTAATCGACATGTAAAGTTGTTTGTGTGACACCTATATCCAAAACATGAGAGGTTTACCTCTAAGGATGGTTAGAGAACACGAAGATGCCAAGAAAAGAAGAGAGCAAGCTCTCAAAAAAAGGAAAGACACTCATCTCGAACATGTTATCATATCAGAAAAAGTCGATAAGAAGGTCAGTACTGTCTCACTTAATATGCCAATCCATTCCTTTGTTCGTTCATCATAACTATCCGATATCATGCTGACATTATCTGTTTTTGACAGGCTGAGAAACTTTACACAAAAACTCTACCTTTCCCTTGCACATCAAAATATGTTTTTGAACATAGTATGCGTATGCCTATAGGACCCGAGTTTAATCCCACAACCATTGTTGGAGATCTGAACCGACCTGAGGTTCCGTTACATGTTATTTTGTTAAACTTTCATTAGTAGTTGCCCTTTTCGCTAAGTGTTGCATTTTCTTAAACCATGTGGTCATTAACCTTTGTGTGCAGGTTGTCATAACGAATAAATATTAATTGAAATAAAAAAACTATAAATAAATAAAGTGGACGTCGATAAAAATATAAATATCATAACAAATAAATAATAATTGAAATAAAAAACTATTCCAAAAACATAAACTAGAAGGACAATCCTCAAAAATATCACTAAAATGAGTTTATTTGTCAAAAACACTACTATTAGTTTTATTTTCTAAAAATATCACTAAAATATATATTTTCACAAATACTATAAAATCATAACTAAACTCTCAACCTTTGAAATTAAACCTTAAATCCTAAATGGTTTGGAAAACACTTAAAGATTGAGGATTCAAATTTTGTGGATAGTTATGTACGTAATAGATGGAGTGGAGCCATAACATCTAACACACAATGACGCCCGCTACATGCGAGATTATAAAATGTAGTTGTATAATAGTAAGAAACACCACATAACAAAATGTTTAGATACCCTTTTATGATAATCATTGATAAACATATTTTAAGAAAAATTATTTAAATCATTATATATATCATAACTCACAATCATTATGTAATATTTAAATCATTATATATACCACATCTATTATATATTTGTAACCATTTTAAGTGAGAAAATAAGTAGAAAACATTTGATTTGGGGAATATTGGAAAAATCAGTATAAAACCTATATATATATATATATATATATATTCTTGTTTAACTCTTTTAGACATTTATTATGATATAATTGATTGGTAGAAAATCGATATGATAAATGAGTTCAGTTTTGATCCATAACTACAAATCCGACTTGAAATGATTAACAGCGTACAAAACTGGTTCAAGATCTCATATACAATTTCATCCATTTACAATTATGCCATTTTTAATATGACTGCAGCTACATCTGAAATTCCGTTTACTAATAATATGACTGCTGTTCGTTGTGCCATTGGTTACTATGAAGATGGTAGTGAAGTTGTAGCCTCCGTAGTGTCCCGTTTTGACCCTATAACAACCCAATCATCGGGGTTATACGGTAACAAGTATTCCAAATTGTGGTAATCGCGATAAATAATCGTTCGAACGAGATACTGATTCAAACTCTCGGGCTTGTACTTAGTCCCCCGTGAGAAATCATAAACCAGACAACGGGTGTGTCTTAGAGACAGAGCCAATAACTCCAAATCCTTTATCAGAAAGAGTGTCTGAAGAAAAGCGATTAAGTCTGCTTTGGATCGCGACGAAGGAGAAAGAAAGACTTGTCCATACGTTGTGTCGTAAGATTTGAGAAATTCCTCCGATGTCCCATGGACGCCTTTTATACAGTACTGGCCCTTGACGTAAGCGACATAAGCGGTTGCTTAGGGCCATAGCTTGAAATTTTGGAAAAAGTTCACATATTAGTGAAAATTTAATTACTTGATTACATTATTTGACGCAGACTTTTCATCCCATATTTCTTGTTAATTGGTTTATTAATGTAAATGTTTTGTCATGTTCTGTATTTTTTCTTTAGATTATATATTGACGTTTCGGTCATTCATATATAAAATTAGTCATATGGGTGTATCATTTATTTTTGTTTAAATAGGTAACTAGTGTGTAAAAAACACTAATACATATCATTTGAATTAAATTGATAGTGATTACATCTGTAGTTTGATAAATAAATAAAAAATAGTTTAGTGATTTATACTACTAATATTTTATATCATGATTAATATTCAAACTTGATCAATTTATAATATATTTTATTATATATGTGAAAATTTTAAAATTTATAATTCATCTTTAAACTTGTTATCTTAAAAGGGTTATAATCATTATTTAAGTTTAATATTGTTTTGAATGTTGTTGTGGGAGCAATTGGTTATGTCCTATGTTAAACCTATGAGAGGTCATGGGTTCAAACCGTGGTGAGGGTTTTTCAAACAGTTTTTTTTTGTAATGAAAGGATCAAAACGACGTCGTTTTGTCAACCGTTTGTTAACGTTGACTCCGGTATGAAATTTGAATTTTATTAGAGTACATGTATAAATTGGAGTACAAGTATGAAATTTGAATTTTATTAGAGTACATGTATAAATTGGTACTAGAAGTTTGTACATGTATGATTGCGGATATATAGGAAAAGGCCCTTTACCCGAGCAAACTACATACCGTTTCGTATCTGCTATTCGAAACGGCATCGTTTAAGGGCAATTCTCGGCTTCATTTCCTATCCCTTTAAAACCCTTATCGTGTTTTCCTGTAAAACCCTCTCGACATTTTGCGACTCTTGTCCTCCTTATCCTCTGAATCTCACCGGTCACCGGCGACGGGAACTTGGTAGTTACAGGAACAAGAAATGTCCTTGAAGTTCCCTCTCGGTGTACGCTTCATTAGTCATTCTCTTCCTTGTACTCGTCTCGCTTCCATGAATTCTGGCGCACTTATCTACTCATTTCGTTCCGTCCCTGTTCTATCCAAAGCCTTTCCTTTTAGGTTAAAGTACATTGGATCAGGTTCCCGGGTCTATTTCTCTACCCGACCCGAATTCGGGCGGCCAAGTGGACCTGGAGGAGAGATTCGCGCGTCCAAGAGCTTGATTGAGGATGAGGCAGAGCTTAGTGATTGGGTGAGCGATTTAAGGACTAGTTCGTTGCGTGGGAAGTTCACGAGTGACGAAGATAACTCGGGTCAAGAGGTGGTTCGTAGAAACGTAGACAGGGACAACAATAGAGGTCCAAGGAGGGGAAGGGAAGGCCACTCTGATAGGTTCGGTGGTGCAAAAAGGGGAAAGGAGGGTGAGATTGATAGGTTTGGTGGTTCGAACAGGAGGAGAACCAATAGCGAGCCGGGTGATTCGTTTAGGAACAAGCGGTTAGGTGATCGAGAAGGTGTTAGGAACGGTCGGATTCAAGGAAAGACTAGTGAGTCGTCTTTTCGTGGAAGGAATGAGAGGAATGGAGATTCAGGGTTTAGGAGAGAGCGAGGTTTGGAAAACAAGAGGGAATTGGGGAAACAGACAAGAGGTTTAAGACAGGAAGAGGAAGATAGTAGTGACGAGGATGAGCAGAGGGTAGTATTGGGAAGCATTGATGATTTGCTTAGTGAAGATAGTAGTGATGAGGATGATGAAGATGATGAGCCGCTCATTAAGAAAGCGGCTTCTGCTAAGGCTGTCCACACTGATAAGCCAAGGACTGACCATGTCAAAACTTCAGATTCTTACTTGTCTAAGACAAGGTACATTATTTTTATTTTTTTAATTTAGTTTATCAATACATGTGAGGAGATTGCTTCAGAGCTATTCTTCTATATGTGACTTACTTTGACCATTTAGTGCTGTTTGATTGATAATACTCTTAATGGTATATGGTTTACAGATTTGATCAATTCCCACTGTCTCCCTTATCGCTAAAAGCCATCAAGGATGCGGGATTTGAGACAATGACTGTTGTGCAAGAAGCTACTCTTCCTATCATTCTCCAAGGTGAACTTTTTTCTTCATGAGCCTTGTTTACAAGGAAAAAAGAAAAAAACACCATGATTTAGAAACGTAGTGACTATTTCTAATTGACGACATCTCACACGCTTTTCCAGATCACTTTGACTATAGCCAATAGGTATGTTAGAGAAAACTTAGGTCTTGTGTATCTTTCTTCAGGAAATCCTCAGATTTTCCATGAAATCTATTATGTAGCTCCATTGGTCGTTTAAACTTCCACTAGTATTTCCTCTTTAACTCCTTGGTTTCTCCCTTGCTTTATTTTTCCAGGTAAAGATGTCCTAGCCAAGGCCAAAACAGGCACTGGGAAAACCGTTGCATTTTTGGTGAGACATTCTACCCTCTGGGTTCATGAAAATAGGTTGGTCAGTTAGGAATTGATCGGCCTCTGATTGGGATCTTTCTTACTTCTTATCTTTGATGTTTATTTTCTAGCTTCCATCAATTGAAGCTGTTATCAAATCTCCTCCTGCAAGTCGGGATAATAGGCAACCCCCAATTGTTGTGCTTGTGGTATGCCCTACTCGGGAACTTGCCAGTCAAGCTGCTGCAGAAGCAAACACCTTGCTGAAGTATCACCCATCTATTGGTGTTCAAGTTGTGATTGGAGGCACAAAGCTTCCTACAGAGCAAAGGCGTATGCAAACGAATCCTTGCCAGGTAATAAGAGATTTCTTTTCCCACTCCAGGTGTATTAATGTGAAGTTAATTCTTAGCAAAAAGCCGTGCTTCTAAGATGGCTGCAGTTACAGTGAGTTGCATCTATATATAGTCGAATAATCACTTTTTGAACACTGAACACTCTCAGATCCTTGTGGCTACACCCGGAAGGCTCAAAGACCATATCGAGAACACTTCTGGATTTGCAACAAGGCTGATGGGTGTAAAAGTCCTTGTGCTTGATGAAGCTGATCATCTCTTGGACATGGGTTTCCGAAGGGACATTGAGAGGATAATTGCCGCTGTTCCTAAGCAGAGACAAACATTTTTATTTTCCGCAACTGTACCTGAAGAGGTAAGTGTCAGTTTCTTGTACAAAGGGTCTCATTTTCGGGTTGGAATCTTGAACTGTGTTTTTTTTTTGGTATCAAGGTCCGCCAAATATGCCATGTTGCTCTGAAACGGGATCATGAGTTCATCAATTGTGTTCAAGAGGGTACTGGGGAGACGCATCAAAAGGTAAACTAATTCTTTTTATGTTAATTTGAGTGAATGACCCATATGATTGGATGCTAATGGTTTCTCATGTCTGTTTTATCTCCCAGGTCACACAAATGTACATGATTGCATCACTGGATAGACATTTCTCGCTTCTATATGTGCTTCTTAAAGAACACATCGCAGATAATGTGGACTATAAGGTAAATTTTTTTCCTCCAATGCCATTGTGAATCACCACTGTATTTCTGAACTAACACAATCTCCTTGCTGGTGCAGGTTATTATTTTCTGTACAACTGCTATGGTGACAAGATTGGTGGCTGATCTGCTTAGTCAGCTAAGCTTGAACGTCAGAGAGATCCATTCTAGAAAACCGCAGAGTTACAGAACCAGAGTTTCTGATGAATTCCGCAAGTCCAAGAGTATTATCCTTGTAACATCCGATGTATCTGCTCGTGGTGTTGATTACCCTGATGTGTCACTAGTAGTACAGGTAACCATATAATAGTTGTGTGACATGAAACTGTTCTGCAACTACAAATTTTATCTCTGTTTTTTTTTTACTTAAGGTGTTTGATTTTGCAGATGGGATTGCCATCGGACAGGGAACAGTATATACATAGACTTGGCAGAACGGGGCGGAAAGGTAAGGAAGGGGAAGGAGTATTATTGTTGGCGCCATGGGAAGAGTACTTTTTGTCATCTGTTAAAGACTTGCCCATCACCAAGTCTCCTCTTCCGCCAATAGACCCAGAGGCTGTGAAAAGGGTAAGCTTTTATAAATGACGAACTCGCATGAATTTTTTATTCTACTGAACTTGGCAAGCCTTTCTTAACTCATATTTTCTGGCAATCCAGAGTGTCTAGGGAACTTGAAACTGAATTTGAATCTCATAACATGACAAAATTCTTTGAAGTCAAAAGCTTACAAATTTCAAGTGTATGTGACTGGAGTGTGTATTGATGGGTATAAGAAACTTGTTGAATTCAGGTGCAGAAAGGGCTTAGCCAAGTGGAAATGAAGAACAAGGAGGCGGCGTATCAGGCGTGGTTGGGTTATTACAAGTCTCAGAAGATGATTGCAAGAGACACGACCAGACTGGTGGAGTTAGCCAACGAGTTTAGCCGCAGCATGGGACTTGATGTCCCACCAGCTATCCCAAAAAATGTTCTTGGCAAGATGGGTCTCAAAAACGTTCCTGGTCTTAGAACCAAGTAGAGTTTTTTTATAATCTAATGTTTTGCTTTTTTTTTGTCTGTCTTAGAACTTCAATGCTTTGTAAGTGTAATCTCTTCTCATTCTTGCAACACTTTCGACTTTCTAATTATTAGAAGTCCTATAAAAGTTGCCTTCTTAGGAAGGTCTTTTTTTTTGTTTGTAATGTATTAGCTAACAATTTTATTGTTAAAGGTATGTGTTGGATAAAAAAAATCGGTCTATTAGATTCACCTTTTGGATCGAACAAACTGATATGGCCATTACTAAACAACGAGAAGCTTGCACACCTCATCGTCAGTCGTACTTCCATTAGATCGATCATGTAAGCACAATTAGTGGATTCTTTCGAACTAATCAGTAATGGAACATTAACAACATTAATATTCTTCGAAATATAAATTTTGAAAATTACAGTTAATATACATGAGAATATAAAAGTTGCATAAAGTTTATGCAAATGATTATTTGAACTGATTTGGAAAACATTTCAACCATTTTCCAGTAAATACATGATATTAAAACACATTTAAAAGCAAAGGGAGCAAACTACATGCCGTTTTTGTTTTATATTTTGGGCCACACTACCCCTTAAGCCCTAAAATCGGTGTTTCCTACAAAACCTTTTAAAACCTAATTACCGACGGCGGGAATTTGGTAGTTACAGAGCCTTACAGGTGAAGGTATACATACTCTTCATCTTTCTCTTCCATCTTTTCTCCTCTCGTTTCCATGACTTCCGATGGACCCAAATCCGGTAAGAAGAGACGAGAGATTTGCGCAAAACAATTGAAAAAGTTGACGAGTGACGAAGATGACTCGGCAAAACTAGTCAAGGACAACAATAAGGGTCCAAAGAGAGGAAGGGAAGGCCAATCTGATGTTGATGAGCCTCTGATTAAGAAAGCAACTTCTACTAAGCCTGTAGAGGCTGCAAATGCTAAAACTTCAGATTCTTATTTGTCTAAGACAAGGTACATTATTTGCTTTTCTTCCTTCCTGCTGTCTTAACTAAAGAGTATCTTATACACTTTGTGAACCATCTTAAACTCAATTCTCATTAGAGTGTGCAATCTATTTTATATTCTTATGTATGTGACTTACTTTGACCATTTAGTGCTGTTTGATTGAGAATTCTCTTTATGGTAAATGATTTACAGATTTGATCAGTTCCCACTGTCTCCCTTATCGCTAAAAGCAGTTGAGGATGCTGGATTTAAGACAATGACTGTTGTGCAGGAGGCTACTCTTCCTCTCATTCTCAAAGGTCAACTTTTTTTTTTTTCTTTCTTTCTCGTTGGACTAACTTATAAAAGGAAACTCTGAAACTTTTGCATCTTTCTTTAGGATTCTGAAGCTTGGCTCATTGTTTATTATTCCTCTAATATTTCTTCTTTTTAACTCCTTGGTTTTCCAGGCAAAGATGTCCTAGCCAAGGCCAAAACAGGCACTGGGAAAACCGTTGCATTTTTGGTGAGACATTCTACCCTCTGGGTTCATGGATATAAGTTGGTCAGTTAGGATTTTTATCAGGCCTTCAATTAGGATTTATTATTAATGTTGATGTGTTTTTCAAGCTCCCTTCAATTGAAGCTGTTATCAAATCTCCTCCTGCAAGCCGGGATAATAGGCAACCCCCAATTATCGTGCTTGTGGTATGCCCTACTCGGGAACTTGCTTGTCAAGCTGCTGCAGAAGCTAACATCTTGCTCAAGTATCACCCATCTATTGGTGTTCAAGTTGTGATTGGAGGCACAAAGCTTCCTACAGAGCAAAGGCGTTTGCAAAAAAGTCCATGCCAGGTAAAGATTTCTTTTGCCACTCGAGGTGTAATTGTGTATTAATGTAAGGTTAATTCTGAGCAAACCTTGCATTTATTTTAAGCTGGACTTATAAGATGAAAAGTTATCTGACCAATAGAGTTGCATATATTTTTTCTCAAATTGATTTGGTTCTTCTTCGCTTAAACATTATGAGCCCATGGTTTGAGTTGCTAATAATATAAACTACGATCTATTATTCAAAGAAGAATGTATTTCCCTGTCCAAGTTAGGATTGTTTGCCCATGCAAGTATTCATAGGATATGGTCCTTGATTAATCCTCTTATGCATTTGCATTTTTTGCATTATTTGTTTTCCCTGCAGTCAAAGTGGCTGCAGGTATGGTGATCTTTGTCTCTGTATATTTTGAATAACAACATATTTGCACAATCTCAGATTCTTGTGGCTACACCTGGAAGGCTCAAAGACCATATTGACAACACTTCCGGATTTGCAACAAGGTTGATGGGTGTGAAAGTCCTTGTGCTTGATGAAGCTGATCATCTCTTGGACATGGGTTTCCGAAGGGATATTGAGAGGATAATTGCTGCTGTTCCTAAGCAGAGACAAACATTTTTGTTTTCTGCCACGGTACCTGAAGAGGTAAGCGTCAGTTTCTTGCTTAAAGGTTCTCACTTTTGGGTTGGAATCTTGAATTGTCTTTTTTGGTTTCAAGGTCCGCCAAATATGCCATGTTGCTCTGAAACGGGATCATGAGTTCGTCAATTGTGTTCAAGAGGGTACTGGGGAGACGCATCAAAAGGTAAAAGATTGAATGAATGGCCTGCCATATGATTGGATGCTAACAGTTTCTCATGTCTGTTTTATCTCCCAGGTCACACAAATGTACATGATTGCATCATTGGATAGACATTTTTCGCTTCTATATGTTTTTTTGAAAGAACACATCGCAGATAATGCGGACTATAAGGTAAAATTGTTCCTCCAATGCCATTGTGAATCACCACTGTATATCTAAAATTAACAAGATCTCCATGTTGTTGCAGGTTATTATTTTCTGTACAACTGCTATGGTTACCAGATTGGTGGCTGATCTGCTTGGTAAGCTAAGCCTGAACGTCAGAGAGATCCATTCTAGAAAACCGCAGAGTTACAGAACCAGAGTTTCTGATGAATTCCGCAAGTCCAAGAGAATTATCCTTGTAACATCAGATGTATCTGCTCGTGGTGTTGATTACCCTGATGTGTCACTAGTGGTACAGGTAAACCATATAGTGAATTTCCATCATGGAATTGAACAGTAGCTACAAAGTTAATAGTTTTTTACTGAAGTTGTTGTTGTGTATATGTTGCTTTTGCAGATGGGATTGCCATCAGACAGGGAACAATATATACATAGACTTGGCAGAACTGGGAGGAAAGGTAAGGAAGGAGAAGGTGTACTATTGTTGGCACCGTGGGAAGAGTACTTTCTATCTTCTGTTAAAGATTTGCCGATCACAAAGTCTACTTTACCGCCAATAGACCATGAGGCTGTGAAAAAGGTAAGCTTTTCAAATTATATGGCAAACTCAGCATGAATTTGTGACTCTAATGAACTTGGCAAGCCCTTCTCAAATTCTATTTGCTAGCAACCCAGAACAACTAGAGTGTTATAAAGTGTATTGGAATCTGTATGCAAGGACCAATGTTTAGAATAGATCTTCACATCTCATAGCACAAACCTCTTTGAAGTCAGAAACTAAGATTTTTTAAGAGTATGTGAGTCGAGTGAACATTGATAAAAGTGAGAAAACATATTTGATATCAGGTGCAGAAAGGGCTTAACCAAGTGGAAATGACGAACAAAGAGGCGGCGTATCAGGCGTGGTTGGGTTACTACAAATCTCAGAAGAAGATTGCAAAAGACACGGCCAGACTGGTGGAGTTAGCCAATGAGTTTAGCCGCAGTATGGGACTTAGCATCCCTCCAGCTATCCCTATAAATGTTCTTGGGAAGATGGGTCTCAAAAACGTTCCTGGTCTTAGAGTCGCTCCTGGTTTTGACAAGAGAAAAACAAATAGAAATAATCGTTCCCGCTAGCTTTATTTCTTATGGTACGTTTTGTTTTGAAACTTTATTGCTTTTTAAGGAATGTATTTCGTTATTGTTGTAACACTTCGATTTTCTAATTATAAAAAATCTATAAAAGTATTATCCTGTTTTCTTAGAAATATAGCCCACTAAACCAATTTAAGAAATAGATTGCAATGAAGCATTTTAGGAATAGTGATAAAACTTCTAATTTCCCCGGAAAAACAAAAAATCAAAGAATACTGAAAAGAAGGTGATGATTAATGGTAACAGAAAAAACAAAATCCAACACCATCTTTCTACTCAAGCTTTGCCTTCACCATACTACAAGGTTACGCCTTTTTGTTCTAACTTGTAAAGCTCTACTAAACCCTAAAGGAGCAAAGAAAAGAAAACAGAGAAGGCAAGCTGAAAATGGCAAGTTCGGCTATTGCTGCAACTGCAACTGCAAGCTTTTCCTATACAGAATTGAATTCTGCTACGTTTAGTCTTCTTTCCACTTGTTAACATATCTCAAGAAGGCACTAGCTGGATTTTCATGAAGTGGTGCCCTTACACGGGTAGATCTCCTAACCACTGCTTCTTCCATTTCTATGTTGTGAGCAATGTCCTTCGTCCTCTTTTGTAGTGTAGAGCTGCAAATCACGAGTCATTGCCAGGTTTTAAAGCCATGACAAAAAAAAACAATGAGACTTTGATGAATGCAGTGTTACTCTTCTACATGTGCATCAAGTGAGGATCGAACAAGTGACCAGATTAATAAATAATGCAGATTATGCTAAAGACAAGTGGGAAGTTCTGAGCTGACCATATTCTGTCATAGAATTTCTCTAGCTGTATATATAATGACAGTTCCCTCTCTCCTTTACGGTTTAGTGATCCCATCAATGCATCCAGCTGCATTTCAAGAAACAAACACAAATTTGAACAAGATGTATACAATCAAATAATCATGTGGATTGATGATACCTCTTCCTTGGAGGTATAATAGCCCCATTCTTTGGAATCAGAATCCTCAACAAATATCCTCCCATTGCTTCGGAACCACCAGTACCTATTGTACTCTCGATCTTTACCCAAAGGACTTGTACGTATGATTATTTTATCCATCTCTCGTTCATAATATTGCCTCTGCATGTAAATAACAAGTTCAGACTTGATGAGTAAAAAGCGCACACGTGCATATATGCAAACAACCACATATCCAAAATAATTATGAGGAGAAAGACTCAACCCTCTGTTCAGGGCCCCTCCTTTCTGAAGTTCCTTTCTCATCTTCGCTTGCTAGTTTTACCTCCTGCTTCTTCACCGAAAATCCTTTCTCCTCCTCTTCTTCTTCCTCCTCTTCCTCATCCTCCTCCTCTTTTGGTTCGATTTTTATATCCGTCATCTGCCTTTTGTGCTTTCTCAGATAGACATTCCCCATAAGCCTATTACTACCATACGAACAATGAGCTCCCAAGTGATCTGAAAACTAAATTTTCTGCTTATGTCAAAATAAGATAAGCCAAACCTTTTCTCTGATTTTTCATTTTTTTCCGAAGAAACAGACCCATTCTCCATCTTGCTTCCCCCTGCAGTGCTCTCATTCTTTTTGCTGTCTTCACTGCTATCTGGTACTTGTGGGCTATTTTTCTTTTTCTCCACCCTATTATTGTTTACAACTCCATTAGCTTCCTCACCAGTTTTGGACCGTTCTTTCTCCTCTCTTTTCTGTCGAGCCTCCGCCAATGCTTCTTCTCTTCTAGCAGCTCCAAGGGCATGCCGTTGTTCAACAAGCTCATCTATTTCCCCCTTGAACATACTTGTTTCTGCTATATGGTTCACTAATTCCCTCAAAATTTTCAGTTTTACATTTGGCTCCAGTAGACCATAATGTCCCCGTTTAATCGTGCCAATGTCGGTGCACAAATCAGGAGTGTCAACTGATTCCAAGAAATCACAAAGATACTCTGCCCATGTGATCAATGTTATCTGAAATAAGATGAAATAGAGCAACAAGCAGGTCATCAAACACAAAAGAAAACTGAAAAGTCACAAGGCTGGCGACTTAATGTTGAATGAGAAAAGCATATAACTGTGCAGCCTATTTTGTTAACCAAGGATGATTTCCATGACACGAAAATCTGACCTTTGCCTTGCGACTCCTTCTCTGTAAAGCTTTGAAAGTATCACCACGTTCATTGATAAGGAACCGGAAAAGACAGGCATGTACTTCCATGATAAGAACCAAATTACCCTCCTTGTGGCAGACAGCATTTTCAAAGTCTTCAAGAGAAAATCGCCATAGATGCAGCTGCCTACCAAATGAGGTACAAAAGTCCCAGACCATAAGAAGATCCCCAACACAATTCATAGGAACACTAAAATCCCGTGAAGGAGAAGGACGCTGAATGGCATCAGCGTCATCAGGATCAGGTAACAACAATAAATCTTCAATTGGATAATTGATAGCCTCTTCCTCAGTCTCATTAACCTCTGGAAAAAAAAAACCAACAACGACAAATCAGTAGAAATTTATACAGAAAAAACAGAGATTCCTTTATTCTACAAACAATCATCAGTTGGATGTCATATCCCCAAGTTAACAATATTCTCCTAAGCTCAAGATAAAACGTATGATTAATGATGGCAGCTATAAACCGGAAATGTAAATGATATTGCAAAGGAACTTTTGCCCAAAAGAAACATTGGATTAAAAATGAATTGCAGAGCACCATGCAAAGCTACCTCTATCAGTCTCCTCTGAAACATGTCTACCATTTTCTGCTCTCTTTCTTTTTCCTTTTTCCCTTCCGGTTTTATCTTCCTATAGTTTAGCGATGAGACAAAACCGATTAGTACATAAACCCATTATTAGGCAACTACAAATTATTGTATGGTGGTGTACTTTACATCTACCTGCTTCCTTTGCTGAACCAGTTCTCCATTCTGAAAGACATATTTGTTCTGAAGTTCCTTGGGAATCTTTCTCGTGATTCCATGTGCTTTAGCCAGATATTCATTTACTACCCAAGGTATACTGTGGCATGTGGAATCCCGAATGAAAGACTTCAAAAAATTTCTACTAAATGGAAATTTCTTCCATGACAGATCCTCCCCAAACAGCACCGTGTTCTCATTTATTTCCTTATCTTTGTCAAGGAAGCCTACCTCATACTGATGTTTACTATCCCCATCTGTTACTATCTTCAAGATTTTGCACGGATGCAATTCCCCATCCCTTTTTCCATACAACTCTGCACCAGCGAAAAAGCAATTTTGCAACTCTGTCGCTATTTTGTCAGCAAGATCTTTCAATGAGAGCGTACCTTTTCAAAATGGAAGAGAAAGAGTCAGACATAGTACTTCAAATATTAAGAAACTTATCTTATACAAACAAATTCAATCTGGTAAAAATTGATTCACAAAACTGACAGTGGAAAACCAAAAATGGTAAAAAGGTGGACTTGATGCACAACAAAGTTGCACATTCTTAACTTTTTCCGCTGAAAGTGTAGTCTGTGTCACGAATATGAATTTTGACACTCGTAAACGCTACCAACCGGTAAAAACCTATGAGTTATAGAGGCTCATCTAACTAAAGTGTGGAATTGAAGCGAATTTATGCTGCCACCCTCCAGCTAGATAAATCAAGAGCTCCGACACACTTGTATCATAAGAACGAAAATAGTCTAGGAAGGAGTAAAACTTACTGAACTGGATGATACGTAAAGCAGGTGCAACTAGCTCTCTGGCCAGAGTTTGAACCTTCTTGCTAGCCAGTTTTTCTGACTCTAAGGCCTCCTCGTACGTCAAGCTAGTTTTACCAGTAGATTTACATGTCCAAACTCGCTTGTGATACAGATTTATCCTCTTCAAGTACAATCTAATTTACGTTAAGGAGACAAATAGTTCTGACACAGCATGTGCACTGATAAACATGAACAACCAAGCGTCTGAAGGATATATGAATAAAGGTTGTTAAAATGAAACATCACCCATAAGGAGAAGGCAAATATTTAAAACATGTTTAAAATTACTCTCTTCTTTTCCAATTCATAAACTGCAACAGCTATAGAAGAAGGATACTGATAATCTCGAAAAATCTCCTTTGTGAGACGAACTTGATAAACAAGTTCATGTGGCTCCAAGTTGTTTGGAGGCTCAAGTAGTTTATGTGACTTCTTTTTTAGTAGAGGCATCCTTCAAATGGCAAAACAGACCTACGATGTAAAGAAAAAAAGAAACTGAATAGTGATTATCATATTCACTTTTTGTGAAATCACAGTAGAAGCTTAAAGGAATTGTTGCAACAGGTCATCCAAGCAAGAAGGACAGGAATTGTGTAAAAACAAGACGTCACAGTGTTTCCAAAGTGGAAACTGTTATCCAGGAGAAGACAGAATTAACCGATAATCTTCAGAGAATGGGCAGGAATTCTACAGAGCCCATAGAAAAGCAAGTGGAACTTGTGAAATCATGTTGAAAAAAAAAAGGAAAGACCGATGAAAAATGTTCAGGAAAGCAATGCAGATACCGATATAGCAGTAAACCCTAGAAAATTAAGAAAAGATCTAAAAACAATCGGAAAAATTCACCCATGTTTACCACTTGAGAGAAATAATCGAACAACAGAAGGAACCAGAACGAAATCATGGAATCAAACCAATACCCAAGATCACGAAAAGAAAGCATTATCAAACGCCAGTTTTGGAGAATCCCGTAAACCACCCAGAAGGCGAAACCGACAAGTAAATACACACAAGAGAAAGCAGTCAAAAGCATTAACAAATGTAACAAAGAAGAGACGAACACAACCATCACAATCAAAACGTAACGAAATTCCTAGCTCATACAACAAAATCACAACGAAGAAAGCAAAATCGCACGCGACAAGAGGATCGATGTTCCCGCCACAAGAAGAAGCAATTGGAGAGGATTATTAATCCCAGAGGAAAGAGGGACTCAAATCTTACAGAGAATGTATGAAATTGGGAATGCGCGTCGTCGAGAGAGCGAGGTGTCTCTCAAGGAACGAACACAAGTGTTGAGATCTCTCCGTCTCTCTTCGCTCGCTCGCCCTCTCTCTCTCTCTCGCTCTCAGCTGTTTTTGGTCGTCGTCCTTCCTTGTGGGAAAGACGAAAATACTTAATATGCGAATTAGCCTCACTTTAATTTATATGACTCCTTTCTTTTTTCCATGACAGGTGTTGTTCTTTTGGAGCCCTTTACTGTACCTTTCCCCTTCTACATAAAAGCCCCATAACTTAGTTATAAGGGTATACTGGGCCTTAGGTCGTGTTATGTGGGCCTTGAAGGCTTTAACCTTCAGTTGTTTTCATTTGAAATCAGTATTTTATTCATGGCTTCACCAGTCGTACCAAATACAGTAGACTGAATCCGAGTATAAACATAGTTCTCAAATCTTAGGGATCAAACTGATATTTGAAGAGATTTGTGGATTTTCAATCATGGATTTTAGAAAATCTAATAAAATTCAGTGTTATTGAAGTAATGATTTTAAAATCGGGAAAATCACATTTTTAACCTTCAAAATATAACACTTTAAACCTTGAGAGAATTTCACTAACATTATAAACCTTTAAAATTGTTTTACTAACACTTTAAACCTTAAAAGTAGCTTTCAAGTTTGCAACCCCCCACAAAAAAAGACGAATCCGTCAGGCGAAATAGTTAAATTATGTTAGTTTGATTTAAATACTTGTTTAACTAAATTTTAAATAATTTCATTTAATTTTATTATTTATTATGATTAATAAAAAAAATAAACAATAAAAACAAAAAGAATATGAAATTTTTATTATTATTTAATTTATGATTGGATGTGAACGGATGAAAGAAAATGATTTTTTTTTTGTCAGCAAGGTCTTTCAATGAGAGGCGGTTTCAGAAAATTCTAACCATGGAGAGAGTCCGACGAATCCAGAAGCATCTCGAAGACAGGATCGAAGCTCTGGCAGAATGTCTTCGGGACAATTTCCCGCTTGTGGTTAGCTTCGTAGTCAATTTCACGGTTCAATTTCTTCTGGCGATTCCTTTGTCAAACGTTTTTTTCTTCTTCAGAAACTTTCGACGGTAACTCTCACGAGAGCGAGTTCCGACGCAGACATTGAAGAACTACAAGAGAACTTGTTGAAGCTCGGAGAGGTGCTTACTGATTTAAATGCTACTCAACTTTGAACGTTTAAAATGTAATTTTCCCTTTTAAAATCTATCTTAAAATCCACTGTTATTGAAAAAGGTTTATGGATTTGATTTTTAATGATTTTGAAGGATTTGAGAGGATTTAAGGGGATTTCCTTAGTTAAAAATATATAAATCCAAATCTCATGGTTTTAGATAGGATTTGAAAGGATTTTACCATAAATCATATTAAATTCCATAAAATCATCAAAATCATATAAAAACTCAAATCACTTCAAATATTAGGTTAAATACACCCCATTAACCAGAATAAATTATTTTTGGCGTTAAACCCCAAATTGAATTTTCTTGTTAATTGTTTTAGACATTTATTACGATTGATTGGTAAAAACTTATATGATAAATGGTTCTGTTTTGACCCATAACTACAAATCCGACTTGAAATTGTTGAAAACGTACATAACTTGTTCAAGATCCAATATCCAATTTCATTCAGTTACAATTATCATGTTTAACAGCTAATAACAAAAGTTTCCGATTCAGTGAAAATACTATAAATGAATTCTAACAAAAATTAATATAAACTTAAGAAATCGATTTATTAATTTATAGAAGTTTTTAATTTATCGAGTATTAATTTATAGATGTTATACTTTACTATAAGTTCAAAATATAATTTTTGACCAAAAAAAGAAAATTTTCAAATAATTTTCAAAGATATTAAGTAAATAATGTTCTTTTTTTTTGGTAACCTGTAAATAACGTTTTCTACCAAAAATTCATGGACCAAACAAAATACAAGAAAATTTTACGTAAAAATAATATTTATTATGTCAACGAATATATTTTGTTTGCATTAACACCCCCGCCAAAAATGTTTACAAAAAAAAATATCTATTTCATTTCTGGTATTTCCTAGCCTAAAAGTCTAAAGCTATGACATCAATTTTTATTTTATTTTTAAACTACCACCAGAAAACAACAAAACTAATTGATTATATTCTTCATTCGTAAATATATATCAAACTTAGGTACCAAACTCGTGAACGACAAAGCCTCGACGACTTCCACATATCTACACGCACTTTATGAGTTTATGTGGTAGTTGTCTCTATCCAGCGGCCTAGATTTCGCCACGTCATCACTTCCTCCCTCCTTAAAACCACTCGCTACTCCTTCCCTCAAATTACATATCCGCCATTGTTACCGGCAACTAAAGCTAGAAAAACTTCAAAAAACCATGGAGGTCCAGAGAGTCCAAGACATCTCATCTTCTTCTTTACTAACCGAAGCAATCCCTTTGGAATTCATCAGATCGGAGAAAGAACAGCCGGCGATCACAACGTTCCGTGGTCCAACGCCGGCGATTCCCGTCGTCGATCTAAACGATCCTGACTCAGAGAGCGTGAAGCGTGCGGTGGTGAAGGCGAGCGAAGAATGGGGGATTTTCCAAGTGGTTAACCACGGGATACCGACGGAGCTGATACGGCGGTTGCAAGACGTCGGGAGAAAATTCTTCGAGCTTCCTTCGTCGGAGAAAGAGTCCGTTGCGAAACCGGAAGATTCGAAAGACATTGAAGGATATGGAACGAAGCTTCAGAAAGATCTAGAAGGTAAAAAAGCTTGGGTCGATCATCTCTTTCACCGAATCTGGCCACCATCATGCATTAACTACAGATTCTGGCCTAAGAACCCACCTGAATACAGGTAAACCGAAACATAACTCTAGTTCTAATTCAACCGTCGGTTCTCTGACTTAACCGTTGGTTCAATGCTTATATAGGGAGGTGAACGAAGAGTACGCAGTACATATGAAGAAGCTATCAGAGACGTTATTAGGGATTCTATCGGAGGGATTGGGGTTAAAGCGTGAGGCTCTGCAAGAAGGTCTCGGCGGAGAGACGGCGGAGTATATGATGAAGATTAACTATTATCCGCCGTGTCCTCGTCCGGATTTAGCCTTAGGAGTACCGGCGCATACCGATCTCAGTGGAATCACTCTTCTTGTCCCTAACGAAGTTCCTGGACTTCAAGTTTTCAAAGACGATCACTGGTTCGACGCCGAGTATATTCCCTCCGCCGTCATTGTGCATATCGGCGATCAGATTCTGGTCTGTACTTTTTTAAATCATAGGCTTCTTTAAAAAAATAGATTTGTTAAATATTCTTAAAATTATAGTATATCGTTTTGTTTAGATGTTAGGTTTTATAATTCTTGTTAGCTCACTTTTTTTTTACTATTTTCTTTAATATTGCTATAAATGTAGATTAATTTGTAATTTTTTTTTTCTAATGGATTGATTTGTGAATTTTGCAGAGGCTGAGTAACGGGAAGTATAAGAATGTGTTGCATAGGACGACGGTGGATAAGGAAAAGACGAGGATGTCGTGGCCGGTTTTCTTGGAGCCTCACCGTGAAATGATCGTGGGACCTTTACCAGAGCTTACCGGAGATGATAATCCTCCAAAGTATAAACCTTTTGCTTTCAAGGACTACAGTTACCGCAAGCTCAATAAACTTCCACTAGATTGAGAAAAATCAGAACCAAAAAGAAAATATTTGATTATTTAAAGTTAAAATTGTGAAAAAAAAAAGAGACAGTTAAAATTGTGGTTAGAGGAAGTGGTCGTTATGGAGTTTTTGTTTTTCCGGATAAGAAGATTGTGTTTCGTGTTTCTGTTTTATGATTAAATAAAGATAAAGATTAATGTTTGATGTAGACATGATTTTATTGGTTGCGATTTGCGAAGCCTTCGCCAGTTATGTCGGACCATTTTTAGGCATTGGGACTGGGAAGAGTCTAGTGTATTTGTAAATTGTAAATATTTACATGTTAGGGGGAATAATTTGGTGATAATTATTAAATTTATATATGGTAGGTAGGTCATAGAATTTATATAGCGAAACTTATATATAACCAACCGATCCATCGAGGGTAACAGCAAATATTTGAAAAAAAAAAAAACTTAATTTAATTGCTTTTTGCCTTTTTCTCGCCAATACACTCAAGTTTTTTGTCCTGAGAGAAACCGAAAGAAAAAGGTTGAGAGAGAGAGAAAAAAAAGAGTTAGAAAATGAAAAAAAGATGCCCTTACCCAAAAAAAAAAAAGATTGTATATCTCACATGCAAAAAGGACGTGAATGACGACTAGATACATTTTTCAATATTCCAATCATATCCTTGCTATACAGGGACGATCCAAAAGATAATGTTCTGAAAATGTAAGCTATTCATGCTTTTTATTGTCCATGACCAACTACATATATATGTACCTTCGCAGCTTTGCTTTCCTTTTTGAATGGACGTAGGAGAAAGCTTTTATACTAGTTAGCTCTAAACCACTTAACGCACAGATAAATTCTATTGATCCAGGCATCCAGCCTAAGAAAAGCCAAAGGTTCATTTTAAGTAAGTGTTTGAAAGAGTCTGTCATGCTTCCTTTCAAGACGGCTGAGTATTAGTTAACGTATCTGATTTACTTTTCAACTCTTTCATCCACTAGAGGATGTTGGATGAGATCTGATCATAAACTCCAGATTTTGAAGCGTTTTTCTATGTGTAGAAAAGCTTTTAAACATTTGAATCCGATCCTGCGCCAAACGCATATCATCATCATCTAGTTTTATTAGTTTCAAACTTTCAATCCCACAAATTTATTCCGAATACATACAGAGAAATGGGAAAATAATTGCATTAGGTGAAATTAGTTTGCATGATATTACAATGTGAACAAATGAAATATAATGTAGTGGATCTCGAGTGACTTAAAAGTGGAGAACCCACAAAATGTTACAAAACCTCTCGTTCAAGTTTGAGAACGGCCATGAAAGCTTCTTGAGGTACATCAACTCTACCTATGGCTTTCATTCTCTTCTTACCTGCCGCCTGTTCGAAACAAAAACACATTTTAAGGAATGCAGAAATCACCGAAGATACAATCCACAATTTTTCCCTTATCGAGATATACCTGTTTCTTAAGAAGCTTCTTCTTTCGAGAAATATCTCCACCTGAATGAATCATAGTAACAAGATCAGAAATGGCTTTTGGGAACAAATACGTTAGAGAGAAAACTACTTCATTTATACAAGAAAGATCCTTTAGAAGAAGTTTCTGATAATACAAGCAGTGTAAAGAGCTTACACTAAATCGATTAAAGAGTTTCGATATCAAGCCAGGTGTAGCTATTTCTTGATTTTATGAAAGGATGAAGGGAAGCAAGGGAATGTGTAGTTACCATAACATTTGGCCAAAACATCTTTTCTGATTGCTGAGAGTGCTTCACTAGCAATCACCTTGGATCCTATACACGCCTGTAAGTATATGTATATATTAAAACATCTTCCGTGGTTTGTATATTCTAAGGGCATTCTCAGATAACCAAGCAGGAACACAATTCATCAGACCCATTTGATCACAAGTTACGTTTTCTAAGCTCAAAAGAAGAAGATTTATTAAGATCCATTCCATCTTATGTGCCTCAGGCCCTCGGCGTTAGATTCAAAATCTCCAAGCATTCTTATAAAATTGTACGTTATTTAGAAGAGAACTCTGCAAATTAGTTTCAAAAGATATTTTACCTGGATGGGCACTTTAAACATTTGTCGTGGAATAAGCTCTTTGAGTTTTTGAGTCAAAGCTCTCCCAACGGAATATGCCTGGAAGCACAGTACAAATGATTCCACAACACTGTGAGGACAAGACTCTTATATGTACTAATCTTAGCAGTAAGAGCGTTAGGGTAGTAGGACAGTTCCACAAAGCATTGCAATCAGAGACATGTCAAAGATAGCTAGTAGCGCTTTGTGTTTCCATCAATCTACTTATCCAACTTTTTTTGGGTAAGTGAAACTGAATTAGTTAGATTGCTGCAGCAAATATTTCCCTTCAGGTAACGACTTGTATTTATGCTAGGTTCCAAACATTCAGATTAAAGAGCCTAAGCAAAAATAACCTTATCCCTGTGTACGATGGTTGACAAAGGTTCCACCATTTCAGCATTAATCAGAATATCAAGTTTTATCAGATCGCTTTCCCTGTACCTGCACACATATTATAAGAAACAAATATTAGTTCAATATCTGAAGATGCTATGAAAGACATTAAAAAGCGCAAAGGAAGCATATATGTACATATAAGCTTTATAATGGAAATTTAAGAAACAGAGCTTCCTTTCGTTCCAGTCATATAGTTTAGTCAACCAGAAGAAGCTGACACTAGTTAACTTAAACAAAGAAGGGCTGCCAAATTTTACGTAGAGACTAGAGAGCAACACAATATTTAACGTAATTAAAATTGATCCGATGCTGCAAAGAAAAGAATGCATATTCTAGATTATC
This sequence comes from Erysimum cheiranthoides, assembly GCA_011420285.2. Lineage (NCBI taxonomy): Eukaryota > Viridiplantae > Streptophyta > Magnoliopsida > Brassicales > Brassicaceae > Erysimum > Erysimum cheiranthoides. The sequence continues at coordinate 18,831,355 of CM022178.2, read as the reverse complement.
TGTGTATCACTTGGGATTACTAAGAAAAGAATATAGATTCTTATCCTTGACGAAAACGCTGACACGTTTCTTAGTTAATCAACTAAAACTTAAGACATGCATCACAAAGTAAGAGAATGATCTGTGCATTAAAGTTGAAAGAACTAACCCAATAACTGAGTATTCCATGCTAGCATATCCCTTGGTCCTCGACTTCAATTGGTCAAAGAAATCTCCCACCATCTGTAAAAAAGCAGGGAGCCATTAACAAGAAGATCAGTTTACACAATCAAGAGAGACATGTCTAATCTTTCATTGGGGTTATCTGAACTGTGCACAGACAGAAACCTCACCTCTGCAAGAGGTAACTCATAGATGATAGAAGCTCTGTTCTCAGCTATATATTTCATTTCTTTGAACTCCCCTCTCCTCTCTTGAGCGAGCTCCATAAGCGCACCGATATAGTCTTTTGGTGTAAGCAGCTCAATCTGTATAATATCATTTTGCAGTAAGAAAATGTAATTCTAAGACATGTGTGGTGTGAGATTATCTAACAATATCTATGCAGCAGAAAAGGCAACCTTAACGTATGGCTCCTCCACTGATTTCCTTTGCCCAGGATCTGGAAGGCGAGATGGATTTGAGCACAAAGTCTGCAGTAAAATTAATTTCATAGGTAATAAGGATCTGGATATCAAGAAAAAAAAAAGATGCGATTTTCAGGGAACGAGAATCAATATTTTAAAAGCGTAGGATCAAGAGGAAATTACAGTATCACCATTTACAGTGTTCACCCTATAAACAACACTCGGAGCTGTGGTAATAAGATTTAAGTTGTACTCCCTCTCTAGCCTTTCCTGTGAAGAATAATGAACTTAAGTGTAAGAACTGAAGACTGATATAATTCACTCTGTGGAGTATAATTTATGGCGGCATTCATCAGGGAGGAAACTGTAACAATAATATCAGAAACAAGAACAGCGAAACATATCTGACCTGCACAATTTCCATGTGGAGAAGACCCAAGAAACCGCATCTAAAACCAAAACCCATGGCACTTGAAGTTTCAGGCTCAAACTGCAGGATAACAAACCAAATTGAGAACAAACCTATAAATGAACTAAAGTTGACAGAATCGTTTTTTATCCCTAGACCAAATGTGAATATCATAAACAAAGTTACATACAATAGAGGACTGTAATCCCTAGATCAGTTCTTTTCAAAGGAAAGAAAAAGTCCCTTTCTAATTCGAAGCAAACTTAGCATAAAACTACATTTGCTAAGCATGCATACGAAGATCATAGTTGTTTCGTCTGTACAAATTATTCAGGGTACAGATGAAAAAATGTTATTTTCTGTAGTTTTGTTCTACTAATACCTTCAATGCAGCATCATTGAGTTGCAGTTTTTCCAATGCATCGCGAAGATCGGGAAACCTGCGCCATCATAGACTATATGTGTAATAAATTACAAAATTTAAAAACAAAAGTCAACAAACGAAAAAACAAAAACTCAGTACTGGTCAGCGTCAACTGGAAAAAGGCCACAGAACACCATAGGGGTAGCTTCCTCGTAACCAGGTAATGAGCTTTCTGCCTTTCTGCTATAATGTGTTATGGTATCTCCTACCCTGGCATCTGCAACAGATCTTACAGAAGCCGCAATGTATCCCACCTGTGTTAAGAGCAGTAACATTCAAAATGTGTGCAAGAAATGTGGCATGATATTCAGGCATATCTTAATCTGATATACATCAGCAGCATTGATCAGTGCTTAAAAAATCTTTCTAGCTATCAGAAGACGATGCTACTAACCATTCCCTCTCAAAAAATTCCAAAAAGAAAAGTGAACATTTTTGTTTTACTGTATTCAAGTTGTTATTAGTCACAACTCTATCTTCTACCAAAGCTGTTATAAGGAAATGATAAGGAAATCTTTCCATTTACAAAATGTTTTATAGTTGTCCTATTAACATGTGTTGACATAGAGCGACAGAACAACAAAAGAATACTGACATCTTCATTTCATAATACCAAGGTTTCTGCTGAAAGAAAAAATTTCAACAAGAAAATGGGAAGTGAAAGCATAAGAAAGTAAACGAAACAAACAAAATATTATGTTCAAAAGAGTACACTACCTCACCCGCATATAATTCATCCACTTGAATTTGATTTGGAGATAGGACTCCGACTTCATCCGCGAAATAATCCTGCAATTGATGCAAAACTGAGAACATGACGGATACTGGTGAAACACAAGAAAAACGTTCTTAGAAGCTAAACATTCTCAACTTTTTCCTGAAAGAATTACAGCATAACACTTCACAGCACTCTAAAGGCATAGACCTTGAAAAGCTATCTCATGCACAAATTACATTCAATTCTTTATTGGCAAATGGAAAGCTATCTCAATTAAATGGAAAGATAGCAGAGTAGAGAGGGGAAAAAAATAAACCTTTCCGCTTGCCATGAAAAAAATTCTGTCGCCTTTCTTCACTTTCCCATCGATAACTCGAAAGTATACAATGACACCACGATATGGATCATAATAACTGCAGTAAAATATTTTGTGGACGAAAAATATAAGTAGTTAACATAATAACATGTCAACACTGCGCACTTGTAGACTAATCAAGCAAGAAAAAAGTAGTATTTCACACTCATTTTTAGTTTACCAATTAACTGGGACAGACTTGACATGCCAATGACCAGTCCAATCATTATATAACAATACAATTAACTCGTTATGGATAAAAACAACAAGTGCAAACCTGTCAAAAATCAAAGCTCTTAAGGGATTTCCTGCAGTATCACGAGGTGCAGGTATCCTTTGAACAATTGCATTCAAGATCTCCGTAATACCAATTCCCTCCTGCGTCAATCAAATATGCCCCAAAACATTGTAACTGAATGGATAGAGAGCCACACGTCTTAAATCTTTAAGTAGCAGAATAGCAAAATGATTTTAAAACCTAACCTTTGCCGAGCAGAATATTGCTTTGCTACAATCTAACCCAATAACCTACAAACAATCCAAATTATCAAATGGTGTTTACATAAAGACTGATGTCTCTGGAATTGCAGCAATGAGACAATTACCCCATTAGAGGAACATGAGATTGGATCAAAATATAACAAAGAAATTGTTTAAGGCATCAAAGTATGTACAGTAAATCTATAACATAGTATCTAATAGAAGCTAGAACCTCGCAACACGTACTGATAACACATTGACAACAGCAAAATAAACGACTGATAAAACTTTTTGCAGACACCAAAGAAGGAATCTTCTTCATATTATTACTGGCTGCAATTACCATTACCTACGAACATCATAAAATGGGATACACAATGAAGAGAATCACCAACCTCCTCAATCTCCTTGATAACTTTCTCTGGCTCAGCGCCTGGAAGATCAATCTTATTCAAAACCTGCAGGAAGAAGTAGAATTCATTTTCTTTAAACTCTGGTACACATGAACAGTAAGAATAAACCACCTTGCATTATTGTTTCCTACATAGTCATGAATCAGATTGAAGCAATAACCAAACTATATGATATCATCATTTATCCTAGACTAGCTATTCTTTTCTTCATTAAGCATCTGCTATGTAGTGCTGAAATGATACTAGCTATTTTTAAACATGGTTGGCCTGTTTGGAAGTTAACTTATTGCAGACTCTGACCTCTTTTAATAAAAAACGTCATTAAATTCAAAAATCTTCCATGGAGATGAGATGAAGGAAAGAATGATGATAAGTACCACATATACTGATATACTTGAACAATAATTTATTAACATAAACACTAAAAAGATGAAGCATAATTCTGTACTTACAGGAATAATTTCGAGGTTGTTTTCCAGGGCCAAATAAACGTTAGCCAATGTTTGTGCTTCCACACCCTAAAGCACATGTTAGAGGAAGTACTTAGAAAGATTTTACTAATGTAGCAATAAGAAAAAAAAACCGTGACATATTCATCAAGCGAAAAAAACAGCTAAAGCAATATAGATTCAAGGTCTCCGCAACGTGTCAGAAAATTGTATGTCAGGGAAAAGAAAAATCACCTGGGATGCATCCACAACAAGAAGAGCACCCTCGCACGCAGCAAGAGATCGGGAAACCTATTTATAAAAGGAAATAAACAGTGCATCCGTCATCAGAACTGCAACTGTGTATTTACCGTAATGAAAATGCACGCTTTTAGGTGACAAAAATCCAAAGGTCCCAAGTAACTTGTCACAGATGAAAAATGCATGTGGGCATGAAAATTAACTACAAGGCTAAGCTTTAAGTGTATCCGTAGACAGTAAGTCTATGTTGGCAAGTGTAAAGGTGTTTTTGGTGGCTCCCCGGTAGATTAGAAGATTTAAGTACCTCGTAAGAGAAATCAACATGACCTGGAGTATCTATCAAATTGAGGCAATATGGTGTATCCTCGTAAACATAACGCATTCGAGCTGCCTACAACAACATACAACACAAAGTTACACAGTCAGAATGAGACTTTTTCTTGATAGGCTCAGTTGATACAAACTAAAGCTGAATAAGTTTGCAGAAAACCGGATAGAAAGAAAAACCTGAAGTTTGATAGTGATGCCTCGTTCTCTCTCTAAATCCATGTTATCAAGAAACTGCTCCTTCATATCTCTGTTCTGAACAGTACCAGTGACCTGAAGCAGCTTATCCGCTAGCGTCGATTTCCCATGATCAATATGAGCTATAATACTAAAATTCCTGATGTTCGAAATCGGAACCTACAATTTCAAAACAATTCCAAAATAAATCAATTTCAAAAATCCCGAAAATCCTCCTCAAGTTTTGGCACATCGATGACAGGAAACAAAAGGGAAAAATCCGACCTTCAAAAGACGGTCTTGACCAGAACGGGCGGATAATTTGGAGCCAGAGACAGATAGGCCGCTCTGAGGCTCGGTTCCAGCTGTGGCCTGGCAAAGAAGCTGTAGTTTCCGATTAGAGTAACGGTGGGATCTAGAGACGAAAATGGAGGAAGGACGACGAAGAGTCGAAGTCGAAGAAGAAGAAGAAGAAGTTCCGGATAAGAAGAACGTTGGAGGAGATAAGTCCATAGCAGAAGCCATGGCCATGGCACTGTGTAAGTCTCTCTACGGTTTTGAGGGAAAAAATGTTAATATTTATTTTAAAGAATTCTGAGCCACAGACTTCAAATTGTGTTATTGGGCCAGTCCATCCCATTCTAATCCACCCGACCCAACTTGATCCAGTTCAAATCTGTTTTTCCTTGTACAGTTGTATAAAATAACAATTGTTTGGTGTGCAATATTAATCAAATTAAAATAAAATAAGACCAGAAATGAGAAATTTATTACTCCGTCTTGAATAAATTCAACCACAATTGGAAACTTTCTTTTGATTAGTACCAATATCCGGATTAAATGTGATTAACATCGCCAGAGCACTTGGACCAAAATCCAAAAGTGCAAGAAACTAGTCACAAAATAACTTCATTCGAAATATAATCAAATCCTTTTACTTCAATGAGAGTATGCTCTGAGATCCGATCACATCAACCGCGACACCACCATACCTGGATTAAAATTGGATTTAAACAAAAGGGACAAGACCGAATCAATTGATTTTAAATAGGATAAGTTCAAATATTGTTGTCATATGGTTTGATGAACCACAAATCATGCAATTTGACAGTATGAGACTATTTCATTCAATGATAGATCTTCACATGCCTTACGATCATATTACTAATCCCTTTGAAAAGTCCTAACATTTTGCGCAATATTGGTTAAGAAGTAAGAAGAGTGAGAAAAAGCAAAGATGAGTTTTTTACTTGCACGGAATATAAAAAGACAAGACAAGATGAGTCAAATGGCGTGGTAATAATAATGGAAGATTTTGACCAATCTATCACCGCTTGTGACTCTCTCTCTTTTAAGTTATAACATGGAGAGATTAAAGAAAAAGTTTTGACTTTTCTTCCTTCATGTGGTTTCTTTATCAAGCTGGTTGTTTCAATTAGGCTTTGGGTGATGCCAATTTGGTGGTCCAAATCTCTTTTTAGTTTTTTGTTGTTGAATCATCTTTTTTCCTGATTTCCTCCTTCATTCATATTCATACTACTCTCCTTGACTTTCTTCTTTTTAACATTTATTCTCGTGTTCGAGGCTCCTTTGTCTTTTGTCTTTTCACTGTTCTGTGTCGTGAATCCCAAGCTCTTTTGCTCCGAATTTGCCTTGGCCCACCTCTTTTCTGGTCTTTTCTCTTCTCGGTAAGTCTTCTTCTTCGCATTCCTCTGCTAAAAATCCGATCTTGCTTAGGTCTATGGAGAGAGAGAGAGGACCTTGGCACAGTGTTGACCTAAAGCCTTTACTTCGTGAACGGCTTTGCCTTGATGTGAATCTGTTACCTTGCTCCAAGGCGATTGCAATGTCTTGAACTATTCCGGACACGATCCTGCCATTCTTTTCTGGAAATTTTAGCCTGGAAGATTTGGTTTCCTGTAGTATTTTGATCTGACTTTTTCCTTACTTTGTCCTTTGCTCTAGGTTATTACTCTTGCTGGTTTTGGGGATCAAAGTCTCCATATTTTTCTTAGACTACTCTTCGCACAGTGCCATGATCTTTCCGATAGCTTAGTTTGAGGTCTTTGGAAAAGAGTTGGAAAAGTTATGGGGAGTTTTTGCTCCAAGAGCCTTGGAATCAATTTTGGCAGCGAGTATTCAGGTTCAAGTGTGGCTGATGATGGTCGAGAACCTGATTTTGGCTACCCACAACCAAATGGCCAAACTAGTTTGATTGGTCCTGGTATGAGGCAGTTTATGGTTAAGGACGTTAAGGAACAAAATCAATTGAAAGATGTTTTCTCTTTCCGCGAAAGGGAAGCAGAAGATAATTTCTATGATGGGATTCCAACCTATACCATGGCTCCATCACAGAAACTTCGGTCTGCAAAATCTACTCAAACCGCAGTTTCAAAGGTTAGTTTGGACGAACTGAGATAGCCACTAAGATCATGAGTTAAAGCATTGTCTCTTAGTTACTGCAAGTGTCTTTTAACTGTAACAAGTCCTAAAAAATGTCGTGAAAACAATTCGAATTTGCTATACTGTGGCAGGTTACAGAGGCAAGTGTGCTTTTAGGCAAGGCGGGGTTAGGTAAAGCAAAGGATGTTTTGGATACTCTTGGGAGTAGCATGACGGATCTTAGCAGCGGTGGATTTACTTCTGGAGTTGCAACTAAAGGCAATGAACTCGGGATCTTAGCTTTTGAAGTAGCCAACACAATTGTCAAAAGCTCAAATCTCATTGAATCCCTTTCTAAGAGGAACATCGAGCATTTGAAACAAATTATCCTTTATTCCGAGGGTGTTCAAAATCTAGTCTCGAATGATTTCGATGAACTCCTCAGACTTGTTGCTTCTGATAAGAGGTGAAATTCGAGTCTCGACGGCTTCTTTTGTTTTTTTCTTAGCTCTTTTAGAACGTGGCAAGATAGTTGACTTGATGTATTTGCAGGCAGGAGCTGCAAGTTTTCTCGGGAGAAGTGGTTCGGTTTGGAAACCGATCCAAAGATTTTCAGTGGCATAATTTACAGCGCTATTTCGATAGGTAGCTTTATACCAAATATTGTACATGAGATAATGTTAAGATTTGTGTGTTATAGCTTTCTAGAAGCTGTTGAATCGTTTCTTTTTCCCTCAGGATCAGCAAAGAATTAACCCCTCAAAGACAGTTGAAGGAAGATGCGGTGTTGGTTGTTGACCAACTGATGGTTCTAGTGCAGTATACTGCTGTGAGTGAATACTTTCTAAAATTAGAAACTCTAAAAGCATATTGGCTTGTTCGTGCTACTTAGATGTGGTGTCCTGTGCGCTGAACCATCTTCTTTAGTAGCTGTTTACTTTCGAAAGAAAATGTGATAGAAAAATGCACAGGTTATTTGTCATGTCACTCAAACATCTCAGAATTATGTGTTTTAATATCTCTTTTGGTTCAGGAACTATACCAAGAACTCCAAGTATTGTATCGATTGGAGAAAGACTATGAGCAAAAGCGTAGAGAAGAAGAGAACTCAGCTAACAGCAGTAAGGGTAAGTTATCAAAGAGTACTTGCCTGCTTTATTAGAGTTAATAAATGACAGTGCTCTCTTTTAACTGTAGGCGATGGCCTTGCAATCTTAAAAACGGAACTTAAATCCCAGAGAAAGGTAGTGAAAAGCTTAAAGAAAAAGTCGTTGTGGTCGAGAGGTTATGAAGAGGTGTGTACAGCTTTATCATTTAAGATCACTAAATCCTTCAGCTGTATGGTGTTAATGCATTGTTTTTAATCACTCCAACTAAAATCCAGCCAAAACTAAATCTCTTGTTAGAAAAATTTTGCAAAAAAAGAAACAGATTATTATGGCGATGTTTTTAACTTACCCGCTAATTTGTATTTCAGGTGATGGAGAAACTAGTAGACATTGTACATTTCTTGTTGCTAGAGATTCATAATATCTTCGGTGGTGCCGGTATGTAAGTTCCTCCTTTTTGTACCTTCACCATGTGCTACTGAGCATGTATCTAAGCTTTTGAATATTCTCTCGTCCACTGCTCTATTTCAGTACATACTGTAATTTCTCTTGTTAATTGATCCTCCACAGTTACGTTTTTCACACAAAACCTGAATTTCTTATGTATCAAATTATCTTTGCCCAGATGATCAACCATCGAAGAAAGGAGCTGCAGATTATGATAAAAGATTGGGACCTGCTGGTCTTGCTTTACATTATGCAAACATAATTGTGCAGATTGATACACTTGTGAGTGCACAAACGTAGCATTGCTTCATTTGGTTTGGTTGGTTTTATGTGTATTCTCTCAATCATATCGCATGTGTGTTTTGATGGGTATAGGTCGCTCGTGCAAGCTCTATAACTTCAAATGCAAGGGATTCCCTATACCAAAGCTTGCCACCTGGTATAAAATTGGCGCTACGTTCCAAGATTAAATCTTTCAATGTCGATAAGGAGGTAATGTCTTCTGTTTTACACTCTCTGGTGTACAAAGCTGAAGAAAGAATGCGTCTTTTTGGGTAATAACACTAAACACAAGGTGATATCGTTTCGGATTTTTATGACAGCTTTCGGTTACACAAATTAAGGACGAGATGGAGAGGACACTGCATTGGCTTGTCCCTGTTGCAGGAAACACAACCAAGTAAGAAATCTGACCCTTCTTTTGTCATGCCGACTTTACATATTCTGCTCTTGGTATATAATTCTCCTTTTTAATGGCTAACGATTGCTGAATGGGTTCATCGCAGAGCACATCATGGTTTTGGTTGGGTTGGAGAGTGGGCAAATACAGGGTGAGTGATGAATGAAAAGAGACCTACAACTTCTCTTCACTTGCATTTTGTGTTTTTTCACCAATGGTTTCGTTTTTAATCTTACAGGACTGATTTCACTAGTAAGCCTAGTGGTGGAGATATACTACGTATTGAAACACTCTATCACGCTAGTAAAGAAAAGACAGAGATCTACATTCTTGGACAGATAATTTGGTTACAACATTTGGTTACAAAAGCAAAGAGCGACGCTCAAGGAGTTCCTAGACTTTCTTCTATCAAGTCGCCATTGAATACTACGAACCAGCAATTGATATCTGAACCACTCAGTGCCCCATTAGTAACAGTGGAGGAGCAAAAGATGATACATGAGGCGAGCAAAAGAAACAGAACTCCATGTATAAGCAAGAGTCAGGATTTTGATTCTGAGTACTCGCGGGCAAGAAAGTGTGACCCTTTGAGCAAAAGCAGTGAGTATTTTCGTGGAGTGAGAAGAAGCAAATCAGCTGCGGTGAAGAGGTATTCTTCGGGTTTTCCGCTTCTTGATTTTGTTATTGACAAGGAGAAAGTGTTGGATGTGATCGATCGAGTCGATGTGCCGAGAGATTATAAAGCATTGTTGAAAGAAGGTAGCTTGAGTTTCTAATGGAGAGTGTTGTTTTGTGGTCTCTAGTGCTTCTGATGCATACATGTTTGGTTGTATATAAGAGCATAAAGGAAGGTTATGGAAGAAGCAGTAAGAGACATCTTGTTGTTAAGATCATTTGCAAGATTTCAATATAGTGATACATTTTCAAAAATGGGATGTTATATCGCTTATGATAGTTATATGATGATGAACATCATGCCAAGACTTGCACTACTTTAATGAGAAAAACTAACAAAGAGACATATACATAGCAATTAGAATCTGCAAGACTTTAAATCTTTATTTCAACAAGTAATGGAAGCAAAAGAACCAAAAATTTAAGTAACAGTGAATGGATCTGTTCAGCATCATCTTGCCCGCTCTCAGGGAATTTGAACAAAAAGAAACCATAAATACGGAACTCAGATTCCGTTTGGTGGGGGAGTCACAGGCATTGGTTTTTTTTTTTTTCGTTATTGTCAGAAAAAGATGAGAAGTATTAAGCATGAAAGAGCCGAATCAATCCCTTAAGCTGCCGACTCCTTGGCGATCTTCTCTGCCTTTGCAACCACCTCGTCGATGCCACCAACCATGTAAAACGATTGTTCAGAAAGATCATCGTACTTACCATCAAGCAAACCCTGAAACAATATACAATTCATATAAGCAATATGTTCATATCTAGCAAAAAATCATGGAGCAAGGCAGAACGTCATAAGGACTAGAGCATGATTGTATATATACCTGGAAACTGTTGATGTTTTCCTTAAGATCAACGTATTTTCCAGGGGCACCCGTGAAGATCTCAGCAACATGGAATGGCTGACTCAAGAATCTCTGAATCTTACGGGCACGGGCAACAGTCAACTTGTCATCTTCACTTAGCTCATCCATTCCCAAAATGGCGATAATATCTTGCAAATTCTTGTAGTTCTGTAGCACTTTCTGCACACCACGAGCCGTGTTGTAGTGCTCCTCACCCAGAATGTGAGGCGACAGCATACGGGATGTTGAATCCAAAGGATCCACAGCAGGATAGATACCAAGCTCGGAAATCTTCACATGGGAAAAATAAAAGTATAAAGATATCCGCTTTATGAGTATTACACATAAATATATTGAAAAGAAACATCAAAAAGAGACAAGTTCAGACCTGTCTTGAAAGCACAGTTGTGGCGTCCAAGTGAGCAAAAGTTGTGGCAGGAGCAGGATCTGTCAAATCATCAGCAGGGACATAGATAGCTTGGACTGAGGTGATAGACCCTTTCTTGGTGGTTGTGATTCGCTCTTGAAGGGCACCAAGATCAGAAGCCAGAGTTGGCTGGTAACCCACAGCAGATGGGATACGTCCGAGCAAAGCAGACACTTCAGAGTTGGCCTACACGGGAGAGTATACGGAGTTAAATTTATAATCTCTTCATGCATATATAGCACACAGGTTCTGATTAAAAGACACAGCAAAGTACAAGGCTCACCTGAGTGAAACGGAAAATGTTGTCAATGAAAAGCAAGACATCTTGGCCTTCCGCATCACGGAAATACTCGGCAACAGTCAAACCAGTCAGTCCAACACGGGCACGAGCACCCGGGGGCTCATTCATTTGACCATACACAAGAGCACACTTGCTCTCAGACTGTTTAAGACAGGGAAACAGAGAGAATTGAGCAACAAAAACCAATCAAATGCCATTTGAAGGAAAAAGAAAGGTGACGATAAATCCAAATTAGATGAAGACCTGCTTCTCGCCTAGCTTGATGACACCACTCTCAATCATTTCTCTGTACAAGTCATTGCCCTCACGGGTTCGTTCTCCGACACCAGCAAACACAGAGAAACCACCTGTTCATCAGAAGAAGCACCAATTAATAAACAGAAACAGAGACTATACGATCAGAACTACTAGTACAAAACAGACCATGAGCTTTTGCAACATTGTTGATCAACTCCATAATAAGCACAGTTTTTCCAACACCAGCACCGCCAAAAAGACCAATCTTTCCTCCTCTTTGGTAAGGAGCAAGAAGATCAACAACCTGGAAGGAAAGAAAAAAAGGAGATCAAAAACTCAGAAAATGAAAGGCAGTACATGTGCCCTGTGGGAACAGTGCGTAGCTAGGCCACAGAATTTACCTTAATACCAGTGGCCAGGATCTCTTGCCCAGTGGCTAGATCAACCAAAGCCGGAGCATCTCTGTGAATAGGTAAGTAATGGTCGGTCTCTGAGCAACAGTAAGAACACATTGTCACGACAGGTTTGCAGAAAGTGAGACAATGATTAAGTGTGTGGCTAAGACTTCTTACTAATTTCGCCTCTCTCGTCAATGGGTTCTCCAAGAACATTCATGATACGTCCAAGGGTAGCCCTTCCAACGGGGACCTTAAAAGTGAAAACAAGACAAAGGTCATATTTTCGATATAGCAACTTACTCAGATTACATGGATGAGGTATCAAAGAAATGATTAGTCATCCAAATTCACGAAATCATCTGGAGTTCCTTGGAAATGAATAGACTTTTTTTTTCATACAAAAAATGAATAGACTTTTGAAGAGAAAAAAAAAAGTGTAATTGGGAAAAGTCAACGTTGAAGGATAAGGAAAACGCGAGCAGAGACCGGCGAGACTAGGCAAGATCCAATAAACGAATTCACAGATCTACACCTAATGATGGCTGATTTTACGGATCGGCGACCCAGAAAGAAGGATCTATGCACAGAAACTACTTACAGTGATTGGAGCGCCAGTGTTGAGAACCTTCCTTCCACGGACGAGACCCTCAGTACCATCCATAGCAATGGTCCTGACGACATTTTGTCCCAAATGATGAGACACCTCAAGCACAAGCCTCGTGGGATGATCCTGCACCTCGAGAGAAGTCATGATCGGAGGCAATCCTTCCTGATCTTCAAATCTAACATCGACAATGGCACCGATGACCTGGCAAACACGCCCGATTGCACCTTTGCCACCGTAATCATAGGTCTTTTTGGCCTCATCCTTAGCAGGAGCAGATGATGGGGCAGCCGAGCTTGCCGGTGAAGCGGTCGCGTATTCGGCGACGCGGCCGAGAAGGTAGCTACATGGAGCGGCGTGACGCGCAGGTGAAGGAGACGGAAGCCTGGGGTTACGGTTGCCTAATTTGGCAGCAGATCTGCCGGAAGATGAACGGAGAAGCGATGATAAGACTCTCCGAGACGCCATGAGTCAGTGTGTGTGTGGAAGAGGAAATGGTAGCTAGGGTAACAACATATGCTGATTGCTGCTGAATCTCACTCAGCTCGACTACTCCTCTTTGGTGGGCTTCGATAATGGGCTTATTTATTTGGGTCTATTTCATGTCATCTTTTTATTTGAAAATATATCCAACAAAAAAGTAAAGGACAAAGAACTAATCAAGAAGATGATGACCTTTGGGCATCCATATTGAGCTTTTTATTAACAACTAGTATATATATTTTTAGAAGTCAAAGTTTGATTGGAAGATCATGCTAACACACATATTTTTGGTGATAAAAAGTCATAGTGGTGAAATTCTTGTGTGAATACCACTGTAAATCCAATATAAAAGGAGAGCGTAAATAAATTCCGAAATCTAAAAATCCAAAAATTTGAGCAAAATTAACAAGTACATAAAGTAACTAAGACTTATATATATATTCCTACATTTGTTAGTTTATCAGCTCAAACTTAAAAGAATTACATAATTTAAGTGTTGAAGAATTCCTAAAACACAATAATATTAAAGTGATTAGGATCATATTTTTGATCACTCTCTAAAGGACGATTAAACCAATCCGAAAAAAAACACATTAGAATGACAAAAATACCGGCACGAAACAGTTATTTGCAAAACAGTTCACGGTACAAATCTATCTGGATTTCTATATGGATTTTCATACGTATAACAAAGAGTTTAAATGTTGGGAACATCTTTTCATTAACCGTACAAAGTCATCCACCACTAGCCTATACTTATATGGGAGTTGAGAAAATGCCATAGTTTTTGTTGATTGTCAACAACTTAGTTGTATGTAGGTTTTGTTTTTGTTGTTGTCCGACATTTCCAAACTTAGTATTGCCTTGGTTGGGTTTATGAGAACAGATCAACGTTTTAATTTATTTCCTTTGTATCAACGGTCCGATATAGAATAGAATCAGGAGATTACACGTGTCGCAGCAATAGCAAAACACGTCTCACAGAAGAAGTGGTCTACGTTACTGAAATTAGGAGAGTGAGAAGAGAATATTTTTGTTGTCAAAAAAAAAAAAAAAGAGAGAGAGAAGAGAAGACTATCTATCATTTGTATTGTAAAACCTAGTAGCCAACCTTTCTCTATCTCGCTTTCTCTGTTTCACAGTCATGGCGAGTCGGCGAATCTTATCATCGCTGCTCCGTTCATCTTCGGGCAGATCTACTTCTAAATCCTCCTTAATCGGCTGCCGAAACCCCAGGCTTCCGTCTCCTTCCCCCGCGTGTCGCGCCGCTCCATGTAGCTACCTTCTCGGCCGCGTCGCCGAGTATTCGACCGCTTCCCCGGCAAGCTCGGCTGCCCCATCGTCTGCTCCTGCTAAGGATGACGCCAAAAAGACCTATGATTACGGTGGCAAAGGAGCGATCGGGCGTGTTTGCCAGGTCATCGGGGCCATTGTCGATGTTAGATTTGAAGATCAGGAAGGATTGCCTCCGATCATGACTTCTCTCGAGGTGCAGGATCATCCCACAAGGCTGGTCCTTGAGGTCTCTCACCATTTGGGACAAAATGTCGTCAGGACCATTGCTATGGATGGTACTGAGGGTCTCGTCCGTGGAAGGAAGGTTCTCAACACTGGCGCTCCAATCACTGTAAGTGGTTTCCGTGCATAGATCCTTCTTTCTGGGTCGCTGATCCGTAAAATCAGTCATTATTGGGTGTAGATCCGTGAATTCGTTGATTGGATTTTGCCTAGTCTCGCTGAATCTCTGCTCGTGTTTTCCTTACCTTCTACGTTGACTTTTCCCAATTACACATTTTTTTCATCAAAAGAGTCTATTCATTTCCAAGGATCTCCAGATGATTTCGTGAATTTGGATGACTAATGATTTCTTTGATACCTCATCCATGTAATCTGAGTAAGTTGCTATATCGATAATTTGACTTTGGCTTGTTCTCACTCTAAAGGTCCCCGTTGGAAGGGCTACCCTAGGACGTATCATGAATGTTCTTGGAGAACCCATTGACGAGAGAGGCGAAATTAGTAAGAAGTCTTAGCTACACTTAATCAGTGTCTCATTTTCTGCAAACCTGTCGTGACAATATGTTCTTACTGTTGCTCAGAGACCGACCATTACTTACCCATTCACAGAGATGCTCCGGCTTTGGTTGATCTAGCCACTGGGCAAGAGATCCTGGCCACTGGTATTAAGGTAGATTCTGGACCCTAGCTATGCAGTACGCACTGTTCCCACATGTTACATGTGTTGTCTTTCATTTTCTGAGCTATTGATCTCTTTTTTTCCTTTCCTTCCAGGTTGTTGATCTTCTTGCTCCTTACCAAAGAGGAGGAAAGATTGGTCTTTTCGGTGGTGCTGGTGTTGGAAAAACTGTGCTTATTATGGAGTTGATCAACAATGTTGCCAAAGCTCATGGTCTGTTTTGCACAAGTAGTTCTGATCGTATTAGTCTCTGCTTCTATTTATTAATTGGTCGGTCTTCTGATGAACAGGTGGTTTCTCTGTGTTTGCTGGTGTCGGAGAACGAACCCGTGAGGGCAATGACTTGTACAGAGAAATGATTGAGAGTGGTGTCATCAAGCTAGGCGAGAAGCAGGTCTTCATCTAATTTGGATTTATCGTCACCTTTATTTTTCCTTCAAATGGCATTTGATTGGTTTTTGTTGCTCAATTCTCTCTGTTTCCCTGTCTTAAACAGTCTGAGAGCAAGTGTGCTCTTGTGTATGGTCAAATGAATGAACCCCCGGGTGCTCGTGCCCGTGTCGGACTGACTGGTTTGACTGTTGCCGAGTATTTCCGTGATGCCGAAGGCCAAGATGTCTTGCTTTTCATCGACAACATTTTCCGTTTCACTCAGGTGAGCCTTGTTCTTTGCTGTGTCTTTTAATCAGAACCTGTATGCCATATATGCATGAAGAGATTATAAATTTAACTCTGTATCCTCTCTTGTGTAGGCCAACTCTGAAGTGTCTGCTTTGCTCGGACGTATCCCATCTGCTGTGGGTTACCAGCCAACTCTGGCTTCTGATCTTGGTGCCCTTCAAGAGCGAATCACAACCACCAAGAAAGGGTCTATCACCTCAGTCCAAGCTATCTATGTCCCTGCTGATGATTTGACAGATCCTGCTCCTGCCACAACTTTTGCTCACTTGGACGCCACAACTGTGCTTTCAAGACAGGTCTGAACTTGTCTCTTTTTGATGTTTCTTTTCAATATATTTATGTGTAATACTCATAAAGCGGATATCTTTATACTTTTATTTTTCCCATGTGAAGATTTCCGAGCTTGGTATCTATCCTGCTGTGGATCCTTTGGATTCAACATCCCGTATGCTGTCGCCTCACATTCTGGGTGAGGAGCACTACAACACGGCTCGTGGTGTGCAGAAAGTGCTACAGAACTACAAGAATTTGCAAGATATTATCGCCATTTTGGGAATGGATGAGCTAAGTGAAGATGACAAGTTGACTGTTGCCCGTGCCCGTAAGATTCAGAGATTCTTGAGTCAGCCATTCCATGTTGCTGAGATCTTCACGGGTGCCCCTGGAAAATACGTTGATCTTAAGGAAAACATCAACAGTTTCCAGGTATATATACAATCATGCTCTAGTCCTTATGACGTTCTGCCTTGCTCCATGATTTTTTGCTAGATATGAACATATTGCTTATATGAATTGTATATTGTTTCAGGGTTTGCTTGATGGTAAGTACGATGATCTTTCTGAACAATCGTTTTACATGGTTGGTGGCATCGACGAGGTGGTTGCAAAGGCAGAGAAGATCGCCAAGGAGTCGGCAGCTTAAGGGATTGATTCATTTCTTTCATATGCGTAATACTTCTCTTCTTCTTTTGTTGACAATAACGAAAAAAAAAACAAGGGCAATGCTTTAGGCTGTTCTGCCGATGCGTTGCAATCATTGTGAGTGTGAGAGATAGTACGGAGAAAACAGATTCATTCGTTGGAGTTTTGACTTGGAATAAAGGAGACAAGTGTTGATGTTTTCAATCTCTCCACATTTGTATTCAAGTTTTCGTATTAAGGAAAGTGTTTTTACAGGATTCAGTGTTTTGCTGTTCAAAGTAAAAGACTCAAAGATTCGTTTGACAAGAAATGTTAGAAAATAAGTGTTGAATTTGTACTTTACTTTAATTCGTCTTCTTCTTCTGTATATATTAAACTGTCGTTCATTCTTACAAATCCAGTTCCACAAGGTTCCTATACTTCCTTCTAAGCATAAATAAACAAAACATATTAAGCCCGAGTCTTCAAAAATGTTCGAGAACTGCTGCTGTATGATTGAAGCCACAAGATATATGCACTGCTCTTACATTTTTTCCCAAGTCTACCATTGCTGGTCTTGCATAGTCTACATCACTACCATGTCCCTACAATTTCACATACCATATCATTTATTTCTCTTTGCTGCCAGGTTTATTTGAAAAACTAAGTGAAATAATATGAGTAGTTCATCTGTCAGAGGATTGTTTCAGTGATTCGATCAATAAGAAAGATGATGAAACAAACCAGTTGTCCACCAGATGAATGTCCATCAACAGAGAATGTACCGTGAGAGCCTCCCCAGCCCCAGGTAAAGACATTGTTATCTGCAAAAAAGTTTCAGAAATTGAGTTATACAACTTGCACAATGAGAAAGGAAACAAATATGTTTTACTTAATTTTTGCTACCTGAAATTGCTGCAGTGTGCTTCCACCCACAAGATACCTGAGATACAGTAGATTCCAAGAAAGGACCTTCAACTCTCACAGGGGAGTGTGAGACATATGTTGAACTGAAAATTTTGAAATAAAATGAGTATAGGTACACTGCAAGAACCTTGTTTCCAGATCGTATGGGGAAACACCCTAATATTCCGGGGTATAACTTACTCTGTGCCAAGGCACCCATTTTCGTTTGAGCCCCAGGTGTAAAGTTCCCCACCTCCTTACAAAAACGAAGGAAACAACAAAGGATGAGTTGCTGTTGACCATCTTACAAAGACAATATGTTTATATATTTAGCAGAAACTAACAACCAGTTTAGGGCCTCTACAAAGAAGAACTTAAAGAAATTTGAGCAGGACAGGCATGAGCAGTATACACAAGTAAATCCAATAGCAACCCGGTCATCCAAAAAGCACTAAATAATACTCGTAAGAGACTATTACTTGTAACAACACATGTGTGGTAGCCACCACATGCAACTTCTTCTGCATATGGCACTTCACTGATAATCGATGGTGTTGTGGCATTTCTTACTCCTCCGAAGCCCTGTATTTCCCATCAGATAGCTTTACATAACTATATATGACCATAGAAATCAAAGAAAAAGACATTTTCTTACCATCTTATTAATAGATCTCTCTCCGAACATGAAAGCAGAGCCATTCTCTGCATTATTTGCAAACAAACCTCATAAACCGGTAAATTGCACAACATTCATAATTTTAAGAAAGTAAATCAATACCATCAGTGCATACTGAATGCAGTAGACCAGCAGCAACATTTTTAACCTAGTGCTCGACAGAAAGAACAGAAAAACATAAGCATGAAAGTCTAGAGATTAAAACCACCACTAGGTAACTAGAAACCCTTCATCCAGGGTGGATATTCTTCACCACTAGATTACCTTGATCCCCTCAAGTTCCTTGATAAGCCTTGGAGTAAACTCACTGCAATCAGGGGCATACTTTACAGTGCAATACAAGAAAAATAATTCATGATAAAGTAGACAAGGAAATGGGAAAATTAAAAAATGCAAGAGAAAGAGACAAAACAGACCAACCTGTTACTTCTTAAGATGCCGAAAAGACTAGACTGGTGACCGTGGCCAAGTCTTCCAGAGCCCCCTCCTCCCCAACTTAGGACTTCACCTCCATCTGCTCAATAAATAGATACCCTTAACTTTCTCCGAGTACTTAAAAAGACAAAAAAGTGTTTACTTCTGTATCCAGAAAGAATCTAGGATCCAAACCAGTAACAGCAACTGAATGCTCTGACCCCAAAGCCACAGATTGTATGGTGATTCCATGCAGAGCTTGCACTTTAGTTGGTACACGTACCACTCTTGCAGCCTCTTCATAAGAAAAAATGTAGAATGGAACATGTAAATAGACCAAGCAACGTTATGAATAAGGACATAAATAACAATGCATAAATTATTGAATGGAAAAGGTATTTACTTTTTCCCAGTCCAAGCTGTCCACTTGAGTTCTTTCCCCACATGTAGAGTTCCCCATCAACTAATGAAAAGAAAGAGAGCAAAAATGTGGCCAACTACGATGACATACTATATCAAGAAGATCATGTTTCAGGTTCAGGTCATGACAATTTCATGAAGAACATTGTGGTTGTTTACCTGTAATAGCAGCGGAGTGATAATAACCAGCTGAGATGTGCAGAATGTCCTTTTCTAGTCCAGAAACTTCAAGCGGATCCTATCACAACATTCAAAAACATCAATTATAATTAAATTATCTGATATTAATACATGTGAAGACTGAAACAGAGAGGCAAAGAAAAAAACCCAGCACCCCTGTAGTCTTTTGACCAACCTACCAATTACTAACATACCATAGCGTGACTTTTAACATGTGATACGCCAAGTTGACCACAATCATTGAGACCTGTTGCAAAGACTCTCCTCGTTTCTGTCACATATGTAGGAGTTTATGTAAGCTGACAATCAGATATTGCTCAAAACTCTTGACACATAATCACTGATCCAACAAGGTCACTCTAATACTGATTATCTTCAGCTAGAACCAACAAGATCATAGCTGCAAATGGTGTATACTAAAATAAGTCAATCTCAGCAAGTCGTTGAGATGCCAATTCTCCGGATATCTCAGCTTAATAGTCAACACCACTCTTCTCCTAAGATAAGAAATTTTTACATCCATTTTTTAACTCATATACCAAATCGCATTGCAACCTCTTAAGTCTTAAGATATCAAAGTTCCTGGAAAATCACCAAATAGAAAATAAAAAAGCAAGTCGGGAGATGAAGAAATCACCGGTGAGGAACAGAGTGTGAGCTCCGCCGCAAGCGACAGCTCTGATACTGTGATCACTCAAGGCAGAGCAAACAGCAGGTCTCCACTGAGAATCCAAGTTTCCGAGCCCTAATCTTCCGTAATCTCCGCTTCCCCACATCGCCGCAAATCGTTTCCCGCTCTCGTTGGATAACCATCTTCTACAGGGAACACCAATCGGACCCAATTTCGAATCTTTTAAAAACCCACTCGAATGATTCGATCCCTGAATTATCGACCCAGGAATTCGAGCTCGTCCGAGGGCTCTAGTCAACATTTTCACTTATAGAAATCAAAAGGAAATGTGATAAAGGAGATGAATTTAGATGGTTAAATGGATCGTTCTTCTTCTCCGTTTGAAGAAAGAGTGGATTTTTCATGAAATGATTGAACCGTAAATGGAATCACATGATGATCAAGAAGAAGAAGAAGAAACTGATGGATACAAAGAATGCTACGTCTTCCCGTTATTGAACTCTGCAAAGTGAGTTGGTTTTTGGAAATCGGTCCTTCCAGTTTTCTGTTTTTGAAATTCGCTTTAAGTTTTGTTTTGTACATTTTCACACCCAAATCGAAAAGGGGGGAAATTTCAAGAAAATAACTTTTGTCACACTTTTTTTTGTCTATTGCCATATTAGCTAATTTTTTTTTTTTTTTTTCACAGAAACCCATTATATTAAGCTATCGGCTGGGGACACTCCGAAATGGAGAGCCAATCCGGCACCGACGTACTTACATGGGTGAAAATAACAAAGCTACAAAAGTGGAAACAACATAAATTAAAGGATAGAAGAGGAGACTAGATGCCCTCCAGATAGTGAATGTCGCTCCTAGAGAGGACAGAAAGGAGCTAAACGCTCTTGGTGACTTGAGTTCGTCCGCTACGGGAGGTCGCTCGAAGAGATAGTGGGCAGGCCGAGTACAGCGAGGCCGCCATTCTAGTAAACATTGCCTCATGAAGATTTTGAGTCTTCGGATGGTTTTGATGACACCAACTTGTACCTGAGATGCCGGAGCATTCCGTCCCTGAAAAGGGAGGTCACAAGAAGGACGAGAGGAAACTCTCGCGATCCATAAGCAAAGGTTGAAACACACGTCGAAGAACCGAAGTCGAAGGTCTTGGGTATCCATTGTGATTTCCATGATGAGACGCAGTGATAAGTCTACTCGCACTTGAGAAATATACATTGTAGAAGTCTCTCTTGTTGAATTTTCCAAGTCCAACTAATCCAATTGTCCAATGGTATGATATTGTCCGCTTTGGGCCAAGCCCGCACGAATTTGTTTTGGGTTCCTTCCGCTTTGGGCCAAGCCCGCACGGATTTGTTTTGGGTTCCTTCCCAAAAGGCCTCATACTAGTTGGAGTTGGACACTACTTATATATTAGACACTTTCTGTCTAAACTTCCGATGTGGGACTTTGGTTTGTCTCCAACATTCTCCCCTTCAAACCAAGGACCACATTATCTTAACACGCCTCCTCGAGATGATAACTCCATCTATCATCTTGAACCGATCCTCCACTTGGACCGATAATAAACCCCTTCCTTCTTGGGCCCCCTCTTTCCTTGCTCGGGTTTGAGGCATGTACTTATCTAGGCCCACCAGAACTCGAACCTTGGGCTCTGATACCATGTTGAATTTTCCAAGTCCAACTAATCCAATTGTCCAATGGTATGATATTGTCCGCTTTGGGCCAAACCCGCACGGATTTGTTTTGGGTTCCTTCCCAAAAGGCCTTATACTAGTTGGAGTTGGACACTACTTATATATTAGACACTTTCTGTCTAAACTTCCGATGTGGGACTTTGGTTTGTCTCCAACATCTCTTTCACCAACAAAGAGATTAAGATCAAGTCTCTCCTTAAAGGAGGAATTCTCTCTTTCACCATAGAAAAGATTATGATTAAGTCTCTCCTTAAAGGAGGAATTCTCTCTTTCACAAAAGAAGAGATTAGGATCAAGTCTCTCCTCAATGGAGGAGGAATTAAGGGAATCGGATTGAGAGGATTGTGATGAATCACGAGTGTACAGTGAGGGCTTGGTTTGATTTGAGACTGGGCCAAATGCCATATTAGCTAATTTATAGTATGACATTTCCATAGTTGATTAGTTTCTCTTATGTTTCTCACGGTCTTATAATTATAACTACAAGAAAATCATCACTATATTACGTAACAACAATATAATGATTATGATATAGAGAAGAATTTATATAATTTAATCTTTTTAATGTATTATAACTAATAAATGAAAATAGTAACACGAGAAAAAAAAAATGAAAATAGTAACAATAATCAATATGAATTCTTTTAACGGCATAAAGACAAAAAAATAATGTTTGAACGTTTCATATACAGCATACGGAAGTAAAAGTTGAATTTGAAATAGTCTTGGATGAAACATCAAAAGCGATCTGATATAGGAAAAATTTGGACGTTCCGATGTGAAGACCAAAACAATGTTTTGTCCTTTTCACTACAATTATTATATATGTTCCTGAAGTCGTCATGAACCGCATCTAAGAAATGCATGTACCATATCTATTCAAACATATAGGTTTTATTTTGGAAAAGACAAAAATACTCACACAATTCCAACTTTACATATAATTAGAAAAAAACAGGAGTTCGTTGAGACCGAGAGGGAACCAAAAGAAATAATAAGGCAATAATGAAATCGAAGCTAAGGTACTTGTCTCGCATTAACTCAATATATACACTTTGAATATATATATATATATATATATACTTTTTTTTTTTTTGCTAAGAAAAATATAGATACATCAATTCATTTGGTTTTTATTTTTTCTTGTAAGTTTTATACATCAGTTCTTTACCATTTTGAATGTATATGCTGAAGATGCATCTTGCACCAATGTGTGGCAAGAACACATATATATGTTCGCCACTCAAGGTCATGGACTCAAATGGTTAACGAATGATATCTTATTCGACGGAAGACTACCAATAACGTTTAAGAACTTGACTGTAATTGGTCTCTTTTCGATCGATAAGAGAACATTCAATTGTAAACTAAGCCTAATTAATCCCCCACTTAAATTTTCGTCAATAATTCTTCTACATATAAATATACAGCATATATATATAATTGTCTTTATGGGATCTCATATGAAGTTATGTCTACCACTTAGCTTGAAATAAAAAAAATGGAAAGAGATCAATGGAAAAAAAAAAAAAAAAAGAAGAGATCAATGGCTGTTGACCTCGGAAATGAATGAAATTAAATGTAAGAAACAATTAAAGACAAACGGAAATACATATTTTGAACCCCAAAAAATATACTATACAGTATATTCAAACAAAATTAAATCTAGATGAGGAAAGTTTGAATGTACGAACTTGGAGCATGTACTTGAACTTTTTACAACTCTGGGTTCCCCTACAAATTTCTACTTTAGGTAGCCCTATACATGCTATATTAAGACAGTAACCAAAATTTAATCAAGACTTTTTCAAACTCAAAAATATTGCTAAACTAATGTAAGAGAAGTAGTAAAGGAAATCTTGGAGTTGTGGTCATTTGTTTCTCTCTCTCTATATATATATATAGACAAAACCTGGGTTTCTTTTGTCTCACATACCAATATCTTTCTTTCTCTTCTTCTTACAAAAAGTTTCATCACATTCACATTTTCTTCAACTTTGGGCTCTTTTCTTTTCGTCTTTCTACTTACATAACGTTTCATCACATTCACATTATCTTTGACTGTGGTCTCTTTTCGATCTTCTTGATAACGTGGTTCTAGTGTTGATTATTAATTGTGGTGCGATTTAGGGTTGAGAGGAATGTTGTCTGGCTCGAGGTCATGAAGAAGGATCATTCCATTAAATTTGGAAGAACTAATTAAGAAAACCCTAAATGATTCTCGGACCAGGCTTCATTCCCCCTAACCGACTTATCGCTTTTGTCCACTTCCTTCCTTCGCTTTTTGTTTTAGTTTCAACTTTGATCTATCTTGTGAGATAAGTACTTTTAATCTTCTTTCTAGATCCAAAGGTGAAAGGTATACAGTTTCATAAGTACTCTACATTAGAAATATACAACTTTGTTGTTTGTTTGTTTGAAAGATGAGAAATAAAAACTGTTGTGTTGTGTATATGTTTCTACAGTTTCGGGTTTGTTTATTGACCACATTATGAATAAAAACATTGAGAAACTGAAAAAAAATTAGAAAGATTCAAGATTGAATGATATTTTTTCTTTCAATATCACACCCTTTTCTTTTTTGGGTTTATGCGTGCTTCTTAAACTTTCTAAATATTAGTTTTCTTCGCTTTTCAAGTCACAGAAGTTCACATCCAAACGCTCTCTCTCTCTCCGTCTCGAGTCACGATCTCTGAAACTTGGTTTCTGTAATAATTAAAACCCAGAAAGAAGATTGTTTCTACTTACGTGTAACTTCATTTCATATTGAAGTAGACTTTTAATTTTCTTAAAACAATCACTGTCAAAAATCTTTCACCTGCCTTTTATTTTTTGTTCTTTCTTATTATCCTTTCTATTTTTATGTGGTCTATCATTTTTTTTTTTCAACGTTGTCTCTCACTTTTTGGTCCATCTAAGTTATAACTTTACTATATATATACTTATACTATATGCAACTGAAGCTCCTTTCAACAAGTGATTATTTTCTGTATATTTTTCATGTAAACCCAAAGAGTTTTTTTTTGTTAACGCAGTGTAAACCCAAAGATTAATATTCCGTTTGAAACTGTAAAACCTAAAACAAGAAGAAAAACAACGAGAACTAATTGTTTTTTTTTGTTTTTTTTTTGAGAAATAATTGTTAATAGTAAGTAAACTTATCTCTAACCAAATATTAAACATGTTGAATAAACATTTTTCCATAACTTAACAGTCTTAACCTAAGTTTTCAAAAATAAAATTCTAACTATTTAAACTAAAGATTTATAGTACTATATATGTTCCTACTATCACTGAATAATTCCATGCCAGAAGGTTAGCTAGCTTAAAGGATGGTAATGTTTTTGTAGTTTCCAAAGATTAAATTTGTTCATTTCATAAATACATGCAAAATGATTATGGTAATAGTAGAAAGTCAAATGGTATGTTGACCAATAATAAAGAAAAAAAAAAAGAGAGAAAATGTTTTATTGTTGAATATAAAAAAGATAAATAAATAGTCCTGCTGCTGCAGTACGTAAAATTTAAAGCGATCTAGCTTAGGAAAAATTTGGACGTACCGAGGTAAAGACCAAAACAATGTTTTGTCATTTTCACAACAATCAATGCATATGTTCATGAAGTCGTCATGAAACACACACCTATAAGCCAATGCATCCATATATACAAAGATATAAGTATAACAAACATACTATTATTTTTTGACAGCCAATATTGGCTTCAGGTTGGCTTATATATTGAGAGGGGTTCAAAAGAAATAATAAGCCAATAATGAGATAGAAATCACGGTACTTTTCTCGCATTAACTCCAATTTACACTTTTAAAGATTTATAACAGTTTGGTCTTATGAACTTATATTTACCCTGTAAGATTTATAACTCCAATTTACCCAAAATTTACTAAATTAATGTAAGAAAGGTAAATATATGAGTTTGGTCTTGTGGTCATTTGCTCCTCTCTCCTACCACAAAGATTCGTATCTCACATACCCCTATTTGGTTCAAGGTTTTCGGATAGTTTGCCTTCAATGTTAAATTCTTTTCTTTTTCTAGATTTATGTATGCATTTTATATTTTCTACTGTTTTTTCTTTTTAAATTTTGATTTTCTTCCCTTTTCATATCCAGATTCTTTACCTCTCTCTCTTCAGTCACGAGTCACGACCTCCGAAACTTGGTTTCTGTAATAATCTAGAACCTAAAAAGATGTTTGTTTCTAATTACGTGTAATTTCATTTCACATTGAAGACAATGATGGGACTTTTTTTTCTTCTTAAAACCATCACTATATCAATTTTCATTGATGTGCCTTTACTTCTTTGTTCTTTACGTTGTCCTTATTGTGCTGTCTCTCACACTTTTTATCCATCTAAGTTAAATATAATCATTAAGAAAAAAAAGATGAAACATTAAAAAGAGATGAAATAGTATTGCAATACTCTTCAACTTTTTGATGTTCGGTTCGATAGTTATGAGTGAAAAGTGAAAACCAGAGTTAATATAAATATAAATACTGTACACGGGTTTCAATCTAATGTTGCAATTTATAAAGATGTATGTTTTTCCTTGCGAGTTACAAGACTACACAAGAAGTGCGAGATGTACACAAAGGTTTTATTGAACCCAATTGATATCAAGATCTTTAAGATTATACAACCATTTCTCTGTATCTTGAGAGACATATGGTTTATTTTTCTTATTATTAACCGTCGAGTTTAAATCGGTATCAATAGATTCAGTTCTCTGTATGTTACCATTGTCTTTGCGAGAATTTAGCTGTCTGTTCGGATGTCTCACGTTCAATGCTAAAAGACGAGACACTTCGTGTAAGCCTCCCCATTTCTCGAGCGCACGCGCAATGTCATAACGACCTGAAACAACCGACCAAATGTTTCTCAGACCAATCTGTTTTATGATGAGGTATACACAAAGCTTAACTTGAGTTTATTGTTTGTACCTGCGCGTTCAAAAGATTTTCTGCTCGGCATAAATGATGGATCCATTCCCCAACTCTGTTGAAATCTTCCTATCTGCAAACATATGCAGAGGGAGAAGCTCTTGTAAACACCATTGCAGTGATTTTAACTAGTGACTATATCGAGGAACTTTACCTCTTCTTGCAAATTTTCGAGATTGTCCTTTCGGTTTTCGGTGTTTATAAGCAAGTGAAAGATTCATCATCAAAGCTATTCTCCTAAATCCACCCATTTTTGTAATGGCTTTTTCAATGTCAACTCTTCCGTGTAACCGAAGCTGCTTTCTCATGGGCATGAATCCTTCTTGTCCATGTTCTGATATGAACTTGAGAATCTCTGATTTTAAGACTTCGATGTCTCTTTGCAGGCCGGGAACCCTCGATCTCTGCTTAGTTCGGTCCGTACCATCATCATTATTGTCAACTGTCTCAACTGAGGTGGCACGAGATGAAGAACATGTTTCCTCTGAAACTTGACATGACTCCTGTTTACATGACTCAGAAGATTCCTCTCCTCTTTTTTCAATGTAATCTCTAATCGCGCATAAATTTGATGGAAGATCTTCATAAATAACCTGTAAAAATTCAGAGAGAAACATAGTGGTTACAATAAGACAAAACGAAGATGACACTGAATATATTCAATTCTTAACCAAACCTCTTCCATGATTGCTTCAGAAAGAAATGTATCTTTTCTCATTTTGGAATCCACGGTATACTTTAGAAGAGTGTGGTGACTTCCTAATTGTTCAAAAATCCATTTCCCCTCAAGCGAGTCAAAGTCTCCTTCAACCTGCTCAAATCTGATTTCCTGCTCACGAGTCTCATGCAAATCAAGAACAGCTCTCGCATGAAGCACCATGTAAAGCAGTCCTTTGCATCCTTCCTGCAAACAGAATTCAGTGTAGTTATATAATTTCTTAAAATCAAGATAGATACATCGGCTTAGCCAGTGTCAGAATTTTTATCTTCAAGAACAGACTAAATGCAGAGCCTTTCTGAATCACCGAAGAGCAAATTATGAGTTCATATTTGGGTGCAGCCTTGCATCCACACTAGACTATTTATAAGCGATGAGCCGAATTCTATCTCTCCAGGTCTTATATCTTTTCCAATGTTGGTACCCAATACAAGTACTTGTACAGTACAATGTATGCTTCTAGTCCTTGCCAAAAGGTTACAGTGATGCGAATGCTCATACCTGAAGTATTCGGACTTTATTGTTTTCGCGTGACAAAATCTTGCTGATTGCCAAATTTGGAACTATCCTGATAGAATTATAAACAATAAAACGCAGAAGAACAAGAGATATATAAGCCGACACAACCATTTCTAAAGAAGACTGAGACTGACAAAGAAGTAAGGTTGACAAGAAAAGCCTCCTCAAGGTCAGAAAATTGAAGCCCGGAATTGATAAAAAAATACTTACTCTGGAAGACTCTCGTAAGAAGTTAGAACTTTCCAAACTTCACAAACAGGAGCTTTAACTGTTATACTAGCAACGGCGCAACGGTGAACACCTCCATTTTCCTTCATCGAAGAAAAAACCACTGATTAATAACCACAAAAGATGGAAACCCTTTTTTAATATGTATAGTAAGTTCTGGAACCAAATACTTACCAATAGACCATCAAATCTACGAAGATGAACTTCATCCACGGTGCAAGGTTTATCAAGTTTGCAGACTTTTCCATACACGCCCCAGTTATTGTTCAATTCAGTTGAATGAGATAATGATCCAACACTGGAGGCAATAGATCTCTCAGTAGCAAGACTTTCGAACTCAACACCATGAGAAGGGGTCGGCTGTGAAGATGTTCTACCCAACAAATTTTCTATTATTGACGGCTTTCCGCAACCTCTATAACCTTTCTCAGCTTGGCGAGCTACGGCTCGGAGATTTACAGGAAGATCTGATCTGATTATCCTCTCTAAGAAAATAGCAGGGAAGTTAAATCTTGGGATTACGTTTACTTCGTATGACAAGACAGTTCCTATGGACCTGGAGAAAGAGAAAAGTAAGTGTTTGATACATAGATGGTTCCGAAATTATCCGTGGTTAGAAATGCATAAGTAACAGTCTGTTTACAGAAACAACTTCTCTGATACGCATTATAGAGAATTTAAATGATTTTAGGATGTGCATACAAACTTCTTACGGGGATTACTGAGTGTACCTGATACCAGATTTCACAGACCACTTTCCCTCAAACTTTTTGAAATCACCATCTACCATAGAGAAGTGAAGCTCACGTCCATTTGGCTAAAACCATCGTAAAAGGAAAAACAGCATGAGACAACATTCATAGACATGTATGGATTGAGAAACAAGGTAATATGAGAACTCATTGTAAATATTAACTAATCCTGAGCAATATACCCAATGCAAGGAGTGAAAAGCAGGCGAAAAGAGGACCAGACGAACATTAGAACCATGGAATTTTGATTTTAAAGGAAGTAAAACACACTATGGTTCTTTTTTCTTGAACTCATAAGAGTTTAGGAATAAGGATCTAGAGAAACCAGGGAGCAGGCAATTCCTGTTTAATCATGACTACAGATCATAGAGTGTAAAGGCGACCTCTTGATTCGTACGAAAAGCTGAAATATGCATAAAAACAAGATCACAGAATCTGGCAGAGTTTGCAGGTTTTACAACCAGTCCCAATCATTTGGCAAGAGAAAAGTAAAGACTTAAGAGTGCTCACAGAATCTAGACACTCATGGAGATCAAGGACAACACGAGCCTCAATATGCCAATACAAGGCTCTTTGAAGACCTCGTTGCTCCAGCCATATACGTCCTGGATGTGGACAAGGAATTCTCCCACTAGAAGTTGAAACAATCACCATCAAGGTCATGTTAGGGTCAACAACTTAAGATTCATACATATATACATACATCTGTAAAACAACATCTACAAGCTAAGCTAATTGTTTGAACCTCGAAGACACGAAAGAGCATTTACAGTAGTCAGCATGGAATTTCAGCATTCTCCTAGAGAATTCGAGTCATTGTATTCACTAGAAACAATTTCTAAGCACAACCAGACTACAAAAAATTGGATCTTTTTGAGATTATTCAGAAGCATTCGGTAGATAACAAACAAAATGATAAGAAGAATCTGAAAGGAAAAAATAAGTGAGAATTACAGAGTGAAGTACCTCCAAACGAGATTGGGGATGAAATCAGCAAGGCGCTCGTAATCAGTAAGAACATTCCAAACGGATTGAGAATCAGAATCGACCCAGATTTCGCCTCTTATCCTCCGTTCCCTCCACGAGATAACATCAACCTCACAACG
Source organism: Erysimum cheiranthoides (assembly GCA_011420285.2). Lineage (NCBI taxonomy): Eukaryota > Viridiplantae > Streptophyta > Magnoliopsida > Brassicales > Brassicaceae > Erysimum > Erysimum cheiranthoides. The sequence continues at coordinate 18,801,232 of CM022178.2, read as the reverse complement.
AACGTTTCTCTCTCCTCTCTCGTCGAAACCTAATTGAGTCTCTCTCCTCAAATCGTTATCACCTCTCCCACCGGCGCTTTGTCTCGTTCCGTGACACTTGGCGACCCGAACGCCGGCGATCGCGGTGGTGGAAACAGCCGAGAATACTCGAATCCGCGAGGGACATGGGAGCAAGACACTTAGAACCACTGGTTCGTTGGTGAAATTGAGGAAGTCGATGGTGTGAACGCCATGGGAGAGATGAGGAAGTTTGCTAACTGACATTAGAGAGAGGTGTTGGACGGAATGGGTCAGTGTGTGGGGAAGATTCTTCTGCACAGTCTTGTTGTTGTTATATTAACATTACCGTTAAATTTTCTCAGCCACCGGATATATTATTTATTTTCCTCTTAATATTTTATTTTATAATTTTAAATGTTACAGATGTATGGCTGAAAATCACTTTTTTTTCCTTTGAATATATTTTTTATCCTCTTATAAAAAGTAAAAAGTAGGGTAACAATAGTATAATTTTTTTATTAATTATTTAAGAAAATTTATGTAATAAATGTAAATTAACAGTTAATTATATTTTTAATATTTTCTTAAATTAATTAAAATCGACTTAAATTGATTTAATTTTACTTATTTAATTTCAAAATTATATTTTCTAATAGCAATTAAACACATTTATCATTGAAAGTCTATAACTTTGGACAATGTTCTTAATGTACAGTATTTCTTTTTAATAATACTAAGATATTTGCCAAATAGATGTCAGAGACTTTTCCTCTTTTTTTTTTGGCTACTTTGAACGGTGAAGATCACAATGCAGACATAGTCCCTATCTCTGTATTCTGAACAGGCTATTCATTAATGGGTGCAAACTTGCTATGATCAGTACACCATGAGAGACTTATCCTGGTCCTGTCTCAGATTGGTGTGAAAGCTGAATGTGATATTCTTAACACATTTTACTTTTAATACACCCTAAAACAAAATTCCTTTGGATATATATAAATATTTAAATAGCACTATAACATAACTTTCTACGGCAGAACAAAAAAGAAAACTCAAAATTGTTTCAAAGAACAAAAGCACAAAGCTTATTAGTTTGTTTTCTTGTCATCTTCTTGATCAGTTATCTTCTTCGTATCCACAGATTGATTCATCCTCACCTCCAAAACCAAACTCGTTGACACGTGTTTTGTCCACAGGATAAACCCATCTCTCGTACAAGTACATCACATCTACAACACCACCACCAAAATTATATCATCATCAATTTTTGTGAAAACTATCCTAGAGACAAATCAACCTCAGGGAAATATATATGGAGTTGTATTCACCATCTCGGAAGACTGCAGAAAGCCGATGCAGCATTGGCATTTTGATGACAAAAGCAAAGAGATCGTCGATGATTGTGTTGAGGAACTTATATGTCATTTGCCTCCATGGTAAATGTGCTACTGACTTCAGCTTATAGTTGATGAACAATTGAGGACACATCATTATAAAACCTGAAAAGACACAAACTGTACATCAATTTCGGATCAACCACAAGAGAGTTTTGAACTGGTCTAAGAGAATCTTGAAGGCTTTTTACCAAACATGTAGACGCAGCTCGTTAATGAAGATAGGATCCATGAGTACCAGCTCTTGTGGCGTTCATAGGTCAGTGAATATATGGAGAAACCCACAACAAGGAGGAGGAGCACATAGGATAAGAATTTAATGGCAATATCATCGTACTCCTTGGTCTTGTTGCTTGCACAGGACTCACGGTCGTGGAACCTCAATCTTGGAATCATTCCACTTCGATCAACCTGAGAAATATATATATGATTGTCACGGTTAATATATGCAAATCAAAATATTTCAGATTGAAAGTATCACTTGCTGATTTTTTTGAATGACGTAACACATGCCCAAAAATACTGGACACAGAGATCAGATTGTGTATGATATTAGAAGTACCTCAATGTGCATTGGCTTTCCCTATTTTCCAGAACTCAATGCAGACACCAATTCCAGAGCTAGCCAGTATCATCCATGAAGTGTCGTTGTCAAGCAGGTAGAGGAAGGTGATGATCTGACAAATAAAGTTCAGTACGACAGACTTTGCAATAGATTTGTTCTTGTTCCAAAACTGGATATCTGCAGGGAAAGCAACAGATAATTAGATGGCCAATTTCAAGAAGCAGTTTAGAAAAGTAGCTGTTCTTTATGGTGTTTACCATTTTTGAATGCAAGGAAGTCAAATACAGAATGAAGCATCGAAACAAACATTGTGACGCCCAACAGATAGGGATTCCCTTCCAAAAAGACCCTGTGCAAGAATATTGTTAACCATATAAAACATGCTCAGCTCTTATTAAGAGAAAACAGTCAATCTGATCTCTCAGCCTACAACATTCTAAATTCAAATTCAGAGTCTTTAGATGCACATCTTAGTATATAACATGACATATAAATCTTACTGAACATAAAGGACCAGTGTTACCTTTAGTTCCTCAGATGATCACCATCAAGCATGCTTCCATAGCTACGGTGAATCTGGAAAGACTGGTCAATTTGCTGAAACAGCTGCCACTTTGTCATGCTTATGGGGCTTACTTCCAGATTAAGTGGTAGCTCCGAGACTGTCTCATTGATTGCAATCAACTTGTCCCTTAGCAGCCAAAACTCATTGAAGAAAACTGTAGGGTAGTAGTTGACTGTAGTAGGTTCTACCAGTAAGTCTGCCAATAAAGTTAGGTAAAGCAAAAAGCAATTTTGGCAATTAACAAATTCCCGTTTCAGCAATTAACAGAAAAAAAGCCACAAAAAAAGCTGAAGAAAAAGGGAAGTATAGGTTCTTTGTCCATCTTATGCACAGAAGTGAAGCAAAAAGAGATGTGGCATTACTCCCAAGAATCCAAAGACTTTACATTCCTTAAGAATTATGAATATTTAAACTAGTTTAATCCAAATTATGCTAAAAATGGCATGGCAGATGAAATATTCAGTGTAAACATGGCTGGTGCCTTGAAATGAAGACATGAGCATACAGACTCCCATTATACTTCAGTGCCTGGAACAACAAACATCTTAATTCAATGGAGGCAATATATTAATCTCGAAGGATACATATGTAGAAGAAACACAAACTTCTATTACCTCGGATGGATAATACTTCATTGACAATGTCCTAGTGCTCTCTGGCTTCCACACAGCATAAAGTCATTAAATTTCTCATGCTCAGAAAGATAACACCACATATCCTGGAAAAAAAACACACAACTGGTTAGCATCTAAAATCACATCATTCATAAATCCTGCCAACATGTGTGACCTGTGTCCAACTATCATATTTCAAAACCAAACCACTCATTAAGTAGATAAACAATCAGAAACACTATCAATAACGTTTCTTATATCCATCTTACGAAAACTTATCGAAGAGGTGAAGCAACTCCAATCGTACACAACCACAGTAAAGCCCCTAAACCACTCAGAAGTGGGAAAAACAAAAAAACTCTGACAAGACAAATTCTGTGATTCGACCACAAAAGAAACGTGTCTTTTTTAAGAGGAGAGAAACGAATCAAATAGCAGGAGTTACACCAATCGCTAATAATCATCACAATTAACCAGAAGATTACCAAGGGTTCTCCTTTCTCAAAGAGATTAGACATAAGGTATTTAGATGATGCCAAAGAAGTAGTGTTCGAGTATTCACAGACTTTTATGCTAATTTGACAACAATTCAATATCCGTTGCACACTTACTTTCATACTCAATCCATGCCGAATCCGATGCAGTGTTCATCGTCAGAGACTAACTCAAGCCCTGTCTTCATCTCTTCAAAGGTCTTGTATGCAGGGAGTTTGAGACTATAAACACATGTAGAAGATATAGGATAGTCGGTATAGATCTTTAGAATCTGAAGTTTTCTTGGTAATGCAAGAATTCCTCCATGTGGCAGGAATGCGATGGCTGTCCAAAACTTTAGTAAATTCCGCTGTCTTTCCTCTGTCATTCCCTCCACTATATTCCAGAACCAATCAATTTCTTCATCAGTATCTTTGAATCCATACCCATAGATAGTATGCGCTTTCCAATCTTCCATTCTAATTCCGATTTTTTCACCGCCAAACATAAGATCAAAATCTTCAAGGCATAAGGTTTGGAAGAATGCTGTATGAGTTTTGGAACCAAGGAGCAAATCACTGAACCCTTTTGCAAAAAGAGATGTTTGCTCGGAGATAACCTTCACAAATCTATGCTTGACATAAAGATCGGTATATTCGCCTACGTTCGCCAACGTAACCGGTACTGATTTACCATCTTGACACAGATCCTCTGAGCAAACCTTTCCCCCTCTCTCGACGTCGATTTCAAAACTCAAACCGTCGTAACCAGTCTTTCCTTCTAACATACCCTTCAGACTCTTGTACAAGACTGGTTCTGTTTTCTTGATATCATCCAAACCAATTTTCGCTCCAGCCAGCTGTAAGAAGAAAACACGGTCAAAAAACACGTTTAACTGGATGTTGTGCATCAGTGCCAGACCCAGTAGACGGCCTGCAAACTCAAACATCTCATACTCCATGAATCCTGCATGGATAACAAAATCGAAAATCGATCATTATGAAAACTCAAAAGTATATTGAGATCAGAGGGTGGAATTAGGCACCAAAAATAAAGATGCAGCCCTAGAAAACTAAAACGATAAATGTTAAACTTCCTTTTCCAAATTGGAAAGAAAGCTACAATAAACCGACTCAAGAAAACTCAATAAAAAGCCCAAATGTCGTAAAGTAGCTACATCACTTAGGCACCAAGTACTGATCCAAAACCCACAGATGCTATTCTAAAGGCACAAGGCATACCTGGATTTGGGGAAAATCTTCTAATATTGTCAGGACATGGAGCATAGAATGGAGAAGAAGGTATATCTTCAGAACTGAATATCGCTTTGGACGCAAGTTGGAACCATTCTCGAGTAACCCCTTCACCTGAGCCTGGCTCAAGCTCAAACTTTACAGAAATCCCATGTTGGAGTGACTCGGGGCTTGCATCCCTTATTTGCCTCGATGATTCCACTAGCAGATTGGACGCAGGTATTATGAAGTTCTTCCTTAAATGGCTATGATCCACATCAGGAAGCATCAACATCGCCAAATGTCTCCTAGCTTCAAAGTTAGTTACTTCCTTGAATTCATTTAACCATTGGTAATCAACACCTCTCTTTGCAAATCTGACAATAAGGGTGCATAATGTAGTCTGCCTAGACTTTAGAACAGCCATTAATTCTTCTTTAGCATATTTCTGCAAGCTGCTAGATAAGGAATTAACATACTCAAGAGCCGTCAGATACTCGGAGCATAACGTTAGAGAATCCTCCAAAGCTTTTCCGATTCCTGCAACTAGTTCCTTAAACACATCAACATAACCAAGATCTGCAGAGATGCTAGTGCCAAGTAGAAGAGCTATGTCCATAGAAAATGATAAGAGAGCCCTAGTGATAAACAACTGCATGGCCTCACTGTCAACAGATTCTAACATGGAAGCAAAGACATTCCAGCACGACAAGTGGAGCTTCTTACCAGGGCGGACTTTCTTAAGCAGCCTACAGAGCTCGACTACTGCTGGTAATATATGACTGCGTGCAGTACTAGGCAAGTCTCTGCACTTTGTTAAGAAAGAGTAAATGGATTCCTTGGCAAATTCTTCGTTACCTTCAGTGGAGGAAGAATATAGCATACCAAGTACAACTGGAACTGAAGAAGCTGAGAAAACCTGTAGATATTCAACTACAGCCTTGTCATTGTGCCAAGGTATGATGTCAAAGAACCGACTGAGCTTCTGAGTGATTTCAGCAGGGCCAATTTCAATTTCGCCTCTGTACACGCTGCACACTGTCTCCACGAGAGAATCAACTGCAGGCCAGGCATTTGCATACTGAGGACCAAGCAGATAAACCAGTGAGTTCTCTTCAATGGAGCAATCCCCCAGACATTGGTGGTTCTGTAGCTGCCTACCACCATATACTAATCGCTGCTGCTTGGACCCTGAAATATTCTTTTTGGTGGTGATTCTGTTGACTGTAGCATCCACCGTGTCGTTTCTGTATGCTTCCACCAGGAAAATTTCTTCATTTGTTACAATCCGTATGAAAAAATCAAATCTGGCCGAATCAGCAGAATGCTCCTCCACAGGCAAAGTCCATGATGATGACATCTTGGAAGAAACTGAAACCTAAAATCCGATTTGAAGTTATAATCGTTCCCGCCGTTTGGTTTCCGGCCGTGTTTTAAGGGTTTATCGAATCCCCCAAAATGTTGAAGAAGAAGAGTCTACGCTTGCGTTTTAGTGTGAAACGCCGGCGTTTTAATTAATTGAATTTCGATAAGTTGAAAAAAAAAAAAAAAAAAAAATGATTGGGACGGGAATCTCGATCCTAAGCTCGTTGAGAAGGTATCTCTTCCTTTGATTTGGTTTCTCGATTATCGGAATTGAAAATTGTTATTGTCTCTGTAGCTTGAAGAAGATCTGCATCGTGCTAGACTTGTTGATGGAGAATCATCTTCTTTTCTCCCATCCAAACCTCAAGGTTTCTTCATTGCTCACTTCAATTGTCTAATCTCGGATTCAATTTGGTTTTGATTGACCTAATTGAGGTTTGTGAGAATGTTTTTGGGACCTGTGAATGTTGAGCATTGCGTAACGATGTTCAGCTCTTAAAGTTAAAGAAGAATACAATAGCTACAGAGTTAGTATTTTGTTTTGCTTGCATGTGGCCTTAACAGGCTTGGTTGTTGTTTCTCCGATCAACTTCTCCACTTTCTCGGTCTCAGGTTTTGTTCTTAACTTGCTTTGTTTAGGTTGATAGTGGAAGGAATTAGTAACATTTGATTGAATAAGAAGGTATATAACAAAACTGTATTCATGATGATTAATAGAGTGTGACATCCGGTTCACACATTTCGGTTTCCTTTATCCGATTTGTGGTTATTTATGTTGGTTTAACTTGGTTTGATTTCATGTACATATATAAACTCTCACAGTGTATAGTTTGTGATTAATGAGAAACTGAACCATTTTATTAAACTTCTATTATGGTATCAGAGCAATGCTCTCCGCGTAACAAACTTTTCCGGTGAGGCATAACAACCTTTTCCGGCGAGCTTCGATTCCTCCGATCAAGCTCTTTCTTCTTCGCGTGAGCTCTCATTCTCCTCATTCACTCTTCCATTCACATCTACATTCATCTCTTTCACTCTTTGCTTGAACCAAAATCGAGCTTCTTCTTTTCTCCACGACCTTCCATTTTCTTCTAAATCGAGCTCCGATATCTTCAATCGAGCTTCCGATTTACTTGTTTCTCATTCCTCATGGCGAAGAAAGGTGCTAGAACTCGTAATCGTCTTTCCTCTGAAGATCCAGACTCTCCGATTGCTTCCAGGCTTGCTCATACTCCGATTAATGAAGAATCTCGAGTCGAACCTGTCAATCGAAAGAATTCTGGCGTTTACACGGCTCGTGACTCAGCTGAGAAGATTCACTCTGGTGTTGAGTCCTTCGATAGCTCTCACAGTCCGTTCTTCCTACATTCAGCGGATCATCCAGGTCTTTCTCTTGTCTCAATTAAACTGGATGGATTGAACTACAATAGTTGGTGTGTTGCGATGCAAGTAGCTTTGGAATCTAAGAATAAGTGGAGTTTTGTTAATGGATCTCTACCTAGGCCAGTCGAATCTGATCCGATATACAAAATCTGGACTCGTTGCAATTCAATGGTTAAATCTTGGCTTTTAAACGTTGTGAATCAAGAGATTTATGATAGTATTCTGTACTTCAATGATGCATCTGAGGCATGGACTGATCTGTTGAAGCGATTTCACATCAGTAATCTCCCTCGCAAATATCAGTTGGAACAAGAGATTCTAACACTTCGCCAAGGATCTATGGAGCTTTCTACTTATTATACTAAGCTCAAAACATTGTGGCAACGATTGGCTAGTACAAAATCTCAGAAAATTTGCACCTGCAACTGTGGTAGAGTTGAAGAACTTTTGGAAGATGCAGAAACTAGTCGGATTATTCAATTTCTCATGGGATTGAATGACTCTTATTCCAACATTCGTGGACAGATCATCAATAAGAAGACTAGACCTACTCTCAGTGAAATCTACAACATGTTGGATCAGGATCAAAGTCAAAGAACCGTGGGATCTAATGCAAAAGGCTATGTGGCACCTTCAGCTTTTCAAGTTGCAGTTACTGAGAATGTAACTATTGATGGAAGTACAAATGCAGTGAATTATCAACAGAGACCTCGTCATGTATGTACTCATTGTAATGGAGTGGGACATCTCAAGGAAAGATGTTATAAGCTACATGGTTATCCACCAGGTTGGCCTAATAAGAAGAAAGGTTCTGCACCTCAAGCATCTACTCCTAATACTAGTACTTCTACTGGTACTGGTCCTACTCTGCAGAAATTGACTCCTGTCACAGCTCCGAGCACAAACATGACATCTCTTCATGGCATAAGCACTTCCACCACTACAGGTTCAGAGAATTTGGGAGAGAACCTCAGCAAAGATCAGATTCAAGATATTATTTCATTCTTCAGTACCAAACTTCACACCTCTAGTATCACACCAACTCCATCTGTTTCTCAAGCTTCTACTTCAACTTCAGTGCCAAGTATCTCACAGATATCTGGTACATTTCTGACACTTTATCCAAATACCTATTATGACATGCTAACATCTCAAAAGGCTGAAATTGACATCTCTTCAAGTTCATGGGTTATAGATTCGGGAGCCACTCATCATGTGTGTAACTCTAGAGATAGGTTTCTAGATTTCCAGGAACTAGTCAATACCTATGTGAACTTGCCTAATGGAACTACAGTGAGCATTGTTGGAATAGGATCCATTCGCTTGAGTGATAGTATCATTCTGCATGATGTTTTGTTCATCCCGGTTTTTAGGTTCAATCTTTTGAGTGTCAGCATGATAACGAAACACTTGAATTCCATAGTTAGTTTTACATCCACTTCATGTTTCATTCAGGATCTTACTCGGGAGTTGATGCTTGGGAAAGGTAGTCAAGTTTCAAATCTTTATATTCTGGAGTCTCATGGTCATTCTTCTACTTTTCAAGTCACAAGTAGTCTTGTTCCCACTTGTAATTCAGCCATTGTTGATTCTAATGTTTGGCATTCTCGTTTAGGACATCCTTCTCATGAGAAACTTGATGTTCTTACTGATGTATTGCTTTTACCAAAATCTTTTAATAAGAATAAAACTGATCATTGTTCCATTTGCCCTCTAGCTAAGCAGAAACATTTGCCCTTCAATTCTAATCATAATATGTGTTCCTCAGCTTTTGATTTTTTGCATATAGATACTTGGGGTCCTTTTTCAAAAGAAACTCATGATGGTTTTAAGTATTTTCTGACCATTGTAGATGATCATAGTAGGGCCACTTGGGTTTATTTGATGAAGTCAAAATCTGATGCATTGGTTGTTTTTCCAAATTTCTTGACTATGGTAGAAACTCAATATGGGTCTAGAGTTAAGGCTGTTAGATCCGACAATGCTCCAGAATTAAAGTTCACAGACCTTTATCTAGCCAAGGGAATAGTTTCATACCATTCATGTCCGGAAACTCCACAGCAAAACTCAGTAGTAGAAAGGAAACACCAACACATCTTAAATGTTGCTAGAGCATTAATGTTCCAATCACAAATTCCTTTAGATTACTGGGGAGATTGTATTCTTACAGCAGTGTTTCTTATCAATAGGCTTCCAACTCCAGTTCTAGCAAACCAAACACCATATCAGGTTCTTACTAAAACAATCCCTGATTACACTCAGCTTAGAACTTTTGGATGCCTTTGCTATGCTTCCACATCACCTAAACAAAGACATAAGTTTCAGCCTAGAGCTAGAGCCTGTGTCTTCTTAGGTTATCCCTCAGGTTATAAAGGATATAAGTTGTTGGACTTGGAGAGTAATGTCATTTCAATTTCTAGACATGTCACTTTCTATGAGGATATTTTCCGTTTTTATCTTCTACATTAACAGAGGATACACGGGTTTTCTTTCCTCATCTTCCTTCTCCTGCAAAACCTGATGGTAACATGCACTCTGCATCACCATCTTCTGATATACTTCCCCATACTGAAGTATCATCATCTGAGAATTCTTTGCCTTCTGCATTAGATTCTCGTCGACCCACCAAACTCCCATCTTATTTGCAGGATTATCATCTTAATAATGCCACTAAACGATTCACCACTCCTTATCCTCTTACTAATTTTCTCTCTTACCACAAAATAAGCGTTTCTTTTTGCTCATTCATTCAAACCATTGACCTTACTATTGAACCAAAAACCCATTCTGAAGCTAAGAAACATGTGGTTTGGTGTGATGCTATTGGTGAGGAGCTTGGTGCTATGGAAAGAACTGGTACTTGGGTTATTGAACCCCTACCATCTGGCAAGAAAGCGATTGGTTGCAAATATGTTTTCAAGATTAAGCATAATGCAGATGGGTCTGTAGAAAGATACAAGGCAAGGCTTGTAGCTAAAGGCTATACTCAAGAAGAAGGTTTGGATTTTGTTGATACTTTCTCGCCTGTTGCCAAACTCACTACAGTCAAGATTTTATTGGGGATTGCTGCAAAATTGAATTGGTTTCTTACTCAATTGGATATCTCTAATGCGTTTTTAAATGGAGATTTAGAGGAGGAGATCTACATGGAGCTGCCTCCTGGTTATGAGGTCCCTGAGGCTTTACAAACTGGAGAGAAAATGGTTTGCAGGTTACAAAAGTCAATCTATGGGCTTAAGCAGGCTTCTAGACAATGGTTTCTGAAGTTCTCATCTACCATTTGTGCACTCGGCTTTCAAACTACTCACAGTGATCATACACTGTTCACTAGGTTCCTTGATGGAGTTTTCATGGTGGTTCTTGTGTACGTAGATGATATTCTCATTGCTAGCAGCACTGCAGAGGTTGTTCCTGTTCTAATTTCACAACTTGAAGAAGCTTTCAAGCTCAGGAACATTGGTGAACCAAAATTCTTTCTTGGATTGGAAATTGCAAGATCATCACATGGTATTTCCATCTGTCAACGGAAATATGTCCTAGAACTATTGTCTGATGCTGGATTCCTTGGATGCAAACCGTCTTCTATACCAATGGAACCTAATCAGTCTTTACACAAAGATGACACTCCTCTTCTTGAAGATGCAGGGCTTTATAGAAGACTTGTTGGGAAATTGTTATATCTTTGTCAAACAAGACCTGATATCTGTTTTGCGGTTGGCAAACTGTGCCAATTCTCTTCTGCCCCACGAGAAGTTCATTTGCAGGCTGCTCACAAGATTCTTCGATACCTTAAAGGCAGCATTGGCAAGGGACTTTTCTATTCTACAGATTCAGATTTGTCTCTTAAGGGTTACACTGACTCAGATTGGAATAGCTGTCCTGAATCTCGAAGATCTGTCTCAGGTTATTGCGTTTATATTGGTGATTATTTGGTGTCTTGGAAGTCCAAGAAACAGGACACATGCTCAGCTAGTTCTGCTGAAGCTGAATACAGAGCCATGTGGTATGGCACAAAGGAACTAATTTGGGTTGCCAAGGTCATGTCTGACTTGATGTTGCCCACTCCCATCAATGCTGTTCTTTATTGTGATAGTACAGCTGCTCTCCACATTGCTAAGAACCCAGTGTTCCATGAACGCACAAAACACGTGGAGAATGATTGTCATTTGGTTAGGGAGAGGATTCAATCCGGCTTCCTTAAGACCTTACACGTCCGTTCTGAGCATCAACTAGCTGATGCCCTTACCAAGCCACTCTATCCCACTCAGTTTACAACTCTCATATCCAAGATGGGTCTTCTCAACATCTATGAAGCGCCATCTTGAGGGGGGCTAATAGAGTGTGACATCCGGTTCACACATTTCGGTTTCCTTTATCCGATTTGTGGTTATTTATGTTGGTTTAACTTGGTTTGATTTCATGTACATATATAAACTCTCACAGTGTATAGTTTGTGATTAATGAGAAACTGAACCATTTTATTAAACTTCTATTAATGATTGAATAGGGCTTAAAAGCCTTGTTTTCTTGATTTTGACATAGTTGTGCAATTAAAGCTGTATTCCTTTTTTTATTGTCAATGTTTGCAGGAGCGATGCGTTCACAATTGGTATGCCACCAGCTTGGGTTGACGATTCTGAGGAGATAACTTTTAATATACAAAAGGTGCGAGACAAAATGAGTGAGTTAGCAAAGGCTCATTTTTGGATAGTTACAAACACGTCAAGTGCTCGTCTTTTCGTTCTTGAAGGTCCTTCCATGTCTTTTTTATCTCTTTATTCATTTACTGAAAGCTTGTCTTGATAATCTCAGTCACTTGAAACTGTTAAAGGAACAATCTTGGAAATGCTTTCTCAATCTGGTTTTTACTTAGCATATGTAAATAATATCTCTATGTTCTTTTGAGAATCTCAAAGTCCTGAGGCTAAATGAGTTTGGTTCTTAGCTGAAACAAGAATTATCTTTGGCTAAGAATGTGGTCACTTAAAGATTTTGTGATTCTGCTTCTCAAAGTAGTGACCTTTCCTATATGTTTTTGTGCCCTGCTTTTGAATTTTTTCGTATGAAGGTGAGACCAGTGATGGCTTGAAGGTCCAGTCTCATGTTTCAGTTGGGGCAAACGATTTTACTGATTGTTGGACCTGGTGTTCTTGGACGCTTAGTTGCAGAACAATGACAGGTATAAATTTCGTTGATAATTTTATCACTTCGGCCCATTTGTGATTCAGAACTATCAGTCTATCAATCCTTCAGTTACCATTAGCAGCTTCACTGTTCTTGATGGGTATTAATGTTTATGTAAATGAGTTAGTTAGAGAGGTTTAGAGAGCTGTCTACACTGTTCTTGTAGATGTGAAGTTTTTATGTGAATCTGGTGAGTGTTTGTTCCTGCTTCATCGATCACACTAAGCAGTAGTATCTCACTTAGCAATGAAGCCAGGAGGATCTACATTGAATCTAGTTGAATTAGCTTTTGCAGGGATTTTGAATTGAAGATTGTCTAAGTGGATTCATATGGAAGCTGCTCTTGCTCAGAGGTTTCAGTACCCATCATGGGTTGTTTGTGTTAAAGCAAAGTAGCAACGATTGGTCATTCATCTTTGGTTAAATTGCTTTAGTTCTCCTTCTCCTAGCACATTTTTTGTTGGTTGTAAGCATCATTGTAAACATCTTTTGTTGTTGAATTGAACAATGTTTTGGTGAATTGAATAAAATGTTTGGTGAATTGAATTAAGTTTCTATGAATTGAATTAAGTTTTGGTGAATTGAATTAAGTTTCTATTAATTTTTTAACTATCAAAATATTCTTATTATATGTGAGGGACCAAAAAGCATGGGACACCAAATTTGGTTATACAAGTTAGATATTTGAAATGGAATTATTGAATCAAGATGTTATCAAAGCAACTTTTCTTGTAGATATTTTCCTATAGAATATATTGTATGTATGTATGTTCATGCGAATATTAAATCGGATTCAAAGTTAGGTATGTATTTGGCCAAATTATAATAAACATGTGTGACAATGATTAAGAATACTGTATAAACTATTTGAATGATAAGTCGATCTAAACATAGGTTTATTGTACTTTATCATGCATTATTGTCATTGTTTGATCATTACTACAAGAGTATTGATAGTAGTTGATATTATTGTACAAAGACTTGTGATATTGATGTTATACTTTTTTTTTTTTTTTGGTAAAAGGTTAAATTATTATTACCATTTTCTGATTTTTGACAGAATTACAATGAACACAAGAAAGGGAAAAGACCAAAAAACTACAACAAACGGAAACAACAACCGAAAGCAAGAGAGAGGAACCAAAAGAAAAGGAAGAGCGAGGAGCAAACTGCGGGTAGGGGTAGTTTCGATGCTTAACTAAACCGAAGGTGTTGCCACGAGCAATGGAATCCAGACCCGTCCTCTAAAACCTAAAACCGCAATGCCTACAGCTTCACCTTGAGCCTAGAAAAACTCTCTTTGGAACAACCAGAAAGCTTCTGTCAGAGAACACCGGCGGGTAGAATTGGCGTACCCCGCACACGAGAACTAGAGTAGCTAATCTGACAACCCCAACAAAGACCGATACCACCAAAAATCCCCGTAAACAAGACCAAAGTGTCTGAAACAGAGGAGACTCACCCCGAGCAATGCCACAATCACAACTAGCCAAGCCCTCCGAAACACAACTAACTTGCACATGTTGGACCTACAACAACAAACAACAAAGCACAAGTAACAACCTACTGAGCCACGACGGAGCCACATCAAGCCTCCAACGGAAGATGGAGCCGCACAAAGCATCTCCACACCAAACACCGCAGCAGCCGCTCTGAACAGCCACTAAAAGAGACTAAATCCATCCAGCCAGTTGCCACCACGAAGAGCCGCAGGAAAGAGAGAGAAAAATCGATTCAACGTCCGATCCATCACCGTAGAGAATAATCATAGGCTAGAACGAGTCAGATCTGAAGCCGTCTTCGATCTCCATCACCACCTCCGCCGTTCAAACTCTCTAACCGCAAACCAATCAGATCTGAATCTTCTCCACCTCGAACTCAAACACAAGCCGCGAATGACGAACCACCAAACCGAGACCACCAATCCAAATCAAACGACTCATCTGAACCACAACCCAGAACCAGAGAGAAGGACCACCGCGAAGAGAAGACGACAGCCAAAGCTGTGACTCTCCTTTCCACCACGCAATAGCTTCACTCCGACGAAAACCACCTTTCAGAGACGTAGATCCAAACGGCGAGACACGGCGAACCACTAACCGATGCAACGAAAAGAGAGGGAGGAAGACGAAAAGCACAAAACAGAAAAAAAGGGGGCCCTCTCCGACGCCGACGAAACACGCCGGAGAGGCAAACGGTGATGGCTCGAGATCTGCTTTTGCTAAAGGGAAGAGAGAGGTGGGAGGAGCGCGTGAGCCCCACGCTATTGATGTTATACTTGATATAGATGGGTTGTATAGTCCTTTTTTAATTTGTTCTTGATTTGTTTCAGTTAAGTGTAGTGAGTACTAATAAAAGTTGTTCTTTCTTTTCAGCAAATTATGCTATAACAGCTGTAAATTAACTTAGGTTTTAGTTCCAACCCTGACTGACTGGTTCTAATTATATGGAGTAGAATAGTAAACTTATTATTGTTTGTAGCCTGTAGGGTGTATGGATCTTGACCTTGATGCTCTTCTCATTATTGGTTGAATAAATCTTTGACCTAACTTAACTTGAGCTTTAATATCTCGCACTAGCTGCCACATGGATAATTTGTCTAATCTGTTGCAACACCCAAATTCCAAATAGGACTCGGAAACCGAAACAAGAGTCCAAAATCAAACATCCGAGTTTCATATTGGATGCCTGACTACTGAAATGAACCATGGAGAAGGCTATACAGTATACATCCATCCACATAAAGGAACTTCTCCTACGGCCACAAACACTGTTGATGAGAAGGCAACGTATGAGAAGTGGATCATTCTAATCGTATTGGTTTGATGATCATTATGAACACCATTCCTCTAAACCTTTAGAGGTGAGGAGGAGATCAAAGATCTCAAACAGTTTCTTGCTAAGATGGATAAGCGTTTTTAAAAAAAAAAAAAAAAGTGACAAGGCAGAAATAAACACACTTTGTATTGTTTTAGCACCATGAGGTATCATCACGGCAATGGAAAAACATACGGGAGTACATAATGAATACAACGATTTAGAAAGATGGTGAGGCTCTAGGAGTTTATAATGACAAACGAACAACACTAGACATACAACTAGAATTTAGAAAGACCTGCAAAAAGCAGGTAACTCGATCCATGGAATAAATAGTGAAGACGATTCTTTTTTTTAATTACGTATCATTTGATGTTGAAAACGCGCTTGAGAGCAATCAACAAGTTACAGTCACTCATGGATAGTACGTCCTGCAAAAATTAATTTCAGTTAGCTAAGAAAACAATGGTTGAAAAGGATACAAGGATTTTAAAAAGAAAAAAGTGTATTCTGTTATGAAGGTGGAGTACTTATAAGACCTTGTAATTAGATTTGAGGGCATTAATAGATCCCCTAGAAATGCGACTGACAAGGATATCATCATTAATGTCAAAATGGCTTTCAAAAGTGCGTCCTTGTTCTTCCGGGTTTGATGCAGCAATCTGTGTATAGCAAATCGGAAGCCAAAATTTTAAAAAGCTAGATAGTATATCATTTTTTTCCATGTGGATGGTGCGAGATAATCTCAAACCTACCTTGATCATCACCACCTCGCCTGAACTAGCATCCTTGACGAATCGCTTGCCGTTCTCAATCCATGCAATACGTCCTATATCCAGACAACAACCACTTCCCAGATAGGAAATGGGAGTTCCGACCTGAAACCAAAAATGAATAACCAGAGCTGCGCAAATTAAGATGCAAATTTGAATAATAATAGTAATAATAATACCTTAATTAAACCCTTAACAACTAAAACTCCCAGGACAATTGGGTCTTCCTTGTTGGACACAAGTTTGGGTAAGATGCGGAGGATGCATGGGAAGATTGCTTCATCATCGATTTTTGTCTCCTGATCTTCCAGCTCTTTGAATTCTCGGCACAGCGTTTCAAGCACACTGCCGGAGATTACTTTGACTTGCAATCGTTCTGCCAGTTGAGTGGCTTCCGGTGTGACGTCCACTTGAAACGCCAAGATAGTGGAGAAGTGGCGTTTCCACTCAGTCATTTTAGAGGCCTTCCTGATCTCCACTGGGGTGATCGTTCCTATGTCTAGAGCTCTGACAGGTATATTCACCGTGGGGGATGTCAGAAACTCGACCAGGACTTTCAAGGAATGAGTGGTAGGAGCTACAGCAATAACACCCTCGCCACTTTTATTAAAATTCATCACAGATTCCGTATCGGAATCGTTTCCAATGCCCTCCTCCTTCAAATAATCAATAAAGCAAGTAACTTTCATATCCATCTATATACACTAATTAAGCACAGAAATTATGAAACCAACTCAGACTCAAATTATGTTCATACAACAAAATAAACGGGATACTAAATCGAAACCGTACAAATTCTAATTACTCACGAATGAGGAAAATAATATTGATCGGATCAAAATTACCATCTCTGCTATCCAGGATGGCTGAAAATTAGGAATATTAACAACCTCTCGATCCGTTAACCTAGGCAAGCTTCCATAGGAAAAAAAAAAAGAAATCATTAGAATTCATCGATAAGAAATTAAAGGCCAAAATCAGAAAGAAAGCTTACTCGAAACTCCAAGTCGCCATGGAAGGAAGGAGAAGATATCGGCAGTGGTTTGATTGGCTTCGACGATGCAGTTGCTCCGCCGAACACCAAACTAAACGCATATATCAACTGGTGTATTAAGGGCCTTGGGCCCAACGATTAAAATATGGGACATTTCCATATAGCCCGACCATATTTTAGGCCGGGTAGGGTAACTTATGGGCGGGCATAATTATCCCGTTTTTTTATTCCCTCTTAAATTCTTTGACCAAACGAACGCCATTAATCAGTTAATCCTAAACCCCAAGCAATTCATTCTCTCGACTCGACCTATTTTGAAAGCCTGAAAACGCCAGAGCTGAGCCAAAACCCGAGAACCTCGACCATAAACAAATTGATAAATTTTCTTCATAAGATCTCTGAAAGCCTCAAGAAGTACGGTAACTAAACCAAGCCCTAGGAGCAATAACACCGACACAAACAAACACTGGATTAAACCAAAACAAAGCAAAGTAAAGACCAAGGCTCAATGTAGTAAAGATCCCTACCTACCTTGAAATCGACTTGGGATAAGCCAAAGAAGATCATCAACTCTTACATGCGGACACACGCAAACCACATTCTTCTATCACTACCTATGAGAAAAAAAGTAGATAAGGTTTTATCTTTTCATATCTTCGCAAACAATAATAAAATAAAACACACACAAAAAAAGGAAATATGATTTGAAATGGATCCCACCAAAGAATTAATATACCTGCCGTTGAATTAATTCGTCACCCAATGTGATCTACACAACATGCGCGCACATCCGCAAATGCATCTAAATAATTGTATATAAATAAAATGAACCTATACATGATATATGCATGCTTTACGTTTTTCTGTATAGTATTGTATTCTTAAATGAATTAGAAGACTGATGAGTTGGTTGCTACTCTGCTGAGACATAAAACACACAGAACAATGTTAGTATAATGTGGATGTAATTGATACTGAAAAAGGGGGAAAAACGTCTCGCGTCTAAAAGTATGTGTTAAAAAACGTCAAGTTTGAACATTTGTGTGTGTTGATTAATTGGTTAATTACGTGGATAAAAGTATAATCAGTCGGATGGGATAATTAAGGCTTTTGCTAAAAGAAAATAAATTAATCAAATCAAAGCTTTATTATAGGGAACAAGTGAATTAATCCTTTATGAAAGGAAAAAAGCAGGTGAAGGCACTTGTGACTTGACTTGTGAGTCGGGAATTTTTTTGAAGTATGGCAACGAACTAATTTATAGAAATAGAAAGTCAATACAAGAAAACAAGAACAAGAAAGTCAATATTTTGCATGGACTATCTTCACACTCATTTTTTTATATATCCTCTTCTTCCTAGCTCGTCTCTAAACTCCCTCTATGGTATACTATTTGGTTATCCAATATAAATTTATTGATACGGCTAGGATCAATATAATTGAAGCAGGATCAGGTAAGTAACCCATTGGAGCTGTCTTCCCTGCCGGAAATCTAATGACTTGTTGCTCATCAACTTTGCTCATGTTCATCTTTTGAGGATTGAGTAATTGATCTTGACCTTGAATCTTGATGTTGTGTGTTTTGTAAAATGAAGCTGATTGATGAAATGGTTTGGTGCAAGGGTAAGGTATTTAAAGGGCAATGAAAAGCAAAGATGTGAATCTTTTGTGACCTGACCGTAGGATGAGTCATGAAGGGGTCATCAACAATTCAGCAAAAGAGAAAGGAAGCTTTTATATATATATATATATATATATATATATATATATATATATATATATATATATATATATATATCTAAAATTGAATCTTTTTGGGGGATTACGGTGTTTGGCTGCTTTGAGCCAGAAAAATAAGATCTAATGAAAAAAAAAGTGGAATCACACGCCCCTCACGTTAGGCTCCGACATGCTTTTTAACCTGCAAGATGGCAAGACGGCATGCTTTATTTTTGTAATTTGTATTGCTTGGTTTTTATTTTACACACATGTAATATGCATATTTTTTTTTCATCCACGACAGACGTTACTATACACATAATTAAAAAATATATGAAAAATCATAATTGATATAAATTTGGTTAGAATCTTAGAATTCTTTAGTGTAAACAACACTCCGATCCTAATACATTGGTAAATCACTGGGTTATATAGACGTTTCCCCTTGAGCTTGCTTAAATAGGCTTTACTATTTCTTCTTTCTTTAACGTTTTTTGTGATTAGTATATGAACATGAAAAATGAAAACAAAATGAGAAAATAACTACTACATGCCGACTTATGGAGAAGGGCCGTCGTGGATTTGGAGCTTTCTGAGTTGGCATTAGCCCTGGATTTCGGTTCGGGTTGTTCGGGTTGAACCGAATAAACCGAGATATTCGGTTATTGACACCGAAATAGGAAGGGGAATCAAACCGATCAGACGAAATTGAATTGTAATTTCTGTTTGTGTGTTATTCGGTTCGGGGCGAGTGAACCGATCGGTTTTACCTAAACCAAGATATAAATACTCAAATAACCTAATTCCACTAACTCTATTCATTTCTAACTCGCAGCCTCCTTAGTTAATTTCTCTCAAAGGCGATTCATGGTAGCCACTCTCGTTTGTTCTCTTCTTCTTCTTTTGTTCTCATCACTCATCATCATCTTCTTCTGTTCTTCTTCATCTTTGTTCTTCTTATACCTTCACCAACTTGGCATCTTGACTTTCTGATGTCATAATATTCTTTTTTTGCTAAGATAAAGTTTTACAAAAAGAAATTGGCTACCTCCTCACAAAAGAAGAACTGACAGAGTGACAGCTGCTAATATCAAATGAAAATATATTTTTTTTGTTGTCTTTTAGTCTCAATTTCAGTTAAAATTTTATTTCCCTACTAACACGTTTCGGTTTTAGTTAAAATGTTCATACTTAACATGTTTAATGGACTATGGGCCAACTATTCTTTTAGTAAAGATAAAATAAAAATGAGATTAACCTTGACCCATCGTTACCGAGGCCCAAAAGAAAGCATTATTAGAAGCCGAACGACAACCTCATTAAAAGAAAAATAAAATTTTTCAAAAAAAAATTTCGTTTTGCCTAGGACTCTAGGAGACCTCCTGCTTTGACCTAATTTGACCATATATGAAAATTGTCTAACGAGTATGAATAATCCATGTTGACACTAAGCCTAGCTATATGAAAGTTGTATCTACGCTATATACGGAAGCTGCGATATGTATGTTTGTGTGTATATATATATATATATAGGAACGTGAAGACACCAAAATCACATAGTTTCAAAAGATTCAGCTATTGTTATCGGACAAGTGAACAAAACGTCATACTTTCATATGATCACATAGTTTCAAAAGATTCAGTTATTGTTATTGGACAAGTGAACAAAACATCTATACTTTCATATGCATACTTGTTCAAGCTGAAGCATAGAATCAAAGCGACTCTTCTCCCGTTTCATTCTCCTGGAAATTTCGTCAAGAACCTGGTAGATCTCATAAGATCTTGGGTGTGTTTTATCTTCCACGGTAAATTTATGAACTTCAACTCCTACTTCCACAAAATAGCTATATCCAGCAGCCTTTGTCATCGTTTCCTTCTTCATCATCTTCCGCATCCTCAAAACACCTTCCCACTTCTCATTCGCAGCGTAGATATTTGACATGATCACACAGTTACCTGGATTTGTGGGTTCAAGCTTGAACAGTGCCTCACTTGCTATCTCTGATATCTCAACATTTCCATGGAAACTACAAGCACCCAAAAGGGTCCCCCATACGACAGCATCTGGTTTCATTCGCATTGTTTTGATGAGATCATAGGCTTCTTGCAGCTTTCCAACACGCCCCAATTAAGAGATCGATCATGCATCCATAGTGCTCTAGTTTTGGCGAAGCCTTGTGAACTGATTCGAGCACAAAAGAAACGTGTTTTCTTTAAGAGGAGAGAAACGAATCAAACTGCAGAAGTTACACTAATCGTTAAAAATCATGACAATTAAGCAGAAGATTACCAAGGGTTCTCCTTTGTGAAAGAGATTAGACAGGATGTGTTCTCTTCCTGCCTATGGGTCTTTTAGTTGAAGATGTTAGTAGGATTGAATCAGGATGTGTTCCTCTTCCTGCCTATGGGTCTCCTGAAGGATCAAATGGTCATGCTGGTGATGAAGGAGGAAGCAGTAAGAAAGGAGGTAACAGTCATGCGGGAGAGTCTAACCAAGGAGCTAAATCTAAGTCTGATCAAGAACGACGAAAGGGTATTGCGTGGACAGAGGATGAGCACAGGTGATCTTTGTTTATTTATGCTGCTGCTAATCACTTCCTGCGTATTCTCATTCCTCTAGTTTCCTTTCAGAATTATGTTTATTGCTGTTTTTCTGCTCCATGTCAAATTTTATTATCTAGAACAATTAATCTATCACTCTAGGTGACAATTTTTGGTACTCTTGGATGTAAAATTTTGTGAACCTTCAGGAATTCAAAGTTTTCAAATTCATATTGTGCTTAGAAGCAAGACCTTCACTGGAACTCTTAGGTTTTTGGTCTACCTTATGTGAGACTTTAAATGAAAAAGGGAAGGATTGAGTTTGTTTTTAGGGGGATTGACCCGAGGTAACCCTAGAGGATGCGTTTAATGAAAACTATAAAAGTCTATAAATGGTTTAATTTCGTGTTCGTTTCAAAAGTCTCAGATTTCTCATAAATTATTATTACCTCCCTGTCCTAGTTGCTTTATCATTACATCCACCATGTTAGAGATGATGGGGGAGATGCTATCTAACCCCCGGGACCATTTTGACCGTCTTTTCCACCACTCGTTGAAGCTAGTTGCTGTTTATCATGGTGAAACATTAATGAGACAAGGATAGTTAGTCTGCCGACCTCTTTTATTGGAGAACCCCGCTTTCCTTTTAGAAGGAGACAAGAAAATCTTACTGTAAACTTTAGTATTCATTTTACTCTCTTGAAGATATATCAGGTAGCTAAGTGCCATACAGTTAATTACTGGACTGCTCTCTCAGTTGCTAAAATATGGGAATTTTGTACCAGTGATGTCTATCTTTGTTGTTTGAATCTTTTGCTGTGAGTGTTAAAAATATAATAATTTGTCTGATCGAAGCTTTTAACAGATTCTTACACCATTCTTGTAAACTTGTGTTTGTGCCATATCTTGATGTATTTGGTGGTTTACATGTTCTTGAGGATTGGCGGTGATAGATCCTCCTCGTAAATTAGAAAATGCATGGCTAGTTATTAAACTTGGAAAGTTAGGACAAGAGATTACTGAGTTTCATATTCAAACACTCTATACCAATGTCTAGAAATGTCTTTAGTGGAGAAGCAATTGAGAAATAGGATTAATTATGTATGCTTCAGTGGCTTTCTATTTGCAGGTTAGCTGTAGAGGCAGATGCAAAGACAAAACCGTTACTGTATTACCTGCAATTGGTTTTAGACGGGGGTTTGTGTGTTTACAGATTTGATACTATGGCTGGAAGTATTTGCCTTTTGGTTATGCAATGATTCTCATGAACCATTGTCTTTTCTTTTCTATGTTACAGGTTATTTCTTCTTGGTTTGGATAAGTATGGGAAAGGTGATTGGCGTAGCATTTCTCGCAACTTTGTAGTAACAAGAACACCGACCCAAGTCGCGAGCCACGCTCAAAAGTATTTTATTCGTTTAAACTCAATGAACAAAGACAGAAGGCGATCAAGCATTCACGACATCACTAGTGTTGGCAACGCAGATCTCTCAACACCACAAGGACCAATCACTGGTCAGAACAACAACAACAACAACACTGGTTCTGCTGCTGTAGCTAGAGGAGGAAACAAATCAGCCAAGCAAGCCGCCTCTCAACCATCATCGGGACCTCCTATGTATGGAACACCCACCATAGGTGGACCATTGGTATCAGCAGTTGGGACACCAGTGAGCGTCCCAGCTCCACCTCACATGGCTTATGGAGTCCATGCTGCTCCAGTCCTTGGCTCAGTGGTTCCTGGTGCACCAGTGAACATGGGTCAAATGCCGTACACCAAGGGCTCATAGGTAGCCCAAAACCACCTTTGTTGTGATAGTGCATTTCGTTTTAGGTGTAAGGAAAATGTGTAAAGGATTTAGTGAATATTCAAGCTTGTTCCTTGAGTGAGTTTTTTTATTACTTAGTTTGTGGGGATTTTTATGAGGTCGGAATAAGATATTAAGATCACATGATTAGTTTCAGACTCGAGAAACAAAAGAAAAAGCACTCGTCTTTGTATGTGAACACAAGAAAGCCTCTGTTATGAGACTTGCAACAAAATAGACAAAGCAACATCGTAAATCTTGTTGTCACTCAACAATCTCTTTGAATCAACAACTGCAACGTGCAATTCCTTATTTTGAAGTTCTTACTCCTTTTGGATCTTGTATAATATATGTGACAGAAAATTCAATGCTGAAGAAAAACATTTAACGCACACCGACTATGAATCACATTGAATAGCTCATTCTCGAAATCAGGATTGTCATACATAAGACCAATTGCTCCCACACATCATCATGGCGATGGTCAAATAATCCATGGGACTCTATCTTGAACAATACCACCCTCAAGTCTATCAAGCATATTCTTCACAGACTGCCAAATTGAAGTACTGGCTTCTCTTTCATTCTTCATTTTTTCAAGAAACACCACCAAGTCATCTTTATCCACAACACTAGGAGCAGTAAGAAGACACTCAAATACCGTTGGCAGCTCTTCCTTACATGAAACCGAGACTCTTTTATTGAAATAATTCTCTATCGCATGAAGAAGAGAACCTTCGGACATCGGTTCCATGATAGCAGCTAAATAGCTCTTCTTCTCCTCAAGAACCTTTGCAAAGCCTTTCTCCACCCCACTGAAAATAGCCTCCAACAAAGCTTCATATTTTTCTCCCACAAACCCATAATGCGAATCGAGTAGATCCTTCATCTCACTCACAGAAATGCCTGGCTTCAAATACTCCTTTTTGGAGTCGATGCTCTTCTCATCATTACTTGGATAAATCCATGACCTAACGTGAGCTTCAATGTCTCGCACTACCTGCCACATGGATCATTTGTCTAATCTGTTGCAACACCCAAAATCCAAATAGGACTCAGAAACCGAAACAAACCTCTGTTTTGGCCATCTCTTGGATGCCCCCGCAAATACGATTAAGGTTGCATCTGATGATAGAGTCCACAATCGTACATCGAGTTGCATATCGAATGCGTGACTGCTGAAGTGAACCATGGAGAAGGCTATACATCCATCCACGTAAAGGTTCCTTAAAAGAGACAGACATAATTAAGGTCAGTTAATCCAGAGACAACATATTTACAATACATTTACTGCATAATTAGGGTCAGACATACCTTGCACATTTTTTTTGCATATCTTTGAGCTAAAGGAGTGACTATCATATGTGCTGCATCATTTCTCAGAAGGTCACTCGTTCCTAAGGGATAAGCCTAACAAAAAAAAAAAAATATGAAGGAAACGAACCCATGTGAGTTACCAGGTGCACAATGGACTAGATAGTAGATACCAAAACATCAGGTGAGATAGGCCAACCATCAAAACATGAGCTTTGGTGGTCTGGAGTGCAACATTTACCGACATCTTAACAAGATCAGGAACAACGGTCTCAATTGCTTGATAGACAGCAAGTTGCAACAATCTGTGACATAAATAGAAGTTAAACACGGGAGAAGCTAAAATATATTAACTGGTGTGTAGGGCTAATGTGATAGCATCAAACCTCAGAGAATTAGAGTGACAAGACAATTGTGGATGTAATCTCGTGTTGATGACAACAGTGTCCTTAATTTTGTCAATGCCAGTTGATAGGTGCTAACCACCAAAATAGACAACAAAAGTGTAAAGTGAGTACGAGTCAAACCATATTCAGAAAGCTATGTAATTTTGTACCTGGTCATGTGCTTTCCGAGTGGTAGATGGCTCATTATCTATGAAATCAGGATTGTCATCTTCCTTCTTGGACAACGCCGCTAAAAGGGAGGTTGGGTGTACTGGTCCTATAACCCCAAAGATTTCAAACAAACCCTAAAGAACAAAGAGAAGAAAAAAGAAATCAAATCGATAATCAAACAATCTAAGCCACGGCAGTACAAACCTCAATGCTTGAGAGAAGACTTGTTTGCAGGCCCGGCATGGCGTATATCTCACAAAGCAAATTGAGTATGTCCATAACCCAAGAGTTTGGAAGTTGATATGTGCGATTGTTTCTGCAAGGCTCCAGGACCTGCATCAACATCAAAGTTGTGATGCGTCAAATTCAACAACAAATTTGTGATGCGTTAATTCAACAACAAGAGTTGTATAAATGCAACACGAAACCTCTGCAATGAATGGTATGATGATGGTCATCAACCCCTTCACAAATGCCTGCAAAATAAAGGTGAACAAACCTTAATAGGGGAAAATATACTAGAAGATTTGAAGAAAGGAAATGATAACTAAGTGACCACCACCACCACCTCACGTATCAAGGACTTTAGATCTAAGTCAGTATCCAGTAACTGTCTGTTACGTGCTATGGTCACCTTCCCAAACCAATTACCTAGACTTTTTACAACAGTCAAGAAACTTTCTTCACTTGGCTCTCTAGCTGTTGAGAATAAGAGAACCTGACATGGCACGGCATTGAAGAGGCATGGATTCTCCTCACAGCACAAAACAATGCAAATAATATCAAACGGAAGACAACTACCTTGCAGCTCTCACAAGTCGTGAGGATGACCTCTTCGTACAGAGGCTGGGAAGCAGCTTCCTCAAGAAACTTCAAGTATGAGTCACTATGTGACGGCAAGAAACTTGCTCTGGAAAAAAACAAATCGAATCCAGTGCATTAAAAGAGAATGTCAGACAGCATTTCATATGAGAACAGTTACAATTACCTTTTCAAGACCATAAGCTGCACAAACCATTCCATTTTTTTGTTGGCAGAGAATAAGAAGTCCTTAAATTCTTTGCTCCATTTGGAAAGTTGGATTTGATTCAACAAGGAGGTCAGATTGTTTTGTATTTTCTGGGATGGTTTCTAGATGAAAAGAAAACGGGCTCAGATAATGGTGAACATGGATGAACAAAAAATAGAAACTGAAGAGGATAAACTCTTACTCGTATGGCCCTTTTCTCTGATGCTGCAGAGAGGATGTTTGTGATGAAATCCTGAAAGAAATAAGATTCCATAGGCGATTAGGGTTTGTTGAATAGTTTGGGTAGAGAATTGTGAGTGAATGTACCTCTTGCTCCTGCATCATCTCGCTTGCTAAGCTAGACTATAGTACGGTTTCTTTGTTTTCCTTTTGTCAAACAGGTCGCACCATTCTTCTCTTGCCGTTTCTGGAAATTTATTTTGTCTTTCTTTGAAGAAAACGTTAAAATGGGCCTACAGAAAAAAAAGGGATCTTTATTTGTTGGGCCCATCGGCCTTAGAAAGAAAAGAGATTTCATTCATATATTAGGTTTTGATGCTTATTATTGTTCTAATTCCGTCTTGTTTTTTTCTTTTTCTTTTTGAGCACCAGCCTTGGCTAAATCAATGGATCGAGGTTTTCCTCAGACTAACACGATCCGACAATCAGCATATTGGTATGAGATGGAAGAAGCAGAGGATTGGAGAGGAGACGTGAGTAAACAGGTAATTTGGTTCAATCTGATTTCTCCGATCCGTATATATCTGTATCTCTCGAATGTGGATTTTGTACCATCACACCCGATTTGATAATCTTATACTATATTTTTAGTTTTTGACTTGGTCCGAAAACCCTATCTTAATTGATCTCTTTGTCTATGTGTGGTTTAAGGCAAAGGAGTTGTATATGCAGCAAGATGCAATGACATCTATGAAAGCAAGCTTGATAAAGCAGGGGGATGGAGTTTATGTTATGGCCTCTACTTTTACGTCCTTGGCATATTTGGTCCATTCCTTGACATCCCCGGAGGTCAACATTCCTGTCAGTGCTTTTGGCGTTGGACCAGTCACCGCTGGGGATATCACCAAGGCCAGTAAACCTCTGCTTCACAAGAAACCACAGTTTGCCACCGTCCTCGCGTTACAAGTCGAGTTGACTCCACAGGCGAGTCAACTAGCACATACATTGGGAGTCAAAGTTATCTGTGCCGACTCCAATGAACGCCTCTCCCAACAGTTTAATGACTATGTCCAAGAGCTGGGTCCTCTGGAGGACCATGAAGCAGAGAGTGATGAAGCAGTCTTCCCCAGATGCGTCCTCTGCATGTTACCCAAGTCTGTGCTCAACAAGGAAGACCCAATTGTCGTCGGAGTTTTTGTTGTTGAGGGTTTAGTTAGGGTATGCTTGCTTTTCTTCACTTTCATTTAGCTGTCGCTCTTTGCCTTTTTAATTTTCTTCTTTTTCCCTTTTGGTTCAGATAGGGACTCCATTATGCGTTCCATACAGAGCTTTTATCAATATAGGACGGGTTGCATGGATTGAGAAGGACCAGCAACCTGTCGACCTTGCGAGGCAAGGTGACAAGGTGATTATCAAGGTAGGTCTAAGATTTTCCGGCCCACATCTTTTTGCCCCTTACTACTTCAAGCATGGCAAATTGATTTACTTGCTTCCTTCTTTGTCATGTAGATTGTTGCAGCAGACCCTAAAACACAACAATTCATGCTGGGAAGAGAATTTGACGTTGGAGATGTTCTTGTCAGTCCCATCTCAAGGAGATCTATCTACCATTTCATTCCAAGCTAATGACTGGGTCGAGATCAACCTTCAAAACAAAGATCCTCATCATTTCCAACTAGCTGCTGAGCTGACTAACTGAAATCATTTTTTTTTTGGTATGTTTTGCAGGATCAACTCCCTAAATCTGGTTATGACACTCGATGTCATTTTCTCGGTGCTCGAGTTTAAGCTTTTGTATTTGTTGTTGACGCTTAACATTATCTCATCCTGGAAATAATTACATTCTCCCCCCCCCCCCCCCCCTCTTTTCATTCATAAGGCTCTTAGATGGAGATTGGATGCATTTCGTACACTGTCTATAAGAACGAGGCTTAAGTTAACTGTCTTGACCATAAAAATAAACAAAACATAAAAATAAAAGACCTCCTCAAATCTTTAAACGACTATATATTATTAGTTTTGTGACATTTTTTTTATATCACACTTGCAACTTAACCAGATTTACTACTCTGCGACTGCGACTCAAGTCACTCATGTCAACGAGAGAATCTTCAAGCAACCTCTCTTGGCCTCTGTGAACGAAACCCAAAACACTGCGCTCTTCTTTTTTTCGGTTAGAAAAGAAGTTGATGATATATGAACAGGAAGAGATCAAAAGCATGGAAATAGAGATAAAGAAGAGCTCAAAGGACAAGACAAGGGCACTGCAGAACATAATCCAAGAGATGCAAACTTTCTTAGGATCTGGAAGAACAAGGGATGTCTGAGATACGAACTACGAAGCATGACAATCGAGATTCAACAGTTTTTTTCTCAGTCAGACCTGGGAGAAGAGGTGGTTAGGACTTAGGAGAAGCGTTGATGAAGAGGAGCTTAGAGTGAAAGAGGTGCACAAGGCTACAATATAGTCGAAAAAGCATGGGAGACGCTAGTGAAGGAGGATTTCATAAATACATATCTGATAGTAAAAATCTGAAGAGCGGCCAGCTTGTTCTCTGCAACTTCTTTCCTTGCATTAGTTTGATCAGAGACAGCTCTGATTGAACCTAGCTCCCTATGATGCTGTCTTCGGCCTCTGTGCTTTGCTTTGACAGCTTGACGATGCCTAAAACAATCTCCTCAAGTAAGGAGAAGAAGACTCCAACGGTTTTGGCAGAGACCGAAGGCTATTCCAAGACTAGTTCAAGTTTCAGCCACGCTGAGTTTAAATCTTCAGAAGAAAGGTTGCACCGCTCCATTTCAGTGTCACTAGAGCAACTGGCATCAACACCAGTACTTGATGAATCTGTCTCGATATTTCCCAATCCTTTTGTTAGTTGTCAGAAGAAAGTATGATCCATTGACCCCATCCCACTTGAGAGATATTAGAGAAGCAAGGCAAGCCATTGAGACTGTCATTTTGCTGATAAATCATTCCTACGGTCTTCGTTTAGAACATCTCCCGGTGCATCTTCTTTGACAATATCCTGTTGCGTATAATATAATGAAAATAACATATCTAGTGCACCATATCAAATCCATGACTTAGCAAACAATGCCAAAGTATTTTTGATTATAGACTATAGGAATACGCCAAGAAGTAGTGTTCGAGTATTCAGACTTTTATGCTGATTTGACAACAATTCGATATCCCTTGCACACTTACTTTCATACTCAAACCATGCTGAATCCGATGCCGTTTACAAAGAACCGAAAAAATCTTCTTTTAGCTTTACATCAGGTAGAGGAAGGTGATGATGTGATGATCTGACAAATAAAGTTCAGTACGACAGACTTTGCAATAGATTTGTTCTTGTTCCAAAACTGGATATCTGCAGGGAAAGCAACAGATAATTAGATGGCTAATTTCAAGAAGCAGTTTGGAAAAGTAGCTGTTCTTTATGGTGTTTACCATTTTTGAATGCAAGGAAGTCAAATACAGAATGAAGCATCGAAACAAACATTGTGACGCCCAACAGATAAGGATTCCCTTCCAAAAAGACCCTGTGCAAGAATATTGTTAACCATATAAAACATGCTCAGCTCTTATTAAGAGAAAACAGTCAATCTGATCTCTCAACCTACATTCTAAATTCAAATTCAGAGTCTTTAGATGCACATCTTAGTATATAACATGACATATAAATCTTACTGAACATAAAGGACCAGTGTTACCTTTAGTTCCTCAGATGATCACCATCAAGCATGCTTCCATAGCTACGGTGAATCTGGAAAGACTGGTCAATTTGCTGAAACAGCTGCCACTTTGTCATGCTTATGGGGCTTACTTCCAGATTAAGTGGTAGCTCCGAGACTGTCTCATTGATTGCAATCAACTTGTCCCTTAGCAGCCAAAACTCATTGAAGAAAACTGTAGGGTAGTAGTTGACTGTAGTAGGTTCTACCAGTAAGTCTGCCAATAAAGTTAGGTAAAGCAAAAAGCAATTTTGGCAATTAACAAATTCCCGTTTCAGCAATTAACAGAAAAAAAAAAGCCACAAAAAAAAAGCTGAAGAAAAAGGGAAGTATAGGTTCTTTCTCCATCTTATGCACAGAAGTGAAGCAAAAAGAGATGTGGCATTACTCCCAAGAATCCAAAGACTTTACATTCCTTAAGAATTATGAATATTTAAACTAGTTTAATCCAAATTATGCTAAAAATGGCATGGCAGATGAAATATTCAGTGGAAACATGGCTGGTGCCTTGAAGTGAAGACATGTATACGCATAGAGTAGTCAAAAACACAAATAATAATAGGCACACCATCCTTCTGCCAAAGAAATGGAAGGTTACAAGGAGCAATGTTTGGTGGCACACCATGCTGTGGATAGCGTTTATATAGAATCGAAAAAATCTCCTGTTAGCTTTAGAGCTAAAGGTCTCACATATTCAAACAGTGCAAGATTATTTTCATCCCTTCTACTACCTTCTTCAAACCATTCCAGAATCACCTTCTTGCTTAAATACCCTGTTGTAAGGAAACCATGAACGAGGAAATCTTCCAACCCTCTCACAGACCTTGAATTTTTGCAGAAATTCTCCAGAGCATGCAGCAGATCAGACATCCCTTCATTTCTTCCTTTCACGAAAGGATCTAGATACGCCATCTTCTTTGAATACATACAAACATTAGGGGGATCTTTCTGGAAACTAAATTCTTTGCATATGACCTCACATAAAACAGCTAGTTTTTCTTTTTTAGACTTGCTAACCGTATTTAGGAAGTTGCTCATCGCATCGACATCAACATCTTTCCCCAACTCATTACGTATTTCCCCCATGGTACTTTTATGAAAATCTGGTATGCATACAGCCTGCTTCGAAAAGTACTCATATGCCTGCACATACAATGAGAATTGTTAGTTAGTCAAAAGAAACCCCATTCGCTACTTAGAAATCAACACAAACCTTCTCTTTAGCACACGCTCCAAGTTTCTCGCGAATGCATTCAAAGTTGTCATCAATCACACCTTCAACTATAGCGGGTTGAAGAGCATATGGAACACCTCGTTGCTGAAGTAAATCCCCAACACGATATGACATCCAGCCGCAAAGAAATATCTTAGAAACCACCATGTTAAAAGCATAAAGAATTAGTGGTACATTGATCGAAAGGAAAAGAGTAAACGCAACATAAAAATGAGGAACAAACAACATCACAGGAATCAAAACCTTGCCCGTGTGTTGGATATACTTTATAGCCAAACTCCCAGCCTTGTCTTTCATGTGTTCGCTCCCAGCCATCTTGAAGAATGTCTTAGTCACACTCCTATCTGTGCTACCATGTGGATAAGACTTCAAAAAGAAAAAAAAAGGAAATAAATTATGACATAAACAAATTAACTTGTTTTTATGCAACATTGACAGAAATACATGGAGAGAAAGAGAAGCGAGATGACCCTTACAATCAAAACACATGCCTTTGCGGTCTCGTATGCAACAGTTGCAGCATGTTTGATAAGCAGAGGTCCAATTTTTTCCAAAACCTCCAACACAACATCTTTCATTTCCCTGTGTGATTGGAAATTAGAAAAACTAGAAAACAAAGAACCATAAAGTGCTTAAAATTACAGCATTAAAAGCAAGAGGGCCAAACCTCACAAGCTCTGGGTAACTACCGAAAAAAGAACTTGGTGTCTTGATGGTAACAAGGAACTTGAATAATTCTCTCGAATACATGCGGTGCTGTCCTCGAATATCAGCAATTCAAGAAGTTAGAGAAAAGCATTATCAATCTATCCCTCTTGAGTGAAGAACATAATGAAAAATAGAACTAGATAATGTTGTGTCAGACAAACGAACATTGTCATGACGTGCTTTGGCATATCTCCCACTATTAAGCGGTTTTGCACTCTTTTCTAAATCATTTCCAAAATCTTTATTGGATTTCATTTTCCTGTGCTTCTCTTGCAGTATGGAAGTTGGCTTTAGTTGTTCCAAAACACCAAACTTCTCCAACGAGCCCTAGAGCAAAAAACAAGAATAACACCATTAATAACTAATCACACACAAGTAAGCCAAGTCAATAATGTACCTCAATGCTCAAATGAAGACTGTTTTCCAGGTTTGGCATCATGTAAATCTCATATAACAGCTTGAGAATGGTCATTATCCATGGATTTGAAGGTTGATACATAGGACTTCTTCTGAAAGGCTCTAAAAACTACAACAAATACACATTTTGGAATCAGGCATTTTATCAACACAACGAGAAATGATATGTAACACTAACCTCCAAAACAAATGGGATGATCTTAGTCATTAAACCCAGTTCGTAGGCCTGAAAAAATAGAGCTAATTGTACTCAGTAACAAAAAAAATGCCAGAGCTAATGCATAAGTATTTAGAACGGATGTTACCTCAACTATCAAGGACTTCAGATCTATATCAGTCTTCAACAAAAACCTTTTAGTACTGACGATCACCTTCCCAAGCCACCCACCTAGATTTTTGATAACACGTAATAAAACTCCTGAAGATGATTTCTTGAGCGTTGGATGTAGTAGAATGGCAGGACATAAGATAACCTGAAACAAAGAAGTTTAATAATATATAACATAGCCAAACAGAAATTACAACCAATACAAACTACAAAGAACTATAGAAGTTATAGGTATTAACCTTACAAATAACACAAGTAGATCGTACGATCGCAGCGTACAATGAATCAGAATCAACTTTCTCAAGAAAAGCCACGTAATTGTCATGAAACTTTGGCTCAAAACTAGCACTCTGAGTACTTTAAAAAAGAAAAACAAAAAACAAAAAAATAAGTGATAAGTGAAGAGTATGAAAAATGTATATTGATAACAAACAGCTTTATGGAAGCCGTATATATACCTCTTCACCAGCATAAGTTGCACAATCGAGAAGTCGCTTAACTGATGGGAAGTTGATAGGCTAGTTAACTCCTCAGATAAATCAGATAGAGTAAGATTTTGTATAGGAGGGAGATACTGGAGGCGCTCTATAATATTGTGTAGTTTTCCTAGACATTGTTCATCTGGTACCTGGAGGAAGAATGATGTCGTCAACATCTAAAGGATGAAAAAAATAAAATGGTGTACTGAGAAATATAGTAATCAAGTACGATAAAAGCTACCAGTAAATCAATCACAAGCCACCTAATTTCACAAAATCTAAGATGCATAAGACCAAGGGGTGCGTGAAACAGCAGCTTAAACACTGTCCCACAAGAAAAAAAAGGCACATAAACATACAATTCCTCAGGTAAAATTATCAAACAACAAATCCACGTTTTGGCCTGTGATTGTTTCTAGGGTCCAAACAAATCCTGTTTGAAACTAGTCGAGCATAGTTCTGATTTAAAGTATGGATCGTTTCTAGATGAAAAGAAAACGGGCTCGGATAATTGTGAACATCGGATGAATAAAACCTGAAACTAAAGCAGAAAAACAGAAATTGAAGAGGATTAACTCTTACTTGTATGGCCCTTTCCTCTGATGCTGCAGACATGGCTGCAGAGAGGATGTTTGTGATGAAATCCTGAAAGAAATAAGAAACTATCAACGATTAGGGTTTGTTGAATCGTTTGGTAGAGAATTGTGGGTAAAAGGGTATGGGACATACCTCTTGCTCTCCTCGCGTCATCGCTTAATAAGCTGTAGTAGGGGTTCCACAAATCGCACTCTGCTTCCCTCTAAAAATCCAGTTTTCCGGAACTTTTTTCCTTTTTTTAATTGTTGGGCCAAATAAAGTTGGTGGTGTCTTATACGAGAACGGAGAATCCTTATGTTCAGGTTTGGTTTCTCTATTTCTCGACTGAATTCTCTTTCACTATAATTTAAAATTTTAATTATTATTTTCTATATAATAATTTATTAAAATTCTGATTAAAAAATATGTTTTTATTTTTTGCATTTTTTTATTATAAATAATTTGGTTGAAGATTATAATTCGGTTATTATATATATTCTTTAATTAAAATATTTTTTTTTTTAACTTTAGTGTCATACACTTATTTATGGTATAAAATATATGATTATCCTATGTTTTGTCATATAATTAATAATTAATCTCTATTATTTCAATTTTCTAAATCATTAGTTTGTATTTAATATATTAGTTCACTTATATCATAATCAAAAGTGTATTATTGAAGTTATTATATATATATATATATATATATATATTAAAAACATTTACTTAAGTTATTCAGCATTTAATAAAAATATTGATTTGTTAATTATGATTGAACTATAATACTTTCTTTAATTTAAAATTAATTTCATAGTAACATGGTTAATTTATGTATCATAATATAAAAAAGTTATTATATATTTTCATTTTAAATTTCATCAACCTGCAAATCTTATGATCCATCGTAATTTTTTTAACAGTTTTTTAAGTGTTCATTTCTCATTTTTTATTGACTTTTTTTTTCCTTTTTTTGTTCAAAATGAAAAAAATAGTTTTTTTTAAAAAAAATTTCACTCTAGTTATAATTAAACTAAGTTTTGGTTATTTTTCAAAAAATATATAGATCTTGATATTGATACCTGTTAAATCAAGGTTTCTACTCATTCATATTTAAATCATGTTTTATAATATATCTTTAAATCACTACCCAAAATATTTAGCCAATATACAACGTTCATTTCATATTTTTTTTTATTGATTGAGTAAATTATGTTTGTCTTTTAAATTTTAAACTACAACATATGCGGAAAAAATCTAGATATAAATTAGAAGAGAAAGAGTTTAATATAGGGCTTGACGCGCGTCGAAGTCCGGAAAGCATAAATTATCAGTTATGAATAAATGTAACCTGTTATGAATTATCAGTTATGAATAAAAGTCCGGAAAGCATAAATTATTAGTGGCTTTCCCACACAAGTTTATTTCCCTGTTGACTGCTAAATAGAGGACACATGTTTAATCCGGGCTACAACAAAACATGATTCAAACCATATTACAAACCATATAACAAGGACGCAAACATGAACACAAACAAACAATAAGAAAATTAACAACAACAACAAAAAAGACTGAAAGACAAATGCTACAGGACTGTAATCTGATATGATGGATGATGATCCAAACACCTAGAGGACAAAGAAAAAAGACTCTTAAGACCCAAAACAACACAAGAGAAGCTACAACATAAAACGGAACCAACATCAATCACTGATGAGGCATGTCCGGCCTTACTCATCATCACTCATTCTCAATTGGATTTTCCAAGGTCTTCATCAGGAGCTGCTACTGGATTCATGGGCATGTTTGGGACTTGTTCATGATCTGAGACACTTGCAGAGTTGTTGTCGTCAGAAGCTGCATGCGGAGGAGGAGATTCCGGAGGAGCAAAGCACACCTTACAGTGTTTATCAACCAAGCTGTTCTCAAACGTACAACGACCGCAGAACCAGTGACTGCTCGGTCCATCTTCATAAGCTTCACCTTTCACTTCTGCCATACCATCTTCTAGATCCTTGGCAAATTGTTCGAAGTAGTTACCAATGTTTGTGGTACTTGTTTCGAAAATGTGCTTAAAGCAATTGAAATCTTCAGCTGAGAGGGCTCGATTCATTAACTCATGAAGAGTCCCTTCGTGCTTACAAAGCATTGCGATGGCTTGTTCTCGTCGGTGATTCAGGTACCGCTTCTTATAGCATTGGTACTCAGTTAAGAAGTAGTCAAACACACAGCTCCATTTGAGCACTTGCCTGCACTGAATAACAAGCATCCATGCAGCTCTTACCGTCCTAATGTCCTGCTCGCTTACACCGCAAACCTCGATTAGTTTTGGAATGATGCGTTCCTCAAAGGCTTTCAGCTTGGACTTGGATTTCTCCAATTCTTCCTGACCTGCCTCCCATTGATTCAGGTGAAGAATCTGATTGAAGTCACTCGAAGTAGAATCTACCGCTGGAACAGAGATTCTAGTACAATTCCATTTCCCATTATGCTCCTCCTCCGAGCGCAAGCATATCCAACAGAACCTATAGCTGATGCATAACAGTAAAGAAAACATAATAATTAGTTTTAAAGATGTAATCTTTGCACATGTTTAAGCATAAAAGGGAAATAAACCAAACCTGCAGATACAAGTGATGAGCCTGTAATCAGGATCACCATTCTGCTGCACATGACTGTTGCAGTTAGGACAACGTTTGGTGTTTGTATGGAT
Source organism: Erysimum cheiranthoides (assembly GCA_011420285.2). Lineage (NCBI taxonomy): Eukaryota > Viridiplantae > Streptophyta > Magnoliopsida > Brassicales > Brassicaceae > Erysimum > Erysimum cheiranthoides. The sequence goes on along the minus strand of CM022178.2, from coordinate 18,764,551 downwards.
CCAAGAAATGCTCCTTGATAGATCCAACAGGTCCGTCCACCAAAGTGATGCATTCTTGCAAGTCACAGGTCGGTGTGACTCAAGCTGGCATGTCCAACAGAAGGCGTGGCCACACAAACACACCACACCAAAATTATCTTCCTTATCCTCCTGAAGCTCTATAGCGTAACCACAACCCGATGCAGGACACCATTTGATCGTTGCCTTATTGCATTCCATGAAGGTTTCGAGAATATAACTCCCGTACATCTCCTTCACTTGCTCTGTGAGTTTTTCGATCGTATCGGGTCCAACAGAGGCGACACAGTCTTGGTTAAGGCAAGAGATAACTCCTCTCTCCTCCTTGTTCTTCTCTAGAGCATCGGTGAGATATTCACTCCAGCAAGTTGTTGAAAACTTGTGTGAGCAAAAGGGCGTGGAGACTAAGTTATCTCCATCACCATTCATCACATGATCTGCAGAAGAAGAGTTGGATTCGTTTTGATCCGAATCAAAAACTTGAACCAACCCTAATTCCGCCAGAAACTTCTCCTTGTTGTCACCAAGAAGATCTGAAGCCTTAAACGAGTTCCATCGGAGACGGATTAGGATTACGGTTGCATCGGATTTTGACAGCGAGAAGACTTCCGAGATCTGATCGATTTCTTTCATCATCTTCTCACGAACTTCTGCTTTCGCAAGAACAGAGCATCTCTTACCAGCAACTTCCATGGCTGCAAAAAAAATTAAAGACTTAGTACCTTAAATTTTCGAAAGAAGTATAGTCATGGAGGAATTTGGTAATCGATGGAGGTGTTTTTGTAGTTACTTACCTCCGGATTGAACAGGAAGAGAATATGGTTTACGGTAGCTTGGGGGTCAAGGTAGCAAAATCAACTCAAAGAAATGGAGGATAAGGATGATTGTTGTCTAGAGTTACAGTGAAAGAAACACTGATGATGAGCATATGACTACTAGCCAGCAGGAAGTATTTATATACAAAATGGAAAAAGTTACCTTATAAATATTATAGAAAAAATACATTATTTTTAGAAAATTTAGGTACTCTATATATTTTTCATTAACTTTCTGTTTGAATTAAGTGAACCAACAAGGTTTTTAGTTATTTTAAATAAGAAATTATTAAAGTTTTATTTGAGAAAATTTAATGTAAATTAATGCACTAACAGTCAATTTCATTTTCTATATTGACGCGTGTCGAACGACTATATGTTTGAAAATCTTGACTTATCCGAAAACATAAATAGATTCGATTTTCTTTTACAAATATAGAATTATATATTTTCTGCTAATAAGAAATTTGATATGTGGTAAAAAAAACAAATGAAAATTTATTGATAATATTTAAGACGTTTGAAAACTATTATAATGGTCACGACAAAAATGAGGATAACTATGAGTACAATTGCATTTATTTAAAAAATTTAAAGTAAATTAATGTATTAACTGTCAATTTTTTAAATATCATCGTGTGTCGAACTACTATATGTTAAGAAATCTCAATACATTATCGAAAATATAAATAAATTTGCTTTTTTTACAAATATAGAATTATACATTTTCATTTATTTTCTACCGAACAAAAATTGGATATGTAGTCGAAAACAAATGAAATGAAAATTTACTGATAATGTATACCATAACAATAAAAATGTATGTTTGAAGGCTTTTATAATGTTCACGGACACAATTAGGATATGTGTATTAGTATAACTGCATTTATTTAAGAAACTTTAAAATACATTAATGTATTATTTTATTTTTTTTATATCGACGCATGTCGAACTACTATATGTTAGAAAATATTAATTTATGTATGAACAAATTGATATTTTTTTTTACGAATATGTAATTATACATTATCATTATTTTAAAACACATAAGAAATAAAGAAACTGTATGTTTAGAAATGTTATATTCAAAAGAAAATGAGGATATGTGTATGAATATATTGTTGGAACTCATTTTGACAAATGCGTTGGGCTACTTTTTGGAAACTTTTTTGGCAGATTTATTTGACAGAATAACCGGATTATAAGAACAATGAATTGCTAGCCACGAGCACTATAATATAATTATATAATATACTCATGTGTCAAAATTGAAGTTCATTTGAATGGAAAACGAACGTGCCAGCAAAATTGGTTGACTGAGGAGCATAAATTGGATAAATAGAAAAAAGTTTCACATTAAAAACATAACATGCAAAAAAAAATCATCTGATATATGAAAAATGATTTTGCTCATACTAACTCGGATCCTTTTTTGCTCGTATGTTTTGAAATTAACCTATTTTTTTGCTAGTATGTTTTGAAATTTGTAGTTAAGTTAGTCAACCCTCAACACTAAAAACAAATGTATTTTTGTTACATAGAATACCGGTCAACAACGAAGTCTTTTATTTCCAACTTCCTCACATCCCTGATTTGACCTTTGTGTCTCATACAGTCAAATTTAGAAGTATTCCAATAAAGTATTCAAAGAGACACATTTGTCTTTGGCAGCGGTTTGAACCAAGAGCAAAACAATCAGAGATCAAGAGCCAGACAAAACCTTGGTTAAGTTGCTTTGAAGTAAAGCAATTGACTCAACAGCAGATTTAGCAAACCAGCTGATTCCGACCTTAACCCGGTGTTCATCAGTTGGTAGTCTAATCAAATACGCCAATTTTCTTGCTGCGTGACCAATTGGACCTTCCAGTGTAAGCCCTTCAATGAAACTTGGCGAAATAGCAGCATCATATCTTCCAAGAGTCATCATCTCACCTAGGTTTTGAAACCTGTAAAAAGATTAAACAGAGCTTTTTTTTTTTTTTTTTTTTTAGGTTGTGTGTTTTAAGTACATAGACCAGTAAAAAGGCATAGTAGGTTTACCTGAATGGTAATAAAGGTCGGTTATTTATGGCTGCCCATATATTCCAACCGGTAAAGTCTGCTTCTTGAAAAGCAACCTGAAAGTTTTGATCTCCGTATCACGCTGATTTGCTTTTAAAACATGAATGTGATCAAATCGTGGGTTTTTTTCTATTCACCTGAGCTGTTGTAGGAAGAAGCTTTCCATTTGAGTCTCTTAGAGAAGACGAATCACCTAATGCAAATATCCGCGGATGTCCTCTAACACGGAGTGTCTCGTCTGTTTCCGCTTGTCCTCTAGCATTCAAAGGAAGGACACTGGGACCAGAAGGTTCTAGTTTGGTAAGCAAAGGCTTAGCACCGACTGTCCATAACACTATATCCGCTTCCAGAATTTGACTCTCTAATCCTCTTTCTGCAGGCTGAAGCTCTAACACATATCCTCCATCTTCTTCTGAGTCACCCACTTTCTTTATGGATTGGACAAGATAACCCAACAGTAATTGGACTTTTCTCGACATAAGGACCTAACCACAATCCAAACCAACATTATTACAACCTTTTACTCTGTTTAATCAAAATGGAGTATGCAATTGCAATGAAACTACCTTCATAGCCGCCTCCCTATTCCCATCAGGGGCTGATGTTAATATACTCTTTGATACGTTAATGGACTGCACTATTCCGCGATCTTTCAGCCTCTCTGATATGGTAGCAGCTAACTCAACTCCTGCATAACCGCACCCAACAACAGCTACCTTTATGGGAGAGCCGTCTTTGAAATTCTTCCTCTCCAATTTACTCAGCTTTTCATTAACCCTCTGCAATAGCATAGTGGCAGTGATGATTTAGTCGAAAAAGAGTGTACAATTCGGATTACCAATCTGAACTAAAGCGAAAACGATATCAACCAGAACTAAATCAGTTTCTACATTTCATAAACCAAAAAAATGCAAACTGAAGACCAGACTGGGCACTCCTAACTCTTACAATAGCATCTTCAAGAGTGTAGAATGGGAAAGCCAACTCCATTGCGCCGGGAACAACATCGAGTTTAGATTCAGCACCAAGAGCAAGAACCAACCTGGCTGTAGAAAAGAAAGAAAATGAGTCCAAATCTCTGAGTTAAGTGCATGATTTCATCGTATCACAAACCATTCGAGTCTGTAAACAAGAGAAGAGATAATTTGCATTGAATTTATCGGGATTGTGTCAACAAAGTACCAATCATATTCAATTTTGAAGCCGCTTTCGAGCAAGACTGTTCCTCCAGTAACTGCACTTTCAGACCCATTCACTCCTAAATGGTCACAAGGAAACAATGTTTTTACTCTATCTCGGAGAAATTGGATCCCCGTGTTTGTAAGCAAATCCGAGAAACGGGGAGCAATCTCCCACACATCAACTTCTGAAGATCAAAAGAGTCAAACACTAAATCAACACACAAAAACAAAAGTATCAAAGATTAGTCAAGCATAAAGAAACTAACTTTACCTCCAGAGAGAAGCTCATACAACATCGGCTTGAACACAAAACGCTCGGATTGGTCAACCAAAACCACCTGATCAGTATAAGAAGATAAAATGTATTCAAAACACAAGTATTTTGCAAACAGATTGCTTTTAACTAGCAGAAACATCACCTGGGGTTTTTTGTCGTCAGGCCACACAAGCGATTCTAATCGCAAAGCCGTGTACAATCCTCCAAACCCACCACCTAAAATACACACCCTTGGCCTCTGCAAAGACAGAGCTTACATTCATTAAGTTGCGGAATCCAAGATTGAAACTAAGAAATATCATGCATCGATATAAAGAGTTATGGACCTTGTTATCAGGCCATGTGTAAGTCCTAGGAGCTGTTTCATTCTCAGAAACCTCTGTGTAGCCACCGTTGCTTGTCATCGCCCTCGAAAGATAGAGTACCCTAGGGGCGTTTCTGGTAGAGTTCCAACGAGAAGAGAGATTGAATCCAGAAGTTCTTGAAGCTAAAGAGGATTTACTACTTAGTCTCTTTACCCCATCTGAGACATAGTAAGAAGAAAATGACACCAAAAGTTTCAATTTTCATCTTTAGAATATCACTAAGATCACAGCAGCAATGTTCAGTCTTCGGAATCAAGCAAAGTGTGGAACTTCAGATTGAAGTAATAAGCAAAGGAATTGAAACGGTCTTCTCAAAAAGACAAATCTTTTTTTTTTGGATACCCAAAGGCTAAATCAAGCTTTCAAAAGTTTCACACTTGGATCTAATTTTTCTAATTCGACGATTTGGAGTAGAACAGAGACAAAAATTGACCAGAAAAATATGACCAGATTGCATTGAAGAGAAGAATAACTTACAAGAGAAGGGTAAGAGAGAAGACACGGCGGAGAGAAGGGCCATTGGCGGCTTTCTATATCGCCGGAAGGTTAGCCGGAGATGGAAGTGATTGGAGGCGTCTCGTTTCTTATGGATGTTTGGAGTTCCACGCTCTCCGCAATTTGAACAAACGTTTTGTGTGACAATACAAGGACCAAAACGCTTCCACTGCCAAAAAGACTGCGTGTAAACATGCGATTATCCAAAATGCGATTCGGTTAAACAAACATAGCGGTAAAAATCACAAAATTGAGGGTGTGTGACTGTGTGGTCAAATATTTCATGATTCTTCTGTTATTCCACAACTATATTTGTAAAAATATTGTGCCAAAATATGATTTTTGACCACCCATAACTCTCGTTTAACCATTAGTTCAATAACTAATCCATTTTTTTTTTCTAACCGTTTACCGCTTTTAATCGTTATTTTAGCATCTTTTCTTTAGTCACTGCAAATTGCAAAACTCACAACTGATTTGAGTTATTGCGATGTCAAATTAAAGATTTTTGCAAAGATCTATGATATGCAGTGGTGAATTTGAAAGATCAGATTCCAACGCAAACGAATAAATTTCTGCTGTTAGTTATTGGCTTGCTTTTAATCTGTTTTAGTGGGAATCTGAGCAGTTTATTTTCCTGGAAAAACTGTTTTTTATGTACCCAAAAATGAAAAAATGACACAAGAAAAAGAACAATCTACACTTTTTGAGAATACGAGTGGTTGGTGTTAGTGGCAAAGAGTATCACTTACATCTGTTACAAAAAGTAAAATTAGATAAAAAGCAAAAGAAAAATTAAAAAAAAAAACCAGAAAATAAAAAGAAATAACAAAAATCTGAAACGGAAGCTCACAGAGAGACAGGGATGAGATTTTTCTCTTCCTTTGATAAATCCCTATACCTAAATCCCAAATTCCCATACTTTTAGGCGCCGAGAGAGAGAGAGAGAGAGAGACAAAGAGAGATACGCATTGGTTTATTTGAAGGGCCTGGATTCTCGCTTCTTACTTCTATGTGTATCAATCGATCTCTACCCAGATTCTCCGGAGGTACTCATTTTTTATTTCTTTAACCCAAGATCTTCCAAAACTCGCATATGTTTGATCTTTTTTATTCTCCTTTCTGCTCTGTTCTGTAAAGTTAGATCAATAATGTTTTAGTTTGGTGTTTTTGAGTTGATCATGTTTTTAAGGTTAGTGTAACTCATGAAGGAGAGAGCAACCCTTTTTTGAAAGTGACGATTTTTTTGTCTTATAAGTTTTAAAAATCTTTAATTTATTCATAAGTGGGAGTTTGGTGGAATCCTTGTTTGAAGCTTTTTAAAAAAAATGATAGAGTAATGGTGTCTTCTTATACATTATTGAGATCTTTCCGTTACAATCTACTAATAAAAATTCATCTTTTTGGTTTCCAGACTTCATATTTTTTTCTGTCATGTCTTGAAAGCTTCTTAGTGGTTCTTCTCATGATCTGATAGGTTGGTTGGATCTTATTAATAGATTATAGTTGCTACGTCTTATTCGCGTCTTGTTTGACATTTCTTCTCACTTGTTACAGAAAATCTCCTTGATGCTTCTTTAAGCTTGATTCCATTTTTGTTTGTGTTTTTGCTTCCTGTTTTCATTTTGGATTCTCGATACCGGTTTTGAGAATATACTAAATCTGGCAGTTTTGAATGTTTTTAACTGCAGGAGCTTTGTGTCTTCTCGTATAGATGCAGTGAAGGTCCTTTGTTAAATGGGAAAAGTTGTTCTTGAGTTGTCGAAAGGTATTTTCTATGTCTGTGGAGTAGAATTGTTTACAAGGAAGTGGCCATAAAGGAGTTGGATTTTGGAGAAATGGTTTTAGTGGTGTTGTGAAGATTATATCAGGTTTGCTTGTTTTTGGATTTGATGGGTAAAGAGAATCAGTTGGAGACTACCAACTGCGGAGTCAGTGATCACGGTTCTCCACCTATCAAGAACGAAGAACATGAGGCACCACGGTACAGTTCAGACAAAGACACGGGTTTACCAACTTGCCGTGTGTGCCAGTGTGCAGAATCCGATAGAAGAGGTGATGCTGCTTTAGGGTTTTTGGGTATTACTCCTCCGGTTTCAGTACCTCGTAGAAGCAATGCGGGCGAAGAAATTGTTGGTCAGAAAAGCTCGGTTGTCAAATCTAGCGGATTCATCGAACTAATAAGTCCAGATGGAGAAGTTTTCGTTTGCTCTAACGAAGATATAGAAATGGGAGCGTGGCAGCATCGAGATACGTTGCTAGAACTCGGATGTTCTTGCAAAAATGATCTCGCTTTGGTACACTACGCTTGTGCATTGAAATGGTTTGTCAACCACGGATCAACCATTTGCGAGATCTGCGGAAATATCGCGGTGAACATAAGGACAGTTGATTTCAACAAAGTGGTTATCGCCTTGAAAGATTACGCAGCGCTAAGAGAAAGAACAGCAGATGGAGATCCGAACCCTGTAGCGGTAAACAACAACACGAGTTCCTCAGGGATTGATCCTGATGCAGTTGCAGCCATTCGAAGGCAACGACTTAGTGAAATTTCGTTATGGTTTGGTCCGCATTGTTCAAACAACAACAACAATAGTAATAATTCCGCTGCTGCTGGGGCGGCTTCTTCTCAGGTTACATCTGAACAACCTTTGGGTATAGTAAACTTTGATATCTTGCCTATGGAAAGCCGTGCTACTAAATGGGCGGTTGAAGGTACCGGAATACTACTTGCAACCGGATTACTCACAGTGACTTTGGCTTGGCTCATTGCTCCTCGTGTCGGAAAGGTATGTATGTAAACTGATCACAGTTTGACTGTCCCTTAATCGTCTATGTTTAGAGTGTTGAAGACTGATATGATGATCTTTTTACCTTTGCTCAGAGAACTGCAAAGAGTGGACTACATATACTTCTAGGTGGTCTCTGTGCTTTAACAGTAGTCATCTTCTTCAGATTCGTAAGTAAAAATTTCATTTTCTTTGTTCTTGAAATCTGTGATGAATGAATGAATGAGAAACTGAAATAAAAACTTTGAAAAAAAAAAAACAGGTTGTGCTGACAAGAATCAGGTACGGACCAGCACGTTACTGGGCAATCTTGTTCGTCTTCTGGTTTCTTGTGTTTGGCATTTGGGCTTCACGTTCACACGCTTCTCACTCCTCCACATGATAAATTCTTCATCATCCTTATCCTCGTGTTACTCTTTTTTGGTCTCTGTCAATATCATTTACGTTATTCTCTTCCAAGACCCAAAATGTACAATTTAATTACTCAAAGGAAACTGTACGTATCTCTTCATCTTATTTCTTTTTCTATTATAATATAATATGTTACTATTTTACAATTTAATTGTATCTCACAACCATGTTGTCTTGCATCTCGGTTATTATTGTTTTCTGGTTAATTTGAATTATGATACCCTGACTCAGTCCTCTGACATTTCATGGTGCTCTTTACTCAAGTCTTTACGTTACACGCGAAAGTATTTTTATGGTGATTATCTCTTCTATTTTTGTGTGTGATTGTGTATGCATTTATAATTTTCAAAGTAAGTTTGATAAAGAAGAAAACAGTAACCTATCGTATTCTATATTTTGAAGATTACTATATACAGTATTTAAACTAACAAACACAATTATTTGTGTTTGGAAAAATTAATTAGACCCTGTATATATCAAAGACAAGGAAAGGACTCCAAAGTCTTGAGCATATGTCGGATAGCAAAAGAATGGCTGATAATTTAGTCGTTAGTATACAAGGTAGAAGCGCGTTAGATTGGAATTTAGTTGGTGAGTCCAATGAATCAATATTCTATTTATGTATTTATATATACCATTTGATGCATTGTAACAAAGACAATTAGTTAATATGGCTAAAGAGAAATCATATCTAATTGCTCTTCTTCTATCTTTGCTTCTATGTCTCTCTTCTCAAGTTGGTGTCGCCGAGGCCAAACGCCACACACGTTAGTACATATATTCGTCTACGTATAGTTTAAACTTATGTTCCATTTATTCAAGTTACTATATACGTTGCTTTAGAAAGAAACGTGCTCCAATAATAACCTCGAATGCTTGTTTGTGTTTGTGTTTAATTACGTTTTCTAGATGAACACACAATCTTAAACATCTTAAGCAAACTTTGTTTGTTGATTGTACTAGTAACCTTTCGTTTGCGTTTGGCTTTACAAAACTGAAAAAATGCTTTATATATATTCTTTTTAAAAATGTGATTTTCCTTTCCCATGTAAACCACAAACGCAAGTGTAGAAACTACGTTAACAAACGATACCTATGTCCAAATGTTACTATTTTGTGAACCGTGTCGACCACAGTTTTTATAATGTAAGCTTCGAATTTTATTTTTTTGTATAATACACATATATTCCCTCTGTTTCAGTTTAAGTTATTTTTTATGAGAAATTTTTTGTTTCAAATTAAGTTATTTTTTCAGTTTACAATGCAATATTAATTAGATTTAAATTTATTTTAACCAATGAAATTATATCTGCAATTTTATTATTGGTTGAATTATGATTAGGTAAGTAATAAATGATGTTTTTTAATAGAAAAATTTCAAAATTAATTGATTTCTTAATTAGTGTGTCAAAATCTAAAAAATAACTTATAATGAAACAGATGTAGTATTAATCTTAGACAATTACTTAAAATTTTTATTCCTAAAAGTAACGGGTTTAGTTTTTCAAAGTGATCACAAAGTTCTGGTCCGTCCGTGAAAGGCTCCTTAAATCATTCTTTTAAACGTTTAGAAATTTTACTAAATGAAAGTTAATTTATGGTATTTTTGAACAATTATGATTTTGATGGTGTGGAAAACAAAATGTAATTAACGGAAAGATAATTTTTGTTTCTAGTTGCTACTACCAGGTATTCGGAATCTCGATACGCCAATGATATTCCCGCAACCGCAAGTCCACCATCAAGTAAACATCTGAGCCCGAATTCGAAGCCTAATTGATTTTACGGAACTGTGATTATTTCAGGGGTGTCGTGTTACTAACTAATCAAATTGTTTAAGTTTTCTTTTTTGTTTTTTTCTTTCTGATCAAAAAGTGTAGTGTTAAGTTTTCTTAAAGAAGCTTGCACATATTGTTACCAGGTCACAGCCCGCGGCCGGCGCCGAAACCAATGAGAACACCGCACTCTGAGTCACCCAAAGGAAAAGGCCCTTAGTGATGGAAGTGACAGGCAGTTGAAAGAAAAAATTACATCTAGGGGACGTAGACTTTGCTTAAATGTTAAATAACTAGAGGCATTCCAAGTTTTTACGTGGATATAAACGTACAATTAAATAATTATGTGTAAACTTTTTATTTGCTGTTAATGCATTATGTGTAAACTTTGAAGTATAAAAATGATGAACTCTAGTAACGAATATCTATATAAAAAAAAAAAAGTATATATATTCAATCAACGAACATAATGAGAAATTTATAGCGCCACAAAGGGTCAAAATACACAAATATAGTGTTAGTTGTCTTAACTTTTGCAATAATGTCTTTCGACGGAATCTGTTAAGATCCGAGAAGGAGAGTGGAAGCTAGAGAAAGTCCAAGAATTCCATTATTAGATTCCATCAAAAATTTCAGCCCAAAAAAAAAAAAGATTCCATCAAATTAAAACCCTATGAATTTTTTTAGTTTGATGTAAAATTTACAAGCCTAAACGAGCGAATCTGTGTCAATGAGATGATTACATTGAAGAAACAAAACAAAACAAAAGCAAAACAGAAAAAGTCACAAATTTACGCAAGGAAGAAGATATCATCAGTCATCAACATGAGATATTGCAGAATCCGTAGAGGAGCGTTCCTGAAATCTAATTGAGGAAGTCTCAGCTCTCTTACTCTACATGACCCATTTCCCTCTCGGGTCATGATCCGACCCGAATACACTTTCCTAAACAGATACACTACGGAGCTCCCGCCGTTGCTAGTAGATTCCGGCGACGGATTCTCTTTCGTCTTGTAAATTGTCCATCCTTTTGAAGCCAGTGCATTCGAGAAACTCTCCATCGATCCGATTCGTTTGTTAGCGATTCTTGAGAAGAGAGAAACGGAGCAGCAATCCCAATTGCTAACGGATCCGGATGAGGAAGAGGAAGAGGTTTCTACGGCGGCGGAGAAGACGAGCTTGAATAGGCCATTGGAGAGGGAGACGAAAGATCGGAGGTGAGAGAGGGATGAGGCGGAGAGAGATGGGAAGGAGAGCATTACGGCGTCGTCTGGAAGAGACCACGAGAGAGACGACGATAGCGAAGCCGAAGAGGACCACGTCGAAGGATGCGACGAAGAAGAGAAAGGAGACGGCGATTTCGATTCTCGCGCCGGGAATGAGAAGATGATGTGAGAGAGCGATGGTGTTGGGTACAAATCCATACCTAGATCTCTAGCGATTGTTGCTAACCGGTAAGTGTCTGAGACCAATTCTCGTGTTGGAACGAAGTAGAGCAATGGGTTTTTCGAATTTCTCGTCTTCTTGTTGTCGGATCTCGATCGGGTTTTTGATTGCTTGTAGGAGCTTAGGATTTGCCGGATGCTGGTTTCTCCTTCTTCATCGCCGTCGTCTGTATCGCCGGAGTGATGATTGAGATTTAAAGTCTCGTGGAGAAGAAGAGATCGAGCAAGCTTTAATGGAAGCATTTCCGATTTTTGATCTTTACGCTTTCGTCTCCTTCGTTGCCTTGCCAGTTTTTGCTTTTTATTTTCCTCTTCAGGGTAGCTTTACTGGAAACTAAACATAACCGATCGGTTTAAATTAACGGACATACTCGATTTTACTCGGTTTACGTTGGTTAAATTTGGTTCAATTCGATATAAATTGTATTTTCCATCACTTTTGGCATGTTTTTTAGGAGTAGTTTTTTACTTCCCTCCTCGCCTTCAGGGTTTAAGCGCCGACTCTGCGTACACTGCAGAGCTTCGATTCTTCTCCAATGGCGGCTTCTGCTACATTAGTCTCTATGGTTTGTAAATCCTGCTTCTTATCTTCTTCGTTTCTATGTAATTTATGCTGCTTTTTTTGTACTATTCCGCTTATTTTCCAGGGTTTTTTTTAGTTCGTCAGCCTCTGTCAACGTGTTTGTGGTTTAGGTTTCGTCAAATTGGGTTTTAAATCACTAATTTCTTTCTTACATTACGTTCTATTTCTGTGGTTCGGTGTCTTCTGATGGTAATTTATGGATCTGTTTGTTCTTCTAATCTCGTTGGAAAATTTGTACGTTCATGTATGTTTAAGTTATTCATGAGCTAGATTGCTCGATTCCATAGTTTGAACACTTGTTTGTGCAATGAATCTGAATGTTAACTATGTACAATTGTTGTTGACGGACAGGCACATGAAAGAAAAGTTGAGAATCTGAGAGCCTTTATGGTGAATTTGGCGAATTCGAGAGGTTTTTCGCTTCCTGAGACTAAACTGTTCGAACAGAAATTCGTGGATCTGTGTTTGTCTCGTGCTCCTGATCATCCCACTTATTCCGCTGTATGTATGAAAATATGACAGCTCTTATGTGCATATATACATATCTCTGCTGTGTTCTTCTGACTGTATACATTTGTTTCAGATGATATTTATTGCTATCATGGATTTGAATGAAGAAGGTGGTTCGTGTGAAGAAGCAATATCAGAGTTTATAAAGTCAAAGTACAAGAACTTGCCATTTGCTCACACGAGTTTGCTCAGTCATCATTTAGCTAAGCTTGTGGAGAAAAGAGAGATACTTTGTGACTGCAACAACTACTGTTACTCTCTTCCGGGGGAGAAGAATAATGTTGTTTCCACTGATGCTGAAAGAATGAGCGCTGTGATAACGGTGAGAACTAATGATCAGCATGCGCCGAATGAGATTATGGCTTGTCAAAACGAGGAAGAAAGTGTTGAAATTTTGAAGTCTGGGGATCATAAGGTTGATTTGTTGGAAGAACAGAGTTTGACTGAATCCCGAACCAGCCCCAAACATAAAGCATGTTGTAGCATTAACGTCATTGAAGTAAGGCACACAGAAGATAATGGAGTCAAAGCACGTTTAAGGGATTCAACTGTTGAAACTCTTAGGAAAGAGGGAGTTTCTGAAGAACCAGAAGTGGCTCTAGAAAATAGTGAGACTAGGGGTAGGATTGAAGCAAACAGTGAAGAAGGTGAATTATTTGAAGTAGTTGTTCTATATGTGCAAAATGATGTGTTGATGGAAGAGTCGGGTAAAGAAGTAATGGCAACAAGCTCAAAACAGAGAAAAACAACACTGCACAATACATCTAACACGATGAAAGAATCATGTGTGGAAGTGAAGAGTGAAGCATATAAAAAACTTTGGGAGTGCCAAACCGAAGCATGCAACAATATTATTTCTCTAGAGTATGCTCTGATCCCTTTTTTTGCCTGTTTTTTATTCATCTTTGAATTAGCTTAAAGATTTTCATGTTTCTCTTTGGGGATTGGTTAAATAGGAAAATGCTAAAGCATTGCAGAGAGAAAGACCAGCAGAACAAAGCTGTTTCAGAAATTGATGATGTTTCTCGTTTGCCTCTATCTATGGTGATGACGAAAATCCCTGTTACTTCAAGTCACTGATGTGTTTTTGAGCTAATGAAAACCGGTACTGAGTCTCTTTTGTTGTCGCCTTTTCTTTATCTACAGGAAAGCTGCAAAGAACTGTGGAAGGCTGCCCAAATGATACAAAGCCAGCTCTCTGAGATCATCGATTCATGTGATGAAACCGTGGTTCCATATTCTGAATCTCCAGGATGTGAAATTGAAGGTATAAGCAAAGAGGATCCCAAGATGAAAACTCCTTGTGGGATTAATGGATCTGACAAGAACTCCAACCAGCTTGAACAGAAGGAAAAAGAGAATTGTTCACAAAAGAAACCACAGGTCAAGAAAACGAGAATCAAAAGACTCCGAGACATAGGAACAACAGCAGTGAGGAAATCGCCTCGGTTAAGATTATGAAACTCATAAAAAAAATGCTTTTGGAGTGCGAGATTTCTTGTAAAGGTTAGGTTATATATATATTTATTTATATCAGTATCTACATAAGTGCAACATCTTGAAGAATTTGAATATTTTGTTTTGTTTTCATATAAATTTCTCAAGAAATATCAAGAATTTGCCTACTAATGAGACAGTGATGCTAACAACTATTAACATTCTACAATCTTTCTATACTACTAAGAATCAGGGATGAGTTGAGAGATGCGACTCTTCTCTCCGGCACATCACAGTACAGGCAAACAAACTTTTAGTCTCTTCCGTTTTTACCCCTGCGGAGCAAAACTCCAATTCAAGAATGGTTTCTGCTCGGGCGGATCCTGGAAGGAAGTGAAAAAATCAGTAGGCTGATACAGGAACTGAGGGACAAAGGCGTCAGGCTGCAACAACTCCATGGAAGCACCAAACAAGGAAGTATCAAAAGCCTCCAAAGCATCCTCAAGCTCTCCCCATTTAGGCTCGCTCTGAACCTCCCGAACATCCGGTGACACCACGTGACCGTGACCACCTGAGCTGCTGGAATCATCCTCTTGCAGAGTCGGGTAAGTCGAGTCAGATGTATCAAAAGGCGATGATGATTGATCTGCCATTGTCGTGATCCTCGGTTTCTCATCGGCAGGGAAATACTTCTCCATGGTTCCTTTCTTGTTGTATATTCGACATAAAACCCAATCATCAAGCTGTAAAGCAAAAACGCACAAGAACAAAGTCAATAATCTAAAATCAATCATCACATTCGCAAAAAGATGAAACAGAAGAGATAAGAAAGGTGAAAACAACTTACTCGTAGGTTGTTCTTTTTGTTAACAGAAGCTGATCGATCAACATTAGCGAGACGATACTCATGCATTATCCAATTGGTCTTAATCCCTTTTGGGGCTTTCCCAGCGTAGAAGACGAGTGCTTTCTTTATACCCAACGTCTTTGGTTTACCGATCGGTTTATCTGCTCCGGTTGCTTTCCAATAACCGGTTCCAGCTGCCCTGTTTGGACGCGAACCGTTTGGGTATTTCCGGTCTCTAGGTGAAAAGAAGTACCACTCTTTCTCTCCGTACAGAGACATCTCTGAAAGAAGAAGAAATCTCAATTAAACAAACGATTCAAGGAAACAGATGTTTTTTGCGAAATGATTATAAGTCCATAAATTTACCTGGAAGCTCCCAAGGATTGAACTTGTACAGATCGATCTCGGCGATAACCGGAGCCGATATCTGCTCCGATGCGCATTTCCGGCACAAGTAGAATTTCACGAGCTCTTCGTCCGTCGGATGGAATCGGAATCCAGCCGGTAAGTTTAGCTCCGCCTTCATTCTCGTCTTCTCTGTAGCTCTTGGAAAATATTCTTCAGCTTTGGTTGAAAATTCAATTTCCGTTGGATCTAGGTTTTGCTTTCGTCGTCTGCTCAAGATTGTAATCGAGGAGATGTGAGTGAGGCGATGAAGGTTTTATAAGGACGAAAATCGCCGAAATATTGATTAAATTAAAACTGAAAAAAACGCAAAAAACACAAAAAGATGACACGAGGGGTTTTGAAGCACGTGCGGCAAAACCGACCGTTTTCTTTTCTACGCTGACCGCAGCCAGCTGGATATGTACGTGGCTTAATATCATTGGATAGTCGACTTGTTGAAGCCCCATGCTGTTGTCATTGCTTTCGTCACTCGCACCCTTTGTAGATATTTGACCGACCTTATGTCAAACCTTAATCTCCTGCTTCTCAGTCTAGCTTATCGCTTTTGTTCCTTTACTTAACCACTAAAAGATCTTTTTGTTTTTTTGTTTTCTTATTTGTTTTTCTATATAAATATTTCTCAGCAGCCAGTACTTTTATGATATTGAAATGGATTACATTATTGAAGAGAAGTCAGCATTTCTTGGGGTGGAAGTTGTAGTTGTGACTTGTGATTGGCAAGTATGATGAAATTACGGTGAACTTCTCCCCAGGAGATTACTTTCTTCTTTGAGCGAAGCTTGCGTCATTACGGATGGCGTCATCTAACGTTGCAAATCGTCAATCGTAGTCGCCGGATTTTTTTTATCTTCTTACTCCATTCAAAAATAAGATTTCTCGACTAATGTTATTTTTTGGTTATATATTTTCTGATTATAGATTTCTCGCTATATACATTCACAGAACTAAAAGTTGAGTTCGCAAAGAAAGCGTTGGCGCTTAATTTAGTCTGAGTTTTCCGGTTATTTTAAAAAATGTCTACGAGAAATATTTAAACGTTACTTTATTCCTTGATTAAGTACCAATTGAGCCGCTTCATTACAGACTGATCAATTAAAAATTCATAAGTTTGATTCGTTATAGTTAAAAAATGTACATGAATCCTCTTCTATTAATTTAAAATCTTATAATGGAAAGTTGAGGTAGGTGTGTAATGAGAGAATGACGTGGGCTTGTTCCCCGTTTTATGATCATCACTTACGTTTCATATCATATATAAATACGATATTATTATGTTCGATTAAACATAATGATATGGTCTTTCATTTACTATTAAAACTTCCTTAATAGCCAAATGAATAATACGAAACTTTTTGGTCAAACATGACTTTTTTTTTGTCAATAAGGATTATTTCTTTATTGATATAAAAATGTAAGTTATATAAGTCGTATCATTTCATACACATTTTTTAATTAAATAATTTCGTGCACTGGCGACCATTTATATTTAAGAACACTAATAGATTGATTGATTTTAAAAGCTAAGAGATTTACAGAAATTTAGAGAGTTTTGCGTTTATTTTGTATTTAGATATATAGAACCAACTTAGCCCGAGTGGCATTCATAATTTTTATATCTCGTCCAAATTAAAATACATATCTCAAGTTGTATATTTAAAACCTTTTTAACCAAAAAAAACCAAGTTATATTTAGAAATTAACAGAAAGAAAATTAAAATCTCATCATGTAATTTTCGTTTATTGTCGTTTTGGATGATAACAGTCAAGTCTAGAACTAAAAAGATATGCCCACTAATATTTAACAAAAAAAAAACAAGAAAAGGTAAGACCTGATGCATGCTATTTTTCCTATTATAAAATTCAGATCAATTGCATCTGGGCATGATCTGAATTTACTAATATAAATAAAAGTCGACTACTTTGTCTTTATAGTTTTTGCAGTTGTTTTGTTTAAGTCGCTGTGTGAATTGAAATAGGAAGCTTCGTAGAGCTTGATGTTATAGCTGCCGAACTTGACCTAATGCATATATATACATATCTTTTTTTGTGATGGATATCATTATATCATGGATTATTACCTTTTTGTTTTGTCGTATTTAGAAATTATATTGGAATATGCTTGCGAAATTGGATAAGGAGGAGACAAGTTGGGACCTCACTGTCGGAACTTCGAACCTATCGTTAACAACATTTACTATTTACATATATACTATTCTCTATTCATATGACTACTTGTCTTACAATGATTTATACATCTCTCTCATACAAGTGTGTGTGTGTGTGTATAACAGAAGCCAACATAATTACTATAGAACATGCGTTTGAAACCTTGGATTGTAGATTATTCTAGGCTCTCTAGCGTTTTAATTGGATTGTTCGAGTAATGTTGGGTTTATGATTGATTTCAACTTTCAAGTTAAATCTCCAAATCAAATTTACCCAAACTCACACCTCTTATGAATCGTATGAAATAAACTACGTGCAAAGTTTTTTCAAGAAGCAAACTAGCTACTTGCAAAGTTCTTCAAACAAACTTGATATCTGAATTTGGTGAGATATATAGAGCTAGTATATATACACAAAATGTTAGTCAACAAGACAACAAATTAAAACGAATGATTCTAATCATCTTCTTATATGTATATATTGTGTTTCGCCCTTTGGGTTATGAAATTTCGTCCTACCAACAAAATCCCACCCATTTAAAGTGCTCTCTTTCTTTCTAAAATTAGCAACTTCACAACTATGCTACAACATTGAGATAATATATATATATATATATATATATATATATATATTTAAATTGAATGTAAAATTTATTTAAACCAAAAAACATTTTTACATCAAATGCATCATCTATTTGAAACAAAGTATAAATGTAAAATATCAAAATTTAGAAATATGTTTAAATGTGTTTGCACCCATTTGGCAACTTAAAACAGCTATGTAACCAAAAAAAATTCCATCTGTCACACCATTGGGCCACTCTCTCTCTATTAATCGCCACCACAACTTATAAATAATTGGCCCAATTTGTCCTTGTCTCAATCAATCACTCGTCACTACAGCTTAGCCATAATGGGCTACGTTTGGGCCTTAATTTGGTCATTCATGAAAAACGGGTCCGGTAGCCGGAGATCGACATCCCATCCGAATTCTCTGGATATGTAAATTGTAAAAGGTCATCATTTTTCATTTTTTCTTCCAGACATCAATGAATTCTTTTTTTTTTTTATTTATTTAGTAGACATCAATGAATTCTACTGATAAGTAGTTCTTTATTATTGATAAGTTTTTTTATCTTTTTCCTTTCATATTTTGTTTTCTTATATGTATCTTTCACGAGTGAAGTTTACCCAATCACTCACATTATTAATAAAACGATTGGGTAAATTCGAATTTGAAACAATGTTGGCGTTCAAAATCCGTCTCCTTACCATTTGACCACAAGGTCTTGGATATCATCAATAATAAAGATATATATAATATTTCTAATTGTTTTATTAATAATGTGGTTTAACTCGTTTTTTCAGAGTAAAAAATTATTACACTAAATTTTTTTTTAAAATAATATATAATAATGTGAATAGTTTGTTTAACAAAAATGAACATTTGCAAATGGGTAGTGAATTATATGACGATAGAATCTTGGAATTCAAAAGAACTTCTAAATTCTTGATGAAGGATTTCAAAGATTCTCTTATATAATAAAATAATAATGAAAATAATGGTGGATAGGAGCACTCGACAAATTCGATTCTCTTGTCAATATAATCATATCAATCACTACGAGACTGTTCCCATTTTTTTCCGCATCTTCATAAACTATGACAAAAAAAAAAAAAAAAAGTATATTGGACGGTGTTGGTACACTTGCTCAAATTATTATTATTATTATTTTTTTTAACAGCACTTGCTCAAATTCTAATTATATTTATAAAAAGTTTATATCATGTAAAGACTGAAATCTGTTAGGCTGAAATTTTGAATGGTGTTGAGACTTACCATCATCAGTTTCTCTTGTTAAATTGATCTGTTATGCTGATATTTGAAATAATGTTGAGACTTATCATCACCATTTAAAAATTTGCAGTTGTCAATGGTGTGTTTAGTAATTACCGATTCTCGATCACTGATAATTGAAGTATACTACGCCTACACAAATTGGTATTATTTTTCATCCCACGTAAAAAATATCCGCATACTCTTGTTCAACTAATACATGACCCTGGCGTTAATGTTTTGGGAGTTTAAGGTTAAGAGTTTTTAATATACTTTTTTCTGTTTTATTTCAAGTGATATTAAAAGATTTGTATATAAATTAAAAAATCATATCAAAATTATTTATTTTTACATTAAGATATCATTAATTAATTTAACCAATAAAATATCATATTGCAAAACATAAATAATTAAAAAATTAAATCCATTTAAATTTTTACATATAAATTTTTTTTTTTTCGTCGAACAGTTATTATATTAAATTGAAGATATCAGTACATAGTCGTTGTTCGAGCCATATATGCGGATTTACAGAACTAGAATAAAATGGACTTACTAGACAGCTATGTTTAGCTAAAATATGTGCCACTTCATTACACTCACATTGAACAAAAAGAAATCGCATACAAAAAATTTGGACGCCCAAAAATGAATGTCTTGAAGGAGATTGAAGATCGAAATATCCAAAGGATCACCATTTAGGAGACAAACCAAGTTTTCGTAGTCGCCTTCAAACAGGACCGAAGTAAAACCCCGAATCCATGTCTGTTGTAAAGCCACCAGGATAGCTTTAACTTCTGCTTCCAGGGGCGATGTAGCATTGTGGAGATTTATCGCACCCCAACACTTAGAAATACAATCAGCATAGAAATCTCCACATAAAAATTTAAAAACATAAAAAACCAAAAGAAAAAATTCTTAAAACATAGTTTAATATGATACAGAAGGAATATATAAATTGTGAAATTGTTTTCCAATATCTTTTAACTCTATAGATACTAGAACATCTATATTCATATTTAGCACATCTACTTTAATTTTAGTATGAATTTTGGTGCATGATCTATCCTAGCTAAGAAACAACAAGAAATCAAATCCGTTTTTTTTTTTTTTTTTCTCTCTCGTAGTCAAACCTCTACTTCGGGTTCGATAATTGAATATTTCAGAGTTGATGTCTGAATTCTGAATCACAACATAAAAGAAAACTTAACGACACACCAAAAAAAAAAAAAAAAAAAAACTTAACGATGACAAAAAGAAGAAGAAAACATAACATACTTTAAAATTCTCAAGACGTTTCCATTAATACTATATTGATATTCATATTCAAATTTAGGTACATAGATAAAATTTTCATTCTCGAAACTACTAATTTTTTTCATGATTACTTCTTTTTGTTTCACTTTTGAGCAAAACACTCCGCGTGGCACATGTAAATAAATCCCAAGTTGTATGGAGGAACACCATGATGAACATTCTATATATAATATATTTAAGCACTTAGGCAGCATAAATTCTTTCTAATTATATAATCCTACTAAACTTGGTATATCCTTATTTAAATTATACATCATAGAATATTTGAAGTAATAATGGGTTTTAAAACATTTTTTATTAATATAAATACTTTAATATCTGAGTGATTAAGTCGAACGCAAAAGGTACGGAGGAGAAGCAAGCATTTGATTCTTTCTTAGTTTTTTTATTCATCTCTCACTAATGATGGTGGAGAAAAAAAGAAAATACCCAACAAACAAATATTGTCAAATTGAAAATAATTGTCATACAAAAATATTTATATATTTTTAGTTATTTACTTTATATTTCCCACTTTTTCATGGCTTATATAAGAAGGTGAGCAAACACAAGTAAAAATGCAGCAGCAACTACTATCATCACCCATCTCCTTAGTTCTATTTTGCTCTTCTTTCTTTTTGTTCATAGCTTTGTAATAATAGTCTTACTTCTCTTAAGGTTCAATAAGAGGAGGTACTATAACTACATTTCTCTCTATTTTTACTTATATTTTAACATTGAAATCAGAATCGGTTTTAAATTCAAAAATAAACTTAGAGATGTTATATCTCAATTTGGTTTTTCGGCTTTAGAAGAATAAAAATATGAAACTAGTATGAATATCTTCACTAGCTTCCATTCAAATGTATTCAGATTTCAATAAAATACTCTCGGTCTTTCATAAAATTATATTTATATAGGGTTTCACACATTGTTAATCAAATTTCTACCATATCATCTTATATCTAGATTTGCATAGAAAATTATAAAACATCCATTTGAATGAAACAAAAAGTTAAGCTAAAAAATTTTTAAAATAGAATTTTGGCTTTTCAATATCTAAGAACTGAATTACCTTTTTTAACCAAGTTGTAAAAGTCCATATTAGTAATACTGTACATATATTCTTCCGGTTTAGAATATACCGGTTCAGCTTATCCGAATTGGAGACACTTGCATAAAACGTAGCTTGTGTAATTCGCTCTCTCACGGTCCAAATGGACTTCAACTAATAAACAAGTAAACTAATTTTGGTTTCTTACTAATTAACAGATGGGTGAAACCGCTGCCGCCAATCACCACCACCATCACGGCCACCAAGTCTTTGACGTGGCCAGCCACGATGCCATCCCTCCACAACCGGCTTTTAAATGCTTCGACGATGATGGCCGCCTCAAAAGAACCGGTTACGATTTAAACAAAACAAATATAACTTTCGTTTCTTTCACAGTTTTATAAACGTAAAAATGCTGAAACGCAAAACACAAACGCGGGTCTTTCAGGGACTGTTTGGACCGCGAGCGCTCATATAATAACTGCGGTGATCGGATCCGGCGTTTTGTCATTGGCGTGGGCGATTGCACAGCTCGGATGGATCGCTGGCCCTGCGGTGATGCTATTGTTCTCTTTTGTTACTCTTTACTCCTCCACACTTCTCAGCGATTGCTACAGAACTGGCGATGCAGTGTCTGGCAAGAGAAACTACACTTACATGGATGCCGTTCGATCAATTCTCGGTACCAATGCCTCTGTTTTTCTCACTCTGTTCCTCTCTGCTTTTTGTTTCGAGTATTGAAATGCTCTGTTTTCTTGTAGGTGGGTTCAAGTTCAAGATTTGTGGGCTGATTCAATACTTGAATCTCTTTGGTATCGCAATCGGATACACAATCGCTGCTTCTATAAGCATGATGTGAGTTCTTTTCTTTGTTTCCTTTTCAAATTTTCTTAACATAAATAACGAAACGAATACAAGGTTTTAATTATATTTCTGGTAACTTGGATCGATCATGCAGGGCGATCAAGAGATCGAATTGCTTCCACAAGAGTGGAGGAAAAGACCCATGTCACATGTCTAGCAATCCTTACATGATCATATTTGGTTTGACAGAGATCTTGCTATCTCAGGTTCCTGACTTCGACCAGATCTGGTGGATCTCCATTGTTGCAGCTATTATGTCCTTCACTTACTCTGCCATTGGTCTAGCTCTTGGAATCGTTCAAGTAGCAGGTGAAAAATAACTAGAAAAGATTCCCATAATTTTTACGAGAATTTAAAAATGCTAAATCTTGATGTGAATTCTCTCAGCAAATGGAGTTTTTAAAGGAAGTCTCACTGGCATAAGCATCGGAACAGTGACTCAAACACAGAAGATATGGAGAACCTTTCAAGCACTTGGAGACATTGCCTTTGCTTATTCATACTCTGTTGTCCTAATCGAGATTCAGGTAAATAAAAGAAACCTTTTTCGCACAAAAGATTCAGTTTTTTCTAAAGCCGAAAATTAAAAGATTCAACTTTTATGTTATAAAAATACATTTTCTTTGGACACAAGATTTCAATTAAAATTTTTGATTCTCTTTGCTCTGTGTGATTAGGATACTGTAAGATCCCCACCAGCAGAATCGAAAACGATGAAAAAAGCTACAAAAATCAGTATTGCCGTCACAACAATTTTCTATATGCTATGTGGCTCAATGGGTTATGCCGCCTTTGGAGATGCAGCACCGGGAAACCTCCTCACGGGTTTTGGATTCTACAACCCGTTTTGGCTCCTTGACATAGCTAATGCCGCCATTGTTGTCCACCTCATCGGAGCTTACCAAGTCTTTGCTCAGCCCATCTTCGCCTTTATTGAAAAGTCAGTCGCAGAGAGATACCCAGACAATGACTTCCTCAGCAAGGAATTTGAAATCAAAATCCCCGGATTTAAGTCTCCATACAAAGCAAACGTTTTCAGGCTAGTTTACCGATGTGGCTTCGTCGTTACAACCACCGTGATATCGATGCTGATGCCGTTTTTCAATGATGTGGTCGGCATCATAGGGGCGTTAGGGTTTTGGCCCTTGACGGTTTATTTTCCGGTGGAGATGTATATTAAGCAGAGGAAGGTTGAGAAATGGAGCACGAGATGGGTGTGTTTACAGATGCTTAGTGTTGCTTGTCTTGTGATCTCGGTGGTCGCCGGAGTTGGATCAATCGCCGGAGTGATGCTTGATCTTAAGGTATATAAGCCCTTCAAGTCTACATATTGATGATTATGGACCATGAACAAGAGACAGTTGGCGTGTAAAGTTTATTGTTTATTTAGCAGTTGAAAGATAACTCGAAAATGTGTATATTAATGTATGTTTTCATTTCGTATGGTCTCATCTTTGTAATAAATTTTTTAAGTATGCTACTATAAATTATAAATTCGTGTGTTTTCTTTTCTATATGCTATGAATGGTTAAACGACGCATGATACTTTTTATGGTTTATTGCATCTTTTATTGTGTGAATGAATGAGTTAGGTGTTGACAAACATGGTGATGGTAAAATGGAATTTGAATCAAAGTGAAGTGACACTTGACATTTCAATGATTTAATTAAAAAAGGAGCAATTTGGATGGTTTAGGATAAAAGAGAACCTCCTCAATAAGTATAATTGAGCTGTCCACCCCGAATTCTTTTTTAAAAAGCCTAATTCAAGAAAATCATATAATGTTGTCTCTTTTTCTAATAGCCTATCTCACTTATGAAAAACATGTAGGGTTCTCGGGTCTTGACAATAATCATAATCTTTGAAAGTACCATGGCACGTGTCTGAAAACAACCCAGAAAGTTGTAAGGTTCCTCAGGTAGAGGCAGTGGTAGAGGAATTTGAAGACGAGCAAACAGAGATCCCAGTGGATGCTGCATTTATGTTGCTAACTCCATCACCATTGAAGTTGGAGAGTCATCAGGTGGTAGCACATTAGCATACGAGTCTTCATCCTCCATGCGAGCAAAACAGTAAACACCACCCACAAAAGCATGCAAATCAATCATCCGTGTATATATTGCATCTTTTATTGTGAATGAATGAGTTTGAGTTAGGTGTTGACAAACATGGTGATGGTAAAATGGAATTTGAATCAATGATCAGCTTGGATCTTGGCAATGATCAGAATCTTTGAAAGTATCTACAATTAAGGCACGCGTCTGAAAACAACCCAGAAAATTTCAAGATTTACTACTAATGAATCTAAGCTCAGAGCAGAAATTTGAATATGCCTTCTTCGTGTCCTCAGTTATTCAGTAATCAGAGGGTAAATAGTTTCTTACAAAGAGGTATTCTGATTAAGAGATTGAGAAGATGTAGAGAGTTAATCATCCAGCAGATGCTTGAGTAGCTTTCTGTGTTGAGTTTGTGCTGTGTAAGGATTCAGCTGCCGATTCACGCTCCTGCCGGATTCGCTCTCTCTGTAGAGATTCAATGTAACAACAGAGAAACAAACAAAATCAAAGTTAATCAGTAATGACATGAGACGCCAGAAAATGGGAGATGATAAAAATAAATAAAAATAACAGTAGAGTTATTGCGTGCTTGATAATGCAACATGTTCCAATTTTTCAATTTACAATGTCAAAACTGAGAGAACATACGTCATGCTACCTATGTGAATAACCTACTGTGCCAAGATAGTTAGCTCCAAGCAATTTGTATGACCTTTTTCTGAGAAACAGACTCTATCATCTGGACAATTAGTCTCAATAATTAGTAATACAACTAGTTTGTATCTAAAATCTAAGCGAGAAGAGAGCTAACATAGCTACCCAATTAAGCACAGAAGAGTTTTCTGAGGTCAAATCATCTAATAGCATCATATGAACACACTATATGTGAGCTGATCATTAGCTCTCAAAAGGCTAGCATTTTTAGATGGACAAATATATAGACAAAAGAGATTCGAGCCTTAGATAAATGTTAGTTAATTTGCCCTCTCAAAGTATCAGAGCTAGTTACCAAGATCATAAACCACAGATGAGTTAATCTACACACTTGGAGAATGGGGACATTGGAACATAACGAAAACAAAAAGTGGTTTATTGTCTAGAGAGTTAGAATCTACAACATACCCTTCTCTCCCAGTAAGGCAAGAAGCAGACAAAGTCATAGACAGGAGTAATGGTCTGCACCAACACAAAGTTTATTCCAGTGAAAAGCAAGAGTCCCTTCAAAGGCCTTGTTCTGTGAGGCATCTTTATTCCAACTCAAGAATCTTCAGCTCTGTAATCTCATTTAGTTCACATCTCTCAATCACTACTACTAAATATTCAGTTGAATCCTAACTCATCAAAACATAATCAAAGCAAAACCATTTCATAGTAAGCGTTCCCATTCAACCTCATTGGAGTTTACTTTTAAGTGAAATGTAAAATCAATTCTGAAGAAAATCGAAAAAAGCGTGGTACTACTAACAAAATCGAAACCCCCAAACAATTTAGCTAAGAAAAAACGGAAAAAGGAGGAAGACTCACGTCGGAGATGCTAAGAAATCGTCGGAGGCGAAGAGGGATCAGTGGCGACGATGGTTTAGCAATTAGGTTCTTGTTTTATTTCCTTTAAACGTTGCCGTTTAATTAAGTGAAACGATTTAACGGTGGATAACTCAGCAACGTGGCTACTTGCTAAGCCAAGAATGAGTTTCCAACGTCCGATATTTGCCACCTCTTCTTCATTTCTGCAGAAATAAAAAAGCAAAATTGAATTGAAAAACTGAAGAAATCTCGTTTCATCCGCCATTAACGACCTCTCAAGGTATCTCATATGGAGACATTATTACATGTTCTTGAGTATTAATTCCCAGCCTGTAAGCTTCTTTCGGCGTGGTTTTTTCGATGTGAAACAGCTCCCATTTTCGTTGTTGCTGAGTAATCGTTTAATTATGAATTTTTTAGTCTTTTGCGATAGTTTTGGTTTCTAATTTAAGCAGAAGAAATGTGTATTGCCCCCGCAAAATCGGTTTGAGTTTGTGGAGAATTGTTTTTCTTCTTATAGAATTTACTTGTCGGTGAAACACGATTGGTGGCTTAATTTTGATCTCAATAGTGCCATTTCTCGCTACATCTTCTTCTTTGAATTTGGTTGTCTTGAATACATTTTCGTCTGTGTGTAAACGTTAATTTTTTTCTAGTGAAAGTTGTGATCCTTGATGTAAAAAAGTGGTTACATGTAACATTTTTATTCTCAATCTTGTATAGAATGTGTTGAAAGGTTTCCTCAGTTTTGATTGTTAATTTGAGGTTTCCTTTTTCTCTCTCTCTGCGATTTAGATTTCCGTGAGCATGATAAGAGTGTTTGGAGGTGTTGCTACAGGCAAGTATGAGTAAAATCTTGATGGGAATGTTCTTCCTGATCTTCATCGTCTAGCTAGTTCGATTCATTACTTAGCTATGCAATGAGTTAATGTTGCATAGATTTTTTTTTTTCCTTCTAGATTTGTTTCCGTTGCGTAATATGTACCGGCCGCTGCAGTCTGGGGGAAATTTGGTTATGTTGTTTAAAGGATGCAGACGGTTTGTGAGAACAACGTGTCTGAGGAAATGAATCAAAAGCACCTCCACGATTTCTGAGGGATAAAAAGATAGTTCCAGATGCTGATCCTCCCAATATGGAAGATATTAATAAGTTGTATCGACTTTTTGAGCAAAGGTTGATATTCCTTCACCATTTTTAACAGCTGTGATGATCATCTATGTTTTGTAAATCTAATGGCTTTCCTCTTCTCTCGTGCAGCTCGAGACTCACCATCTTGACTGGAGCTGGGATTAGCACAGAATGTGGAATTCCGGATTATAGAAGGTAATTCATTTGCTCGATTAAGACTCGTCTGACAATGGCTTGCATTCTTGTTCAGAAGGTCTGAATTTGCTTAAGATTCTTGATTTCAATGTTCCCTTTCGTTACATCTTGTTCCATTTTGTCATAGTTTTGATGAGTGATTATTTGGTGCAGTCCCAATGGAGCATACAGTTCTGGTTTCAAACCAATTACCCATCAGGTGATCTGAAGGCAAGATCTATTAAATCTTAACAGTACTTAATGCAAACTTTGGATCATGTTATTGTTGTATACCTGTATTAATCTATTGTCTACAACCTCCTTCACAGGAATTTACTCGATCAAGCCGAGCTCGTAGGAGGTATTGGGCAAGGAGTTACGCTGGATGGAGGCGGTTTACTGCAGCACAACCAGGACCTGCTCATACTGCTTTAGCATCACTAGAAAAAGCTGGGCGGATAAATTTTATGATCACACAAAACGTTGACAGGTAAATTTATCAGTTCCTCTTTTGTTGGATCTCTGTTGGTGGCGAAGAATGTTGTTGACTCTAAGCCCTAAGTTTTTAGGTTGCATCATCGTGCTGGGAGCGATCCGCTTGAATTACATGGCACAGTATATACTGTTATGTGCTTAGATTGTGGCTTCTCTTTTCCCCGAGACTCATTTCAGGATCAGCTAAAGGCTATCAATCCTAAGGTCAGTGTATACCATAACCCGAATTAACTGAATTAATGTATTATTTAGCAAAGTTATAACGTTATTGTTTCTACTGTAGTGGGCTGAAGCAATAGAAAGTATTGATCATGGAGATCCAGGATCTGAGAAGAGCTTTGGCATGAAACAAAGACCTGATGGAGATATTGAGATTGACGAAAAGTTTTGGGAAGAAGGTTTTCATATACCAGTATGCGAAAAGTGCCAAGGAGTCTTAAAGCCCGATGTAAGATCGATTTTATGGCATGAGATAGAGGCAAAGCAGTTTGGTTCTGTCTCTTACTATGCTTTGGGTTTTTTTGAAGGTAATCTTCTTTGGAGACAACATCCCGAAGGAAAGAGCTACTCAAGCGATGGAAGTTGCAAAACAGAGCGATGCATTTCTTGTGTTGGGTTCATCTTTAATGACAATGTCTGCTTTTCGCCTTGTCAGGTAAGTCAAGAGAATAGATCTCTTCCAATTTTGAGTTTGCATCTCACTGAGAAGCTTTCTATATACCTTTTGCAGAGCGGCTCATGAGGCTGGTGCCATGACTGCAATTGTAAATATAGGCGAAACTAGAGCTGATGACCTTGTTCCATTGAAAATCAATGCTAGGGTTGGTGAGGTAAGATCATAGCATAAACCTCTTCCATTTTCTTCAGTCTTAAATCCGTAATTTCATGTTTTTCAGCCTTAATAGTCCATTTTGTGATCGGTTTGGTGCAGATATTGCATAGAGTTCTTGACGTGGGATCGCTCAGTGTCCCAGCTCTCTAGGACAAAGTCCTGATCACGGCAACTATCAATCAAGTGACTTTTGGCAAGAGCTATGTAACAATGTAACATTTAGACTTATCTTGTTTTTAATTTATCAAATGAATACTTATATTCGTGCAAGTTGTAAATTCAACAGCAAATAAAAGAGTAATCATTCTTTTTTATAATAAAGAGTAATCATTCTTAATGCCAACCAAAGCTTGTCTGAACCAAAAGTGATCAATTCGATACACCAATGAACTTGAAGCAGCTTACACTTGCAGAACATGGTGTCGTTGTGCAAAACAACCAAAACACCTAAGCCATCTTCTACTAGACTTAACCTACCGATTATACAAGTTTTAAAACCTAAGAAAGGTCAGAGAGGGCCTTATCGATATCCTCTGCGTGGCCCCGAAGAGTGTTCCACTGCATTAAGAAGGTAATTGTGTAATAAGCAAATAACAATATAACATACACACTTCTGGAAGACAAACAATAGAAGAGAGAGAGAGAGAGAAAGAGATGTGAATACCTGATCCACGCTTAGAGAGATACCTGCAACATGCCAACATATAACAGACGTATCAATAATCTTGTCAACATGATTATGTGAAGAAAGCAAACTAATATAGCTGTCCTTAGAGACAGGTATGAGATAGTGAAAATCATTATCAAACATTTTATGTACTAGAACAAAAAAAACACGTCGTTAATGAAAACAAAACACTCTGCACCATCTACTCTCATACCCTCTATCACATAAACACAGTTCCAATCCGCAGAATAGCTTATTATAAGACCTTAAGATCTGCGGTAACAAAATATTAAGCAAAACAGTAACAACAGATGAAAACAAAGAGATGAGAAGAAAATTACTAGCAATGGTGAAATGTGAAAAATTTACCTTTCTTGCCAGGCAGAGTCTTTCCGTCCTTGACATAGAACTCACGAATGTCAATCCAAATCTTGCCGTTCCAGTTCCTCACAGAGACTCTCCTATTCTTAGATATCTGAATGTACACCAAACAAACCATCATAAACCCTAATTTCGTTAAAACCCTAAATCGAGCAAAACCCATTCACAAAATCAAAACTTTATTGAAACCCTTAAGCCCACTACTGCTACTAGAGTAGAAACGAAATGCTATTGAAAGAGAGAGAGATAGAGTAGACTAACGTTGCAGATGACGATATCATCAGACTCGTCGGAGTCGTCTGCTGGCTTTGCGACTTTTTTCGCCGGCGCGTGGGATTCAGATTCGTCATCTGATGCTCTGACATCCTCGTCTTTCCTTTTACCTCTTGACGACATTTTCTCGACCTGTAAAAAAAGCAGACCCAGAAATGCTCTCTTCAGACCAGACTAAACTCGCACTAGACAAGAAATCACGAAATTTAGTAAGCGTCAGAAGAAACCTGCAACGAGTTTCTCGGAGAAAGCACTCTTCTACTGCAAAATCGACTCTTGAGAGTTGAGAGGGATTAGAGATTCTCAAGGATATGAAACGCCGTGTCTCTTCTTCGCGTATTTATGTTAATGCGTTCACCGATCACGCGCTGTTTTAACGCGTGTGATAAAATTAGAACTGTGACCGCTGTGACATTCGGGACGCTTTTTTAAAACGCGAGTTTTTGATAAAACGCGCGGCCAAACTTAAAACGCGGGAGCTTTTTTAGCTTTGTGGTTTTGCAGTTTGCACCGGAAAAAGGGAAAGCAAAAAGATTGGACTTGGTTTGTAATCGCGAAGCCCGTCACAGAATCTCTTCCACTTGTGAAACTCGATGGGGAATTTGTTCGTGAAGAAACCGAAGATCACAGAGGTTGATCGAGCGATTCTCTCTCTCAAAACCCAAAGGCGCAAGCTTGGTCAATACCAGCAACAGGTTCTTCAATCCCTTGCTTTTGATCTTCGCATTTTTAGGGCTTGCTCTTGCTCAAATCGGATCTATTTCTGGAATCTGAGATTGAAATTAGTTTGATTCAACCATAGGGCATTGAGGGTAAAGGTTACTGAATTTCAGCTATGCCTATCCGATGTGTATGAAACCATTAAAGGTGTCCACTTTTTGAGGTTTTGGTTTGTTAAAGATTGGGTTTTCTTATCGAATGGATGATGAAGTTACCTTCAGAATCCGTATTGGATCCAAATGTTGATTCTTATGTCATCATGCTCATGGTAGTTTAATTGTATGTCATTCATAGGTTGCTAGATAGTGAGTTCGATTGCTGAGAAGTGGAATGCAAATGCTGTTTTCTTTCTTGTGATCTTTAAGCTTTACCTTCTTTCTCTTAAACCCTTCTTTCTTTTTTAAACCCTTGCTTTTAGCTTGAGAAAGTGATTGAAGCTGAAAAGCAAGCTGCAAGAGACTTAATCCGTGAGAAGCGAAAAGATAGGGCTTTGTTAGCATTGAAGAAGAAACGGACGCAAGAAGACTTATTGAAGCAAGTTGATCAGTGGGTCATCAATGTAGAACAACAAGTAAATTTTCTTCACCTCTTCTTATCATCTCACTGTTTCCATTTCATAACCTTATTGCTATGTAAACAGGAGTATTATTTTCTCTTCTTTAGTAGCTGATTTTTTCTTTAGAAAGAAACCTAAACGAACATATTTTCAACCTTTCGTTATGACTCAGTTGGCAGATATCGAACTTACAAGCAAGCAAAAAGCAGTCTTTGAGAGCTTAAAGCAAGGTAATAGTGCAATTAAGGCGATTCAGAGTGAGGTCAACCTTGATGATGTTCAGAAACTAATGGATGACACTGCCGAGGCCAAGGCTTATCAGGATGTGAGTTAACAATAAACTTTGGTGTTCCTTATTGGTTATGCGGTTTTCTTATAGTTACAATCATGTGTCACATGAGCCGAGCTTCTTCTCGTTTGTTTCCTTCATGGTCGTGAGTATTGTTTTGCTTTATGTAACTGTTAAAAACACTTGGATTTTAGGAGCTGAGTGCCATATTGGGTGAGAAACTATCAGCAGAAGATGAAGAAGAGATCTTAGCAGAATTTGACAACCTAGAAAGTCAGGTATGTTACTTAATGTTTGTCTGTGATATATCGAGTACCACCATTTACTTTGTGATAATCTTCTTGACTGGAGTCAAATTGTGATATATAATGTTGGTTTGTTTATATAAAGCTCATCGTTGAAGATATGCCTGAAGTGCCCACGACAGAGCTCGTGTCTGAAGAACCCGAGAAATTGGATTTCCCTGATGTGCCAACAAAAGCACCGGTCGCTTCCAGTGCAGAGATCACTCCAACAAAGAGAAAAGGTTTTTGTTCGTTTTCTCCTTTGTGATGTTTGTACAAGTAAACAATTGCTTCATACAAAGAACCTTAAACTCAGACACGTTTTTGTTGTTGCAGTTCTTGAAGAACCTTTGGAAGCTTGATGCAGAAGAGAAGAATCTGATCGAGTACTACATAGCCATAATGAACTGATATAGAATTTTCCTGCAAGTAAACAATTGCTACATAACCTTTGGAAGGCTCAGTGGGAATAATTCCTCCTGTTTTTGACTTTTTGTATAGAATTTTCTTCTTTTTTGAGTGAAATTAAAGCTACAAATTCTTCTATATAAATTCAATGAATGATATTGTATTATGATATTTGTAAATGGGAAAATGTCAAAATAGGAACCCATTTTGTTATAAGAATTCGAAACCAAAAAATTATATTCTAAACTGAATTTAAAACCAAACCATATTGAACTGATATGTAGATTAAATTCGGCTTTTTAATCTAATTAAAATTCTTCTTGCACCAAAGAAAACCAATAAACCAAAAAATAAAAAACCCGATACGGAATGAGTACATAACAAACACATTGAACCTATCATCAATCTCTCGATCTGGGTTTTGCAAGTTTTATAGGGTTTAAGCGCTATGCCTCTCTGAGCTTCATTTCGAAATATTCATTCTTCTCAGACGACTTTGTCTAACTCCAGGTACCTACCTCTCTTTTTTTGCGTGTGATTCGTCTCTGCCTGTAATTTCTGGGTTTCGTAGCCATAGATCCCCCTAGATGCATAGAAAATGTTTGTGGAAATGCCTCATCGATGGTTGATTTCAATTCTATTGCGTTTCATTTCATAGATCTCGTCCCCAATTTTGGTTTCGAGTATTTGTGCAAAGTTTATAGATTTCGTTCCTATTTTAAGTTGTAATTTCCTCAAAATCCTAAGCAATTGTGAATCCCCAGCGAAAAATTTCCCAGAATTCAACAAGTCTTCTCAGTGCCATTAGTTTTAGGTTTCAGAAGTAACATCCTATAGATCAAGGAGAGTTTCAGCATAGATGAAGGTTATAAACATTCGTAAAATTTCCCAACTTCCTTTTTTTTTTTTTTTGGGCAAATCCCAACTTCCTTATGAAACTTTAAGAATCCCATTTCATTGTTTATGCTTCTAAGATTTCACACTGAAAGTATCAAAATTCAAGTAATAATCCCATAACATGAACTGTTCTTTCCAGTTCTTGCTAAGCCAGAGATTTGTTTATTCATTTTCCTTTCTTCAATGTATAAGCACTACTCTACACTCTTTGCCATGATCTAAGCTCGTCTTCCTGCGTTGCATCTTTCCTTTTTCTCGCTTTGGTTCAGGCTTAGTCAGAAGCTGATTTGTTATTTAAGATGGCGACAGAGCAGAGCGGAGTAGAGGATCAAGAGAGCCAGCCAAACCAAGTGGCTCCTGGTTTTGTAGGACTAATTGAAGAACAATACAAGAAACTCAAAGATCATGCCGAAGCTTATCCATATGTTTGGGGTTCTTATACTGTTGTATACGGTGGTCTCTTCCTTTGGACAGCTTATAGATGGAGGAAGCTGAGGAGAACCGAGGATCGAGTTCGTGATCTTCAGGCAAAACTTCGGAAACTCGTTGAAGATGAGCAAGCAGCAGTAACAGCTTCTAAATCTGCTCAATCAGTGGACAAGTCTTCTTCAATTTCTGACAAGACAACGTCTTAGTTATTAATTTACAATTAAAACCATTGTCTCTGTCAGAATTTTGACGAGTCTAGTTTCTTGGAACCGAATCAATATTCCTGGGGTTAGTCTGTTTTGTCAGAATACTTTTTTGTTGTTTATCAGCATAAAATTCATGTACATGAATGAAGAAGAGAGAACGCTGAAATGTTGAAACGCTAAGAAGTCATGTTTAAGCGTCGTTATTCCAGCAGACGGAGGATTTAACAATTCAATGCCTTAAGCCTCGATTATTTGCTTGCGTTTACGTATGTGTATCTATGCTATAACAACCGAATTATCATTACCGGGTTTAACTGTGTTTTGTTAAACGTTTATATATTTATCATATTCTTAAACAAAATACATATACATTTTGATGTACATGAACGAAAAAGACAAAAAAAAACGCTGAAATATTGAAACACTAAAAAGTCATGTTAAGCGTTGTTGTCTAACAGACGGAATTTCTGGTGCACTGTAACGCTCCAGCTGAAGAAGTGAGTTCTTTTACGGTTTTAGCGTTCGCGACTGTGAACCTTTGATCCGGGCCGTAATTGGGCCGTGCTTTTCCAACACCTTTGTGTAGGCCGAAACAAGCTCCGTTCTCGAAGTAATCATTCACCGAGTAAAATTTCCATTGCATTTGGTCTCCTTGGCTACGTTTCTTCCAAGTAATCTATAACAAGTTCAAATTTAAATGTTAGACGAGATATAAAAGAAAATGCATTTTGTGTTTTTTGCGATTTTGACTGAAACACACCTCTTTGCTTCCGGATTTTGGTGCGACGAAGTAGTTTGATTCACTCTTCACACGAGGGCTCATGCTTCCTCCAATTGCATATTGCGTCCATCCTTGGTAATAGTTATTGGCAACATGAGCATATCCATGTCGCACTCTGCATATTTCACATAGTTCATCAGAATTACAATAGATGAAAATTGATTAGTTTGTGCTTATGTTCGAGATCCTCTGGTTAGTATTTATAATTTTTATACCTTGGCATTCTCTGGTTGCAATTAGGACCAAAGTGATTAAATACAACCGTGACTCTCATGTCTTTGTCTCTTACATATCCATCATCATGTCCAAGAAGCATGACCTTGTCCTGGTTCCTAAACCAATTGTTCGACACTGTGACGTCAGTACTCCCTCTTGTCACGTCCAATAGACCATCTTCGCAGTCATAGAGCGTGTTGTGGTC
Organism: Erysimum cheiranthoides; assembly: GCA_011420285.2. Classification (NCBI taxonomy): domain Eukaryota; kingdom Viridiplantae; phylum Streptophyta; class Magnoliopsida; order Brassicales; family Brassicaceae; genus Erysimum; species Erysimum cheiranthoides. The sequence goes on along the minus strand of CM022178.2, from coordinate 18,729,394 downwards.
GATCCATACTTTCTTAGCCGTCACTAGCCTGATCGCGTCACCGTCCACTTGTCCAAGTTGAATGATCTTTGAGTCTGGTCCCATCACTGAGCTTGGTGGATGAGCTTTACAATCATGGATCTTAAGTCCATGAATGATCACATCGGTGGCTCTATAGACTATGAGACAAGCGGGACCAGAGATGTGAACGCTAGCACCGCGACCATCGAGTGTCGTGAAGCTGCTGATTAGAAGCGGTTTATGAAGCTTGATCTTCATGTTTCTTTTGAATGTGATCCATTTTTTACCTTTGACGAGTGTTGCTCCGTATCTTAAGGTTCCAGGTTTTGGGTTCAGAGGATCATCAGAAGGGTCAGTTACTTTGTATTGTGTGACTCCTTTACCGATATTCCCCGTCATTTTTCCGGCAAATCCGACTGAACACCGTGCAAGCTGATTGCGGGTTCTACGCCAATGCGGGTTCGGTCTCCAACATTTGTCCATCACATTCAGTTTCGTAGCCTCCAAGACATTTGCCGCAAACAAAACAATCAAGAGTTGAATCAATGCAATGTTCAAGAACCTGACCATGATTCTTGATTCGGGATGCGAAGCAAGATATTCAAGAAGAAGATTTGTGTGAAAAAGGTTGAGATGATGATTACAAGCTGTGTTGTGTTTGAAGATTTGTGTACTATAGATGGAGTTTATATATCAGAGTGGTCGAGTTTGTTTTTATTTAACTAAAAAAAAGTTCGTTTTATGTTTTCTATTTAGTGTGAGTTCTTGAAGAACATAAGAAGTTGTAAGTTGTAACAACTTGAAGCAAGATTCTAAAAGTAAAAAAAGAAATAGTAGAACTGTTAGTTTTTGTTATGAGCTACTCGCTTTGTTCTTAGCTTCCTATATTTAGTATTGAAATGTTGAGTATTGATGATTTGTAGCGTGTTAATTCGATTCCAAAAATATATATTCGGTTTTAATATTTTCTGCACAAAATCAATATATAGTTGTTACAGCTATACATCTCGCCTGTTTTACCAGATGCAAATGTATCACTTAATATTGATTGTTTAGAGAATCATAGGTCTTGACTCTTTACTTAATACTAACAAGTGTGTCTTCTTACGAATAAGTGTTGAAACTTCCCCGAAACTTGGTTATATATATTAACAAAGACCAAATACAAAAAATCAATATACTGGAATAATAAATCCTTTAATATGATTTTAAATTTTATCTTTATTGTTTTTAAATACGAGTTATAAAAATTTTATTTGAAACCCGCGTATACTCTAAGTAATATATGAAAACATGATGACCTGAATGAAGTCTTCTTCGTCTTCATTTACTTCTTCTTCTTTCAATGTCGTATGAGAAGGAGCTTGCGGCTGCTAAGAAAGCCGTTTCTCTTGCTGTTCGTCTCAGCCAGGTAAGTACTTAATCATATATGTCTATTACATACTAATTTATAGACAAAGCTTAATCAATGACAGAATTTTGCTAATATGGATTGATCAGGAAGTGCAGAAGTCATTGTTGCAATCAGACGTCCGGACAAAATCAGATAAGAGTCCAGTTACAGTTGCTGATTATGGTTAATTAATCAATTCCACAATTCAAAATCCGTTTTTATTTCGCATGACAAAACCGGTCAACCCGGTCCAACTAAACCAGTCTTAGTTGACCAAAGCTATTGATAAATGCAGGATCCCAAGCTGTGATCAGTCATGTCTTAGAGAGAGAACTTCACCCTGAACCACTATACTTAGTTGCTGAAGAGGTAGCTAAACTCATGAACAGTCTCTTATAATCACACCAAAAAAAAACCAAATCTTTATCTGTTTTATATTTAAAGAAAGCAGCAGATCTGCGAAAGAATGGCGCCGAGGAATTTCTAGAAAGCATCACTAAGCTTGTGAACAACGCTCTAGCTTCTGATGAATTCTACGCCAACTCTTCTCTTTCAATGGAAGATGTAAGGAAGGCGATAGACCACGGGAGGTCACAAGGCGGTTCCAAAGGCCGCCATTGGATTCTTGATCCTGTTAATGGAACCAGAGGGTAAGAAGTCTTGAAACTCACATTATAGAAAAATCTTCTCTTTTTTGCTCTAACCTGAAATTCTACGTCATAGGTTTGTAAAAGGAGATCACTACGCTGTGGCATTGGCATTGCTTGTGGAAGGCAAAGTAGTGCTCGGTGTCATGGCTTGCCCAAAACTTGAGAATCACAAGTCTTCTTCTTCAGATAAAGATGGATGTCTTTTCTTTGCTACAGCGGGAGAAGGAGCTTACTTGCAATCGCTTAATGGCGACTCTCATCCTCCAGAGAAGGTATTATCAGCAATTTAAAGCTCCTCTGGCTTGTTTCCTCTTTTTGTGTCCTTAGAACAGAGTGAAGAAAGTGTATTAATAGGTGAAGGTGAACAGCATTGAGAATCCTGAAGAAGCTACATTTGTGGAATCATCCCATAGACCAATCCCCATCCATAGCTACATTGCCAATGTATAACATATTTTGCTTATATTTAGTTTGCTTCGAGCCTGATCTAACAAATACATTATTCTTTGTCACTAAAACTTAGTTTCTTACTGTATGCAGAAACTTGGAATCAAAGCTCCACCTCTAAGAATCCATAGTCAAGTGAAGTACGCGGCTATAGCTCGAGGAGACGCAGAGATTTACTTGCGTTTCACTCTCAAAGGGTACCGTGAATCCATATGGAACCATGCTGCTGGTGCAATCATCACCACAGGTAAGAACTGCAAGATTCATTAGAAAATAAGGCACAACCTTTCTGCTCAGTAGATATGTGCATTTCGATTTGAGGTTTACCTAGTCTTGCTGCTTTGGAATATATAAAGATATAGATTCAATTTCCATCGGATGCAAACATTAATTTATGTAACCTATTACGGAACAAAAAAACGGTTAGACTGACCAAAAGCTGTGAGCAATAACCTCGTGCAGAAGCTGGAGGTGTAGTTTGCGATGCTGATGGGAATCCTCTGGACTTCTCGAGAGGAAATCATCTTGAACACAAAACAGGGATCGTGGTCAGCACCAAGAAACTCATGCCACGGCTCTTGAAGGCCATCAGAGAAACCATGGACTATATGGCTTAATCTCTGACCTGAGACACAACTGAAACTGTAATATATGTACCGTCTGAAACAGTAACTAGTGTATATCACACAAAGCGCGTATTGTCAGAATTTTGTGTTCTATCAAAGATGTTGTACGCTTTTGAATAATGATCTAGATTTCAATAAAAGACTTCAATTCGCAATTTAGATAACAGCTTACTTTTTTATTACATACAGCATTCTATTAGAGTCAACCTAAAGAGGAACCTCTGAAGGGTAATCTTGAGGGTGACTTTTGATCGCCTGCCTCACCAGAAGTTCCTGTTCCCTGAGGTTAGAAGGAGGAACATCGTAGACATCTGAGAACATGTTCTTCAGATTCGGTTTCTCAGTCTTCTCTGCAACCCGGAGCGCTTCTAACATCTGTTTACAAGGAACAAAAAGGATCAGATGAATCAGCATATACAAACCCAAAATGCTTCTAATAAAATGTTCATGATCCAGGTTTTTTGGTTACCTCTTTCTTGATTCTGCTTCTCAGTTCCGATTCTGCTTCATCACTCCACCAGCCATTACTTTCAATCCATGTTCGAAACCTAGACAGTGGGTTTCTTGCTTTGTTCCACCACTCTATCTCATCTGCAGAGCGGTACCTAGTGGAGTCATCTGATGTTGAATGGTGTCCAACGCGGTATGTTAAGGCCTAACATGCAAATATAGAGAATTTGAACTTATTTTGTGTTTTGATGTAGCATCTAATATCTACAATACAATCACATCAAATCACCTCGATCAAGATTGGCCTATGTTCTTTAATTGCCATTTCACGAGCAGTATGTACCGCACTGTACATAGCAAGCGCGTCATTTCCATCCACACGTATACTTCGGATTCCATAAGCACGGCCTTTGACCACTACACCATCACCTATGTTTGTAAAAGTATTGGCAAATCAAGAAGACTTTAAGAAAAACAAATTCAATGAATGTAAATCATCCAAAGGAAAAGAAAAGTGGAGTTACTTCGGAACTGATCTGAGGTGGGAGTACTGATTGCCCATCCATTGTTCCGGCAGATAAATAAAACAGGAGCTTCCATAACTGCTGCAAAATTCAAAGCAGCATGGAAATCTCCCTAGCAAAAACATTATTTGATTAGCCACCAGAGAGTTTTCACTTTTGGTAATCATAGTGATGCATAAAATCTGAAAGGCTATGCAAGCCAAGAAAGATACTAAATTCACAATCCATTGCAATACGCTGGTTTAAGGCCAATATCATCACGTTCTAAAATCCAATCTGACTTTGAAAACGAGCCCAAGTTTTGTTATTCACCTCACTCGAGCCACCATCGCCAAAATATGTGACTGCACATGCATTCTTCCTGTCCATCTTTAAGGAATAAGCAGCACCAACCGCGTTTGGTAACTGTGTACTGGAGACAAAATATACCATCAGCAAGACAGCCATGCAACATAACCAAGAGAAAACTACAAGAATATAAAGAGTTGAAAAGAAGAGGATCTCAGGCTATACGCGATTGTTGCTGAAACGGTAAAATAATTGAGCTTGTTAGAGCCATAGTGGACTGGCATCTGCCTGCCTTTTCCATAGTCAGATTTGTTCCCAAAACACTGGTTTGCAAATTCTTGAAGCGTGAAACCACGCCATAGCAGAACACCAGGCTCTCTGTACTGCAAGTACAACAAAAAAAGACGCTCAATTTATCAACCTTCCTTTTGTTACATGAAATCATTAACGTTTTCATATAGTAGGAAGCTTTCATATAACATGTAAATCAATGTGCATTTATATAAAATATATGAATGATTTCAAAACCTGAGGAAAGATGACATCTTCAGGGGTGAGAGCAGCAGCTGATGCAATATTAATGGCCTCTTCACCGATGGCAGTAGCGTAAAAGGAAAGTCTGCCTTGTCTTTGAGCTTCGTAAAATATGTTATCCATTATTTGAAGAGTAACCATATCGCTATATATCTTCACCGCAACTTCCTCGCTAACCTAAAGACGAAGACCAAAAGAAAAAACATCACTTGATTCTTTGGAGAATTTAAAATTCACAAAAAGGAGAAGATTGATTAATTCTTTTTCTTGTTTCTGTCTACCTGAACAAAGTGGCTGTTGGTGATTAGTTGGCCATTGTCATCAAGAACACGGTAGCAAGGAACACGCTCTTCATTGGATTCTGATATGAATTGAATCTCAGGTGTGAAAGCTACCTTTCCTCCAGGAAAATCCATGACCTGAACATTCAAGGTTCATACATATTCTTGAGAATGAATAGGAAACATGAATTACACAACAAGGAAACTAGCAAATTGCTGAGATATATCAATGATGTGTTCTAATTCATAACCTCAACAAACATAAATATAAATATCAATGAACGATTTCTTTTTAAAAAAAAGAGAAATTAAGTTGAGGGGAAAAAGGTATTTCGAAGCGATTTAGTGGACCCGGAAAAAAAAACAAGTCGCAAAGTAGATTCCATATTACCACTCAGTGATTAAACAGTAGCTAATGACCTTTCACCCAAAAGGTTAAAAGAGTATCAAAGTAAAAAACGCCAGGTAATTGGAATCGTTAGCAATGCGTGCACCTGAGTGTTGGCGTCTTCGTGCTGACCAAAACTCGAGAGTGTCTCTGCCATGGTGTTACACAAACGACTAATTGGAGAAACTCGAAGCGGAGGATCATGTGGTAGGTTTTGGCGGAGATGACGAGATGCGTGGCTCCGAGAACAGAAACCGAGGTTGTTGTGTCTGAGAATGTTGAGGAAAGTCGATTTCCAGGAAGAAGATCTCAAATGCAGAGCCATTTTGTTTCTCGGATCTTATCGAAGAAAAGATACTGTAAGGAGAAAACCGATTGAGAGAGACACGAATAAGATGATGTGTACTTACTATGTAAGAGAAGAGATAGAGAAAGAAAGAGGTTGTTGAGTTTTTATGTTTCCGTACATATTGATTCCTTAATTATAAAGTGGAATCTTTTTCTTAAGGAACTACGGCCATCATCAAACGCAAACGCACAACTACGCGACACAATCTCCAATCCCAAACAAGACTCAACAATGTAAGACAATTATGGGCCAAAATATTAAGCCCACTAAACTATTTAATGGCCCACTAAATAAAACGGCTTAACCAAGACTCGAACTCCTTTTTTGGTTGCACTTTTAATTACACTAACACAACTTACACAAGAAATGCCTTCTTCTACAAACTCTTAAGACACTTATAGCTAATCACATCTTCACACTTAAAAAGTTTGGATCTAAATAAATGAAAACATTTGCACAAAATATATATATATATATATATATATATGAAAACATTTCCAAAAGCCAACATTTAGAAACAGAGCACCAATCTAAATAAAACTAAAGAACAATTTTTTGCAAATACAAGAAGAGAAATGAAACATCTCTACTGAGAACTAATTACTTCATTGAGAGATGAATATCCAAGCAGCATATATTCACAGCAGGATCTCCTCAACTTTTGTTAAAACAACTTATGCTTGCAGAGAAACACATAAGAACGGAATAGGCAAAGTAAAGGCAATGAGATCTTCTAGTTTTCTACTATGTCAAAGATAAACGAGATAGAGAGAGAAGCCAGTGGTAGCTATGCCAAGCCTGACAAGCCAAGACGATCAGCAACGTTGTACATAACCAGCTTATCATAAACAGGGCCAAAAAGTTGTTCTCCTCCTATCGAGAAAGTCAATGCCCACGCGGAAAGAAGAGCTGTAAAGACACTGAAGCCAATAGCTGACCGAACAACATCTGCATCAGTAGTAGATTTCAAAGGTGTAAATGACGAGAGATAAAAGTGATGAAGAAGTTTAAATTATCTTTAATCAGAAGCAATAACAAAAAACTCAAAACAACAATGGTAATCAATTCCTTTCTGAGTTTACATCAGGTAATACACACTAAAGCCAGTCGTGACAAGAGAGAAAGATTTTAAAATAGTAGCTCCCAGATCAAATAAGGATACATTGTATAATTATAGAAGACTGATAACTTGTGAACAACCTCACTAGCCACTGGATTATCAGACACTCCCCATTAACTAAATGTCAAAGTTCATCAGATTTTATAATGAATAGGCGAATACCAAATTCTTAGACCTGTAAACATTAAAACTCCAATGAACTTGTCATGTATCCGCAAATCAACAAGCACAAAGTTGAAGACTGTTGAGAGAGACAGCACTCATAGCCATTACAATATATGAAACAATAAAAACCAGCAAGATTATACAATTTTAGATGATCTAGTGCCAGATCAAAAGATCCTAATCTATTACGGAGGATAAACCCAAATTCTCGAGATACCAAAATCGGAGGAAAAACAAAATCGAAAAGGTATCTGTGAAAACTTACAATTGCGGATTTGAGGGAAAGCACGAGCGTGACGGAGAACAGGCCAGAAGTAGAAGCAATTGACAGCCCAAAGCCAGGGCAAGAGAGCGAAACCGAACTTGTAGAATCGACGAGCGTAATCAACCGATGCTTCCTCCGTTAACCCCAACGGACCGTCAATGGTTGGCCAAACCTGCGCCGAAGAGATTATAGTCGACAACGGATTCGGATTCGGAGTCGGAGTCGGAGTCGGATTCCGATTGCGTATAGGGTTCAGATTGGGGTCGTCGCTTCGTGAAGCCTCCATTTTGCTCAGCCACTAGAGAGAAATTGAAAAACTCACGAATAAACCATCGGTCCATTAAATTTAATTGAACACGGAGAGGTAACGACGTCGTTTCGATTAACACTTTTGAGTCTCATAAGTCATAACTCATGAGTATCAACAAAATTCCTCAAACTTGAATTTTTTTTTCTTTTTTTTGATTGAAAATTTCGTATATGTAGAGTTTTTTTCTGGATCTTTTGATCGTGAAAGGTAAAAGCTTCTCTACAATCTAAATTCGAGAACGTTCAAAATTTAAATCGATAGTCTGCTCTGGATGAATTGATGAACTTGTTGTGATTCTCCAAGCTCTTTTTAACATGAACAAGTAGTTTATGGAGTTGTAGCTGTTAATGGTCTACATAGACTTGAGTGACTTGGAACACATCCAAGTAATATCTTCTCAGGTGCAATCCAAAATCACATACTCTGTATTCTGTAACATACATATATTATATAAGGCTACATGAGATTGTTTGGCTAACCTTTTAGACACAAGAATCGATACATCATCTAGTTGGGGGCTAAATCAATTAGATTTGAAAATGTGTCTACTTGGAGGAGATTAGTATGCCGTATGACCAACCCTCGAGCTACTGAACATAGAACCATGAAGCTCCAATCTCTGAACATTTTTGCTCCATCATTAGATCAACACACCAGTCCCACTAGAGATTTCTTCATCTTCTTCGATAAACTCAAGTGATTCACCATAGTAGTCATGAGCATCTTGCCTAACAACAGCTGATAAACCCATTTCGCCATTTGATTCAAGACCTTGGACTAAAATCCTAAAGGAAGATCTATCAGGCTCATACCCAATGGATTGCATAAAAGCATAGCAATCCATGACAAGGTCAAAGAGCTTATGATTCAGAAGAATCGTCACGAGAGTGTTGAAGCCTTCAATGTCAGCTATTAAACCCTTTTCTGATTTCATAGCTGAATAAAGATAATTGACCTCTTCGATCAAACTATTATCCGCCATTACCGTGATCATATCTGTGTACATTCTCACCTGAGGCTTGTACCAATACTCCTTTCGAATCTCTTCAAAAACCTAAAAACGATTCCAAAATTGAGATAGAAAACACAGCGAAAAACATGATGGAGAGAGAGATAGGCGAACCTTGAGAGCTAGAGAGCACTCGTTTTGGCGTAGAAGTTCCCTGAGAACGGCGACCATATCAAATTTCAAGAGCCGACGGAATTTGGAGTCGATTACGCGGTCAAGCAGAGGTGAAGAAGACGACGACGACGTGGAAGAAGAAGGAGAAGGAGGAGGAAGAAGTGGATTAGCTCGCTTCAGGGCTTGAACAGCTTGAATTGCTTCGATACTTAGCATCCGACCTCTCTGCAATGGTTTCCTGTTCTTGCTACGGTCTCTCATCCTTATCTCCATAGCTCGCCGGAGAATCGGAACCCGACCGCCGATACTACCGCGTAACTTAAATCCGAGACGGAGAATCTCGTCTCCGCAACTTCGCAGTCCAATCCCTTCCATATTCGCCGTTAGGATTCCCTGGAAAATTATAATTATACCCTTTGGCTTATTTTTGTTTCATTTCATGTCATGTAAGGTAAAACCCTTAACCGGGTGTCTAACGTCTCAGATAAAACCGGTTCTGTTCAGTTTGTCGGTTTAAAAGTCTAATAGCTGTGGAACTTTTATAAATTAACGAATTTACAACACATTCGAGACGAATACGATCAAGAAAAGTAAAATTACACGTAGCATTCAAGAACCAAATCTGATTACATTTGTAAAACTGGAACACAATCATTTTTTAGACGAATTATTTAGAAATAAATCTCCAATGTTAAAAAGTGTTAGCTACTATTCTTTGCTATATATATTCTTCTTGACCAACTGAACCATTCCGACTCTCCCCATCAAAACTAACCTGGAAAGATGAACCCCAAGGTTCAAGACTTTTCCCCGCATTCTTCTTGTTTTACATCTGAAAGCTTATGAATATTGTCTCCCTTACCTTGTAGAGCCCGGAACAAATCATCAATGCTCCTGTCAGTTTCGCTTTTCATTTGAACATCTGAAGACAACGTTGTATGATTCTCAGAGTCTTTAGGCACTTGAAACGGTGAAATGGATGGAGCTAAAGATATTGCGTCACCCAAGCCTTTGGAAAGGCAAACATATTTGAAAACGAGCTGTTTGTAATTATTTAGTAAGCCTTCAACATCTCCTATCCTTAAATCACCAACACTGGCAAACATGTAAGGATATTCTTGCAAGGTTTTGATTGCCTCGCTGCTATCATTCAAAAGCGTGGTGGCAACCTTGTCTTCCAAATCCGAAGCTTTCTTTATTGGCGTTTCACTGTTCGGATTCAGTGTTTCATTGGTCCCAGAAAGACTATCAGACGATTTTGATTGCAGACGCGTGTTTTCCCTCTTAGGATTATGAGCAGCGGGTTTATCATGAGGTAGTGGTGCAGCGCCGTGATCAGTTTGATAATAAGATTTGCTTCCCAGACCAGAAAGACGTGCCCGTACAGATTCCATTTTCTTTTCAAAGTCAGCTTCATCCATTGAAAGGGATTTTGCATCAATATTTGAGATGAAATACTCTGCAGATAGTATGTTTGTGAAGAAGTAGGCAGCTTCACCAACCAGTTTAGATTGACGCCTATATCTTTGTATATAGGCCAAGTTTGAGTGAAATTGTGGAGGGTTAGCCTGGAAAAACAATGTACACAATGATCATAAGTATATGTAGTTTCACAATCCAAGCATAAGAGTGTGAAATACACATACGACATAGTAAACCAGTAAGCATAACTTGTTCAATTCCTTCACATATATACCTTAATGGTGACATAAATGAGAAGAGGAAGAAATTGGTCCGCACCAGGTGCATTCTCGTTTGAAGCATTTAGCAGTAAGTTATTAATCACTATGCAGCAGCTAAGGATACACATAAGCTTATCACGAGGAGCTATGTACATATTTATCTTCTGGAGCTCTTTTTGAGCTAGCTGCCAAAAAGGAGAGGAAAGATCACAAGTAAGAAGCATTATTAAATAAAAAACAAATAGGCGAGAGCTAGATAAGACTTACGAGCCAAGATGTTTGGTTTTGAAAAGTTGGTTGTATATCCAAGTTTTCAGGAGATATGAATTGTTGAAGCAACGACATCTTCTGAAAAAGTTTCTCATCAGATATAACGTCCTCGGTGTTTGATGCAAAACCCCGGGGAAATAACTTTGTTATGACATACTTCTCCAGGCCCTGTGTATAGAAACATGATTAAGGCAGATAAGATATATATATATATAATGAAGAGAGAAAAGGAAGAAGAAGATTGTGATGTACTAACATCTCCTGCATTGTCCAACTCCTTGTCGGAACAACCGGACCAAAGTGGATGAGCCTTGAAAGCAGCCTCCATCTTGGAAAAGAAGTCTTGAACTGCATCGCAATCTTTTTCAGGGTCTGGTGCAGTGTTCAAGATCGAACCAATGAAACTGCAACATCAAAAGACTCGCACAACTCAAAAACATATCTTATGAAATTGTAGAGACCAATAATTGATAACCATTGGAATCAGATATTTCCTTATCACAAGAAATCTGATTCAAATTTATAGATCGAACTAATAAGATCATAATTAACATTGTGTCATAACCAAACAAAGATATTGATCCGGGAATTTTGTAAGAAGAGAGCAATGTTAAATGAGTAAGAATCGAGCTCACATAAACACTATGCACATCCACTTAAGCTGAGAGCGAGAGAGAACCTTTTAATTGAATTGATGAAATCTTTGGCGGAGGGTTTACCAAAGAAATTATGCAGACCCGTGAAGACGTCTGTGTTCTCCATCAACCCCCGATACCGTACGATCAACGTCAATCAAAAATTATATCTCTCTCAACGACTGACTTACTTAGCGACACTATTGGGAAAGACAAAATTCAATTCCGTGTCAGCAAGGTTTTAGTGAAGAGACCTCAAATCGCTAACCCAAAGCTTTTTTATACACGATATCGATAATGCTGTGGAAAAGCAACTAGATTGGGCCAACGAAACAGGCTCCGAAACAAAGCCCATTTAACCCTATTTGGTCCTAAATCCAGTATGATTCTTCTTCTTCTTATTTACTTTTTATTCTTGTCTTGTGATATGATCCGAGTTGGCTATAATGCTGGAGTTTGCTAGTCCGTAAGTTAAGTGAAATTAATAGCAAGTGTTTTTCCAGCTGTACATCTTTAACTTCTTTGATACACTATATCATCAATGATCTAATCAGTTAGAAGCTATAAGCCATAACAAAACAAACACAAGTAGCAAAAATATGTTGGGAATATTTATAAATACAAGAATCCAAGGATGAAGTAGAGAATGTTGATAACGAGGGTTTGCCACATAAAAATATCTAACTAATAATTCCAAGACAAGAAAGATCCAGAAATAAAGCAACCAAAGGTGCTCCATATATTCTGTCTGATATCTATCTGTTGATTCGCGAAGACAAAGGGCAGATCGACCTGGGCAGGCCAAGATTCTTCTTTTTCACATGTCTGGTCCACGTCCCATGGAAGCAGAAAAGCCATAAGGATCATCATTAGCAGCAGAGAAGTCAAAGTGGCCTTGATTATACAGATAGGAGCTTCTCGAGTCATTGACATTCCCAGTTTCAGGATTTAGTGGAGCAGTCAGATCTTGTAGCTCTAAGTATAACTCCGAGTTTTCAACTAGGTCGTAAGAGGACGTCCTTGGCATGTAGTCATGCATATTGCTCAAGTCTGTTAATCCGTTGAAAATGCCTTCTTCTAAGCAAACCGGAGCTGAGACACCGGGATCATTTATTGCCTGTGTAATTATAAGCTTATGAGACATATACAGAGACTTACAAAACAGCAAGAATAGATTTGGAGGAACAAGATCAGAAACTATAGCAACCAAGCTTTTCTAATGGGTACTAGAAAGATGATGAATGCCAAAAACCTACCTCATTATTATTGAAACCTAAGAATGGTTCGTCATCATCAAAGAGATCCAACATTGCATATAAGTCATCATTGTTGTTGTTGGGGGCCTGAAAGTTCTCTGCCAGAGGTGCAGCAGACATAGGAGTGTTAACTGCATCACTCGGATCTGGAAGCTTGTTGGCTGTAATAGTAGTTGTAGCTGGTAGGAAATCAGAGACGCATGATTCTGATATCATGCCACCAAAACAATCCTTATTAAGGCCATCTGCGACCGTCACAGCTAGACTGGCTTCATTGTTAGAAACATGAAGGTTATCTGGGGGATTGTTGAGAGCAGGAACTTCAGTATGTACTTCCTCATCACTCCAGTCCTCTTCCCTAAAAGGAGCTCCATATTGAGCTCCATTTCTAGGTCCTGGTCCATCTTTCTTGAAGAGAACACACACCACATAAGTATCCTGCAGTCCAAAACATAGTTGTGAATAACTAAAGAGAGAATAATAGCTATCAAACTAACCAAGAAGGAAACAATATATAAGTGGAAGAAGAGAAAAGTTGAAGCAGGATAAGAGCTATAAGGTTCGACAAAAATAAGAACCACCACACCTTATAACACTAACACAGTATCAGAGGAACTAAATAACGAGAACAAATCAACAAACTATCATATCGCCATTTTTAATTAATAATATATATATTACCTGAGGAACATTCATCTGAGCCAGTGCCTTGTCTTCAAGCCTGTATTCATGCATAACCCAATCAGTCCGCTCCCCACGAGGAGACTTACCAAAGTGATAAACCAGAGTTTTTATCTTTCCCACAACTTCAGAATTGCAGAGAACAGGTCTCTCCTTCCCTGTGGTCTTCCAGTAACCACATTCAGTTGCACGGTTTGCCCTAACCCCACTCGCATACTTCTTTTCCCTCGGGCAGAAGAAGTGCCATTTAAGATCTCCACTCCTTATATAGGACATATCTATAAAGACGAAGACTCCCATGTTAGAGAAATACTATAGACATCCGAAAACATAAAAGAACAAGAAGGTTTTGAAATGTATACCAGGTAAATCAGGGGGTTCAAACTTGTAAATGTCAACTTCAGCGATAGCATCGACAAGGAGCTTTTTCCCCAATACTTTTCTCTTCAAGTAATATCTCACGAGTTCAACATCAGTCGGATGGAAACGAAATCCAGGAGCCAGGTGAGTTTTCCCCATTGGCGAATCCAAAGGGGAAAACTTGCACTATCCTCCTTAAACTCCTCACCAAAAAAAGTGAGAGTTTTGCACAGAAGACGAAGTCTTCGAGTTCACAGTAAACAGGACCAGCACAAGCGAATAACCTTTAACAAAACTAAACAGAAAAATGCAGAGAAGCCAGGAAGAAGAGAAGAGACGAAGAAGAAGAAAGAGAGAACTAGACGAGGTGAAGGCAAGTCAAGTCCAATGTCTGAACAATATTATCTGAAAACACCACAACCTCCCCCTGCTCATATAACCACAGTCGCACCAAAGAAAAGATGGATTCTTCTTGCAGAGATCAACAGACATCTGGTGTGCAACGTAAAGCCTGTTATTGAGACATTCAAACCCAAAAAAGAAAAACTTAACCTACACCCCAACTAGAAACGAAAATACACAGCAGATGTCAAGAGGAAACTCATCAACTTAGATATTCACCTGCTAAAGACAGGTTTTTCAGAGAGTTAAAGTACGCGTTTCTAGCCTAAACGATGAAAAACCCTAAAAATGAATCGAAAAATTGATTAGGTTCAAATCAGATCCAGGAATCACAGGAACGAAAATTAAAGATAAAAGAAAAAAAAAGCCATTCCAGGAATCAAAAAGGAAAACGAAACCCGATGGCTAGATCGGAAAATCAGAGCAGAAACATAAAATCACCATCGACAAAATCGCGGCGTAGGATTAGAAACAGAGAGGAAAGTCATACCCGGAGAGAGAGAGAAAAACACGACGGTGGAAACTGGAAAGGACGATCGGCGTAAGGGGGAGGCGAGCGAGAGAGATTGAGATTGAGAGGAAGAGTGGCGTGAATGATAAGCCAGCACTGAGAAAAGGGTTATGGTTTTAGGGTTTATATAGGATGGAGCTCATTTGCTGACCTTACACGCGTTTTCTATACAGTGGTGAGCCCATTTTCAATCAAAAGCCTACTAACACTCTACATGTTATTCAAAGTTACAATCGACGCAGCCCAATTAATATTTAACTGATTTTTTTTTTTTTTTTTTTTTAACCGACTGTTGAAAGCTATATTCGTGAAATGAAATATGTGAAGATTAAGTAAAAAAAAAAGTGAAAAATAGAAAACAAACAAAACACAATAGCATTCACCATTTCTTAACCAGGACGAAGGCAATGAAGAAAGAGTGAGACAAATATCATTATTCATCTTCCTAGAACCGCAACATAGGATCAAAATGTACACATTAAACGACTTCCCATTTTTGCCCCAAAAAAAAAAAAAAAACGACTTCCCATTTTGTTTTCACATCATCAATTTCATCACAAATACAAGTAGAAAAAAAGAAAGAAAAGAAAAAAGCAATTGTTTCATTGTAAAAAAAGGGTGTCCCGTATATTTCCTGAAAGGGTTTGAAAAGATGAATAAAGTTTTTGGATTTGCCTGCTCCTTTATATATAAGAATCAAACCTCTACAAAAACTATCTTATGTACAAAAGTGTGTTTGGTCACACTATGTCTCTCTCTCTCTATTTCCTGTAATTGATTTCTTCTTCTTTCTTCTCTGAAACAAAACACTCATGAGTTCTTCAAAGCTTGAAGGTCTCTCTCACTCTCTCATACTAAAGGTTGTGAAAAAGGGTTCTTCACATGCAATGAGCATGGAGAACAACACAACCATAATATACCTGTTTCGTCTCTGTATCAGGTCAAATTCACTGCTGAGATCAAATTTTTGTAAATAATTAATCATAATATTCCATTCAAGACCCTTTGGTAGTAATCGTATTGTCGAGTCCGCCAAGCATCTAAGCTGCTGCTGATTAGAGAGAGCACCAGAGAGACGCATTGCTGGTTAAGACAAAAGGAAACAGTTGTGATTGGAGACATAATCCTATGGACGGTGCTCAAAGTGGTGGAACAAAAGGCAGACATGTAATTTTACCTCTTCGGTTAAGCTTAAATGAAACCTTTTTCTTAGATTCTGAATGGTTCGTGGACCACCTTTGAAGCAAGGATAACCTGAATCCTGATTTTAGGAAAAAAACCGCAAATTATTCACCCAGGAAATGGTTTTGTTACTTTAGTAACTCATAATAGTTCTTTCCCTTTAAAATTGTTTTTGGTCAGAAAGCTATCAATAAGCAAATATTGACTCGGATCATGATACCTGTAACATTTCGACGAGAAGAATAATCCGTTCTGCATGCTTTCTACATGTTAGGAATCCTTGGATGCAGAGCACCTAAAACAGTTGACCATTGGAGGTACTTAATTATAGCTACAGATGGAGAAAATTAGCCTTTAAATGACTTGGAGCAGAGTAAACGAAAGAGCCTCACTGATACCTTGAAATAGTCAAAGAACTCGCTCGGAATCCCCTCAGCATCAGAATCCATGACCTAGATGTACAAGTGTTTTTGAGTATATAATAAAAAATAAAATCATTTTAAATGCTTCAAAGAAGCGAGAAGATATAATAGGGACATGCTTCTAACCTCAAGAAGTTCCCGAGTTAGCTTAAATGGGGCACTCTCGAAGTTCACGCCACCAGGAGAATTTGAAAGCATAAAGCCGAAATCAATGTGTATAATGTGACCTTCTTCATCCATCAGAAGGTTTCCATTATGACGGTCTTTTATCTGAACGAGAAGACAATCAAACAATGGACAAGCCATAAAACTATGAACAAGCCATCATTGAACTTATGAACACCATCCGAGTGCCACAATCATAGATTCCTGTTGGTTCTTGTTTCAAAGCACTTAGATGCCTACACATACCAATACACAATCCTGAGAGATGCAGTTATTAAAGAAACAAATACCTGCAGAAGGTAACAGACCAAAGAATATCCAGCCATGCTCTCAACAAAATTCCTCTGCAAAAGAAGACAATTTGAAAAATTATATACAGTGTGACAACTCACACAATTTGCAATTATAGACACACTTCTAATTGATGCATGGCGAAGACTTTGGTGCAGCCTAATTTCATATGATAAAACTATATTTGTAAAATTTATGAAAACCCTGCTGCATTGAAGGGAAATAAAAAATAATATATAAGACCTATCAAGCTCTATATTCCTCATTCTCAGAAAAGGCTCCGGCATGAATGAACTAAAATTGGGTCCTCCTCCTCCATTGAAATTTTTTTTTGGGAGAGAACATTTTTACGTATATTCCACACCTCTCATTTGTACAACAGCATGTTTAACATATTGCAGCCAATAAATTTCTGAAAGAAAAGAGCCAACTTGCTTGTGGACTTGAGACATAAAACCATAAAATGTACCTGAAGAGTACATTACCTGAGCAAGCTTAAAACTTGGAGAGTTCTCTTTAAGGTACATTACCTGAGCAAGCTTAAAACTTGGAGAGTTCTCTTTAAACGTGGCATCAAAAAAATCACGCAGGCTTGTGATGTTAGGGTATCTACTTTTAATAGAATGAATAGAAGCCTGCAGGAGAGAAAGGTGATACTATAACATGCACTTTCCAAGATAAAAACAAGATCGGTTGCGGGATACTGAATAAAGCAACATAATTACCGTATCTGGAATTGTTTCTATAAGTGCAGTGTATGAAGATGTCACCAAGACTTCATAAGGACGTAACCAGAGGGGAAGCCCTGCTTCCTGGAATATATCTAGCACATGAACAAGACCGTTACTATTAACTATACAAGGCAGAAATGTGTGTATATGTACACATACATATGCTTATATAAGATGATAGAATAGAGAATAAAAGAGAACGATAAAAAATATCACCTACCAAAAAAATGTGAGATGAGTTGAACCGCAAGATGTTCCTGCCGACAGTCATCACCGCTCTTCACAATGATCTGCAAGAGCCAGTTAACATCAAAGAGGCAGAAAAAAGAATTGGAAGAATAGGTCCAACAGCAAAAATGACAGTTTCTTAGAGTTGCTTTAATCTAGTGTATCATAAGCAATCAGAAATTCCTAGACAACAAGTATACACCAACTTTTACATGCAGCTGGAAAGAAATTAAAAACATAAGCTTATCGAAAGCAGAGCCCCTCAATGAATTATCAAAGACTCAAAGCATCAGTAATTGCTTGATGTCTAAATTTTGCAGTTTAGAAAAAAGCCTATATACAAAGCCTATATAAAAAACTGTATTTTCACTTGTTGATAAAGTTTGAACTTTATAGGGCCTACTATTAATATTCTCAATAAATCAATTAAGGATACGCAACCATCTTTCTGACAAGAAATTCCGTTATTTATTTTATCTATGGCCACACAAGATGTTCAAGTAGAAAAATATACTCTACAACAGCGGAAGGTAAGGAGGATTGCTTTATCCAGTACTTACAGAACGCATGTCCCAACCCGGTAGGTTGCCATATATTGAATTTTTACGAATTCTTAGTCGCTTCCCCTCCCAAAATTCACCAGATAAGGCATCACCTGCTTTCAGCATTCCACCATTGGCCTGGTGAGCCACAAAAAAAAAGGTAAAACATCTAGAAGACAAAAAAAAATTAAAAAGAAATCCTAATTCTATAATCAACATGCAATCACCATTGGCTGTACATCTGATGAATCCTGACCAGCCCCTTTGAGAGGAAGACCTGGAGGTGCCTCTCCCTTCGCTGCAGCAGCCTGAACAAGGGAGTTGATTTAGGAATAATGACATCAAGCAGGATAACACGCACGTATACAGCTCATATTGCTTATCCAAACTAAGATGACAGTTTAGGTGAATGATATGTTTGGTATGTTAGGAGTCACATTCTATGTGATGCAGAAACTCTACTCAATGAGTGTCAGTATTTTTCAGTAACTCAAAAGAGAAATGAAACACAAGATAAATTTCACTAGAGAAAAACAGGTACTTGCCTTCTACAAGTTATCTATCAAGAAACACTCACCCTTACTTCCTCGTAGGCAACAATACTTGGAACACGACGGTGTTCCTTTCGACGTGGGGTTCTCGGATCAGCAATGCTTTCCATTCTAAGACCTGGATCAGCCGTCAGCACCACCCTAACCCACTCAAGATCACTGTCCAGACCAGTCCTCAGGATACCAGTCACATCACTACATACTGATTTGGTAACTGAAGTACTATGCTTCTCCACCAAGAGACTTGCATTCACAAGTTTTACATCAGACTTATGAGCCATTGCTTGATCAATTGCTTGAACAGTTGATAGCGACATTCGGTCTGCACTGTTACGGTAAACCTCCTGAGCAGCAGATAGTGGGTAAGCCCATGAAGGTGGCTTTTGCAAGAATGCATCCCCATTTGCCAATGGAATGCCTCCTTTAGAAAGCTTAAGGGAAGTAGATGCGTTTTTAACACCACTACAAAAGTTCCAGAAGACAATTAGAACAATGAGAGAGGGTTATCAAGAAACCCTTTAAAGTGTATTAGAACGTAGAAGGACAAGAAAGCAAATTCTGAAAAGAAAAACAGTAGATTAATTAAAATTTTCTACTTTTATATTTACCTAGGTGTTTCTGCTTTCAAAACTTCCACACATATCATATAAGGCACCTTTTCCCTAGAATTCAAAAGAACAGACTCGTCTTCAGGAATATTAACGACACGATAAACTCCGCTCCCCATTGGAAAACAGATTCCTGGAATGTTATTGAAAACATTATCAATATCTTATATCAAATTAGTTACCACAATAAAAGCATATATAGAGTGAAAAACAACCGTTTGAAAATGACTTCTATGCAAAACTGTAACCACAATAGAATCATATATAGAGTGAAGCATAAATACCAAATGTATTGGGGCACTTGGTTCTCTCATGTGTGAAACACACAACTGTACAAGCAAATCCTAAAATCTAATTTAATAAAATACCTCCAGTAGTTTCAGCCTCAGCTAAATGGGAATTGATCTCTGCAATGGACTAAAATTAAACAAAAGAAACATGAAATCTTAGTTAAACAAAGGAGAATGTTAATATCTGCAATTTAATCATCAATTTAGAAAGGTAGGAATTAAAAGAACACCTCACGAAGAGCGGTCTTCCGAACTTCAATGGGAAAAATATCTACCAAATCGTACGACGTTTCACATAATGCATGTACAAACTCCAACGACTCATGGTAAGCCCCTTTCCTGAACTGTGCTGCGGTATTGTTTGGTAGTGGAGGCTTTTTAGATGAAATATCATTCTGCTGTTTAGGTGAATCTAGACACTTCTGCAAATGTCAGAAAATGAATGGCAGCCTGAGCAAATCCAGCACATATAACGAATGGCAGGCATACTACCTTTTTCCGCCAACTAAAATCACTGAAGTGAGAGACATTTGACAAGACCTGAGAGCAGTACTGCTCTTGACTTATTTGCCATCATATACTACCATCCTAAGTATGTGTAAACTACCAAGCAACATGAGCACTACTTTTCGATAGTCTTATATGTAAAGCTGAGATCTCATATAATATCCTAGAAATTATCTTGACAGATGAATGAATCAGGAGATATGGGTTGAAAGAAAAAGAAAAGAATGTCTAAACAGTACAAATGCAACCTAAATTTGAAATATTGCAGAGAAACAAAAGATCAAGTCATATGAGGACAAACCTCCTTATATTTCTTTGAACCGAAAAGTTCAGAATCTTCAACAGACTGGTCACGATCTCTGAAAAATTTGCGGAAAAAGTTTTCTGTCCCAGGACTGCTTTCAACTAAACCGTCATTGCTGCTATTTTCCTTTGCTGAAGTAGTTTTTACGTCTTCTGGATGTCTACGAAACAATCTTTTGAACAGTGAGAATTCTGAAGATTCATCATCCTCGCTTTCATTCCCATCATCGGTTTTGCCAGTGTCTTGCTTGTCTTCAAACTTTTCCTTCAAGAATTTTTTGAAAAATCCCTTTCTTTCATTATCTTCACCAGATTTTTCGTCAGTGTACACGGTTTCATCTGTCTCATTCCTCTCATTACCATCTTTTTCCTCATCATCTACTACGTTAGAAACTATATCATCCTCATTCTTGCTCTCACGGAATAGTTTCTTGAAGAACCCTTCTGAGATTGCATTTGGCACCTCGTCTTCACCTTTATTCTCCCACAATAACTTCTTGAAGAAACTCTCCGAGTTTGCACCCAGTTCTCCTTCAGCTCCTTTATTATCTCGTAAGAATCTCTTAAAGAATCCATCCGAACTTGATGTCAAATCCTCGTCATCTCCTTTACTACTCAATAGCCTCTTGAAGAACCCCTCGGAATTGTTTGGCATCTCCTCTTCTGATTCATTTTCTTTCAAAAGTCGCTTAAAGAAACCCTCTGAGTTTGATGTTCGTTCATCGTCCTCACCTCTGCTGTCCCTCAAGAGTCTCTTGAAGAATCCGTCCTTTTCACTCTCCTCGTCATCTTTGTCGGCTGACTTCCTAAACAATAGTGCATCTCTGACTTTAGGACTTGGGATTAGTCTCTTAAATATCTTATTATCGTCCGCTGATAACTGACTACCATCATCCTGCAAGCTGCTCCCTGAGGAAGGTGAGAATAAGAAAGACTTCTGGGTGGGAGGAGATAAAGTCAATGAGAAGAGCTTCTGTTTTGAAGAGAAAAACTTATTAAGGACCGGATTCTTGCTCCCTGGAGTTGAAGGCTCGTTCTGTGGCCGCATAAGAGGTGACCACTCAGCCACCAGAGTAGCTGCAATTTGGCACTTGTCTTGAATCCTGCTGATGCCTTCATTATCATCAGAATCCTCAAGTTCAGCCAACAAAAACCAATGCACTTTCAGTGCTATTTTAAGTGACTGGGCACATATATCTATCACAAACTTATCAAGAGAGGGGCTTGGTTTGTGAACCATCAAGTAGCATATCTGGAACAAATAACTCTCAATACCGGATAAAGGAAGCGTATACATCCTATTGCATAAGTAATCCCTAACACCCGAATGCTGGTGCTTGTACAAATAACTGACTGCAATCCACTCACAGAAGAAGGAAGAATCGAAAAAGCGAATAAGCCACCCAGTTGAACCGGACTCGCCGATAAGGTTACTGGGCGAGGTAATCTCACGGGGAGACTCAGCTGATTCACCTCGAACCAGTGAAAGAAACTGTGCCATCTGCATTTTGATGATCAGCCTAGAATAAGAGATTGTAGCTCACAGACGCAAATCATCCGAAACAAAAACAAGTAGATCGAATAGTTTCTCTACCAGAGATCAAAACTTGATAACGTTAAAACCTTCACTAAAAACCCGAATCTCATATACTAAAATCAAAATCCGAATGCCCAATCGAAGGAATTGGGACTTCACAATGCCACGAACCAGAGCTTTTTCTAACTAGCAAACCTAAATGTCGAAGCACAGACCAATAGATTCCTCGTCTCCTAGTCAATAAAAACCGGTGATGACGGAGAATTTTCCCCGAGATGAGACAATCTCAGGGAGAAGAATAAGAGAGAACCCAGTGATTAGGAGACGTTGTCACTAGGAGTTGCAAGCTTAAGAAATTCAAATGCAAAGTTGAAAGTAGCCGAGTTCAATCGCCATCGTCTCCGCCGTTGTCGGAGGCTTTCGATGCTATACAAACAAGAGAAGAGAGAGAAAGGAAGTAAAATTATCGTTGACAGTATTTTTTTAAAATTAAAGTTTATTTTATTTTGTCGAATGATTGGATCTAACGTGCGCTGTAAAACCACGCAAGCTCAATCTTTCGTAGCAATTTCGTTTGGTTTTCCCTCCGTTTATTGTCTGAGTTTCACATGGGATTTAAATTTTGAATTTAACTTGGCACCAAACAAAATGGTCAAAATTGCTGAAAAAAAAAACTGAGTTTTAAATTTTTAATAAGCTAACAAGAAGGCAGATCACGAGGAGGCTTGACCATTCGAGATGATTTCGTCGGTCCATCTTTCACTATGAACACTGTGTTCATTCCCCATGTGGCATGTCTCTCTATGTGGCAATGCAACAACCATACCCCTGATTAAATTATTAAAACCAAGATCGTCAAAAACTTTTTAAAATATCAAATGAGATTTGACAAATCTTACTTTCAGCATGCCAACATTTTATTTTATCCACAGTTGTCTGATAATTTTCATTTTGCAGTTGTCCCTTTTTTTGTTAAGCATTAACCAAAATTTTGTTAAGATCCTCAAAATTTTGTTAAGCATTAACCAAACGTGTTAAACATCTGATGAATCCAACGATGTTAATAGTAACGATTTAAAATGTTTAAAATGTTTTTTTTTCTTGGATTTTTTTCTAATTTTTTGTGTAACTAATAAATTACTTTTTTTAAAAAAATCATTTTTGCATGAAACGTTTGAGAAACGTAAACAAAAAGTGTAGATAGTGCACTGACCTGGATTATTAGCAATGAATCTAACGGCGGTCCAGCCGTTACGGGGAACTCCGACGGTGGTCTCCTCCGGTGGATCAACTAAGTTATACCTCAACGGATCTTTACGGCGATCGAAATTCCCGAAACCCGAACCCACGACATAGAAGCTATACCCATGGAGATGAATCGGGTGATTATCTGAAGCCAACACGTTCGTACCCTGCAAAATCAGCTCGACGCTCGAATTGAAATCAAGAACCACCACTTTCGTTCCGAATCTCGTCGGGAACGGAAGATTCTCACCGGTGTAATTGAATTTCGCCGGCGGATTTCTCGGGAAATCCTCCTGGAAAACGCCTCCGATGCGGCGATAATAAGCTCGGAGAATGTCGATAGATGGGTTTACGAAGCTGATGTTGTTGACGCTCGACGAGAATCTCTTGCCGAACGGGCCGTTACATGATTTATCGTCGGAGCAGTTCATCAAGTTCACGGAGATCGCATAGAGAAGACGAGTGTCGATTTTAGCCGGGACGTTAACCGGACGGTTATCGGATCGAGGGCTTCTAAATTGGTTAGTGAACCGAGTGGATGCCTCGGTATGGTTGTAAGGAGGCAGATAAGGTAAAACCGGTTGCTTTCGGTTTAGAGAAACACCTTTGTATTGTAAGATGGCTGTGGTGGTGGTTTTGTCAAAACCGGCACCAAATGCGGATGAGTAAGCTCGAGCCGCCACAAAGTAATGGTCGGACCGCTGGTTCGCGTGGAGGAGGACGTCCATGGATTGGCCGGGAGTGATCATGAGGTAATTTGATTTGAAATGTTTTAAGTAGAGACCGTCTTTGGCGACAACGGTTAAGGTGTGGTTTGCGATTGCAAAGAAGAGTTCTTCGTCCATCACGGCGTTGATAATCCGGAGAAGGTATCGGCGGCCACGAACCACCGTTATTTTGAATGTATCTGTTTAGGAATAAAAAAGAAAAATATGAATTATTTATTTACAAAAGATTTGAAGTTGTATTGAAATCTTGGAAGAGACTTACCCGGCTTAGAGCAGGGGTATAGAGAACCAGGTTGTCCGTTTATGGTATATGCGTCAGAGATGGCCGGTTCTCCTCCGGTTTTATTAGCTCTTCCTGCTATATCCATTATGTTTTTCTTCTTCCACCATTCACCTTTCAATTGTCACGTTTCGTTAGACCAAAAAATATTAACTACAGATATTGAATTTTTGACTGGCATGATAGATTTCGTAACGCAATCATGTACTTATCTCATCAACATAATAGAGTGTACCTAAAATCAGAGGGATTTCACGGTGAGGCTTAGGAAAAGGATAAGATGAGCCGCGTTTGGGGTAGACAATAAACGCTCCATGGACGGTGGCACGTGCCCATTGGCTATGCGCATGCCACCATATCGTTCCTTCTTCAACCGTAAGATCAATTCTATATACATATCTCTCTCCTGGTCGGATCGCACATTGAGTCACATATTCCGGTCCGTCCGACCATGGATTCCTGAGTTGTCTTGCTCCGTGCCTAAAACGTTAAACATGTTTGTCTACATCATGATAAACATTAGTCAATACGAAAGCAGAGTGGGATCAACAAGAGTGTTACCAGTGGAGGGTAATATTGTAATTTGCGTTGTTGATGACATTGACGACGAGTTTATCTCCACGGTAGGCTTTTAACGTCGGTCCGGGGAACTCTCCGTTCACCGTCAATATCCTTTTGCTATTACAGAGTCTTGTATACGCTTTTGACTTTATCTGTAGTCGATATTGTAATCTGATTTTTCATCTCTTTTGTCTCTCTTAAATTTTGTAAAAAACTTTAGTTTGATATAATACCGTGAAAGTGTGATGATGAATCTTGGCTTCTGCAATTTGGAATGTAAGAAGAACAAAGAGGAGGAAGACTATAGCCAATATTGTATTAACGACTAATTTGTTTGAAATGTTGAGCTTGAACTCCATGGTTGTTCTTCTGCACATAAAATAAAAATATAAAACAAAAAATCTCAACACAAGATGTAGTATATATGAGTTTTTGATTATATGTTGTCTGTTATTTTATTTTTCTTTTGCTGATACTGTATGTTGTATTTATTCTTGACTAGCAATGGTCTACTATCTATATTTCTCTTGTATTTGTTTTGATATTTTACATTTTTGGCAGACATGTTCAAATGTTTTTAAATTTGCTCAAACAGTTATAAATAAATATATTCATATCAATTAGTGTATTAAATCATTATATTCTAAATAATATATGCCCAATAAAGAATGAAATCCGTAAGGTTTTACACATTGACTAAAAAATCTGTGTACCATAGTAGGCATTGAATACTATATAGGGAACACATAAATGAAATAATATCTTTGAAATTTAACCGAATGGAACCTACCATTTTAAAAGACCTGCACGGCTGCAACTAAATTCTAAATACAAGTATACGTACAATGTATGGCTGGTTTAGAATCTAAACCGGATTATACTGTCGTCTCCGCCAATTTATTTGGTGTTCGACGCTCAACGCCTACAAAGTTTTGATCTTTAAGAAGTTTTCCTATCTGTGTTTATTCTAAATGAGATTGTCAAGTTGAATTTTATGCAAATATTGAATCTTTGGCCTAATTATCAGAATTGATCGATTTTACAGTTTAAGAGGCTTAAAATTTTGGATTTTAATATTTTCAGTGTGATTAGCCACCTTAATTTTGACCTTTTCTTTTAACCAAACTCAATGGCCAAATTCGGCCTTATTCATAATCACATGGACAATTTCTAGAGATTGCAAATAACATCTTTCATAATTCGATTTGAGCTTTTTCTTAGATGGTTGAGTGACTCATTGTGATTCAATAGAACAAAATCTATAAATAATCAACAGACAACTCAAATAAGAAAATTCACCAATGTATGACGAAACACACATTGAAACCAAGTCTTAATGGAAATATCATAAGTCTTAATGCATTGAAACATCATAACTATAAATAAGCTAAGGTCTAACTCTCGACTAAAAAAGTGAAGGGCTCTTGGGTTTTAGATACGGGAGAACAATATGACCAACGCGCCACTAATTGCAAATGACAAGCCAGAGATTGGGTTCAAAGAAGAGCCATGGTTCCCTTGAGAAGGGCTTGGAGCTGGAGCAGGGGATAGTCCTGAACGTGATCCAGCAGCAGGAACTGGAGCTGTCACAAAAACATAATAAGAGTAGAGAATTCAAAAGTCAAACAAACACAAAACCAAGTTTAATACACCTTAAAAGCTTTGGAGAGTATGAAGAGAGAGAACGAGTAGAGAATTCAAAAGTCAAAACATGATTCAAGCAAGAAGTCCAAAGATTCATAGCATTCAAAACCCATATATTTCATTAGTTTTAACAAAATTAAATAAAAAAATTAGATGGCATGTAAAAGCAAAAAAAAAAAAAAAAAAAAAAGTAAAGATAAACAAATTAAAAAGTGATTGAGAATGTAACCAACAAAGAGGCTGTCAAATACCTGGTGCTTTAGCAGGAGGAGTAGTAGTAGTGTTATTAGACACTGCCAAAAAAAAAAAAAAAACTCTGTTAATCTGATAATTAGATAATTACGGAAGAAACTAAACCAAAATATAAAAACAGCTTAAAAAATCCAGAAAAATCAGGAAATCTACCAAAAAAAAAAAAAAAAACAAATTATTAAGCAGAGAAACGAGAAACGAGAAACAGAGAGATGAGTAGAAATCTCACATCCACAAGAAGAAACCGGAGGAGCATTAAGTTTACAAGCGACGGGAAGAGTAGAAGCCTTAGTGACGTTCAATTTGATTCCGAAGGAGCCACTGTTCTTCAACCCTTCGCATAGACACTCTGCGTTCGTATCGAGGATTGTCTTGAGACCGGTGCAGCACGAACCTTCGGGTTTATCCACTGTACTCCCGATCGTCACAAAAGATAAACATCCAGCCATGTTTACGATCAGGGTGGAGCAAGCCACGGCCGGTGCCGAGTTTCCGTGAACATAGGGAGAGAAAACAGAGAGAACGAGGAGGAGAAGAGAAATCGCGGCGGAGAAGACGGCCATTGTTTGATTATCTGTTTTGTTGGTCACTGACTCGAATCGAGAGAGAGAGGAGAGATTGAGAATTGTGGTAGAATGAGTGAAATGGCTTGTGTTTAAATATAGGTCAAGTGTTTCGTGTGTAACGCGTTTTTGTGTGGCTTCTTCAATGTAAAGATCCTGCCCATTTTTATTGATTTTTATCCTTTATTCAAAACTTTTTATTATCGAAATTAAGTTTGTTACCAATATACTGTATTTTGCTTTGTTTTAGAAGAATACAAAAAAAAAAAAAAAAACTGTAATTTCTTCTTAACACGCTTTCCTTAAAGACTTAAAGTGGAGGATTTTGTAATTTTGTATTCAAACTTTTGCTTTTATGCCATATGTATTAATTCGCCGTGTATTCGTGTCAGTGCTGTATCGCTGTACATTAATACTCCACTGCAAGTTTTGTAAACAAGTTTTATAAGCAAAGTTTTTCTTTTTTACTTTTTTTTTTTTTTTTCCCATTTTGCTGTTCAAAGATTTTCTTTTAAACTATCTTGGGTTTATTACATATGTAAAGACTAATTATTAATTATAGTAAACAAGTTTTGTCATTTTGCATACAATATTCAGTGGCCCAGTTTCTCATTGTATTGGTGATTGGTTCAAATTTCAAATGTTGAAACCGTATGGGTTATTGACTTCTTATTGAAAGTAAAACAAAACTCTTTTTTCTTTCTTTCTCAATGTCAAAACTATGAATTCTCTCCAATAAGAAAGAAGGAAACAAAATTGATATAATTAAATAGTTAAAGAATATTAGATATTCTCCATATCTTTCAAGATTGAATCAATATCAGGAGTCAAAACTGCATGCTTGTACACATCTCCAACCAGACAGCAGTGCTTCTGCTCTGTGTTAACCACCATCACATCTTGTGCAAACTCACTCTTCAACCCAGGGCTTACCTACACCCCATCCAAAATCCGAATCAGACTTTCACTTCGATTAGAATGGTTTCACTTTTTCTATATTCCCAAAATGGGTCCAAATCAACCATAAAAAAAAAAAAACTCAAACTGAAACTTGATATGCTTTCGAAAATAAGGTTATGTTTTTTTAAAAACCCGTAAAATCAAAAATCATGAACCTAACTAAACCTGGGTTGAACACCCCAACTAGATATCAGCCTAGCGTTATGTTCATCAAATGATAATAAAAGGAAAAAAAAAGGGGATGAGAAATCGCTCACATCATAAAGCACTTGACCGAGTTTCATCTTAACAGCACCACTTTTGTAGACTAGAAGTTTGCCCATGAAACCTTCTGGCAAGGTTTTTAGATCAACAGTCTTCTCACCGGGGCCTTTGATATTTGGCTTTGCTTCACGGTTTTCTGTTGTTTTTAAATCCAACGGAACAGAAGGTAACCTCATAAAAAGCATTTTCTGTTCTCCACTATCTTCCTGCCAACAAGTAATCCACAATTTGTAACTATGGAGTTTCTAGAGTTAGCATGTTACTTCTGGTTCTCGATTTTCGATTTGTAATGTCACTAACCATTAGACCGAGATTAGTAGCTGCATTAAGTGAATCTTCATGATTTCCCGTAGCCTGCATAAATTCCTCCACGTCAAGAAGCTCTGCAATAAGGAGCAGCATCTCAGACATAGGCAAAATGGTAATCAAGAATCTGTTTTCACAAAAATGTTCTCTTTTCCTTTTCAAACAAGATATATATACCTGGATCGCCAGCGTACGGTCTTCTCAGTGGAAGTGTGATCGGGTAATAACTGTAATAATCCTGTGAGATAATCCAAGAACTTATTATGCATTAAACATTATCGGTATATGAGTGCGCGATATAACTTATGGGACGGTTACTGCTGTACTGACCCATGGTTCTTTATACTCTATTTCCTGGGTCGAGCCTGAGCCATAAGCACCACCAGCTGCATAATAAACAATAAGTATTAATGCCCCCGCGGATTTATGAACTTGTGATGGGTTTTAAATATAACTGCCGATGTTTTTCAAGAAATCATACATGATCCATTGAGGTACTTATTTGGTCTCGTTGAATTTACCACTCCCCCCATCCAAGCAACTTGAGAAGCAGGCACTGTAAAATTCATACCAAACACTCAATCAATGTGTATAAAAGTGAAGTTATTACAACTAAGTAATGCAGCAAACAGAATAAGATAAGAGTCGTCTCAAGTTAAAGATAGTACCTTTCTTGTCCCCTCTTGGCTTGCGCAATGATCTTTCCTAAGGCAACCAAAGAAAACTGAGGAAGTAAGAAAAAACAAGAGTGAAACGCGATTGCACTCAACGACAAAGCTTACAGTTACTCTGCGTAGCAATTCCATGGCTTGTGCACTATTACTATCATCCTCAACCACTTCACTGCAAATAGAATTCGAAACTCAGAAGCAAATTAACTAAAGAACACGTCTGTTTATGTTAATCAGATGAGTGTTTAAGCAATATTTACGGTTTAACTTCCGGTTTTGGCACCCGTTTTGGGGGAGCTTTTGGAGCAAATTTCATCTGCATAAGAAGTCAAAAACGAAAATTTAGCAGAGCCAATATCTTATCTAAATTAGAAGGTAATGATGATTGCAAACACAAACCTTCCGTGGTGCTGGTTTCTCGTCCATTGTAATTGAATTCAAACACTTCCACCACACACCAAAAAAAACCAGAAGGATATTTAGTTACTAGTATTCAAATATTTATTTGATATCTTCAAACTCACAGGAGAATTAGAAGCTGACCTGCGACTCAAAGACTGATCGGCGATTCAATGACGGCGAACAATGAGAATTGAGGATGATCACCGATTAAGAGAGAGACATAAATTAGGGCCTTTTGATGTGCCAAAACGGCGCCGTTTTCTGCTAAACCAGGTGGCAAAAAAGTTAACCGGTTTATTCAAAGGAAACATTTCAGACGATAGGAGTTTCTCAGCCGCTGTGCTAATGTGCGCGCGGTTTTTTAGATATAACTAACCTTGAGGCCCATTCTTCGGCCCATAAAACAACCCATTTTGTAGACGTCGGCGAGTGTTATGGTTTCGTCTTATTTCAATATTTCTCCTTGACGCCGATTTTCACCGCCTGGAAAGCTACAAATCGTCGTCATTCTCATCTCCTAACGTTGCTCCAATGGCAGAGAATTCGTCGAGGAAGAACCTCAAACGATCCTTCTTAGAAGATGACGATTCCAATAAGCAACCCCCGTGAGCTTACAAATATCTTCGAAACCCTAATCGCTATTTTTGTTCTGTTAAAGCTGACGATACCGTGTCTCTATTGCGTACTGTTCGTTTCGGGTTGAATGATTCAATTTTAAGGGTAGATAAAATTGAATTAGTAGCTTTTGAACCTTGTCTTTGATTCTCTCCGAATTTCTTTGACCTTGAGCCTAAAATTGAGTACGGAACATATGATTGTCTTGGAGTATTAATCGGTTTTGATATTTTTCTGTCAGTTACAACTTGAGTTTGTGTGCATACGCTTAAATGTGGATTATGGACAAGTAGTTTGGTGTATCTTTTAATGGAGGATTCTCTCTGGCAGCGAAAAACGAGTACGGTTTCCAAAGGGGAAGAAATCTAAACCTGACGTGCTCTTAGAGGAAGATACTGTAGCTCAAAACGGAGCCCGCAGCGAAGCCCGCCGTGCTGCTGTAGAGCGTGCACAGATTCGCCTTCAGAATACTGCTAATCTCTTTATCGAAGGTGACATTGACGATATTGATGAGGCTGAGGAGACTTATGAGGTAGGATTTCTAACAATCCTTTTTTGTTTGTTCCTGGAAGCAAATGATACCTTGATACTATCTTCTCTTTTTCGCTGGCAATTCAAGATGCTTTATGTTCGCTAAAAGAACCATGCTGATGCGATTATCTCATTGTAGAATGATGGGAACCGCACTGAAGATGGGATTCAAATCGAAGCTTTTAGTCTGGACAGAGAGAAGGAAGAAGGATACTTTGATGCTGACGGGAACTTTGTAGAATATGTTAGAGAAAAGGAAGTCAAGGTGCCAAGTACTCATCTTTCATTGTAAAGTTTAGCTCCCAGATATTTTGTGGATTGTCTTACATGTGTATTCTTTCAGGATGCATGGCTTGACAGTATTGAAAAAAATCCAATGTATATGGGACGATCTGCTGCAAATGATACTGAGAAGGATGAAGACAATGGGAATGAAAAAGCAGTGGATGAACTTTCTCAAGAAGACATCGGAGTCAGAAAGAGGCGTATTGCTGACGTCCTTGAACCAGGAGAAACGGTGAGACTCATTCTGGGGTTTGACAAGTAACTGTCAGCTTAAGATAGCGTTAATGATTGTGCATACTTCAATGACATAAGATGGCTTGGGTTCATTGTTACAGGTCCTGCGAGCTTTAAGAAGGTTGAAAGGGAACTCGAATAATCGCAAGGAGAAGATGACATCTGAGACAAAGCTTATCTTTGATCAGCTTACTGAGGATGCAGACAAGCTGATCCAGAACGGCGACTACAGTTAAGTCTCGTATTGCTTATTCTACGACAAGTTTTGCTACAAGAAATTTTGTGTCCTCCATTTTTGTTAACTTTTGTTCCTCTTTTAATGTATTTAAGACGTTTATCATGAGGAGCAAGAAGTTTTCCAGCGTGAAGCAGGTTAGAGCTACTAATGTCTTTTAAACCTCTGTTGTTGCTGCAGATTGTGATATTTACTTTTTCCCAACACTAGGGAACAAGGCTTGATAGTTCACCTTTTTTTTTTTTTTTCTGTCTATCCGTTTTATTTAGAGGGATATGAGAGACTAGCTCAGGCGAGAACGTGTGATATGTTTGGCGATGATGAAGATGCTCCTGACCCTTCCTCTGGTGTACCGTCTGGCTCCATCTCGAGCACTCAGCTCAATGCTGATTCCATGATTGCTGAAGGTAAGACATTAAGCATGTTCCCACCGCTTCTAGGAAAACATCTTATTGATAAAAAAAATTTCCTTACCTGGTTTCTTGTACAGCAGGTGCTTTGCAACAGGGGTACGCAAATAATGGATCTGATTACGTGTTTGACGAATCTTCAGGGTATGTTTATACACTCCTCTCTCTTGCTGCATCAGTCAGCTTTTTGGCTGAAGTATTGTGTCGCTCGCAATACTCATTAAAGTAATATTTTCATAAAGTTCATTTTATTTATCTGAAAGTATTCTAAATGGATTTGTAGGTACTACTACAGCAGCAGCCTTGGTTACTATTATGATCCTCACACTGGACTTTACTGCTCCGCAACAACCGGAAAATGGTAAAATTTATTTACCACGAGTTTTGTACTTTCAAAAAACTATTAACATGTCTTTATTCATGTGTTTTGTCTTGTAATCATGGATTCTTACCTTGCGACGTTACACTTATCTGTTTAATAAAAAAATATATGTGCAGGTACAAGTACGACGAAGAGACGAAGCAATATGAAGAGGTGGTCTCTGAAGTTGCTACTGGGGAAGTTTAATTTCTTTTAGTCTGTGTACTTAAATTAGCATAAGGTCTTGAAAGATTTTCCCCGTTAGACTTGTTTATCTTTTAGTTTCAAAAAGCTAAGCACATAATACATGATTTTATATAAATTATATGTGGATTTATTATTTTTATTATTGGTTTAGTGCTTATAGGCGAGAAAGTTAATAGATATGAAAGTAAATTTGGTCATAAACTAAAAACAAAATCTCATATCTCTCTCTATGAATAAAAGCAGCGGTGAAGTAAGAAAACAAAAATAAGAAACAGAGGTTATCAATATTTTCACAGTAGTACGAACTATGAAGTAAGATCACAGTATGAACCACGATTAGAAACACCTCCGCTCAACTCTGAAGAATTAGCGGCAGCGTCTCCTTACTTTCATGGAACAAACTTGGAGAGAACTCATCACTTTGCTGTTAGAACTCATCACTTTGCTGTTCCTATTCCTCAGCCAGCTTCCAGGATAAGGCAATCTTCAATCGAATCCAACCTCACACCAAGTATTGAAGCAGATATTACTCCAGACATCCCCACCTGTTTTGAAATTGATGAATCCTCCAAGCGTAAGAAGCAGAAGCACATGTCATCTGCTATAAAGACAAAAGAAATCCTCAAACCTCCCAAAAAGCGTTAAATTCACTCTGCAAATTCTGTCATGCATCCTTTGTTCAATATCAAGTTAGACAGGTATGAATAATAAACCTCTAGAACAGTGAACAAATCCTTTTTGAGTTCATGTTTCAGAAGACATAGCTTGACCTTCATGAAAGAGCAGAAATGTATCCTTGTTCCTGTTTACCTCTGCTCTCATTTCATGTTATTGTCAAGTTTAAGTATCTTAGTCTCTATTCTCTAATGTGCTAGTTTTCAGTTTATGCTTTGGTGTTAGTTTTCAGACTACTAGTCTTTGGTGTTCATCGAAGCTTCAATATTGTACTTGTTGTTTTTGGCTGTTAATAAAAATGACACTATTGTGACAAAAATAATTATGAAGGAATACTAGGAGAAACACCTCTAAAACGGTACAAAATAAAGGAACATAAAATCGACTGATTACCTCACGGCTCACACCAAACGTTAACCAATAACCCAATCAAACCGGTTCAGACTTGTTGAATTCGGTACAATACTTGTCACCTTTATATCGGACCGGTTCAGCAGCAACTGGTAAAGCAGAGCAGAGAGCCAGAGATTGAGAACATCGGCATGAATCGGCAGTAAAGAAACAACAAGACATCCGGTCGAGAAATCTCTTATTTGCTCCTGAGAAATTTTGATCGGATACGAAACACTACGATCCTTCGAAAATCTTCCATAGGTTTTTTTTTTTTGTTAACTCTATATGCATATATCTGTTGAATCGGCGCCTCAAAGCTCGTCGTGTGATCCGTTTTGCGAATTTCTTTCAGCCTTGATTGCAATCGAAGGGTCCTGAATATGACAGAGGAAAGCAGCTTGGAAAGTTCCGAAAAGGAAGAGATCGATAGCTCAAATGGTGGCCTTGGAGATTTAGCATCCATGGACTCTATCGAGTCTCGATGGGTTATTCAAGACGATGATGATTCCGATATCGGCGTTGAGGATGATAATGATGGATTCGACGGTACCGGACTCGAATCTGATGAGGACGAGATACCGGAGCATCGCCTGATCCGTACCGGTCCGCGTGTTGACTCCTTCGACGTGGAAGCGCTTGAAGTTCCCGGTGCTCCGAGAAATGATTACGAGGTGATTGATGGTTTGTATTTGTGCGTTTCATATCAACATACAGCCATGGACAGACCTGATGACTGTATTCTTAAGCAAAAGTTGGCGTTACTTTTTTAGCTGTTTTTGCCAGAGCTCGGATACCAACTAGGAAAGGACCACTGAATAGGGAAGTGCCATAAGAGATTAACTGGAAATTATTTTAGCAATATACGGAGATTATGGACTAGAAAACAGGAATCAGAAATGCTTTGTCGAGCTAGGATGCGATTCTCCTAAGTTGCAGGGATGGAGCCATCTCATGAATCTGTCATGTTGTGGGATGTTGTTTTGATCAGTTTCCCTTAGTGATGGTTGTGTCCTGTGATGGAAACTTGCAAGGGAGCAGTGACTATGTGTTTTCTGATTGCAAAGTTTAGTTACAGCTACTACTTTTTTTTTGCAAGTTCTGCAGATAAAGAATGATAGATGATCTCTAAGATCTATGGCTTATGTTTGTGAGCCAGTACTTTTCTCTGCATAGTTAACCGAACTTCTATTTGTGTATTTTTACTTTCCTAGGACTTGACCGTCGGGAGGAGAGTGTTGCTTGCATTCCAGACACTAGGGGTTGTCTTTGGAGATGTAGGAACCAGTCCATTGTATACGTTCAGTGTAATGTTCAGTAAATCACCTGTCCAAGAAAAAGAAGATGTCATTGGAGCATTGTCACTAGTATTATACACCTTACTCTTGGTCCCCCTTATTAAATATGTTCTTGTCGTGCTATGGGCAAATGATGATGGTGAAGGTATGCATTAAGCTATTATGATCTCCTAATTATAGTCTCACTTTGAATCTTTTCTGTGCATACAGTGCCAAACTGTTTGATTACTTCTGATATTTCAGGTGGGACCTTTGCGTTATACTCATTAATCTCTCGTCATGCCAAAATTAGTCTTATCCCAAATCAACTTCGCTCAGACGCCCGAATTTCAAGTTTTAGACTGAAGGTGCCTTGCCCTGAGCTTGAGAGATCACTGAAATTAAAAGAAAAACTCGAGAATTCATTAATTCTGAAGAAACTTCTTCTCGTGCTAGTTCTTGCTGGTACTTCCATGGTGATTGCGGATGGGGTTGTAACTCCTGCAATGTCAGGTTCTTAAATAACCTCTTCTAAGTATGTTCACAGGCATGATTTTGTTTTACTGAACATGGGGTTGCTACTACCATAAGGACTTATCTGTATTACTTGATTTGCATAATGCAGTCATGTCAGCTGTTGGTGGACTTAAGGTCGGAGTTGATGTAGTTGAGCAAGGTAATGCACATGATAGTGTAATTAACTTTGAAGTTGATTGGTACTTGTTGTTTATCTTTGTCATTGTATCTTTTGCTATTGTTAAAGCTTTCTCTTGTTTCTTGTTTGCAGATCAAGTGGTGATGATTTCGGTTGCATTTCTGGTGATCCTCTTTAGTCTACAAAAATATGGGACGAGTAAGATGGGGCTAGTAGTAGGTCCTGCCTTACTAATTTGGTTCTGTTGTCTTGCTGGTATTGGCATTTACAACCTGATCAAATACGATAGCAGTGTTTTCAGAGCATTCAACCCTGTCCACATCTATTACTTCTTCAAGAGGAACTCTATAAATGCGTGGTACGCACTTGGAGGTTGCATTCTCTGTGCTACAGGTGATTTTCTCAATTCCGCTGGATGGCTAAGATTTCATTAGAAAATGAACTAGATTACTCAATATTCCACTTGATATTGTCATGCTTCCTTTGTTCATTGTTCATGTTATATAATTTTATCTTTCAGGCTCAGAGGCATTATTTGCAGACCTTTGCTACTTTTCTGTTCGATCAGTCCAGGTAAATGAAGAGTAGAATGACCTTTGGCTGCTGATGTTTACCCTTTTTTTTGTATGTTATATTTGCTCACATTTTCTGCAACTTTAATTTATTTCGTAGTGGTTTTCTGCAGCTGACGTTTGTGTGTCTTGTCCTGCCGTGCCTCATGTTGGGCTATATGGGACAAGCTGCATACCTGATGGAGAATCATGCGGATGCCAGTCAAGCTTTCTTTTCATCTGTTCCAGGTAATCTGCTTCCTTCAATCAGTTATATCCATGCCTCTTTGGCCAACAAAACCACTTTGATACCACTGCAAAGGCTGTTCTCGTGGTGCGGGTTAGAAACTTTTATATAAAGCTAGCATAAGTTATTGATTCATCATACTGTTGTGCAGGTGCTGCATTCTGGCCGGTCCTTTTCATAGCCAACGTTGCAGCTCTGATAGCCAGTCGCACAATGACGACTGCAACATTTTCATGTATTAAACAGTCAACAGCTCTTGGTTGTTTCCCTCGTCTCAAAATTATTCACACTTCTCGGAAATTTATGGGTCAGATTTATATACCTGTCCTAAACTGGTTCTTGCTTGCCGTTTGCCTGGTCGTCGTCTGTTCAATCTCAAGTATCAATGAGATTGGAAATGCATACGGTAATAGTTTTTTTCTCTGTTTCCCTTTTCTAGCCTCGGTGGTCTGATATGCTTCCCTTTATGAATTTTGTTTCAATTTTCCAGGGATGGCTGAGCTTGGAGTGATGATGACAACAACAGCTCTAGTGACGTTAATCATGCTTCTTATATGGCAGATTAACATCATAATCGTGATTGCCTTTCTGGTAGTTTTCCTTGGAGTGGAATTAGTCTTTTTCTCGTCAGTTATAGCGAGTGTCGGAGATGGAAGCTGGATAATATTGGTTTTTGCCGTAATCATGTTTGGTATAATGTATATTTGGAACTACGGAAGTAAGCTCAGGTATGAAACAGAAGTCGAACAAAAGCTGTCAATGGATTTAATGAGAGAACTTGGGTGCAACCTGGGAACAATAAGAGCTCCTGGTATTGGTTTGCTGTACAATGAGCTAGTGAAGGGAGTACCGGCAATATTTGGCCATTTTCTGACTACACTTCCTGCAATCCATTCCATGGTCATTTTTGTTTGCATAAAATATGTCCCGGTTCCAGTTGTACCCCAGAATGAGAGGTTCCTCTTCAGACGCGTCTGCACCAAAAGCTATCACTTATTCCGTTGCATTGCCAGGTCGGTGGTTTTTACACCTTTCACTGCTTAAAGTTTCATGGTTTTTAGCATTAGGTAATACTTTAATAGAGATATTCTTTCTCAAGTTTTAGATCTGAAATTTCCTTCAGTCTTTTTGTATTACCTTGATAAGTACTGTCTTAAGAGCCACTGTTCATACCAATTTTACCCACAGGAAATCATCTTTTGTTGTCCTCCATTTCGTTGCTGACAAAAGGAAATATAAACACTGTTTGTGTTATATGTGGTGAAGGTATGGTTACAAGGATGCAAGGAAGGAGAACCACCAAGCATTTGAGCAGCTACTGATCGAGAGCCTCGAGAAGTTCATCCGAAGAGAAGCTCAAGAGCGCTCCTTGGAGAGCGATGGGAACGATGATTCAGACTCAGAGGAAGATTTCATAGGTTCGAGAGTCGTAATTGGCCCCAACGGAAGCATGTACTCAATGGGCGTTCCCCTTCTCTCCGAGTACAGAGACTTAAACAAACCGATCATGGAAATGAACACCTCGTCTAGTCACCCAAACCACCATCCCTTTGACGCATCATCTGACTCCTCTGTATCTGAAGCCGAGCAAAGCCTGGAGAGAGAGTTATCGTTCATACACAAAGCAAAAGAATCGGGGGTGGTGTATCTACTTGGGCATGGGGATATAAGAGCAAGAAAAGATTCATGGTTCATCAAGAAGTTAGTCATAAATTATTTCTACGCATTCCTGAGGAAAAACTGCAGGAGAGGGATCGCAAATTTGAGTGTGCCTCAGTCGCATCTGATGCAGGTCGGTATGACATACATGGTCTGAGCATCATCTTTCTTCGTGTAATCGTAGTTTACTTTCGTGTCCATATATTTAAATTGGTACTTTGCGTTGATGTTTTTGCATTGTTGTGAAGAATCTGAGTATTTGACTAGTCCAACCTATAGAGCATCTATCTAGTAGAGGGAGGAAAAAGCTGAGCCTATATTGAATTTCAGGAAAGTTTCATGGAAGTCGTTTTTGTGCAATGATTCAGGAATCTGTGATAATAATGAGTCTTTAAAGCTAAACTCTAAAGTCCTCCACGGCGTATCTCATGTAAATGTGTAATGTTTAAATGTTACATCGGTGATGATAAATTGATAATGATATACTGATGATCATGTTCCCAACTTCCAATGGGTTCATCGACTTGTATCTTTTTTTTTCTTTCTTTTGAACTGTTGAACATAATCATCGACTTGTCTCTGCTGATGGACTCAGATCTCGACATTGAATCTCCACCGTCAGATCCGCCGCCGCGAGCAAGAAAGAGAGGGAAAAGACATTTGACAACAATTTTGAATTAAAAAAAAAAGGCTTAATAAGAGAATTCAAGAACCATGGGCTTGATGTTGATGGGATGGGGTAGAAAAATCTACTATGTGTACGTGTCAGAGTTTTATTGGTTGTGTGGTGTTTCACTGTTTATAAACAAATGGATTTATTTCGGTTCTCTCCTGGGTCTCGCTCCAATAAGAAGATATTAAAAAAACCGGAGAAAGATAAAAAAAAATCGTTTTCGCTTTCACACCTGGATATAGCCCGAAAGGAAGGAAACAGGATTATATAAGTTTCTCAGTTCATGCATACTCAGATCGGTTAGGGTTCGTTGATTCTCTTTTTGATTACGAAAGCTTGAGATCTCTTTTGGTTGATTTTGGGGTTTATCTTCTATGGCGGATCGCGGATCCTTTGGCTCTATTAGTCCTCGATTAGGTCTCTTTCTCTTTTCCTATATCCTTCTCCATTGTTTATATCCTCTGTCGTTTGGTCCTTTTGTTAGCTCCGAGTAGGTTTATGTTGCCATCTTTTTGTTTTTTTCTGGCTGCGACATTTGTTAGGCGAAGGAATCTATCCCCCTCTGCTTTCATTAGATAGGAACTTAGCTCACTCCATTTTCTTACTGGTATTGTTCGGCATGTTTGTCGATTTTTTGTTTATTTGCTTGATTTGAAATTGCGAGGAAATCAAGTAATTTGCTCATTTTTAATTAAATATTTTAATGTCTGCGTTATAGTTGTTGCATTGGGGATGTTCATATTTTGTTAGTGGGTAGAGTAATAGTGTTCGTGGCTGTTGAGTTTGGGAATTTTACTCAGATTCAGGAAAGTCTTGAGTAATATATGTTTTACCTTTATGAATTCGCAGATATGGAACAGTTGCTGTCAGAAGCCCGACACAGGTGGCTTAGGCCTGCTGAGATTTGTGAAATTCTTCAGAACTATCAGAAGTTTCATATAGCATCAGAGTCTCCCACCCGACCCGCTAGTATGTTGTTGGCCGAGTTACCTCGTTTTTGGATGCAATATATATTATAAACTTATTTTGTGCATTTATAGTTAGTCTTTCATTATTGAAAACTACTAGGATTAGGATGACTTTCATGCAGAGCAATTAAACTTTTACACGTATAATGTTCCACTTGTGGTTGCCTTCAAATTATACTTGCACCGCTCTGTTCATCCTATTTTTGTTTTGAAGAAAGAGTAGACTGACATTATCTACCCACCCGTATAGGTGGTTCACTCTTTCTATTTGATAGGAAAGTGCTGAGATATTTTAGGAAAGACGGACATAACTGGAGGAAGAAGAAGGACGGAAAAACGATAAAAGAAGCTCATGAGAAGCTCAAGGTTAGAATTTTCTTTAGTGTCTCCTAAATAGTTTAGTGTTTTCCAACCATGGAATCTGTTTACTTGGCTCTACTTCCGGCTTTGGAATAAATTAGTTGATAATGCAATATATCTAAATTTTTAAGAATCATTGTTCAACTGTATATAGGTAGGAAGCATTGATGTGCTACATTGTTACTATGCACATGGGGAAGGCAATGAGAATTTCCAGAGACGTTGCTACTGGATGCTTGAACAGTGAGTCTGACTTTGTCCATATTTGAGTTTTTCTTGTTCTGTTGGGTATAATGACCTTCTAATACGGACAGAAAAGGGAATATTTATGATCGTAATTTTTATGGTGCTGTTAGAGAAACCTCATCTCATTGGGTTTTAGATGAGAATAAGGCAGTGGAAATTCATGGTATAGTCGCTACTTTGTCTTTGTTTTCCATTGAATCTCTGAGAGACCTTCATGGGTTAAGTGTGGAATATCAAACTACCAACTGGGTCACTATTTTCACACAATCTTTAAATTTTTGTTTGTACGAGTTGACTTTGCTTCTTGATATTATATTCGTAAAGTGTTTTCAGTTTTGTGCTTATATACTCTGATTTATGCTATATTGTTACAGAGACTTGATGCATATAGTTTTCGTACACTACTTGGAGGTTAAGGTATAACTCTTACTGTTACTAGTTACATTAAATTTCCTTTAGTTACATTAAATATTTCTTTTGTATTGTAGTTTTATATTGATTAGTTTTCTTAAGTTCATTTTATTTGTAAATTATGCAGGGTAACCGGACCAGTATTGGAATGAAAGAAAACAATTCAAATTCTGTAAATGGCACGGCTTCAGTGAATATTGATTCAACAGCAAGCCCAACCAGCACATTGTCGTCATTATGTGAAGATGCTGATTCCGGTAGTTCTTTTTGTATTATTTTGTATGTTTGATATCTTTTGTTCAAACATATAGTTCTTTCCATGGAAGAATCATCGAGGTTCATCCTACTTTGTGAGGTGTGGTGATTTACATATCTGTAAACATCACATGCTCTTGATTGTGCGTGTAATTCTTATATCAGTTTTGGCGCAGGGGAT
Source organism: Erysimum cheiranthoides (assembly GCA_011420285.2). Classification (NCBI taxonomy): domain Eukaryota; kingdom Viridiplantae; phylum Streptophyta; class Magnoliopsida; order Brassicales; family Brassicaceae; genus Erysimum; species Erysimum cheiranthoides. The sequence continues at coordinate 18,688,025 of CM022178.2, read as the reverse complement.
AGTCATCAAGCACGTTCCGTCTTACGAGCATCTCCTGAACCTCAAACTGGTAAACAAATATAGGACGAGCAGGATGCTAGCATATTAAATTCTTACTATACGAGCTCTGTTTTGGGTACTCACCCCTCTTTCTGGTTTACAGTCTTCATTTTAGTTAAGAGCGCTTTTGTTTTTCTGTCTAGGAAATCGCAATGGTTGGACATCAGCTCCTGGCATGCGTAATGTTTCACAGGTTCATGGGAACAGAGTCAGAGAAAGTGATTCCCAGAGATTAGTCGATGTCCAAGCTTGGGATGCCGTTGGGAATTCAGTGACAAGATACCATGATCAACCGTGTTGTAATAATTTGTTGACTCAGGTGCAGCCTTCTAATACTGAATCAATGCTGGTGGAAGAAGATACAAACAAAGGTGGGCTGTTAAACGCAGAGCATCTTAAAAATCCTCTTCAAACTCAATTAAATTGGCAGGTACACAACCATGCTTTATAATAATTTATTAAAAAGTTTGCATAGATTTTATCATTGAAAGTATAGAAAAAGTTTCCATGGCTGTTAATAAGTGTAGAAAAGAGGGAGATGTACTCTGAGGAAAAAGAATAGAAATGCGTGATGAACTGATGATGTCATAGCATATCAAAATTTGGAGCTTTATCAGCTTTATGTATGTTTTACATGTCTTTTTAGTAATTTTCTCAGGGTTAATATATTTGTCATCAACACATTGTAAAGGTAATTGGTTGAAGATAAATTTATTTGTTGGTACCTACTCTGAAAAAGGTGCATTCTATGCCTGAATCAGTTTTTACCTTGACCTCAGATAGGAAGATGAAAGACATTTGATACCTAGTTTGTTAGATGGTTCCTTCTCTTCGATAGATTATAAAGTTATTTATTCAAGCTCGTATGATTACTCTCATGAACATTAGTTTTAAAGTGCTCTGACTTCGAGATACTCATCTCTGTAGATTCTAGTTCAGGATGACCTACCATTGCCAAAATGGTCGGGGGATCTGGTTTCGCATTCTGAAATGACTGATGACACTGATCTGGCTTTATTTGAGCGAAGTGCACAAGATAATTTTGAGACATTTTCCAGTCTCCTAGGCAGTGAAACTCAGCAACCTTTTGGTATCAGTTATCAAGCTCCTCCTTCAAGTATGGAATCTGAATATATACCTGTAAAGAAATCGTTGTTAAGAAACGAAGATAGTTTGAATAAAGTCGATAGTTTTTCTCGGTGGGCTAGTAAAGAACTTGGCGAGATGGAGGATTTGCAGATGCAGTCTTCACGTGGAGATATTGCATGGACCACTGTTGAATGTGAAACTGCAGCTGCTGGGCCCTCCTTGAGCCCTTCTCTCTCTGAGGATCAGCATTTCACAATAGTTGATTTTTGGCCAAAGTGCGCACAGACAGACGCAGAAGTTGAGGTAACTTCACTGTACATATTTGGAAAAAAGGTTTGGTAGTGTACAGTACTATTCTGTTAAGATGGTTAAGTTTTGTTAATCCATTTTCCAAATAAGTTTTGTGGTTTAGACTTTAAAGCAGTTGCAAAATATTTTGTGTTACTGCTATCTTTTCAGCTGGGTGGTAGGGTTTAAAGTCCCTTGTTGATTTTCGTGCAACAGTTTCAGTCTGCTGATCTTGCTATCCGTTTTTGTTAGTAATGCTTTTCCCGTTTTGCTAATCTCATTTAGCTCTCTGTTTTCAGCTGTTATGCTTCTTTTGTGGTGGTGACTAATTCCTTTCTCACGTATCACTTATCTGCAGGTCATGGTTATTGGGACATTTCTTCTTAGTCCTCAAGAAGTAACCAAATATAACTGGTCATGCATGTTTGGTGAAGTGGAGGTTCCTGCTGAGGTTCTAGTAGACGGCGTTCTTTGTTGTCATGCTCCACCGCATACAGCTGGTCAAGTGCCCTTTTATGTTACATGTTCCAACAGATTTGCTTGCAGTGAAGTACGAGAATTTGATTTCCTACCTGGTTCTACCCAAAAATTTGATGCTGCTGATGTTTATGGTACTTATACAAATGAAGCATCACTTCAGTTCCGGTTTGAGAAGCTGCTTGCTCACAGAGATTTTGTTCACGGACACCATATATTTGAAAATGTTGGGGAGAAACGAAGAAAAATTAGTAAAATCATGTTGCTAAAGGAGGAAAAAGAATATCTCCTTCCAGGGACATATCAGAGAGATTCAACCAAACAAGAACCAAAAGGACAGCTTTTCAGGGAACAGTTTGAAGAAGAACTATACATATGGCTCATCATTAAAGTGACTGAAGAGGGCAAAGGTCCAAACATACTGGATGAAGATGGACAGGGTGTTTTACACTTTGTTGCAGCGCTTGGCTACGATTGGGCTATTAAACCGATGTTAGCAGCAGGAGTTAACATTAACTTCCGTGATGCCAATGGCTGGTCCGCTCTTCATTGGGCTGCATTTAGTGGCAGGTAAAGACCTCTATCTCACATTTCTTCAATTCTCTTTAATCATAAAATACCCCACTCTGTCTTTTTATGATTTGAGATTTGCGTTTCTTTTAAGATGCTCAAAATGATGTGTCTTCAACTCTTTTAGTTGGTCCACATCAAACTAACTCTGTTTCCTGACTTCAGAGAGGAAACCGTCGCTGTTCTTGTTTCTCTAGGTGCTGATGCTGGGGCATTGACGGATCCATCTCCAGAGTTTCCTTTGGGTAAAACAGCTGCTGACTTGGCTTACGCAAATGGACACAGGGGAATTTCGGGTTTTCTGGCAGAGTCTTCCTTAACTGGTTATCTTGAAAAGCTAACAGTTGACTCAAAGGAAAACAGTTCTGCCAACTCTTCTGGAGCAAAAGCTGTTCAAACAGTCTCCGAGCGAACCGCTGCTCCTATGAGCTATGGCGATGTACCAGAAAAACTTTCCTTGAAGGATTCACTTACTGCTGTCCGTAATGCTACACAAGCGGCTGATCGTCTTCATCAAGTATTCAGGATGCAATCATTTCAGCGGAAACAGCTGTCTGAATTTGGCGATGATGACAAGATTGATATCTACGACAAGTTAGCTGTTTCTTTTGCAGCTTCTAAAACTAAGAGTCCAGGACACAGTGATGTCTCTGTTAGTTCTGCTGCTACCCATATCCAGAAAAAATATCGTGGTTGGAAGAAGAGAAAAGAGTTTCTTTTAATCCGGCAAAGAATCGTTAAAATTCAGGTTTGCCTTTCATTGGCTTTTTGCTCCCCCTTATTTCTTTCCATAAGTCTTTGTCTGTTTTCTCATTGCTGGAATCTTATTACGTTTACCTTTAGGCTCATGTGAGAGGACATCAGGTCCGGAAACAATACCGAACAGTCATTTGGTCTGTGGGATTACTCGAGAAAATCATTTTACGTTGGAGACGCAAAGGAAATGGCCTAAGAGGGTTCAAACGCAATGCAATTGCCAAAACCGTGGAACCAGAACCACCTGTATCAGCTATATGTCCACAGGACGATGAGTATGATTTCCTTAAAGAGGGAAGAAAACAAACAGAGGAAAGGCTTCAAAAGGCTCTGACTCGGGTTAAGTCGATGGTTCAATACCCAGAAGCGCGGGATCAATACCGTAGACTCTTAACCGTTGTCGAGGGGTTCCGTGAAAACGAGGTACCCAAGACCCGTAACATCAATTTATCATCAGTTTATCATATTTTGTTGAACATTTCTTGTGATAAATTGTTGTGCAGGCTTCATCAAGTACATCTATAAACAACAGAGAGGAACTAGTCAATTGTGAAGAAGACGATTTAATTGACATTGACTCTCTTTTGAACGATGACACATTGATGTCTGTTTCTCCTTGAATTACATTCTGACTCGTATCATCTGATATTCATTTCCTTCTTATACTTTCTAACTTTATTTCTTCTCTGTAAATACCATAGTTGATATTTACCGTTTGATTTATTACTTTTGATTGGAATAAAAAATTACTATTTCCTTTCCTCGTCTAGGTTTTTTTCTATTTTAACATGTTCATTTATACAAAACAGTTTCTATATAGTTTTTTTTTTTTGGTTATTGTATATCATAATGGCTTTTTCACGGCTAATTTATATAGTCAAGTGTTGAATTACTCTTTGGCATTTGTATCCGTCTTTGAATATTCTTCTGTCATTTTTTTCTACAATTCAAACATCATTTTTGATAGATTAAACTCGAAGAGTGGCATAATATTGAGCTAAATCATAAGATTATAAATTCCGGTCAACCTACCAAAATATTGAGCTAAATCATAAGAATATTCTTCTGTCATTTTTTTCTACAATTCAAACATCATTTTTGATAGATTAAACTCGAAGAGTGGCATAATATTGAGCTAAATCATAAGATTATAAATTCCGGTCAACCTACCATTTTATTAACTGAATTTGGATTGGCATGCCATCTACAGATCTACTATATTAAAAAAAAAAGAAAAAAAAAAGAATATAAATTTGGATTGACGGGCAAGGCTACAGAACATGGAAACTTAACAAATAAATTATATCAATATCTGAAATATTTCTGTTTGATATTGTCAATCAAAATATATCAAATTTCTTTATTTTTTTCATTATTGTATAGGGCATTTGGGTGGTTTGACTTGCATAAAATCTAATTTTCGACGAGTGGAAAAGTTCATTAAGAGAAATGGGCAACAAAAGGGACTAAAAATCATAAAACTAAAATCAATTTGTACACCTTATCAAACATATAAAAGTGAAACCATTAATAAAGAAGAGAAAATAAAAATAAAATTCCTTTATTTCTGAACTCATCCTTGGTTTTTTATTTATCAATTTCGCAGACAAATTATTGATTGGCAAGTAAAGTATTGACTCAGAAAGAAGATTCGGCTTGGGCACACCGACTCGAGTTCACGGCTCAGCAAGTCATACACATAACTCTCGTAGTAATTAAAAAGAAGGCTAAAGAAGCTGCGCACGATAGCATCTGTGCTTCTTCCAAATCATCTCCTTTCCTCTCTCCCTTTTCTCTCTCTTTTAAACCCTCCTAAAACCCTTTGGTCTCTCTCCTTCTCGTGAGATCGCGTTATGTCGAATACGCTGACTTTGATTCAAAGCAATGCGTCGAATCCCAAGGTATGGGTGGTGATCGGCGTGACGGTGGCCGGGATCGTGATTCTGGCGGAGACTCGGAAGCGGCGGATCAAAGCTATTAGAGAAGAGGACTTTGGTGCTTTCTTAGATCGTTTTCAACTTCTTCCTTTTCCTCCGCCGCCTCCTCCTGCAGCTAAACAATCCCTCTCTGCTCTTACCTTCTCCATATCCGACGCGTATGTATCTCTCTCTCAATTTATTAAATCAAACTTCATTTTCCTTTTCCAGAGATCGAATCATATGATATGCGTTTTTCTTTTTCTTCTTTATTTATTGATCTCTTAAAAGAAGTTTGAAACTTTGTGTGATTCCACTGAAACTTTTGACTTGCTTAGACGAAGTCATGTGCAATGAAATGAAGAAATTTGGTTTGGGGGTTTTTGACAGGTTCGATGTTAAGGATTATATCACAGGATTTGGCAGTCCACAATGGAAGAAGACTCACGAGGCTGCTGAGAAAACTGCTGTGGTTGTCACTACGCTCTTGAAAAACGGAGCTACTTGTGTTGGCAAGACTATCATGGATGAGCTGGGTTTTGGGTATTTCTCCATTATTTTGTTAATTTCATCCTATCATCTTATGTGCCCTTGAAATGCTTTTCGGTAATTGATTCGAAATCATTTGATTATTGAATGTGAACTTTACAGGATTATTGGAGAAAACAAGCACTATGGCACTCCTATTAACCCATTGATGCCATCTAATGTTCCTGGAGGATGTTCCAGTGGCTCAGCAGTTTCTGTTGGGGCTGAACTCGTTGACTTTTCACTTGGTATTGTTAACTAATCTCTTCGTTTTCTCTAGCCAATGCGCTTTTCTTGGTCTACTTATGGTTCTTTGTGCTAATCACAATATGCTTGATTTGCAGGGATTGATACCACTGGCGGTGTTAGAATCCCAGCATCCTTTTGTGGTATTCTCGGTTTCCGACCATCTCAGGGGACTGTTTCTTCAGTTGGAGTTTTGCCCAATTCTCAGAGCCTAGAGACTGTTGGTACATTACATTCTTTTCCCCCCCTTTTTTAAACAATGTTTAGCAAATTATTACATTCATCGATTGGAAGTGTTTAGTGTACTTATATCGAATCATTAAAAATACTTTTACTTGTCAAATTCCGTTACTTTTTTGTAATTTCAGTGGTAAATGTTACTCTAGATGTTTGCCTTCCTGATTATTTTTCTTTCGATTGGTTCTGTAGGATGGTTTGCTCGTGACCCATCCATTTTGTGTCAAGTTGGGCATGCCTTACTAAATCTGAGTGCAGTAGCACATAAAAGACAAAGATCTTTAATCTTCGCTGATGATTTATTCGAGCTCTCTGACATTCCTAAGCAAAAGTCGGTACACGTTGTCAGAAAAGCAATTGAAACTCTATCTGGCTGTAAGTTTGCATTTGTATTGCTTCCTTCTCGTGCCCTCCTCCAGATTTATATCTTACGTCTCTTGACCTCTGGCTCGTGCAGATCAGACTCCAAAACATATAAACGTTGGTCAATATGTCGCTTCAAATGTACCAAGTCTTGCGGGATTCTGTGAGCAATCTGGGAAATCGCCAGATTCAGCATCAACTTTGAGGGCTCTTTCATCTGTGATGTTATCAATACAAAGGTAAGCTCACTCTTTTTGTAAATCCTCTTTTTATCTTCTTGTAATTTTCACCACATCAAAATACTATTTTCCCTCACTCGTCCCATTTTCAACTAGTACAAAAAAGATTGTTGTTATTCTCTCTTTGCTGGAGGTAACTAGTTGTCTTCTTAAACTGTATTATATGCATTAATTGAAGAAAAAAGGTTTTCTTTTAACCAGGCATGAGTTCAAAACAAATCATGAAGAATGGTCGCAAACTTGCAAATCGTTTCTAGGGCCAAGATTTTCCAATGATGTTGTTGCAGCTCTGAAGAGTAGAAACGAGAGCATTAAATCCCTCTACAGAGTGAAAACTGAGATGCGGGCAACCATTCAGAGCCTTCTAAAGGTACTTTTTGGTTTTTGGAAATTTAAATTTTCTCAATGCCGTAACATCTGTGTCTTGAGGAGATTTTGCCCCTAAAAGGCGGATATGTGAAGTTACATTTTATTTCCGGGGCATCTACTCTGCTTTTGTAGTTCTATAGTATTATGATGAACCATATATCGTTATCTTATTACTAGGAAGATGGAATTCTGGTGATCCCCACAGTTGCTGATCCCCCACCAAAGCTTAACACAAAGAACAAAAACTCTTTGAATGAGTTTCTTGATCGAAATTATGCACTCTCCAGCATTGCTAGCATGTCTGGATGTTGTCAGGTATATTTTCATTTCCTCTCTCTCTCCTTCAATGGTTGGAAAACATTCTTGTTTTACTCTTGAGTCATTAGTCATAACACAAATATATATACACATATTCTACAGGTTACAATTCCTTTAGGGAAACATGGTGACCGTCCAATATCTGTGTCATTTCTTACTTACTATGGAGGTGATAAGTTCCTTCTGGATACAATTCTCGATGTATATGCATCCCTTCAAGACCAAGCCAGTATTGCATCCATCTTAGCTCCAGTGACCGGCTCCAATGGTAATTTGGAGGCATCTGAAGTTATGAAGGAAAAGGTAAAACTATCTGTTTTTGTGCTTTCTTCTGGACAAGAAAACGTTTTTGTCTTAGTTTATTTGAGTTTGACAAATAGTGTTATTTGGTTCTAATCCATATGCTGTTGGGGTGGAATGATCTTATAGTTAAAGAACGTTACAAGTGAAAAAATGTAATTTCAGGGCAATGCTGCATACAAGGGGAAACAATGGAATAAGGCAGTAAATTTTTATACTGAAGCTATAAAATTGAATGGAGCAAATGCTACGTATTTTTGCAATAGAGCTGCAGCTTTCTTGGAACTTGGCTGGTTATTGTTCGCTTCATATCTTTCATTATGATCTAAAGAAAATTTATTATTTTTTTCTGATTTGAGAGTTTGTTTATAGCTTCCAACAAGCCGAAGAAGATTGTACCGAGGCCATGTTGATCGATAAGAAGGTGAGAACTTGATTTAACCTTTCCTTATTTCTCCATCCTGCATAGTTTAATTTTTTTACATTCATAGACTTGAAAGAAGTTGGACGCTTTGATTCTTATAGTTATAGTTTCTACAGAATGTGAAGGCATATCTGAGACGAGGGACTGCTAGAGAATCACTTATACGGTACAAGGAAGCTGCTGCAGGTATGATTAAACTAGTCAGATTATAATTTTATGTCCCATTCGAAAGACTTGCTCGTCCTCTTAGATGAATTTATTGTCAAAATCTTATTCGAGATTACTGTCTGGTACGGTATTGGAGCTTAACAAATGGTTGATCATCTCTGCAGATTTCAGGCACGCATTGGTCCTTGAACCCCAGAACAAGACGGCAAAGGTTGCTGAGAAGCGACTCCGAAAACGCATGAGTTAAAAGGAAACCCACCCTAAGAGGATTTTGTTAATCATTTCTTGTTCACCAATCTATCTTTTACTTGTCTAAAACCCAAAAAAAGGAAAGGTTATGATTACTCTGTTCATGATTGAATCTCCAACAGATTAATAATTCTGTGGTTTTGTTAGACTGTACAGATTTGGGATTAAAACTTTTATCTCTAATAATCCATGGGTCTTTTTAGCTTCTTTGTTTTCTATAAGGTACGTTTATACAATTACCGTTTCCCCCAAGTCCATTACTGTAATTACATAAGTCACGTTTACAATCAATTATCGACAAATAACAGAAATCTGTTTTTTTTTTTCCTCTCCTGCATCTTCACGCCTTATCTTCTTCTCCTCTCTGTTTTTCATTTTCAAATTATTCGAAAAAAAAAAGAAAAATGTTTGAACATCTGAAACTGTTACGATGCTTCAGCTTCACGGCGTCGCGCGATTGGTTATTCCGGCAATCATTCGCAAACGCCGGTCTACGTTCCGTAACCACCGATCTCTCCCATGGCAATTCAATCGCATCAACTGCTATGCATTGTTGGATCCCTAAATACCCAAATCGATCTAAACCTAATCTCCTCCTCGTCCACGGATTCGGAGCTAACGCTATGTGGCAATACGGCGAACATCTTCGAGCTTTCACCAGCCGATTCAACGTCTACGTTCCCGATCTCCTCTTCTTCGGATTATCTTCCACATCGGAACCAAACCGATCCGAATCGTTCCAGGCTCGGTGTCTAATGAGGTTAATGGAAGCGCACGGAGTCCAGAGGATGAACATTGTCGGGATTAGCTACGGTGGATTCGTTGGGTACAGCTTAGCGGCGCAATTTCCGGAGAAAGTGGAGAAGCTGGTGCTATGCTGCGCCGGGGTTTGCTTGGAAGAGAAAGACATGGAAGATGGATTGTTTAAGGTTCCGAATTTAGAAGAAGCTACGGGAATTTTGATTCCTCAGACGCCGGAAAAGCTTAAGGAACTCATTAGATTCTCTTTCGTTAAGCCAATCAAAGGTGTTCCTTCGTTTTTCCTCTGGGACTTCATCGATGTAAGTTTTTCTTCTAATTTCTTTGTTTGTTTTTGATTAATAATGGATTTTTTGAGAAAGTGTTGATGTTTTTTAGCATTTGAAATGTGAAGGTAATGTGTACGGAGTTTGTAGAGGAGAAGAAAGATTTGATCAAATCAATACTCAAAGATCGGAGACTTTCAGATCTTCCGAGGATCAAACAGGTCTGAAACTACAAAACTAATTTCTTTGAATTGTCTATGGCTATGTAGATTTTGTGCTTCTTATAACATTGTTTTTCTTTTGGTTAAATTAGAAATCGTTGATTATATGGGGAGAAGAAGATCAAATATTTCCACTGGAACTAGGTTACAGATTGAAAAGGTAAACAACATACAATATTTCGATTTTGAGATTACCCTTTTTCTTTTTAAATGTGGAAGAACAGTTTATAATATTGTAAATAATAAAATGGCGAAACAGACATATAGGAGAAAGTGCAGAGATAGTGGTGATCAAGAACGCAGGACATGCTGTGAATTTGGAGAAGTCCAAGGAATTCGTCAAGCATTTGAAATCTTTCCTCATTGACTCTTTATGAATTATTTTTTAGTTTTCCATACAGAGATAATAATAACCCATTTTTTATTCGTTATTGCATTTGAAAAGGTGATCTTTCTTTGTTGTTAAAAAGCTTAAAACAGTAACGTTTATTAGGGAATTATGTATGTTATACCACAAACACGATTGAGAATAATAATGTGTACGGTTTAAAATTTAAATGAATTTTTAACCCAAAAAAAAAAAATCATCAATCAGTAGGACAAAGAAGTTCAGTGGAAACATTCGTTCTGGACCTTCTGGTATTCGATCGACTACTACAAAGAAACTAAACTATCTCGCCAAATTATGAGTTCGCAAAAAAAAAAAAAAAATCCAATAACAGTTAAGAGGCCTAAAATTATCATATGTGGCCTTTTTTTTTATTGGTGGGCTTTGAGGAAGGAATTAGGATACTGAAACGAAAAAAATCGATTTGATTTTAAATATAAATAAATATAAGATTAAGATCCCCGATTTTATAATTTAATCAATATCTTACAGTTTTTATCGTAGTACAATTTTTTGTGGCTCCCCTATCGACTATGGTCTAATTTTGTTGTGCAAATGTGAAGCTCGAATTAGACTGGGAAGATTCCAATAATATGGCCTTCCTCCTATACATGACAAGGGAACTGGGACCATCCGTGTATAGAGATTAGTTTGTCAACATGAGAAGCTGGTCGGTCGGTCGGTCGGCGACGATACAAGGCCAACATACCTCACAATATTTTATTGATTAGTTAAGCCAACTTATCCTAAAATTATAATGATTGAATCATCCGGATTTTTTTTTTTTTTTTGTCAAAAGAAGAGAATATTTTACTAATGTTGTGACTTAGCTCATCTACAAAGTGGCACTTCTAAGAGGTGTGGATTATGCCTTTTGGTATCATTTTTTTGGCATGGATTGGTGAAATTATGTAATTAAGAAAATAGGATTTAATTAGTTTGAAGTGGTATTGGCTGCTTCTGCGGACTAATAATTATTGAAGCTCCTGTGGGTTTGATCTAATTGCCGGCACACGTCGAGTACAGACAAGTACTTCGTGACGTTTTACATTGATGATAAAATCATAAAAGGACAACAAGATTTAATTTAAGACACTAACCCTTACGGCCTTACCTATATAGGAGTATTTTGTTTGAGTACATAAAGTAAACGACCATATGTTACTCATTGACTCAATTATGCACGTAATATAATCGCATGTTATTTTATCTGATAATAAGATTATTTATTTACATTATGTGTGAAAACTATACTATTTATTTATGACTTTTATTTATTTATAAATTTATGATTTTATTATGGTGTATGTTTTGCAAATTAAATTATGCCTCCATATAATCATCTAACGAAATGACTTTTTAACGTTTATAGAACTGACTACTAATTTAATTGGACTTACATTGCTTTCGCTAGTCTTTCTCAGCATCTCTAGGCAATAGAAAAGTTTAATTATTGTAGCTGTTGAAGCAATGTCGTTATCATTTTATAAGTGTGGTGGTAGTTGTTATAGATTGGTCATTGCACTTAAACAATAATGATTTTTTTTTTTTTTTGTGTGTGTGTTTGTGTTGTGTTTGTGGTTGTGAATTGTGGTTGTTTAACATTAGCATATTATAATAGTGCTGAACTAAAATATCAAATCACGATAATATATTATTTTAATTAAAATTATATAACAATTTTTGTAAGCAAACGGGAAAAAAACTTAATCTATATGGGAGATATTTTATCCATTTTTGAAAAAACATTACCAGAAAGTGAAACTAGTAGTACATTTTTAACGTGAAACATATGTTTAAAAACCTTTAGACGCAATTTGAAACCACTGAATTCAATCATGCTTTTTTTTTTATCTTTTGCGTCGTGTATATATGCTCTACCTTTAACATTCTTTGACCAAGAATAAAAAGTTTAGGGAAAACCGGAGTAAAGATCCATCCACTGATGGAAGAGGGCATGCATGCAACATTTGCCCATAAGACTGTTACGTTTACCCTTAAAGTCAAAAGTTAAGATATGGAGGGGAATGGGCGTTATAACATTATATACGACTTCGCTTACTAACTTTAATCGACTTCGCCGACATGTATATACATCATATTGTATAATATATGTCCCCCTTTCAAATTTTCATATCCTTTTCATCAAGTAGATATATATACAATCAAATTATTAATTCTAAACATTGATAATATTTTAATAACTACTCCCTCTGTTCCTAAAAAATTGATGTTCTAGACTTTTTCACACATATTAAGATATAATGAAGTTTTAATTTTTAATTAGTTTTAAATTGATTGATGAGTGGAAAGAGAAAATTTAGACAATTACTTATTATGACATGTGTCAAAAAGCATAAAACAAAACAATTATTTCACCTTTTTAATCTAGAAAATCAATTTTTTAGAAACAAATTTAAAACTCAAAACATCAATTTATTAGGAACAGAGGGAGTAGATTTCTACAAAACCATTTGATGAAAAATAGATGCTCGTTCATCTCATTTGTGTGATGTTCATAATTCATAAATTGAAACATGTTTTTAGTTATAAATTAAAGACCTCGTTCCAGCACATGATTTGAATTTAACTTTAAACGGATTTTTCGTTCGCAATTTAATATAGGACAAGATATTTCATTTCAGATCCCCGTGCCTGTTCCATCAATCTTGCAATTGCATTGTTCCATTCCTAATATCCTTTCACCTACCTAGCTCTCACATAGTCACATTATAAGTTAATTACCACGCATTCAAATTTGCTTCAAAATTAAGTCCCATGTTCTTCTTGAATTTTATTTTTGTACGCTTCCAATTGGATAGCAACTACAATTATTGGTTTAGTAGGTTAGGTCATATGTAGCGGCCGATTGATTTTTCGTTTCCTTCATATAAAAAAAAGTTGGGTCATATAAAAAAAAAGTTGGGTCATATATGTACACATAATTTGCTCGTGCATTATGCATAATCGATCGTTTCGCGTATAATTTGTCACTTTCACAATACATCAAAACATAAGTGTGTCACATTTCATGCCAGCGAAGCGTTGCACGGCGTTGATATTATTTCATATTTTCGCCGCCTTTTGAATAATTTTTAGCCCTACGAATCACATTGGCAGCTACATATACCTATCCAGACGCACGCTCACACCAAAAAAACATTAATTGTTATGACGATGAAATTATTTAGCTTTCAAATAAGCCGATCAATTGTATTAGGCTATTAGCTTATGTTAATAATATCACTCAATTGGTTGGAAAAATAATAATAATTACAATGACCGAACCATTTACCATAGTGAATTGTATTAGTGACTATATGGCATCATCTAGATTAAAATTTGGCATAGTGCATGTTATAAAAGAAAAAACTATGGTTCAAAAAATTTAATGTAAACATTTTACTATATTATATAAAACTAATGAAATTTGATTTGATGAAAGACAACTTGACCCAAATTAATTTAACAAAAAATTTGATTATGATCATAGGAAAATACCTACCAAGCTATTTTTTTTTTAAAAAACTATATAATATGATTGCAATCTCTTTGAGTACATTATTGTTTTTATATCAGAAGTAACATTACCATCTAATATTTGGATAAAATAATTGAAATTATTTAAAATTCACGTCATGTAATAAAAAATTGTTTTCTTTAATATATACTCACAAAATTTTGTGGTTGCAAAGATGAACAAAAAAATTCGTATATATATATATATATTCTAAAGTAGCAACTGCAATTATTTTTCTTAATATATATTTTTGTTCACTTATTTATTTTAGTATTATGTTTTTATTTTCTTACTTTGTCAAAAAATCAGTGTACGGCAAACTTGTGTTTTTCTTAAAAAATACAGAATATTTAGTAGATTTTGTCTCTACGACTGAAATTCACGTGTTAAATACAAAGACAGGGCTAAGGTAAGATGACAGAGGAGAGTAGTTCTGACAAGGTGACGTAAAATAGGAGTGTTTTTAATAAGCCTACTTTACATGCGGGTTCCACGAGACTCATCTTCCTCGTTTCTCGTGCCTTGACGTAAGTAAATCCAACGGCTCTACTTTTTTACCCGAGTTTAATATTTAAAGGTTCTACTACAATTAGTTAACAGTGAACACCATGGTCTATACTTTATAGAATTATAGTGGTTGTGAAAATCAATCGTGCAGCACAAATTATTAAGCGATTAATTTAATATATCTATTTCGTTACTAAATTTACGAAACAAAACTGTAGGATGAAACTTATTGGTTAATATAAATTGTTTTTTCGCAATTTTACATTCATTCAAAAACAAAAACAAAAATACAGTATATATTAAGAAAAATAATTGCAGTCCATGATTATAGAAAGACATAGAAAATTCACAACGTTCTAGAATTTAGAGAAATAAAGGAAAAAGTATAGTGAAGAATTTTTTTTTTAAAAGGCGAATAAAGATAAAGAGTTTTCAAAATTTAAAAAGGGAAAGGCTAAAGAAACAGAAGAAGAGTGGACCACGCAGATGTAAGGCAATAATTGACGTAGAAAAGGGCGTGGTTCGTACGCCTTACCCTAGCTATACTGATCACTGCTGAAACACTTTGTATATACACCGTCTAAAATACATACATGTTGACATATACACAGTTCAATAGTACTGAAATACGTAAGGATTTGGTCCCTACAGAAACCAAGTGCTTATCACCATTATGGGTTTCCTCAAAACACTAGATTTTGAATAGCTGGATGCAGCATTTAACCAGCATGGTTATTACAAATTTAGTGTAGTTAGTGTATGTCAGTTTAGATGTTGCAACTAATCGTATATCGAATGAAAAAATATCAAAAGTTTGATGGCAATATCTTTGATCAAGGCATATAGTTTAGTAGTTTATGTTAGTGCATGTCTTTATTTTATTATACAAATTCAAACCCACAAATGATGAATATTGTCGACTACAAATATAGATAGAATGATAAAATGGTTTAAAATCCTACCAAAATACATCGGTATAACTTCTTGATATTACAAATAAAAAAGATATTTGAACTATATTATACTATTCTTTTCGCAGCGCACAACAAAAAAAATATTATTTTGGATACAAATAAAATCGTCTGAGTCAATCATATTTCAAGTACGATTTTCAAATGAAGGATATAAAATTTGGTGCGGGTGTGATCGGTAAAACTTCAACAACTATAACATTGGTTGAGTTGGTCATCCGAACGCCCATGTTTTTGACAATCATAACTTGGTGCATTCGCCAACGTTTAGAACGCAATATCTTTAAACATTGACAGCCACATTTTTCTTTTCTTTTTCATTGATTTTATTTAATAGGATAATTAAATTTATTGAATTGCACCTTTCAATAACTTCAGACGCGTACTATTCAATGTAAATAGTATAAACTTTTATCCGGACATGCACGGAAGTGTTTATCCCTGTCGCATAATACTATCTAGATTTAAATTTTTAAACAAAATAATTTAATAGTAGTACACGTTTATGGAAACTACCACGTCACCCTAAAAGAACCTTACTACAGGCTGTCCAAAACCTTCGCCTAACCACTTAAATATATCCACGTGGCATACGTTGACATGGACTCTCTCCGCATTTTACAGCTGTATCCCGTTCAAAAATTCCCGGTATATAAATAAGCTTTCAGTGGCTTCACAAACTCATATTCAAAACAGAACAAAACCTCACAGCCATCTTTCTCCTCCCGATATGGCCTATATTCACCGTTTCGCCATTCTTCTCGTTCTCCTCTTCACCACCGTCGGCCTCTCCGCCGCCGCGTTGGTCGAGAAGCGCCACAGCGGCGCTCCCTTGAAAAAAAACATCAGTCTCAATCTCATTTGGTACGGAAAATTCACACCAATCCAACGGTCCGTCATCGTCGATTTCATCCGCTCAATCAGTTCCGGCGCCGTCTCAAAAGGTCCCTCCGTCGCGTCGTGGTGGAAGACGACGGAGAAGTACAAACAAGGCGTCTCAAATTTTGTCGTCGGTAAACAGCTCCTTCTCGAGAATTACCCTCTCGGAAAATCCTTAAAAAATCCTTACCT
This sequence comes from Erysimum cheiranthoides, assembly GCA_011420285.2. NCBI lineage: Eukaryota > Viridiplantae > Streptophyta > Magnoliopsida > Brassicales > Brassicaceae > Erysimum > Erysimum cheiranthoides. Next base: position 18,671,746 of record CM022178.2, on the reverse strand, counting down.
TCGTGCTCTGTCAAGCAAACTTAACGGCGGTGGTGCTCGGTCGATAACGGTCGTCTTAACGGCGAAAGACGTCGCCGTTGAAGGATTCTGTATGAATCGATGCGGGACTCATGGGTCCAAGTCCCGTTCCGTTAACAGTGGAGCCTACGTGTGGGTCGGAAACTCTGAAACGCAGTGTCCTGGTTACTGCGCCTGGCCGTTTCATCAGCCCATTTACGGACCTCAGTCACCGCCGTTAGTCGCACCTAACGGCGACGTTGGAGTTGACGGAATGATTATAAACCTCGCGACCCTTCTGGTTAACACAGTTACGAATCCGTCTCAAGAAGCTGTCTCGGCTTGTACTGGGATATTCGGTTCGGGTGCTTACCCGGGATACGCGGGTCGGGTTCTCGTAGACAAGACCAGTGGAGCGAGTTACAACGCTTTAGGTCTCGCCGGTAGAAAATATCTTTTACCGGCGATGTGGGACCCGCAAACTTCGACATGTAAGACATTGGTTTAATTAGACGGTCATGAATGAGACACGTTGCAAGAATCAATGGTGATGGCGAGTTATAGCTTATTGGAAGTCAAAAGAAAGTTGTAGATATCTATCGCGTCTGGTTCGGAGTTTGGGGAAAGGGATGTGTTTGCTTTGTCGTTTTGTTATGCCCTGTAAATTCGTTCTTGGAAATATGTGAAGATAGATTCATATATCTATTTTAATGCGGATAATAAAAATCGATTTGTAGTTTCCCCTCAAATCTTTTAACCTTATGTTGATATCTTGTTATATAACCAAAAGAATCAAACCTTTTTGATAAGCGGAAAAAGGATTAAGAAATTAATTATGCTGTATCGATACGGTAAACAAAAAAAAGAAGAATAGTGTAAAGGAGGAAAGAATAAAGGAGCGATGTTGGGACTTGGGGGGATAAGAGAACATATCACTTTTTCACTTTTAGCTTATAGGTTTTGGCGTATTGCTTACTAAACAATGGTATTTATTGTGGATAGAAATAATGTTTTTTTTTTTTTTTTTTTTGAACACCATAATGGTTTATTTTTATTATCCAGTTTCCTACCAATTTCACCTTTTTAGTAACTTGAATTAAATTATCCCATAAATTCTTAAATATGGTCAGTGGGTTGGTGTTTATACTGATGAATCGATAGTGAAAGCAGGAAGCTATTAAAGAAGTGGCTCCAATCACAGTTTTTTAAAGGCTTTATTGGAGCTTTCACCTACAACTATTTGTATTCTTTCAATAAGGACCCCATGCTTTAAGAGTTGAACATAAAAGTCATGTTGGACTCCAAGTTCATCTTCATTCACATCCAAAAATGTAATTAAATGGCGTCGAAGATATGAGTGGTTACTTTTGTATATATGATGCAAACTCAAACTCAAACTCAGGGCAAACTCTCTGATCATCTATGTGACACAAAAATGCTAGGTTTCCTTTGAGCCAAAAGATTCAACAAAAAGATTGTATCGTTTTGTAAGCTTTAAGATTGATTCTAAAGAGTTCGAAGGGATCATTAGAGCCCTGATAGTTTTTTTCCAACACAATAAGAGCAATCCCCCCATATGATCGTTTTTGTAGCAGTCAACCAAGAATCAAAAGTTTTATATTTAAGGCAGATGGTAAAATATGATAAGAACTAATAACGAAATTGATACACTCAATGTCTGAATGGAAATAAACTAGAATTTTCTCTATAAATTGTGATTTTACAATGATGTTAAAAAAAAAAAAATGTGAGTTCACAAATAAAAAAACAAACGACACCGAATGATCTATATAGAAAACATTATATAAGAAACAAGAAACAAGAGTTCTGTTCCCTAAGCCCACTCAAGGCCTCCGAATCAGCAAACCAAACATTCAACGTCTTAAACAAAAGCCCAGTTCTTTTTATTTACGCCAATGTAAAAGAAAGCCCATGGACCAAAAAAATACTTATACACAACATTTTTAAATCCGAAATTTGAAAAACAGTCGAATTAAGTAAAAGATCTTAGCGAAAAAACTCTAGAAAAGAAATACAAAAAAGGGAACTGGAGCTAAAATAAGACCTCATATAAGGTATATGATTTGTAAAAATTCAGATTCTTCGAATAAATCGACCGTTATAGAAGAAAATAAAACTAAAGTTCTTGAGTTCTTCTTTAAAAAAAATAAAGCTCTTTATTCTCACAACGGCCATATTCGTTCTTCTTGATTGCCACGTGTACGTACAACTCTTAACGAGCCGTTGTCGCCGTAGTTAAAGGGCCGAATCTAACCTGCGTCCTCATTTTTTTTCTCATTAGCCCGTCCCCACTTCATAGTTTCACACTTTGCGTCTAATAAATCCACAACCGTCCGATTTTACTCGTTTTCTATTTTCTAAATCAACGATGTAGATTTAACGCGTTCCTAAACAGTGGAACCCACTATTCACCTCTATATAAAGAGCTAGAAACCGTAGTCTTCCTCATCAACAACATTCAACAGAGCAAACTCAGTCGCCAACAAGAATTTCAAATTCGTCTCTCTCACAGTCAATTTCTCTCCTGAAATCACTATGTCGATCTCGAAAATCCTTGGTTTTCTGGCTATCTCCGCTATCCTGATCTCTTCCATTGTTGCTCAGTCCCCTGCTCCAGCTCCGTTCAGCGGCGGAGGAAGGCGGATTATCTCTCCGGCGTCTTCACCGTCGATCTCTCACTCTCCATCTAAATCTCCTACTCCAGAATCCTCCGTCGCGTCTCCTCCATTACCGCCTCAAGCTGATTCTCCTTCCAACGATACTCCAGCACTCAGTCCGTCTTCGATCTCTGATTCGCCGGCAGAAGCTCCAGGTCCAGCAAGCAACGCCGTTTCCAACAGATACGCGGTTTTTGGTGGATCCGTCGCCGTTATGCTATGCGCTGTCGTTTTGGCTATGTAGGCTCGCTCGATCTACTGGCTGATGAAACCAGCAATTATTTCTTTATTTGTTTATTCATTTTTCCTAGTGTCTCTCTTTTTTGCTTCTTTTGGTCAAATCAGTAGCAGGATTAGTATTTCACATTCCCAGTGTTCGTCCATGTACCCCTTATTAATATATATCACAGTTTTTATTAATCGTTTCAAAAATATTGCCATACCCAAAACAAGGTACTAGATAACGAATTTGAGAAAATGCTGTAAAAAAAAAATTGAGGAAATCTTTGAAATATTCAAATAATAGAACAAGTAAATGCAACAGCTCATCTCTTTGAATTGCCACATCGCTGGTATCGGCGGTGGCTTCTCCGTCGCGGTTGTTTTAGCCAGGCATTGTTTATCATGGAGCTAATGGGCCGATTTTTATGGGCCCTTAAGATTTTTATCCCTTCTTTTTAATCATTTGACGCAAAATTGAAACTTGAGTTTCTCCAGTAAAGTGATCGTTTATAGATCTTTTGGTTGTTATAACACGAACTGAGAATCCATGGCGACTCGCTCGCTCTTCCATAGTCTTAGATGGTGAGTCCACTCCTTCTTTCCTATCTCTTTGTTTCCTACTGATTTCGTTTTTATTTCCCAATATAATTGATTCACGGGTCTTATTATTTTTTATTGAAATTTAGTCGATTGACCAACAATGGTGTTGTCGGAAGCAATCTCATTCGGACCGGCGAATCATCGCGATTCTCGAAGTCGTACAGTGCTGACGCAGCAATCGGAGGCTCGATTTTAGAGGAATCGTTGGAATCAGAGGAGAAAGACGATCTGAAGAGCCGAATTTTCAGATTGAGACTTCCGAAGCGGAGCGCGACTACTGTTCTCGAGAAATGGGTTGGAGAAGGGAATCAGATTACAGTCAATGAACTTCGAGAGATCTCAAAAGAGCTAAGGAGAACTCGACGTTACAAGCACGCTCTCGAGGTACACTACCATCGATAGTTTTCCTTCTCTTGGGATTTGAAATTCATTGGAATTTGTGGCTTTCTGTGAATCTGCATTGAGAATGGGGATTGAGTTGTAAACAAGAAATATCGTTGTTGTCTGCTAGAATTACGATTCATGAACTTGATATGATCTATCTTGGTTTGACTTGAGAACTTGTTCAGAAATATTCATTTTCCGGCAAATTCTTCAAATTTATGAATATTATGTGTCTTTATGCATAAACTCGCATTGTAATGCATCCTTCTGATAGCTTATACAAGTTATATTTATAACAGGTTACAGAGTGGATGGTTCATCATGAAGAATCTAAGATCTCAGATGCTGATTATGCGTCGCGCATAGATCTGATTTCCAAAGTTTTCGGGATCGATGCAGCTGAACGCTACTTTGAAGGTCTGCATCTAGATTCAAAGACTACTGAAACCTATACTTCTCTCCTTCATGCTTATGCTGCTTCCAAACAAACCGAACGAGCTGAAGCCTTGTTCAAGAGAATCATGGAGACTGATAGTCTCAATTTCGGTGCTATCACATACAACGAGATGATGACTTTATACATGTCAGTTGGGCAAGTTGAGAAAGTACCTGAGGTTATTGAAGTGCTAAAGCACAAAATGGTTTCTCCGGATATTTTTACTTACAACCTGTGGCTAAGTTCATGTGCTGCAACCTTTAACATACATGAGCTCAGAAAGATTCTTGAAGAGATGAGGCATGATGCTAGTTCTAATGAGGGTTGGGTTCGATATATCGATCTTACTAGCATCTACATAAACAGTAGTAGACTAACTAATACTGAGTCTACCTCACCCGTCGAAGCTGAAAAATCTATTTCGCAAAGAGAATGGGTCACATATGACTTCCTTATGATTCTGCACACTGGATTAGGAAACAAGGATATGATAGATAAGATTTGGAAGTCTCTCAGGAACACTAACCAAAAATTGAGCAGCAGAAGCTACATTTGTGTTCTTTCATCTTATCTAATGCTTGGTCATTTGAGAGAAGCCGGGGAAGTTATCGATCAGTGGAAGGAGTCTAAGACGACAGAGTTTGATGCTTCTGCTTGCTCGAGGATCTTGAATGCTTTTCGAGATATCGGGTTAGAGGAAAAAGCCAGCGATTTTCACTTGCTCTTGGTGCAGAAGAAATGCAGCTTGGAAAACTAGGTATCATAAGATTGGGTTCTCTGAGAAATAAGTTGTTATGAAATTTTTATGCTCTTTGAAAGAATCAGATCAAGCTTATCAATCATCATCCATGGTGGATGAATAAAATAGAGGTTTCTTTACTTCACTGTGATTTTTTTTAAAAACTTTTTTTGTCGGCGCTCGTGAGACGTTATAGATTTCTTCAACGGAAGATTTTGCTTACGATGATTACTCGAACGTATCATATTCTAGCTGGCCTAGTCGGAAGAATTATACTGTACGTGTTTATTTTATGGATTCCCTCGCTACTATTAATGGCCTATATATTATTTATATGTTGAATGTTCCTTGGCCTTAGGCCAAGTCCATAATATTTAATATATAATGTCACATTTCAAAATTCCAAATTTCACAAGAAATTGTTGTCATGTTGTACAAGTTTATTCGTAATTGTGCGCTTTTATTTGGACTACAAAGTCTACAACATTTGTTTTTAGAATAGAAAAAATGATATTTTGAAAGATTAAAACAAAAAACTAGCATGTTGTTCTCTTTTAAGTTTATTATTACATGAACATGGTACACAAACATGTTTGGACCTACGAGAGGAACAACAGAAGCAAATAACATTATAGTAGTACAAGTCTCTTGAAGAGCTTAAGAGCCAGAGATTTAAAAAAGAACAAAAAAAAATTGACAAGATATGGGATTGATAGCAACAGAAGAGTAATAATGAGACAAAAGGAGAGTGGGGACAAAGATTTTTACCTAATGAAAGTGGGAAGATTTCAATTTCCACAAGTCACAACCACTCCCTATAAATTTCAGTTTTTGCCTTTTTGATTTTTCTTCATCCCCACACCCACCACCACCACCACCTTCACAGAGATATTATTACTCAGGAGGAAAACAAAAAATAAAACAGATAATTATTAGCGATCAATGAGCACCATGACTTTGCTTTTTTTCTTCTTTCACTTTTCTTCCACTCCAAGCACAGAAGAAAGTGACTTTTTTTCCGGTTCTCTTTTTAGAGAGCATGCCAAATCCAAAAGTAAACCACTATTGATCCAGCTAGATGAACAGTGGATACGGTCCCACTAGGGTCACCAGGCGTGTTCTAATTGTTTCAAACCCACGTTAATGAAATTGAGAGAATCTTCATCAGTCCTTTACCTCATTGATTATCTTTTGTCCCTTGTCTTCTCTTTAACCAACCAAACATGCTTATCAATGGAGGGAGGAAAAAGGGTTTTTAGGTTTTTCACCAATGGTTGTTTGATGATCCCTTTGATGAGTTTAAGTTTCGCTTCAGCAACTTGAGGTAATCAATTGCTTCGTCTAGTAGTAAAAGAGCTTCTTTACCCTGTGCCCCCGGAACTACGCTCTCGAGGATTCTCAGAGCGGTGTGGATCTTGTCTTTTCTTGACTGCTCGTCGCTTAGACCAGAACCCGTTTCTTGTTTGCTTGAGATGTTGGATTCAGGAAGGTTTCCATCTGATAAACCTTTGAGTTTAGTGCCCACAAGCGATAGTGACGAGTCTCTGTATGAATGGTCCATTAGTTTCTGCCTTTTAAGACGTGGACCATCAACACTGCTTTCAGTTTCATCCAGTTCTTCTGTTGTTTTGTTGCATGCTTGTTGTTCAACTGGGAATGGAGAGTGACCTGTGCTCATTACTTCATCATCACTCCCCCAATCATCATTATCCTCATCATCAGAATACAGCAGCGCGTTGATTTCCTCAGTGTCTTCGTGCATTTCTGACTCTTCTTCGCCATTAACATGATCTTCATGGAGCAATATCTTTTCTGAAATGGCATGATCTGTACCGAACCCTTTCTCTGGATGTAGGGAATCGAGAAATTTCCCTCGCTCTGCATCCATAGAAGAAGGAAACCGCAGAGGAAATCCACATTGTAACAAGCGAGTCTGATTTCCTGACTGATCGAATACTAGAAATCTTTTCCGAGAAGACTTGAGTGTCCCTTCTGGAGCAGCAGCGCAGCTAGATCGCCCGTTCAAACATGAAACTTGTTTTCCACAAGACTGTTGATCATAACTGGACAGTAAGGCCTGGAACGGTGGCTGCAAATAGCGAAACTGACTCTCAGCTGCATATACTTTACCGAGTTCCGGAAAAGGGATTCCAGGACGGGAAGACTCAGTAGCCGTATCCTGGACACAAGCTTGAGGATTTAAGCCTAATGGCAACCATTTCTGTTGCCTGGTATCAAGAGGCATGCTCTTGCAGTTTGCCAAGGGAACTTTACAGGAATACAATACTGCACAAAAAGTAAAGGGAAAAATCATTTCACATTGCTATGAATGAGATAATTACTATTGAAAAACCCAACTCAAGATCGCAATAACAGTCCACAAATAGAACCAATATTATGTAAAAGTGAAAAAAAAGAAGGAAAGATTCAGTAAGCATACCGATTGTGGAAGCTGGTGCTCAAATGTGTTGAACACAATACTTCTTGATTCTTTCTTGAAACAATCGTATAAGAAGGTAGAGACAAAATGAAAATAATGGCAGCTCGAAAAATACAACACAAACTCACGAACCAACTACGTCACTGGTTTGAGTATATGTCGAAAGTATTCAGCCTGAAAGTTAAACGCAGACAATAGCGTTAGCAAAAACATGACTATGAGCTGAAGGGTGACAAAAGAGGTTCTTTTTTTTTTTTTTTGCAACAAACCTGACAATTATCCATCGGTTGAAAGCAAGCAATAACTCTCACTACAATTGTTGATTTGTTGGAATCTCCGTTGTTCTCGTACTTGAATGTTCGAAATCTTGTCTGACCAGCTGATTGACTTACCATAATAACTTTTCCAAACTCTTGAATGTAAAAGTAAAGTTGCTCTACAGAACAGAGCAAGCTACTTTGAGGAAAATGACTTGAAGAAGAAAGAGAAAGTATTGATCTTTGAGGAGAAAAAAGAGAAAGAAGACTTGAAACAAAAAAAAAGCTTAGAGGGTTAAAAGGAATCGTTTAGCTGATCCTATATTGTTCACAATGGAAAACGTAGAAACGTTGGGATCCCATTATTATAAAGATTAGATAAAATGAAACAAAAGCCGAGGAATAAGGAGAAGAAGAAGAAGAAGATTGGAGAAGGTAGAGAAGAAATTTACAGAATAACACGGCAATACAGATTCAAGCGCACAACTTTGCGGTAGACATCAACAGAACTTGTGAACCAACTCATGCTGTTTTTCTCCTTCTATCCACTTTTAGATTTTGATCTTTGTTGTAATCCAGAGATAGAGAAATCTGCGGAAAAAAGAGAGGAAATAATCTCATTAAATTCCAAACCAAAGAAACCAAATTTCACAACAATTAAAGTTCGTGAAAGTTATAGAAATCATAAACAATCAAAGAAGATTAAAATGCTGCAGCATTGAACAATCACATATTCTGGCAACTTTTTTTTATGCGTCAGTTCTATCAAAATTTTCGCTAAATTAAGAACTTAAACTCGAACCAAGCTACCAAAATAGAAGAATTCTCCGTTTTAAACTCAATTTGCATCAAATTCGCCGCTAGTTTCCTAATTTTCCCACCAGATTTTCCCGAGAAACAAAAAAAAAAACAAAGTATTGTATGGTTAAAATGATGAAATGAATCCATTAGCTTACAGAGAGGAAACAAAGGAAGATCTATGCGTCGAGATCCAGAGAGAGAGAGAGAGCGAAGAGATTTAAGAGACGAATTCACGCAAACTTGAATGGATAAGAGAATCGAAAGCCAAAATTTTACGTTTAAGGAAATAAAAGTGGGCGTGAAGGCTCAAGTGTGACATTTGCTTTATACATGTCCTTATTTCTCGTGACTATTTTACCCTTTTCTAACACTTTATTTACCGTCAATAATTCACATAAGCATGAAAAAGAGTTCACATCAACCATTTATGATTCGGATTTTGATTTTTGTCAATGAAGATAGAGATTCAGATAACCAAGCTGGAATATCAAATCCTACAAAAGAAAACTCATTTGGGCGAATCATAACACTACGACCCAATCAATGAGCCTTCGCATGATTATATTTGATTCAAATATTTGGATCTACTACTCGTTTTCTTCAGTTACACTTTAGTATTGAGTTCATACTCTGAAATAGATTTTAATTAATTCGGTTCATTTACAATTTAATACTATATAACTTGACATGAAAATAATAAGATAATTTTAATGGATTAGGTGTAATAGATATTCTAATTGTTTGTTCTGGTGTAACCACTATGTCATCTATTTCGGTAATATGTGTGAGTCGTAGATTACAAGATACAAGTATTTATTGGATTAAAAGTGTGTCTAATTTTTAAAATATTTTTTTTTCTTTGATGCAATATCGATTTAGTTTATTTTGAACTATACTAACAACTGAAAATTGTAATGCGAAATGGTTCTCTTTGTAATATATACTATTGTTATCCATAATATTGTTTTGCTATATTTGGAAGTAATACCGGCTAGCAGTTACCATTAACATGTTTAATGATTATATCGGAATGCTGCAAAAGAAAAATAAAAATGATTATTTCGGAATAGAACACATAATAATTGTTTACTATAATTTCAAGAATTCTGAAGTACTGTAAATCATATGTACATAGTAAGCATTTGGGTCCACTGGTCTCACACGGTAACTACTATTCTCATATCACATCAAACAAAAGAAAAAAGAGGCAACGAGAAAATTGATCTTTAGAAAAAATATTCCTTAATGCAAAAGAAAAAGAAAGAAAAAGAAGTCGTCAAGGCAATTAAGCACTTAATTCCCCGTGCATTTCTTTAATCATTCACTTGCATCCCTTTTTCTTTTTCTTTTTTTTCTTCTTTCACCAAATTTGTCTCTTTATTCTTCTTTTTTCCTATGATCATGGAATTTGGTGGATGCTCCAACATGTTTCACCCCAGTCACTTATTAAAATATCTTGTACAATAGTCCTTGAAATTACATATGGAAACAACGAGCGGGCTAAATTGGTGTTTTACTAGCTACGTGTAAAATGGTGTTTCATTAGCTAGCTACTAAACTAGTCAAATACTAAAACTTAACATGGAAAATAAAAGAGAGTCAAATAAACCAAACAACAATGTTACAAGTTACAATGTTATTCAATTTTTGCTCGCGTCATCGTAAATGTTCCAAATCATCCCACCCACGCACCTAAAAAGAAAGGTTAATAATTTAAAATAATAATTAAAGAACCCACCAAAAAAAAGGTTAAAAACTCACTTCCACTATTTGGCTCATAATTAAAAAGAAGAAACGTTGCCCAAAAAAACAAAGTAAAAAGAAGACGAACATACGGGCTTTACTTTAACGAACAACTCCGATATTATTATCACGTTTGTAATACTTCTTAATTACTATAATTTATGGCTTGGAATTATGGATCGTGAGGGTTTGCCATTATATACATCATAAATAATTACATATATACACGTTCGGCCCCCTCTTCACATTGCCTCCATCAAACTAATAACAATAATCTTTATATTCTTTCTATCATTCAGTTCAATTCAAAATTATTGCAAAACAAGAGAGTTAGAAAGAAATTTCACATAATAGACGGCTTCTAGTTAGATAAATATTCATACAAAATTGGGCCTCTCATGGACTTGGACTTATTTTGGCCATTGTTCTAAGCTTTGGATAACTCTTTAAAAACAAGCACCACTTGCAAGCAATTTAGTAGATTTTTCTTAGAAATGTTTTTTTTTTCTCTTTTTTTTTCTTTTTTTTTTTACTTAGATATATTTTTTTCTCTTACATAGAGATAAATATGATCGAATTCCATTTCTTTTTTTTAACATCAATTAAACTCTGAACCTTTTCCTTTTTTAGTGTAAATTTTCAGTTTTCACATAACTTATAATTAAAATTAGAGGCAATATTTGATATTTTATGTCAACGACAAAAATAGAACATAGTACCAAAATAAAGAAGGAATATACAAAGTCAAAAAAAAAAAAAGAAGAAGAAGGAATATACCAAATGAAGGTCCCCAGAAAAAGCATATCCCCCAAGGCCAAGAGACTTGGACTGACCGACAAAGTCCCTTTGCTTCAATCACTATCAGTTTTGGCATTTTTATTTACAGGATACTAAAAAAAACTATTTCCTCAATCACAAGTACATATTTAATCATGATACAAATATTTTCAAAATATTAAAAATGTATATACAAGTTACATAGGCAAAATTTATTAATCAATTTTATACTTAAAAAAACATATAATCAAAATTTAACGTCTTTTAACAAACTACGAACTTGTTCCAACGTAACGAACAGTAACATCGTGAATGGTCCTTGCCTCGTAACCGTTGGAACAAACCCTTTGTACAAAGCCATCGGTCCTTCCTCCGCCACCGTCTTCACCGCACAATCCATCGGTCCACCGTAATTCTCCTTATCAGCATTCATCATCCTCGTCTTCACAACATCGATCGGATTCGACGCCACCGCCGCAACGATCCCCGCCGAAAAACTCGCCGCCACGTGGGTTCCGATTCCTCCCGGCGTTCCACGACCTCCGGCAATCATGATTTCTTTGACGTGGTCATACGTGGCGAGCTGAGAAGCCGTCACGATCATCGCACGGTTCACGGTTAACCACGAGCCACGCCATAAGCTTGAGACGCCTTCGTGCCTTACGATCCGCTCTAGCGCGTCCACGACGCTCTTGTAGTTTCTTCGGCGGTTTAACGGCAAACTTCCGTCGGCTTGCATTCTCACCATTGCCACGTCAGCAGGATTCCCGACGACTGATCCCACGGCTCCTGCGATGAGTCCAGCTGTGATCTTGGTGACCAATGGGAAGTTACCTGTTGGGGAGTTATCGGACTAATTAATTATTCATTTACGTTAAATTCATTTTGAGCTTTTGTGTGGTGGGAGATAAACAGTAGTAATATGAAGCATTTTAACCAAAATAAACCGAACTGTTTCAGATCGAAACCGAACCAACATTTGTTTATAAATCCATTGGTTTTTACTGTTTAAAACTAAAAACATAGACCTGTAACCGATTTTAGCGTAATCGAACCAAACCAAATTTACAACAAGAAACCATAATTTATTGGAGTTTTATTGTTACCGAAGTTATATAGTATATTTACCTGTGAGTCGATCGGTCCACCTCCGTTTAAGAAAGTCGTAAATACCCATACGAGTGGCGGAATAAAGCATCTGACGGAGGACGGTGGCGGAGACGCCGGAGAAGAGAGCGGCGGGTCCTTCGGTTTTGACAATGTGTGCCCCAACGGCGAAAGGGGTCATGACGGAGCGCGTGGAAGACGACGGCGCGTGAATGGATGAGGGTAATAAGGAAATGCTGCCGATGAGAGAGTCAAGAGCGAAAACGGGTCGATAAGATTTAACGGGAAGATTATGATCTAGACTAAGATTAGGGTTAGGGTTTTGGTCGAGAGAGAAAGAGTGTTCGCCTTGAAGCTGCATACGGACTTTGATGAGGTCTAATGGGTGAGTCAGAGCTCCGGCGATGATTGCGGCGATGCCACCTTCAATAAATGGTTTAAAGCCCATTGATTACCGGAGTATTTGATAATAAAGAGATATATTTTTTGAATAATGAAAAAGAAATAAAAGAGGAGTCTGGGAGAATTAATAGATCTTTTGTAAGAAAATGTTTGGAGAGGAAAAAATGAAATTGGACAAGTTGGAAATGGAAGAAGACAAATGACATGAGAAGAAAATAATGCAACGGCTTGTGTTTGTATACTAGTCCTCAATTACGGGTTCCAGCTTTTAGCATTATGTTTCTGGTTTTGTCTTGATGCACAATTGCACACCTTGTCATTCCAGAAAAAAAAAAGAATAATTGAAGCTAGCTAGAGGAATTTACCAATATTGGTCAGTAAACCAATGTTCTACATCTACTACTACGAATAATAATTAGGGTATCATGTTTAGGACGAACGACTCATATAGAACCTATAGGGTGTGGGAAAACGATTTGACGAGCGAGTAATTGACACATTATATTGTCTTTAACTAAATATCTTACATCACATAGATTTACTTATAGTTAAATATAATTTTTTTTAGCACAAGGAGACATACATGCTACAAGAGTTGTATCAAGAAGCGTTAGAGACTCAAACATGACATGAAACTCTAATACAAGCACAAACTTAAAGTATTATTGCATAAGATACTAATATAATCATTAATCAAGGAAGAGTATTCACTCTAGAGATGCAACCCTTTTGACGTTCTTCACCCATTGATCTATGGCTTCTTGTTTGAACCGCTAACCACTTCAACTGTTGATGTAGGTTTTGTCTTTTCAGTCTTTGGAAAACCGCCGTTACCACCTGGAAAAGGAAAGCTAGGAATCCATGACGAAAATTCAAATTTTGGCCCTTCTGGCTCCTCTGGTTCCTCGGGCTCCTCAGGAACCTCGGGCTCCTCCGGAATCTCTGGTTCTTCTGGAATTTCAGGCTCCTCTGGCAACGGCAACTCCTGCTCTTCTGGAACCTCCGGCTCCTCAGGCTCTTTATATTCTGGAACCTTTGTGACTTCTTCTTGCACAAGAGAGTGACCTACTCTAGCAGCAAAACCAGGTGTGGGAAACAAGAGGGATGACGAAATAAAGACAAGGAAAAAGACCGAAGAGACGAGAATAGGAAGGCGAACATTAATCATATTGTGATATTAATTCTTGAATGGAAAACCAACTTAGGAAGACGAGATAAATTATGTTGTGAGTATATAAAGTTTGTGTTTTGGGATTCTGTAGAGAATGGTTTCTTAAATAATATTGAGATGAGAAAGATCTTCGAATGTAGATTTCATAAGAGTCAATATATTTGGTGAGACGATATCAATGCACGATTGTGAATGTGATGGTAGTCTTCAACAAACTCACCTATATTTCATTTTACGTCTTATATGTGAACTAAACTTATACGTGTTTTAAAGTTATTAACATTTGACATTAATTACAAGATAACTTACAATTAGCAATCATGCACCTTGTATATTTCATTTTACGTCTTATATGCATATATAGCCCCCTTCTTTACTTCATTACTTGTATAGATTTTGTATCTTTAAAATCAGAAAAAGATTTTGAAAAGTTAAACAAATTGTCCATTTAGTTGTGAAATCAGACGATTACCGAACTGATCCACGGCTTCACCTACATTACATTCAATTATTAATGATACATTTACATATGATTTTATAATTTTATCATGTAGCAGTTTCAAGTATAAACTGCACTTATATAACTCAGGGGATATATATAATAATTTTTATTCAGTGTAAATTATTAAAATATATGAGGAACAAAATCAAATGATTTTAAGACTGTAGCTCAAGTCTAAACCCCACGACGGTATAAGTATTATAAAGAAAGTCACCAAGAAAAATTATAATGATAATAAGAAAAGTTCAAAGAAATTAGAGACTTCATAGCAAGATAGATTAGATGAGCAAAACAAAAGAAATGGTAAACAAACATGAATTCTTGTAATGGCTTCACTTGAGAGGGATAAACCTAGAGGAGTGCGTAGCACCTTGACCGGGCCTTCCGTGCTTAACCGGTTTGTAAGAGATTGAGAATTCTGCAAGGTAATGTCCGATCATCTCCGGTTTGATCTCGATTTGGTTAAAAGTCTTTCCGTTGTACACACCGATGACGCTTCCAATCATTTCAGGCATAATCACCATGTTCCTTAGATGTGTTCTCACTACTTCCGGCTTCTCACCGGCTGGTGCTTCTCTTTTCTGGTTTAAAGTAAAACAGAGAGTTTTGTTAATTATAATAATCAAATCCAACCGAAAAAAATCAGACCCTATCTAAAATTACAGTAACGTCGGGAGATCACAAGAATCTAACAAATTTGACACAATAACAACACAGATTTAAATTGGAAAGTTAAAATTTTTACCTTTTTGCGCAATTTCTTGATGAGAGCCATAGGCTTCCTCGTCAATCCTCTAGACATCCTACAAAATCATCAACATAAACAGAACTAATCATTCAGAACCAAATATACATATTCTACCAAAACTGAGACACATTTTTTTGGTGGGATCAAGACCTTCTTTGAATACGGGAAGGGAAGAGCTTGACAAGATCATCAGTGGACATGTCGAGGAGAGCATCGAGATCGACTCCTTTGTAGGAAAACTTTTTGAACGTTCTCTTTTTCGCAAGAGCAGCTGCGGAAACCTCTGGTTCGACTTGAGCCTATACGGATTCAGACAGAGAATTTTAAGACAATTATGATGTTCCAAAATCTAACAATCTCATAATTAAGGTTTAGTGAGGTGGAGATCTAGAAACTAACCATTGTTTGGTTCGAGAAGCCGTGAAAGTGTACTGCTGCTAGGGGGGTTTTTTTTTTTGTTAAAGGATATCTACTGCTGCTAGGGTTTGCTATATGAAGAAACGACAAGATACATAACTTGGCATCCAATATTTATTCAATATGTTACAGATTCTAGAATGTTTCTGATTAAGGAAACTTCAATGAAAGAATACCAAAAATATTCAATTCTTGAGTTAAAAATAGTATATACTGTACACGAATATTTTCTTCTATTATATAACACACCTTTTTCCCCCATTTAACACCTTCAATTGAACAAGTGTGATGTCCAATAAGTTTTAAAAATATATATTAATATATTTTAACAAAATAGACATTAGTAATATTTAAATACATAAATTTTCCACAAGAAAGAAACCCAAACATGGAAAAAAATCTTTAAATTTCCAAATTCCAAAACAATTGGAAAGTTTTAGGTTGATAAATAAAACAGGTAAAACTTAATTCTTATTTTCAATGTAAAATTGAATGATTTAAGATAAAATATAAGAATTTTTAAGCATGGCAAATGGCCCAAAAATTCTTTGAGCTGGGCCTGAGGACCTTAAATACCTTGGAAAATAAGGTTTCAACCATCTATTGAATTTTTATTTTAAAAAGATCAAAGTTTAAAATTTAAACTACAAGAGAACAAGATATCTGAGAATTTTCGTAGGAACCCAAAAGATACACTCATACAAGTGGAAACTATCTACTAATTATTCGACCCATATACAAAATATACTACTTTAACAATGAATCAACAGAGCAAAGTGTAGATATTAAAAAATATATGTGTATTATTTAAACGCATGAACAAGAGTTGAGATAAAATCGTGCCACAAATAAATACGCAAGTTTCAAAATATAAAGGAGAGAGTAGAAAAACAGAGACAAAATGTTATAGAAAAAAAAAACGAGAGACTATTATTTTGGAGAATAACACAGACTCTGTAAAAGAAGTTATTCACTTGAGAGGGATAAACCTGGAGGAATTGGTAGCACCAACACCAGGCCTACCGTGCTTAACCGGCTTATATGAGATTGAGAACTCAGCCAAGTAATGTCCAATCATCTCCGGTTTGATCTCGACTTGGTTAAAAGTCTTTCCGTTGTACACACCGATGATGCTTCCAATCATTTCAGGCACAATGACCATGTTCCTTAGGTGGGTTCTCACTGCAGCTGGCTTCTCACCAGCTGGTGCTTCAATTTTCTGCTCAAACAGAGAAAAAGACATTCTTTAGTGTTTTAAAGCCATTTGGTTGCAAAACATCAATATATACATTGAGATGGAAATACAACAACTAACAACATTTAGAATAGAAGATACAGTATCTTGTTGTTCAACGATGTAAATACAATAGCAAATACGATCATCCAACACAGGTCTAATTAGAACAAGGAATTAGTGATGAGAGAAATTACCGCTTTGCGCAATTTCTTGATCAAAGCCATAGGCTTCCTCGTCAATCCTCTTGAGAACCTATAAAAGAGAATTAATATAACAAAACCGATCCAGTGTCAGAACCAAGGGACGATCTAAAAAACCGAGAGACAAAAGCTTTCTCGTTCAAAATAAAGACTCTTCTAATAAGTAATAACCTTCTGCGAATACGGGAAGGGAAGAGCTTGACAAGATCATCTGTAGACATGTCGAGAAGAGCATCGAGATCGACTCCTCTGAATGAAAACTTCTTGAACGTCCTCTTTTTCACGACTCCAGCCGCAGCAACCTCTGGGTCCGCCTACGTATATTTTCCCATTACGAGAAATTACAAACACAATGTCGAAAAAACTAATCACGAGAATATGATAGAGAGACAGAGATCGAGGAACTAACCATTGTAAATGTCTGGAAATTGGAATTGTTGAAAACCTAAAAAACCACAGAGCCTGATCAACTCAAACAGTGTCTGCGCAAACGACAAACAACTTAACTTAAGCACCAAATATATACCTGGGCCTAACCCTAGAAACATTTATTTATTTATAAGGTACATGTATTCTTTTTCATTTTCATCGCGGCCCATGTATTTGGTAGATAAGACCAGGTTCGATTTGGTGAGCGAAACTCGGATTTCCCGTTGAGAGAATTTATCAATCTACTAAACACTTTAACAAAGAGAAACCTCCGATTCCAGATTCAATTATCTGGTAAAACCAACACACCTAGAATTTTGCAAGTCACCTTAGTTTTCATATCAATCTGTATAATGTATCAAAAATTCTCTATTTTGTGGTAAAGTTGTTTGCATCATATAAAACATAATAGAAGAATAGGATAATACTAATGTCCCTCTGTATGGCCAACCCAACGGTTGGTGAGACCATCTTGCTCCAGGCTCTGATCTCTCTCGGGAACAACGGGTTTCCCGAGGTCCTGATGGCCCTTTGCTTAGATATAAACTTCTTGCATGAACCCAAAAACGGCGACTTGGAAACAGATCGGATATGTTTTCTCAATTATCCAACCTAAGACCACAAATAGTAAAATTACTCTACTTCAAAGCATGAAGGGATAAATCTCTATATGAACTAGTCATCGCCGATAGTAGATTTTCCAAAAAGTTTTTGAGGTTTCTTTAAACCCATGGAACACGAGTTTAGACACATATAAAGAAGAGAGAATTGCAGCAGAGTAGCCAAACAGAGAAGTAGTGACAAAATGGTCCAAAAACAGACAAAGGAGGACCCTATAATGGCATAATGAGAGCTAAGAAGACAAGAGCACAACACAGACTCTGTAAGGTCTTCACTTGAGAGGGATGAACCTGGAGGAGTGGGTAGCACCAACACCAGGCCTACCGTGCTTGACTGGCTTGTATGAGATGGAGAACTCTGCAAGGTAATGTCCAATCATCTCAGGCTTGATCTCCACTTGGTTGAAAGTCTTTCCATTGTACACACCAATGATGCTTCCGATCATTTCAGGCACAATGATCATGTTTCTCAAATGGGTTCTCACTGGTTCTGGCTTCTCACCAGCCGGTGCCTCTCTTTTCTGGTCAAGCAAAACAAAGTGGTAGTCTTTAGTGTTGAACCATTTGGTAGCATAGAACGAAAACAACACTTCTCAAGCATTTCTAAGTTTACTTAAATGCAAGAAGAGGAAAGCACATATGTCACAACGCAGAATCAGATCCTACAAACTTAAGAATAGTATAAAAGGGACCATCGATCGTTCAATTTAACACATATCTAATTAGTTATTGGGAGAAATTAGGGATTTTACCGCCTTGCGGAGTTTCTTAATCAAAGCCATAGGCTTTCTCGTCAATCCTCTAGAGAACCTATACAAGATAATCGTAGAAACGGATTCAATTAGTCAAAACAAAAGAGACGATTCTACAAAATCGAGACGAAACTTTAGATGGTTAAAAAAAGCCTAACCTTCTGCGAATACGTGAAGGGAAGAGCTTCACAAGGTCATCGGTAGACATGTCGAGAAGAGCATCGAGATCGACTCCTCTGAAGGCGAATTTCTTGAACGTTCTCTTCTTCGGCACTCCCGCCGCTGCAACCTCTGGTTCGACATCAGCCTATAGAATCCCCATGGAGAAAATTACAAACCGCGAATTCGGAAATGTGATAGCACAAGTAGTAGATTCGGAGAGATGTAGATAGAGGAACTTACCATTGTTAAATCTCGGCGAAAAAGAAGTGGATAAACCCTAAATCTGTGTCTGCTTACCGTTTACAAACGAACAGCAAGGAGTTGCCAAAATCGGCGGAACGAAATATATACGAGGACCTGTCCTAAACCCTAGAACTGAAAGTTATATTTATAAAAAAATGTTTATTTATTGGTTAGTGAATTTTGGTTGACTTAAAAAAACAAAGTTAAATTATGTATTATTGGATTATTAACTTCAATTTTTTTAAAAAAAATATTCGGTGTTAGTTGTTTGATGATTTTTTAATTTTAATACGAGATACTCAAATATGTTGATGTATTTTATTTTAGAGTACAATTCATATTCATACATTCTACATTATGATATTATAATCGCACTAATATAAATTATAAATTTTGGTCGATAATTACAAATTTCTGTATATGTCAATTTGTTGGCGCATGATTTTCTCGTAACATCGGAGATGATGAATTGAAACAAAAGTGTTATGCTTTCCAAAAACATTTCGATATATAAGTCACCAAAAGATGCTTATGAGGAGATGATGGTTGTTTGTTAAGTTAGTTACTTCACTCTCAGCATCTGTTTTATCGTTGTTTGGTCTGTTAAATGTCTTAAATTAGTAAGCAATCCACTAAAAAGAATACTATTGGGATACAAGGAACAGTTTGACAAACATACAACTACGGAATAGAAAAACAAGTATGAGTGTATAACAAACAGCCGAGACAAGGATAGAAAGAAGCGCATCTCGGTAAATAAATTAGACAGACAATACAAAACGACAATTTCAGAAAATTGGACTGGGCTCCAAATCAGATGGGCTTTCTTCTAGTATAATGGGCTTAAGGAGATCCAGGAAACTTAGGCATTTTGGTTTCGTCGGGTTTTGGAAATTCCGGCAACTTTGGAGCATCGAACTTGGGAAATTCAGGCATTTTCGGTAACTCAGGCTTTTGTATCTCTGGCATCTTCGGCATTTCGGGCTTTGGAATCTCCGGCATCTTTGGCAATTCCGGCTTCTGAATCTCAGGTATCTTTGGTAACTCAGGCTTCGGAATCTCCGGCATTTTTGGCAACTCAGGTTTCTGAATCTCCGGCATCTTTGGCAACTCAGGCAACTTGGGAGCCTCAGGCTTTTCAGTCTCCATCAACTTAGGCATCTCGGGCTTCGAAATTTCCGGTAACTTGGGCAATTCAGGCTTCTGAATCTCTGGCATTTTGATTTCCTCGGGCTTCGGAATCTCCGGCATCTTCGGTAGCTCTGGCTTCGGAATCTCCGGCATCTTTGGCAACTCGGGCTTCTGAATCTCCGGTACCTTAGGCATCTCAGGTTTTGGAATCTCTGGTAATTTAGGCAACTCAGGCTTCGGAAATTCAGGTAACTTGGGTATTTCGGGTTTAGGTAGTTCCGGCAATGTGGGTATCTCCGGTTTAGGATCCTCCAATAACCGGCGAGCTCCAACTGAAACCGGAACAGAGAGAAATGCAGTAAGACATATGATCAGAAATGGTGAAAGATGAGAAGCAAAGAGACTCTTTGTCAATGCCATTGTCTCCTTGACAAGCTTTTTATCTATCTTCTTTTGCTTTGTGGTGTCGTTCTTTGTTTTTGTGATGAGCTTTGATCTTTGATTGAAATAGCTATTTAATAGGTGTCTTGAGGATGAAGATAGATGGAATTTGGTGAGAAAAACATGTACAGAGTTTTAAATTTTTTTTGAAAAGTTCGTTTAACTTCTCTATCTGTATTTCTATATTGTCACTTTCAAATCTAGTTGAAGTTTAGGTTTTAGTGTTTACGTGTTCATGTGTTTGGCTTTACGTATTACAGGATATAGAATCCTCGTGTGAACGCACGTACGCAAGGTTTTATTTTTGACGTCTTTACAAAAAGTTTACACTTTGTAATACATTTTTATTTATTTTTGGTTAATCTTAAACTGAAAAACTAAATTCTACAGAGGGAGAGACAGAGTATTACAGAGCATTAGTGCAGAGTAAAGAGAGAAATCGAACAGAACAATAGAGAAAAATAAAAAGAAACAGTATTGGTGGTGATGACATGGGGCTGGATTCTTCGGAAAAAAAAGAGAGACAGTATTAGAGTGCCGTCTGAAATTTCACAAAAGCACATACGTAATAGCTCCACTCTTTACTAGTTAACTTCAAAATGAAACTTTAGCACGTAAGTTCCAAAATTTGAAATTTCATTTATATAACGCAAATCCATCAATATTTACATTGATGTACATGTATTCTTCTTCTTCTTTTTTTTTCTTATGTTTGGACATTGGATATATATGTGACAAAGAAAATGACATTGGATACTACTTCTAATTCTGTATATTTTCCGGCAATCTGCATAGAACATGGTTTTTATTGATTTTCTTAAACACATACCGAGATAATTGATTAACTAGATCTCAATATATATTAGTATTCATGTGTACCGAGAGACATGTCTTAAATAAGTAAATAAATCCATTAAAAAGTATATCAATCACAACGAAATATGTATAACATACAAATACAAACGGAATACAAGTAGTATATAAGTGTATAAAACCTTTATCCAAAACAGAAAGAACTATGACTATGAGACCAAATCATAAGACAGACAAAAGCATCTCTGACAGATAGTATAAGGGTAATATGGTAGTTTAAATCATGGGATGGGCTTCAAATAGTTGGGCCTTCTTCTGGTTCAATAACGCTTAAGGAGTTCCGGGAACTTTTGGGAATTCCGGCAACTTGGGAAGTTCAGGCATCTTTGGTAGCTCTGGCTTTGGGATCTCCGGCATTTTTGGAACCTCAGGTTTCGCAATCTCTGGAATCTTTGGCGCCTCGGGTTTTGGAACCTCTGGAATCTTTGGTAGTTCAGGCTTCTGAATCTCTGGGAACTTTGGCAACTCCGGCTTCTGAATTTCCGGCATTTTTGGCAACTCGGGCTTTGGAATCTCCGGAAACTTAGGAGCTTCAGGCTTTGGAACCTCTGGCACCTTCGGCAACTCCGGCTTTGGAACCTCTGGTACCTTCGGCAACTCCGGTTTTGGAACCTCGGGCACCTTTGGCAACTCAGGCTTCTGAATCTCCGGCATCTTAGATAGTTCAGGTTTTGGAATCTCTGGCATTTTCGGCAACTCGGGCTTTGGAATCTCCGGCAACTTAGGAGCCTCAAGCTTGGGAACTTCCGGCATTTTTGGCAACTCCGGCTTTGGAACCTCCGGGACCTTAGGAGCCTCAGGCTTTTCAGTCTCCATCAACTTTGGCACCTCAGGCTTTGAATTCTCCGGAAACTTTGGTAACTCTGGCTTCTGAATCTCTGGAAACTTGGGCAATTCAGGCTTTGGAATCTCCGGCATCTTTGGTAACTCGGGCTTCTGAATCTCTGGCATCTTCGGCAACTCAGGCTTGGGAATCTCCGGAATCTTCGGCAATTCAGGCTTTGGAATTTCCTGCATTTTAGCTTCTTCAGGCTTGGGAATCTCAGGCATCTTTGGCAACTCGGGCTTAGGAATTTCCGGAATCTTCGGCAACTCAGGCTTTGGAAATTCAGGCAACTTAGGCATCTCTGGTTTAGGAAGCTCCGGAAACTTGGGAACTTCAAATTTGGGTAGCTCCGGCAATTTTGGTATCTCCGGTTTAGGATCCTCTAATAACCGGCGAGCTCCGACTGAAACCGGATCAGCGAGCAATGCAATAAGACATATGATCAGAAGTGGTGATGAGAGAAGAGTAGCAGAGAGGCTCTGCTTCATCGCTGCTATGTCTGAGAACTCTTGCCTTCTTTCTTCTTTTATGCTTCTTTTGCTTTGTAGTGTTTCTTGTTGGTTTGTGTTTGTGATGAGATTTTGGTCTTTGATTCGAATGGCTATTTAAAGGTGTTTTCAGTAAGAAGAAAGATGGAGTTTGGTGAGAAAATCTGTACAGAGTTTTGAATAATAAAAAAAGTTCGTTTAACTTCTCTATCTGTCTATCTATAATTGTCATTTTCAATCTAGTTGAATTTTAGGTTTTAGTGTTTACGTGTTCATGTTTTAGCTATACGTAAGAAGGCTTAAACTTTGTAAACTAGAAGAACTCACTTTTAAAAATAATATGAGACACAGCTATCAGTTATATAGAATTTATACAAACAAGTTAATAGAAAAAAAGTGACACTTGATCAAATTAATTATATAAAATGCAGACGTAAAATGCATTTGGATATTGATGGCGAAATACCATTATACAAAAACTCGAGTTATTTGGATATTGATTTTGAAATAAAAGCTCCAATGAAGCAAAACTAGTTTCGGGACATAAATTCGGTAATTTGCAAGTATGAAAACGGCATAAAAAAAATAATGTTTAGGTGTTGGCCGGTAATCTACACAACGACTTGGATCCTTTTTTGGTTGTGTGTATGTATGTTCTTTGTCATCAAAGTCATATATGTGCAATGTATTATTTGATTTTGATATTTGATCTTCAGAAACCATTAAAAAGAAAAGTTGCGATTTGGGTAAAACTTAAGTCGGTAACAAAATATTCCTTCAAATTCTGATCCCTTTTCTAAACCAAATTCTGCAGCAGCCAAAACAACCTTGAGCAGATTAAATGCTATTTCCACCTTAAACGAACATCTTGCTAATTATGTTACTTCCTCTAATCTGAGAATAAGTGTTAATGCCTTACTCAGACATCCATCGCAAGTTGTAAATATACGAACATTCCTTCATATACTCAAACTAGGCATGACTCGCAACCAAAGCATGCCTAGTTCCTTAAGTTATAGTGCACCACATAAAACTGGTTTTTAGTTATGAACTTAAGACACACCGGAAGCACATTTCGTGCCAAAATACATCAACATGTTCCATTCCATATAGCATTGATTCCACAAACGAATCAAAACTACAGCAGTTTCTACTATGTTATAAACATCAACTAGCAGTACATAAAGGGCCTAAGGGAACCACAAAACAAACAAAAGACAAACGACAGAGAGAAGAAAAAACAACCTCACTTTAAGTAGCCTTAAGTTCATCATGAGCAACATTTGCCTTGTTGTTTTTCTTTGCATCATCCCTTTTATCATCATCATCAGAAATTGCAACACATACGTCATCATCATCATCAGAAATTACAACATATATGTCACCAGCATCATCGTTTCTTGGAGGACGACCTTTAATATTTGCTTGCTGATCAGATGATCCTTGCGCAGGGCAGACGAAGGGAGGTGAAAACGGCGACCAAGCCGAGGTTTTAGCATGACTCGTAAACCCTAATGGGAACATAGCCCATGAACAAAAGTAAACGCCTTCTTCGCCATGACTCTCCACTGGTGGCGTTTGCGTTTTGATCGCTGCAAACGCTTTCCTACAATTCTGACACCTCAATGTGCATTCCTCGTAACCCTTTGGGTACTCGAAACGTGAAAAACAGTATGGACAAGCGGTCCAGAAGCTCGTAGCCATAGGATTCTCCGAGGTCTCAGCTTGGCTCTGCAATGGCGAATCTTGAAATTGCTCCGATTGGCTATGAGGTTGACCGAATTGACCAATTTGACTCAGCTGTAACTCTCGGTCGTACATTGATTTTCTTGTAGGATCAGAGAGGACGCACCAAGCATCAGAGACGAGCTTAAGCGCTTGATCGGCGAAAGGGAGACGATTGACGTTGGGATTGAGGAGAAGAGCGAGTCTACGGTACTGAGTCGCGACGTGTTCGGGGTTTCGAGTTAGGCGGGCGAGTCGGAGTACGGCGTACCAGTCTGGTAATTTGGAAAATCCGATGGTAGTTTCTCCGGCGAGAAGAGTGTCGGAGATGGCGAGGATATAGTCAGCTGCGTCTGTTCGAGATGGGTCGGCTTTGCATGCACGGATCGCAAATGTCTTTGCTCCATGGAAGTCACTTGAGGCCAAGAGCTCCTCCGATATATCTAGCCACTGATCCGCCTCCGCTCTGTCATTATCGCCGCCGCCGCCTACCATATCTCCGTTTACTCTTTTGCTCTTTTTTACTTTTATTTTTTGGGTTAAAAATACAGAGCCACTTTCTCAATTGACCAAAAGGACTTTGTATTATAATAATATTTACATTAGTAGCCTTAATAGAAAAATGTATCACTAAGGGTATTTTTGTCATCTATTGAGTGTGCATGCGTTTGTCGATACGTATATCTCAGTTTATACTTTATACAGTGGTTAAATACGTGGCCTCCCTACAGTACTTGTGATAAAAAAAGGTACTTATTGATGATTCTCATCTTTTACATTTTTGTTTGGTTCAGGTCAACGATTGTCATTGTAATTAAGACAAATTTTTTTCCCACCTGTTCGTCTAAATATAGCAAGTTCTGTAACCATTTTTGTACATAGGGGGCATTCAAATGATTTTCCCCTAACAATACGGTTTTAATAATTAACGTGAAAAATTGTCATGGGGTTAAGCGGTAAGATCGGAGGTGGTGGTAAGACTCTGTGTTAACAGCCACACATCATTCTCTATTTCTTTTTCCTCCCTCACACTTATCTCTCAAAAGGAAAAAAAAAAAATCTATTAGAGATCGATGAAGAATTAAAGACAACGATCGATAAACAGAGATAGAGATCGATATCAATAATGGATGAAGAGTATGATGTGATTGTTCTTGGGACTGGTCTCAAGGAGTGTATCCTTAGTGGGCTTCTCTCTGTCGATGGCCTCAAGGTTTTTTCCATAATTCACCATCTTCTTTCACAAATTACTTTCAAATGCGAGCTTGTTTTTGTGCATCACAATATAGAGTTACAAAAACGTTGAATGGCATGTCAAAACAATAGTTAAAAATGAAATATAATGATCCATTGATAACTTTTTGACCTTTTGAACGAGTTTTTGTTGCCGCGCGCAAAGGAAAAACAGAACTTTGTTTCATAGATCATGAATGGTAGTATTTAAAAACATATACAGAATGAGCTACTAGTAAATTTATTTTTCAAATATACGAAATCATTAATGAAAGTTTTTATTTTGCGATCTAAATAGGTACTACATATGGACAGAAACGACTACTATGGAGGAGAATCAACCTCTCTTAACCTCACTCAGCTATGGAAGCGTTTCAGGGGAAGTGACACTCCTCAAGAAAATCTCGGAGCAAGCAGAGAATACAATGTCGATATGATCCCCAAGGTATATACGTTATATATAAAAATGCATGTTAATATGTAAATTCATATATCTATGTAATGAGAATCGATTATAAATGGTGAATATGGTTTCTTGATCTGCAGTTCATAATGGCTAATGGACTCCTTGTTCAAACCCTAATCCACACTGATGTCACCAAGTATCTTAACTTCAAAGCCGTTGATGGTAGCTTCGTCTACAAGAAAGGCAAGGTAGTAATTTTAGTCTATTATCCTGTTTTTTAACTTTTTTTCATTACTCTTTGAGTTTGTCATCATTCGTACCAAACGTATGCCAGATCTATAAAGTCCCAGCAACTGATGTGGAAGCCCTGAAATCGCCATTGATGGGTTTATTCGAGAAGCGACGTGCAAGAAAGTTCTTTATCTATGTGCAAGACTATGATGAGAAGGATCCTAAGTCTCACGAAGGACTTGACCTTAGCAAAGTCACTGCTAGAGAGATCATCTCGTACGTACAACAAAATTTGCTCCATCTCAAATCACTTCATTATAGTTTCTTACGTTACAGGCCTCCTCTCTGTTTCTTTTCCCAATAGGAAGTATGGACTTGAAGATGATACAATCGACTTCATAGGCCATGCCTTAGCGCTGCACAACGACGATGACTACCTGGATCAACCCGCCATTGATTTTGTTAAGAGAATCAAGGTAATGTGTTCTTGTTTTTATTTTTCTTTTTCAACAAGAAAATGTTCCAATTGCATTGTCATTTTTTACTTTGTTATCTGGTGAAGCTCTACGCGGAATCTTTGGCTCGATTCCAAGGAGGATCTCCTTACATCTATCCATTGTATGGTCTAGGAGAGTTGCCACAGGTTATTCTCATGAAAAATGTCAGATTTCCTCTTAATCTACAACCTTGTCCTCTCTCTAAAATCTGTGTTTCTATTCAAGGCTTTTGCGCGTTTGAGCGCTGTGTATGGTGGGACTTACATGCTCAACAAGCCTGAATGCAAGGTTATAAACGGCCTATAATCTCTTATTTCTTGGTTTTATCTATTAGATAAGACTTAAGAGGTCTAACCTAGTATATAAACGATAATTATAATTAACACTTTTACAGATAAAAACTCATGAATCTTTAACAATATCTCTAACAGGTAGAGTTTGATAGCTCTGGAAAAGCTATTGGTGTCACTTCTGCAGGAGAAACTGCTAAATGCAAGAAAGTTGTCTGTGATCCTTCTTACTTGTCTGAGAAGGTAACCCGAAACCCATTTCACCTGCAGAAACTGCCTAGTTTTTTTATTGTCTAGTTACCTTCTAAGACGGTTTCCTTGTCTTTCAGGTTAAGAAAGTTGGGAAAGTGACTCGAGCGGTGTGTATCATGAGCCATCCTATTCCAGACACCAATGATGCTCACTCGGTCCAAATCATTCTTCCTCAGAAGCAACTTGGTCGCAAATCAGACATGTAAGAGATCATAATCAAGAACACATTCAATTAAAGAAACATGGTTCTCACTCTTGCTTCTAAAAGCTGAAGATGGATCTCTGAGTTTTTGGATTTCGTAGGTACTTGTTCTGTTGCTCATACGCTCACAATGTGGCACCAAAGGGAAAATACATAGCTTTTGTCTCGGCAGAAGCTGAAACTGACAATCCAGAGGAGGAGCTTAAACCTGGAATCGAATTGCTTGGACCTGTTGATGAGATCTTCTATCATTCTTATGACACATACGTCCCTACCAATAATCAAGAAGAAGATAACTGCTTCATATCTGCTGTAAGAAAAGATCAGAATATACAACATATAATCTAAGCAATTTGTTTTGTTTTTTCATGTCTTGTTTTCTTTTTTCTGATGTTTCTTGTTTTGCTTTCTAATCAGACTTATGATGCAACAACACATTTCGAGAGTACAGTTGTGGATGTACTTGAGATGTACACCAAGATCACTGGAAAGGTATAACCTCATCACTATGTTTCTTGGTTCACAAGTAAACGCAACATTTCGAATAATGAGTTTTTCTACTGTCTTTTTTTGCAGACTCTTGATTTGTCTGTGGACTTGAGTGCTGCTAGTGCTGCTGCAGAAAATTGATAATTTTCTTATTCTTATTTCGCTGAGTGTTCTTAAATTGCAAGTGACTGTTTCTTTTTCTATTGGATATCTACAATACAGTTCAAAGTAACAAAAGTCTCTGTTTTTGTTCATCTTACCTAAAACACTGGTTGGTTTTGCTTTAATTTGTATTTCTTTTTTGGAGAAATACGTATCTTTCTAAGACTATAATTATGATAAATTAGTTACATTTTTTCCTTCATTAACATTCCCAAAATTTCAAAAATATTAATTTAATTGCAATATTGGAACAAATAGGAGAAATGTTCACTCAAATTATTTCTGTGTAAACCAAGATTATCGTACGTGTTTCTGATTGTTTCTGCTAATTTAAAAGTTTTTGTAACATGTTTTGATCATAAGTTAATAAAATTACATTGTTCAACTTTTTCCGGTTTTTGCTTACTATTTCTTGGCGAAACAGAAACCGACACACAAATACAATATCTCAATTAAGCTCGGATTTTGTATGGTGTGTTAATTCGGTCAATCTCGGTTCGGGTTAATTCGGAAAATAGAAAAATGAACCGTTCATTGGTCCGATTCGGTCAGTGAATACTCCCCATCCTTTATACGACGCCGTATGCAAAACAGTTGGTGTTTTCTTCTTTTTCTTCCTCAAGAAGTGCCGTTAGAGAGAGAGAGAGAGAGACACGGAGAGAGAAAGAATGGAGGGAAAGAAGTTAGGAGCGCCCGACCCGATTCCCGGAATCGAATCTACCGCTCGTGCGCCGCCGCAGTCGCCACCGGCGGGAAATGTAGCATTTCGCATTCTCTGCCACGTGTCTCAGGCCGGTGATGTGATCGGAAGATCTGCAAAAAAGATTAAGCAGCTTAAAGAATCAACGCAATCCCAAATCTGGGTCGAGACGGCTCCTTCTGATAGTCTGTACCGTGTCATCACGATTATCGGTCATGTAGGTTCGAGGTCTAGGGTACACTTAGGTTCTGTTACTGTTAATAATGCTAGCAACAGGGAGAAGGAGGAGCAAGAACAAGAAGTTGAAGTCTCCAGAGCACAAGACGCGTTGATTAGGGTTTTCGAAGTTCTGAATGCTAAAGTTGGGACTAGTAGTACGGTCTCGTGTAGGCTGTTAATGGAAGCTAGCCGTGTGGGTACTGTGATGGGCAAGGGAGGTGAATTGAGGGAGATAATAAGGAAGGAAACTGGTTGTAATGTTGTAATATACCAAGATAATTTGCCAAGTTGCGCAGATCCTGGTGACGTGATGGTGAAGGTACGAACTCATGTTTTCAGTATTTTGTTTTCTTGATAATATTCTAAATCCTCTGAATCCTGAATACTGTAGGTGTTTCTAGTAAAGAATTGATTAATATATATGAATTGAATCTAGTACAGTTTTCTTAGTTTCAGTCCTGGATTTCAAATCTAACCTAGTTTCCTTTAGTATAGTAAATCGTTCCTTTCGTTTAAAGGACTTGGACTAAACAGTGTACTTGTCAAATATTAGTCGTTATCAGAGTACATAGTACTTTTATTTGGGTTAAGTTCTTGTAGAATCATTCACGGGCACGCAACTCGTAAAGTTTTTCACTTATGCTAGAGTACAGAGTACTTTTATTTGGGTTAAGTTCTTGTGTTAACAGAATCGTATACGTACTCTCTTATGCTGAGTTGACCTATTAAATGTGGCAGATCGATGGAAATGTTTTGGCAGTGAAGAAAGCTCTAGTATCCATATCCAGTCGCCTGCAAGCTTGTCCGCCGATTATTCAGCACAGGTATACTGAGACAGTTCCTGGTGCTTTCCGCAGGAGCAGGACTATGGATGTGGTTCCACGAGAAGCGTCATACAGGCCACCACATTATAGAGAATTTGACCCTCGTGATTCCTTGCATAGACATGTTGGGATCAGTCAACAAGATGCCCTGGGTAGGTCTTTTGGAACAAGCACTCAGCCAATGATAGATTCTCTTTCACACCGAAGTTATGTTCGTAGCCTCACTGCGTCTGCCTCAGAGAATCTCCCTGTCACCATTAAGCAGCCTCTCTCAGCATCATCAAAAGATGATACAAGAAGTGTGGCTCTGCAGATACTTTGTTCGAAGGGAATTGCTCGTGGTGTTATTGGGCATGGGGGTAACGTTATCAAGAGTATCCGAAGTGAGACAGGTGCCTCCATAAATGTGGAAAATCCATTTCCTGACTGTGATGAACGTGTAATTACAATTATTGCATCAGAGGTTGGTCATTCGCTTTAACTACTCTTCCCGTTTTCATATCTCTTTGTTTACTTTGTTCTATCTATTATCATTGATCTTGGTTGGTTTGATGTTTGCTACTTGTTCATCATGCAGAACCCTAAAGACCAAAATTCCCCAGCCCAGAGAGCTATAATACTTGTTTTCTCTAAAATGTATGAGATAAGCTTAAGGTCATCTCTCGCGGCAAGGCTTGTGGTCCGCTCAAGACAGACCAGTTGTTTGTTGGGAGATCGTGGTTGTATAATTTCTGAATTAAAGAAAAGAACTGGTGCTTTTATAGAAGTATTGAAGGTTGGGCAGAACCCAAGATGTGTTACAGGGAACAGCTATCAAGTTGTGCAGGTAATGAAAGTTTTTTTCCTTTTTAACGCAATGGTTATGGTATACAACTTTAACTAGAAGCCACAAGTTGGTAATCGTTACATTCTATGATATAGTTCATGAAGGATATTTTGATATTAGCATATTAATCAATAGAGATTAGAGCTTTAATTCAACTGTATTTTTTGGTGGCCTCTAATTAGCTACATGCTTCTCATGGTTTGCTGCATTGACTAATTGATATATTTGAAGTCTTTATAATTGTAATATTCTTCAAGGGGTATATGAAAGTTGGTACTTGTTCAACAACATGCTTTCTAAAGAACTCTGTTGAACTGCAACTTTTGTTTTTGATTCCTTAAGCACTACCGTTTAATTATGCTGTCTGTTTTATATTTTCCTTTCCAATAGATTTCAGGAGAGTTCTCAAATGTGAAAGACGCTATAAACCAAGTTACCAGCAAGCTACGAGAGGATCAGATAAAAAATTCCTTCCAAAGGGGGTCTCATTATTCAGTTAACTATTCCAATCCTGTTGATGTGGATCCTTGTATAAGACCACAAGATCCATTTCCGGATCGGTTCAGTCCCACTGCTGGATATGCTCCAAACACAAACAGAACTGTGGAATTTAGAGTTTCAGAGAATGCTGTGAACTCTGTGTTTGGAGATGGAGAGAATGGTCACAATCGTCTACAGGATTTGAAAGAGGTAACACATATTCTGCATACAAAATCTTTCCTTGATTACCTCACAGAATCGTTTAGAGAACGCTATACTATAATTTAGGTACTGGATACAAATGGCCATGGTACAAATATTTTATTCTATATGAACTCTACAGTCGACAAGTTATCAAGCATAATCATCCTCTGTTTCTAGTTTCTGAGATAAACTGGTAGAACCAAAATATTATTTAGAGAAACAATAAATAGGCCATCTTGGAAGAAAAGTTGTAGCTAATCATTTGATGTTCTCTAAGCAGATATCGGGTGCGAGAGTCATAATCCGTGAACCTCGTCTAGGAACAAGTGATTGGATCATTGCCATATCTGGGACGCCTTATCAAATTCAAGCAGCTGAAGACCGTCTTCAAGCCCTTTTCCTCTGGTAAATCAGCATTGATGAGAAGAAGACTCAACCTAAGCTAGAACCCAAAATTTTTCACCCACTTGAGGATTAAAAGAGATTTCATCTAATTCTTTGTGTCATTCAATCTTTCATTTTTTGTTGGGATCTTATTTCTGGAGATCTTCAAGTGCCATGCTCTGCAGGAACATGTTGTCTGGGTGCAAGAAGAGTTCCAAGTTATGTCCAAAAAAAAAAAAAAACGAGTTCCAAGTTGGAGGCTTAAATGTGTTTGTCCCGTCAATCGTCAATCATTCTTATTTCCAATCAAATAGTTGATGAAATTTGTCATCAAGATGACTCTGAAGATGATGGATCTCTCAGGGTTTTATTAGGCGTTTCTTTTTTAGGGCTTTGATGTCGAAAGAGAATAACATTAGGAGGGGCTTTCATAGAAAATAACAAATAAAAAGGGCAAATTAAGAATATATATAAAATTTGAGCTGTTCAATGCAATTAGCCAATTTTGTCCGCTTCAAAATCAAAATCTCAATTGTAATTTGTAAACATACTAAACCTTACCAAAATCCCATTCATGATTTTCCGGCGTATTCTGCCGGCGATTTCCGACTCTTGTAAACTTGGAAGAGAAACTCGACGGAGTTTCCGATCTGATGCGGCGCTCGAAGCCATAGCCAATGCGTTGGAAGAGAAAGTACCAAACATAGTCCTATACAATTATCCCTCCTTCTCCGGCGCTTTTTCAGCTCTCTTCGCTCATCTCTACCACTCTCGCCTCCGTCTTCCTTGTCTCATCTTACCCTTTTCTTCCGTCGTACCCTTTAGGTACACATTTCTCTCGATTTGAATAGGTTCTGAGTTTAATCGTCTGACGTTACATTACAAGTCTCTGCAGCTTTTGATGATTGGGAATTTGAAAACCTTCTAGGGTTGAAGATCTGTGTCTGGAGGGGTTCGAGAGGTGTTATCTGCTCGATTTTCTTGTTCCGAAAGATTTTGCTTGCCAGAAAACAGCTTGCGAGTATGTTCAGTGATGTTATTTTGGTTCAAAATTTAACTTCTTTGGAGTTTAATTTTGTTCTTTTGGGTTTAGGATCATATGCTTTGATCACCGGAACTCGGCATTGACAAGGATTGGCCCAATTAAGGAAGAGCACAAGAAGAGGCTTAAGATTCATGTTGATACTGAAACGAGTAGCTCTAAGGCTGTGTATAAATATTTCTCCAGTAAACTCACAGATCAAACATCTCCCGAGGTTAGTAAGGACAATGATGATGTGTAATGACTCTGCTTTGATTAGTAATAATATACTAAATATCTTATGTTTTATATCTATTGCCTAGGTAGAACCTCTCAGTTTGCTAAGTGTACAAGACAAAACTCGTATTGAATCACTTCTTGATTACATTGAAGATATTGATCTTCGACGATGGAAGTTACCAGATATCAAAGCTTTCAGCTTCGGTCTCAAAGATTGGCGCTCAAGGATCAATTGTGTCACCAATCCTTACATGTACGAACAGGTCTGATACTGCATTTCGACCTTTTGGGATACTTTGCCTGTTACATTGTTTCCCTTATTGAAATCATGAAAATATTTTTGAATCTGAGCATGTCCTTATATAATTTCTTAGTTAATTATTTCATGTCTCTATGTGGCAGTTGTTAAGAATAAGTTCGGTGGATCTCATTGCGTATGGAAATTCATATTTTTCATC
The DNA here is from genome assembly GCA_011420285.2 of Erysimum cheiranthoides. Lineage (NCBI taxonomy): Eukaryota > Viridiplantae > Streptophyta > Magnoliopsida > Brassicales > Brassicaceae > Erysimum > Erysimum cheiranthoides. The sequence continues at coordinate 18,638,080 of CM022178.2, read as the reverse complement.
TCGGCTTATTAATGCAAAGAAACTGCTAAAGCTGAATAAAGCTTTCAAGATCAGATTGGGAAGAGGGTTATATGGAGAGTGCCTGGTAATTGTTTTTTTTTTTTGTTGCATCAAAATCCTCTTTGTTTCAAAAATCACTGATTGAGAATTTGTTCTAATCACAGGGAATGCGCGCAGATGGTAACCATCAGCTAAGCGATGAACTTGGCAAGCTTCTTAGTCTACAAAGTTCTGCAGCTGGTCTGAGGTAAATTGAATTTCCGTATGACGCTTCTGCTGTATATGAAGAACTGTAAACATCTCTTTGAAAATAGGCCAATAGGAGCTGTTACATTTATGCAAAGGAACAATCTTAAAATGTGCTTGAGAAGTACTGATGATATAACCGATACATCTGAAGTTGCTAAGGTTTGTTTGTTCTGAAATCTGACTGTAAACATTCTTTTCTCTGGTTTTAGTTATCAGTTACACTATAATTTTTGAACGTTAATATATTTTGGAAAAGGCTTATGGAGGAGGTGGAACATGTCGTTCAAGCTCGTTTATCATAAGAATGGATGAATACAATCAATGGATTTCAAATAATCCAGCATAAAACCACTCCTCTGCGACCAATCTCAAAAGCCCAATGTCTATGAGGTTTCGGCATTGTGAAAGAGATAAGACTCCAAAGTCAATATCAAGTGTGATCACAAAGTGCTGGTATAGTAATAACTGAGACTGAAGATGGACACCTTTTGAGTCGTTTCCTTTCTTGAGCTGGTTTTTGTTCACGTTTAAGGGGGTAGCCTAAACCAGCTTGCATTTCGGTTCAGTTTTTTTGGTAAGATCTCGGTTTGGTGAGATCGAACGGCTAGAAATGTAAATGATACTTTTTTGAATTTTTTCGATCCAACTGTACTTTTTATAAAATGAACTTGCTACTCGATCCTCATATTTCCTAAAATTTGCTTTTAGTACTTGATATTCTGAAAATTGACTTACCTGCAAATTCAGAGTGACGATGATCTGTATTCCACGTGGCAACATCACGTCCTTGTGTTTGGTCTCTTATAATTCACGCATTTCAAGCTTTGCTAAACGACGTCGTTGTTTGTAGTTTTTTTTTTCCCTTTTTCTTTCTAAGTTTAAGAGCACTATATCGCGTCGATGTCGAGAAGTATCACCGTCTAGAAGCTTCCCTCTCGCTCTAGAAAACAACTTTCGTACCTTCAAAAACCCTAAACCCTAACGCAGAAGCAATTTCGTCGCATCATTTTGTAATTTTTCTCAACTGATCTATTACCTCTTGAATTTCAAAACCATGGCTACCGCAGCTCTCCTCCGCTCAATTCGACGCCGTGAAGTTGCTTCCGCTCCTTTCTCAGCTTACAAATGCGTAAGTCTTTCTACCTTCTCGCGATCTTCTTCTATCTTCAAGCGATCTGTAAATGAAATCAGAGTTTTAAGTGAGCTAACTACATGATCCGATTTTACTCATTTGTTATGGTTCATTTCTTACAATCTTCGAAAATGATGTCCATCGAATTTCGTCGGCCTGAGCTGGTTAAATTTTGTTGCAGCTCTCGGGGAAAACATCATTCAACAGTTCGTATCTTGGTCAGAATCTGAGAAGCTTTTCCAGAGCATTTAGGTATTGATCTTTCCCATATATTTGCTACCACCAAAGATCTTGCTATTTTTCCGTTCTAAAGTTTTGTTCTTTTTGATTCAGCTCGAAGCCTGCTGGGAATGATGTCATAGGTATTGATTTGGGTACTACTAATTCCTGTGTTGCAGTCATGGAAGGAAAGGTGAGGTGGTGATTTTTGTGGGTTTTATTTTTTTTTTCCGAGCTTTTGTGTTTGAGTTAACTTTGTGTGTTTTATCTGATTTGTAGAATCCGAAAGTCATTGAAAATGCTGAAGGTGCTCGAACCACTCCATCAGTTGTAGCGTTCAACTCAAAAGGAGAGCTTCTTGTGGGTACACCAGCCAAGCGACAAGCTGTCACTAATCCCACGAACACAGTATTTGGAACGAAACGTATGATTGGGAGAAAGTTCGACGATCCACAAACACAGAAAGAAATGAAGATGGTGCCTTACAAGATTGTGCGTGCACCTAATGGCGATGCGTGGGTTGAAGCCAATGGTCAGCAGTATTCTCCTAGTCAGATTGGAGCGTTTGTGTTGACAAAGATGAAAGAGACCGCCGAAGCTTACCTTGGGAAATCAGTCAAGAAGGCTGTTGTCACTGTTCCAGCTTACTTCAATGATGCTCAGAGGCAAGCAACAAAAGATGCTGGTAGAATTGCCGGTCTTGATGTCGAGAGGATTATAAATGAACCAACTGCTGCTGCTCTTTCCTATGGAATGACCAACAAGGAGGGTTTGATTGCTGTGTTTGATCTTGGTGGTGGGACATTCGATATATCTGTTTTGGAGATTTCTAATGGGGTTTTCGAGGTTTTTATCTCCCAAGTGATTTTTTGTTTGTCAGGTCTTCTGTTGCCTTTTGTTTGAGAATCGTTCTTATTATCAAATTGCTTTTTCAGGTGAAAGCCACCAACGGTGATACCTTCTTGGGAGGAGAGGATTTCGATAATGCTCTGCTGGACTTCTTGGTTAATGAATTCAAGACCACTGAGGGAATAGACCTCGCCAAAGACAGACTTGCTCTGCAGAGGCTTCGAGAAGCCGCTGAGAAAGCAAAGATTGAACTATCATCTACTTCTCAAACTGAAATTAATCTCCCATTTATCACAGCTGATGCATCTGGAGCAAAGCATTTCAACCTTACCCTAACAAGGTCAAGGTTTGAGACTCTGGTGAATCACTTGATTGAAAGGACCCGCGATCCTTGCAAGAACTGTCTCAAGGATGCTGGTATCAGTGCTAAGGAAGTTGATGAGGTTCTTCTAGTTGGAGGAATGACCCGTGTTCCCAAGGTACAATCTGTTGTCACAGAGATCTTTGGGAAGAGCCCTAGCAAAGGTGTCAATCCTGATGAGGCTGTTGCTATGGGAGCTGCACTTCAAGGTGGTATCCTCCGTGGTGATGTCAAAGAATTGTTGCTTCTGGATGTCACACCTCTATCGCTCGGTATTGAAACACTTGGTGGTGTCTTTACAAGACTGATCACCCGAAACACAACCATCCCCACAAAGAAGAGTCAGGTATGTCTAAGTAACTAGGAAGGAATCCTGACGATTACTTTGGAGAATGGAAAAACTAGGGTAGTATGGGGCACCTATTAGAGTTTGGTTTGTAGTGTCTTAGCAAGGCATGCTCGAGTTACTCCTATTGGCATTGATTCCTAGATGATTCCACTGTTTTAATTTAAGGGTCATCAAAGCACATTCCTGTGATATACTGGTTGATGGGCTATCCAGAGCTACCATTGTTTTGGTCAAGTTTTTACTAAAATGTTGATTCTCTCGTTTCATTCTTTTGAAGGTGTTCTCAACTGCAGCCGATAATCAGACACAAGTTGGGATCAGGGTGCTTCAAGGTGAGCGTGAAATGGCATCAGACAACAAGCTCTTGGGAGAATTTGATCTAGTGGGCATTCCGCCATCTCCAAGAGGAATCCCTCAGATCGAAGTGACATTCGACATTGATGCCAATGGCATTGTCACTGTTTCTGCCAAGGACAAGACGACTGGTAAAGAACAACAGATCACAATCCGATCCTCAGGTGGGCTCTCAGAGGATGATATCCAGAAGATGGTGAGAGAAGCAGAGTTGCATGCTCAGAAAGACAAAGAAAGAAAAGAGTTGATCGACACCAAGAACACAGCCGACACAACAATTTACAGCATAGAGAAGAGTCTTGGTGAATACAGAGAGAAGATCCCAAGTGAAGTCGCCAAGGAGATAGAAGATGCTGTAGCGGACCTAAGGAGCGCTTCGTCTGGGGATGATCTGAATGAGATCAAGGCCAAGATCGATGCAGCAAACAAAGCTGTTTCTAAGATTGGAGAGCACATGTCTGGTGGTTCTGGTGGCGGCTCTGCACCAGGAGGAGGATCTCAGGGAGGTAGTGATCAAGCTCCAGAGGCAGAGTACGAGGAAGTGAAAAAGTGAAGAGCTTTCGTAAATTCTTGCCACTTGGGTAAAGAGATTAGGTTAGATCATGGTGGGTTCTATGTCCAAGGAACTTTTGCCTTTTTAGAACAGCGAGCAATGGATCTTGTTCTGGGAATAAGCTTTTGTCAGGGAACAAAACTTGTGTTTCTTTGCTAAAAGTCTTTATTATGTAATGTGATTGTTGAGGAGAAGTTTTCAAGATTTTGTCAGTAAAAACCAAAGAATGTAAATCGAATTCACAGGAGAGACGGAGAGAACTGCGAATGAGACTGAGATGAGTGATGACCTCCAAGCGAGCCAGAGGTTTGAATCTTGGCAAAAACACTAATATCTCATAAGTTTAGTCCACAGTTCCGCCAGAAACATTACCGTCACAATATACGGGATGAAGTGCTCTGCTTAACCCTCTAAACGAGCCAGAGGTGTCATTTCTAAACTCATTGTGAAACGTGCCGATATCTATGGGGGAGATTATAATTTACGAAATTACCCTCTAGTTTATTTTAATATTAGGGTTGATTTAATCGAGATCCGATTTCTTTTGTTGTTGGGTATAACACTTCTCGAATTTTCGCAGGAAAATTAATTAGCAAAAGTACTGATCCGATTCAGTCTATGGCTGCCACGGCTCTTCTCCGATCGATTCGCCGACGCGACGTCGTCTCCGCCCCTCTTTCCGTTTACAAATCTGTATGTTTTTCACTCCTTTGATTGCGTATTCTTTGTGGAATTATTGATAGATCGAGCAAAAAAATTGGGATTTGTTGAGTTTCGTCTTGCTTCTTCATGATTTACCCATCTGAGCTCTGCTTCGCTTCGCGGGAAATTTTCAGGAAATGAAACGAATTATATATATATATTCATTTGCAGATTTTCGTTTATTATGTGTTTAATCGTTTCATATGCACAAAAGTTGAGAACATGAGATTGTTGTGTAAGTAGACACAAATTTGTTTACCCCTTTTGTGGAATAGAAGTGAACTTTTCTGGGAATAATCTTAAGACTGTTAGCAATATCTTAGAGTTGTGCTTCAGGGGTAATTGAAAAAGCTTGCAATTTAATATGGTTGCAAGTAATGGGATGAGGAAGAAGAGGGTTAGGTCCATATTACTGGTGTAGTTTGGGCGCCTAACAATCATTCTAAATTAGGTTCTTTTGGTTTATTGCATTTGCTTAGAGAGAGTGTTTGTCTTAACTGCTCTTGGAACGTTCTTGTTTTGCAGCTTGCTGGTAATGCTCAACCTTCGTGGGGTAGTTCATACACTGGTCAAAACTATGCAAGTTTGTATAGAGCTTTCGGGTAGATTTCATTTGTTTCTTGTGATGCAAATACTTATTAGAATCACCGTATACATGTATTCTTTTTTTACTATTTTCTTTTATAGGTCGAAACCTGTTGTGAACGAAATTCTTGGTACTGGTTTGGGCACTAACAGCACAAGCAATGCCATTAGAGAGGAGAGAGAGGTAAAATGGCTTTGTCTACATTTTGAGGGTTTTTTTTTTTGTTCGTTTGTAATGTTTAAGAGCGGCTTAACTTATGCTTGTTCTTGTTGATCCTTGTCTCAATATTCTTGTAGCATTCAAAAGCTACTGAGACTGCAATTGTTGGAGCTCAATTGACTCGATCTTTCCGAGCTCTTGATGTGGGGACATCGAAACGCATGTTCTCTACAATCTCAGGGGATATAAAGACGACACAGGAGGAACCGAAAACCAAAAGCTTTCGCCCTTTAACTCCTCACCTTTCCGTTTACCAGCCTCAGATGAACTCCATGTTATCAATTTTTAACAGAATCTCAGGGGTTTACTTGACCGGAGTCACTTTCGCCGGCTATCTCCTCTACCTGAAAATGGGTATGATTTGCCTCACCTACCCGAGTTTCTACCAAGTCCTTTACCATACACAACAGCAACTTCCGGTCATCACCTCGGTTACTGTATTAGCCGCGCTTTACCATACTATCAAGAGTACTCACTCACTCTTGACCCATTAAAAAGCTTTCCCAAAGCTCTTTCGATGAAGCCGCCAAAGTCTCCTGTAAGAGTTTCTTTCAGATGAAGATTAATAAAGCGATAAGAAACATTTGTCAAACTCTGTCTTGAGAAGGCAAAGATTTAACACCTGTTTTTGGATTTTAGGCTGTTTGTTTGCTTTTCTTTGTTCTCAGACCTTTTTGAAGGGGTTGAATGATATAATAAATGTTTTACCTATGTTTTGTTGCTACATTAAACTCTTTCGCTACAAGTTTTCATCATGAAACTTACAAATTTATATTATTCGGAATGAGTTTCCGATTCGCCTGTTATGCCAATCTACGAATTAGTGACCATGAGACTGCATATATTATGTTATAACTATTTGTATTTTGGTGCTACATCTTATAAATAAATCATGGAGTAAATGTCCCATTTTGGTCTTCAATGCACCGTTTAATTTACTACTCACGCTCTTAATTCCAAAAGAAGATTCTGTTAAAATATTTTGTTTTATTTGATGAATGATGATATATATTTTAAAATTTTAATGCAAAAAATAATCTGATTTTCATTCTATATATGGCTATTATAAATATATAAAAAGAAGAATTTTTTTTTTTTCATAAATAAATAATGAAGATACATTATATAATGGATATGTTTTGCGACTTTTTATCTAAACTCTCTAGAGGAATTTTATATTTCAAATCCTTATATGAAAAGGATGACTTTTCCAAATATCTCCAAATCGGATATGACAAAAGAATCGAAGCTCTTATCTATGTAACTCGTGCGATTCCTATTCCAACTCTGAATACACAATATCCTCTTCCTTATATAACAACCCCTTGCAAACACTTTGGCAAACGCAATCTCTTCTTCTTTATTACGCCCGAGCTCTCTGGTTCTTCTTTAGCAGATCTCATTCTTTGTTTTCTTGCAATCCAAGATATGTCGGACGATAATGGCAAAAAACGTATGCCCAACGATAAGGGCTATGATCCTATTTTCACCGCTTTCCAGAATCTTAGTCTCTATACCAACAACTATAACTATTTGGAACCAAGAGAACCCAGCATCAACAACATCTACGGCAACAACAACAACCACCAGGTCCACCATCCCAATGTCAACGTTTATAACGTTGGCAATATCACTGCCGGTAGCTTCAACGCTCTACCGTTCACTCCGCCGTATATGACCCAACCAGGTGCTTCTTCCTCCACAAACTCCGGCCAACCCTTCCCTTCTCCTCTGAGTTTTGACATGATGACGTGTAAAGAACGTTACCCTGATTTCCTAAAGTACATCCAAAATATTGATACGTATCCAACGGCTAAGAGGGAGAGCGATTTGTCAACGATCGGATCAGTGTTAACCACAGACAAGTGCGCTTTCCTCGACTTGGCTACGAACCAATGGGGCTCACAAGCTTTACGAATCCTCTTTAGACGCAGCCCTAGCTTAGACAATGCCATATTTTACGCTGTCAGCATAAACTTTTTGACGCTTATGAAAAATAAGTACGGTCATGAGTTAATCATCCCCGCCATACGAGCCGTAGATAAATCCAGGAAGGAGTTGCTCTACAGTCTCACGTACGACCACACTCTGGAACTTGCGAAGCTAGAAACCGGATGCATTGCCCTAAACAAGGTGTTTCAAGAGATTAGAGGCAAATTCAGAGACCTAATCTTCAAGTGCGTCGCACAGAACTCGCAATGGTTATCTTTTGACCCCTACGGAACACATGTTGTGCAGAACTTTCTGACGCTTCATAACCCGGATGCAACTACCGAAATCGCCGAGAGACTTCGTGGAAATTTCTTCAGGTTAGCGATGGAGAGACAAGGAAGCTATGTGGTGGAGAAGTGTCTGAAATCGGAGTTTGGGAGACAGAAAGTGTTGGAAGAGTTCAGAGGGAATGATAAAGAATGGGTAAGAATGGCAAGTGATAAGTTTGGGAACTTCGTGGCACAGTGTGCGTTGAGAGAGATGAAAGATAAAAAAATGACGACAATGTTGACAGAGTTTTTGGATAAGCTAAGGCCTCACTTTTGGAAGATGAATATGGGTCCTGGGAAGAACACACTTAGAGTGATTCAAGAAGAACTTGGGGATGAATGAATTAGTTACCAGAGAATCTCGATATATGAATTGAGGCTTTTTTGGTGTTTTTTTAGTGAGTTAGTTTTCTGATGTTTTTTCCTTGTCTAGTCGATCGTAGTGGTGTTACGAATTTATGTGTGTGTTTTTTTTTCTTTTTTTTTTTTAATTTGGTTTTGGTATGTGTGTAATAGACACTGTTAATTATGCAAACACTTTAATGTGCTATTTTATTTGAAGTTTGGCATTTAATCTACAAAATCTACTAATTCTTTTGTCCGCAACAAACAATTCTATTAAGTTGAAAAATAGATACACGTTTTATTAAGTTTATAACGGTGTAAACTGTGGAATAGCAAAGATCAATGTATTCATTTTGATTACAAATAATTCGTAAAAGTTTTGATAGCCTCATGCCAGTTCTACTCCGCATGCTTAAATTTGTACCCTGATTCTCGTGGATCTAATACAAACCGGTTTAGCTAAACCGGAGTGGGTTTAAACCACCGAAACAATTTGCTTAAGAGGATCTATCTGAAGAACAATTCCAAGTTGGATTGAATATTCATTGTACTGTATTTTATTCTTATGAAGTTACAATATATCCTATACAATTTCAATATCCTAATTAACACCGTAACCGGAAAAGGAAGAAAAGAGTCTCAATGACTCTCCAAACAAGACTTATTAGGGCCCCTATTTCCTACTCCAACACCAATCTCTTTTCTAAAAGAAAACCTATATAATCTCTCACAAACACTTCCAACATAGATCGCTTCGTCGCTCCATTTATCAGCCAAACCACATACCCCCTTTTCTTGCCACCCAATCTCGAACCCAGAATGTTGGGCCAAATTTATGGGCCAGGGTATTTTGAATTTTTTTTTTTTTTTGCTAAAATGTAAATATTTCATTAAAAATGAAAACGTTTTAGGGTTACAATCGTTGGATTATACACCTAATAGAGATGGTCCCATGGCAAAAAAAGCTAAAAACATGGAAGCATAAGGAAATCAGTCGGTCCACTCGAGATAAGACACTAGAATATAGAGTTAGACGGAGTGATAATCGTTTTTTGGTGATCTTGCCAATTGATTTGTTTAAGGCGAGGGGTAGACACATTTCATAGACGCCTCGATACGCAGTGAGAAGAGCACTAGAAGCCTTTCAATAGAGGTCCAAGACTAAGCCGTCAACGGCGAACTACTCCATGAGCAATCTCAGACTGAAACCTCTCTGACTAAATTATGCAATCGGGCGAGCTCCCCCTAACGAAGTTCATCCTCGAAGTTGGCTAGTACAGAGCCAGGTAAAGCAATTAGAAAACCACACCGAAAGCCCTTAGTCTTACTAGCTCCTCTAGTGCTCAAGACAACAACAACCAAGGCAAAAACTCTATATATCAAAAACCTAGCGATTGGAAGCCTTTCACCGGAGACCCGAGAACTGAGCCATCAACGGCGTAGAACGCAGAACACTCGAACACCGACTACACTCTCGTCGGTGGCAGCTACTCTTTGAACTTGCCATGAGCCCTCTCAGGACGGAACCTCACGAACCTAAAAGTACGAAAGCGCAAGCTCACTCTACCAAGCTCACCCGAGGTCGGCTAGCACAGAGCTAAATTCTAACAATTCATAACAGCACTAACAACTCTAAGGTCTTACTAGCTCCTCCAACCACCTAGTTTGCTAATCCACAAGCTAAAGCAACAGCTAAAGCACAAGCCTACACACAATTTTTCTTCAGGACGAGGCAACACAGAACCAAAACTAAAACGTTACCCAAGCGACAGAGCCACAAACCGGAGGAGCAAGGGCTCGACACCCGTCACAGACACAGCCTCACAGGCACGTCAAGGACAAAGCTTACCGGAGCGAACAATGTGCCAAGGAAACCAACGACAGCTAGACACGGGGCGGGAGAGAAGGAGACAGATCGAAGACAAGGAGGTTCCACAGGAACGCAAAGAGCAGACAGCACTTGCGCTTGACGGCACCGCAGAACACGGAGCCTAGCTACCACCAAGAAGATTCGCCACACGCCGAGAGATGGGAGAGAGCTAGGGATTTGATGCCTAACCACTACCCACCGCTTGCCAAAGGAGAATCGAACCACCGCTTGAAAAGAGGAACAAGCAGAACTCACCACCGTGAGATGGAGACTTAGAAGACGCCGAGAAACACCGATAGGAGCCGCACAAACCATCGATTGCCGTCTTCAAGCAATCGGAGAAACGTTTGTAAATGCGCCGAGAAGGTGATTCGCCGATTTCATGGTAGATTCATGGCAGCCGACGCCAATCTTCGAGGGAAAGGAGCTTCCGATGAAACACTGCCAGATCTGAGACAAATCTCTCGTCAAATCGCCGATCGATCTAGAGCCAAACGCAAAGCAGATAACCATTGGGCCCTCTCACAGTCACGGCGAGGAGCGCCGGTGACCGGAGAGGCGAAAACGCGGCGGAGATTTTGGAGGCTCGAGTCGCAGTAGGGTTGGGAGAAAACTTTGGGGGCGCGTGACACCCACGCACAGAAATTGACCCCCCTTTTTCCAAATTTTCAAAATAATATCTTCTTTTCCAAACCGTGGGTATTTTGAATTTTCTTATTGTTTATGTATTTCTTCTTGTAGGAAAACAAAATTTCTTCTTGGTATCACATAATTCATTTATTTTTGTCATAACAAAATTTTGGACGACTCCAGTAGCAAAAATCCGAATTAGAACCAATCTGATTGATATCCATTGATGATGTAAAAGACAAGAAATAAAATTGATAAGACAAATTTGGGAGCAAGGGGAAGAAGGATATCAATTTGAATCTGAATGACAAAGACAAGATATCTTTTACATGGACACCTGTTTCTGGATTGGGACATGTAATTAATTTGGCAACAAAATAATGAGGACAAAGACTTGAGATGATCAAAATGTTGATAACAATAAAATGATTGTCGCTTAGTAAAACAAAATTGAATTATTATGAAAAGAACGGGTCATGTGGATTAGTTAGTTAGTGTGAGAGCAAGTCTCTTTTAACATCCAATGCTTTCTCACCTAACACCTTTTTTTTTTCCCACAACACATGTTCATACTATTTAACTTAGATTTTGGACCACTTTAAAGTTTAAACTATGCAATATTATAAAAATCAATTTTCAGTTCTAACCAGTACAAACTAAATCAAATGGAATACTAATTCTCGAAATTCTGTTTCAGTGTGAGTGAAATAAAGATAATTTATCAATAAGTTTGTAATCGGATAATAATCTTTATAAACCACTAAATGGGTGCAACAAGAGACAGCAGACGAAAAGGTCCAAAAAAGCCAACTTCAAAAGTTTTAAACTAGAAGAACTCTCAAAGAAGTTACCAAAATAAAATAAAAACATCAAAAGTGCTTCAATTGATTCATCAGAAATCCAGATTCCAATTTGCTCTAAAACACTTTTACATATAATATTATAAAGTACTTAGAAATGGATAATGATATCAGCTCAATTTCACTTTTCACACTCACACCGAATCTGAACTTTGTGTAACTTTTGGTGCAGCCATGTTAACCGCCACTTTCCCATCCGGTCCGGTTCTCAGATCGGTCATGCCACTAACCGGTTGACCCATTCCCTGGTACTGCGGCTGAGATGGTTGCGGTGGCGGTTGAACCATCATGCCTTCCCCAGCCACCGTATAGTACACAGGCTTCCCCATCTGTGAATACGGTTCTTGTAATCCCATTGGAGGACCAACACTACTCATAACTTGTGGACCAACTGAATACGGTGGCTGTGGTTGAACCACGTTGTAACCTGGCTGGTTCTGCTGCTCCATGTATGCATCAGGAATTCGCTGCTGAACAGGTGGGTAATAGCCTTGGTTTCCCTGTACCGTCGGTGGTCTCATGACGCTTTGGTATAATGTCCCTGGAGCTTGAGATTGAGCTGGAATCATGTATACTTGTTGCTGCTCCGCTAGATTCTGTGACGTTGTTGTGTAGACGTTCCCTGGAATGTTGTTGTTGTTGTTTCCTTGCCAGTAACCAATCGGAGGTTGTGGATTCGTCGTCGGCGCCTGATTTTGAGCGTATGTTGGAGGGAAGTATCGTCCGGCTTCGTCTTCGCTTTTTCTTCTGTACATAGCCTCCTGTTGTTGTTGTTGTTGTTGATGGAGCTGATTCTGATGTATAGCCTCTTGTTGTTGTTGTTGTTGTTGTTGATGGAGCTGATTCTGATGTATAGCCTCTTGTTGTTGATGGAGCTGATTCTGATGTAGCATTTGCTGTTGTTGTTGCTCTTGATCTCTGATTTGAATCCTCTGAAATTCCTGGATTTGTCTTTGAATCTCCGCCGGATTTACGCCGTGATCCGGCTGTAACATCCGTTGATCTACGAACATCGGCGGCGGTTCAAGCACCACTGGTTCCGGTACCGGGTGAGGCACTTTCATTGGCGACGGCGGAGTTGGAGCTACTTTCTCCGATCCAAACAGAAAATCAGCATTACTGGGAGCAGCGGTTACAGATTTCTCCGATTCAGGTCGGCTAGGGATTGGATGTAGCGTATCCCTATCGGATTTAGTCGAACCTTCGGAGCCAAATCCGGCGGAAATGGGAGAAGACGGGAAGAGAAACAGACGCATCCTAGCTGGCTTAGAGGACATACGAAGCAACCGATCGTACTCGTGCATCATGTGCTCCAGATCGTCCTCGTTAGTCACCGAAATCAACGCATCGAGATCTTCACCTGGAAGCTGATACTTGAACGAGATTTCTCCGCCATCACCGCCGCCGAAGCATACGGCCGAGAGCTTCGATACCAAAGAGGGAAACCTGATGGCGCGATCGACGGACATGATTTTGGTATCACCGTTTACATAGGTAAGTTGGTTATCGTGTGGACGTGGCTGGATCTTTCCGCCATAGCTGCACATGAACTTCACCTTGTAGCTCTGCGGTTGTTGCTGCTGGTCCTCCCATGGCGGCGGGTTTTCAAAGTCGACGTCGCGAGATCTCGGCGACGATTCAGCTGAATCTGGATACGAGTTGTACGAGAATTTATCCATTTTCGTGAGATTTGGAAATGATCTTCCTCTTACTGCTCAATCCATGAAAATAAAACTTTGAGTTGGTTGTTGAGAAGAGAAATGGAGAGGACTAGGAGGATACTTGTTTTATCATTGAGTGAATAAAACGGTGGTGGTCTTGGGAATGCTAACGTGACAGGCTAGTGCTTGTGGTTTTGGCGTGAACTCTTTGGTTTATTACACGTGAGAGAAAAGTATTGGTTTGAGGTGATAAGACTGAGGTGACGGGGCTGTGAGGTTAGCTGAAACTCATGGATTAGATGGACTTTTGCGGCAGTTTTGTGTGGGCCAGCTTGTCTTTAGTAGCGTGTTTGATTACATTTGGTATATGAGAGAAGGCCATATGGAGTAGTTTTTAGTTTTGACTATGATGACTATTACTTAATTATTCACCATTTATATCTTAATAACTAATTAATTAATTAAACCTTAATAATGTCTGAATAAATCTAGTATATTTCTTCTGAAAGTCACCAAATATAGGACAATTCACGTGATCTTCTTTCCAAACTTCCTTTCCAATTTTCAAATCACTGATTCTCATAGTCATATCTAATAATAGCATCCCAAAACAAACACAATCCCAATCATTCACTTGTTATCTTCTTGGATCCAAGAGAGGAAAAAAAATTAAAAATAAAATAATCAAAAACTAACTGCAACATAGATTATTGCTCTAACTTAGAGAACAAGATCAAACCAAGATCTTGTAAAATAGAGTTTTTCTACGGTGAAACAACAAATGAATTGCCTTGTTCCACATCTAATTATTGAGCATTTGAGCTGAAACAATAAATGTAACTCTGGTCTAATTACTAAATCTTTCAGAAGTATAATTGTCGGCATGCTGCAGCTGAAGTCTCTGCAGGACAATAAGGGCATTTGAATCCGCGGTAAGTGCAGTTCTTGCTGAGTCTCATCAATGACTGCTTGGATATAACATGACGACAAGGCATCATCATTGGCGGGTTCTCTTCGCTGCTCTGATCTCTACTCACCGGACAAACAAATACCGAATGGAACTGAAACTCATTCCCTAACTCCAGAGGAACTGGAAGCTGTTTCATCGCTTGCCATTCATGTTTCTTTAAAGCCATTACATGAGCCAACTTTAAAAGTGCCGGTAAGCTCTCTAAACCCGCAGATAAAGCGACTGTCAGTGGTGAATTAGATGGCTGATCAAGGAGACGGTAATATTCCTTGATTAGCTCGTCTGTTATCTTGTCCCAACATAATAAAGAAACCATCTCTGCATAAGGACATTTCTCAAGATTTCCAACCCATAATAGACAACTCATAAGCTTTTGTATCTCTTTTAGGTGGAGTGAAACGTATTGCGGAAAATGGCTTCTTGCATACCTCAAAGCATCATCACGGTTTCCTTCTCTTAACATGTCGCAGTACTTCAAACTTATGAGTTTCAGCTCCAGCTTAGAACCGTTCTGCTTCAGCTTTCCGCAGTTGGCAGAGATCCATCTCAGTGCAGGCTCAATGTTTCTGAGTTTCATAGACTCGGTTAATTGGTAAATTTCTAAGGACTGACATCTTTCCTCGGTTTCTTCCTGTTCTCCAGCCTCCTTAACAAGACAATCACCAACATCAAACAAGCCTTCTCGGTAGCAATGTTGGATAAGTATCTTATTCACCAAGCGGATATCGAAATCAATGCTTCTGCAGGCTAGAGATATATCAGGATGGTAAGAATTCTCAAAAACTTTCACCAACTTGCTAAGACTCAAATTCGTTTCCTTTTGTGATCTTTGCAGCCGGATAATGGGTAAAAGAGCATCAAGCTTGCGCCTCAACTCGGTAAGAACAGATTCAGGTTTTACTCCATCGTTATCTACCTGGATTCGACTCAATGTGTCTTGGATTCCATCACAAAGTAGATCAATAACATCTTGGGAAACTGAGTGATACAGCTTTTGTTTCTTAGTAACTCGATCAAATGAATCTTTCACAGTAGCAATCAGATCCATTATTCTTGTGATTAAATCAGCTTAGAGTGTACTACCAACTATTCCAGAAAACGCATCAACGACTGCAACAACAAATCAATTGATCAAACATTAGACTTGTCATCTAAAATTTGCTTTTTTTTTAATAACTCGATAAATCAAAAACTGCAACCCAGAATAGAAGAGCAAAAGCAATGATTCACCAACAATCATCAACCAACGGAATAGATACTAAATTTGCTCCAAAATTTCAAAAGTCCAAGAAAGATATTTTGATCAATCGAAAAACCCAAACAAAATAAGAAATCAATTGGTAGTAAAAAAGAAGAAATAGAAAGATGTGGAGTACCGAAAAGGCGACTGAAATATTCGAATTCGCCATCAGAAACCAAAAGCCATTGAAAGAGGAACGAAACGAAACCATGAGATTCGAGGGAGATGAAGATGATGATGTATTTATAGTGATGATTGGCATGACGTTCCCACAAACGAATCAAAATTGTTAAGATTGGTTTCTGGAAACATGGAACCACTTTTTCATTTTCAACGCCAAGCACATCTTTTTTTCCCTGCTTCTTTTCTTTTCACAAACATCTTTAAACTTATTGCATAATAATATCTTTAAGAAAATAACAAAAAGAATTTCAAAATAATCTCTTATAAATTACAATATCTTAACGCATACAGTTATCTATTTTCTTCGATAAATCCTCATTTATTTTCTAGATATACTGTAAGTAGTTTTTACCAAATTATTTACTATTATTTTTATTAATTAAAATTATTTTTACCATTTTGTGTCATGAATCATATGATTTTTTTCTACATTTTATATTTCATGTAAACTGTATAATTAATATGTATTTTTCATTTTTAGCTTTAAAATAATTATTTCAACTAAAATATGATTTTGGAAAAAACAATGAATAGGTGTTAACTGTTAAACTATACAAATGATAAAGAGTATTGTCAGGATATGAATATTATTAAAAAAAATTGTGAATGCATCACAAAACTTTTCGTAGTTTGGATATCATTTTGGAAAATGATTATGGGACTACGAGATTCACGCAATTGTGAGGTCGATGTATTATTATACATGGGTTGTGACTTGTGAGGCCCATCGGGCCTATGAAAGGCTCGATAGAAATTAGAAAGAAAGGCTTCGACAAATTTATTAACCTTTTAATTCCCAGATCGAAAGCAGATGGAATCATCATCACAAATTATTTGTCGTTTTCCGTTTTTGCATTTGCTAAAAGTCAAAACAGCATGAAGCTGATTAAAATTAAATTAGACAACATTTAAATTTAAGGTGATGGATTTTAAGTTGACCGATCAATTGACTGACATTGACTTTCTCTTTGGTGGTGGAGCCTTAAAAGTTTCTCTATTCAACCGTAACGTATGGACTGGTTAATAAAACGCTTGAAATGCCACCAACACGCTTATTAGGTAAACGATAGCCACGTTGTGAGCATTGCGTTAATTTGTTTTTCAGCATATTTGCTTTTTTGGTTTTATCCTCGTACTTACTTTTTTGGGGTTTTTTGATAAAGATGTCGTACTTAACTTTGCTTTCTTCTTTCTTTGCATTTGGGTTTAAGGTGACTGTTTTGTAGCGACAGTAAGAAGCAGGGAAAATGAGAAACCTCAACTTCTTCCTAGTCTTATTTCTATTAATGAGCATCTCGTCCATTCATCATTTGGTTGACGCTTCTTTGCTTGTGAAGTATCTTCCTGGTTTTGAGGGTCCTCTTCCTTTTGAGCTCGAGACTGGGTAAAATACAAGTCCATCTCTTTCTTCTAATTTGTCTAAATCATAAGCAAAAAAACCAAATTAACTTCTAACATGTCTCTTTCTTGTTTTGCATGTGGGTTTTATTAAGATATGTGACTGTTGGTGAATCTGGAGATGTTGATCTCTTTTACTACTTTGTGAAATCAGAGAGAAATCAAGAAAATGATCCTCTCATGATTTGGCTAACTGGTGGCCCTGGCTGCAGCTCCGTCTGTGGATTGCTCTTTGCAAACGGTAATAAATGTTCCATCTTTTATAATGTAAAGGAGTCTTAATTGTAAATAATTTAATTCAATGCATGTGGTTTAATTAATGAAGTTTAAAATGTCATGTTTCTTGACTGGTCCACCTTAATTTTGAGGGTCAAGACTAGTCTCCAAGTTGAAATTTCTGTTTTTCTCAGGTCCTTTAGCTTTTAAAGGGGATGAGTATAATGGGACAGTGCCTCCTTTAGAGTTAACATCTTTTTCATGGTCAAAGGTGAGAAAGAGATTACACCATTTTTTATGATACCAATCTCTAAGAACTACATTTTCAATTTACATATACTCAATTTTTTTTATCAGGTGGCTAACATTTTATATTTGGAATCTCCTGCTGGTTCTGGATATTCTTATGCGAGAACTCCGCATGCTTTAAAGACGAGCGACACCAAACAAGTTCGCCAAATTGATCAATTCCTTAGAAGTGTTAAGTGTTTTTTTCTGCTATGTTGCAGCTTTTGAAGAATATTCTTTAGTTGTTTTTTTTTTTTTAATTGTATTCAAGTGTTTAATTTCTGAATACTTGCAGTGGTTTGTGGATCATCCGGAGTTCATATCGAATCCATTTTACGTTGGTGGAGATTCTTATTCCGGAAAAACAGTTCCAGCAGTTGTGCAACAAATTTCACTTGGTAGCCTTTTCAATGACCACTTTCAACAGTTTTGGTATCTTTTAGCTCAGAGGTTTTAATCACATTCTACAATATGAAAACAGGAAATGAGAAAGGCCTCACACCACTCATAAATCTTCAGGTGTTAAATAGTCTATTTCCTCAATAATATGACTACCAATATATAATTCGGTTGAGAAGAGAAAATGTTTTCTATTAACACCTTCCTAAAAATTGAGCAGGGTTATGTTCTTGGAAACCCTGTGACAAATACCCACATGGAATCTAACTATAGAGTTTCATATGTTCATGGGATGGGACTTATTTCAGATGAGCTCTTTGAGGTACCACTTCATCAATCATCATATGATTGTTGAGACATTTGGTTACAATCTTTTTTTTTCCACTACTTTCTTTATGCAGTCACTTGAAAGAAGTTGTGGAGGCAAATTCTTCAACGTAGACCCAAGCAATGCAAAATGCTCAAATAATCTTCAAACTTATGATCAAGTAAAGACTTTATACCCCACACATCACTTAAGTATCTATCTGATTATTGCATGGTAACAGACTAGCTTGTCTCTTTGTTTCTGAGTTTATAGTGTATGTCAGAGATATACAGAGAGCATCTTTTGTTACGAAACTGCAAAGTAGATTACGTCATCATTCCAGATTCACTACAAACCTTATCAAACATCAGAACCGATAGAAGAAGAGAACTGAAGGAGTTTTCAGGAAATGATTCATCATCATTGCCACCTCCTAGCTGCTTTGTAACAGTTCTCCTTTACTTCATTATTTTGTATATTCACAGGTTTGAAAACTTCTGATGTCTTACATTTTATCGTCTTCTCAGACTTATAAGTATTTTCTGTCTGCTTTTTGGGCAAACAATGAAAATGTACGCAGAGCTCTAGGTGTGAAGAAGGTAACTATGTTTGGTTAATTGGTTTTATACAAACATATTAAAATGCACACAAAAGCACTAAATCAATGTTAATCTAATACAGGAAGTAGGAAAATGGAATCGATGCAACATCCAAAACATACCATATACATATGAGATTCACAATGCATTTCCGTATCACGTGAACAATAGTCTTAAAGGCTTCCGCTCTCTAATCTACAGGCAAGCTTAATATTTGTTGATGTGTCATTGTTTTATTTTTCTTTTCTGAAATGGTAACTACAAGAACTCGTTTTTTTTTTGCTTTGTATCATTATAATTGGACAAACTCATAAATTTGGAAGTTTTGGAACAGTGGTGATCATGATACTATGGTACCTTTCTCTTCAACCCAAGCATGGATCAGAGCTCTCAACTATTCCATTGTTGAAGACTGGAGACCTTGGATGATGAGTAACAATCAAGTTGCTGGGTAAACAAAAAAACCACTATTTAATCTAACTTCAATCTCATTAGCTTGATTATCTTTAAAGACACTCGTTTTTATCGGTGTTTGTAGATATACAAGGACTTATGCGAATAAGATGACATTTGCAACCATCAAGGTAAACCCTTTCTTTCCTTCTTGTCCACAATTTCTGTAATAAACACAAAAAGTGATAATAGTGTTTTTCTTGAGTGGTTTGCAGGGAGGAGGACACACGGCAGAGTATACTCCAGATCAATGCTCACTTCTGTTCAGAAGATGGATTGATGGAGAACCTCTCTGAAGACTCTCACTCACTTCTCTTTCTTTGTTGTTTTGTTCTAATACAAACCAATATCCGGTGAATGATAATTTTGCCACATGTTTTTCTGTCATCGAATGGTTCTCGTATTATCCATATAATCTTCAGCCTAAATCTTCTATAACTTTGTGTTGTTGCACCCTAAACAGAGAAGCTCTGTTTCATGTTCCCATTAAAATACTTCCAAACAGAATGTCATTTTATTACTTCTCAGTCATCAATGGTGAAAAACAAAATCCCAATGTTTTAATCTCACTTGAAAGAAAAATAAGAATGATATAGGACTCTTGAGTCTAATCATTATTCGACCTCATAAGTGGACATTGTAAGATATGTTCAGAAAAGTGAAAGGTCTCCAGCATCAACTGATCTCTTCACAAGTTTAGCCCATGATTCATTTGTTTCATGGATGATCTTCAAAGCGTAATCCTGTAAGAACCCAAACCAGAAGTGTATAACTCCTCTCAGTTTCAGTACCAAACATAAAGCACCACCACAAGGAAGATTAAAAAAAAAGGAACTTACTTTGTTTGCTGGTTTGTCTCCAAGACCAAATCTGTTGGCAGGCTTTCCATCTGGGATCTTGTAGTCTCTAAACCAGTCTCTAATCGCTGTTAGTGTACCCTGATCACCAGGTCAAAAACAAAATTCATGTAAGGCCTGAGTATTTGGTTTTTCGTATTCACATGAACATATGGGAATTAGTTTCTACTACTAGTTTAGCTCGTACCGGGAAATGTTTCTCAACATCATCAACATCATTCACAAGATGAGCTTTTGGGTCATCCAAAGAAATGGCAACAATCTTCCAGTCTAGCTCTCCTTCATCAATCATAGCTAAAGCAGCTAAAGGCTTGATTTTAAGAACATCACCTATCTTCCTTTGTGTTTCACCAATCTCAACAACATCAACTACAAATCCGAACCAAGAATAAGCACATTCTTTTTGCTCCAAAGTAATATCATTTTCCATTAGATAAAAATAGTATCACAGATTCACCTGGATCATTATCCCCAAAACATCCTTCAACTTCAGAATTTGCATGAGATGGATCTTCCCATGTCTGTGGAAGCAACCCATAGTTCCAGTTTATGTTGTACCTGGATGAAGATGAGGTAAGCCATTGATTTCACAGTCTATAACAACTCGTGATTCCAAAATTGGTGTAAATTACATCAATGGATGATGAAGCATCTAAAAAGTCAACTTAAAAAAAAAAGCAAAACTCAAAAAAAGTTAGAGAAAGCTTATAATACTTACGGATAATATCTGAGCTTGCCCTTCTTAGTATCTTGCTTAATAGGAGTGAAATCTTCTTCAGTAGCAACCTCCATTTTTGCCTTTGACTCTTTAGGTATTTCAACTATAAAGTTGAAAACTCCATCTCCTAAGGTCAATGGTATATCATGCCATGGAGAAACCTATACCCAAATGCATATAAATTAAACAAAATACACAGAACAGAGTAATGAACCTTAATCCTTTCAAAGCAAATTCACAATGTAGATCTTTCGAAACATTGATTTCAATTACAGAGAAGATTTCTTCATTACATAGCCAAATAACAATGTGATATACCCAAAACTCAACAAAGTTGGTAAACAAGGAATCCATTTCCTCAATACTTTCCCAGTAAACTAAGCTTTGAATTTGAACACAGAGACACACAAAACGGATAAGTAAGAAACAGATTGAAAAAAAAGTTACCTTCTTTCCGGAACCATCGAGGAAGAAAACTCGATAATCTAGGGAATCGGGTTGACCTTCTTCTTGAACCTTAACCTGAGGATTGTAAATGGCAGAGCACGAGAAGGGTCTCTTGGATTTCAACACCAAAGCTCTTCTGTTGAAGCAGAGACCACCAAATCCTCCGCCGCAGGATTTCTTCGCCGGCAGAACGAAAGCTCGCTTGGCGAGGAAACATGAGGTGGTTTGGCTTACGGCAGTCGCCGCAGTAATCACTCTTGTGGCCGCCATTATTGTGGAAAGATTGAAAATGGTGGCCTTTCGTTTCACTCGCTAGCTCCCCTTTATTCTTCTCACGGAGTAGACAAAAAAAAAAAAAAAAGATTTTTAATAGAAAAAAAAACCGAAGACAATAGATCACGTGGGTTCTGTAGAGTAGGTAATACCAACTTTAATATTTACGGTTTAAATATTTAGAACATGGAGACTTTAACGCAAAGGTTTCGTGGTGTAGTTGGTTATCACGTCAGTCTAACACACTGAAGGTCTCCGGTTCGAACCCGGGCGAAGCCATTTCTCTTTTCGATTTTTACTTTTGAGTATGTGAATGAATTGGTCTGTTTTGGGAAGTTAATGATCTCTGTACTTGGTCCCATAAGAAAGAAGGTTCCTTTTAAGACCCTCTCAAACGTTTTTAAATATTGGTTTTGGATCATCGAAATCCATAGATAAGTACGTTGAAAAGGTCTCAGAGTATACAAACTTATAAGGAATTTACAAAGTTGAAGAAGCAGAGGGAGACAGACAGGCATGATGAGTACATTATCAAATGATTCAGGAAAGATCTTATTGTGTCTCTCTGATTGTTCTCAGTTTCATTTTCTGATGAATTCCACACCTTTCTGAATACTTCCGGCTAGTTCTTCTTTTGCTTTCTCCAGACCAATCCTGTAGAAGAATAAGGAAACCAAGATTACGAACTCTCTTAATTTCTTTCTTATCTGAGGCAAGTATTTTGAAGAGATGAGTTATGCTTGCAGACCTTTCGTATTCATTTAAGGGTCCAAGCTGATACACTTCCTCTGCTCCTGTACGGCCAAGGCGCACTTTGGTTGCAAAGAAAGCTAATTCTGTCACCTGTGGTGAATTTCCATTACAAGTCAAAACCGTTGAAAGAATGAGATAGAGTGAAGAGTTTCCATTAAAAGATGCAATCACTGAAAAGTCTTTTCAAGATTCACCTGTGAAGCAACAAAAGAGCATTCTACCACATTCGCATCACCTCTTAACCCGCGAAGGCAAGCATCTGCAAACTTGGCTGCAGCATATGCCTGTAGTAGTAGTACATTCACTAGGATTCAGGACACTCTTCCTGAGATAAGCAAGTGTTATGATATATCTTAAACTGATTTGGTTTGGTTTTACCATTGAAAGAGTTGCAGATCCAGCTCCAGCTTTTGCCTCCACAACTTCAGTTCCACCATTCTGAATCCGGTTTGTGAGGTACTCAATTTCTTGAGGTGTGAAGCTGCTAGGAGGTTTAACCTGAGGAAAAAAATTATGCAAAACCATCAATTAGCAAACAAGCTGATGTAATGGAAACGACTTGCGCTTTCCACTTATATGAAACCTGTGACAATAGTGGCAAAATTGTGACTCCGGCGTGTCCCCCAACGACTGGTACATCTACTTCTCTTGGATCAAGGCCAAGAACTTCTGCCTGCACAAGATTGGAAAAAGGTAGGTGATTGAAATGTCACCAAAACCATATGGAGTGAAGAAATCATAAGACATTATTACCACAAATGTGTTGGCACGAGCAACATCTAGTGTAGTAACTCCAAGGAGTTTCTTAGGATCATAAGTTCCAGCTTTCTTGAAAACCTCAGCGGCAATGGGGACAGTAGAGTTCACAGGGTTGCTGATCAAGTTGACAATAGCATTAGGACAGCATTTCGCTACTCCTTCACATAGTGTCTTAACGATCCCAGCATTGATTTTAAACAGATCATCGCGGGTCATCCCTGGTTTCCTCGGTACACCAGCTGGTATAATCACAAGATCCATACCCGTCAGTGCGTCCTCAAGCTGCTTCGCTCCCAAGAATCCGCGGACCTGATAATGATCTCAAATCATCATCAAGAGTGGTCATTATTCATTCATTAGCTAGAAGAAGTAATCTTATGACAAGTTGAGAGGTTCTTACAACAGCTCCAGTGTCCATATGACTAACATCAGCTGTGACGCCAGGAGCATTGACAACATCATAGAGATGAAGTAAAGAGACAAGAGGGTTCATCTTCATTAACAATGATAGAGATTGTCCAATTCCACCTGCAGCTCCAAGAATTGCTACCTTGAATCCTGGATTACCACCTTTCGCTCTGCAGTTTTCTCGTCCCATTACTGAGTTCTTAGCCTCCATCTAATGGTCGATCAATCACGAAGAAGAAAAAATTAAACTTTCAGTCCTAGAAGGCTACAATGGAGAGGAAAACAGACTGGCCTCTCTTATGGCATCAGAAGTTTTCAGTTACTAGAAATGAAATTCACTGGTAGAAACCAAAGTTTGCTATTGTACTAAAGTTTGAGTATGAACGACTAAGAACGCTGATGAATTAGAGACGATATAAATTTTGTTTGAGAGTGAACACAAAATATTCTGATTCAGAACAACCAACGATTGAAGAATCAAAGAAGGTAACTTGGCTCAGAAGAAAAGGTAAATAAAACCTGAGGATTGAAAGAAGGTTGAAGATGAGCTGAAATCCTAGCAATTCTCTGGTTGGCATCTCCACGAAACTCCATTGTTGTGTTTTTCTGTTTGCTCTCGTTAGAAAGCTGTAAAAGAGTTTTTAATTTGTATGTCAGAGAAGAGAGAGGACTTATCCTAGATTGAAAGAATACGACGTAAATATTTGTCTTCTTTTGTAATTTTTTTTTAATGAATTTTATTACAATAATTTGTGTGGAAAGAAATGTTGTTCATTTTGTAGGAAGCCTTCCTTATCCTTTTATCTTCAAGTTGCTCCTCTCTTGACCGTTGTGGCTCTCAAAATTTTCCGTAGAAAAAAGTTCTACGGAAATACTACATAGTTTCCAACAAATATTATTATCAAGAAACAAGACTTGGGTTCTGAGTCATCGGTTTAGATAACAAAGAACAACATAACCGGTTACAAACAATAAAACCAATGAACCAAAACGACCCCATGAAATGTACAAACATATTCAAAACACTTTTTAACATATTTTACAGCTTTACACAGGTTTGTGCTGAGAAGGTAACACTCTACCAAAAATGGCTTTCAATTTCCATCAGTGGAGCCACCAAGTAAAGACATTATTAGCCCGCCGCCGTGAACTCTCTCCTCCGGAATCATAAAGTCAAAGATGTCTGTTTCTACTTCATGTGAATGACTACTTGGAGATTTCATTGATGAAGGTACAAGAACCTGCATTGGTATCATCATCTTCTTCTTCTTCTGCCTATTCTCAAGCTGTATAAGATCAACAGAATCAGTACAATCAGAGACGGTGCTAACTCCAGACTGAGAATGATCAGAAGTAGAGCCAACAACAAGGCCACTGAAGAGTCCCGGTCCAATCAAACCGCTCTTGCTTCCATCTCCTTTCTCCCGAGACATAATAGTGTTATGCGCAGCGCATAAACCACTCTTTCCTCTAGCGAATTTCTCGCATTTCTCATCTCCCCAAGAACATCGTTTCCCACCGCCGTGAGCTTTGCAGAAATCAGTACTACCTTGAGCACTCTTCTCACAGTCAACAATCTTACAACGTTTCCCACCACCATGCTTAACACAGCAGTCAGTGCGACCACGCGCACTCTTTGTACACCCTGCCACAGTGCATCTTTTCCCACCACCATGAGCAACACAGAAGTTAGTCCCACCATGTACGCTTTTAGAGCAAATCCCGCCTCCATCAGCGAGACAGCGTTTCCCACCTCCGTGTGCTTTACACAGAGGAGTACTTCCTTCTGCTCCTTTGCTACATCCTGAAAATATGCAGCGTTTTCCACCTCCATGGGCTTTGCAGTAGTTAGTACTTCCTTGAGCTCCTTTCTCACAACCTGAAGAAAACTGACAACGTTTTCCACCACCATGTGATATACAAAGACCAGCTTGTCCTTCAGCACTTCGTGTACAGCTTTCGATATTACATCTTTTGCCACCACCGTGTTTGATGCAGAGGCCCGATTTGCCACGGGCTGCTTTGTCACATCCTTCAGAAAACTCACAACGTCTTCCACCACCATGAGATATGCAGAAATCGGTTTTTCCTTCAGCGCTCTTTGTGCATCCCAAGTGTTCACATCTCTTCCCTCCACCATGAGTTTTGCAAAAAGTGGTTTTACTCTCTGCACCTTTGTTGCAGCCTGGTTTTTGGCATCTCTGTCCTCCTCCATGGCTGATGCAGAGCCCTGATGCTCCTCGAGCTCCCTTTACACATCCCATAAATTTGCATTTCCTCTGGTTGCTAGTCCTCTGTTGTACAGAGAAGGCCGTGTAAGGTGATGGCTCTTGGCTCACTTGTGAATGTATGCCGGTTCCAAAATGATTAAGTTGTTGCATCTGTGAAGGGTTTCTAACATTTGGATCTGACAGAAGTGATGGCATGTAGCCACCTGATCTCTTTGCAGAAGTAGAACCTTCATCAACAACAGGAATCACACATTGTCTACCATTATTGATAGCAACTTGGGGCGTAGTAATCTCTGTATATGTTGACAATGAACAATCAAGTCCGCTGAAAGTGTCTACACTTACGGCAGGGAGACCAAGTTGCAGCACTGACTCACCTCGTGATGCGAGTTCTTGAGTGAATCCAGAACCAGAATCTTTGTTGTTGTTGACACTAAAATAGTATGAAGCTGATGTTGGGCCCAATCCAAGGACCAACCGGCAGCCATCATCAGTGCAATTTGAAACATCGGAACAAAAATGGTTTTGAGATCCCCCAGGACACTTCAGGCTAAGAGCGGTGTCATCCATATGTTGTGTTTATTTAGAAGATGAAAAGGTATAGATGAAAGAGAACTCCCGGAAAACTACCACTTAGCACATCACACTTGTAGCTGTAAGCTTATATTGGAGCAACTTGAGAGATGAGCAACTTCCGCCACTCACAAAGCCCGATGTATCTGCCCTGTCCATCTTCAAGAATGGAAAAGCAGAACTGTAAGTGTAATACCGTAAACCGAAGAATGTTGGTTGGAGATGATCAGTTTCAGCAGAAGAGCAATGATCTTGGTTGGAGAATTGTTTACGGGACCTGAAAAGAATCGAGAAAGCATGCAACTTGAGTGTTAACGAGAACATTGTATTTAAGAATGCAATTTAACAGGCGAAAAAGTCAGCATGTGGCATAAGGCTAACCGAGACAAAGAACAATCAAAGGCATTATATTCATAAAAGTAAGCATTTGAAGTTAGCAGCACAAGATTGGAAGCTAAATACTCTGCCTGAGACAGGGACCAATTACCAACCAAATGATTTTTGGAGAAGTAAGTTGAGATGTGATTGTGCATCTTTACTCAAATATAATTCCCAAAAGAACAGATTTGGACAATGGAAATCAATGATATCATCACAAACTCCAAAGTCAACATTTTTGTGTGTGTTGTAATACAATATATCATTAGAATCATGATTGAAGATCCAAACACAAAGTCAACATTTTTTTGTGTGTTGTATCAGCAAGTTTCTGAACAAGCCAATAAACAAAACAAAAAAAAAAGAACCTAAAGCACTCTGGGGAAGAAGAAGATCTTCAAAAAAAAAAGATTCATCATGTAATTCTAAGTCTCTACATACTTCACACATAACAAAGATTTCATAGACCAAACTGAAGACAAAACAAAGTCTAAAAGATAAAATAAAGTACCAGCAAAGACCTTTAATTGAGAATGGAAATATTGAAGAACAAGTGGCGGGAATAATTAAAATCAGAAGGGTTAATTTCACAGAACAGTCATGCATCATAATTCATGAACTCCGATCAAAGCAAATCAATGAAAAATCCAGAAGAAAATGAGATGTGCGGTGAGTGAGAGCAGAAAGAAACCAAGAAGAAAATTAAAAACCTGGTGGATCTGAAAATCGAGCTCCAGATAGAATCCAAGGAGAAAGAAAGAAGAAAATTTCAGAAACTTGAGTAGAAAGAAGACAAAGACTATTGGCTAAATGATACTAGTGTAATCTTATAAATAAGCGTGGACGAGTCAGGTTTTTTCTTGGACCTGATATACCTAAACTACCCTCATTCTTTGTCCGAATCTGATTGGGGAGAAAAAAAGCGGCTTTTATTTTTTTGGTTTGCCCTCTTTGTGATTGGGTGGGTAATCGATCGTTTGACAGTTGACACAAACAAAACTTGTAATGGAACATTAACTTTCTCTGGTATAGCCATTAATTTATTACCATTTCATATTATGGCAAGTTTGGGACACTCACATAGTATACTGGAAGCTTTGAATATATTGACATCAAAGAGTTGTATACAAAGTCTAATAATACACAGTACATACTGTGATCACCATTTTCATTTGAAGAATCCGAATGTAAACTCTACTAAAGTTCTTATTGACTTGTGAATCCTCTACAAGAGTATATGATAATCTCAGCCTTTTAGCAATAGCAATTAGGTTTCTTGCTTCTTCACTTTGGTATCATCCAAAACTCCAACTAGGCATTTCTCAAGTAAGATGTCAAAATTGACCCAAGCATGGTATTTGTTGAACAAGAGCGTACCGTCTCTTCCAACCGCTTTCATCAGCATATCGACACCTCCAGGATGAAAATTCATATATGGCGTTATGTTGTACACACGACCTTTCAAAACAGTCCACATCGAATCTCCTGATCGGTGCTTCTTTACTTCATCCATTGAAATAAGCCTCTTGTTTGACTCTCCCTTCAGGCCTGCAAACACAGATTGCCGTTTCATGTAACAACATCAGAATGTAATTTAGGAAAAGAAGACCAATAAAGAAAGCTTTGGTTACCTGCAAGATCTGGATGTGTTCTTGTAAGCTTCAACCAATCCATTTGGCTATAACCCTTTTCAAATGGAACTTTGGTACGAGTTATAGGCTTTCTAGCTGGAGTTTTGAAATTGTCAGATGATCCATTGGACTGCTTTTTTGAAGATGAAGAATCAGTCACCGTGAAAGACAAAGAACCTATAGTCTCTTCCTTTGGGGGAAGAGACTTGTCTTTCCATATGAGACCATTGCTTTGTTGATCTAGTCCATCTTTAAGGGTGATACTCCCCACATTTGATGCAAGTTCTTTTGCCTCAAGAACAACTTCACTATCTGGTGCCGCAACCTTTAAAATTTGAACAAACCAAGAATCAATCATAAAGTCTAACACTTTCATGTTTCATAAACTCTGAAATCCTGATGAAATGAGTGGAAACTCACCTTTGAGAATGTGAAATCATCATCTCTAGTAGTATCCATCTCGAGCTAAAATTGAGCTTCGAGCAATAAGTTTCACAAACAATCTGCACCCAATTTTCAGAACAATTCATATCAGTTGGACAAAAATAAAAGCCTCTCTAAAGAAGACGAAGATCTAAACAACGACTCATCATATATTTTAATTCCTTACAAACTTCACAGAGCAGAGATGACAGTTGGAGACCCAAAAAAAAAAAGTCTAAAGGTGCCGATTTAGAGATTATTGACACAAATTCCATAGCCCAGAGAGAAAGCAAAAAAATTGAAGAACAAATGGTGGGAATTTCTTAAAGTCGGAGACTTTAATTTCACGAAAAAGCCATGCAGTTCTGATTCATGAATCCATATGAGGCAGTCAATAAAATCGAAAATCAAAACAAGTGAAATCAGATGTACGGTGAGTTAAAGTAGAATCAAACTATAAGAGAAATGAAAACCTGGTGGATCTTTCGGGCTCGAGACAGAGAATCGAAGGAGTAACGGATCAAGGAAGAATAAACGAAAGAAAGAGCGAAGAGAGATCTCTATTGGCAAAAAGGACTCTTATGAGAATGGACGAGTCATCTTCTTCCTTGGTGGCTGGACTCGAAATACCAAATTCGAGTCGGTTAAATTCGGTTTTGTTTTCGAAATACCAATGTTGGTTCGGTTCATGTCGGCAAAAAAAAACAAATATTCAATCTGAACGGAAACCGAACTTGTAGTAGTTTGGCTCAGATTTTGTGAAAAATCAAATTCGTATATTGGTTTTGTTCGGTTATCTATCTCGGCTCCTTAATTTGGGTTGGTATCAAATTACAAATTCAATACAAATGTAGGATTACGAAGTACAATCCCATCACACTATAGGCGAAATTGCCGGCGAGAAGAGACTCCCAAAAACAAGATCTGCTCCTCCCACAATGTCTGTGCAATAAATCTGTACCAATTGTCCTCTCTTGTCATCAAGATCCGATGAGCCCTCTAAACCGAGCGTACGACAGTATAATCACGAACAAGACTGCGCAAAATGTTCCCGAAAGACTTACGACCTTCAAACAACAACAAAAAAAGACACACCAATGATATCAGATTGTAATGAGCATCAAGATGTTTGTTTCTTTCTCCTGGAAACTGAAATGTACCCATTTGAACATGTATCCATGGTCGTCGTTCCATGTGTAGGGAATGTTCATGCCGAATATTCCGGCGATCATAGAGTACATTGATACACAGACGGTTCCAGAGCTTAACATAAGCTCTAACTGCACAGATTCTGAGTCTTTTTTATACGCATCAAAATATTGAAAAAGAATTATCAATCTTGAGCTTTCTTCTGTATTCACTCACCTGAATCAGCTGATTTCGATGATTGTCTAGCTGCAAAAAAAAAACCATGATTATAGTTTACATTAGGTTACATTTTCATAACATTTCAGGAAAATAGCTTTTCATTTTGGTTACCTGGATGTTAATGTAATCTTCTGTGTCATCGATATATTCGCGTAGCTGCATCATGTTTAATCATACTTTTTAAGTCAGAGATATCACAAAAATTCACCACTAAAAAAAAGAGAGGAACAGGAACAAGAAGAGGCAATACCTCGGTTAATTTGTTCAAAGTGTTGTCGATCTGCATGAAGTATGCCTGTAAATCAAAATCAAATTAATGGTTAGTTAAATTTCATATGTAGCTGCTAACATATATAATGGTAGACATATATGCAACAAACAACCTCGAGCAACATTTCAAGTTCTTCAACATCATTTTCGTCGTCCCCACGAACCGTGGCTAAACTTACTCTACTTGCTCTGGAAATCTTAGAACCAATTGTTGGGGACGTAGGATACCAAATAGGTTCATCTGAAACGCTAATCGATGAAGATACACCAACAAGCTTCCTTGTAAGATAGAGATCAGCCATATCACCGTCATCATCCAACAACTGTTCGAGCTCATCCCTTACCTGCAAAAAGTGATGAGAGGGCTTATTCTTCTCTAATGCACTTTCATTTACTCATTACGACCTAAATTTAACTCGGTATATTCCCAAAAGCATTATAGTGGTAGTTTTGATGCTTAAGAGTCTTGTTCCATGAGGTTCACTTGCAATATGTGAGGAGGTATGATACTCATAGTATATGAGGCAGCACAAGATGATTGCATTACTCACTTTAAGCCATAGTTAGTTTTCATGAGGCTTAAGCATAATTCATTATTATATATCCTTTCTCTCTAGTTCCCAGTGGTACCTGCTCACCTTTTGAACCCGAGCTGTCAATCGGGTCATGGCACTCTTCAATTTACGAACCCTTTCCAAGTTACGGCTACTTATCTGCAACAAGAAAGGTGCTCATCGACTGAAATAGAGTTTAAGTGTAGCTGGAAATGGATCTGATGACAATAATTGCTGAGTTAGCTACCTTCAAGGTAAGTTCATCCAAAGCAGGGTAAGCAGACTTCTCCAGTTCTGTTGTCCTGGCAGCTAGGAAACTACAAATAGCTTCCAAAGCCACCTCTAGTGCCCGGAATTCAAACGGAGACTCTAAATAGTATAACAAGCACCACATTTTAATACCAAAAGTGAAAAGAGTAACAATTATACAGTCTTTATAAAAACATAGATTAAGAATTGTCCAGATTTGAGTGCTTAAAATGAAAAAAAGTTAAGGTGTACCATCTTCTTCATCCACATCACCATCTCCGTGACCGTGTGCCTCGTTTCCAACAGGTAAGCGTCGCTGAAACTCCTCCAAGACGGGGATAACATTTTCATCTGACGAATCCCGAACCAAAACCTGTTAACCATTTTTTAAAAAACAAACCAAGCCATCATCACTTGAAAAGGAGAGAAAATGTTCCAACTATGATATAAGCACACATAATGCAGCCGAGATTGTGAAAATTTCTAATAAAGTGTCAAAATTTAGATACAAGCCAGTAAAAAAGAAGTTCAGTAAATTGATTATGACCTCTTCGGCAGTGATAATCGCCTTGATATGCTGCATCAGACCAAAACACACACGAATCAATCAAAACATGACTAACTAAAAAAGCAGAGAGAAAAAAAGAAAACCTGAAAACAAAAGCAGAGGAGAAAAGAAAAGTCGAACCAAACCTCTAAGTTAAGAACAATGGCTCTCTCTCGACCCAAAATAGCAGATGGGTAAAAAAGGTTTGGGTCAAGGATCCGGAGATCACGAGCGTGGATCTGGACACGATGCATAATCACATATTTGTCAACGTCAAGCACCGTTTTTTGCCCCGTCGCATCTATAGAAATCCAACTCCGCGATGACTGAGGTGTCTTTCTCTTCACCGTGACAACCGCCGATGAATCTACCGGAACAAGTTCACCGTCAGGTGACATCTTCGAATCTTCACAAACTGCACTCATAGCCTAAAAATTCAACGCTGGATAAGAGAAAAACATAACTAACAAAAAAGCACCCAATTGAAGATCAAAACTTTTTCCCCAAAATTACTGTTCATACGAAATTAAAAACCCAGTTGGAATAATAAAAAGTTGGTTTTCGTTGTATCTGCTCCTTTTTTTCATTATATTATAAAATTCCTCGAAAGTCGCCTTTCATTTTTTAATTAGTTAATTCTTTTAAAATCTGACGACAGAGACAAGTACCACTTTTTACTAGGGTTCCTCGATTTCTGCCTTTATCAAAGAGACAGCGGCGACAAAGATAGCGTCGGCGGCGACGATCATGACTCGTGAAGCGTGACTGAGAAGAAGAAGACGAGGGGACTGCGAAATTTTCAAAATTTGTCAAAAGGGTAATTTAGTCAATTTCAATTCAAACGCTATTTACTGGAAACAAATCGCGTCTTGTACCAAAAATCTGGATTTTTATTTCTTTTGTTTAAGCCCTCAATATTTTATTCCTTCCAAACATTAACCATTGTAATAAATTCCGTATCAGTCTATTATTACACGTTAATGTTCAAAGAATGTTTCAAGCTACCCACATGGAGAAGATGATGACCCAACGCGAGTTTCCTCTTTCCGATCTCATCCACCAAATTTAGATCCTTACACACATCAACCTTAAACGTAACCACCGTCTCTTCCTTCTCTCCTAAACGAACCTTCTCAAACCCTAGAAGATGCTTCCTCGGCGATCCGTGTACCTCCGGCGGCGTCGTGAACAAAAACACCGTGTGAGTCCCTTCTCTATCACCAACGTTCCTCACCTTCACTTGAACCTCGAAACCAGATCCTCCCTCGACGGCATTCTCGCAGTGTGGTCCGATCGCGTCCACCGATTGGCACTCCGATGATACGCAAGGGTGGCTCTCGTCAAGATCGAGAGAGACGAGCTTCGGAGCTTTAAGAAGCTGGTGGCTGAAATTAGTGTAACTGAGCCCATCTCCAAAGGCGTATACGGTTTCTCCGGTGTAGAACCGATAAGTCCGACCCGGATACCCGCTTAATTTGTCGGGTCTCATGTTCATATTCGTCATTGGAACTTTCTCCACATACGACTGAGGATACCACGTCATCGGCAAATTCCCGCCTAACCGAAAAAAAAATCGCCGGTTATGAAAATTACAAACATAAAACCGAACCGGTCGATTATCACCGGTAAAAACCGGAGAACAGAGTCCTTACTCGGATTATGACGACCGAAGATGACGTCAGCAATGGCGATACCACCGGCTTCGCCCGGATATCCGACCCACATAATGCTTGAAATCTTTTCATCGTTCTTAGCAAAGCTAATATCAAATCCTCCACCGGACATTATGACGAGAATCACCGGTCCTTTAGCTGCCTTAGCCACCTGAGTCACAAGCTCTTGCTGTTTTCCAGGAAGATTCAGGTCTATGCGATCTAATGTCTCCTTCTCAATGGATTGATCAGCTCCCATTACTAACACCGTCGCATCCGCAGATGCCGCTAGAGTAGTGGCTGAATCTAAATCCGCCTCGGCGCATGTCACGTTGAAGCAGCCACGATGATACTTCGTCGTCAACACCGTCCTCTCAAGTCCCTGAAGCGATGTTGTATACTTGCAAGCCACGCCTGGAAAATCACAATTAAATTCGATTCACATTTGAGTATAAAATTCGATTTGGTTTTGAAATTTACCTTCGTAATTTCCGATCATCGTTCTTGTTACATTAGCATTTGGTCCGATCACAGCCAACGTTTTAATGGCGGAAGGAGAGAGCGGTAGAGAGCCAGCAGAGTTCTTGAGCAAGACAATGCCTTGCCTTGCAGTTTCTGCAGCTAATTCTCGGTGTTCAACAGTGCACACGTCCTTGGGACCCAAACCACCATAGGGTTGATTCTTTGGGTTGCCGTCAAAGAATCCTAAACGCATCAGAGTTGCAAAATTGTTTGAAATCGCTTTGTTAATAGCTGCTTCATCGATCAGCCCCTTCTTGACCGCATTCTCTGTGTAGTTACCCAAGAAAGAACCACAATTCAGATCCAAACCTGCCAATATTGATTTGGCTGCTGCTTCCTCTGGAGTCTTAGTATAGTGTTGTGCACCATACAAAATACCTAGTGAATCGCAATCCGAAACAATGTACCTAAAACAAACCCCGTAAATGAAAAATCGAAACCCATCATAGAATTAGATATTGTAATCAGAGACCATTTTTTCTACTTACCCATTTAATTTCCATTGACCGCGGATTAGACCCGAAAGCAAATCAGGATCTGCGCAAGTGGGTTTACCATTAACTTGGTTGTAAGAACACATGACACTAGCCACATTCCCATCAATCACATAGCTCTTAAACGGTGCGTTGTACGTATCATCCAAATCTTGTTGGGTCACCTAATCCAACACACATAAAACAGTTACGAGAGATCATTGAAATGTACTTTGGTCCGGCCAATATCAAACCATATATAGTAATTGAGGGTTTTTAGCTTTTACCACGGCGTTGAAAGTGTAACGTGCAACTCTTTTCCATTTTTCAAGGTCGTAGGCGGTTGAGTGTTTGCAGCAAGCAGCGACTTTTAGACGGTTAGGATCGCCACCGTCGGTTTCTTGAAGACCTTTAACATACGCTACCGCATATTTGCTCGAGAGAGTGGGGTCCTCGCCGGGAGTCTCTTGTCCTCTCCCCCATCTCGGGTCTCGAAAAATGTTCACATTTGGTGACCAATACGTTAATCCGGCCAATCCCACATTGTACATTGCTCTCGCCTCTGTTGACACAACCTTAAACCAAAATCGTAGAGTTAAACTTAATTCAATCAAACTAACGTGTTGTGAGAAGGTTGTGGAAATGTGATTTATGTTATTCTTATTTCCTGTACTTTCCCAATGGCCTTGAACAGAGATACATTGAAAGAAGCGGCGGTGAGAATAACTTGAGGGAAGCATGTGGCGCTAGGGACAAGCTCAGTGAAACGAGTGGCTGGTCCGATGTAAGATACACCGTGAAGTGCCTCTGCCCACCACTCATACGTGGGAATCCCCAAGCGGCTCGCGCCGTTTCCGCTGCTCCCTAAAAACCTTATTTTCTCTTGCAGCGTTAGTCTCCCAACGAGATCGGCGACTCGGGTTTTGATTTTTAGTGTGGTGTTGCAAAACCCAAACCCGGCAAGAGAAGAGTTTCCTGCAACGTTGCAGGCGAAAGCTGGCAAAGACTGAGCGTTTGAGGACTCAAAGACAAAAGAGATGATGAAGAAGAAACAGAGAAGAACAGGGCAGGTAGAGGAGGGTGCTCTGTTTCTTCTTCCCATTGTATGCATTTTTTTTTTTTGGTAGGACCCCATTGTATGCATTATGTATATTTTGTTTGACTTACTTTGTTAAATCATACATAAAATAAGAAAATGGAAGAATCTCTACTCTTTACCGTAGATCACAAATTTGAATGTTCTGCTTTTGTTAATTTTCTTCATTAATTATCTTTGACTTGCAAAGATTTTTTGTATTGTAGAGTCAAAGCATCCTTCACAATTACCGAAAACTGATACTATTAAATAAAGATATCCTTTATAACATAAAACAACATATTTGTATTCTCTTTTGATATTAAGAAAAATGTAATATTTATAAGTTGGTCGATAATTTGTCTAATCGTGTGGGCAATGAAACTTTTCCAATATCCCACATCGGATTCTCTACTCATAATTTGTCATTTTATATATCGCCTTAAATCAACATCTTAACGTCGAGCTGCCTAACGAGAGCTTGTAACCCAAGTGGGGACAACAAGATGGTGGAACACTGGTTCGTCCAATGGGTCGGATTTGTTTGTTGGCGTAGTTCTGGACTGCCCAGTCCAAGCTGTGAGATTGAACCGTATGAACTAAGCGAAGGTTTAGTTTGAACGGTTCCTATAGGTTGAGGGTAATGCGTGAGGCTGGCTTCACAGAGCAGCGACTACCTCCCGCTCTCAGCAGTGGACAGACCACAGTTCGTAGTCACACAGATCCACTATGGTCCGCTGGTTCGAACCCAGCTTGAACCACCATTTTTTTAATTATATAATTATCATTTTGAATTGCTATCTCATTTTATTTCAAGATTTAATATTTCCCAATTAAAAAACGAAAAAAGATCCGTCGGATCAAACAGTAATGTTCAAGGAGTGTTTCAAGCTTCCCACATGGAGAAGATGATGGCCTAACGCGAGTTTCCTCTTCCCGATTTCATCAACCACACTCAGATCCTTACACACATCGACGTTAAACCTAACCAACGCCTCTTCACTCTTTCCCAGACGAACCTTTTCAAATCCTAGAAGATGCTTAATCGGAGATCCGTGTACTTGCGGCGGCGTGGTAAACAGAAACACCGTGTGGCTCCCCTCTCTGTCTCCGGCGTTCTTTACATTCAAATGAACCTCGAAATCCGATCCTCCCTCTCCGGTGTTCTCGCAGTGCGCTCCGATCGCGTCCAGTGATTGGCATTCTGATGATCGGCAAGGGTGGTTATCGTCAAGACGGAGAGAGACGAGTCGTGGCGCTTTGATTAGCTGATGGTCGAATCGAGTGTAGGTGAGCGCGTCTGCGAAGGCGTATACGGTTTCTCCGGCGTAAAATCGGTAAGTCCGACCCGGATACCCGTCTGATTTGTCGGGTCTCATGTTCATATTCGACATCGGAACCTTCTCCACATACGATTGCGGATACCACGTCATCGGCAAATTTCCGCCTACAGTACCCAGCAAAAAAAAAAAAAAAAAACCGGCCGGTTACTAAATTTGCAATCGTAAAATCGGACCGGTTGATTTAAACCGGTTTATTATGGAGACAGGAGAACAGAGTCTTTACTCGGATTATGACGACCGAAAATGACGTCAGCAATGGCGAGACCACCGGCTTCACCAGGATACCCGACCCACATAATGCTTGTGATCTTCTTATCGTTCTTGGCGAATGTAATGTCAAATCCTCCACCGGACATTATGACTAGCACCACCGGTCCTTTTGCCGCCTTAGCCACTTGAGTCGCAAGCTCTTGCTGCTTTCCCGGAAGATACAGGTCGACTCGGTCAAGGTTCTCCATCTCAATTGATTGATCTGCGCCCATCACGAGCACAACAGCATCCGCAGAAGCAGCCAGAGCTGTGGCTGAGCCTATATCCGGTTCTGCGCATGCCACGTTAGAACATCCCGCATGATACGTCGATGACACCGTTGCCGACAATCCCTGAAGCGGTGTTGTGTACTTGCACGGATCACCTGAAGAAAAAACAATCTAGGTTTCACATATTTAAACTCGTCGAGACCAATTAATCACCTGTGTTAATTTCAATTTACCGTAGTAGTTTCCGAGCATTGTTAAGGTGGCTTTGGCGTTTGGTCCTATCACGGCTAATGTTTTGATTGCGGAAGGTGAGAGCGGAAGCGAACCAGCAGAGTTCTTAAGCAAGACAATACCTTGCCTTGCGGCATCTCTAGCGAGTTCTTGGTTCTCAGCTGTGCAAACGTCCTTGGGACCAAGACCACCGTAGATCTGCTTCTTCGGGTCTCCATCGAAGAACCCTAAACGCATCAGAGTCGCGAAATTGTTTGAAATCGCTTTGTCAATAGCGCCTTCGTTTACCAAACCCGCTTTGACGGCTTCCAATGCATGTTGACCCATGAAATTACCACAATTCAAATCCAAACCTGCCAACATAGATTTGGCCACAGCTTCCCCTGGAGTCTTGGCATAGTGTTGGCTTGTATACAAGACATCTACCGAATCACAATCCGAAACAATGTATCTAACAGAAATCCAAACCGATGATTTAGAAAACCAAACCCTTGGTAGAACTAAACAACTAGAAACAAACAACCTTACCCGTTTAACTTCCATTGTCCACGGATCACACCAGAAAGCAGATCAGGATCAGCGCATGTCGGTTTACCGTTAACTTGGTTGTAAGAACACATGACACTAGCCACATTCCCATCAACCACACAGCTCTTGAACGGTGGTTGAAACGTATCAGCCATATCTTGTTGGTTCACCTAATCCAACACATAACACGGAAAACAGGCAATAAAACATTGAAATGTATTCGGTGTGACCAATTTCAAAAGTTGCATAATATTCAAAGAGTCCATAAAACCCTTTCTTCTTACCACGGCGTTGAAAGTGTACCGATGGACATCTTTCCAATTGTCAACGTCATAGGCGGTGTAGTGTTTGCAGCAAGCGGCGACTTTGAGACGGTTAGGATCTCGACCGTCAGTCTCCTGAAGACCTTTTACGTAGGCCACTGCGTATTTGCTCGAGAGTGTTGGGTCCTCGCCGGGAGTCTCTTGTCCTCTTCCCCATCTCGGGTCCCGGAATATGTTCACATTCGGTGACCAAAATGTTAAACCGGCTAATCCCACATTGTGCATTGCCCTCGCCTCCGTCGATACAACCTTAAACCAATATATAGATAGAAAATTATTAAAGCTAGATGCAAGAAAACGACTCCCTGTCTCAGGTATTGAGAGAAAAAAAAAATACATAAAACCATTACTTGTGCCCTAAGAAACAAAATCTGCCAATTGCATAATTGAGTAAGTTTTCACATAATTGAAAATGAGGAAAAATGAGAAAGGGGATAATTATTTCACCTTGCCTATGGCTTGGAACAGAGAAACATTGAAGGAAGCGGCCGTGAGTATGACTTGAGGGAAGCTTGTGGCGCCAGGGACTTGACCGGAGAAACCACTACCACCTCCGGTGAAAGATACGCCATGAAGTGCCTCCGACCACCATTTGTAATCCGGAATCCCAAGGCGGCTCACGCCAGTAGCGTTGCTCCCCAAAAACCCGATTTTCTCCTCCAACGTTAATCTTCCGACAAGATCGGTGACTCGGGCTTTGATCTTCAACCCCGTGTTGCAGAATCCAAGCGTGGCTAGAGAATGGTTTCCGGTGACGTCACAGGCGAAGACCGGAGAAGACTGAGCGTTCGATTGCTCGGAGATACAGAGGAGGAAACAGAGGAGAAGAGTGGAAACAGAGAGTGCTCTGTTTCGGCTCGTTAACCAAGAAGATCTCATTGTATCTTTTGTTAGTGTGTTTTTTTTTTTGGTTTGTGTTTATTGTTTATTGATTACTGTTATATATATATACTTATAAAAGTGGTATGCTGGTTGGAAAATTGTTAATTTAGTATTATAATTTTAAACAGTTGTATATATGTATTTTATTGTATTTATATAGAAATTGCAGCTTTCGAGATAAAATGTCACTATAAATAATAATGACATTTCCTGCTATTTGTTAGAAAAGGTTCACAGTATTTAAGAATCAAGGAGATTGGTTACTCGATAAAGAAATTTGATTCTTCAAGTATCATAACTCTGATTCTCTAAAACTCAGATAAAAATGCATGAATGTGTATGGTCGTGAGGTATGGTCCGTATGTATATATTATATTTATCTGTTATTAAGACAAATTTAATTAAGGATGTATATCTATGAGTTGTCGAGTGTTTAATTATCTAGATTTCGTCTTTTTCATGCATCCAGATCATCATCATCTTATTTGCATAACTACTATACGTAGTGATTGATTTATATATATGTATATCAAGCATAAGAATCTAAGATTGGAAAATAATAAAGTCCTAGATATTGAATAACACAAACTAATTAATAATCAAAAATAGCAATGAGAGTGTGAAAAAAAAAAAAAAAAACTAGTTTTTATTAACAAAAACATATTTCATACAGTCGATTTTCTACACTATTATCTCTATTAATATTAGCTATTAGCCTATTACATCTCTTTTTCTTTTTTTTTTGTCAAGGGCCTATTACATCTCTTATATTTTATTTGTTTGATAAAACGTAGTGAATATTGTCAATATATATAATTTATCTTATGTTGTTGTTGTTTTTTGTCGTAAAACTTAATAGCGAAGGTGTTTTGCTATTTTCTACTACCTCCTAGTGATCCATCTAAACAAATATCAAAGAGTCCTTATAAATGGCAAAATCTGTGTGTGGCCCCTAACGTAAGTGCAAGCGGCCTTCATTGTTTTCGAGTCCGTGGCTGTGATATTTATACTTGCATGACTCATGCATGACGCACCGTCACTCTAATGTTGCCATGCTCATGACTCACTTTCTTCAACAAAACCAAATGAATAGTTATTCGACCTATCGACTTATTGATTTTGGAATTAAGTAGCAACTAATAACCAAACACATTTTTAAAATACTTTTCTCATTATATTAATTTTTTGACCTCAGAATCGTTGAAATTAAAACTTAATGTACAATACTATTTGTTTCAAAATTGTTGGGGATCCGACAAAAGATTTTTAATTCATAAAGTTCGATTTCAGCTATATGCAAAGACTTAATTTTGGACGATTTGGTCTTAGTTTTCATCTAAATATCTATATATGGAGATGACTTTTCAGAAATCTATTTGCAATCTCTTTTATCAAAAATATAATATACCTACTGTATTTGTCTTTAGAATTAGTCGAACACAAGCCTACAACGGATCAACAAAACTGATTGTAAAAAAATGTTAGTTTAGAAAATCTCATTTAAAATTTTCAACATAAATATAAAATTTTGGTGAACAAAATGTCATTTGACGACGAAAAGAGTGAAAAGTTGCTATTTTATATTTTTATTTTCTTACATATATCTTTATGTGGTTTTAAAATATCCAGCTTACATACACGTAGTTATCAAAACATAAATGGTTACATATGCAATGGTTACAGAGAACAAGTTGCTAACTAGCGTATATAATAATTAGATCTTATTTTTAAAAAGAAACGATATATGTAAAGGTGTTTTTCTATTTTGAGTATTATTCTGAATCGCTAGTAGCTCTGCGACTTTCAGTGCCATCAGCAGACATTTTGAGCAATTTTTGCTGTTGAATGCTGAATACTGCTGTCTCGTGATTGGTCGACGGAAAATCTACTTTCGACGTACAAAAAAAAAGGGAGTAGGAAATGAGGTGTCATGTCTTTTTCTTCAATAACTGTGAATCCTCAAATTATATTTTTGTAACACAATTCTACGAAAGATTAAATTACATTCTATGGGGTGAGTTGTTCATGGTAGGATTGTGTTTCGTCGTACAAAAAACTTATTCTGAAGTCTCGACAAAAAACAAAAAATAAGAACTGAAAATTTCGGTATCTTACGCATATAAGAATTTTTCACCCATATATTTCTTTCCAAAACTTTTCTTTGTAAAAAATACTTTATAAATTATTGAGAAATTGAGACAAATGCCCCTCATTCTATGTCACTTTGCAAAAATGCCCCTGCCCCTTATGTTACTAATCTTTTGTCCAAAATGGACAATTTTGCCCTCAGCGCCTCTCACCTTCTCTGCGACATCTAGGTCGTCGATGTCTCGCCGTCTCGCCGTCAGATCTCCAAACTCGCCGACTCTCTGCTCCGGCGCCGCGAATTCGGTTTTATCATTCCATGATCCGGTTTTCTCATCTTCGACGGATTACAACGGCTGCTTCTTCAATGAGCCAACATACAGGAGAAATCGGTGCCGTCGTCGATGCTTCCTCCCGT
The DNA here is from genome assembly GCA_011420285.2 of Erysimum cheiranthoides. Classification (NCBI taxonomy): domain Eukaryota; kingdom Viridiplantae; phylum Streptophyta; class Magnoliopsida; order Brassicales; family Brassicaceae; genus Erysimum; species Erysimum cheiranthoides. Next base: position 18,596,377 of record CM022178.2, on the reverse strand, counting down.
AACGACGAGAACTCGGCGGAGAAACCAGCCGACGTCGTGGTGTAGTACGTGGTGCTTCGACGAGATCTAATTGATTCGTGGCCACTCGGAAGCGTGGTAACGCAGGGATGTCAAAGTCCCCATTATACTATCGATTCCTTCTTCAATTTCCTCATCAAGAATCGATTTAGCATCGAATTCGTCGGAGAAATTGAACTTCTCGAGAATGGTGGACGCATTTGTTTGACGCAGATAATATCAGAGCAAGTAACTCACCTCTAAGACTTGTTGTTCAACGCTTCTCCCTTCGATATCTGATCTACCTCCCATGAATGCAAGATATGTCATGAGCATCTTCGTTGTCTCTGTTTTGCCAGCTCCACTCTCTCCACTAACTAAATCACGGTCTGTTACCTGTGAAATCAAGAAGAACCGTCAGAAAATTGGTCTCAAAGGGCAAGATCCAATCATATATCGATGGAGAATTCTTCAATCATGTCAAGCCTGACGACTGCTTCTGGAATATCGCGGATCAAAAGGTCATATCGGTGCTCTTGACAAAGCAAGACCAGATGGAGTGGTGGAAATGTTGTGTGAAAGGAGAACCTGAGATTGACACTCAAAAAGTTGAACCAGAGAGCAGCAAACGGTCTGATATCGACTCTGAAACTCGCGCAAGTGTTGAGAAGATGATGGTAAATTAATCCGTTTCTTTTTCTTCTTGATGGTTGATTTGTGTTAGATTTTATATTGCAAGACTGTGTGACACTGAGTTTTTCTTTTTTTTCTCTTTTCTTCTATAGTTTGATCAAAGGCAAAAGCAGATGGGACTTCCAACAAGTGATGAGATAGAGAAGAAGGATATGCTCAAGAAGTTCATGGCTCAGAATCCTGGGATGGACTTCTCTAATGCAATGTTTAACTAGTCTTCTCGTTCAACTCTTCTCTTTTTAAACCAATTTTGTATTAAAACTACATATCATCTTGTTATGGTTTTCAAGATGAAATCCTGTCCTTTTGGTTTTTTTCAAGACTTTTGTTGATTCGTTAAATATACCATTCTAAAAAACGTCATCTGGTTTTTGCTTAATGATGTGTTCGTGTGAATGCATAATAAACCGGTAGAATTTCCGGTGAGATTTAGCTTGTGGGTGGAATATTCTTGCGAGTTGTGACAAACTTTGTTGTTTTAGTGTAAATTAGATTTGATGAAAACTGGTCCCGTGGTCCTTGTCCATAAATCTCAATGATTCCAAAGAGACAACAACAACAGTAGACGACACGTTTTCTTCTTTATGTATTATTAGTTTTTAGATGATTTTTACATGATTTTTATATGATTTTTTTTTTGTCAAGCGGTTTTTATATGGTTTTTACATGGTAATTATTGTAAGGTTATATATGGATTTTACATGGTTTTTATATGGTAATTATTGTAAGGTTTTACATGGTTTTTACATGGTTTTTACATGATTTTTATATGGTTTTTACATGGTTTTTACAAGGTTTTTATATAATAATTATTGTAAGGTTTTATAAGGTTATTACATGGTTTTATATGGTAATTATATGGCTTTTACATGGTTTTTACATGGTTTTTATATGGTTTTTACATGATTTTTATATGATAATAATTGTAAGATTTTATATGGTTTTACATGGTTTTTACATGGTTTTTACAAGGTTTTTATATGGTTTTTTATGGTTTTTACATGGTTTTTATATGGTAATTATTGTAAGGTTTTATATGGTTTTACATGTTTTTACATGGTTTTTATATGGTAATTATTGTAAGGTTTTATATGGTTTTACATGGTTTTTACATGATTTTTATATGGTAATTATTGTAAGGTTTTATATGATTTTATATGGTAATATGGTTTTTTTTACATGGTTTTTATATGGTTTTTACATGGTTTTTACATGGTATTTATATGATTTTTACATGGTATTTATATGGTATTTATATGGTTTTTATAAGATAATTATTGTAAGAGTTTATAAGGCTATTATATGGTTTTTACATGGTTTTTATATGGTTTTTATAAGATAATTATTGTAAGAGTTTATAAGACTATTATATGATTTTACCCACATAGATAGACTCATAAGGAGGAAGTAAGAAAAACAAAAGAAGATACAATGGAGTTTAAACAGATTCATGAAACCTCTAAACACCCATCAATACCATAGCTTAATAATATAAACGCAAAACTAAAACGTAGATGAACACCGACAATGATAACATAAGCTATGAAGAAGCAAATCCAAAAATCTCTTCCAAAATCATTCTTAACCCTTCAAGCTCTTATTCACTGAAATTGCATTCTTGAAACCAAATCAGATCAGATCAATCTTGGGTTTCGTTTCGTTTAGCTTCACTTTCCCTCACTTCCAAAAGCTTACCAGCTTCCTCATCACTAGCTTGAACCTTCTTCTGAGCATCTTTAGCCTTCAAAGCTTGCAACTTACAATGATTATAATATCCAACACCCAAGAAAGCAACTCCATACCCAAACAGATTGATAGGTGTGACCGTGTCCTTGATCACAGACCAAGAGAAGGCAATCAAGAGCCAATCTTTAACCACACCAGCCACATTCATAGTCAAAGCAGAGGTCTTCCCAACGAGCAAGAACACAACAAGATTCAAAGCAAAAGCACAAACTGAATTGGTTCCAAAGATGACAAAATCGAAGTGGAAACTTGAAGTATCTCTAAGAATTGGGAACTCAACAAAGATCCAAGGAAAAGAGAGGAAAACAAAGCAACAAGGAGCAACGTAGTAAAGAGAAGTGATTTGATTAAGGTTGATTCCTTTAGAAGTAAGCAAAATCTGAATCAAAACAAACCTTGTAGCTTCAAAAGCAACAACACCAAGCTGAAGAACAACACCCCAAACATCAAATTTAGCTTCACCATAAGCAGCAATAGCAACACCAAACGAGATCGAGAGCATGTTAGTCATAGTCTGAGACTTAAAAGTCTCTTTCTTTAACAAGACTTCGATCGAATAAACAGCTACAAGCATAAGAGATTTGAGCATTTGAATGAAGGAGACAGAAAGATAGATGTAAGCTGAGTTGGATAACCAGAGAGAAAGTGAGTACAAAGCTCCGATCAAATCGATCTACAAAATCATTACAAAATCAAAACGAGAAGACCTTAGAGCAGATGAGATCCAATGAGAAGGAAGAGATCAGCGTCACCGTCTTGGGTTTTTGATCGAGAGAGAGAGACCCTAGAATCAACAATCAAGCGAATTAAAACAACAGAGAGAGACCTTGAAATCGAGACAGTCGCAGAGAGATAGACGGAGATGGAGAGAGAGGACTGAAGTCGGCGCCGGAGATTGAGGTTCGTCGGAGAAGAGTCGCCGGAATCGGTTCCTTTTGAGAGAGAGACGCGATGAGTCTGCGTGTTTTCGAGAATGAGAAACTGTAGGGTTTTGTTCATTAAGGGTAGTTTCGTCTTTCTGAGACAAAATGAGGGACATTTTTATAAAGTGACAAATTGAAAGGGTATTTTTACATAAGAGCATGGCTAAAAGGGCATTTTTACAAATCTCCCTAAATTATTTTGAGTGGAGGCACATGCACCCCATAAGTATGCAGCCATGCAGGTATATATCTGCCCTTTTTGAACACGATACTAAATCAATAACAAACTGGGAATACTTAAACCAGAATAACTTTTTTTTGTCGTCTAATATATCGTATGAGAACATCTTATAAATTACATGATACAACAACTTTTAAAAACTGATTTTCGATAAAAACACACATGACCAGGAGTACTCATAATTCTATTATACTTGAAACATTTAATATGGTTTCCATGAATTAAAATCCACAATATATTGCCAAAAAAAAATCCACAATAATATGCAATATCCCACATATTCTGATGGTTAAAACTCTATCTTGAATATATATAAAATCTTTTAGTCTATTGAGTAGTGACCAACTGCAAGACTGAAACTCTAGGGTTATGTAAGAAAATTATTAAATATTGATAACGATTGGTCATCTGATTAATATTACGAAAATCTGGCGCAAAATCTGATTGTATGGTTGCTTTAACTCATATAGTATATCAAACTAAATATATAGCCTATAGGTTAACAAAAGAAGAAGAAAAATATATTTGGATATGTTTGAGTAAAGAAGAGAATATATACACAAAATGTTAACAATGGAATGGACCACATTAGCACCAATAAACCTAAAATCAAAAGTGTAGGTTCGTTGGTCATGAATGATGATGTTGACTGGAGAATACATGCATAATTGAGTTGCCTTTTATCGGGGAATATCAACATCATTTTGTGTAAATATTTTAAATTAAATCATACTGTAAAAGTAAGAGAACTCTGAACTGATTATTTTATCAAAATGTTAAATAACATTTTTTTTGGTTTTAGTTAAATAACGTTTCTTATAATCATTAACCAAAAAACTATGTAAGCTGGTTCATACAGGCCAAATAACAATGATGTTTGATACATTTCAACAATGTATGTTGTGAATATGAACATAACATGTTTCACATAAAACCGCAACCGCAAATGCCAATCTTTGCGTTTGAAACAAACAACTAAAGCCTACCTAATATATGTTAACTTAAGAGGTCTAAACGATCACACATACTAGCAAAAGAAAAGATGAAACAATAAAGTTGCTTCAAATTCCCCGTTATAAGGGTTGTTGATAAACACCATTCCAAGTACGATTCAACATTTACAAGTAACCTACACAGACACTTTAGGAGAATAAGAAACCCGTTTTATATAAAGGAGATACTTACACACTTAAATCAAATCCAATGGCCCAAGAAGAGTACTGAACTTCTAACTCTGATCCTTGTATGGTGTCCAAATCAGTTTGCTAACATCTACATCAAGACCACCTCGACCTGCAGCTTTCAGATGTCGGTCAAGAACCTTTGGATCCGCACAGATCACATGTTGTCCTTTCCGGTACTGTATCAGTTCTAGGCTCTGAAGTGTGCTTAATATATCTTCCGCTTTGATGGCTGTCATGTCGCTCAGCTCCTACATTATCATACACAAAACAGATGTAGATGGGTGGATTCTTAGGTCGCAGAAACTAGGATTAGCCTAAAATTTCCTATCAGTTTGAAACACAATCTAACCTTGATAGAAATGTTTCCTTTATGTTTTTTCAAGATGTCTAATAGAACACGGGTCCAATAACCTCTGTAGCTTAGTAAGCCTAGATCCGACAAGGGTCTTTCCGGTGTCCCGACTTTTCCCTCTTTCTTTGACAATTCATAAGCTGCAACTCAGAAGTACTATCTTTTTTATTATTTTTATCAACATTCGATTGAGAAGAGTTAGAAAATCAAGTGACAAGAAAACTCACAAAAGGCTATTAAGAATTTTCCATAGCCTTTTCTTTGATATGGAGGCAGGGTTAGAATGCAAGCTAAGTTGTATGCTTCTTCCGAATGCTTCTCCTGTACCAATAGAAGTTACTTTTTATTAACAGACTAGACAACTGAAACCAAACATATCTATGACTATAACTGATGTGCTGTACTATTACCTTTGAAAAGTATCCAACCATGTGGCATCCTCGATCATCACATTCGCAAAGAACATAGAACAGGAACAAATCAACGTCGTAGTAAAGAGTTTTGTGGTCAAGGAATAACTTTGCCAGATAACAGAGATTCTGTGCATAAACCTTGTTCTTTTTGCCATCTACCTGTAAGAATAGGGTATGGTTAGCGAGAAGATATTAGGAAAAAAAGTCCTCCTTGGTGAAAATTCACTTCTTAATGTACAACGGAATCAAATGAGAGATAACTAATTAGCACCCATACACCAAAAAATAACAGGAGATAACGCTAACAATTTAAACATCATTTCCAGTGGAAGTACACCGGACACAGATCTCAGGATATTACCTCAAACATTGACAAGGTACCACTACGATAAATTTCATCACCAGGGGGGTGCTTAAGGTCACACTTCCTCTGCAGGGAAAAGCAAGTCGATTATACAAAGCTACAAGATAACATAAAGCCGCTTGAATGAACCGTGAATATGCAAGTCAGTGACAATATTAAAGAATTTGAAAGATTGAATACTATCTAGAGCAACGAAAATGGAATGCAAGAACAGAGAATACGGATGTAAAACCAAATATTGACGATCGCAATGGAAATGAAATAGAAAAGCATCATACGATTTCAAAGACAAAGAAACAGTTTCTCACCATATGCCTTTGAAGCTGCTCTTTGCGTTTCATGAAGTTCAGGCAAAACTCACAAAAAAAGAGCTTCACACAGTCATTGTATTCTGGCGGAAAAGGGGAGAAGTACCAAGTCTCAATCTCATATTTTCCAAGCTCAATCGTTGCTATGTTCTTCACTTTCGTGAACTCTTCATGTTCACGCAAACTTGCAGCATCCAGCTCTTCATGACCCTACAGAAACATTTTGAAACCCAGAATATTAAATCAATATAAGCCTAATGTTTCCAGGACCAGCCTTCAAGTGCCATACCTCAACGTGTGTCTCATCAATCTTCCTCTTCTGGTGACGTGTCATCTTCAGGCTTGTCACCTGGAAACCACAGACATGCTTCTCCGTTCAGTGCTAAAGATGGAAGAGAAAAATCATGCAACGCAATGGAGCATTATGCAAGTAACAACTACCTTGTCTTCAACTTTTTCATCAACAGCGCATTCTACAGAATCAAGGTCCAGTTGGTCCAGTTGAGTCCATTCATCCAGCCTCCTATTAACTGCAGTTTCGAAAACAAATACCAAAACATGCACATTGATAAAGCTTTCACAACCACTAACTTTCTACTAAATTTACTCAGCTTGATCCTAATTGTTTAAAATCTTTATAAGCAAAGTATAATGCAGAATTTGATCTCCTTCTCAAAAATCTCACACAAATTGAAGCCAATTCCAATGATCCAACTGATAAAGGCTGGCAATTTAACTCTTTTTTTCGTCCTACATTATAAACCCTTGACCAAATTTCCACCTTTTTGAAGTCCAACAATACAAATCAACCAAAATTGAAAAACCTTAGATCAAAACGTTATAGAGACTTAAAACGACATACATTCAGTGTAATGAACGTAATACTCGTAATCATTTGGGCCGCCGTTATGTATCCTCCGGCGCTCGATTACTTTCACCGGATGATGTTTTCCGTCTCTCCACCGACACATCACACGAGTACCCACTTCGAGCGGAGGCATCCCCATTTTCCTCTTCTTCGACGGATCCGCCTCTACGATCGCCTGATCAGAAACACTCGGTGGAGGCTGATTCAGAGGCGCATCACCGCCGTTCGTAACCGGAGGCTTCTGATTCGACGACGGTGGCGAAGCGGTGCCGTTAGTTTCTGTTTTCGCAGATGATCCCATTTTCCGGTCGGGTCGGAGATTCCCGGGTGGGCTTTCTCTCTCAAACGAGTATACAATTAGAGAGAGAGAAAGGTACACTTGAAATATATTAGGCCCATTAACGCAATGTTGGCCTTCTATATGGGCCTGGCTAACGTTGTGAACATTTTATCTTCTTAGCCGAGTGCCATAGTATTACACAGAATCAGAGTTAGTCAGATCATAGATTGGTTGATTATGTAAGAACTATCTCAAATATTAATTGAGATCTTGCTGTATTAAAATCGAACGAATTGTACCAAAAAAAAAAAAAAGCATACCGATGGCTATTTAGTGACCATTGATGCTATTTAAGTCGTTAAGTTCTTGTATTTATAACCTCTGGGCAAAATGGATAGGTTCGCTTGAATTTCACTGACATTTAGTTGTGTCTTTCTTAAAAGTTCAAATTAATGAATGTGAGAGGAGACACAAAAGTCAGCGGAAATATCTAAGTGAACAAAGAGCGCACTCTCTCTCTCTGCTACTTCTGAGATTTTCTGACCAACAAGTGTGGAGCAAAGCTCTGGTGTTTTAATGTTTGTTTGTTGTCAAAGGTTTTCTTTTTTGTATTGGGAAGGTAAAAAGAGATTGTAACTATTTTAATTGAACTTCGATTCATTAATTTGAAGACAAACGAGCAAGTACAATTTTTCTGCACCATCCTCTATATAAATATATACTCCTCTTTGTGTATCTAATTATGCGTATATCGACACCATATAGGTCTAGACATGAGTAGTTCTGAGATATTATATATAGAAAAAAATACTATCGTTTTCTGGGATGGTTATCGTAATTTTCATTATAATAAACGTTTTTATCAAAGCTAAATTAACATGTGTATGTCGTTAGCAATTTCACAAAAGTATAATTGGATACGTCTAGCTATTAGGTTTTTAGTTTTTAAGTGGTAAATACAAATATATTCGTCATAACAGTTTATAATTTTTCTGTATTTGATAAAAAGAAATTTCCTGGATTTTTTCAAACTTATTTTAGTTCTATCAACATTTACATACATGCATACATATTCAGATATTGATTTTCAATACATGTTGGTATTAATTATTAATTAACGCTCAAATATGAGGGTATGTACCTAATAAGATGAAAATGAAGCAATGGAGCACATTCATATATGTGCTCTAAATTATACAATACAAATATATACGTTGTGTGTATACAAAAACAAAAGTCCACAGGTAATGATAACACTATTTAAATAGGGTTCTTTCATGGCGTCATGGTTTTTGTTCCCGAAAAATGCCCGGCCAAAACTTGTATACAACCAAACTACAAATCAAGAACTTATTATTAATTATTATATACGAAATGATAACATAATATTGAATATATGGTGGTACACAACTCAAGCTAACCGTTATGATTATTCCACAACCTTTTCTCGGTCAACAAACAAAGTATATTATATCCTAACAAACCCTTATTTCGTATCCATTTTAATATATATAAACACTTTCCATAACTGCAACATTACTCACACTTTATAGCATAATTTAGTTACTATTAAAGGAAGTGTCACCTTGTTTAGATCGATTATCCTCCTCCTCCTCCTCCTCCTCCTCCACCTCTCCCTCCTCCAAAATTTGGCTGTAGTGGCGGCGAAACCCATGACGTCGTCACCGCCTGAGAAGCTTGATCTTGCGGCAGGGGAGGAGGATTTCCAGGATTATTATTGAGTAGCCGGATCTGCCGTTTCAAGAACTTGACGTAGCGTATGGCTTCGTCGAGCATTGAAGCTGTATCCATCTTGGTGCCACCTGGCACGAGTCTTTGGAGTATTCTGATCCTCTCGCTGATTCTCTCGCGGCGGTGTCTGGCCGCCACGCTCTGAGGGTCGTCGGAGATCCGAACGTTACGGCGTTTGGGTTTCTTGACGGTTGCTGGGTCGATGTCAACGGGCTGCATGGCTGCGATCCTGTACATCATCTCCTTCATAGCACCGAGTTCCTCTGGCGGCTCTTCGTCTTCGTCGTCGTCTTCTTGATCCCCGGAGAAGATAGTGGCGGTTGTGAAGGAAGTAGAGAGAGGAGGGAAATGAGAAGAAGAGAGAGGGTTGAAGATATGGAGGTGGCTGTGTTGGTCCATGGCCATACCGATTGAATCATTATGATGTTGTTGATGATCATCATCATTCTTGTTGTTGTTGATGATGTTGTTCCAAGTGTAATTTTGGAAGAGAGATGGGTTCATATTATTATTATTATTCATACTTTTTGTTTGTTTGATTTGTGAAAATTTTAATGCCTTTGAGGCAGGGATATATGTGTAAGTATGTATATATATATATATATATACGTGTTTGTGTGTGTGTGAATGAGCATATATTTTAAAGGAAAAAGAAAGGTGATCATATGATGAGGGGTTAGGTTGGTGATGCAATAAGGATTTTGGTGCGGAGAAAAAAAATAAGAATTTTATTTATATGTTTTCTTTCAATAAGTGTACGTCACTATAGTCGCTACCAACAAAAAGAAAAGTTACATTGTTTGTCGTAAAATAAGAAGTCCCTCCGCATATATGCTTTAAAATGAATCGTCGTATCAATTATAAATATATAGTTTGCATAATTATTTTTAATTACTTTATTTTTTAAAAAGCAGCTCTAACTAATGAAAAAAATCTAGGGTTGGCTAGGGTTTCTCCTTCTCACATTGAGACTTGAAATTTAGGGTAGATCGAGAAAGTGGCTTTCACCAAAGGAATAACTACTAAAGATGTGAATTACTTTATACGAACTTGATTTTCCCTTTGATTCTGAAAAGATGTCACCACTTGTGTGCTCTTATTCTGACTTCTCAATTTTCAATCTCTTCATCTCCTTCTCTCTTCACAAAACCCATTCACCAAAATAGGAAATATTATTAAATTTTCTCTCATTTCCTTGTCTCTTCACTAAATAGCACATTTTGTTGATCCTATACTCATATCTCAATCGACGGTCGTGATCTTGTCTCTCCCCCTCTATGGAGTCCAATATTGAATGTAAATTCTAAATTGTGTGTGAAACTCGCGATGTTATATATAAAACAAATGATCAAGTTGCTTTTTTCCACAAGTTATATATAATTTGCGACGTGAATAAAGGTTTAAGAGGATCACATCAAGTCACTCGCATGGGAACACCTTCATCAAGATTTGGGTGTTATTTATGATTGTCGTTAATAAGAAAGACGTGTGTCATCGTCGTGACTCGTTATATAAGACGGTGGTGGTTATATCATTTTCCATGAAGAAAATTCTGCATTTTATTTTCAAAGTATACATCTACGTAACCACGTTCTTGTATATATATAAGTGTCTATAACACACACGAATCCGTAAAATACACGAAAGTTTGATGAGCCTTCAAAAGAGGCAGATTTATTTACGTTGTATCGGTTTATAAGAATAATCAGACGGTTCTGATTCAATGTGACAAGTTTCGCATGTCATATGTCTCATCTCAAAAGCAATGTATACATGTATGTATATGAGATAGAAGTTTATCTTTTGCATATATGTTATGATTTGGTCTGTATTATAATTATGCAAATTGCGCATGCAGGCTGCAATCATGCATATATGATAGGGTTTCCCTCTTTGGTATTAATCCATTGTTCCTCGTATATTATTCTTACTAAAGCCACCCAACCGCCAACTACATATACATGTACATCTACTTATACACATCTTTTTTGAAAATTTGATTTAATAAATGAAATTATATAATATATAGTTTTCGCATTTGTACTGAAATGTTGTAGTTACGTTTTCTTAAGTTCCTGTAATAGTGCTTAACAATGAAAACCCCAAATAACCGAGTGATTGTGGATTTAATGTAATAGAATTCGTTTATATTTTGTGGTATAACACTTAACAGTCAAAACTAATAAGAAATCTAAGAAGTTTTATTTTTCCTTGTATGATTATATAATAAAAATCTGATGGATTGGAGCAAATTAAAATTGCTTTAGGGCCTGACAAAAAATTTAGAGATTCTATAGTCTACATTTAAACATGTGTTATATATCGTAGCTATAACTTCGATCAATAATTTGTCCCGTGGCGGATTAGTAAAATTCATATAAACATATAATGAGACTTAAAATAATATATAAAAATATAGATTAATTTATTTATTTTCAATTAGTTTTGAATTATAAATTTTATATATTGACTAGATACATATACTTTTCTTTTTGGGGTTAAATGTCAATTTCTACAACAATCATGTGGAATAACATAATGGTTGATTAAGGTTGATAGGAAGTTCACGAACATATATGCATCTATATCTTCAGTTTTAAATTGTGTACCGAGTTGTTATCATTTAATGGTTGTCTTTTAGTAAGTTGCAGTATAAGTTTTAGATTGATTAAACATTTGTTATCTACGTAGAGAGACGATTACTAGCTATATATATAATCTTGAGATAGATATGATCATCAGCGAACATGACCAGTTTACCTAAATAAATAAAAATTGATGCAGTTGATTCATCACTAAATAGTAATGATTTTAATAAATCATCACTACATTAACTTTATGGTACAGCTCAAACGGTCCCCTTTCTCGTCTGTATGTAAAGTGTAACTGTAAACCCTAACTACATGAATCTACTCTACACGTGAGTGGATGAAATAAATATGTAACATTTTCCGAGGAAGATTGAATCATAAAATCTGACAATCTCCATTATTTTCATCCAAATTACCGGAGTATATAAAAGCATTGAATAACCCAATTTTTTTTTTTTCAGCAATTGTGCTTCTTTCTCTTCCTTTGTTTTTATTAATTAATAGCGATACAATATCGTGTGTTACGATTCCCAAAGAACCACCCTCGTTTCCTCAGAGTCTGGTCTCATACAGCGACTTCTCTTTTTTGGGTTTCCTCTTTCTGCTTCCACCACGGAGAGGAACAAACAAATAAAAACCCAGTATTGTATGTTTCTACATTTGAACACTTTGTAATTTAGTGATATCAAAGTACGAGAGTTGGTTATGCGTTATAATTTTGGTAATGATGGTTGCAAATTTGTTCATTAAAGTTAGTAAAAAATCGACAAAAAATATATTAGCAAAAAAACTTTTTAAAAAATTTCGCGAGAGGATCTAAAGTCTCAAAAAAGTGATTACAAGGCATGGGCAGATGCTGTGGAGAAAAGTGAAGAAGCCTCTTGTCTGGTCCGAAAGTGTTAGTGATATGGAAAACTCTTTAATGAGTTTTTTCACTCTATTTGAATTTCTTTTCTCTTCTTCTTCTTCTTCTTCTTCTTCTTCTTCCTAAAAAGAAAAGATTAAAAAAATAAACATACGAAATTGATTTTCTTGGATTAATGGAATATAATTAACGGTATAAGTCATTTATCAATGTTTGTATTTTTTTTTTTACAAGCATTTTGAAAGTCAACAAAATTGATATATCCACTGATCAACATACTTTTTCCATCATCCATTGATCAACATTTTTCTATAAAAGGAATGCCTTATTAGCTCAGGTTTTTATGAGGAGCATGAGTGGTAGTTGAATCCTAGTTAGTGGGGACAGTGAAAAAGTTTATTTTTTCTTCAAGTAAAGAACAATTTAACCAATTTACGTGAATTTTTGACCAGATAGATATAAATTAACATATTTCAGTTATACTATTTTACTTAGGGGCGTGTGATCCCACTCCTCTTAATTAAATTATATAAGTCCATGAAAAAATAAATGAGAAAGTTAGAAACCGAATATATTTGAAATCCAAAGAAAATACAAGACTTGGATTCTTGGAACAAAATAAAAACATTAAAAAAAAAGAGAGATAAAAGATTGAACATCCATTAATGGAGTCAATATCCAGAATTGCACTAATTTATGTCGTCAAAATTTGTATATAAAAAATGAAAACTACCTCTAAATGGTTGAATTACTGATGCATGGAACGTAAATTTATTCAACCAAAGGCGCATACACATTGATTGTTCTGTGTCCTCGAAGATCCGATAACCAATTTGCAATTTAAACGATGCTTAACATTACAAACCATGATCATACACATAATCATTGCTAATTTCTCGTTTTTCAATAATGTTGCTTTTCATACGATTTTAAATCATGTTATAAAACAAAACAAAATTAAATGCAAGGAAACATAATAAATGACTCTTTATATAAAGATTAAAAACCTAGAGTAAGAGACTTACTCTAAACATAGTTAAACATCGTTTTTTCTTACTCTAAATTCTAAACATCTTATAATAATTTAGCAAATAAGTTTGTTTATTTGTGAGGATTTAGGACAACCCGATGTGATTAAGTCCGGTAACGCTCTTAGCCCAATTTTGTTAGAACTCGAATATCAACTCTTTTATTTTCTTCTCAATATCGCTTTAGACCGAACTTCGGGATTAGGACTAAGTCATACGTCTAACACCGACTTACTTGAGGGTTGAGGGCTTGAGGCTGTGCATTGCAGCTTTTGCTTAACCATGGTTAATTGGTAATTGTTGTCGGTTTGCAATCTAAAGCCGTAATTTATTTGCTTTGGTAATTGGCCAAGGTGCAGCTTCCAACTTCGTGGGCTGATACGAGCCCAAAAGATTGTCATTCAAAGTATGGGCCGTTACAATAATCTGATAATTATTTAAAACCAAAAATATTTAATTACGGATTGTTTTTATAAATACCAAACCCAGAAAGTTTTGATTATAAAACCTATGAAATGAATATTACTTTAAGATATTTTACATTAATTTATGAATGTGGTATAAAATCCAAAAATTTAGGTTATTTTTGTTGAAATTATCAAAATAAATTTGTTTTAAAACTATTATTGCACTAAAACAAATATAATCTATCAATTATTAAAAAATCATTAAGAAATATATGATCAAATTAGTGCATTTCTTAAAAACACTATTTCATGTTTTGTTATCCAAAATGACCATCAAAAGTAAAAAAAAAAAATTCAACACAAACAACACTAATAGGGTCAGAAAGGTTTCTGAAATAGTGCTAGATGAATTAGTGTTTGCTAGATAATACCTAAACAAAAAAACATTTATTCTAAACATAAATTATTCTAGATTGCCGTTGCAATTGTTTAGTTACTAAAACCAGATTATTATTTTTAAAATTTCCAAAACTAGAGATCTACAATTCGATATAAGGAAAAGTAATACTCCGTATTCATAATGAAGACAACAATTACCAACCTAAAGTCAGATCAATCAAGCTCAACCCTAAGATCTAAACATTAAACCGATGAAACCCGGAGTCCAAACCGGACAATCTAACCTCCGTTTATCTTCCCTAATAGAACCGTAATTAAGAAAAAGCCACTCACAAAACTCCAATCTCTTATCTCTCTCTCCTCTCCGTCTCTGCGCGCATGATCGCATAGTGTTCCACTAAGCACCGCCCGTGACTCTAATGGTCTGTGACTTGTAATCCATCTCTCCATTTTTATTTTTTTTTCCTTTTTTTTTTTTCCAATTTCCACAAAAATCTAATTAATTTCCACACACACATACCTATACATATATATACACACATTCGTCTCTAATGGCTTCTTCTAAACTCCATCATCCTCACCGCAGAAAACTCCCAATCCGCTGCTTCTGCCTCTTAATCATCGCCATGTCCTCCATTCTCATTCTTCTCTTCTCTCTCTTCCTCTTCTCCTCTCCCTCCTCCTCCTCCCGTCACCACCACCATCATAATTCCCGCCGATCACCCTCCGGCGACACTCCTCCGGTCAATCCTTCTCCGCCTCCCGCTGCTCAGATCCGTCCCGCTTGTAACGCCACTCGTTACCCAGACCAATGCGTCTCTTCACTATCCGAACCGGGTCGGGTCCCTCCGAATCCTAAACCAATCCAGATCATCCACTCAGCGATCTCAATCTCATTCCAAAACCTCAAAACCGCCCAATCAAAAATCAAATCTATCGTAGACTCGTCCGTAGGGAATCTAAACCGCACCAACGCCGCGAACACGTGTCTCCAGCTCCTCTCTTACTCCGAACACCGCACCCAATCGACGGATGAAGCTTTGACACGTGGTAAAATCAAAGACGCTCGAGCTTGGATGAGCGCTGCTCTAGTGTACCAGTACGATTCGTGGTCAGCGCTCAAGTACGTCAACGACACGAGCCAAGTCGGGGAAACGATGTCGTTTCTGGACGGACTTATCCACCTCAGCAGCAACGCGCTTAGCATGATGGTATCCTACGATAACTTCGGAGACAACGTCGCCTCGTGGACCTACCCAGCAACCGAACGAGACGGGTTTTGGGAGAAGACTGGGCCGGGTTTGGGCTCGGATCCGAGTACAGGGCCTAATTTGGGTTTTCCTTCCGGTTTAAAAGAAGACGTGACGGTGTGTAAAGACGGAAAATGCGGTTACAAGACGGTGCAGGCCGCCGTTAACGCTGCACCGGAGAATAACGGAATGCGTAAGTTTGTTATAAGGATTAGCGAAGGAGTGTACGAGGAGACCGTTATTGTTCCGTTTGAGAAGAAGAACGTTGTGTTTATCGGTGACGGTATGGGCAAAACGGTCATTACAGGCTCTTTAAACGCCGGTATGCCTGGGATCACTACATACAACACTGCAACTGTCGGTGAGTTTTTCGTACTTTTTATGTTAAAGTTATTTAAAATAAGAGTTGAAAGTTCTTTTTTATATTTTTATTATGTGGGTTTGCACTGGTCACGTGAAAGAATACTTTTTTTTTTATGGATATTTAAGCTAGCCAATAGAGTCAAAGAATCCACGATTTTACAATTAATACAGAATTGCGATAGCTAACAGTTTTTTCTATTTTGCAGATTTTCAGTTAAATTAATATTTAGACCATGATTCTTTTGTTTGTTTATTTTCTTTTTTACACGTTTATGTAAATAGTTTTTCCAAATTATCCACAATCGTAAGCAAGCGTATCAAACAAAATTAATCTTGTAGTCTGTAAATTACAAATTGAGGTTTTTTTAGTCGGTTAGTTTCTAGTATATCTGAAATATGATTTTACATGTTTGGTTTGATAGGAGTGGTAGGAGATGGATTCATGGCTCGTGACTTAACGTTCCAGAACACGGCGGGACCAGACGCTCATCAAGCGGTGGCGTTTAGATCCGACAGTGATTTTTCTCTGCTCGAGAACTGTGAGTTCCTTGGGAACCAAGACACTCTCTATGCCCATGGCCTTCGTCAGTTCTACAAAACCTGCCGTATCCAAGGAAACGTCGACTTCATCTTTGGCAATTCAGCTGCTGTTTTCCAAGACTGTGAAATCTTAATCGCACCTCGTCAACTTAAACCCGAAAAGGGCGAGAAAAACGCAGTCACTGCTCAAGGAAGAATCGACCCATCTCAATCCACGGGTTTTGTGTTCTTGAACTGTTTGATAAACGGAACAGAGGAGTACATGAAGCTGTTTAAAGCTAACCCCAAGGTTCACAAAAACTTTTTGGGGAGGCCATGGAAAGACTACTCAAGGACTGTGTTTATAGGCTGTAATTTAGAGTCTTTGATTACTCCTGATGGATGGTTACCGTGGAGCGGGGATTTTGCGCTCAAGACGCTTTATTACGGTGAATCTAAGAACACGGGTCCGGGATCGGATAGGTCACAAAGGGTTTCATGGAGCAGTGAGATACCGGACGAGCATGTTCATGTGTATTCGCTGGCTAACTTTATTCAGGCTGATGAGTGGGCTTCGATGTCTTCTTGAATCAAGTTAAGATTATGAAGGGTTTAGGGAATGTTTTAAAAGAAGAAAACCTTCTCATTGTACTTTAGTTGAGAAAGTTTTTAAAACAAAAAATCCAAACGTTGCATTCATGTTATGTCAATTGAAATTTCTGAATTTTTAGGACTAAAGGAAAGTAAAGCAATAAAGTTTCAAACTTTGGAAGGAAATATCCTTTTTGCTTACTATTGTCTACAGGGAATGACACCATATATAGCGTCTTGGGATAAAATCATAAATGAGTATGGAGGATGTTCTCAAGTTGCGTTTTGCTTGACGTTAAAGCAGAATTTGTTGTAAGATAACGAAATCCCCAAAAGTGTCCAACGAAGTAGACATCATCGTCATCATTATTATATATTATCAGAGGTTGCAGGAACTGGTAAAGGGCAGGTAAAAAAACCGTTAATTTCAAAGAAGAGTAGGTTTCAAATGGAAAATCAAATTGGGGTTTAGGGTTCTGTTAAGTAGTTCACCTAAATACAGTTAAGTAGGTATGGGTCCATGCATTAGGCACATAAATTCTCAAACTCTAACCTAATCTTGTAGAAGCAAGAAAAAGAGAGTAACTTTTTACTAACAGTGCACTTTTATAGGCAAGTAAGCAAAGAAAAAGTCTCTCCTAGCTTCTTGTTACTTTGAAGATTACATTTTAAATGCTCAGAACCAATTAAAAAAGCTAACTTTATTGTTTGCCTCTGTGAAAACACATGGCAAAAAATGAAGAATGATAAAACAATCAAGGCAAAAACAAGATAATTGGTAGATACAAGGAGAGAATTTTTCCCACATTATAGCTCGGAATCAGAGGTTTTCTCCTCCTTAGGTGGAGCGAACTGCCTGGTGAGCCGAGATCTTGCCCATGGGTCCAACGGCAGTCGTTGTGGTGGTTGAGGTGTTGCTGGTTTCGATTGCCTAAGCTCGTTTTCTCTATCAATAAACCTACCCAAAGTATGACTAATTAGTTCACCAGAAAAGCTTCCAAATACATCAATTATTTAGATAATTCACACTACTTATTTGATCTACCATTGAATCATGAATGTAGCAGAAGGAATAATAAAGAAAAGAAACGAGTTTTACTCGATATAGGCCACTGGAGCAGCATCACCAACTCGTATGCGAGTACGGAGCATTCTTGTGTATCCGCCAGATCTATCTCTATAACAAATGATATTTATCCCAATTATTACGCAAATCGCTTAGGTGATGACAGTTGAAATGATGGCCAAAGAATTAGAAGATTCACTTGTATCTATATGCCAATTCAGTGAAAATCTTGTGAAGGACATCATCTCCTCTCACAAAACCAGCTGCTTGCCTTGCTGCAGCTAGTGAACCCTGATAAAATTCATAAGCAAGATGAAGTTATCAGACATAGCGAACTAACACCTAGATCAAACCATATCATTGGTTAGAAATGAGATGAACTTAGTATGGCTCAAAATCGCTATCTTTGTAACACTATATAACATTTTCAATCGAGAATATGATGTTCAGTAGTTACAATTAGTGTGACATGAAAGATGCGAAAAACGCTATCAACCAATAATCGAGTAATAAGAAACTCTGAGGTCAACAACAATATCAAAGATATCCAGGAAACAAAAATACCTCTTTACCGAGTTGAACCATATTGTCAGCAAGACGACGAACCTCTTTAGCCTGCAAAATCAATAAACACCACTACACACGTTTCACAATGACTATATAATAGCTCAAGAGTCGAATTTGCTATAAAAGATTATCCTTTGTCACAAAACAGACATTAAAATCTGATGAAATTGAGTTACATGCAGGAAAATGGCAGATTCTATAGACTCTGATTAAACCCCAGAAGCCAGATAATGGGAATCAATACCTTAGCGACGGTGGTCTCAATACGCTCGTGCTTCACCAGCTGAGAAACCATAGTCCTGATTAACAAGAGTGACACCAACACTTGAAACTCAAACGATGAAAATAGAAAACGAAAGTGCGAAAAAAAGAAAAGGAAAGATTTTGAAGTTTCATAGGAAACCTGAGCATGGACATACGGTGAGCCGCTGGCCGTCCGAGCTTCCTGAACTTCGTCATTTCTGTGTCGGAGAAGTGATCGGAGAGAAGAACCCTATGGAGGAGAAGAGACGGCGGTACATGTGTGCATCCTAACTTAATGATGGGCTTGGGCTTTAGGCAGGCCCATAAGTATACACATACTATTTATCTTGAATGTATTTGTAATTTTGTTCTGAACTATATTATCCTGTAATTCACATGTGCCTCTATCGAATTTCAAACAGATTTTGGTTCCTGAATATAAAAAGCGTAAGAGAGAAAGCAAATCACAAGTCTCCTAGAAAACAATAAACATTCAACATATTAAAACTCGTCCCAAACATAGCTACAGACAAGATAGAAAGATACCAAACTTAAACCGAATTAAGTCATTACATAACACCATTAAACATAGACTAGTTTGTTTACTCAGTTGCTTCTTCTCCAACACAACCTCACATCCATCATCAGTAGTCAGTTAGGGTTTCGAGATAATGAGAAGCAGCTCGTTTGGTTTGATTACTGAAAATTTGCAGGTGTCCCCAACAGCAAGAGGATACTCTTTGCACAAACGCCTCCATCCAGCAGAGAAAATGCCTTGAGGCTTGTTTGCCAAATAAACCACATCCCATGACTTCTTCCCTTCTGGATGATGGATCTTGAACGTTGCATTCCCCCTCGGAAAATATTCATTTGCAACAGTTCTCGGGATCGGCTGAAAAACCAAAATAAAAGTGTTCATTCACATATTTATAGAAACAAAAAAACCAATACAGAAACTGTTATCGTACCAGGAGAATGAGGTATGATTTCGAGATAAAGATGTTGAATCCTGCAACAGAAGACGAAGAGGCGCCTGCTGAATCTCTCCGGGCACTAACCATTTTCTCAGTCCTCTTGGAGTTTTGGGCCCCGAGAGAACTCAACTCTGAAGGCACCACAACCTCTTCCTCCATCTTGACATCTTGTTCTGTTTTAATCCGACCTGTTTCATCATCAAAAGTAAAGAATGAATGTCTTTTTTATTCGGTTCACTGTTCCATAATCAGAAAAAGCAAAATCTTACTGGATTGTGGAGGTTGCATCATCTCCTTGCCATCTTTCTTGAAGATGTTCACAGTAAAGCGCATCTTTCCTTTGTGAGTGAAGATAAGAAACTCGTGGTCTCCCAAGGCATTGTCCCTCACAAACTTCTCCCATCCAGATTTCTCCATGAAGTAGAATCTCGGGTTTTTGGAGATTCCTACTTCCCAGGAGCTTCCCCATTGCGCCTTTATCTTCATCTTACGGGAGAGCTCTTTGTCAGAGAAGTTTCTCGCGAAGTCTTGAGGAATTGCTCGCTTTGGTTTAAAAACAAAATGAAGAGATATATAAGATACATGTGATCTGAAATTAAAATATAAAGCAGGAATGGTCGACTGAAGAATGTAGTGAAAAATCACTGAACTTCTACACATCACATGAAGTATTTGAGTCCAAAGTTTCAAATCACAAACAAATTAGAAACCCAACAAGACGTTGAAAAGAAACAGAGAACAGATCTGATGCAAACCTGCAATTTATCTGATCTGTTTTGGTTTAAGAACAGAGTGATTCTGCATTCTCAGAGAATAAAACATGAGCTTTTGTGTTTTGAAAAATACTTCCATACATTCATCTTTCACAAGCGTACAACTTATAGCTAAAACAAAAAAAGAAAAACAACACCTTCTGACACACAAACAGTGAACACTGTTTCTAGCTGCAATTACCAAACATGCTTAATCCTAGGTTGTAGCTTAGTTTTTCAAGTAACCAAAAGTAACTGAATCAATCCTTTCTCTTTGACGAGTAACTACTAGTTCTTTCTTGACTTCTTCAGTTTTGGTTTGAGAACAAAATAGGCATCATTCAACAATATCTCATCCAGAAGAAACAAGATTTAAAAATAAACATGAGAGAAGCAACAAAACCATGTTCTTGAGACCACAAAATGAAGGAACAATAAAGAAAAATTCATTAAAGAGTGAAAAACAGTGATTTTTTTTTGGACCCATAACGACAGTAATTGACAAAAAGATTCAACATTTTTACAGTTATCAAGATTCAACCTTTAAGACCCATTGTTACAGAGAATCAAAAGTTTCAACCTTTCCAAAGTAAAGCTAATTTAACAAGATGAGGAGTTGTGTTACCATGTTTTCAGAAGACATGTCTCCACTCTGAAGAACTTTAAAAAAGCTCTCCTGGTTTCGTTCTTCTTTGCACCGAAGATAATCAGGGTTCCTAGTAGCCCTAGCCATCTCTCTCGTTAGAAAATTTCTGATACCCACAAGCGTTGCTCCTTCAACTTGCTCGTCTCTCTCTCACTCTCTCCCTATCTTTCTTTATCTTGTAAAAGACTTTGAAGTAAATGTGTAGCCATCTGCACTTAAAAGTTCAAATTAATGTTTCAGTCAAAGTGGTCAAAGTGAGAAAAGTTTTTTCTCAACACTGAAACTAAAGTACAATTGTGAGATCATTTTTCTCTTTTTACATAATTGTGAGATCATCTTTTTTGGATTTTTTATCACACATGATATGACATGACTAATGTGTTTTTTGTTTCTTTTTTTTTCTAATTACACCATCCAACTAACACTTCAAAATTATACATATGTATGGAGAAAAAATAAAGTGCGAATTATCAAAAGTTAAGATTGGAGTGGAAACGAAACCTGAGGATGGACATACGGTGGTTTCTGCGGCGTAGAAGTAATCGGAGAGGCGGTAAATTTGTGCAGCATAACTTGCTGATGGGCTGGGCTTTGGGCCCACAAGTAATCACATACCGTGTTTGACTAATATATTTTTGTTCCAAAATGAATATTTTTGAATTTGGTATAAAATATATATAGGCAGGTACAAAATGAACAGCTAAATTTCTGAAACTTGTAGTTTGTAACCAACCTCTTAGGTGGTGAAATTTTCTCCAAGAACAATAAAAAAGTTAGAATTCATTTGATATCAAAAAAAGTTCTGCCATTGACATTTGTCACATCTTAATCTCTGTAATGCCAATCCAAATCTAATTAATTTTACCGCTAACTTCATAATTAAGAATGCATGACCTCTTCAATGGCCATACAATTCAGCTCTACATTTCTAATTGACCTGTAAATGGCAAAAAAAATTGATCCAGAGACTCTGTAGAACTGTTAGAAGTGAAAGCTCAGAGGAAGTGATGAGTAGGATACTCATGTTCATAACCATTATAGTCATAATAGAGCCTTTCCCCTTTTGATATATCGCGTGTAGCCACTATAAGAACTCGACATTCGCCTTTTATGCTATACCTCACGCATTTACAGTTCTGCTTCTTCTTACCAAACCTGCAACAATCAGTGATGTGATGATTCAATGGTCTAAACTAGTTTTGTAGGAAAAAAAACAAACAAACAAAATGTTTTCCATTTTGTTGCTTACGGATTGTGGTTGTTGATGCCATTGATGAATCGAGATATGTTTCCATACTTGTCGGGACAGATAACAAGAGTTTTTGATGGATCTTCTGATAAAAGGAGAGTCATGATGCTATCACAATCGTCTTTTTCTCGGTTTTTTAAGTAATCAACATCCCCTGTATATTCAGCTATGAATGTTAAGTCCTTAATAGGACCATCTGCTTCAACTGTGTAACTGTATAGACGGAATAAAAAAAGAACATGTTTATGTAACTCCACTGTGACGTTAAGGAAAGATTGATCGAATGAATCGAGAGAGATACCCTTCAAGCGGATCGAATACCACAACAAGAGGAGGGCATTCTCCTCGTCTACCCATAGCTTGACATTGTTCCAATGTCTCCAAATCTTCTTTTGATAGCACCTGCGAAAATAAAACCCGATAAAAACAATCAAGGAAATAACTTTAAATAAGAGAGTTATGGACAAAGGGGTGAAAGATTGTTTTGATTTTACCTGCATCCCACCTTTCTCGAACTTGGACTGATTTGCAGACCGAGGAGCCATTCCGGGAACATAAGTTAAGCCGTCGCTGTATTTGATACCCAATGCCGTCAATGCAGTAGCAAGTGTGCCCATTTGTGTAAGCCTCTGATCAGGATCTTCTGATGGAACCAAAGGTAATAGTTTTCTCCTTCTCTTCTTCACTGTCAAAGAGCAAGATCGTCTCCGATGCTTTCTAGTTTCTTCTTCAAAACAAAGAAATGAAGCCATTAAAACTGATTTTGCTCAATCTAAAACAATTGTTATTTGGTTAACCCTGAATAATATGATATGCAAGTTCTCATCAATGCTTATCAACCCAACATGAGGTGCAACAAATTGATATATATTTCAAGTATATTACTGGCCAAAGTTTAGCTCTTTCATATTAATCAAACTGTTAATCAAGTGAAACATCTCTTCAGATTCATCAAGTCAAGAACTTTGTGATCATATCATGAAACCCAAAAACAAAAATCGTACCTTGGCTCAATTCCGATTTGTCTGTTCGATGAGTTTGCTTCTCAATCCGAAAGAAATGCAAAATCTTCTTCTGAGATAACCCTAAACATTTCACCCGGACAAGAAAAAAATCCCAAAATTTTGAAAACAAAGAACATAAGAACAAGTAGACAATTAGGAATTTAAAGAACACAAAAAATCTAAAGCGTAAAAAAAAATCCCTACTTCTTACAGGTCGTTGGTCGGAACAATCGACACAGAGCCAAGGTCCAATGGGGACACGAACCACGATGGGTCTAAGGCATTTCATGTGGAACCCTCTGTCGCATTTATCACAGAGAAGAAGCTCATCGTCTCCTTCTCCGGAACCACATTTCTCGCAGGTGACATCACCGTAGCTGTCTTCGTCTTCGTCTTGCTCCTTTTCTTCAACGACAAGCACAGATTTCGCCATTATCTCAGCCATTGATTTCATCTTCCTCGGTGGTGGAGATTCGGAGGAAGGGCGTCTCGGTGGAGCCTTCGTCCGTCGCCTCGATGAGCAAGGAGACGCCTTGGGGGAGGAAGCGTTCCACGTGGCCATGACGGAAGAGTCGCCGGAGAATGGAAGAGATGATTTTGATTGGTTGGGGCTAATATGCACCGCGTGTGCGCACGGAAACTGATGTGCGCATCACCTGGAGTGTTATTTGGGATTCTTCTTTATCGGCTCTTTTTTTTTTTTTTTTAACCTTTGACAAATTCAAAATTACTGGTAAGCCTGGTCGTCGCTTCGGTCTGTCTTAAAAACACTGTAAGAGATAACAAAATTTACAACCATTAAATAAATTCTTTTAAGTGGAGTATAATTTTCTTAACTAAATCTTACTTATTTATTTATGTTTTCAATATAAAGATTTTTTTTAAAAATTTAATAGCTACTGTACAAAATTACAAATAATTACGAATATATTTCTTCTTTTTCTTTTTTTTTTTTTTTTTTGGCAAAGACGAATATATTTCTAAGTTAACACAAATCCATAAAAGGAAACATATCTCTTTTTTAAATGAAAACCTATATGTTGATGGGCTATTAAATCCGGCCCAATCTAAATATTCCATTGAGCCTCGATCAACGCCAACAGTTCGTCTTCCTTTAAAAGTAAAACCTATATTAAGTTGAGGCCCGTTGTACAACTATAGCGAGATTCTTAACCTATATTTTCACAGTTTGCGTAATATATACGCATCTCCGTGATCTAAGTCCATCGTTTGATTTTCAAGTCGCTGATCTGTGTCTCATGAATGCCAAAAAGGTGGAATCTAGGTGTGGAGATGCACTTAGCTCCCTTCCAGATGAGATACTTGACCAGATCTTGCCCTTGCTTCCCGTTAAACGAGCTGCTTCCACATCAATTCTCTCAAAAAGATGGAGGAATCTCTTCGCACTCATGATTTCATCTCAAAACCATCTCAAATTCGACGACTCAGATGTCCTTTATCCCAACGAGGGTAATAATAGGGACCAATATGTTCAGGACAGCTTCAGGGCTTTCGTTGATTCAACATTGTCTCTGCAACAAGACGGTCCTTTAAACAAGTTGTCATTGAAATGTCAAGATGATTTTGACCACTTTATCTCCCATACGAACCGCTGGATATCGAATGCCTTAGAACGAGGCGTCTCGGATCTTGATTTGCGCATTACCATGCCTTTGATCAGCGACGATACGAAACTAGAAGATCTTGGGTGTTTTCTTCCTCATATTCTCTTCACAAGCAACACACTGGTCAAGCTTACATTAGGAACAAGGATTTGTATCGGAGAGCAGCCACGGGGGAAAATTTGTCTCCCCGTGCTTAAGAGTCTCTTCCTTTATACAGTTTGGTTTGCACACAGCGATGTTCCTGATTTCATCATTCATAGTTGCCCTGTGCTCGAGGAATTATACGTACAACACAGTTACATTGATCATCCATGGTGGGCAGGGCCTCAAGATTTCTGTCACCCATGTAAAGCTAAAGAGACAAAAAGGATGATTGTAAACTGATTCTTATTCACTCAATAGAGGACTGCAGCTCTATTTATAATCGTATTACAACCAATAGCTCCTAAATGACAGGAACTACTTAAAGACTAATTCACCAATAAGATAAGCTAAATCATGTCCTAAATAATAGGCACGTTATTGAAACTGAAACAGACTACTTTGACTAAGTACGACAACGACTCGTTCTTCCTAACACAGCCTCTCCTAAACCAAAACCAGTAGGTTTTAGTTTATATTAGGAACCTCACAAACTCCAAGCGTTTCACGCAGCTTCTCATAAGTATCCAGCTTCAAAGGTTTTGTCAAGATGTCTGCAATTTGTCTCTGTGTGCTGCAGTGTACCAGTTCAACAACTCCATCATTAGTGAGATCTCTGAGAAAATGAAACCTTACATCAATGTGCTTGCTCCTCTTATGCATGACTGGATTCTTGGACAATTTAATTGTGGACATGTTATCACAGTACATAACCGTGCTCTCTCCTTCTTGTTGAACCAATCCAATGCTCTCCAAGATTCTCCTCAGCCATATGACTTGACACGCACAAGTTGCAGCAGCCACAAACTCAGCTTCTGTTGTAGACAACGTCACTACTGGCTCTCGCTTTGATGACCACGAAATTGCTGCATCACTCAAGAAGAACACGTACCCTGAAGTGCTTTTCCTAGTGTCCAAGTCTCCTACATAATCACTGTCAGAATATGCTTCAAGTATGCTGCTTCCATTCTTCCTATAGTGCATACCCAGATTGATGGTTCCTCTCACGTACCGGAGCACCCTCTTCACAGCCCCCATATGAATTTGACTAGGAGCATCCATGAATCTGCTTATCAAACTGATTACAAACATTAAATCCGGCCTTGTTGCTGCCAAGTACATTAAGCACCCCACCATTTGCTTGTACAGACTTGCATCAGCTTTCTCACTTGAATCTTCTTTCACCAATTTCGTTCCAGGAACGATTGGATTTCTCACTGCATTACAGTCTTCCATCTTGAACCTCTCAAGTATCTCTCGAGCATACTTTCTTTGACACATATAAATGCCCGTCTCGTCTTGAATTATCTCCACTCCAAGAAAGTACCTCATCTCCCCCAAATCAGACATGTCGAACTCTGTTTTCATGGAAGCTTTAAAATCTTCCACCATGTCTGATTTGCTTCCAGTCACGATCATATCATCAACGTAAAGAGACACAATGAGTAAGTTACCTTCATTGTCAGCTTTGATGAACAGTGTAGGCTCATGAGGACACTTCTCCAATCCATTTGCAATGAAATAACGTTCAATGCGGCTATACCAAGCTCGAGGCGCCTGCTTGAGCCCATACAACACTTTCTTCAGCTTGTAT
This sequence comes from Erysimum cheiranthoides, assembly GCA_011420285.2. Taxonomy (NCBI): domain Eukaryota; kingdom Viridiplantae; phylum Streptophyta; class Magnoliopsida; order Brassicales; family Brassicaceae; genus Erysimum; species Erysimum cheiranthoides. Next base: position 18,569,382 of record CM022178.2, on the reverse strand, counting down.
ACATCTGATTCATGACCTTTCTTCTCATATCCTTTAGGCTGATCAACGTACACTGTTTCCGTAAGTTCTCCATATAGAAAAGCACTCTTCACGTCTAATTGATAGACCTTCATTCCCTTTTGTGCTGCTACAGCGAGAATTGCTCTAATGGTATCCCATCTTGCAACCGGTACGAAAACTTCACTGTAGTCAATGCCATATTGTTGAGCATAACCCTTGGCTACTAATCTCGCTTTGCATTTGTCGACTTCTCCGGTTTCATTCAGCTTTGTTTTGAAAATCCACTTAACTCCAATGGTGTTGAATCCGTGTGGTAGCCTGCAAAGCTCCCACGTTTCATTCTTCTCTATGGATTCAATTTCGCGATCCATGGCTTCTCTCCACTTTGCTTCTTGCACTGCTTCTTCAAAACTTAATGGATCTGTTATTGAAGAGAAAAGACCAAACACCTCCACGGACATGACAAGATCAGCAAGCCCTTCTTCGTCTTCGGATAGATTTTCTCCACTGACATAATCTCTCATCCAGCTTGGAGCTGTTCTGTGCCTCCCTCCTTGAATCATTTGAATCGTTTGCTCAGCTACTGTAGGATTTTCGTTTTCTCCACCATTGTGTGCTACTGCTTCAGCTTCTTTATCAGAATTGTCATCATCAAAGGGTCCAGAGAGACTTGGATTTGATTCCTCCGTTGAATCCTTGTTCCACTCCCATTCTGCATTTTCCTCGAACACCACATCTCTACTGATAATAATCTTGTTCTCAGCTGGATCATACAATCTGTATGCTTTGGACTCCTCACTCACCCCAAACATAACGCACTTGATACTTTTATCATCCAGCTTCTTCTGTTTCTCTTTTGGTATGTGAGCATGAGCAACACAACCAAAGAGTTTGAAGTGATCTACCGATGGTTTGTGACCACTCCAAGCTTCCTCAGGCGTCATTCCTTCCACTGCAGTAGTAGGACTTCTGTTCAAAACATACACGCACCAATTTGTTGCTTCCGGCCAAAACTTCTTTGGCACGTTTTTTCCATTCATCATGCTGCGAACCATGTTCATAATTGTTCGATTTTTCCTCTCCGCCACACCGTTCTGCTGTGGTGTGTATGCTGCAGTAAGTTGTCGTTGAATACCATGGCTAACACACAACTCTTTGAACTCCTTTGAATTGTATTCACCCCCTCTGTCTGTCCTCAGACATTTGATCAATAATCCTGTCTCTCTTTCAACCAAAGCTTTAAACTTAACGAATGCCTCCATAGCTTCAGATTTCTCAGACAGCAAATAAACCCAGCATTTTCTTGAGAAATCATCGATAAAAGTGATAATGTACCTCTTTTGGCTGCTAGACTCTGGTGTGATTAGACCACATAGATCAGAATGAATCAACTGCAATTTCTCACTGGCTCTCCAATTGCTTTTCTTTGGAATAACATCTCTTTGTTGTTTTCCAGTTAAGCAGTCTTCACACAGTTTGCTTGGAGCTTCAATATCTGGCAACCCTTTCACCAAATTCCCAGCTTTTAGTGTCTTCAATCCCTTATAGCTCAGATGTCCGTAGCGACAATGCCATAAGAATGCCTTATCTTCAGTTGATGTTTTGAAACATGTTGATTCTTGCGGCATCATTTTGGCTGTGACCATAAACATTCGGTTGCTAGTCATGCGTATTTTCATGATCAGACCTCTGGAAGGATGATACAAGCCACACGCTCCATCTTGTATCAGGACTGAGAATCCCCGCTCCAACAGTTGACCAATACTTATCAGGTTGTTCTTCAACTCAGGAATGTAATACACATTAGTTATAATGTGTGACGTACCTCTGACCTCCATTCGAACATTGCCTCTCCCCATGACAGCCATCTTTGAATTATCTCCAAGTTTGACTTGATGCTTGTAGTTTTCATCAAGATCACTGAACCACTCTTTCTCTCCACACATGTGGTTGCTACAGCCAGAGTCAAGAAACCACGTCTTCTCTTTCCTTTCTATCTCAGTGTGCGCCATCAGAACCATTTCCTCTGCTTCATCAAATTCTGCATAGTTGGCACCTTTCTCCCAGCTTGGACACTCATATTGATAGTGCCCTAGCTTGTGACACTTGTAGCATTCAAGTAAGGCTTTGTTGACTGAGCCTCTACCAGCGCCTCTTCCTCCTCTGCCTCTAGCACCTCCACGGAATCCTCCTCTTCCTCGAGTCCATTGTTTCCCACGTACTGGTTCAGTAACTTGCAGCACCTGCTCTTCATTCTCCTTCTTTTTAAACTTCTGTTCATGAACCAGCAAAGAACTTTGGAGTTCATCGATTGAGAGGTTCCTGATATCCTTAGATTCTTCGATTGCACATACGATGTATGTGAATCGTTCAGACAGTGTCCTCAACACTTTCTCCACCACCTTAGCATCTGGCATACTTTCTCCGAGATTTCTCATGTCGTTTGCTACGACCATCACTCTTCCGAAATACTCTTTCACACTTTCACCGTTCTTCATTTCGAGAACCTCGAAATCTCTCCGCAGCCTCTGTAATTGTGCACTTTGCACACGCTCATTCCCTTGGAATTTGACTTTCATTGACTCCCATAGCTCTTTGGAACTGTCCTTCTGCAGGATCTGCTTCAGAATTACTTTGTCAATGGCAGCAAACAAGTAATTCTTCACTTTGAGATCTTTGAGCTTCAGTTCTGCCAACTCCGATCGTTGCTGTCCATTAAGAACCGTCCCTCGCGGCGGCTCTGTGATCCCTTCTTCAATAAGGTTCCACCACTCCTTGGATCGCAGCAAGTTCTCCATCAACATAGCCCAATGTTCGTAATCTCCATCGAACTTTGGAATACTCAACATCCTTTCCTTTTCTGAACCCATGGTGTTTCTCTCTCTGATCGTGTTTTTTTCTCTTCGCTCTGATACCAAATGTAAAGCTAAAGAGACAAGAAGGATGATTGTAAACTGATTCATATTCACTCAATAGAGGACTGCAGCTCTATTTATAATCGTATTACAACCAATAGCTCATAAATGACAAGAACTACTTAAAGACTAATTCACCAATAAGATAAGCTAAATCATGTCCTAAATAATAGGCACGTTATTGAAACTGAAACAGACTACTTTGACTAAGTACGACAACGACTCGTTCTTCCTAACAACCCAAACGTTAAGAGAAACACGATTCACCTTGATTACGGCCATGCTTGTCCTCCTTCTCGCACAATCCGCCAGTTGTTATTCCACACCCCAAATCTTGTCTACCTCGACTACTCTGACCGTACGTGTTTCTGATGTCGACTATTACATGTGCAATTTTATGGATTCCCTTCTCGAGGCCCGCCTCCATCTTTCTGAGCCATATGAGTTTACAACGTATGAAGATCATATGAAAATCATTTATTGGATTTGCAATGTTCAAATTCTTCACCTCTCTTCTACTACCGTTAAGGTATCATGTCTCTCTTCTCCATATATCTTGTTCCATTCATGCTTGACCAATTTGTTTGTGTTTTCATTCATCACAACTTTGCTTGTGTGTTGCAGATGATTTGTCATTGCTTGGATTATTCGCGTAATGGATTTCCCTTGTTTAAAAACCTTGCTAAACTATCTTTCGAGTCTAAGACCAAAAAAGGTTGGAAAGTTCTCTAGACTCTCATTCAAAACTCTCCCAAGCTAGAAACTTTGATCCTCAAGGTTTGTATATATAATATACATATATGACCCCTCTCTCATTTTTGGCTTCGAACGGTATCTACATATACATATGTATGTTTATGTTTTCGTTACTATTATAACCGCACCGCATTTCTCCCGCAGTTATTTCGCACATTACCGTTCAGAGCTTTTATCTCAGAATTTCACTTATTGTGTGTTTTTTTCTATTCGTTTCAGCGTTTTCAATGTGTAAGTGATTGCGGGTTTAGCATTGATGGAAATGTGGTCAAGGTGTTGGAGTTATATGGGTTAAGAGGGAATCGTAGAGAAGTCGAGCAAGTGAAACGGTTCTTGTGGGAAAGTGAGTTTCTTCAAGTAATGAAAGTGGAATTTGGTGCTAAGGTTGATGATGACAAGAAATTGCAACTCACCAAAGACGTCCTTGCTTTTCCTAGACGTTCCCCCAAATGCCAAATCCACTTCTTGTAATCTTTTAAATCCAGTTTGTTTTGACTGCTTAATCAATCAAGATTCAGTTTGTTTTAGAAACATATACAACATCTCCCTTGATTGAGTATATTGTATTATTTACAAGTCCATTAAATTTACTTTTTTTTTTTTCTAATATGTCATCATACACAGAAAAATTAAAAAGTTAATCTAGAACACAACAGTTATTAATTTTAACCTGAAAAAAAAAATGAAATAAATAAATGTTTTTCTTAATGATGAATTGCACACTCTGAGCCTTGCCATTTTGTTTGACAAAAAAAAAATGATGAATTGCACTTACGTTTTTATATATTTTGGCGAAGATTAGTTGTAATTGAATAATTCTCTAAACCTTAGAGAGAAGCGTTTAACCTTTTGGTTTGATTACAGCAAGAAATATCGTGACAATACAAAGATCTTCAATGAGAATGATGCATTGGAGAAAACCTTGTGGATAAATGGTCGGTAAATTGCAAGAACATTGATTCGGTTTGTAATAGTAGATGTCAACAGTGTTGATACAGTGATACTTAGGAACTAGGACAAGCTTTAGATCTTATTTACTGTTGTTCTGACATAAGTACTATTGTTGCCTTTAAAATGTTCGGTTTCCTTCGTTCTTCTAAACATCTTGTACGTACGAAGGGGTGGTATCGTCATTATCCTCTGGCTTCGATATATATCAAAATGGTTAGAGAAGAATGGCGAAGAATGGTTTACGCATTGTTAAACCAGTACATACATATAACTAACAAAAGCATTATTTAGTAATTGGTCTTAAACTTCAAGAAATTGTTAACTAAAGAAAATATTTTTTTTTTAATATAAAAGTCTAATGGAAGATTTTTTCAATCTCTATTTTCTTTACTAAACACCACTCACAAAAAAATATTGTACAATACATACAATCCTAAATAAATAAAAAACAGAAATATAACTAGCCGTCGAATTAAAACTATTGTTACATAAATCATATGACGAAAAGGTACAGATATTTTGATAATATTACTAATAACAATGATTTTCGTAATCCCAAAAGTAAACGTTAGGCGATGTTCTCATATGAGTATATACAATCAATTTTATAAGAAATATTGACAACTAGTACATGAAAATCGTATGATGGTAACATTGTTTTGATACTTATTTTATACCCTATATATATATTAAGTATACATATACAAATATATATATATTATGAAAGAGAAAATTGCAACTTATCAAATTGATATGAAATTATTATTATTTTGTCGTCAAGTTACATGAATATAAATTTTTGACATAACATGAAATGAAAAGGCTTTTTTTTGACCCACCACTACTTATTTTTTCTTCCATTTTCTTCTCTTTGACCCCTCTTTATTTTTTCACTTCACATAGAGGATAAAATTGAAAATATTACTTATGAAATAAAAGAAAATTGTATTTTTATAAGATATAAAAATCTTGACACTGTTAATAGCATGTAATCCTTGCGATTATGCTAATATTTTTATTATGTCATCACACATCTCTAAATCCGTGTATTACATATTATTTTAAAAACAAAAATTGAAAATATCAAAATATGTGATACTTACATGTGAACCTAATTAAAGACAGCTATAAAGGAGTCTTCCTCCATTTTTCTGTCTCGTGGGTCATATAAAGAGCAATAGAGAGACGTTATTGTGTTGCACTACAATGTTATTACCCTTTCCATGAGATAACTAACTTGTTAATTAACATTTATATAATTATAATTCAAATGTAGGTTGGTAAAAAAATTTTGTTTTCGAAAGGAGATACGTACGTTCGGTGGTGGTGTCCGAATCAAACCTTGCTCGAGGGAGAAGTGAACTCCCCGATTAACAACAACACAAAAACAATTAGGAGAAAAAAATATCCTTCATCTTCATTTAATAGTCTTCGCAAATTCAGAATCAAAATTTACTAATAGTTTCACACGGCTTCATAGAACATATAATTTTAGATTACCCGGCCCGTCGCAATATCCCTAAACCTAATAGACACCTTAGATTAAATTGGGTTTAGGTCCAGTGGTTTCCCTATTAACCAAAAAAAAACATACGAATAGGACCATAAGTACTGTATATAAATAAATAAAAAAAACACGAATAGAACCATAAGTCAACATCTTTCCAATCACAATCTCTCCCTCTTGATGTGCCCATATTCCTTGCTGTCAACAATTCACAGCCTCCTCCTTTTCATTCGATCACCCATCAAGAAAAAAAAAAACTTTTAAATATTAAATACTTCCACTCAAAACTCCATCAAGTCATTAACCAAAAATCATTTCCCTCTCTCCCTCTCTCTTTTTCTCTCCAATTCTGTCACCAATGTCTCGAAGCTGCAGATCAAGAACATATCAACTCACGAAAACATTCCTTATTCTTGTTTTTCTTCTTGTCCTTTCGAGTTGCTGCAATGGAGCAAGAACCACGAAAGAGTTCAACACGAGCTTGCCACGCAAACAAAAGGACCTCGTTTCGCCACCACATCATCAAGTACAAGATCACAAAAGTGTACAGTTCTTGGGGTCCTTGCCACGTCAGTTTCCGGTTCCAGCTTCTGGCCCTTCCCGAAAACATAACGAAATTGGTTTAAGTAGTACTAGGACTAGATCTTCTCCTTGAAGTTCGAAGGTTTGATTAATGAATCATCCTTTACTTCTGTAAGTTTTTGTGATTTAATTTTTGCCCCTTTTGATTGGCTTAATTAAACTGATGTAAATAGATTTCAGTTTGATTTATTTCTGGGCAATGATGTGGATAGATAAGCTCTTTATTCTTAATATTGGAACTTGTTAGATCCATTGAAATATTGCACGTACGTAAGTGTAAAAGAGGAGAAGAGAAGGCTCTTTTTGTAATCAAACAATTGTTGATCCTTTTGATTTTTCGATAAGGAAAGTTCGGTGGTATCTAAATTTTATATGCGACATGTTCACCATATTCTACTCGTGGATTAATCCGGACTGAGAGTGGTATCATCAGTAGTAGTGATAATTATTAATATATATATATATATAAGTCCCGATCAATATATGCCACAAGCGCAGATTAAAAAAAATGCTACAATCACCGATCCGTTTGGTAAAATATATGTATATTTTTTATGTCAACGTTTGGTAGAATATTTATTGATATACTTTTTCTGTCTTTCGGGCGTTTTCTTCTTATGAGTTAAAATAATAAAAAATGGAAGATGATTCTACTTATATATTGCATATACGGCAAAGAGAAAATTGGAATATAAACTAAAAGACTAGATTTTGAGTTGATGTTTTAATAAGACGTATTAGTCGACCATGCATAGAGAATAAATTATGATATCTTGAAATAGAAATAATACCATAATGGACTTTGACAAGTATAAATAATGTGTGTTCGTGCGTAAAAGAATTGTCATTTCTTTGAAATATGAAGCAATGGAAAGTATATGTTCTAACTAAAACGTGTGATTAAGATTGGACTTATATTATATACATAATTGATTACTTTGGATGTATCTTTTTGTTCAATTGTTTTTTTTTTTTTTTGTTAAAGGGTTTTCTTTATTAATATATAAAACTTACATATTTGGATTCGGAGGGACATTTGTTCAATTGTTTTCAATAATGTTATTGAGTAGTCGTTGTGAATACGATTGACCAACGGTTGTAGATATATATTGGAGGATTTGATGTATCTCCTAAGAATTTCATAAGTTCATTGAACGTTTTTTTGGGGTTAGTGAACTAGTGTCATTTATATTTTTAAAAAGATCAATTATATTCTCTTGATTCTCATTCAAACTTTGAATACCTTTATCGGAATTCCATGTGATGATATATACTTTTCATGTACATTAGGGTCCCTTGACTCTCTTGTCTCGATTACAACTTTAGTTTACGTCATTAATAAATAATTATGCGTGCGCTATAGAGATAAGCTAGTTAAAAGGTATACACAGCAAGGAATTCCATAAACGGTAAAAGATATCGTCTCTCAATAACACCTAAAATTTCCCAAAATGGGTTATATATTATTTTTCATAAGAATTTGAAATTCATATAAGGAATGGAAGGATCTGTAGAGGTTAACAAATGATTTACATGGTAGGCTATTCCTTGTCACATATGTGTATATAAACCAGTATACACACACTGGCAGACATATGAAAGTGAACGACTCTAATTAATTATCTAAGTAAAGTAACTCTGCTAATTAACTGCAATAATATCTATATTTCTGAAGTTTGGACTTTTTGTTTATTAACGTTTGAATTGTTAACTTATTAAATAAAAAACATCTTAATTCATTGGTCAACCTCTCATAAATCGAGCTAAAAGAACTTCTGCATCTATTCAAATACTTAAGATAATTTCTCCATCCTTTACCGTGACCTTGCAGCTGTTAATTAATTACAATATATTATCATTGAATTTTGATGTAAATGATTTATTTTGACGTCTTGTTTCAATGAATTTAGATATTGAAATTTGGTGACCTCTACAATGTTGTATTAAGGGATCATGCATGCGTGTGAGATTGATTAAATTATTAATAAGCCAAATTGGCTGAAAGCGTTGAGACAAATGCTAGAGTGTGTATTAGGATGAATATGCGGCATGTGATGTGTCCAATGCGTACGTGTGCACTTGTGTCCACGCGCACGTACACGTGCGGTGTACCCCGCGTTGATAGGGTCTCCATTATTTCCATTCACAAAAAATAAATTAATCTGTTGTTAATTGACATATGTATCCAAATGCACGCGACAAACATATTCGCACCAAAGACTCAAATGTTTTTTTTTTTTTTTTCTGATAAAAGAAAGACTCAAATGTTTTGGTTAATGACAGAACATTATTATTATTTTTTTTATTTCTTTTTATAACATTATTGATCATATGATTTATACGGATTGAAGTATATTGTAAAAATATCGTGTATAGTTATTATTTTTTTGATAAATATATATAGTTAGTATTACATACATGTATAATTTCCATGCTTGAACTTCGAACGTGGTACTTTATCAAAAAAAAAAAAAAACTTCGAACGTGGTCTGAATTTTATTTTTCAAAATTGATCTAATTAAAAAAAAGCATGTTGTTATATATATATATATATATATATATATAAAAGAAAAAAGAGAACACAGCTTGTTGTCAAAAGATAAGAAAAAGAAAGAGAAGACATCATTGCATAGGATATATGAAAGACGATTGATGGTTCGTACTTCGTAGTTCCTAATAAACAAATCCAACAAAAATACTGGATCTCGTTTGAATCATCTTTTGTCATGACAATTCGGGTATCATTGGATCTTTAAGTAATTGGGCCAAAATGGGTACATCTTTAGGTCCAATAATATTATTGATATTCGTCCAGCACATTATATGTTGGCCCGTTTAAATGTTTGGCCAACCAATGGAAATCGAGTCATCTATTTATTTTCACAATCGAAAAGAAACTTTGATACGCATAACATTTTTATGTGTATACGATAAGACAATTCAAATTTGCAATCAATGTAAAGTGGAAATGAGAAGAATGGGTGGCTCAACTTATCTTTCCTTTGAATACAACTACAAATGATGACGGATTTGGCTTCCCTTTGAATTTACTTTTTACCTCGCTTTTTTTGTTTTGTGAGGTTATTTGACAGAAATGCTAAGAAAATAATCGTGAATTATAAATCATAAAAGTACACATAACTATTCTGATTATTTAAGTTGCCAACCAAGCTAGACCACTTTCCAACTTTTATTGACAAAGTGTAAGAACTTAGCACATGCTTTCCAACATGGGATATGGGACTTTATTTCAAAAAGACTATTTTTAAAGCTTTTAATCATTCCAAAAGGTGATTAATATTTGAATTATTGAAGTAATTTGTTTTGGACATATACCAAATTTATTTATAGTATCAATGGACAGAACATGTTGTTAGACTATATTAATGCTAGATTCCAAACCAGTAAAATTATTATACCGATACCAATTCTTGATAAAATTAAAATATACAATTTTTGCACCTTAATTTCTCAAACTGTTTCTTTTGTAGTACGCTCAAAGAGGAAACTTATGAAGCTTTTGCTATATATACTATTGTCAAATACAAACCCATAAGTGCAATTAATATTCAAACAATTATACTGATAAATGTATGTTGGAAGTGATTTTCCATTTGTCAACTACATCACAACATAACCAATTATAAAAAAAAAAAAAAAAATCACATCACTACACATGGATTTTACGACAAACAAAATCGTATTCGAGGAGATTGACGAACATCTTCTGAATATGACATGCCCTGGTCACTCTATGTCCTCATCACAGTCAGTGTGTCTTCTTCCAATTGCGTCAACTGATATGTATTCTATTTCTGTTCAAATTTTGATTGAGAATTGTAACTTTCTAGCCTTTTAATATATTTATGAAAATACTCATAGCATCTAAAATATTTTGTGATCGGTTAAAAAATTGGAGTTTAACTTTTGTTTCTTTGGTTAAGTCAATAATAATATACTTTGTTTTATTGAAATATAATAAATCTTAATTCACATGACATATAATGACAATCCGTTCATATTCAAAAGAAAAAACTCAAAAAATGGACTATTCGACAATTCGCCTATAATACCGACCACAAAGTTCCCGTCAATTTTCCTTTGTTGCAACGGTCTACGGGTCAAATACTTAATTTTGAAGTTTGAATTCTCAAATACGAACGCTTAAATGAAAGAAACATAATAAATAAGATAAATTTAAAATTCCATAGATTTTCAAAACGGTCACGGGAGGAACCACAAGGGTCCGTTTGTCTGCAATAGTTTATTTTTATTATTAGTTTTTCTATATCGAGAATAAAATTTGAACCCTGTCCGAACCACATAAGCCGAGCCGAGAAAACCTAAGCCAAGCCCAAATTAGCCGTAACGATCAGTCACTTAGCTGATTTATTTGAAGCGAATCGTAAATCAACGATTGAGATCAATCTTTCAACAATCTAACGGTGCCGTAGAAGCGTCGGTGAGCTAAAAAGAGTGTGAAAGCCAGGTCACCATAGCATTGTCCCTCCCAGATTTTTATTTTCATTTTTCGAAAAAATTCTAAAATATTTAGTACTAGTGGTAAAGAAAAAAAAAAACGAAAGAGTGAAAATTGGGAAAAATCCTAGCTATATATTCGCACATATACTCGTTTCACTTTCCTTAGTGTTAGCTGCTGCCGCTATTGTTTCTGCTTCATTTCTCTCTCTGCTTCTCGAATCTTCTGTATCATCTTCCTCCTCAAGGTGAGTCTAGATCCCTTATTGCTTGATTATTTCTCCTTTTCTATGCCGATTTTGCTAGATCTGTTTAGCATGCGTCGGATTTTTTGAGATAATTGTTCGTATCTATGCTTGTTCTGTGATTCGATCGGTGCTGCTTGGATCCATCTGAGCTAATCGTTATTTTCGTAGGGTTTATGTGTTAGATCTATTGAGTTCAGAGATTCTTCTCGCTTGGATGGATCTGTAGCTGTTAATTTTGTTTCTTCAGTGAAGTGGAGTTGTTTAGTTCGAAATGATTTCGTGCTTTGTTTTGTACGCTCGATTGATCTAGTTTTTATCTTCGATCTGTCAATAGTCGACGTTTACAAGTGAATTTCAAGTGTTTTCTCTTTGAGATCTGTGAAGTTTAAACCCAGCTTTTTCAACTTTATCTGATTTAGCTAAACTATATGCCTGATGTGATCAATCATCAATACGTTAATCTATGATTGGATTTGATAATCGTCGAAACTAAATTGTCATCTGATTCGTGGGCATGTATTCAGTGTTGGTGCTTGTCAAAAACGAATTTGTTACTAAAAGATAGCATTTACTTCATGAGCTTATATCTAATTGTCTCGATTTCATTTTCCTTTGCTTATTGAAAGATGGCCGATGGTGAGGATATTCAGCCACTTGTCTGTGACAATGGAACTGGAATGGTGAAGGTGAGAAAGACGGCTTAATTAGCTGCAGTATGGTTTCTGCGTCCTTCGTTGTACATTTGTAGACCTCTGATCATGATTTTCATATATGTGCAGGCTGGTTTTGCTGGTGATGATGCCCCGAGAGCAGTGTTCCCAAGTATTGTTGGTCGTCCCAGGCACACTGGTGTCATGGTTGGGATGGGTCAAAAAGATGCTTACGTTGGTGACGAGGCTCAGTCCAAAAGAGGTATTCTCACTTTGAAGTATCCAATCGAACATGGTATTGTTAGCAACTGGGATGACATGGAAAAGATCTGGCATCACACTTTCTACAACGAGCTTCGTGTTGCCCCGGAGGAGCACCCAGTTCTTCTCACAGAGGCACCTCTTAACCCTAAAGCCAACAGGGAGAAGATGACTCAGATCATGTTTGAGACGTTCAATGTCCCTGCCATGTATGTTGCCATTCAGGCCGTTCTTTCTCTCTACGCCAGTGGTCGTACAACCGGTTAGTTCTCAACTCAAAACATGTAAATCTGAATAACTTTCTGTCTTTGCTAAAATTGTTCTCATTTTTTGTAATAGGTATTGTGCTTGACTCTGGTGATGGTGTATCTCACACTGTGCCCATCTATGAGGGATATGCTCTTCCTCATGCAATCCTTCGTCTTGATCTTGCGGGTCGGGATCTTACTGATTCTCTCATGAAGATCCTCACTGAGAGAGGTTACATGTTCACCACAACCGCAGAGCGAGAAATTGTCCGTGACATAAAGGAGAAACTTGCTTATGTCGCTCTTGACTACGAGCAAGAGATCGAGACAGCCAAGAGCAGTTCTTCAGTGGAGAAGAACTACGAGCTACCTGATGGACAAGTCATCACCATCGGAGCTGAAAGATTCCGTTGCCCTGAGGTTCTATTCCAGCCATCGCTCATCGGAATGGAAGCTCCTGGAATCCATGAAACAACTTACAACTCCATCATGAAATGTGATGTCGATATCAGGAAGGATCTCTATGGAAACATCGTGCTCAGTGGTGGTTCAACCATGTTCCCAGGAATCGCTGACCGTATGAGCAAAGAGATCACCGCTCTTGCACCTAGCAGCATGAAGATCAAGGTTGTTGCACCGCCAGAGAGAAAATACAGTGTCTGGATCGGAGGATCTATCCTTGCATCCCTCAGCACCTTCCAACAGGTGAAGAAATAACCGATTCTGCTTTTTTTTTTTTTTTAACTCTAATAATTTTGAGAGTGAAAATATTGAAATTTGTTTTACTTGTGTGCGTGAATCAGATGTGGATTTCGAAGGGAGAGTACGACGAGTCGGGTCCATCGATTGTTCACAGGAAATGCTTCTAAGGTGTCTTGTCTCTTGTTCGTGGTGGTGAGTTTGTTACAAAATCTATTTTCCCTAGTTGAGATGGGAACTGAACTATCTGTTGTTATGTGGTTGTTTTTCTTTAGAACCTTTTGAATGTCTCAAGAAGTCTCTATGTACTTTAGTTTTATCTCTGTTTTTCTCTTCTATTTTTCTTTAGGATGCTTGTGATGATGCTGGTTTTTTTTGGTCCTTTAAGCAAAAAAAAAAATATCATATTATATTTGGTCCTTGGTTCATTTTTTGGGATTTTTTTTCTCTATAAATATTGTTTGGATGTCTTCAATCTTTTTATTTGTATGAGACAATTTTTAAGTATTCAGGTTGCGATTCAATTATTGATAAATGTTATATTGGCCCCTACAAATATAAGCTTAGCCTATGAATTTTGATGAATGTTTATATGTTGGGGAGTAGGCATGACCAAAACTAAACCGTAACCATATTTTGGACCGTAACCGGACCGGATGTAAACCGTAACCAGACCGTAACCGTATAAAATGGTTAAAAACCGTAACCGTTAACCGTAAAAAAATATTAGTTATGGTTATAAAAATTATTAACCGTAACCGTTAATTAACCGTAACTGTATAAAAATCGTCGGTTAACCGTACGGTTAAACCGTAAAATTATAACCGTAACCGTTTTAAAATATTATTTTATTAAAATAAATTAAAATTTTATATAGATATTTAAGAAAATCTAAATAAAAAATTAAAAGGTGATATTATTTTAACTGATACTAAAATAAATAATTGATATTTTTTGCTAATCGAAAAATGATAGTATTATTTTAGCTAATATTAAATAAAATATTTGAATAAATTTACGGTGACAAAATCAAAGTGGATTGTGACTTAGTGGATGCAAATATTCGTTATTATTTATTCTAATTAGTTTGATAAACATTACAGTATTTAATTTCTTTGTCATTTTAGTTTTTTAAATACATAATTATTTTTCTAAATCGTGTTTTATGTGGATCAAATTTCAAAGTCCCCACTAACCCACTCCATCACTTATTTTTATTCCTTACCAAAAGAAAAATCACTTATTTTTATTATAATTAATCAAATCATTTGTAATTTAAAATATTTAAAATTATTTTAACAGAAATTTTTTTTTCAATAATATCATATCATCAAAAAAATATAACCGTATATAACCATAACCGTATATAACTGTAACCGTTTTAACCGGAACCGTATTAAACCGTAACCGTTTAACCGTTTATTAAATGGTTACGGTTATGGTTAAACAAAATTTATAACCGTAACCGGTGGTTAATAAACCGTAACCGTGATAATCGTAACCGTGGTCATGCCTATTGGGGAGTATAATTGGTACGATGTGTTGTTAATTGAGTAGGCCAGAAAAAAAATCGTATGGGTGATGTCATTTGTAGCTAGATTTTGGGATATAAAATGAAAAAAAAAATTGATCTAGTAAAATACTGTATTATCCATTACCACTAGTTCGAAAACAAATGACCGAAGAGGCGAAGACGTAAAATACTGTATATGACCTCATCGGTCAAAGTAAGGTAAATCAAAAAATTGTTCGTTGACAAAATAAAAAAATGATCGGTTAAAAGTTAAAACGAAAACTGGCCGTTAGGGGTTTGATGGATAACTTTTCAATTGCAACAGTTGGAATTAAACCATTTTTAAAGTTTACAGTGGATTGAGTGAATGTGAAATATTTTTCATCAAACTGCTTCTTTCAAGTTTCAACTCCAAATGCTACGTTTCAAAGTAGCTAATCATTTCCACGTTTTTCTCTTTTTAGGTGGACATGTATATTATTGGTTACGCTTTTGGATGTTTTCAAAAATTATTTCTTTTAATTCACAAAATGTCTAAACATCACAATCTGTTTATCTTCCTAACCAGTTAATTTTTGGTCCCTACCATTGGAAACTTGAAATGGTCGGTCCAGCCAAATCACCCTAATACTTTATCGATACTTTGAAAAATGACCTTAGGACAACTCATACACACACACAAAATGTGTAGTTGCCGCACACAATCACCGACTTCCTCTGTCTAAATCCTTAACTTTATTGTTTCATTTTTCAGTTGTCTATTGAATCTTCCAAAGAATCTAATGTCTTCTTTATCAATGAGCTTTCGGCTCAAGCCAATCAATGTATAATAAATTAATAGTAGTCGGATTGGTTTCCCACACGGCTTTATATTCTTCATACCCGAAAAATAAAAAGAATTCAAAGCGAAAATCAGAGTGTACACATTGTTGGGGTAAAAAAATCGGCACAGTTAGTTAATAGTGCATTTTAAACCGTGACCCCAAAAAAAGTATCCACTAATTATAGTAGAAACCGAGAACGACTCTCATTAACACAACATAATCCGGCAGCGTTTAAGCAATCATGCCTCTATAGTAAACTCTTCTTTTTTTTCTTCCTAAGATGTGTAAAAATGGATTAGCGCTTTCTTGAGGCAGGAAGATGGCCAATGCAGCAATGCTATCGACCTTTTCTTGTTAGTTTAGGAGTGGTCTTAGTCGTTTTTGACAATAACCAGAAGTGTGCCTACTTGACCAAAAAACATTTGCCTCATAACCCTCCATATAGGTAGATTTGTAGTCCCAAAATTAGTGTAGTGGTTTAATGGTTTAAATTGGGAATTATAGCCCATAAGTAAGAGGGTTCAATACTTTAGTTCTATCTTTGTAGTTCTTTCCGTATTTTTACTTCATAATTACTATATCAAAGTTTATTTGAATAATTATTTTTTTAATTTTTTCCGTCTAGGGGCCATGTGTCTAAGGCAATTGTACAATCCCTGACCACCAAAAATATGATAGGAGCAAAAGTTACTTGAACGAAGAATGTGATGAGATTTTGGCACCCCTAAATAAATGGACCATTTGATCTGTTCAGAATCCACCAGCCATTAGTTAGTGGTAGTCTCAATTTCCAAATCATAGGCCCATTTAGGCCCAAATATATAGTGAACAAATTATTTGTCACCATTTCCTTAGTTTTTTTCTTTAACAGCTAACCATTCCCTTAGTTATTGAGTTCTCCAATAATGTTTTCTCTTTACGGTTCGAAATGCAAGTTATTGTGACAGAAAACGCAAGTTATTCCATGATTGTTTCAAATACATGAATAATTCTCTAAAATCCACTTGTCAACAGTTTCTTAATACTTTATTTTCTTCTTTTGTAAGATGCCAAAGTGTAAATTGTATAGCAACATTAGTAGGACTTTAGGAGTGTAAACAAATGAGAGCAAGCTACGAGTATGTATACAGTATTATTGAGCAATCAATTATGTCAATAAGCTGTTACAAAGTATGCCCAAGACCAAAAAAAATATAACTAATCTAGATTTGTGGGAAAAAAAATCCCACCAAAAAAAACGCAAATTATAGAAAAAGTTGAAAAATTTCTTGAGGAAGAAGCAATTTCTTCTTGTGGAAACGAGTTTGAAAAATGGAGTAAACATTTTCATAAAAAGATTTAAGGTTTCTCTGTTCTCTCCAAAACAAATACATTCCCTTTCCCATCTCTCCCTACTTGTAAATCTTCATCTAAATATCTGCAAAATTCTGAGAATCAAGGAATCCATAATTAATTTAACGTGATTACGTAATTGGATTTTAATTAAAAAGGATACGAGATCTCGAATAGTCCCTCAGGGTTAAAGATTCCCAAAAGAAGATCCATGTTCTTCCTGAAAATGTTCATCAACTGATTCCAACACAAATCAAGAAATTTCCCAAAAAAAGAAACTGATGATGTCGGAGAAAAGACACAGACCTGGTCTGGCTTGATCGTTGAGCTTTCATAAGTTATCTCCACACTCTACAGACAAACGCAATTCCGTCAAAACGCGATTTTTTTTTCGGAAAATCTGAAACCAAAAAAAAAATCCATGTACCGATTTGGATGAGATCTTGAAGGAAGCGACGATTCTAAATTCGCCGTCGAGTAGATTCAGTCCCCGGACATCAAATTTCAACACATGGACCGTTTTGCCCTTCGTTAATTTAAATAAAAAAAAACAAATTCAGATTACACTTGATCGATCAGTAGAAAAGCTTGAATTCTAATTTGATAGTTGACCTGAGCAATGTCGATATGTTGAAGAAGAGCACCGAGAGAGACGAAATCTCGAAGGCCCAATTTGGTTCGTTTAGAACCCAATACAGTGATTGTGCTGTAAATTAGTCTCCAGCAACCTCCTATCTTGTCTAATTCTCCGGTAGGCTCCGGCGTCGGATTCCGACATTCGAGTAGCTTCACCAGATGCTCAATCTCTGTTTTTTTATCCGATTTAACTCCGAATATACCTCTATTGATCCCTTTTTCATCCCAAAAACAAATTGTCCAGTTGATGATAAAAGCCAAAGGCACTGAAATCAAAATTTAAACTTTTGCACTAACTAATGATTGAAAGGAATCTAATCACCTTTGAGAGCTTCGTAGAGCTCTTCTTTAATCTGGGAAACTGTAACTGTAATCTCTTCTTCTTGAAGTTCATTTGTGGAGGAAGCAGAGCTCTGTTCTGTGACTTTTCCGATGAACATGGGTCTGAGACGAAATGGGGTGTCACTAAAACTCATCGTTTTGCCATTGGAATTCCTGAAAGAGATTAACATCTTCGCGCTTCCTGTTCTTCTAGAGATTGTTCCTCGAGAAGCAGCCATTGAAGGCGGCTGGATAAGCTTACTCGTCATTGGCAGGTGTCACACAAAACCCCTAAATCGAATGGAGCTTAAGAAGAAGAAGAAGAAGAAGAAGAAGGTAAGAGGATTTGAGGAAGAGAGAGAGATTGAATTTTATGGGGAGGAGAATGGACAGTTTTATTGGTTATTTTATCTAATCTTTTAGCATCTATCACTCCACCCACCATACACATAC
Source organism: Erysimum cheiranthoides (assembly GCA_011420285.2). NCBI lineage: Eukaryota > Viridiplantae > Streptophyta > Magnoliopsida > Brassicales > Brassicaceae > Erysimum > Erysimum cheiranthoides. Next base: position 18,551,007 of record CM022178.2, on the reverse strand, counting down.
ACTATGCAATACTCAAATATTTAATTAGCAAATCTCATTGTTTTTTTTTTTGTCTCTTATTTCTACTTTAAATTAAGATGCGGGTGTACTTCTTTACAGTTTTTTTTTGAGACTTAAGTTATTCAAAATCACTCAATAGAGTTGACAAAAAAAAAAAAAAATCATTCAATAGAAAAACATTAAAATTTATAAAAAGAAAAAAACTTCTAACGAAAATTATATAATAAATCACAGAATTTAAAATTTTCGAAAAACATGATTTCATTCAGCTATAATTACGAATCCACCAAGCTGCAAATGCAATATAACAGATATCTCAACCTGTTAAGACTAAAAGACATGAATGATCAAAGCAGCAATTTGTGTATAGTGAGTGATAGTCTAACAGATTTGCAAGTAACCACAAACATAGTCATGCTCTGTTCTTTATCACAAGGCCTTAAAACAGAGTTTCAGGCATCTTTGCTTGCAGAGTCTTGTGATGGTTTCCATTGTTGTGGAGTCTGAGCTTTCTTGATAGAGAGAGCATGAATCTCCTTCATTTCTTCTTCGAGTGCAGCATTCACCATACGGTGCCTCTCCAACAATCTCTTCCCTTCAAACTGTTCAGAGACAACCTCGATCTCAAAACTCGCACCGCATCTGCAAAACGGTTTAGCCAAGATTAAGAAGCAATATATTATACCATAAGCAGGAGAACTAAAGATGTATGATATTGGAAAATCCTGTAACTTACCCTCCAGATATGTCAATGACTTCCTGATACACAAAAAACAAACAATGTCAGTAAGACAATCCAAACGAATATCAAACCCTTAAGACATTTTATAGAAAATAAAAGCTAAAAAAAAGAAACAATTGAACACATGAATTCAATTGAAAAGGGAAAAAGATTAGATATTGGAGTAACTTCAATCTTCACATCTTGTAAAGCAAAGAAACTATACATATCCTTGCACTAGAAATACCATTGGATCTAGTTTTGAGTTCTAATCCACAAAAAAAAAACATAACATTTCCCGATAAGAACACTCAGCTCCTAAGTTGCTAATACATCATGAAAATTACATCATCAGATCCTGAGTCCATATCACATTGTATCAAATTTTCACCTAACTAGGCAAACAAACACCTTTTATCTCTTGTTTCAGAGCAGAAAGATAACACATAGTGATGGAAAATTTTGTCTAGATGCTGCGATTACAATACATAGTACCAGTTATGATTAAAATATTAAAGTCGATGGTTTGATCCATGTGAGCAGTCCAAAAATCTCAAATTGTCAATTTTTACGGATCCATCTTCTTCTAGAAGAAGCAGGAACATGTGTGTGTGTGTGTGTGTGCGCGCTGATATGAAGATATTTACTCAGGCGATTAGGCTTTCTAATTTTTCCCCAAAAGTTTCAAAAAGACGCAGAAACCATAGATGCACAGACAAAGTTAAAAAAGACCAGTCAAAATTTGAAACTGAAAGAAGAAAGCATTCGAGGAAAACTCACGAGATGAATAGGTTTGAGTTTCGAAGTCAGCGAAGCTTCGACTTGCTCCTTCGTCACCATCTCTCTCTCTGAAACAATGTTCGAAATCCCTAATTACTTACCGAATTAGAAATCTAGAATCATTAACCCTACGCTGTTTGGTTTTGGTTTAGCGAAATTGCGGTTTAGTTTTGGTTCAACTCTCACTTGGGATTCGATTCGGTTATCAACAAATAAAAATAGATAAATAAATATTTAGGGTTTAAGCACTGCTCTCTCCTTTCTTCGTCTTCCTCTCTCCTAAAACCCTCAAAGTCTCTTCATTTTCGTTAAATCTCCGGAGCAAAAATCAGTTCTCCGATCATGAAATTGGGATCTCTACCGTCCAAATCCCTTCTCTTCCGCCTCTCTTCGTCTTCCACAACCCAATCTCCCGGTCGACCGATCTCCTTTCTCGTCACCAACATTCATTCCTCTCCATTCTCCACCACCACTGGCTCCAGCTCCGGATCCAGCAATTCTCCTTCTAGGCGACCTCAGCACGACGAAGAGTCTCGATCCGTTAGGGTTTCGGTGTGGTGGGACTTCGAGAAGTGTAATTTACCAGCTGGAGCCAATGTCTTCAAAGTAGCACAGTACATCACCGCAGCTATCAGAAACAGCGGAATCAAAGGTCCAATCACAATCACAGCCTTTGGAGACGTTTTGCAACTCCCTAGATCAAACCAAGACGCTCTCTCCGCTACAGGAATCAATCTCACTCATGTTCCTCACGGTGGTAAGAACAGTGCTGATAGATCTCTAATTACAGATCTAATGTGTTGGGTTTCTCAGAATCCACCACCAGCTCATCTCTTGCTAATCTCTAGCGACAAGGAATTCGCAAGTGTGTTACACAGATTGAGGATGAGCAATTACAACATTTTGCTTGCGAGTAAATCATCTGCTCCTGGTGTTTTGTGTAGTGCTGCTTCGATTATGTGGGATTGGGATGCTTTGATCAAAGGAGAGAATGTCATTGGTAAGCATTTCAATCAGCCTCCTGATGGTCCTTACAACTCTTGGTATGGTCACTATAGGATTCCTCTTCTTGACCCATTTGCAATTGCTACCACCACTGAGCAATCGTCTAGTGTGAAAATCGAAGAAGTATCCGACTTTAGTTCCAATCCGGAGTCCCTTCGTCCTATTCCAAAAGAAGTTGCTAACAAGATTTGTGAGATATTGAGCTTATATCCAAAGGGGGCACCCATTACTGAACTACGTGCTGAGCTGAGTAAGAGCAACTTGGCTATTGATAAAGATTTCTATGGACATAAGAAGTTTTCTCGGTTTTTACTATCCATGCCAGATATCTTACAGCTTACTACAGCAAGTGACGGCTTGTTTGTTGTTCGTGCTGTCACCGAAAAAACAACTCCTACACGGCTTGATTCTAGTCCTCGCGCTGCTGTTGATCAGAAGATTAAAGAGAAGGAGACTACTAATGCTTCATTGGCAAAATTAAGTAGCGATGTAGAGCTTGCTGCTGAAAGAAGAAGAGATGACTCACTTGGAAAGAAGCAGCAAAACGTACCGGAGGATGATAAACATGTCAAAGAGGAAGCACCAAAGAGTTCCCAAGAGCCTATTCTGGTAAGCCAGAAGGACGTTAAGGCAACTGACGAACCCATGAAGACAAATCAAATTGCTCTTATTGCGAGGAGTAACTCTCCCATGGAAGATGGCATTTTTCAGAAGCTAAAAAGACTATGGTCTGGTTCACCTGAAATGAAATCAGATCATCTCCCAGAAACTAAAGGTGTTTCTGGAAGTGGAGACAAGGAAAAAGGGGACAAGGACTTAAAGTCATCAAGTCAGGGAACTGATCCCATGTCTCAGATCTCACCTTCCTTCGTTGCTGAGTCTGTCGAGGAGGTAAAAGTAGGAACTGATGAAGTAGGCAGTAAAGATAAAGATGCAAATCCAGGCTTTTTAAGCCGCCTCTTCAAGAGTTTCAGGTTCTGGGGAAAGATCACAGCGTCTAGCAAAGACTCTACTGGGAATCAGGAGTTGGTCAATGTTGATTCTCAAGTACACGACATTTTTGCAAAAGATTCTTTCTGGAGTGATGTTGAATCATTCATTAATTCTCCAAGAGGCTTTGCTATAGTATCTCACTCAAGGACAAGGTTCTTACATTCTATTCCCTCTTGATTTGGCAGGAGTTTGAATAGACATTATCTATCTTAGGTTTAGAACTATTACAATTGGTTCTTGCATTAGCCTTTTGTTGTCTTTTAGGGAAGATCATTCAGCTAATGCTGTGTTCTTTCTTAACTTGGTCAGGGAGGTGATGGCTAAAAATCTGCAGGAGGAAGGGCCTTCGTGTCTCAAACTGCTCGATGAATCAAGCATGCTTCATTTAATTACCTTATTAATATCACATAAAAAATGGATTGAAGAAAACCCCTCTTCTTCTCTACCATTCAGCATCATCAAAGGATCTAGCCCTGGCCACCGTCATGTTTCAAATGGTTTGAGCTCGATATTCTCGGATTGTTCAAAATCAGTGTCAGAGAAACAAGAAGGGGAGAGAAGGGCCAAGAACGTTGCTCATGCTGGAGTTTCTGTTGGTTCTATGGACCGGAAACAGCTGGAAAGATACAAAAATAATGCAATAGCGGATTGTCAGAAGCTGATAAAGAAGATAACAGAGGAACACCCTGAAGGGTATAGCCTGATTCGTTTGAGGAAAGACTTCTTAGAGGAATATGGGTACCATTTGGCGGTTGACAAGCTCGGTTACGAAAACCTACAGTCTCTAATCCAAGTCATGCATGGAGTGAGAATAACATCAGGATACATCTTTCCTTCAACTCCTTCACCAAATGCCAAGTCAAAAGGAGATGATTCGGACTTGTCATTTGAAGAACTTGGTCCAGTTTCTGAAGCAACAACTACTCACCCGACGACCAAAAAGCTTCCAGTGTATGAACCATCTCTCTCAGAGGATGAAGAAGATTCTGGTTCAGAGAGAGATAACCCGGAGAAGAAGAAGCAAGAGATGAATAAAGAAGGAAAAGAGAGCTCGTTGTTGCAAATTCTGGATTCTTATTACACAAACAAAGATGGGGAATTTAAGAAGGAAAATCCAGAGGAGAGAAAGCTTGTAAGCAACGGTAGAAAGCAAAAGCCTGCAAAGACTTATTCTTTTGTTAAAGATTCACAAGTCTAATTAGTAGAAGCAAGTTTCGGGTTTGCTCTATGGTAAACCGAATCCGGTGACGTCGAAATAAGATCAGTTTGGTTCAAATACGGAGTACTTTTTAGTAGCAAGTCGCATCACATGCATTTATTGATAGATTTAATTACGTGATTTTCTTAATTAATTATCGCATGGTTTCTTAATTTCAACGTTAGTGTATAAAGCATGGAATGAATAAAAGAAAAAGAAATTGTATAAAGCATGGAGTTATTTATTAATTTATTCGATTAGATACTTTAAAACTTAAAAGCGATGATGACATGCTTTTTGGTTATAAGTTAGGTATTAAACAGTTTTCTTTGAAAATAAAAATGAAAATCTCGGGGGTTTCAAACTTTCGATTTGTGCAAGTAGAGTATCATTTCCGTAAATCCTAAAAATGTTTTAAATTGATTTTAGAAAGATGTATTCAAGGTGTCGACCAAAAAAAAAAAAAAAATGTATTCAAGGTTTAAATAATTAAATAGGAGTAAGAGAAAAGTATTAAATGAAATGTGGCGTACATGTGGAGTTGCTTGGTGGATTATCTTTGTCACTTGAGTCTTCTCAATGGACACTCAATTAAAAACACACACCAATAAAAGTACTTAAAAATGGATAAAGAAAAGGGAATTGATCTTATTATTTAAGCGTAAGCTTGTCTTGTTCCCTTAAAATATACCAATATTAATTACCATTAAAGCCTATGTATGCATATTTTAATGAGCTCATTATAAAGATAGGCATTAATCGTTAAATATATACAATGATTTAACAAAACAGCTCATGCGTATCCACAATGATTCGGTCAAAAAGATGATAAAAATGTGTCTCCATCATCATCAACCAATGGACCGACGCCATTACGGGTCTCAAGGCTATCACAACAAAGTCAAAAAGCTAAAATTTCATTTTGTTCTTTTTTTGTTTTCATCTGCTTTCTTGAAATCTAAAAGATAAGCTCGACGTATTAAAAATTGGGATTACACTTATCTCTAGTATACTCATCAAAATATTTAATTTCCAGTACTCAAGGTAAGTAACCTAAAAATTACTTTACAAGATTGACCCGTTACTTAGAAATTGAATTTACATTGACTGTAACTGTTAAAACTTCCTGGAAACCGTGAATCTGCATGAAAAGAAACATTGAAAAAGGTCAAATCTTTCAATAATATTGGCATTAAACAAAAGAATCAGTTCCTAAGAAAATCAATTCATTTTCTAAAAAGAACTAGATTTATGCACATCATTGTCTAAAACAAAAATACAAATATGGTAAACTTGATTTTTTCGAATCTATTATTAATAAAATCCAAGAAAATTATGTTCTTTATAAGAAAAAAAATAATAGTAGTAACAACAAAATAGAAACAAGTGTACCCACCAACTTAATTCCAAATTCTTGAAACATTTTTAGAATTCACTTTCTCGTGTCTCAAAAACAGAGCTTTGTTCTCTGTTCTTTTTTTTTTTTTTTTTTTTTTCTCTTCTTCCACGTTTCACTCAACTCTCATCTTTTTCAATTTACCAGTGTCTACCGCCTTGAGAACTGCCGCCTTTTCTTGGAAAAAATCCACCTTTCTTAGGTTTAGGGATCTCGTGAATGTCCATCACCTGTATAGTCCTTTGCTTTTTAGCTGGATTCAAAAACAGCACAAAACGCAGTCAGAAACCGGTCCAATGAAGTAAAAAATGACTGAAACTAGAACAAAGGAAGATCGATAGGAGTTTAAAAACCATTCTCGGCTTGTCTGTAGTTTTGTTGTAGCCTCTTCCGGGCTGTGTCGAAATCAACTTCTTTATGCTCCTTCTCCCTCTGCAATTCCCAAACCACATTCATCATAATTGACATAATATTAGGAGGCTTTTAACACCGATATCAGGATTCGGTTTGGTAATGTACCTGAATACTTTGTTGAGAAGGAGAAGGACGAGAAGGTTTAGCTGGAGAAGGAGATTCTCTCCTAGGAGGAGCAACAGGTCTTGGTTTTCTCTCTGGCTCGCTGATGTTACTGTTCTTGCTTGAACTGGAATACCCATCTGTCGAGACCAAGACCGGAAAAGGAATAAGCTTAATGGATCCAAATTGGAGAAAGATCCAAACTTCAGAATTCTTGTTCAGTAACTTACTCTGAGGAACTGGTGAATATCCAAAATCAGGAACCTGCCACAGAAAAAAAAAAGATAACAATTGAAGCTCAATGACTAACCAATAGACAAAAAAGGGCTTCAGTTTTTTACCTGTTGGCGATTACCGTTATGGAGAGCTTTCTGAACGGGTGAGTCCTCATCGGCTACATTGGAAGAGATTGATTGTTCTGAGATCGATAAGAATGAAGCTTGTTTCTGAGATTCATAGTTATTTTTTCTTTACCTATCAAACTTGGAGGCTCAAGATCACCAGGCTGGTTAAATTTGACCCATTCGTCTACTGTTTCCTTCCATTTTCTGCAGAGACAAAAGTAGAGTGATCAAGAGTGGTTCTTGATAGTTAGTTGCTTAGAGCAGAAGAGTTTCTGAAATTGATCGTAACTTGACAAGCTGTTTAGCTAATCTCCGAACATTGTTCGATGGATGCTTCCGAACTCGATTCACATGCCTCCCAATATCAGTTTCCTAAAGTGACCAAAAATCATAGAACTATGAACAACTGAAGAATCAAGAGTGTTGGTTTTGTCGAATTAGATTCAATTTACTACCTGAAGAGCTTGGAATGTTATGTCCATATCTTCCAGGTTCTGAAGCAACTCAACCAAAGATTCTTCAGACTGAAACCACAAACAAAACAATTCCGTCTTCAAACTGAAATCAAACACCAAATAAAAAAGCAATCTAGTTTCAGGGAAGAAACTTTAGAAAACCAGATCAGGATCTTCAAGTTTCTCTTTGATTTCAACAATACTCTTCTGCTCATCATCAAACAAACCAGCAAAGGGATCGAAATCGTCATCGTCTTCACCGTTAGCCGATTTCTCTTTTACTTCTTCAGCTGCTGCTTCTTCTTCTTCCTCCTCCGTCTCCTCGTGAACCCTCCCATTAACCCTACCAACCGTCGCCTCCGTAACGCTTCCGCCGCCGCCAAAATCGCAGTTTCTACACTTGTTAGCCATCGAAGTCGCGTAGAGACGCTCAACGATGTTATCTCTCCGTCGCTTCAGCTCTTGACCATAGTCAAGCGACGCAACAAGAATCGCCGTATCGATAAATGTCCAAACATCAACACCTGCGTTATCCATAACCGATCGGAAATCGTCCAAATCCATTATCACCCTTCCCCCAAATTTGCCTACTTTAAAGAATTCGAAAACAGAGCAAGTCGATTTGGTCTTACGTAACCAGATCTAAAAGAAAAATCTTTTGATGAATTCGATTCATCGGAGATTGAAATCGTGAAGAACCAAACAAAGTTTAGATTCAATAGTTTAAAGATGAACAATTAAAAAACAAAAACGCAAGAATCAGATTGATAAATCCAGATAAAAGGAAGACCCTTTCGAGCTTTTGATGAAGCTTTACTGTTACGAGGAAGAGAGAAGAAGAAAACAGAAACAGAGGTCTCACATGAGATCAATAAGGAAATGGGAAAAAGAAAAGGAAGATGAAAGGGAATATTCCAAATTTGAGGCTTTAGAATTTGGTTTGGGGGGTTATTGCTTTTTCTTCATTCTTCTGCAAGTTTTTTTTTTTGTTTGTGTCCGTTAAATATAATTCAGACAAAATCAATTACAAGTAAAAATGAATGATTTTTAAGACAAAAGTAAAAGAAGAAAACAGAAAATGGATTTGCTTTATTGAGGATGCTCTTGCCCTGGACAGAGCAAAGCAAAGCAAGTTGGTTTGTTGTGGTTGGGGAGATGAACAGCTAGAGAGAGGTGAGAGAGAGAGAGGTGAGTGTTTTTCAATAATGGCGTTTACTTTTTTAGTTTTTTTTTATTTTTAAAACAAGAAACAATACATGTTTAGACATCTTCGTTAATGGGCCTATAAATTTGGGCTCCAGTTAAGTAGGCTCACAATTTAAGTTAAGTGTCTCAATTTTTTGTTGACTCTACTCTAAAGTTGGATTGGGTTTGTTTGGACGATCAAGCTTAATTAAGCATAATCGGCATCGGACTTATATATTATGTAATACTAGTACATATAATGTAGGATTTGATTATGCTAATTTTTTTTTTTAAAACTTTTTTTTTGTCTTTAAATATTTTTTATCGATGCTTTTGTTTTATAATTTTAAATTTTCAAATACGAAAAAATGTTACTTTTAATATAAATTTTGTCACTATTTAACAAAAATTAACCAAATTTTAACCAAATAATCCAAGATTACTGAATAATCCAAATATACAAAAAATCGATTTAAATTTGATATTTGTTTGTAAAAACCGAAACGAACAATATCTATACAATAAGCATGTTATATTTTCTATCTATCAACACGACTATTTTTCGATTTATACAATACTGCTCGGTCACAATAGCAATCAGCTAGATACGTCTACCCGTAAATGTAGAAGGCCATCGATGAAGTATACATAGTCCATCAAATCTGCCCATGATATCGAAAACAAAATCCGTGCAGCCGCAAACATCACCTTCTGAAATCATTGTATATCCGCTATATATGTGATTCAATGAACTCCTGACTTGGCTTCGTCCTAGCACTGAACGTGTAGTCTATCTCCTCGCTCACAGCCACTTTTACTTGCTCCATATACAATCTGAGGCAATGTTTATTTTTGTCGTCCATATCACAATGTATAGACAGATGAAAACGATGTTGGAACACGTTGAAACCTTTGGAATACAACCAGGCCAAGGATGTAGCTATTCCAAGGATGACTACAGTGGTTCTGCTCGGACCAAGATCAATTTCAAATGTTTTCCCATGCAATGATTATTTGATTCAATGTTAATATTGTTTTACTTTATTTTTCTTGTCTACTTGACATTCAAGTTCTTTCTTGTATAACAGTTTGTTATAAGGTTTTCGAGTTCTTTTAGTTTATTTAATGTTTTTAGGTTTTCAATTTTTTTTCTTGTAAAACAAGTTGTTTTAAGGTTTTTAAGTTCTTTTAATTTATTCAATGTTTCTATGTTTTCGAGTTCTTTTTTGAAGAGTTGCAGGATAGTTTAACAAATTTGGCAAATTTGTTTTCTTTGTTTTCGATTTCTTTATTGCAGGATAGAAAAATGAATTAAGGAATTGGTAAAGAAAGACAGAAAGAAAGAGAATTATGTTGAATACGTAAAATTCTTTAATTGTCTAATGATTGATTACAGAGAGAATAACTATGAATGAGAAATATCTATACAAGAAGGTTGCTATATTTTTTGTCTATCAATAATACTATTCTATATATATAATATTGCTCGGTCACCATAGTAAGCATATAAATTTGTCTACCCGTAGATGTAGAAAGTTATCGATGAAGTATATGAAGTTCCCATCCATCAAATCGGTCCATGACATTGAAAACAAAATCCGTGCAATCAAAACTACCAAAATCTAGATTTTATATTTTAGAGGAAAGACAATTTTTTTCATACTTTTGGAAAATTAAAATAAGATTTAAATTTTATAATTGTTGAAATGCTTGCTTCATATATGTCCATGACCATCTAGAACAAACTATATATTATCAATCGTCATCACAAGGTCTTTCCACAAAAAAATCAATCGTATCCACAATTGTTGAAGTGGTTGTTAACGTGGATGATATACTTTTCCGACTAATATAATTTTAATATTGGTATTGATGGACGAACAGAAGAAAAAAAATAAAAAAATAAACCCAAATCCATGCCAATAAGAAGGCCCATTAACCAAAATAATTTTTATTTATAATTTTTTTTTTTTAAAATAACCCTAAATTAAACTGTTCTCTTCTTTCTCTTTCCTTTCTTCAAGTTTCGCATCCGCTTCAATTTGGTTTCCAGATTATCCGGTGTTGGTATCGTCGGTAAATTTATCTTTATTGGTCCTTTCCTCCGGTCAGCCACAATCCAGTAGTTTTTTTTCCCGGCTCAAGAGGTTTCATTTTTTCCCAAGTCACAGTGGAAGCTGGTTCATTTAGAATGGTATTCTACGAACCTTTTGATTGTGCCTAATTTTGGGATTATGTTAAGTGAAGACGATTTTTGTTTTCTTTTGGTTCTTGTTAAATCTATAGCACCGACCATTATTTAAAGATTTTGATTGGTAATGCTTATGGTGTTTATCTTTTAAATTGCTTTGTGATTCTTCTCAGGATGCATTTAGAGATGCTATATTGCAGCGAGCTCCAATTGAAAGCTTTGCACTCAAGACTGTTCAAGAATTTATACAACCTCTGGTAACTTTTGGAATCAGCTAACTTTAGTGTTCACTGTTCAGTGTATCTGTTGTGTCATACGTTTTGTTCATTTTATTTTTTGCTACGTTTAAGTCTATGTTTATGTCTTCATTGAAGACACATTGTAGTTATCAATGTGCTATCTTGTGGTAAGTATTTATCTATATGTTTACAAATGTATATGATGCTGAATTCTTTATACGCTGTTGAAAACGTGAGTTTACTCGAGTAGCTCGTGGTCCAACTGGTGGTTATTTGTAAAGATTATGGAATGACGGGTACCCTTTGATTGATTCCATTTTGTAAAGATACAGCATTTTCCCAATTTTGAGCTCCTTGTTGTGAGTGAGCATCGACTAGATGGGTTTTCTGTAAATGTTCTCATTTCTATTTGTAGATTGCTAATTTATGTTACTTGGTCTTATTGTTTTTATTATATAATCTGACAGAAGCTAACAAAATTGGCCCAAGATGAAAACCAAATGCTTGAAAACATGCTCCGGACATTGCTACAGGAGCTAGTGGTCTGTTGTTTCTCCACTATATATATTCTCGTTATATGCATATGCTTGTTGATTTAGTCGTATAATTTGTTCTGTTTTGGATCTCTCTTTGTGTTTTGGGGATTCAGGCTTCTGCTGCGAAGTCAGGAGAGCAAATAATGCAGTATGGTCAGTTGATTGATGATGATGATGAAAATATACATGGCCAGATTCCTCATCTTCTAGGTTAGCAATTTATTTCAAAGTGTTCTATCTAGTCTTATTTGCATAGCTCGTTTAAATAGGTGCAAGTGTGTGCCCGTAGAACACCTAGTTCTCTTGTGTTCTATTATGTCTATTGTTTATTATCTCGTGCTTGATTGTTGCTGACTACTTTTTTCCAACCTCTCAGAATCCTTTGTTCTTTTTTTTCAATTGGTTTGTTAGATGTTGTGCTTTATCTTTGTGAGAAAGAGCATGTAGAAGGTGGCATGATTTTCCAGCTGCTGGAGGATTTGACGGAAATGTCTACTATGAAAAACTGTAAAGATGTTTTCGGTTATATTGAAAGCAAACAAGATATATTGGGCAAGGTATTTCTTAGATAAGATCAAAATTTTCCTGTGTGTTAGTTGTATGAGTATCTTGTATTTTGACTTGGATGTTGCAATTATCTGCAGCAAGAGCTTTTTGCACGTGGGAAACTTGTAATGTTGAGGACTTGCAACCAACTTCTCCGGCGACTCTCAAAGGTTTGTTATCTGCACCCTTCTCTAGTTCCCTTTGTCAAATTTTCATAGGTCATAATCTATTTTTTCAGTTATAACACAACCACTCTTTGCTAATTCCTTTTTTGCTTTCACAATCTCTTTTACAGGCCAATGATGTTGTATTCTGTGGAAGGATTCTCATGTTTTTGGCTCACTTTTTTCCATTATCGGAGCGCTCAGGTAAGAAGGGTTTAAGTTTACATATACAATTCTTTGGTAGGTGAATGTTTAAAAGTTGTGTAACGTTTACTTGTGTGACTTATTCTTGCAGCTGTGAATATAAAAGGCGTTTTTAATACATCTAATGAAACCAAATATGAAAAAGATCCTCCAAATGGCAAGTAAAACTTTTTTTCTAGTGCGTTCTGGTTATTATATCCATAAGACAATTCTAAAACGTTTTACTTATTCTATCTATGTCATTGCTTCTCAGGCATTTCTGTAGACTTCAACTTCTATAAGACATTTTGGAGTTTACAGGTGCGTATTAGTGAAAGGAACTTTGTAGGGAACTCTGTCACACCTTAATCAGAAGGATTGTCTCATAGAACCACTTTTTGCGTACCAGCATTACTGGAGATAGCATCTCAGTTTTTCCTTTTGTTAGTTTGTTATTGATGTAGTGCTTCCTTTACTGAGAAATTTGTTTCGTTTCCAGGAGTATTTCTGTAATCCTGCTTCTCTTACTTCGGCATCTACCAAGTGGCAGAAATTTTCATCCAGTTTGGCGGTATGTGTTCTATGGTTTTTGGCTAAAATGCATTACCTGGTCTTCTACATATGGATATGCATAGTCAAGTCATGCCGACGGTAGTGGGAAATCATCTTAGACTTTGTTTGTTGAACTGCCTATGTAGGTTGTTTTAAACACCTTTGATGCTCAACCACTAAGCGAAGAAGAGGGAGAAGCTAACAGTTTGGAGGAAGAAGCTGCAACTTTTAATATAAAGTACCTAACAAGTAGTAAATTAATGGGTTTAGAGGTAAGTATGATGTGGATGCACACACACACACGAACTTCTGAACTTAGTAGTTTACACATTTTTATTTGCCTTTGGTCACAGTTAAAGGATTCGAGTTTCCGACGACATATTCTTCTCCAGTGCCTCATTCTGTTTGATTATCTGAGGGTAAATGTCTCTCGAGAATTTTTCACGTTTCTCTCTGGTATTCTGGTATAACTGACTCCTGTTTCCTGCTAGGCACCAGGGAAGAACGACAAAGATCTGCCATCTGAAACCATGGTCAGTGTTTTTGCTTAATGAGAAAATGTCATCTTGCTTTGTTTCAAAGGTTGACAAACCTAGCTTATATCTGAATATTCGGGGTTTTATGCATAATCACTCAAAAGTATTGTTTATCTTTTCGGGCTAGAAGGAAGAACTTAAGTCCTGTGAGGATCGTGTAAAGAAATTGCTTGAGATCACTCCGCCTAAAGGGAAAGAATTCCTCCGTGCAGTTGAGCATATACTGGAGCGCGAAAAGAATTGGGTACGTGTGCTGCTTTTTCTCTTACCTGCTGCATGATTTTTCTGGCTTGTGGTCGATGGTTGTTAATGATCTTCTACAATACATACAATAACAGGTCTGGTGGAAACGTGATGGATGCCCACCATTTGAAAAGCAACCGATAGATAAGAAATCACCTAATGCAGGGCAAAAGAAACGGTATGGGAAAAGTTGACCTTGTTATCTATATGTTTCGTTCTCATGTAGTAGCCTACCTAGTGGTATCAGCCATTAGAACACGTTACGTGCAAGAAACTGATAAGACGTTTTTTCTGTGGTGATCTCTGGTCACTAGTCCATTATAGTGAGAAGCAACAAATAAATCTGCATTAAGACTATTAAGCTCCGATGGTTTATCTTTTACTTTTACAGGAGACAAAGATGGAGATTGGGCAATAAAGAACTCTCTCAACTTTGGAGATGGGCAGATCAAAATCCGGTATGCATTAGTTTTCTTGCCTCCTTGTTCGTTGTTGTCTTGTTTGCCACATGCTACTCCACTCTCTCTCTCTCGGATCGATCTTCATATTATGTCTCTACAATAATTTTTCTTCTGATGGCATGACAGAATGCTTTGACTGATTCTCAACGTGTCCGAACCCCTGCCATTGCGGACTACTGGAAACCATTAGCAGAAGATGTGAGCTAACATATTGTTTTCTATTTTCACAAACAACATTTTTTGAAATAGATAATGTCTTATTAGTCCAGCTGGTGCTTTATTAAAATCTCAGATGGACCCATCAGCTGGCATAGAAGATGAATACCATCATAAAAACAACAGAGTATATAACTTTGCCCTGACTTACAACTTTATTTTTAAGATGCTTTATTGAATCAGTCTCACGGCAGATTAATTGTTTCTGTTTTGGATAGGTTTACTGCTGGAAAGGTCTTCGGTTTACAGCTCGGCAAGACCTGGAAGGATTTTCTAGGGTAAAATGTTCTCCTATTTCGATTTCTCAATGCGTTGATATGATTGGTTTTTTTTAACTCTTTTCTTTGTTTCTTACAGTTTACTGATCTGGGAATCGAAGGAGTTGTCCCTGTTGAACTGTTGCCACCTGAGGTCCGGTCCAAATACCAAGTTAAACCGAACGAAAAAGCGAAACGAGCTAAGAAAGAAGAAACCAAAGGTGGACCTCAGGAAGCAGAGGGAAATCAGATTGGTGGTTCTAATAGTGAAGCTGAAGCTGAAGGAGGAAGAGGTGAAGCAGAGGCGATGGAAAATGATGCTATTGCAGACACTCCTACGCCTGAGGAACAACAAAGACTCGGTGGTTCTGACACAGACAATGGTCAAGAGGCCGGTCAAATCGAAGACACAGAGACAGAAGAAGCTGGTTTGATGGATGCTGATGTTGATCATCCTCCTATGCCTATCTCATGAGTAAGCAGCTTTCAGTTTGTCGACCCGTTCTTCTTCAATGGTGAATGCTGAATACTTTGGATATGAAGTTAGAAGTGTATGAATGTTTACAAATTATGGCAAGTATTCTTCTAAATAGGTTTTGTATGAGTGCGATCTTAAAGCTTAAAACATGCTTTTCATTTTTTTTACTCAATAAAAATAGTAGTTAACATTTGTTTGAATATAATTAGAATGGAAATGTGAGAGTTGATCAAAAGAATTGTAAAATGTTTGCTTTGAGGTGGTAATTTAGCTCGTTCAAGAGATCAGAATTTGATCTAATCTATTAATTGATGTTTACCGTTATACGTATAACATAAATTAGACAAGATATTAGAAAACATATATCTTATATTACAAATTTAAAATCATACAATTAGGTTCCTATACATAAATTTATCGTCTAAGTGTAATACTAGTCACAGCCAATAAACATTGGATTCAATCGCAATCCACGAATAATTAATTAGAGACTTGAACAAACAAAAAAATCAATTACTAAAGGGACCTAAAAAGTGTCACCATTGGCTATCAACCCAGACTTTATGTCTTGCCATCAATTTTTTAGAATATAAATGAGTGGTTTTAAGTCATGTCACGATTTTAAGTCCAATAAACACCACCGATCTCCATATAATAAGGTTCATCATGCCAATATCTAATTTCATTTTCTCATTCGGTTTCATATACTAAAAATATTTATTCAACTTGTACAATATTTTGCCATCTACTCTATAGTTCTCCACATCCGTTGGCAAATTATCCTAAGATCATAAATGACCGGATTACATTTTAAAATACAATGGGTTGTCATAAAAATATAGTTTACCTCCAATTTAGTAAGTACACAGTTTATTTTTCTAGCCTTTGGCAATAGTCTAGATAGATACTAAATTATTTCAAATTTGGCATTGTACTATTTCATCTATATCATTCAAAACATACATTAAAAGTCCATCAAATAGACAATGAAAAATTGAAAATATATCAGTTCATGTTAGTGAATCGATTCAAATTGATTTGATTGTATTACTAACCTCCAATCATTGAAAATATACAGTACTTGTTTAGTCGTTGTCAATGCAAATCAAATCACCTTATCAGTTTACCCCGAACACTATTTAGTTGTTGCTGCACTGTCATGTACGATCAACATGCTATGCTACTTTTCATCATTTTCCCCGAAGAAACTAAAAAATACATGTGGCACCGACACTTTCTAATTTTCTAAAAAGAGCATGTGGCCCAAGGATTTATATTTTATAAGCATATGTATTTAGACAATATTGCCTAACACTAAAATTGCATCCCTTTATTTATACAATAAAAAGATGAAGTCACAACTTTATTACTAGTACTTAATTGAGAAAAAAAAACTTTATTAGCAGGTTAAAACATCAGATATTGTGACTTCATCCTTCCTCCTTTTTTTTAATGAAAGTTATATGCAATTTTAGTGTTAGGCTAATATTATTTAAATAGTACTGTATGTTTTTTTCTTGACTTAAGTTATACATTTATAGAGATTGTCGGCAAATGTATACATATAACATATGGATGTATCATGTATTACAGATATATGTGATGTGATACGATAGTCAATAATTTGCACATTGTTTTCCTCTTGGACATATATATTTTGTGGTCAATAGTACATTAAATTTGATATGCAAAGAGGAGAAAAGACAAATGGGACACAATGGTGGGTGGAGCCAAATTAAATTATATCGACGCAAGAGTAACTGAATAGAATTAGAAAATTTAATTGTGTATCAAGGGCAAGGAATGAAATAAAGAAAGATACTCCGTGTACATTGCTAATATTATATTTCAGGTAAGTAGAAAGTACATTAATAAAACACAGTTACAAGTTAAAAACAATGCGGTCAACATCTTCTATATATCAATTGCGAGGAAGCATTATAAATATAGCTTTTTTTTCTTGTAATTTTTTTTTATATTAGCCAGGATTAAGCTTGTAATTAGTATAGTCAGACTCATGAAACAGAAGACAGAAGAACAAATAAAAAATATTGTAAATAAAAAAAAAAAAGAAGACAGAAGGGTGATCCAATGTTTACCCAATTTATAAAAAAGGTCGTCCTTTTCCGATAAAAGACTCAGTGAGTCAAAATTATTCATTAAATTTTTCTTACGTCTATTTAAAGTCAAAGTATATTTTAGATTTGTTACTACTACTTTATATAATTTGTTTGTATATAAAAAAGCATTTACGAATTACCAACTGTTAAAACAAATAAGAGTGGAGGACAGAGAGCGCCAAGCGACACACTTTTAGTGGGTCCCACACTTTCTTTTTCTAAATCTCTCTTTTTTTCTTCTCTAATTTGGTTAAGTGTTTGGTAGTTGATGATACTTGATATACTTCAATTTCTCTTCTGTCTCTCTCTCTCTTCGTCTTCTTCATTACGCGTCTACTTCTTCTTCTCCTTCTTCTTCTACATTTGCCTCATTGTCTTTAATTATCAGCAGCTCAGCTTTCACTATCTCTCGATTTCTCTTTCTTTTATTTATTGTCAAGTTGTGAATTTGCTTATCGTACATTTGGAGAATCACAAAGGAGTTTTTATATTCACTCCCTTCTTCTCCCAATTCCTTCATTTGCTTCTCCAGAAACTGATAAATCTCTCTCAAGATCTTCTCTGATTCGTCTGTGAAGCTGCTTATTGCATGTTTTGATGGGAGTTGAAACGACTGGATCTCTCTTGACCGAGTTGACCCCGTTCCAGAACTCGGAAGCTACCTCTCTCTAGAGATTGCGTGTCTACTCTTCTCTCGGCAATATGAATACTGGTGGTCGGCTTATCGCCGGTTCTCACAACAGGAATGAGTTCGTCTTGATTAATGCCGACGAGAGTGCCAGAGTAAGAAACTACCATTGTTTAACCTTTTTTTTATGTGCACCCATTGCTTCAATTTCGTTGGTCCGCGTAAAGGTTTTGGCTTTTTCTCATTCTGGATCTGGGTTTTACATTTACTCGTTAAGGATTTCAATTAGGGTTCAAGATTCTATAATTCTTACCTACTTTTTATCACGATGAACAGTGAAATTTTGTGTCGGTGGGGATTGAGTTCTGAGTTCTAGAGTGTAAATTCATCCAATTGAAGCCCCGAATCTAATAATGTGCTTAAAAGAACAAACTTTTGAGTTCATTGATAGTGAATCTTGTCTTCTCATTGAGATACATTCGATTTGCTTAGATTAGAAAGAAATTGATTGCTGTTTGTTTCAGATATATAACTCTGATTCTGTTGCTTTTATACAGATAAGATCAGTGGAGGAAATAAGTGGGCAAACATGTCAAATCTGTGGAGATGAGATTGAGCTGAGTGTTGATGGAGAGTCTTTTGTGGCATGTAATGAATGTGCTTTCCCTGTCTGTAGACCTTGCTATGAGTACGAGAGACGAGAAGGAAACCAATCTTGTCCTCAGTGCAAAACTCGTTACAAGCGCCTCAAAGGTGACTCTTTAATTGTTTCAATTCGCTTAAGCTTTGCTTTATCTTATACTTATGGAGGAGTGTTTGTGTCTCACAAAGGTCTCTCATTGTTTTCAGGAAGTCCAAGGGTTGAAGGAGATGAAGAGGATGATGGAATTGATGATCTTGATTTTGAGTTTGATTATAGAAGTGGCATTGAATCTGAAACTTTCTCTCGCCGCAACTCCGAGTTTGATTTGGCCTCTGCTCCACCTGGCTCACAGATTCCTTTGTTGACTTATGGAGAGGAGGTTGGTTCACATTTTCGCCAATCACCCCTACTATTTTATTGCCTCTTAAATTCATTTCCTGGGCTCATTTGCTTGTTTGGTTTGGTTGCTTTTTGTAGGACGTTGAGATTGCTTCTGATAGTCATGCTCTTATTGTTTCCCCATCACCTGGTCATGTGCATAGGTTTCATCAACCACATTCTGCTGACCCCGCCGGTAAGTTTTGTTTTCTGATTTGAGGTAACGTCTTTTATTTTTGCTTGGTGTTACTAAGGTAGTGGTTTGTTCTGTCACAGCACATCCAAGACCAATGGTACCTCAGAAAGACCTTGCGGTTTATGGATATGGAAGTGTTGCGTGGAAGGATAGAATGGAGGAGTGGAAGAGAAAGCAGAACGAGAAATTTCAGGTGGTTAAACACGACGGAGATTCTAGTCTTGGCGATGGAGATGACGCTGAAATTCCCATGTAAGACAGACAAATCTTTTGGAAACACACTGTCTTTTTTTTCGTCATGTTTCACTGCTTTGCTTTGATATTTACGAGTGTTTTTTTTGTTTTGTTTTTGTTGTAGGATGGATGAGGGAAGGCAGCCTCTGTCTAGGAAAGTACCAATAAAGTCGAGCAAAATAAATCCGTACAGGATGCTAATTGTTCTCCGTCTTGTGATTCTCGGTCTCTTTTTCCATTACCGTATTCTTCACCCCGTCAAAGATGCTTACGCCTTGTGGCTAATCTCTGTGATATGCGAAATATGGTTTGCGGTTTCATGGGTTCTTGATCAGTTCCCTAAATGGTATCCTATAGAAAGAGAAACATACTTGGACCGGCTATCATTGAGGTATGAGAAAGAAGGAAAACCATCAGAACTAGCTGCTGTGGATGTTTTTGTGAGTACGGTAGATCCGTTGAAAGAGCCTCCGCTTATTACAGCAAACACTGTGCTGTCTATTCTCGCGGTTGATTATCCGGTAGACAGGGTTGCTTGTTATGTGTCTGATGATGGTGCTGCTATGCTTACATTTGAAGCACTCTCAGAAACAGCGGAATTTGCAAGGAAATGGGTTCCGTTCTGCAAGAAATACACTATCGAGCCACGTGCTCCTGAATGGTACTTTTGCCACAAGATGGATTATTTAAAGAATAAAGTTCATCCTGCATTCGTTAGGGAACGCCGAGCCATGAAGGTTTGTTCATTCTTGTGCCTTACTATATAATTCCTGCAAAAATTTTGGGGATTTATTGAAGAGAATTTCCTTTTTCTTGCTGGTTACAGAGAGATTATGAAGAATTCAAGGTCAAGATCAATGCTTTAGTTGCGACTGCACAGAAAGTTCCTGAAGAAGGTTGGACTATGCAAGACGGTACTCCGTGGCCCGGTAATAACGTGCGAGATCATCCTGGCATGATCCAGGTAAAGGCGTTAACGGTTTCTTTTTATACTAAGTGCTCTTTGTGTACTCCCAAACTCACCGGTTTATTTTCTTGCTTTTCCTGTAAAAAGGTCTTCCTTGGAAATAACGGTGTTCGCGATGTGGAAAACAATGAGTTGCCTCGGCTGGTTTATGTTTCTCGTGAGAAGAGACCCGGATTCGACCATCACAAGAAGGCTGGGGCCATGAACTCCTTGGTATAAATAATTATGCTCAACTATTGAATGTATCTTTTGAATTTATTTATGATGGCCTCTTGCTAACTTCTTGACTCTTTCTTTTCATGTTGCCGTATTTAATTAAAGATACGAGTCTCGGGAGTTCTATCAAATGCTCCTTATCTTCTAAATGTCGATTGTGATCACTACATCAATAATAGCAAAGCTCTTAGAGAAGCGATGTGTTTCATGATGGATCCTCAGTCAGGAAAGAAAATTTGTTACGTTCAGTTTCCTCAAAGATTCGATGGGATCGATAAAAGCGATAGATACTCTAATCGCAATGTTGTATTCTTCGATGTAAGTACTCCATTCTTTATCACCGCATCCTTTTCTTGAGTTATACATCCGCTCTTACTTAACAAACTTTTGATCTTGTAATTTTTGAAACAGATTAATATGAAAGGTTTGGATGGATTACAAGGGCCTATATACGTTGGAACCGGGTGTGTTTTTAGGAGACAGGCACTTTATGGATTTGATGCACCAAAAAAGAAGAAGACTCCGCGTATGACTTGCAATTGCTGGCCTAAATGGTGTTTGTCTTGTTGTGGTTTAAGAAAGAATCGTAAGACAAAGACAACAGACAAGAAAAAGAAGAACAGGGAAGCCTCAAAGCAGATACATGCTCTAGAGAATATCGAAGAGGGCACCAAAGGTAAATAGAATAAATCCACTATATCATTTGGTTTTAACATATAGTTTCACTTCATTGCTGAACACTTTTTGTTTCTTTCTTTTTCTAAGGCACTAATAATGCGGTGAAATCACCAGAGGCGGCGCAATTGAAGTTAGAGAAGAAGTTTGGTCAGTCTCCTGTTTTTGTTGCGTCTGCTGTTATGGAGAATGGTGGGCTTGCTAGGAACGCGAGTCCGGCTTCTCTGCTTAGAGAAGCAATCCAAGTCATCAGTTGTGGATACGAAGATAAAACCGAATGGGGAAAAGAGGTAATGCAGAGCTCTTTAAAACACTTTGAGCACTTTGTCTTTCATGTTGCAATAAGATTTTTGATTTCTTTCATGGTGTTTGTGAAATTCATTCAAGATTGGGTGGATCTACGGTTCTGTCACTGAGGATATCCTTACGGGATTCAAGATGCATTCTCATGGCTGGAGATCAGTTTACTGTACACCCAAGATACCGGCTTTTAAAGGATCAGCGCCTATCAATCTTTCTGACCGTCTTCATCAAGTTCTTCGGTGGGCGCTTGGGTCTGTTGAGATTTTCTTGAGCAGACATTGCCCTATTTGGTATGGTTATGGAGGCGGTTTGAAATGGCTTGAGAGATTGTCTTACATCAACTCTGTGGTTTATCCATGGACCTCTATTCCACTCCTCGTTTATTGTTCTCTCCCGGCTATCTGTCTTCTCACCGGAAAGTTCATTGTCCCTGAGGTAAAACAACAAAACCATCTTTTAGTTCTCAAAAGTATGAATCTTTATTCCATGTTTTGTCTATATTCATTTTTTCTGAGGTAAAGATATCATCTTTGAGGTATCAATCTTTATTTTATGTTAAGGGTTCTTGTGTTGTTTTATCTGTTGCAGATTAGCAACTATGCAAGTATCCTCTTCATGGCACTTTTCGGGTCGATTGCTGTAACGGGCATTCTGGAGATGCAATGGGGTAAAGTTGGAATAGATGATTGGTGGAGAAACGAACAGTTTTGGGTAATTGGAGGTGTTTCGGCTCATCTCTTTGCTCTCTTCCAAGGTCTCCTCAAGGTTTTAGCCGGTGTCAACACAAACTTCACGGTCACATCCAAAGCAGCTGATGACGGTGAATTCTCTGAGCTTTACATCTTCAAATGGACCTCACTCTTGATCCCTCCGACCACACTCCTCATCATAAACGTTATTGGAGTCATTGTCGGAATCTCTGATGCGATCAGTAATGGATACGACTCGTGGGGACCGCTTTTCGGAAGATTGTTCTTTGCTTTTTGGGTCATCCTCCATCTTTACCCTTTCCTTAAAGGTCTGCTTGGGAAACAAGACAGAATGCCAACTATCATTCTTGTCTGGTCGATCCTTCTCGCCTCTATCCTTACGCTTCTTTGGGTCCGAGTCAATCCGTTTGTGGCGAAAGGCGGTCCTATCCTTGAGATCTGCGGTTTGGACTGTCTTTGATTGATCTCGAGTTGATGATAGATTACGATTTTCCACAGAGGTAAGTAAAGAGGAAAGTGTCACACATTTGTTTGTTTACTGTGTTTATTACTATTATTGGGAACAAAAGAGCCTCTTAGATTGAACCAAACAAAAAAAGGATTTAGATATATAATGTTATTTTTGGAAGGTGTTGTATTGTAGATATAGAAGAAGGTGCTCTTATCTATTTGTTCTTCTTCTTCTTCTTTTTGGTGTGAAAGTGAAACAGAAAAGATAAATGTTTTGTTATTATTAATTCTTTCATTTGAAATATTTTGAGAAATCTTCTGCAAACTTTTAGATAAAAAGAAGTTTCATCTGTAATGGTTAAGACGTACGAAGATGTTTGTGAGGGATTCTTCTTGTCCGAAGACTACTTGTTGGCTATTTAATTCTTCTTCTCTCTAGAGAGACTTTGGAGCACGAATGGGTCAAAAGTCAACACGACTGTTTGACTGGGAAACTTTTGGAAGCAAAGCAAAGAATCATTAATGTTTTTGTTTCTTTCTTCATACTTATGAGAGAAGTCTGAGAACGTGGGTTTCGTCTTTACATGTCTAGAAATCACTCTATATGAACAAAAAGTCATTTGAGAATTTGTCCAATACATATTCTTTTTTTTTTCCATATTTTTTTTTAACTGCATTTATGCTTTTTTTTTTTTTTTTGTGTCAATTAACTGCATTTATGTTAAACATCAATTAATGGTATGAATTCACGTTTTATTTACCTAAATATTCATATTTTTCTTAATACATAGATTTCACAGCTTTGTAATTGTGTTTACAGAAAATATGAGTTCGAGTTTGTATTTTGGGTTTAGTGAATTGCTGCTATTCAAATAAATTCTTTATTATCTGAATAATAATGGTCGAACTGATCTGGCCGGATAGACCATATCGGAATTTAAAGAACGGGTAAGTGATAATATACATATGTTCAAATCGAATATTATATTATTATTATCTTGACGTTGAGAATAAAAGAAATTATAAAGAAATGCCATATGGAAAAACAAAAAGAAAAAGGAAAAACAAATTGAGAGGTGGCTTTATATATTTTTTTGTCTTTCTATGACATTGAGATGGCTTTATTTCTTTTAAAACAAGTAGCGAGATGGCTTTAAAGTTGTATTTTCTATTTATTAGAACTAATTTGAATTAGTTAAATAACTGTAAATAGTTTTAAATTCGTGAGTTTAAAAGGATACGCGTTTTGTGACCATGTAAAAGAAGTCAAAATAGGTGGGGTCCACTATGAGGGTACTTTGGATATTCCGTATAAGTTTCATTTTCCTTACTCTAATTAAAAGAAGCATTCGTCTTTTACATCCCACATTTTCTCATCATCCGACGGTACGGATCTGCGCTTGTCCTTAATAACTAGTACAACAGAGTGTACCTGATAGCTGTTCGTCTCTTGCTGTTTTAAACTTTACCCCAACATATTGCCTAAACTTATAGCCATGCCAGAAAGTTTATTATTATTACAATTTACCCCTCAGTATAACACACTTGGTAAACTCAGATGTTGACTCTTTTCGTGGAAGTGAGTTATTGTTTGATAAAGGATATCTAACTCAACTGTAATTTATTGCATTTTTGGTCCACTAGTTAAAAGATTTATTTTACCATTTGTAAATCAAAATTCTAGTTTTTATACTGTAATTTTAGCCATAATTGACTATTTTTATATGTTTTAAATGATTAAAAAATTCAAAATTTTATGGAGTTTGGTTTATAGCATAAATTAGCTAGAGCTATGTGATGGTTAAAAATATAGTTTAAGAAATAAAGAAGGATTTATTAAAAGAGTGAAACTTTAGGGACGAGTTTGTAAAATATAATTAAAAGATGAGGAAGAGAGAGAGAGAGATTTCGCAGCACCAACGTCGCAGTTTCTCATGGCCTTCAAAACCCTCCTCAACATTACGTAATCCTCCAAGAAAATTACTACAAATAATAATAATTATAAGAAAATTCAAACACCCTAGTTGCAGAAGAGATTTTCTTCAGAGGGAAACTTGATATCAAAATTTCAAGTTTCATAATGGAGAAGATCCAATCAAAGATTGAGAGTAACAAAAGGAGGAGAAGAGAAGAGATGATGGAGGTAGAGATGGAGGCAGCTCAACAATTGATTCATCTAAGCGACGAAGAGATTCAACTTAATATCATCAAGAAGAAGAAGAAGATTGAGGAAATATTCGGTAAAGATCATGATATTCATCAAGATCAATGCAAGAAAGATACTGTGATCATGAGAGTAATGTCATCGAAGAAGAAGAAGAAGAAGAAGAAGTACAGGACGATTGAGAGCATTTACATGGCGACGAGACCTATCAGGGTCGTGATTAGATGATGAAACAACTCTTGTTAGGTTTGCAGCTTAAAGTTTTTATCAACATTATGGTTTAATTTTATGAATAGATATTTAAGCATTATGTAATTAGTTAGAAGCATTATGTTTTTATATCTTTTCGAGAAAGAATTAGAAATAGAGTTGATGGAGGATCTGCTGTTTCGTGAGCACTTCGTTTTCTTCCGGGAATACTCTTTTCATTCACTGAACGACTATAGATTGAGCGCAACACAGTTACATTATTTTATGATTTGATCATGTTTTGAAGATCGTAAGAATCGATCGAGGATGAAAGTTTGGTTTGAGGGAGCAAAAAGATCAAATGTTATGATCGATGAGTCACGGCTTTCTCGTTTCTTTAGAAAAAAACCAAAAAAATCTTGAACGCGTGGAGGAAGTCTTTCTCATGTATACTAACATATACGCGTTGGGTTTTGTCATTCACTATTTATACTCTAGTTTTTAACAAAAGAAGAAATATAATCTATAGTTAGAAAGTCTTTGTTATCTGTGTAAGATTTAACATTCCCTAACTATGAAATTCTGGAATGTAGTTGGCCATGTTTTCTAAATTGTAAATACTAATTATATTAATTTTTCGGGTGAGAGAGAGTTGGGATTTTTTCAACGGTTGATTCGGAATAGAGAAATCCTTTGGGGAACTTGTCATTTATTCGTTTGCGGAAACACAAGGAATAGTTATTCGAGCTCTAGCGCAAACAAGACCAATGCATATATACGGGAACGGGAAAGTGGAAACGGAAGATATCTTCGGGGATAATATAGCCGGTGAAGACAGATGTGTCTGTAGCATTTCTGACTTGAGATAGGGGCAAGGGTAGTTTAAATAAGGAGTAGGAATGGGAAGCAAGAGAAAATTGGTGCTTTGGTTTCATTCAGTTTCGAAATTATAAATGGCAAGTGGAAATATGTTGTGATAAAGCCGCTTAGGCTGGTACGGTTAAAGATGATGTGATAAAAGAAAGTGACTTGGTTAGCGATTGGAATTGTAAAATCAGGATATGATTGACATGTGAATGTGTTGTGGTTGGAGTTAATGGGCTCACTGAATTTGGTACTCGCATGCACCTCTATAGATATTGCAGGTGAAAATGACTGAGACCAAAGCTTAGAAGCTTGTTTCTAGGAGCACGAGGATGGTGGCCAGTCGACTAACATGTCATGCATTTTGGGGTTGAACTCGGTTATATACTTAGGATTGTAGCCTATACTTTGATATTGCGGATTTTATGAGTTTGAGACTTTGTTTTCCACAGGATATTTTGCATGAGTTTTACTAGTATTTATGATGGTATCTTACAGAAAATCAACAACACTAACACCACCATTCCGGTGTAAAATTGTAGTTGAGTGTTACAACTTTTCCCGAATATTTTTTCTTGACACTCTAATCAAAACGAGATCATCAGACTAATCAACGAGTCTGGAATCCGAAGGGCGAATAAGGGTTATGAAGCTGCTGTTTCGTGAGAACTTAGTTTTCTTCCGGGAAATTCTCTTTTCATCTGAATAAATCTTATACTAAAATAAATTCAAAATGCACACTTTTAAAATAAAATAAAAATATTTTTTAAGATCAATAATATATGGGAACAAACAAAAAATTAAAGAAAAGGACAGGTCCTCACAATCTTTTGATCTATATGACATATTGCAGACAAGAGATTGAATCTGGATCGCAGTTCGGTTTAGGTTTATATCAGTCAGAACAAGAAAATCTACTAAAGAGAAAAAACCCGACATGCCTTCAATTCAGGCCTTGGGCTTTGACTTCATATTCATGTGGAGGCTGCAATTATAGATATTCATTTATTAATTCTCAGATGAAAAACAATAACAGAGAGAAAGAAATAAAATTATCTTATTATACCATGAAAGTTGCAGATATCATCTTTTGAGCAAACCATCTCATGTGCATAGCTCTTTGAGCTGCCGTTGCCGCCTGCACTGATTCAAACCGCAGATACACAAAACCCGCACTGTTCCTGCATTTTACCAGATTCAGACATATATCACATATCTATCAAATTTTCAAAAGCCAGTCATGTAACACATTATGATTAATATACTTACTTGTCTACATAAATATGGTTGACACTGCCATACTTTGAGCATTCGTTCTCAACGTCTTCTTTGATATCTTCTTCAAATTCCGGTTCCGTCTGCAGTAAAATAACGGTTTGATGCAATAATAATTGTAGAAAAGAGCCAGCACCTCTTAAATCATGAAAGAAGAAGCAAGAATCTACCTCCGTCGCAGGATCAAACATGTTCTTCAGTAGAAGACATTCACTTGGCTGACCAACAGGTTCAGTGACAAAAGAAGGGATTGCTGTTGTCGGAAGCACTGATGTTGGGAAACTAGGATTCATGCCTGGTTGATTAAGAGCTGTTCCATTCAGCGCTGGTATCCCAAGAGAGCCCACAATGCTGTTAATAACATCCATATGTTAGAAGGAAGATACTCGCAAATAAAATATTTGTGAACTAAATGGGTAAAAGAGATGTAGACAAGAGACACATACCTCGTTGCGATACCTGTACGATCCAGCTTCTGCATAAGCAGAGCCCTAGATTGTGCATTTAGAGCCTGAGAGAGAGAAAGAGAGAGAGAGAGTCTTTAAAGAACAGGCCTTAAAGAGAAAGGAGACAAAAGAGTATAAGGATATGGTTCTCTAGCTTACCAGTCCACCTCCATCATCATCATCAAAATCAGCAGATTTTGGAGCAGCATCTTGTGTACCAATATGATCAGAGACAGAGGAAACCTGCAAGGAAATTATTAACCCAAATAAAGTAGCAGTCGATACATGCAACTATGCAAGTCCAAGAACACATTTGTTTGTCCCCAAGGAGTTCAAAACTCACCTTAATTGTCCTACCAGCAATCTCCAGCTTTCCATTTAAGGCAACTTGCGCTGCCTTTGAATGTTCAAGTTGGGCAAACTATAAAAAGAAAATAATATCAGTGAGTAATAACTAAGAAAAAGAGCACCAACCAATTTAATAGCATGTTCTACTAACCTGGATAAATCCAAAACCTTTGCACTGCCCAGTTTCAGGGTCTAGTGGTAGCTGAACAAGCTCAACGGGACCAAATGGCTCAAAAATCTGATAAAGAAAAGGAAACTGTGAGCACGAACGATATAGGAAAAAACACTTGCTGGAGTGTTCATAAGTAATATAGCCTCTCAAGACATCAATCTAGAAAACTCTAAGGAGAGAGGGGGTATCTAAAACCAACAATAAATATCACCTGTTTAAGCTGCGGCTCTGTCATGTTGAAATGCAGGTTCCCCACATACAGTTTCCTATCTACAGAGCCAGTACCACCTACACCACCCGTAGTACTGTTAGATTGAGCCAAATTCTTTTCAGCTTCAGAGGGCTTGACCATCACAGGTTGTCCAAGAAACTGCTGTCCAGAAAGAGCTATGGCCATTGGAACTGACATCACATCATAAAACTCAATATACCTGCAAATCCAAAAAAAAAAGAGATATACTTGACTTCAAGCACACGGAGAACCAAAAAACCAGAAAAAAACTTACAAAGCATGTAGCAAAGAGAAGTAGGAAACAAAAAACTTTAGTGCGGGGATTCAAGCTGAGTCTCTTTTGGTGGGTTGGAGGCCTAGAGTAATAGAAAATGTTAGCCCATCATGATAAAAGTACAATAATCAAATCTAAAACAGCAATAACTATAGAAGCAAGCTCCTCCAGCGAATGTCCCAAACAGAAGACTGGGAAAGCATCAGGGACTAGGAGGAAGCATCAAACAAAGAATGTGGGTAAGATCGACAGGCTAATGGATTCCCTCCTTCCTGATAGTGCTTGCAATGGAAAGAAACAACTGAAATAGGATTCAGGTTTTCTGACATCTACCTTGACCACGCAGAATTGATTAAACAAGTGTGCAAGGTATTGCCATCATCCTCATCATTATCGCATGGCTAGTGCATCTAAGAATACAGAATCGAGTTCTTGAAATTGCAGGAAAAACTGAATATGCAGAATATTACGTACCAAATGCACATACACAAAACTAAAGCTTAATAGAAACTGAAAGAAACATACCCGACTCCTTTTGATCGTCTTGAATTTCTGTCCATGATCAATCGAACGTCCCTCACCTGAAATTATAAGGAACAGAGACAATAAGAACATAGACGAAAGAGAACCTAAGAGAAAAGATAGCATACATTTGACGAAATTTAAAAGACCAGGACAGGAAATCAAAGATCAAAGATAGTAGATATTGGATAAAATCAGCCCTCAGCAGTAAGTGAGAGGGATCTAGCCATCTCGATAAAAAAAAACACAAAGTATTAAACACTAAGAATAATATCCAAACAAACATTAGAATTCAATGAAGTAAAGTAACCATTTACTGTATGTCTAATATATTGTTAGAGACAAGAACTACAGATCCCAACATATATCATAACATCTCCAGTAGTGGATAATATACCATGGTCAAGAACATCGAAACAGCAACCCATCACTTAAACAGGAACACATGTATAACCTTTTAATTGAAAATTAAGAGTCATAGAGCAATATTAATACCTTGCTTATGGCCTAGACAACTAAAACCGGAAAGATAAATTAACAAACTAGAAAGGAACAACAAAACTGACCTTGCCCGCTTTGGAGAAAAACTCATAAACATCTCTCTCCGTAGCTTTAAGAGGCATCTGTTCATCAGAGAGGTTGGCGTAATCAGTAAACTTAACAATGTGGGTTCTTTCTCATTATTAAACCCAATGTTCAAGAACCTACCTGATATGCAAAAACAGTTCTTTGGTCTCTCTCTGGATCTGCTTCAGGCTCATCTTTCTTATCCTTGTGTCTCCTGCAATCATCAAAACAATTGAAATCGTTCTTAAACGACTAAACAAAGCTCATTGGAGGTTTGCATCATTCCAATAACAATGGCCCATCCATATACACAAAAAGCATAACAAGGAACAAGAATCCAACAAACCTGCTTCCTCTTTCTACTACTTCGCGTTCTCTCTCCTCCCTCCGAGATCTGCTGCTGCTCCTCCTCTCCCTCTCTCTCCTCTCTCTCTCCTTCTCCCTCTCTCTTCTCTCTCTATCTCGAGTTTTGTCCCTATCGCTCCTATCTCTCTCCTTGCTACTCCTCTCACGATCACTCTCTTTATCTCTCGATCCTTCTCTAATAACCTTATCCCTCTCTCTGTCCTTGTCTCTGCTGCTCCTATGCCTCTCTTTCTCCCGATCCCTCTTACCTACACCGTTCTCTTCACCGTCTCCACGAGACTTCTTACTCCGACTGCTCCCTCGCTCTTCTTCACCGCCTTCTTCGTCATACTTCTCTCCTTCTCTCTTTCTGTAACTCCTCTCGCTCTTCTCGTTCCCACTCTCATCCTTCTTCCTATTCGACCCATCTCTTTCCTCAACCGTCTTCTCCAGGTACTCGTATTCGTCAAACTCCATTGTCGTCAACGATTCGGCCAATTTTGTCAATTAGGGCTTTTGTTTAGGGTTTCGAAATGGAGGAAGCTAATGAGGGAATTGAATTTTAGATGTGCTGCCTGTTCGATCGATATCTAGAAGATGGTGATACTGTAATTTGGAAATTCTAAACAATTGCGAGGTTATAAAGGGTACTTCACAACACAAATCAGCATCGTTAATAATGGGCCCGAAAGTTGTAATAAAACCTAGAAAGCCCATATCTCTTGATAATTTCTTAACCGTCCTAAATTGTTTTGTTTTCCTTTTTTATCGACCACAAACCAATTCATGTCTGGTATAAAATGAGAAGATGATTTAAAACCAAAACTGGGGAGATGGGATAATGTATGGCAGAAAAGCGAGCTTCATTTCGATGTATTGATAACTTGTGGGTAAAATGTTCCAGAAATTATTCTTCCATGCTTTACAGTTTCTTTTATAGAAAAAAAAAAAAAAAAAGACAGATATGTTACAAGAAAAAAAAAAGAAAGAAGGAAATAGAAGTTTTATAAACCATCATAAGTCATATGTGGTTAAAAAACTACCATCGCCTCCCATTGCCTCTGCCAAATGATCAAAACAACTGCAAACGGATAAAAAATCAATAATATTTGTATTTCTCTATGTCTTGTGGTTTAACTCACCACCTTCACCTTCTTCCATATTGATCCGACCTGAATAACATATACACTGTCAATCTCTCGTTTTGCGAAATGGACTCTGGGGTTTACCATCTCGTTACATACCTAACAATGATATCAACGACGGGGCTTCACCTGATCCATTTGATTTCATGTCCGCACCTACGTTTCAATGTCACAAGCTTAAACTTAGATCTATATCCAACTATCAAACCGTTTTCGCTAGATGACAATTTATAGCTTAAGAACAAGTTATGAGCAGTAAAAGAGATATGAGACTACCTGAATTTTCCATTGATCTTGTGATGTCTGACTTCTTAAATGTAAATCCTATGAAGTTGGTGTCCTTGGACGTCAACATCTGCTCAACCAATTCAAAAGTTAGCACCAAATTCTTTCTGTTAGATGCCATACTATCCAAAACTTGTTCTTTGTTAAGTTGTCACTCTCAAACCATTAACAAAAGAAAATTCTGCTAGTCTTATCATGTCCTGAGACAATTCCGCATATCTCAATTTGCAACAGAGATTATACTAAGTGGAGAGTGTCACCTTTCTCCAAGGACCAACTTGTGGTGCTTCGGATGGAGATCCTTCAACCTACAAGATATCAAGAAACTTGATGAGAATCCTAATACTATACTAGAGGTTTTGACTTCTCATTTTACCAAGGCTAACTAAAATCCATAAGAATTTTTTAAAGTTTAGCAGTTTTAAAACAAGTTTTGGGTTCACCAACTAATCGGTTTCAACAACTGCCTCATGCCACAAATAATGTCATGACAAGCTTTTTGAGATTCTATCCAACTTACTTCAGGGAACTTCTCAAAATTTTGTGTGTCTAGTTCTCCATCGACAATGGGTTTATAAGCTGCCTCCATGTCATACAGTTTGTCCCATGGGGTGCCATTGAACCACGGATGTGACTGAAACATGAACAAAATAGATTACAATGACAGTTAGGGATGGAAAGTGAGAATAATGAACTGTATCTTTACATATCCTTCAGTAGTCTCACCCTTATCTCCTCCACACCTCTGGTTCCCAACCTTGAATCAACATCACATAGTAAGCGACAAATCAAATCCCTGGCTTCATCTGATATTTTTGGTTCTTCAGGAAATTTCAAGCATACCCTCCAATTAATTATCTGAGATAAGAAACACAAGTCTTTAAGCAAGCATGAATATTTCTATTAGAGATTAAAAGAATGCACGACTAAACAGCTATATACACCTACCTTCCGGCATGTTATACGGGGGTCATCAGAACAGAATGGGGGATACCCAACTAACATCTCATACAAAATTGCGCCGAGAGACCACCAATCACATTCCATTCCATATCCTTTCTTTAGCAGTACTTCTGGAGCCATGTAATCAAGAGTTCCAACGGTCGAATAAGCCTATAAAAATGAAAGATAAACACGTAAAATTATTGATTACCCAATATATATCGGATGTGGTAGTCTAGCAAAAATGAGTAACCCATGTAATTCATTAGAGAAGCAGCATAAATACCAATGCACGGCGATTACGCTTCCACTGCATTAACTGCTCTTTAGGCATTTGCCAAGGTGCTTTGTCAGCGTCTGCTTTTCCTGACTGGCTCTCTGAATCCTGAGACAACATTTCTTCGTCTTCTAATAGCAGGGAAGAATACTTATCATCTAGTGGCTTACATAAGCCAAAATCTGAAAGCTTCAAATGCCCACTTTTGTCTAATATCAAATTATCAGGCTTGATGTCCCTACAGGCAAGAAGAAACAAACTCAAATCAAGAAGCAGAGAATATCCAGCTTCCAGAGGAGAAACTAGATACATGGAGTTTTTATAATGCGTAGAGATCTCTTCAACACCCTTAAATCTTAATCACTAGGCATAAAAAAAAGATACCTGTGAACATAGTTGTGTTGATGGATTGAATGGATAGCAAGAATGCTCTCGGCAATATAAAAGCGGGCAACATCTTCAGAGAGAATGTCTTCTCTCATGAGTAAAGTCATGATGTCACCCCCAGGTAAATACTCCATGATAAGATACAAACATTCAGAATCTTGAAAAGAATAAAAAAGCTTTACAATGTAACGGCTGTCAACCTCTGCAAGTAA
This sequence comes from Erysimum cheiranthoides, assembly GCA_011420285.2. NCBI lineage: Eukaryota > Viridiplantae > Streptophyta > Magnoliopsida > Brassicales > Brassicaceae > Erysimum > Erysimum cheiranthoides. The sequence continues at coordinate 18,517,646 of CM022178.2, read as the reverse complement.
GTTCCTCTCAGACCTGACATGCTCGACCTAGTAAGACAAAAACCAGTTAAGGCAAGTCATTTGTTTCTGCACAAGAACAAACAAACAAAAGCACCTAATAAAGCCAGTCCAGTGATAGGAATTGGTAGGAAGTTTTTCTCAGCACATATCATGCATCAATCTTTCACTTACTACTACTACTACTACTACTACTACTACGCTCAAACATATTACAATTCCGCTTTTTACTTGAATAAAGAAAAAAATAAACAAAATCTCTTGTTGATAAAAAGTAGAGAGGATTTTTGTACCTGTCCACGGCTAAGCATCTCAGTTTTTTTCAATTTCTTCATGGCATAAACCTCAGAAGTAGATCTCAAACGGCATAATCTAACCTGAAATATATAGTTTTCAGAGATTAAACAAACATATCCTCCTGAGAGTGATTCCTTAATAGTCAATTTCTAGAGAAACGCATAGATCTCTGTTTTAACAAGCTGGATTTGGGAGAAGAAAGTGATGTTACCTCACCAAAGGCACCTTTGCCAATAACGGTCAACAGCTCAAAGTCGTCAATCCCAATTTTACGTCTCTGAAGCCTCATGTACTCAGTTTCACGACGTGCCAGATTCCTCATCATCTCATCTTGCTCCTCAACAGGTAACTGAGCTTCTTGCACTTTCCTCTGAAATTCCCTGCGTCTGTAATTTCAAATTCGAAATTATTAAAACATCAAAAATCTCAAGTCAAACACAAGTCATCTCTCCAAAGAAGCAAAGCCAGATCAATTCAGAAACGATCAGATTCATCTATTCAAAATGAGCAACAAAATCCGAATCCGAACCTCTCCATTCGTTCGTGCAAGCCTTGCAAGTAGTTCTTATAATGATTCTCGATGAATTGCTTAGCAGCAGCAGCTTTCTGACGTGTCACTGGCGACGAAACCGCCACATCCGTCTCCGATTCAAATCCGCGACCAGGCTTGACGCGAACGGTTCCATCGGCGCCGTCCATATTGTTAGAGAAGATCGTAATACAAGTGAGAGAGAGAGAGAAGAGATTTAGAGAGCCATGGAAAGAAAATTAAGGGAGATATCGAGGAGAGATCTAAGGAGCTGTCACGGTGTTGGTGAAATCCCAAAGACGCCAGAACGTGGACTATTTACCAGAGATGAACTGGCAAAGCTGTCTCCTCTATTAAATTTTAATCAAATTATTATTAGCCAATATTTACTAGTTTTTTTAGAGTATGGAAGAATATACATGTGCCATCATAATTTAGTTGTATATTATTACCTTCCAATCCTTAAGCAATTTTTTATCCTGACTTTCTGTCAGCGCAAGCTTTGGATCTATCTCCTGAGGGGCACATTTACGCAATACTAGGGGACACACGAGACTATTCTTCTCGTTCAACTCATCTTACTATACTTGAAATTAAATTTAATTCATATATTTTTCTAACAATTTAACCACAAAATTATCCAACCAACAACAATACTTGAAATAACCAAATAAGTGGCAAAACCTCCATTAGTGTACAAAACCATACTAGTACTTTTAAGGAAACAATGTTTCAAAGATTCTAACTCAACGAAGAAGATCTTGAAAAGTTTCATGAAGATCGTTAAAGCACAAGTTGTTCAAGGTCTGAGAGCGGCTTTGTGAACCATGGTTTCCTTGTGAATTTGGTGGCAACTCTTTTCAACGAGATCTAAAAGCTTCTCCAAATTCCCTGCCCACGAGTTTAGAATCTCGTTGCTGTCCTTTGCGATCTGGAAGCACACTATCCCTGATGGTCTGTCTATTTTTGCAATCAGTGCTTTTGACACTACCATCTCTGACAGATGCTTCTCCGCCTCCTGCAATTCCCAACAATTGTATCAAGAGCTTAACAAGTAGGAACATACTACTGATATAACCACTGAGATTAAGATCAATATACCTCTATGCTCAGACATAAAAGCTCGGCAAGTCTCTTTAAGGTTATCCTTGAGTAATACTTTGAGACAACGAGAATATTCTGCAGAATATAAACAGATATTCAAATATTACTAACAGCTACAATTGATGTAAACACGCTTTAAGATAAATTGAGAGGCTTACATGTTCAATGATCCTCAGTTTTAGATCTTCACCAGCTTTGTCACCCAAAGAACCTCCGACCATGCTTTTCTCTTTCTCAAACTCATCCTTGTATTTGTTCCACAGAGATGTCCATTGAATAACCTCCATTGTAACTACCTGTTTTAGAAGCATCCTGCAACGAATAATAACAAACACAAAAAGGCTCACATCTCATTTGAGAACAGAAGACTCGATAATGAAAAAAACCAAATTTATGGAGAAGGAAAAAATACTTGAAATCAGGAATTTCAGATAAATTCTTGTCTTCCAAAGTTGCATTGAGCAAGCTTGATTGCATTGGGTCATGAGGTGCCAAGACCAAGAACCAGCAGATCTTCCTCAGGACCTAATGTTTGAAAATGAAAGAAACTTATTAAACTAACCCTATAAAATGTATACTAACTCGACGTCCAATAAATGGCATGAGCTTACCGGAATCCACTGCTCCGGAGTTTCTTTTACCGAAGGGATGTCATATATCGCCTTGTAGCTACGGCAGATTTCCAGGTACTCATTGTTATGAGAATAGTACCTACATAGTCGAATTTTTACAGTATATGGTTATAAATAAAAAGATGAGAATGCAGCGGAAATCAATCATGGTACATCAGAATTCAGTGGAAAACACAATGCAAAATTGATTCACATAAAACCAAAAAACATAATGCAATTCATAGTTGGTCAGGAGAAAGGACTTCAAAATTTGACACAACAGGAGATTCATCCAAATTTTGATACTGTCCAACAGGAAAATTAGTAATATGCATCTCTGAGCAAACCTTAGCAAGCAGAAAGTACCACAGGTTGATATAATTCAAGAGACGGAGAAAGTGGTCCTTTATTGCAATAATTATATACAAATTTAAGATGCAAAGAAAACTGGGAAAAACAAATCACAAACAATGTGATAGACAAGCACAAGAAGGCCTTACCGAATCATCAGCTCATAGTAAATTCGCTTAAGCTCCAATAAGGTTGGTATATCAGCAGGAGCCTCCTCTACCATGTTCTCACCTTCCTTAGGTTTCTTCTTATCTTTTTTTGTATCAGCGTCAAAAACTCTAGGATTGATCTTCCTAGATAGGATTTGTGCACGAACATAATCTTGACGATCCAAGCACAAGCGGACCTTTAAAGGTTACCCAAAAGTAGTTAGCACCACAAATGAAAAAACCAGTAAATGTAAAATGCAACCGAGTTAATAACACAGGTCCTTACTTGCTCAAGGATAAATGCAATTTTCTCAGTTTTTGCCATAGCGCCAAATGTCTCCACCTGTGAAACACATTGCAGGGATTAACTAGGAATGAAAAAATTTCAGGAGATTTAGTAGCCAAATGCACAAAATCTTACAGCAACTTCTTGCATAAGATCTGCAGCTTCAGCTATCTGTCCTTGTTCTTCCTTAATCTTGGCAAGCTTCTTGGTCAGACGTGCCCTCTCGATTTCAACATATATCTATACATAAAGAATTCAATGACGAACAATAATATAAAATGATAAAGTTATGATAAAGATAAGGCCATCAGTTTCTTAGTTCCGCACCTTTCCAGCAGATACATTGTTGAGCGTCTTAATAAGCTCTATCCGAGTTTCAATGTCTGGTGTCTGATCAATGTACTGCATCGCTTGCTGCACCATGGATTGCACAGCCTGCAAATGGACAAGTTTACAAAAATCACTCATGTTGACTTTGTACCGTTTACTTTAACTATAATTTTATATATGAAAAGGTTAAGCTAATTCCGCATCAAGAAACTAGACCAAGAAAACACGCAAAGCAAAAGTAAAACCAACGAAACACTGAAAATGAAACTAAGTTTAGTAATTAACTGAACTAAATACAACCATCACTATCTGCAATGACCCAATATGGCATTAATATTTAAGTCAACAGTGAACCTATCAAAATCATACAGAGGAATCATAAAAGCAACCCTATCACAGGACAAAATCCCACTAAAATAAGTTTGTATTCAACACAAAGGCGAATCCTCCTGAATTTTGTGCTTATGTCCTTTTTCTCTCCAAGATTAGGGTTACCAAACACTAGATTTATGCTGTTCAGAAGTCAAATGTGGAAGAAATTAAAAATTTCAACAAAATCTCCAACCTAAACAATCTCTTTAAACTATCAAAGGAGCAGGAAAACCCAAATTCCCTACGAGCTTAAACGACAAACACTGATAGGATTTAAACAAAATCAAAGTACCTGTTTAAGCTGACCACGTTTCTTAGACAGATTAAGAATCTGCTCATTCAGAAGTTTCCAGTCCTTAGCTTCGAAACAAAGCTGAAGAATCTCAGTGGCGGCTTTCCTTGTACCGGCGACGTTTTCCGCGAGTCTCATCTGCTTCTCTTCATTCAGAAGCCGATCTACCGTTGCCTCAAGTTTCCCACTGTCTCCCTGAAATCCACACTATAACGGAATGAGATTGCAAAATTTCGAAAACGAGGAAAAATTAACATCAGATCTGAGTAATCGAAGACTCGCCATCGTGAAGAAACCACCGAGAATCAACTCAAAGCAAGAGTAGTTGAAATTCCGGTGACGGAACAAAGAAGCTTTAGACTACGGAGAGAGAGGAGGCGATGGAGAGAGACTAGAGAGCTTTTGGAGTTGCAGAGTTCCCAACCCCTTGAACAAGAAATCTCAGATTCTTCGGCCGATAATCTTTTCTTCTTTTAGTGGGCCACTAATGGGCCGTTAACTAATTGTTTTGAGCTCATTATCCTATGGCTCTTACCAAACGGTTTGATTTGGTACTCACTCCGGTTTAGTTATATGGCATGATTTTGATTCAGAAGTACCGAACCGATCCCGTTGGAAGTTTCTCTTTTGGTCGAAAACGCGACTATCGGACTTGGTTACGCAGGGCTGCTGAATCTTTATTGGAAAACTATTGAAAATTTATAATCCTAATAAAATTAGAATTCCTAAATAGAACACGATTATGAAAAATTGTGTCCATATAAATATACATACATAGGGTATTCAAAAGAAAGAGAAACAAAAAAAAATTTGTTGTATCTAAACGATGGAGAGGAAGACAACGATTGAGAGCGAATACGAATTTAAACAATGTTTTTTATATATAGCCAAGTTCATCAAAAAGAAACTAAGTACATCGAAATTCAGTCAATATATGGATTTGCTGGAACGATTTAGGTCCCGGCGTATACAAGGAGACCAACTCATAAAGTCTCTTCTGAATCTGTTTGAAGAAAACAAGTGTGTTTCTGAAATGTTTAACCGACTTATGAAACCAGAGATAGAAGAACTAAATGAGAATGAAATTCAGAAACCAATCGCAAGAAAAAAAAGAAGAAGTGAAGCAAAAAATAATGATGAGTTTGAAGACGGTGAAATTCGAGAGCAGCATTGTCATTGTCTTCCTTACCAGATTGATCGGGAAGAAGCAGATAAACCCATTAAAAAAAGAAGAAAGTTACGTGAGCTAACTGGACTTGTGTTGGGAGATGACGAATTTAGATCAATAATAAACCCAATTTACGGTCAAATTATTTGTTGAACAATAAATAACATATATAATCTTTCTCAGATACCCATCGACCTAAACTTTTTTGTTTTTCCTTTTTTATTTATAGTTCGTTTTTAAACTGATGATATAAAAAGAAAACTTTTTATTAATTCGCTTCACTTCCGTTGTTAGACGGAAAATAAAAAACAAGAGAGAGAAAAAAAAAAAACTTTAGGGTTCGATTTCCCTCCTTGGTACTCGCCATGTCCGGAGAAGAAGAAGAGAACGCCGCCGAACTCAAGATCGGAGATGGTACTTCTCTATTCCCTTCTCCATATCCGCCGCTGATGTCCCGCAAAATTAGGGTTTTTCTTCTCATCGAATTGATCTTAGTGCGATACGGTTAAACAGAATCGAGACGATTTTCATTAAGTTTTTAATTTGGATTTATCATTGAGCTAACCTTTATTCAAAATCCTTACTAAATTTTGGGGATTTCGGACTGAAATTGATGGGTTTTATTCTCTTGACAAATAGAGTTTTTGAAGGCAAAGTGCTTAATGAACTGTGAAGTCTCTTTGATCCTTGAGCACAAATATGAACAGCTTCAGCAGGTCTCCGAGGATCCTATGAATCAAGTTTCTCAGTAAGTATTTGTTTTTGTGTTTCATAAAGAGTCACTGTATATTAGCAATCATGAAATAAGAGGGCCTTTTTAGATACTAAGAATTGAAGAATGCAGTCAGATTTTGATAGTAATCTACACTAATAATTCTGACTTTTAGACTACTAAGGCTCGTTATTGGACTAATGGTTATGCCGATCTCATTATTAGGAAAAAAAATCAATATTTTCTTGCTGAGTGTTGTTGAACAACTTATGTTTTCTCTTTGCAGAGTGTTTGAAAAGTCTTTGCAATATGTGAAGCGATTCAGCCGGTACAAGAATCCGGATGCTGTTAGACAAGTTAGAGAGTATCCTCTTTCAGAATTAGTTGATTCATACTTCTAACCAGTGGTTGCTTTGACATGCTTCATCTTTATTCGAGTGACCTAATATTATGAGAATCTACCGTTGAGTTGCATTGATTCTATTTTCTTGCAGTCACTGGTTTTAATACTGTGAGAATATGCCATGTTATCTTACTGCAATATGTTTTACCTTAACTCAACTTTCACAGAATATTGAGCAGACATCAGCTCACCGAGTTTGAGGTAATATGTTAAATCTTTTGAGGATTGATTTTTGTCATCAAGTAAATCGTTACGGCAGAAGACTTAAACCATTGCATTGATCGTTGTTGAACAGCTATGTGTTCTTGGCAATCTCTGTCCTGAAACTGTTGAAGAAGCAGTGGCAATGGTTCCTTCTCTTAAGGTATAATAATATTCTACTTTTTCTATTCTGTGGAGGAGATACCCAAAAAAAGGGACAAATAGTGTTGTTATGTCAGTAGACTTTTGTGAGATTAAGTAGGCTTCTCTTTTGTGTAGACAAAAGGAAGAGCTCATGATGATGAAGCGATTGAGAAGATGCTCAATGATCTTTCCCTTGTTAAGAGATTCGAGTAGTGAAGGAAATTGTCAGGATCAAAAGATTAAGAACATGTTTCAGGGTGGTATCTTTGCTTTTTAGCTGATGTCTGATGAAATATCTCTGGTTAAAACTTTCCATGTCTGAAATATCTCTGGAGTGATACCTTCATGTTAAATGAATGTAATTTACAATGGATGATCCAAGCTTTTATGAAATATACCATATATTTATCACTCAATCGATTAATTTGATAACTATACTGTACATACTCCTAAAGCTATGTAGTAAAAAGCTTCATTTCCATCTCTTGGCATTTTTGCTGGACTTGGACTTCTGTTTGGAAGCTTGAAACGCTTTCATCTTCTGCTTCTTACGTGCTTCTCTCTCAGCCTTTGACATCTTCGACTTTGCTTTCACTTTTGGAGCTTTCTCCTCCAATTCTGCTTCCCTCTCCAGCTCCCTTGCTCTAGCTTCCACATTCTTCTCTAGATAATACTGGAAAACAATTTCAATCTAGAATGAACAAATATGGCAAAGGTATACAAGTAGAAACTAGGAAAGAGAGTTTGTTACATTGTAGTCTCCTGCATAGTCTTTTAAGCAACCATCTCTGACTTCAATAACTCTGTTAACAAATTGTTTAATGAAGTATCTATCATGTGAGACTGCGATGACCGTGCCTTTGTACTCATTTATCGCATCCTGATGAAAGAAGGAATCAGAGAATCAGATCATCATACCCAACCTCCAAGAACAGTTTGGCCAATAGAAAGGAGAAGAGTGTGATTAGAAAACCTCGAGCATTTCTTTTGAAGGTATGTCTAAGTGATTGGTGGGTTCGTCCAACACGAGTAGAGTGGATGGTTTCACCATGAATTTGCAGAAAGCAAGGCGTGCCTAAGACCGCAAGAAAAAAGGCAATGACGAACACCAAAGAGACAATTGGAGTATCATATATTGAGCATGAAAATAGGGATTGCATTACCTTCTCACCACCACTCAAAAGAGAGACCTTTCTGTCGAGCATATCAGCTTTGAAGTTGCAGCGGCCAAGAAGACCTTTTATATCATCAATTCTCCAATCTACAGCAGCTTCAACAACCGTCTCAATCACAGTTTTATCCAAATCTAGAGCATCTGCCTATAGTCAACAAGTGAGTAATACCGTATTTCTGATTCCTCTAATAAGCCCTTTCTTCACGATGGAACTAACCTGATTCTGCTCGAAGTAGTTTGGCAATACATTGTGCTCCCCAAGAATGACTTCACCTCTCATAGGCTTCTCCAAACCCATAATCAGTTTCAATAAACTACTTTTACCGCACCCGTTTGGACCAATAATAGCGATTTTCTCTCCTCTTTCTATGGCTAGATTCGCCTTGCTAAATAGCATCTGCTTGCAGCAGACACAGATCAAAAACATGAGTCCACAAGCAATAAAAAAGATTCTCCAGCAGCATTTTTCTCATTCTATCATCTCACCTTATCCTCAAAACCAAATTCAAGATCCTTAACAGTGACTACATTTCTTCCGCTTAATCCACATTCAGGAAACCTAATTTTCATTTGTTTCCGCTGAAATGGCTTCTCTATTTGCTCCTCTTCTTGGAGCTTCTCCAGTTTCTGTTTATATAATCATCAAGAGAAGTAAGTTCCATACATTCTCTACTTAATAAGTAGTAACTTTACTGCAGAGTTTTACCTTTTCTGCTGAAGAAGCTCGACCAGAATTAGCTCCGGCACTTAGCCTACTAATCAAATCCTTTGTTGCTTCAATCTCTTTCTGTTGCTTCTCCCAAGCAGCATACTGAGCTTCGACCCACTCTGCCTTTGAAATTACATACTGAGAGTAATTACCCTCGTAAGTCCTCGACACGCCCATTTCAGTTTCCACAATTTTGGTACACAGCTGATCAAGAAACGCTCTGTCATGGGATATTATAACCATAGGCACATCTTGCTTATTCAAGTAACCTTCAAGCCACTCAATAGTATCAAGATCCAGATGATTCGTTGGCTCATCCAAAAGCAGTAAATCTGGATTCTGATCACAAAGGCACACATTAGCTAGCAAGCTTTCAAAGGAATCACATTTATCAAAAGCATCATTCAATTCATTACCTGAAGCAAAATCTTCCCAAGTGACATCCTCATTTGCCATCCACTGCTAAACGAAGCCACAAGCCTATCTGCATCCTCCGAAGCAAACCCTAACTCCGGCATCAGCTTACTGATCTTAGCATCGATGGAATCCAAATCAACCTCTTGAGCTCGTCTCTGCAACAAATCGAATTCGTCTAATAACCTTCCCATTAGTTCTAAATCATCAACAGCTCCTTCAATCGCCTTCTGCAACTTCTCAAGCTTACTTGCTATCTCCATCTCCTCTCTAAACGCACTCATGAACTCTTCCTTCACTGTCTTCCCCATCGAAACCTCGAATTCTTGACTCAAGAAGGCGATTTTCAAATTGGGTTTAGCTCTAATCACGTTCCCCGAATCAGGTTCCTCTTGACCCGTGATGATCTTGAGCTGTGTCGTCTTCCCCGCACCGTTAACGCCAATTAAACCTACTTTTTCTCCTTTCTTCACTTCCCAAGTCACATCCTTTAGCACCGTCACGCCTTCATAGCTCTTGCTTATGTTTTCAAGTCTCACTCCCGACGAAATCGAAGACGCACCATCGTTTGATTGCTTAATGATCAGCTTCCCATCGTGATCTTCGTTCGAGAAGAGCGATTCCAGCTCCGAATTGGAGCTGATGGCGGGAACTTGGGCTCTGATATTGGGGAAATCTCGTCTAGGGTTAGAAACAGAGGAGAGTTTGAACGTGAAAGGTGTAGGGCAAGGAATGGGTTTAGTAAACAAGGTTGAAGGAAGACTTGGGCTATGGAGATTCGTCGTTAATCCCATTTTTCGTATAATGTAGACATCAAACAATTAAACGGACAATTCCGTATTTCCGATTAAACAAAATGTACTTTTGAGACAACGAAACAGAACAAGAATCGCACAACGACTCTCGATGCTTCTATAACGTGTGAGCGAAGTGTTACGAACACACACGTATGCACGTGAGCTCAAAGGCTCATAAACTGCCACGTGTCAACCCACATAGCCACTATTAAGATTACCACGTCAGTACGTCACTGGTTTGACAAATCGGGCACTAATCTGAAATGTTTTTTTAGGTCAAAATAATTAGGCATGACAATTTCTTTGATTAAGAATTCGATTCGGAGGAAGACTTTAGAGTTAGAGAGGAGGTTGTAGAAACTTTTAAGTTTTTAACTTCTTACGAAATTTTTACGAAACACTATCTTGTGCACATTTTCTGCGTGCCTTGCTTTGAATTAATAATTATCTCCAATATGATTAACAATATGCCCACACTCATTCCTATATTGAATTAATAATTATCTCCAACTTCAAAAGCCGCAAAGTACTATTATGTCGAAATCGTACAATATCTAAGGTAATTAATCTATCTATGTCACTCTTAAGAAAGAGCCATCTTCTAAATATTATATTCCCCTAAATAGAATGTATTAGTTACCTTATCTACCAGTTGACAAAAAAAACAAATCACCTTATGTATCGTTATATAGTGCAAGTAAATCAATACGATCTTCTCCAATAATCACAAACTCGAAAAGAACAAATAAACTTTCCATTACAATTTAGGACATTAAATTAGAACACTACAAAAATTGTTATAAATGCATATACTCTAGTTAATTATAGTACATTTTAGCGTCTTATATATAAATGAAATCCCACATTTCTTAACTCTTGTTCATCGTTATCGATTCACAATTTATACAAAAAGATGAAACTCATAAATGGTTTGGCGTGAAAGATCTTATTCTGAGGTAAATGTTTCTTCCGGTATATCTCCAATTTATGAAAAAAAATACTATTCGATAATTAATTACAACTGAAAGTATAGCTTTTTTACTTTGCGCAGAGCATTTTTCTCAAGAAAATATAAAAAATGTACCAAGAAACTCTGCAGTTTTATCATCTATGGAGACTTGCTGTACAAGAAAGAGACGAAGCAAGAGAACATCTGAAACATTCACTCGCCGAACTCTCCAGATTACAGGAACTCTTCAACACCATATTGTTGTCATCAGAACAACAGATCATACCCCATTGTTGCCCAGAAAACACAGACGAAACCACCGATCATCAAAACTATAGTTACAATGACTTCTCCAACGATTCTCCGTCGCCATTCTCGTCCGCATCGTCGCTGGATTTCGTCTCCAACTTAACTATTAATTCCTCTCCAGAGACCTACGTTTCTGACTGTTACAGCATCCGGTCGGATCAGATGGGTTTTGCTTTCGAGAACAAGAAAGATTTTGAGACCCTTGTGCTGGAGATTATGGGATTCGGAAGAGTGTTGCCGGAGAACGGTAAGTTCCAGCAAGCTGTCACTGAAGCTGGATCGTTGGTTGAGTCATTGTTCATAACCGGTCCGATTCCAAAATGGAGGAATCCTCCGGTTCAAATGTTGAGTCAAAGACCGGTTCTAAGTAATGCTATCGGAAAATGGAATTATGGTGGATTGGAGTTGGGTCCGGGGATCCCAAACCGGTGTTTCTCAGGCAAAATGCCACGGTTCAGCTTGATGCCTTAAGTTCCGCTTGGAATTTTATTTTATTCTGTTTACATGTAATATTTAATTTATTTTTGTTAAATCATCTTATCTTTTATTTATTTATTATCAATTATTTACAATACATTACAAAATACTCAAAAAAAAAATTAAACAATCAATTTTTGGAAGGATCCGTCTTTCGAGCCAAAAGCATCAAAACCTATATAAAGAGCAACAAGAGTGAGAATTTTAGTTCATAAGAAAAAGAAGAAGCTAAGTGAATCTTACCGCATACCTTCTCAAGCATTGTCTCCTGTTTTCTTGTGTGGTGGAAGCCTCCAGCTGAGATGGAAGCGCGGCGACTACATGAGGCGGCATAACTTGAATGGACGGAAGATAAACACCACCAGCATCACCAAAGAGAGAAGCAGGATTCACAAATTTATTTAACTGTCATCGAGAACTTCAATGATGCGACTAAGCAAAAACATTATATAAGTGACTCACACCATTCAGACCTTTTGGAGCACTGAGCAATAGAATCCACGAGGAAAAATAAGTTTAATATTTTCACAGCCTAATTCAAGAGTCAAGACATAGAGACTCTTAGAGCCTCATGAACAGCATAAGCCAAACGAAATTAGTTAATATAAACGAAAAACTAATTGTCTGTTGTGAGGTTTACGGGTCTAATACCTTTTGTAAACCTCACAACAGACAATTCCATCTCAGCGGCACTTGCAGCTCCTCAAACAACTCACCTACACAGGATAAGGGAAGAACCATTCAGTTTATAAAAATTAAACAATAACTATAACCAAGGTTTTGCAATTGTTGAGAAAGATTTTTGAGGTCACTGTTATTGGACAATTCCATGTCATATGAGCCGTGAGCTTCTTCACACATCTTTCCGAAAATGGAATAAAGAGTTGTTAACTTGCTAGACATAATTTAAGGTTAATATATAAATGAAAAGCACATATTGTATGTAACTCACTGATTTGATGCATCTGAACTTCACATTCAAGAAGGGGAAAGAACAATAGTTTATTAAGCCAATGACTGCTGAATCCAAGTAAAATAATCTGAAGAAACAAAAAAGACATGAATAAAATATTCAAAAGAATCTCGATTTGTGGTAGAGAGTATCCATACCTTTGAGACTCATGGTATCACCAGAAATCACTACACGAACATTCACCGTCTTCAAAATGATGAAACCTGTTTGAATCTCTTAGGATTATCTGTCTCCCTTCGATCTTTGATATATACTTGAAGGCAGAGTGGCAATCACCACAAACTCTGAGGTTCTTCATTATTCTGATTGGCAGCGTAGAGCTCCTCTGGGCTGTGAGAACAAAAGCCACAGCAAGCTTTTCACTGTGATAGCTCAGAATCTCTTCCTTGTTCTCTTGCTCTAGATCATATAAGGCGAATCCTGTCTGTGGCACATAACCAGCGTCTCTCATCTTTCTGTTGAGATCCTTGAGCTTCTTGTAGATCAAATCAGCGTCTGGGTGTGACTTATCCCCAGCAACAAACATATGGACTCCATCCTTCATGGTTACCCAACTATAACCAGCTTCCTTTTTCACATCTGCATCTTTCATCTTCTTTCTCGCCTTTACTAAATCCTCCCATCTTCCTCCAGCAGCATACATGTTACCAAGTAGCACATAGTTTACAGCATTTTCTGGCTCCAACTGAAAAAGCATCTCTGCTGCTTTCTTCCCTAATTCTGCTTTTCGACCATTTGCTCTGCAACAAGCCCCAAGTACAGTCCTCCAGATGAGAACATTAGGCTTCATTGGCATTCTATCGATGAAATTTTCCAACTTATCAAGTTCACCTGCACGGCCTAGCAAGTCAGCCATACATGAGAAATGTTCAATCCTAGGAGCTAAGCCATAAGAATCACTCATAGATTTAAAATGTTCAAACCCTTCTTTAACCAAACCCGCATGGCTACAAGCTGACAAGACTCCCACGAACGTAACATGGTCAGGTGTTGTTTGGCCATCGAGCTTCATATTAGCAAAAAGCTTCAAAGCTTCTTCTCCTTGCCCATGTCGTGCATAGCCCGAAATCATTGAGTTCCAAGAATATGAATTTCTCACAGGCATTGTGTTGAAGAACCTCAAAGCATAATCTAGTCTCCCACATTTGGAGTACATGTCAACAAGTGCACTCCCAACTACCACATCAGATTCTAAACAAGCTCTCACTGAACAAGCATGCACTTCCATGCCACGCTCTAGCGTTGCAACCGAAGCAAACGCGCTAAGAACGGTCGCATACATGAAACTATCCAATCTATGACCCGTCTGCAACATAAACCAGACCAAATCCAAGGCCTTGGGAAGGAGCTCGTTATGTACATACCCTGAGATCATTGAGTTCCAAGTTACATCATCTCTTCTCTCTGACATCCTAGAAAATATCTTCTCACACCCATCCATCTCCCCACACTTCCCATAACAAGCTATAAGCGCATTTTCGGTGGTTGCTTCTTCTGCAATATTGAATTTTAAAGCTAGCCCGTGTATTTGCTTGCCCAGTTCACCGAATGAAAGGGATGAAACAGCTGACAGAACGCTTGAAAAGGTTATTCTGTTAAGCTTTTGTCCCGCTCGTAGCGCATTCAAGAAACATGCCACGGCTTCAGGTACTGACCCTTCTGAACTAGCTAAAGCTCCTATAATAGAATTCCAAGATACCTGATCATGCTCTGGCATTAAGGAAAATATCTTACGGCATTCGTTGAGATAGCCGGTCTCTCCATACAGTGTCATAAGCGCATTTGAAACTGAAACATTCAAATCAAGCCCCAATTTGAGGCTTTCTCCATGAATCTGTTGCCCTAATTTTTCCCACTTCAAACTCGCACATGAGCTTAGCGAACTAATCAGTGTGAAACTTCCAGGCAAATTTTCATGTCGTCTCATACTTTGGTAGCGTTCCACTGCTTCTAGAAAACAGCCGTTTTGGTCAAGACCAGTGATCATGGAGTTCCAGGAGACGGAATCTTTTTCCATCATGAAACTGAAAGCACGTCTAGCGTCAGCTATTGAGCCGCATTTAGCATACATATTAACAAGGCCATTTCCAATGCCAACCATGAAGTCAACTAAGCCGGTCGTTATTACATGTCCATGAACCTCTCTGCCTTTTCTCAGACCTACTTCCTCAGCTAGAGAATACTCGGGAAATGAGCTCAGTAGAATTACGTATGACTCAGGACTAACATTAATCATGCTATTCATATCCATAAAGAGCTTCGTTGCTTCTTCTCCCCTTTTTTGTCGCACCAGACCAACCATTAGGCCGTTTAAAGTGACCGCATTTCTTGTTTCCATCTGATTAAAAACCTTCCTAGCATAACTTAATGAGCCAGACTTTGCAAATGCACTCACCAATCCGCTGCCAACAAAAAGATCTGAGAGTAAACCAGATTTCTGGATGGTGCACATGATCTGCTCGAGCAAACTAACATCTGGTTCAGTCAAAGAACAAGCAGTAGTTACAAGACTACCGAAAGTGTATTCAGTTGGTCTAGAACCATCGCACTGCATGCTAGAGAACATCTTAAATGCAGATTTCTGATCCCCAGTCTGTGAATAAACCGAAATAATCGAATTCCAAGATACAGAATTTTTAACTTCTATGTCATCAAAAGCACGAAGAGCATAACCGAGAGACCCTCCGCACTTCCAGTACATAGATATGAGCACATTAGAAACTACTGCATCCACAGCATAGGAAAGTTTGAACAACAGGCCATGAATTTGTCTCCCGAAAAGGTTCCCGACAGAGTCTAGCTCCTGACAAGCTCGAAGCGCACTAACAAAAGCGTATTGATTTGAAAAAATCCCTTCTTTGATCATATCTCTCAAGAACACTAAAGCTTCCTTATGTTCTCCATTACGGAGATACCCTGAAACAACACACGCCCAGGAAACACAGTTCCTTTGAGGCATTTCGTCAAACACTTTACGTGCAGAGACCGAATCACCCGTTCCAAGATAAGTATTGATGAGGTTGTTGCACAAGTAGACATCTTTGTCTAACCCATTCTTATATAATCGGGAATGGAAGAGTTTAGCAGCTCCTCTATGTCCAACGCAGCTCTGAACAAAAAGAAAGAGGAACACTTAGTAATTATAAAACTCTGTACTCTGAGATTGACAACAGTGTTTAGTTAAAGGGAGTAGACTTACGTTTAGAAACGACATGAGGGAAGCTCAATCAAATCAAAAACCAGAAAAATTAATTTTCGCGCGAGAACACACAAACAGGTTCTCGGTGACGTTAACTGGCTTGAAACGTCGGCGTTTCATATCTCCTCATTGTGCTTCTGAGTTCGTAACTTCCCATAATGTTAATGGGCTTTATTAGTGAGCCCAATGCGGACCTAGGGTCAACAATTCCTTTATTTTATTTTATTTTTTTTGAAAAAAAAGGGTCCACAGTTCCTATATAATGTTTTCTAATGTAAATTAACTATAAAAATTAATTTGAATTATCAATTTATTGCTCTTCTTGTTAGTTGTTACATGATCGCACAATGAATTTCTCCGAAATTTAGAGATTCATGTGAAGAATCACATCTCAATTTTCATGTAACAACATAAAATTGTACGTTTTTTTTTTTAATAAGGAACATAAAATTATACGTTCACCTTATTCGAATGCACATGGATCGATCATTGTAAACGTACACAAAAGAGAAAAAAAGTCCAACTATACTTAAAACAGAAAAAGAAAAGAAGACGAAGTGACAACAAATATAGTTGAAATTTGATTGTTTAATCATTGAAATATTGTTGGTTGAAAGATAGATTGAGTTTTTTTCATCACGATTTTAATAATTATAAATGATTAGTCAATATGAACACAATAAATAAGAGTAAGATGATGAAGAATAGTATGCCTCGTAGTGACATGTTTCCTAACAGAATTTGAAGTTACTTATGTAGTTATGTTCAAAGATGTCTAGTTCAGATCCAGATATTAGGTTAAGCTGCTGCGCAGTTGATTATTTTCTCCAAGTAGTCCCAATCTGCTTTCAAAGTTCCTCCTTTTTTTTTTTTTTTTTTTTTTCACTCTTTCAAAGTTCCTCCTTTCAGAATTCCACCATCAACTTTTTCTACAAAGAGCATGAAAGTGAAGAGGCTTGTGAATCATAGAGCCCACAAAACTTGCACCGATATAACCCAAAAACTAATTTAAAATAGTTTTTTCCAGCTCCTGTGGAGGGGCAACCAACTCGAAGGCACTGCATCTAAAACAAAATTGTTATTAGCAGGAAGGGGGAAAAAATAAAATTTAAAATAATGGGTTCAATTGTTTTGTAATAACGAGTCGTTGAATCTAAAAGTACTTTTATGACCCGGACATTATACAAACACTTATTCTTGCCAACACCAAAAGAAGAGATAAGAATTAAAAAGTCACAAATGGCATTCTCGTGATTATTACGCATTACCTCGGACTTTCCGTAATTGTTTAGTAGTACTATATCATTGCCCATAAATTTCTCTGAATTAAAATGAAATAAAAATAATTTTGATTGGTATAAGTTGAGCTGTTTTTTTGCTGTACATAATTTCACAATTTTCCTTTTATTTGCTTTTAAATGATTTTGTCTCTCCATCTTCTCTTTTGCTAGGAATCATATTATCAGCTAAGAAAACAAAGGACTAATCTCTCTGTTACTCTCTATCTTGTGAACTTGTCTTTACAGATTTGAACATATGGAGGACGATCGAAAAGAGGTATACACATCTTCTTCTTCTTCTTCTTCTTCATCTGTTCCTATCTGTTTTATTATCTCTCGTCTGTGTTGTTAGTTTCCCGAGAAATTATTCTGGGGAAATTTAGTTTTAACTAAGAAATCGAGATCTGCTTGGATTTTGTCGGGAATGGAACATGGGTTTTGTAGAGTTTAACAAGCTCCAGCACTACTGATACTGTTTATAGTGACGATTTGAATAATAAATGAGCATCTGGGTAATCGGAAACAAAAATTCAGTATATTCTAAAGTTTCGTCCTTTTTTCATAACTCGATAGCTGAAATTTTGTCATTACGAGGTATATTTTTTACTTGGTAATTTCGAACCTTTATTGGATTGATAAAAGGATCCTACTTTACCCAGATTTTATTGATCATTGGTTTAATCAAAGCTTGTAAAATTGTCCCATAAAGTCAAGAATTTGGCTTTTGTTTCTTAGAGAATCGTCTTCTTCCAAAGGCTCATGATGCACCGCTTTGTAAATTACCTCTGTTTTTTTTTTTTAAGTCTATGTATTAATTATAAAACCTCTTAAATTAGTTAATGTTTGTTTCGAATTGTGTTTTTGCAGAAGAACACTCCGTGGCTATCAGTGCCACAGTTTGGTGATTGGGACCAAAAAGGAGGAGGAACAATGCCTGATTACTCTATGGATTTCACTAAGATTAGAGAGATGAGGAAACAAAACAAGAGAGACCCTTCTCGAGCCAGTCTTGGCAATGAGGAAGAGCTCATTAAGCCACCCGAATCAGCAACAGCGACCGCTAAGCTCACCACTGTCCAAAGCGAAAACCAACGGGAGTTTTCTCCCAACCACCATCACCAACCACATTCTCCTTCTGTAAGTTTCTTAAGCATTCGTTTTTTTTTATTTCTTTGATTTGACTGTTTCAACACACAAATATATGCGTTTGCCTTTATATCATATTATTCCTTATATAGATTTGCATTATTATCATAAAGACGTCTTAGAAGATGAGGCATTACTTAGCACATGGTTTGTAACAAATAGTATCTATATTTTAAGGTCCAATTTTTATTGCGATCTAGGAGTATATGTTAAATTTCGACTATAGTTTTATTTGAGCCGGTCATGATTCTATGGAGTAAGATGAGAATTTGGTGTGGTTGTTTGGAACAGACGAGGAGAAGCATCTTCAGCTGCTTCAACTGCTGCGTTAAAGCTTGAAGGTTTCTTCTTTAGCAAAGGAGCAGTTTTATTTATTGACTTGTGTGATTCGAATGTGGAAATGTAATGTCATGACTCTTTAATATATGTTTCAATCCATTTCTCTCTTCTTTTTTAATGCATAATATAGCTCTCTTAACTTAAGCTAGTTAGTAGTATTGTTTAATCTAAAGCAAAACATGGACACTGATCCGAATTAAGAGTATTACTGGCCACTCCAATGCACATCGCAAATGCCAAGGTTTCAGAAACGTTTAAGGCCAATAGTCCAAACTTACTAGTAATGAAACAAAACAGTTATTTGATATAGTTATTGGAATGCAATAAAATTGTGTTTATGTTCAGCATTTGGTTGGTGGGTTTTTTTTTTATCCGAATTTAGTAAGAGTAAGCTGAATCTCAGGGTGGCAGCAATAGCATTTGATGGCTTTTATTGTAAGACTGTATACGAGTCCAAATAATGAATTTGTCGACGACCCTGACAAAGTTTGAATTTGTGCAGAAGATATAAATCTCTTTGAAACACGCAATGGGCCTGTAGACAAACAAATATAAAATAAAAATAGGCCTTTCCTTCGACAAAAAAGGCCTTTCGTTGAGTTTAAAAGGGCTTTAATACTTCTTTCGTTTATTATGCTTTTACGTTTGTCATTCATACGACAATATCTATACATCGATCATATACAAATTTTGATGGTGGTGGTAAATTTCTATACAAATGTTTCACTATCTTCACTGAAGTGATCTTTAATTAATTTTTTATATTTAAACTCGTTATGAGTCTTATATTTGGTATAGATTTAAGTGTTTGGTTTTTTACTTTTGCATTTGAATTAACTTCTTTTTTTTTTTTATTAACTTAGATTTGTAGGCAAAAAAATATTGATTGATACTCAATAAAGTTTTTGATTGCACATTGATTAAAAACCTCCCAAAAGAATAAATATTGGCTCCGACTGGTAACATGCGGTATTAAAATTGAGTTGCAGTAGCTGTTATAATTTGATGTAACTTGCGGTAAAAATTATGTAGTAAAAACTGCAGATTGATGTAGTAAATTTGCGGTAAAAATATGAGTTATTAGTCTAATCAAAATAGTGACTGATAACTTGTGTTTTAAAAGTTGCAGTATATGTTATTTAAAACAACTGACTGGTAACATTTATGATGTATCATTTGCAGTATGTATTATTAAAAATAAATTAAATATAAAAATTAGTAATAATATATTATTTACAAGTTTAATAAATAAAAATATATTAATTAAAATGATAGTATCTTAAACATAGTAATAATATATAAAAAAAAAAACAAACCTCAAATTCTGAAAGTGCTTGTATTTGGAAATGAACTCTAAGCAAATACACCTATTTATAAATATAAATTTGGCGTATACTTTTTTTTTTTTTAAATATATAAAATAAATAAAATCAAATAAAATCAACAATTAAGATATGAGGAACAACTTTTTTTGAAATGTTCAGATAAAAAAATCAAGAAAGTTTAAGAAAGATCTTTGACCAAGTAATAATTTGTTCCAATACCTTTACTATTATTAAAAAGAGAATTAACAAAATAAAAAAAATTAAAACAAAAAATAAAACAAATCGTTGGAAATTTTTTAAATCAATAAAACTAGTAACTCAACTCTAACTCATGAGATTTTCCATGATGTTGAGTTATCTCTTTGAGTTAAGATTTTTCAATGCACGTACCTCAAAATTTTAAAGCAACCATAACACATTCTAACTCAACTCCAAATTTTAGTTTTTGAGTTTAATTCATGATTAGTAACATTTTTGATATAACTATGCATTATCTCTATAACTCAACATAAATCATACATACCACATGTCACCAATCACAGCCATTATTTTTAGTCTTATTTGGACATATATCGGACTAGCCCAATTGACATGTCTTTATTTTGCCTAAAATTCATGAAAATATAGCCCCACTATCGAGACGACATGGCAGAGATAGATGAAATTGTCAACTGTCAACATCTTATGTTTAGTCTTGTTACAGCCCAACTCCCATGTCCCTACCTGCCTTAGGTTTATTTCTCGTTACATTTATGAAAACCAAATTATAATCGCAATGGTGAAAAACTATGGCTCCAAACGGTAAATATATATATATATATATAAGAATAACGTACATACAAATAATTGTTGATAGCCCATGGGATAGTGGTTTGGTGTCTAAAGATCTTAGGATAAGCCGATTGGAACACCACCACAAATTGTGCATTGGTGCTGTACTTTGTTTTGAGAAGCTAGAAATCAGGTTCTAATGTTATTACAATATTCGTTAATGAAAGAACTCATGGTTTGTTTGACATAAAACCCAAAAAAAAAAAAATGAAAGAAAACGCATGTATTTATTTTACAATTTTAAAGACAATATGTCAATATCATTCAAGTATAATAAATCCCGAACTTAATATCATGAATTCAACTTGAATTAGGAGTAAGAGTTCTAATCTTAAATCAAATATATATGATTATTTTACCAAAAAAAAAATATATGATTATTCTCGTTGATCTTATATATGTTTCTAACTTTTTTCCTTGCGTACACGAAACAAAACACGTGGACGACCAAAACTAATTCTGATTCTTGGCTTCCAAGATGTCAGAAGGCCTGACTAAGTCAGACGGATTCTCGTTCAAAACTCACTGATCTCCACTAGCACATTTGAGCCAACATTGCATAGAAACTTGTCGGTGAGGTCAAGCCTTTATAAATTATATGATATATAGTTTTTCTTTGAAAATTTTCATGTCACAGTTTTTATGAGTCACTAGTGGCATTGATTATGCGATCTTGGGATTGTCGAGGTCCTATTGTGTATACCTTAGTTATCGTGCCCTCTGAATCATAGCCACTATTTAAATTTAGATTTGTCCAGTCACGTATCATTAGATTTCCTAACAAAATTTACCAGAAATAAGCTCAATTGTGTTTTTAGATATTCGCTGGACAAATACTACATTGTGAAATATAATCCACCACATATTTCATAGAAAAATATTCTAAAGCTTGTTGCCTCAAATCTACAGAATTGTTCTAAAAAATTAAATAATGTGTACTGTTTTATTAATTAAGAATTCGGATACCAAATTCGACTTGTAAAAATTAAATAAATAATAAGTACAGAAAGTATACACACGATTAACAATAGTTTATTTTCAATATGAAAGTTACGTCAAATTTCTAATATTTTTAGAGATTTCCACTATGATTAAAACATGAGTTTTTTTTTTCTTTTTTTTTCTTGTAGAAAACTAACTTAGCGCTCAAGAATACTGTATATATAAAAAATTTAAGACAAACCAAAAACTTCAAAAACCCAAAAATATCCGAAATTAAAACGGTCAGTTTAGTTAACGTGAAAATTGTCACCAACTCTTTCACATCGTAGAGATTATACTCCACAACGCTATATTATATAAGCATGTTAGCTCAGTCCAGTAAATGCATATTGTTTTAGTTTAATATGTTTTACATATATAAAAGTTTACATGTATTATACATATTCAATGGTTGTACCTGAATCTTAAAAGATTATGAAACAAAGATCGAATTTGTAGTGTATATATAGAAAAAGGTACAATGTACTTTGAGTACTTAGGGGACATTGGGATGGTTCATGTCTCCTATCATTTACTCTTATTTGTCTACCCGCCCCATTCCCTGCCAAACCTCTCTTCTTCACCATTCACACTTTTTTCTTGTCTTTGACCATTTTTAATAATTATTTATATACATTAGTTTAACAAAACGAAATGAGAAGCACCGATCCATATATGTCCGTTAATTTTCCATATAGATGCAAATCATGTAATTTATTACACACGTTGAGATTCGAACCTGTTACCTAACATGTTAAGCATGAAGAATGGATGATTTGGTGCCTCCCAACCTCAGCCTCTAAGATTCCACCCCGGATTCCTCTAACTTTCACCAATTTGTTAGGCTTTTTTTTTTATTATTATTCATAAACATTATCTTTTTGGTAATATTCATAAACATTATCTGGAAAAACGGTAAACGACGACCTAGAAATATGCAACATACAAATTGCATGAGACGTTTGGTTAACCGGTTTTCTAATGAAGTTGATAGTCTTTGTCCGTATTTAAGATTAATATTTATACTTGTAAAGACAAAATTTAGTGAAAACGCCATTTGCTCAACGGTTAATTAAATATAAAAACTGATTTTTACATCAGGACCTTGGAATTAGATGTTCAAAATGTGGGATTTTTTTTAGCATATTATGAATGTATGCTATAATTGATCGATACGTCTTATACACGTTTGATTGAGCATTGAGCGTATGTTGTGGTTTAGAGAATATATATATATTAGTTAATACTAAGATTTGTACATTGGAAACGATGAATGATGATCGAGTACGTAGAAAACAAAACGATAACTTTCATTACTTGACATCGTTGATACTTGATACGAAGATTTTAATCTCGTGGTAGAGGATGTTAGTTGTTTTTTTTGTTTTTTTTTCTACAAAAAAGCAAAACTTGTGATCAACAGCGAATTTTATGTAAATATCTATACTATTTTTTGTAACAAAATAACGATGATTTGAGGAGAAAAAATTGCTACTTCATTAGAAACCGATTGAAAATCTACGGCTTTTAAATGAATTATCCAAATAAAATAAAATATCGAAAGCGATACTGAATGTTGATGAATATCGTACGTCGTGTGCTTCTTTCTGAGTTGGGACGGATAAAAACCTAAAATGTCTACTTATTTTTTTGTCGTTGTAATTTTTATTAACCGTCAATTTTATTTTTTAAGTTGTCTTTTAAAGTCAAAATTTCTTCATTCCTTAGTATAATACGCATTTATCAAAACTTAACACTAAAACTACGTACATATTTCCTAATTATTCTTTCAAAACTACATATGATACTAAAAACTCAAATGTTAGATTCTACTCTCATAAAAATCCTTATCTCGTTTTACTGTAAACTCAAACTCGTGATGCTGTCTATTGAAAAATTAAAAAACAGAAAATAAAAAGATAAGGATGATTCTTAAACAGAACAAGTAAATGAGATATTTAATTAGGGCAAGTCTGTCGTTGCACGTCACAACTCTCTAAAGCGTACTCTATAACCGATTAGTATTTTTCTAAAGAACATATTCATTAGTTTGCATGTCCTTTCATATTCACTAAGCCGAAATATATGGGACTCATTAAATTCGTTTTCGGTTTAACGAACCTCATTCAATTCTATTATATCTCACATCGATGCAAACAATAAAACCCAAGGATCGGATAAAAAAAACGGTGCAAAAAATTAAATACAAATTAAGAAAATAAAATAAAAATGCTGAATTCATTGTCATAACGCCCTCTCACACACATATCTTTCATTTCATCCAACACCAAACCAATTCATGCGACTCACCTCCCCCCTCCACGTGATTCTCTCCCAATTTTAACCTTACCATTTTCCCTATAAAATTTTACATCAACATTATTTATACATATACTTATAAAGTATAATCAATTCAAAACCGACGTCTCTCTCCCATGCATTGCGCATTTAATCAACGCTGCCAAAAATGCATGTGGGTATATATATAGTTTATATATATATATAGACAGACCTTTACCTTCAACTTCTCCATTGTTCCTTTCCAAGTACTTCTCTCTTTAACCAGAAAAAAGTACTTTCCTCCTCATAATATTCTGCTCTATTATATAATTTCTCTCACAAAAAATAAAATTTTCCTTTTGTTATTATTATTGATTCGTACGTTTGTTTAACAAGAAACAAGATCAAAGTACTTCAACACAGAAGAATGGAATTGATGAATTTGGCATCAAAAGAAACGAGCTATTGGATGATCGCACTACCTGCTGTTTTTGGATCACAAAACCTACACGATGTTTCCATCCTCGGCTATCTCTTCCTCGCTGCAGTTTCTCTCTCTATACTCACTTGGGCTCTCGCCGGAGGCGGTGGCGGCGCATGGAAGAACGGCCGTAACCGGTTGGGTCGGGTTGCGATTCCGGGTCCTCGGGGCATACCAGTATTTGGCAGTCTTTTCACTCTCAGCCGTGGCTTAGCTCATCGGACGTTAGCCGCCATGGCTTGGAGTCGAGCCAACACTGAGATTATGGCTTTCAGCCTCGGCTCAACACCGGTTATCGTGGCTTCTGAGCCGAACACGGCTCGTGAGATTCTGATGTCGCCTCACTTCGCGGACCGGCCGGTTAAGCAGTCAGCTAAGAGCCTCATGTTCAGCCGGGCCATAGGTTTCGCGCCAAACGGGACTTACTGGCGCACGTTAAGAAGGATCGCATCGACTCACCTATTCGCTCCTCGGCGTATGTTAGCGCACGAAGCTGGACGCCAGCTAGACTGCGCTGAAATGGTGAAAGCTGTGTCAGCGGAGAAAAACGGCGCTGGTTCAGTCGTTTTAAGGAAACACTTGCAACTAGCCGCTTTGAACAACATCATGGGGAGTGTTTTTGGGAGAAGATTCGACCCTCTGGCTCAAAAAGAGGATCTTGATGAGCTTACATCAATGGTTAGAGAAGGGTTCGAGCTCTTGGGTGCATTTAATTGGTCTGATTATCTCCCATGGCTCGGTTATTTCTACGACTCAGTTCGCCTAAGCCAACGTTGTTCAGATCTCGTTCCTCGAATCAGAACCCTCGTCAAGAGAATCATTGACGAACACCGAGTCAGTAACTGTGAGAAGAAAAGAGACACTGGAGATTTCGTTGATGTCTTGTTGTCTCTAGATGGTGATGAGAAGCTTCAAGAAGATGACATGATCGCCGTTTTATGGGTAAGTTCGTATGAAAGTGAAATGGTAGTCACATTTAAGTTTAACGGAATATATCTAACGGTCTAGTTGTAATGTTTTTTAGCATTTATTGGTGCTATAATTATTTTTATGCATATATATATATAGGAGATGATTTTTCGAGGGACAGATACAACGGCGTTATTAACGGAGTGGATCATGGCGGAGCTAGTACTGAACTTTAACGTGCAAACCAAGTTACGAAACGAGATCGTAGCGACTGTTAGCAACCGCGCCGACGCCGACGTGACAGATGCTGACCTAGCAAAACTCCCGTACCTGAACGCAGTGGTGAAGGAAACTCTAAGGCTGCATCCTCCTGGACCACTGCTATCGTGGGCTCGTCTTTCCACGTCAGACGTCCAGCTCAGCAACGGCATGGTGGTTCCAAAGGGAACTACAGCGATGGTCAACATGTGGGCCATTACTCATGACCAGACGGTATGGTCCGACCCGCTAAAGTTCGACCCGGAGAGGTTCACTGGGAATGCTATCGTGGATATTCGTGGTGGGGATCTAAGGCTTGCTCCGTTTGGAGCAGGTAGGAGGGTGTGTCCGGGGAAGAACATGGGGCTAGCTACCGTGAATCGGTGGGTGGCTGAGTTGGTGCGACGGTTCGAGTGGTGTCAGGATCAGACCGAACCAGTTGATCTTGGTGAGGTCTTGAAGCTTTCCTGTGAGATGGAACATCCGTTACGTGCAGTTGTAACGGAAATATTTTAAGTTATAAAAAGAAGAAGGATAATTAGGGTTTTGACTTTTGTCAACCTTTTTCCTTTTCTTGTTCTAGTTTCTTTTGTTTTTTTGTGTTTTTTTTTTGTCGAGTATGGATTGC
Source organism: Erysimum cheiranthoides (assembly GCA_011420285.2). Lineage (NCBI taxonomy): Eukaryota > Viridiplantae > Streptophyta > Magnoliopsida > Brassicales > Brassicaceae > Erysimum > Erysimum cheiranthoides. Next base: position 18,491,241 of record CM022178.2, on the reverse strand, counting down.
AGATTGCTTGTCGTTTTAGTATTAATATCGAGAGAGTGTTGTTTATTTTTCTTTTTGTTAGTTGAGTGATTCGGTCTGATATGTAGTATTATCCTTAGTGGGTCTAATAGTCTAAATGAATGGAGTAATGACTTAGAGGATACCAATTTTGGTATTTTGTTTTTGCTAGGATTTTGTCTACACACGTTGATTTACATATTTCTAAAAATATCAAATATATACCCTTTGAGATATTTTAGAATCAATATAGAAACAAACCGGATGGGGACGTACGTGGACAAAACACTGAGATGGTTGTGCTATAGTTAGCAATTGAACGATCTAAATCAATTTGGTGCATCTAGTCGGTAATTTCTATCCAAGATATATATATTGTCATTTTGTAATAATTGAGGAGAATGAGGCAATACAAATGATAATGTACTCATTAATGTATATAAACATTAATATAAAAATTTATGAAATTTGTGTTGTCATTGTTTACAACAATTTTGTTTCTCAAACCCATCGTTATGGCCAAATTGTCAAATTTTTTAACATTTATTTAAAAATTATTTTATTAGCTAGATAACATAGATACCAACTCACACCGGTGGAGAAAAACATACAAACAAAATAACTCGATTATATGATTTAAAGAACGAGGAATCAAAATCGAAGCTAAAAAATACAAGTTTGAAGATCTTTAATCATATAGGTGCGCGAAACATAAATATTTTTTTTATTAGAAGATTGCCGAGAATTCATTTGACAATTAGTTGATCTATCTTGTAGTTGATCGGAGAGAAACCATTGAACACAGCACATAGAACAAGAGGAAGAGCAATGGCATCACTCTAAATCAGGGATGGAGCCACACTCATGTACACACACACTTTTAGTGTTTTTGATCTGTCGGTGGAAAAATAATTTAGAAGTCAAAATCAATGAACTGATTTAACTTTGTCATGTTAAGACAAAATCTGTTAACTTTGCTGGACAAAAATATATAGGCTCTTAGTAAGCTATGATGATGGTGAAGGATTCCAAAGACGGTGACGTTGCGTTTATTTTCTCTAATGAATAGATATTTACATGACATAATATTTTGGTATTAGATTTGCTGTCGAGTAGATTCCAAAAATCAATCAACACATAGCCTAGCTAATATCACAATATGTCAATATCGATTCAATTAAAAATATGTTATTTCAAATTATATTTTCTCTTTACATCGATTTGACCTTGTATTCTCAGTAAAAATCTAGTTTTTAGCTAGAACTCATATGGTATACGAACCCGCTGAGCCAAATGAATATGTAAACGAGCTGAAATTTAAGATTTAGATCTAAACAATTTAAATCAATCTAACCGTACTATTTCAACCGTCGGTGTCATTTTTTTTCTTGTTTCACACAATTGTTTAAAATAAGACTTCTGTATTGGTTGTCTAATATTAAATATAAAAAGTAAAAGTTTATAACAACAATATCAACATATTTGATTTTGGGCTAATTTAGCTAAATTACCTCTACAATTAAAATTAGAAAAATTAGTGTGAATATTTTTTTCTAAAGAGTGGAACTAAAGAACTATTTAAGTTTAAATTTTGTTTGATGTAAAATTTAAACTTTTATTTTAAAAATGATATTTCTATTCTTATTAAAAAAAAAAAAGAACGAAACGAGTTTCCCTTGATATTTATCCATAAGATTAGAAGATGTGAATGTCACCAAAAAAAAAAAAGATGCGGACCACTCAACAAAAAGGTATAACATCTTAATCAATTTTGAACAATCGGTCTCGAGGCCTAGACTATTTTATCCATCGGAAAATCATAGTGAACATGGCCAGATATATTAATTGACATGATATCTACAAGTCCTCGATCGGGGTTAAACTTATAAAGAGGTAAAAAGAGAAAACAGAGAAGTGAAATGGAGGTGGAGGAGGATGAGTCATAGATTTCGTCGCTGAGAAATTAAAAGACACCGAAACCTGTGCATGGAGTCGTCTCTCTGGAACTCGGTGGAGCAGTCATTGGTTTCGTCGCTGAGACTCTGATCTACTGGTATAAATTAAAGACACCGAAACCAGTGCATGAAGTCGATCTCTGAAACTTGGCTCGTGTCTTTGTCTCTTCACTATTCATTTCCAGACACTGACTTCTCACTGCTTTAAAGTTAGTGGCTGGGGGCAGCCGACAATTCTTCAGGTGACATTGACCCATCCCTTAGTATTTGTTATCCTTTTCCTTTCCGTATTTAATGTTCATATTCTATTTCAATGGTTTGTACTTTGTAGTTTGTACTTTGTATGATTATAAAGTCGTAGAAAGAATCCAATAGCAACAAGTTGATATGGCCGAGTTGGTCTAAGGCGCCAGATTAAGGTTCTGGTCCGAAAGGGCGTGGGTTCAAATCCCACTGTCAACAATACTTTTTTAGTTTTTTGGGCTCGACGATTAGTTTGGCCCATTTCAATTTTCAGAGCCGTATGTAAACCGTCGTCAATCATGGGTCCCAATCTAGTTGACCTGATTAGGCCCAATAATCCTAAAGTCTATCCGAAAATATCAAACAAACCCACTATCGGATATTTTTTTTCCTCTTAAGAAAATCTTGCAGTCTATCCATCAAGAAACCAATGAGCTTTTTATCCACTCAAGTTTTTAAATCAATAAATTTTAGGGCTGATCGGAGATAATACCAATAGACCAAATCAATCCATATGTTTGGTTTTAATCTGATTTTGTTTCAAATAGGATATATTGATGTCTGGGAAATAAAACTGAAAAGCTAAAGACGTTTAAATAAATTAGACGATATGTTGATCTCATAGTTAACAATGATAAAAGAACTAAAATATATTTGAAAAAAAATAATAATCGAAGATTAAAGAGGATATTGAATTAAATTTAAGCAATATACAAGTAGACAAATGGAAATTTGCAATCTTACTAGATGTAAAATGGTGCGAACTCTCTCATGAGTCATGACACTGTAAACATATATTTGACTTTTGAAGATTTCAAAATTTGTTTATTCTCCTGTCACCCTTCAAATTTTGATGCATCTAATTATATCCGTATAGTGAGCCCTATCTAGTACTAAATTGAATGCGTGAATATTAGTTCTTATTCACGAAATATAGCCGGTATGCGTTTAAGGCTAACTTCATGTTTCGAATATTAAAGATGCGGCGTAATTTCCATCTTGGCCGTTATGTCCTCTTAAACGAGTTAATGGCTATATTTAATTGATATTTTACGCATCATAATTACTTCTGCATATGTAGTTTAATCTTCAAACATTAAATAAATATCAAGCCGGCCAAATAAAAAGGATCGCTGATTTGTCTTTTAACCATATGATCCGTGGACTCTTTTATCGATTTCGATCATGTTTGTTCTTTGAATTGGGGGTTGATTTGTTCATCCGTAATTGTTATACTTGTGGATGGTTCTCGGTTGCAAGCGTATTTTTAGTCATTCTGCCAAGTACCAACGTACCTACTTTGTTTATCTTCCTATTCGCTTTCGCATTAGCACTAGAATTTTTTCTTTACGAAATAATTTTTTTATGTATCCAGTATCCTAGTGCGTGAGCATCGTTTCACTTTTTGCAAGGCTTATCCCCAACGATTTATATTATTATTTTTGAAGTCATCCCACATGTGCTTTGCTTGTACTAAATTCAAGTTATCAATCTCTATATATGGATGAATTAAAAACTCAAAAAAGTCACCAATAATTGCATTGAAAAGTTATGGAAAATTTGACATAATAAAATATTTTAAAGCATTATAACAATATTAGAATGGACCTAAAACCAATATATATAAAGGGTATAAAATGGACCGACCGACAACAAATACCGAGTTTTAGAATTTAGAGGTAGACATGGAATTTTTGTCCAAAAAAAAAAAGAAGAGGTAGACATGGAACTTGTTGTGTCAATGTTATAAAAAAAGGACATTAGAAGACATTTGAGACAAAACCTCACTACTCAAACATAGATTTATATATTATCCGATAATTAGTGTGTGGATCTCAATGGAGGAAGAGAGACGAAACGAAGGCGCGCATTCTCGTCTTTGTATCCCTTTTCAATTCTTGAACGAAGCTCTCAAGACCTTCCTAAAGTGTCTTGGTCTACATCTTTCTCCTTCTCCTTCAATTTATTCGGCATCTTCGGTAAGCAATTGGTAGCAAGCCATCATGAAAGAAACATAAAGAGAAGGTCTATGTTATGCATATTTTATAAATTCGCATGCATGTGTCTCTTGTCTCTTGATATGCACTGTTGATATGTTGGTTTGATATTCAGATATATTTTTTTAGATCTTTTTTTTTATAGAAAACGTTACATTTAAGTTTGTTTCAGTCGATGTATAGTAAAATAAAATCAAAGCAAAATGGATTTTACACTCGCTATCTATTATGATAAATCATTCAAAACCATTTAATAAGGTATATAACCGATATGTCCATTGCATTTATTCAAACCAGCCGAACTCTAAATACGTAGTTGCAGTAATAACTTGTTTTGGTTCGTTGACCTGATAACCATATAGTATAACTTAAAATCACAAATCTTGTATAATTTTGATTAGAAAGATTATAATAATATCTCGGTGTTTATAACGCATTATTCCCCATCGCGAGACATATCTGTCGTATCTTTTTTTTTTGTCTCAAAGTGAATTAATTTATTAAACATGCCACATATTACAAGCCACAAGGGTAAAGTAAAACCCTACCAGACTTTACAGAAGTCCAAAAGCCCAAACAAGAGCCCACTAAGTAACCGCTTCGAGTAGAAGATATTTACATTGGACTCAATCCAAGACCACGTCATCAAGAGGACATAGCCACAACACGTGTATGATGACTAATCAGAAGATTTCTGATATCGACCTTCGCCGTTGAGCATCGTCCGGTGAGAATTCGCCTTCGAAATACAATCGAACGAAATTCATTTGGTTCACCGAAGACAAACGAAACTCCATGATTAATTAATAGCTTAAGGAAATCAGAATATGCATCAGAAAGTTCTTCGATCCTTCAATCTATAACGCCATTTCCAAATAGATTTCTGCAAACTCAGATCTTCAACACGGAAACGAGTCGGAAGATAATCATTTTAAGCAACAGAGCACCTAAATTTATCACTAACTCAGATCCATGGATATTATTGAAAGAAAACCAACAAAAACTAAAGAGATCGGAAAAGGAGAACCGATCTACGGCGGAATAAGAACTCGGAGCCGGCCAACGTCGCTAGTATGAGCCGAACGATGCCAGAAGGAAGCCGGCCAACGTCGCTAGTATGAGCCGAACGATGCCGGAAGGAAGCCGGCCAACGTCGCTAGTATGAGCCGAACGATGCCAGAAGGAAGCCGGCCAACGTCGCTAGTATGAGCCGAACGATGCCAGAAGGAAGCCGACCATCTCCACAAACGAAACGAGAAGATGTCGGATTGTATGTCCGACTAAATCGGAAAAGGTAGTTACCGGAAAAATCCGGCCAACAAAACCAAAACGAAGTTCAGCTTTCTCTCTCTAAAAGATGTGAGAGAGAGAAAGCGATTTTTTTTTTTTAATATATATATATTGTTATATGTTATACTGTAAACATATCCCTTAAAAAAATGAAAGTCCCCTACAAAGTAATATTAAAAAATGATGTAGACCCCACTAAAACTAAAGGACTGAGCTTTAGAGCAGGTGCAGCAGCAGCTCTTTGCTGCGTCCCAGCCCGGGCCCCACTCCAAAATCCATGCGACTTAGAGGGACGTTCCCACAACAAGAGACGTCCTTTCCTTTGTTTCTTTACTATTCGCGGGCCCCACTGATACGTGGCAGCCCGCGATTGGTTACCTTTCTTTTTTTTTTTTTTAAAAATCAAAATAAAACAAAAATAATAAGAAAAAAATTAAAATAAGGGACGAGACTTACCTCTCTTGTTGCACATGGTCTTACGTTCCTTATTTAAGGAACGTCCCATAGTTTGTCCTCCACTATTTGCGGGCCTCACTGACACGTGGTGGCCCGTGATTGATTATCTTTTTTTTTTTTTTTTTAATCTAACTAAAACATAAAAAAATATTTCCGAGGGACTCAAGGCAAGAACATTGCTGCACATGCTCGTTAAATAGTCAACGTTCGTGTTGTACTTGCATGGAATTTGTCAGACGGAAAGAAAATTCCTTCCAAATATATATTTTTAACACTGATTAACCAAAATCATTTGGAGACTGAATCAACCACTGTATAAGTCTAAAAATTCATGTATTTTGATCGACTACGATATTGAAATTAACAAAGACATATATTTTTTTGGTTGTTCCTGTATATCGACATCGCAATGTAAAGAGAATTGTACTCAATGTAATCGCTGATCCGAACAGACAAGTATATAGCACTGGAATACAAGGCAATTTCAATATTTTGTTACCCAAGTATATAAACAAATCACAAACGGGAAACATGCAATATAGGAATAGATGCGCCGGATGAGCTGTTACAATTAGACTACTATATATATAGTATGTAATCATCATATATATTTTATACAATTTAACGTAATGGCTGAAAGTTGACTAAGAAGAAATGATTAGTGATTTGAACTCTATAAATGACCCAATTAGTATGTTCTAGTTAAGCATAGTTAGAAGAAAAAACAGAAGAGATGGAGAGAGAGGGAAGAAAAGAAGATGGAGATTCCTCTGATCTATGCATCCCTTTTAACTTCATTTACGATATCCTCCGATCGTTCTTCGTTAGGACCAGTCTAATAACTCCGCCTGATAATTTTCTGGTGAGTAATTATATCTAATTATTATATATATGTATTAGTACAAATTAAATATATTGTATGAAAAATGAAAAGTACTTTATGTTCGCTTCTACTAAAAGCAATTGTAGTAAATCTACTTCAAAATAAATTTTTAAAATTTGAATGTATCTCTTTAACGTGAAATTCATGATATATCACACCAAAATGATGATGTTTTATATTCGGCTAAGTAAGTAGGCATTTCTGATATAAATAATATATAGTAATCTTAATTTCTGATAAAGATATCACAAGAAGAGGAAGAGACAGACGTTGTGGAAGTATCGTCGAGGGAAGTGTCGTCGAGAAAAGTTGCAGGGAGACAGAATAAGCAGCAAACGAGTTCCGGGAAGCGTGGAGGTACCAACGAGACAACTTTCTAATTTCCTCTTCCACAAGTCTTCATTTCAACAAAAGTCAACTTCAACCTCAAGTCATTATCAAAAAAAAAAAAAAACTTCAACATCAAGTTAATATAAGATATGTTTTCGGAACAAATCCTTACTTCACATTTTCCTCTCAAGCTAAATGTATATTAATACTGCAACAAATATTATTTTATTTTGTGTCTATTATATATTGATTCTTGATGATTTGTAAATTCCTTGAGTAATTTCGTTTGTAAAATAAGAACACATAAACGCAACTGGTAGGGGTGTCAAAATGGGTCAAACTTTATAGGTCAACTCAAACCAAACCAACTCATTAGCTTAATGGTTTTAATAAATGGGTCATAATGAGTTCATGGTTCAAATGAGTTCATGGTTCAATGGGTTGATGGGTCATATGGGTTGGATTGTAATGGTTTATGAGTTAACTATTAACTCATCAAGTATAATATATTATATCACTATTATTATTATATAATTATCATCATCATCATTATTTTCATATTATCATCATTATTATATCATCATCATCATCATATCATAATTTTCCCGCCAAAAAATACGGTTTCACAAATTTTCCGGCCAAAAATACGTTTTCACAAATTTTTCCTGCCAAAAACGCGGTTTCACAAATTTTTCCCGCCAAAAACGCGGTTTCACATATTTTTCCTGCCAAAAATGCGTTTTCACAAAATTTTTCCCGCCAAAAACGCGGTTTCACAAAATTTCCCGCCAAAAAAACGTTTTCACAAAGTTTCCCGCCAAAAACGCGGTTTCACAAATTTTCCCGCCAAAAATACTGTTTCACCAATTTTCCCGCCAAAAACACGGTTTCTTAAATTTTTCCCGCCAAAAACGCGGTTTCATAAAATTTTCCCGCCAAAAACGCGGTTTCACAATTTTTTCCGCCAAAAACGCGTTTTCACAAATTTTCCCGCCAAAAAATAGGTTTCACAAATTTTTCCGCCAAAAAATACGTTTCAAAAATTTTCCCGCCAAAAACGCGGTTTCACAAATTTTCCCGCCAAAAACGCGGTTTCACTAATTTTCCCGCCAAAAAAACGGTTTTACAAATTTTCCCGCCAAAAATGCGGTTTCACAACTTTTCCCACCAAAAAACACGGTTTCACAAATTTTTCCGCAGAAAATACGGTTTCACAAATTTTCCTGCCAAAAATACGGTTTCACAAATTTTTCGCCAAAAAATACAGTTTCACAAATTTTTCGCCAAAAAATATAGTTTCACAAATTTTTCGCCAAAAAATACGGTTTCACAAATTTTCCCGCTAAAAACGTATTTGTTGATGGATGGTGATGAATAGATCGTGATGATGTATGATGATGATGATGATGATGATGGTGATGGTGATGGTGATTGTGATGATGGTGATGGTGATGATGATGATGATGATGATGATGATGATGATGATGATGATGAGGATGATGATGATGATGGTGATGATGATGATGGTGATGGTGATGATGATGATGATGGTGATGGTGATGATGATGATGATGATGATGATAATGATGATGATGATGATGATGATGATGATGAGGATGATGAGGATGATGATGATGATGATGATGATGATGATGATGGTGATAGTCATTGTAGTAGATTAATTTTTTTTTTTTTGTTGTCAAGTAGTAGATTAATTATTAATTATTAATTGTGATTATTATGTAAATTATAAAAAAAATAATAAGTGGGTCAACTCATTTAACCCATTAACCCAATAATTTAAATGAGTTATGGGTTAACTCAAACCATTTACTAATTGAGTTGGGTTGACTCACTACCCATTAAATACTAAATCAACGTGGGTTTGAGTTGGTTTGGTTTGGTTTACCCAACTTGACACCCCTAGCAACTGGTGATAAAGTTATGAAAGAATAAATAAGGATGATACTTATGAGTTATGGCGATTTAAAATTTTGAATTAGGGTCTTGGTCAATGATTTAATATTATGTGAACCATAAATTATATTTGTCTTTTTTTTAGTAGTAATCAAATTTTTTTATTGTTTTACTGATAAAAAGTTATAACAACTACAATTTGGTAGATTGACATATGATTAAGAAGTGGTGTGAATTCACAATGACCAATTTCCAAGTCTTTTTGCTGATTACCGACTTTGCTTAAGTCAAATTATCTGTATATTTGTAAGAAATTTTGAAATATAAGTCTTAGGTTGTTGAAAACAAAAATGGAGTATATTATAAGTATTCTGTATTAGAGAAAACCGTGTGTGTGGAAAGAGAGTGGATTCATACGAAACCAATATAATCCCTTTTATTTTAAATAAGAAAACGGTGGGAAAAAATGCTTATGGCTTTGCAGTTTTTGCTATCCGTACTCAGTATCTGATTTTTTCTTGTTTTGAACAAAAACTCTACTTTTCCATTGTAAAAATACAAACATTTTAGCCAAAAAAAAATTATAACAAACAGATTTTATCCAATAACTTAAAAAATTGATGTGTCTTGTCTTGAGATCTAATTATCTATTGTAGAGTTTATGATACTTCCCAAAAATAATGTCATTTGTATAAGAAGAAATAAAGTTTGAAACAATAAAAAGTTAACTTAAAATTTTGTTTTTCAAATTAATATAAACATATTTGATTGAATGATTTGATAAAATTTCTCACAACTAGATTAGGAAGAAAAAAAAGGGAACAATAACATAAATTAAGATGACACTCCCATCTGCCTTCAAAAAGACAAAAACAATTTTTTTTTTTTTTTTTTGGTCCAACGACAAAAACAATTAACCTGCTCAACCCCAATGTAATTAGAGCACATGCATGCGTATATACCACTGAAATACATACATAATTAAATAAAATTTATAGGAACCATGCAATAATATGAAAAGACGCGCCAAATAAGCTGTCATTATTAGACTAAGTTAGATTAAGATATATATATATATATATATATATATACCATTTTATAATAATTAGTGTAAAGAGTGATGAGCCTATAAGTATATTTTAAGCTCGAGTCACTTACTATCTCTCACTTAGCTTTCACGAATAAAAATTGAAGAGCAGATGGAGAGAGAAGGAGTTTGTTATTATCTTTGGATCCCGTTTAGGTTTATTCACCAAACTTTCCGATCTCTCTTACTCAAGCTTTTCGGTCTACGATCTCCTTCTCCTTCTGATCATAGTTCTCCGGTAAGTAATTAATTTCTGTAATAAAACGACCATTAATATATCATATTGAGCGTTAATGTGACTAGATCTCATATCTTTGAGCATGAGATCCCTCGTACAAATGTTTCCTCAAAATTATGACGCTAAACATAAAACCAATTGGTAATATGAGTAGATTGGTCAATCTATATACATTTTCTTTATGTCAGCACGTTTCTTCAAGATGTTGAATATTTTTGTCTTAAGATGTTGATATTTTCGCCAGAAAAAAATTGATTAACGATATATAATATCCGCATTTTCAATTTGGGAAAACTATTTTAAACAAATAGAGGATTGATATTTGTTTTCAAGTTTTTCTCTCTCACTTTTTAAATAAAATTTATAGAAACAAAAATAGAATAATTTCTTAAGTTCCTTCCGTTTTAAGTTATTATACCAAATAATTTGTATATCTCATATTAATATATTATTAAACGAAATATTTTGTTTTATGACACAAAGTTTAAATTGAATTTTTCTTTTCATTGCGTAGATATTATTGCATTTAAAAAACTAGTAGTATATTAGAGCCTCTCTAACAATATGACATATTGAATAGTGTAAACTTTAACATTATAATAAAACTGTGGAGATCTTAGCCATAAGTCAGTGAAATGTATAATAAAAAAAGAAAAAAAAAACAAAGAACTGTAGAGATCTACGTAAGCATTTGGTGGTCTAAAAAAAAAAAGAATTTAAAATTGAAATATAAAATTAGATTAATTAGATGTTGACACATGATAAAGAATAGATTATCTTCAATTATTGTGCGCTCACACATGATCCCATTAAATTTCAAATTTCTCACAAAAGAAGGAGGAGGAAGAAATTGAGGTTGTGCAAGTGTCGTCGAGGGGATATTCGGCGAAACCAAAACAGAAACTACTGCAGAAGCCGAGAGAAAGTCCCGGCAGGAAGGGAGGTACCAACAAGAAGCTTTCTTAGTTTCTGTTTCAATCAAGTAATAATTTGCGGGGAAATTCTTCTTTGCGTTTTCTTCTAACGAATGTAAGAGTATGATATATTAATATTTGTATTGTATAATTCCTGAAGAGTGTAAATTGTATAATTCCTGAAGAGTGTAAGTCCTACGAGTCCTTTATTTTTCTTAATTAGACATAATGAGTAAAGACAGACGTGAGTTTTTACTTAATTTCTGGTCAGGAAGTTGTATGAGAAATAATAAAAAGATCATATTCTCTTAAAGAACCAAATTCAAGCACTATATAACGATCGATTCGATCTCTTACCTCGAAAGATGTATCATGTATAACCAAATATGTACCTTATCAACAAACAAAAAACAAATTCAATAATTAATTGGTTAGAAAAAACCATTTGCATGTATATGCTGCAGTCATGTGGTGGTGTCTCGCTCTCCGTATATCCAAGAAAGTTAATGATGAGGTGGAGAACTAGTAAGTATCTCTCGTGCAATTCAATAGTGTTACATAAATAAGAAAATCTATTTATTACCGCTCGTTACGTACACCTACCCTCGAATATAAATCATTAATTGAAAAATATGAAATGGTTAACGAATTGAAAGTTTGGAACGTAAATTATACTAAAAACCTTGATCCAAAAAAAAAAAAAAAAACTAAAAACTAAAAACCCGACCTTTCTCTTTACCTTTTTTTTTTTTTTTTTTTTTATTGGGCACAACCTTTCTCTTTACATAATATTGTAAAAAGTATGTATAAATGGATATTTTAGATTTGGGAAAACTTAAAAAAAAAAAAAAAAAAATCTTAATACGAATCTTTGATCGAACTTGAGGGTTACTGGATCAATGAATTGTGTATAAAATAAGTATGTATAAATCGGACTAGTTGTCGAATTGATGATTTTTCTTCTAGCAGCTTTTAATAAAGAAAGAGACAGCCACTGGAAAAGAGGAGCAAAAAAAAGTAAGCTTGATCAAATTTACTGCTTTATAATCGCATTTAAAGGATGATTGATCTTTTAGTAGCAAAGAAAATCTGAGGAGAGAGTCACACAGAAAGGATATTATAAGACAGAGAAAGATGCAGCAAGAGACAGTTAACAATAGAGATTGTTGCAAGCTCATCCCTCAAACTGTGAAGGCTTTCTTCAAGTGTCTTAATCTCAGACACTCATCTTCTTCTTCCGACATGGTGAAAGCTAAAGCGAGAAACGTAAAACTGATCATTCTCTCTCCTTTATTACCTCAACAAGTATATACTGTTTTTCTTGGTTTTGTTTTCTGCTTAGCTGCTGGTTTTCGTGTGGCAGGAGGAGAAAGAAGAAGCTTTATCTGTTGAAACTTCAACGAGGAGTCTTAATTTGGTGAGTAAACGGATAAGGAAACAACCGGTTAGCTCGGGAAAACGCGGTAGAGTTAACTAGTACGACATGTAGCTAGAGTCTTGATGTAGAATTGGATAATCTTGTTTATTAGTTAATCAGAAAAGACACTTTCTTTGCGTTTCAAGAATCATGATATCAATATCATAATTTCATATCAATCAAACTAGACTCTTAAGCTAGTAAGACTCAAGCTAGACTCAGACACTGAAAATAGGTAAAAGAAAAGTGGGATCTGATTGGTCACCTTCTAGGCTTCTACTGCTTAGCTCGCTTTGCAAGATAACTAGTGACGATTTTAGAAAAGCGAGTGATTGTGAAGAACGATTGCCATAAAGAACGTCCCTTAACGATCCCTTCCTTTAAACTCCTCGCTTTTTTAGCCACCATTAGTTCTTTTTCCTCTGTCTTGGTTTGATGCATCACCTCCTGCATTGAAGCTACTGATGAGGTAAAAATGGAGTTAACCGTGAAAGCCCCATAGTTTGAAAAGAGAGTTTAGAAGTAATGGCTGAACCTGGATTCATGTTTGTTAACCGTCTTAGTCTATCTTCAGCTACACGGATAGCCCGTGTCGAGCTTTTAACACCTTGAGTGATGCCTTGGCTACACAAATATTGAAGAGTTACAAAAAAGATATGAAGAATTGCTAATCATGATGGGTTGTGAGACAAACCCTAAATCACTGAGCTCCATAGTCAAGTCACTGATCTCCATTCCCGATAATCGAACAGCAGCCATTGTATCTGGTAGCTCTTCTCTAGTTACATCCAAAAGCTTTTCAAGAGATTCAGCAGCTTTCTTGAAAGCCTTTTTCAATAATCCAAAGTAAACAATATATAGAAATCAAATCAACCCTCAATAAGTTACAAATATGTAAAAGTTGGAGAACAAACCAAAAGAGTAGGAATTGCAGCCAAGAATAGCCACGATGCTGAAATTGCTGTCTGCAAGTTTATAAGAGAACACAATCATTGAAAAATTCCACATCTAAAAGACATCACGATTCGATGCTTGAGAGATGAGACAGAGCTTAAATTGAATTTCAGTAAAACCTAAATCCATGAGCGAAATCAGGAATGGAGGATGAAACTGAGAAGAGGATCTCGAAGATGAAGACTTACTACGCAAGCGACGACATTGAGCAAGACCAAGTGCTTCTGCGTGAATGTCCATTGAGAGAGTTGGAGAGGAGGCTGTCCAACAGACGACGTCAATTGGGAAGACAACGATGGCTCCAGTGGATTCAAGTGCAATGGAGAGGACGCAGAGGTAGAAGAAGACGCAATTGAGTCCGAATTCTTTGCGAATCGCGAAATCGGCGAAGCTAGCCGGAGATTGTATCGGCGGGGAAACGAAAGGTTTTTATCGAAGAATCCGTCATGTAAAATCGGATTCCCGAAGATTGCAGGTTTGGGTGATTGTAAATTCGAAGTGAAGAACATTTTTGTATGGTTTCGCTCTCTATTCCTCAGAGACCCATTGCTAAGCTAAGCTTCGAGTTCGATAACAATGGATGTCACTTGTCAGTGAGAACATTTGCGTCAGGTTTAAAAAACAACAAATTTGCACGACGAGTCCTTCATTTACGCTTTCATTATTAAACTAAACTCATTTCAATTATTTTTACCTATTTAACCTCCTTTGTGTCATAAGTAAACCCACCACATTGGTTTGGAGGTTTGTGAGCTATAACACGTAGCACCTCCTTATGAACGTGTCGCAAGTCTGGTCTTGGCGCTGCTGCATGAGCCATAAGCCTATATAAACGAAAATCTATTTTGATTTGTTTTCCTTTATAACGTAGTTTCAACCGAAAGCCAAAAGTATAATAATAGATGGAGCAAGTACTCTCTAATTACATTATAAAAATCCCTCTAATATCACCATCAAGTGCTCAACTTAAGACCAACCTCAACAAGACTTATGTCTTATCTTCGTCGTCGGCGAGAGGAAACTCTCTGAAGGTGACTGCAAAAGCGTCTCGTAGAGTAAAACTGATCAGTCCGGAGGGTGAGGAGCACGAGATCGAAGGAAACGAAGATAATTGCATACTTGAATCGGCAGAGAATGCAGGACTGGAACTGCCATACTCGTGTAGGTCAGGGACTTGTGGGACATGCTGTGGGAAGATGGTGTCAGGGAAAGTAGATCAGTCACTAGGGTCCTTTCTTGAGGAAGAGCAGATTCAAAAGGGTTACATACTCACGTGCATCGCACTACCACTAGACGATTGTGTTGTTTACACCCACAAACAAATCGATCTTATATGAGTTTATACATGCCTCTCTCAAACTTTTGAAGGCTCGGTATATATTTAATGTGTTGTTTTCTCTTTCCGAATCACTGATATATATACATTATTCAAAATACTTGAATCAGATTCCAGTCGCAATTCAGACCAGTATGTATCCATCTACTAGTAGTTGAGGCTTTTTTCCCATTTCTTTTAATTCCATTGTTGGGCTATAAATGGTACAAAATATAGAGGCCCATTAATGACCCGTACAATAAGGGAAATAGGGTTGGGCTTTCTCTAGTCACACCAGCGGTTTCTCGAGTAATATGTTTTGTCATATGGATTAATGATTTTCTAAGACAATTCTTTTTTACGATTTAAATAATAATTTTAAAATATTGTTTCATGGTGTTAAAAAAAAAAAAATTGTTTCATATAATTAATTCAGTTTTTAAAATCTTATAATATATCTGATAATTTAAAAAAAAAAAACTAAAAAACTAAATCGCATACTGTACTATTTACTCCGATTTTATTTTTCAAGGATTTTAAGTTTTCTATAGTTCAAATATTAACAAAAATCTACAGAATGTTGATAAAAATGGAAAGCAAGAATTTTTATTTAGAAAATTCCTAAACAGCTTACAAAATATCTGTAACCATGATGAAAAAATAATAGATTCCAAGGATCTAACACCTAATTAGTTTCATTGAACTCAACCTAAATCCATTGGCCGTGCGATGGAGTCCGCCACAGTAGAACGAAGCCTCCACAAGGTTCGTCAAACTTCCAAACTTCCTCAAAATAATTAATTTATCAAAAAAAAACAAAAAACAAAAACAATTTAATTTTGGGCCTTACAATATAATTCGCAAACGGCGCCTTAATTATTTGGGGAAAAATCAAAAACCCTATTTCCTTTTCCTGAAGAGCGGTCGTTGAAATCACGCAACACATTTGGACAACAACAAAAAAAAAAAGAAGAAAAAAAAGAGAAATAAATTAAACAAAAAACCCCCAAATTTGTGTCTCTTCTGAAAAATTCGAAATTCCGGATCCACCGCCACCGATCCCTAGCTTTCTTTCTCTCTCTCTCTATCTCGCCAGTAGGGTTTCTGAATTCGTTCTTCGTTCGTCTTCGTTCTTAGTACTGTCCAATGAGGAAAGGAGCGAAGAGAAAGGGTGTTTCGAAAGCAGGTCGCAAAGGTGCTGTTGCGGAGACTCAGAACGATGAGGTGATTGTTGAGTCTCAGGAGGAGACGACGACGCAGGAGGAGAGTCAGCAACCCAAGGAAGAAGTCGTCAACAAGGACAATGGGGAAGAGGAAGAGGCTAAGGGAGACGAAGAGGATGAACCGGCGAAACCTAATTCCTTGGACAAGGATGAGAATCAGGATGAAGATGAGGTCAAGGCCGAGGAAGTAAAGGAGGAAGATAAGAAGAAACCTGCTGCTCGTCGTATTGGTAAGCGAAAGAGGGCTACGAAGAAGGAAACTGAGCACAAGGATGAGAAGAAACCGATTCCGAGAGCTAAGAAACCTCGAGTGACCAAAGTTAAGGAAGAGCCTGAGTACTTCGAGGAGAAGCGTAATCTGGTATGCTTTTGCTAACCTTAGCTTGGGATATTATCTTCTTATTATGTATACGGTTCAAGATTTATCACTTGGCTTAGATGCAATTTGGGGTTTGTGGTGTGTGTTTCGGTTATTTAAGCTAATTTGATAATACGAATACGCTGTGAAAACAAAAATTGTCATCCTGTATGTTCATCTTATAACTTAGCCTATACTGTGGATCTGTTAAGAGTTCTTCGTTGCAAGAAAAACTTTGTTGGTGGGTTTATCTCTATGAGAACAGCTGTATGCTATTATTCTTCTTCTGTCTGATATGGTATGTCATGGCGAGCTTGCGTTAGTGGATGGAAATTTCCCAAATAAATGGTGTGGTGTAAATCTCATTATCAAAATATCTTGAGCACTTCAGTATTTTTAAGTTAAAAAATGGGCTTGTTTTATTGTCTTTTTGCTGCTGTGTGAGTTGCAAATTAACATGTGCGCTTGTTTTGTGTGTTTCAGGAGGATTTGTGGAAGGTTGCATTTCCAGTGGGAACTGAGGTATATTGTTTCGAGGAATTTGGCTTCTACATCAGAGCTACTGTTTCCATTGACAATCCAATATATTCCTTGCTTATGGTTGTTAAATTGTGATGGCAGTGGGATCAATTAGATGCACTTTATGAATTCAATTGGGATTTCCAAAATCTTGAAGTAAGTTGTTTGGATTACATTCTTTGTTGTTTAGTCGACAGGTTTTCTGTGGTTGACGAGAATCCGATATTTATGTTTCTTCATCTGTGTCAGGAAGCATTGGAGGAAGGAGGAAAGCTCTATGGGAAGAAAGTCTATGTTTTTGGCTGTACAGAACGTAAGCTGTTTCTCTTGTTTTTAGTTTTGGTTGTTACTGTCTTCTTATCGTTCGACTTGTTTAAATCATCTTTGGCACTTGTGGTTGTTTCTAATTTGGTTACAAATCTACAAGGTTGTGCAGTATACTCTCTTCCTTTTCTTAAACCTTTGCTTCTAGTTCCTGTTTAAGTTTCTCTTATTAACGTTACAGCTCAACTAGTCCCCTACAAAGGTTTAAACAAGATTGTCCATGTCCCAGCAGTTGTTGTTGTAAGTTCTTGCTAAAATTCCTTTCAAAGTTTGCTTGCTATTACTGATCTCTGAATTTAAGATCATAAATTATCTCATTTCTCTTTCTAAAATTCATCAATTGCATATATGCAGATTGAATCACCCTTTCCGCCTTCTGATAAGATAGGAATCACATCGGTTCAGAGAGAAGTGGAGGAAATCATTCCAATGAAGAAAATGAAAATGGACTGGCTTCCTTACATTCCGTTTGAAAAAAGGTACTATGAGTTCCACGTGCATCTGTTAGACATTTTGTGGTATGGCCTAAATCAATGAGAAGAGAAACATAGATTCTATCATGGGCTATTCTTACTAGTGATGTTTACCAGCAGTTGCTAATTACTTTTGCTTTGTTCTTCTTGCAGAGATAGACAAGTTGATAGGATGAAGTCTCAAATTTTTACCTTGGTTTGTACGCAGAGGAGGTAAGTAACTTGCTATGAAGGGATTTTGAGATTCATTGCATATGTATTGAAATTAGAACATGAAACATGGTTTCACCTAGCTACTACTTGAAAGTGCGATGAGTCGTTTTGCATTGTTTATTCCCTCATTCCTGCCTAGTAATTTTTCTTTAGAGTGCAGAAATTTGATGCATGGGTCTTCTCCGTTGCAAATCTGAGTCTTCTACAGATAGTATTGTTTGAATTCTCCTGTTCTGGTGTATTCAATTTAACTTTGTACATTATCTGCAGATCTGCTCTCAGACGTATGAAGGAAGATCAACTTAAGAAGTTTGAGTATTGCCTTCCTTGTGAGTTTGATTCATCTACTACCAATACTAGTTAAATTTGCAGAGTGAACCATTTATAGCACATGGCAGGCTGTTGGCAGTGGATTATCTGTATGTTTATCGTGTTATATATGTGGTATGCAACAAACAAATTCTAATATCTCTTTTTTTTTTTTTTTTTTTTTTTGCCTTACAGATTTCTATCAACCGTTTAAGGAAGATGAACTTGAACAGAGTACTGAGGTCCAAATAATGTTCCCCTCTGAACCGCCGGTAAGTTTTCTGGCATGCAATGAATGTGTTGGAAGTGGCAGGTCTACATGAATTGGCCTGATAGGGGCACATTGTTTTGGGTATTTCCTTATTATAATCAAGCTATAATTTTCTGTTTGTGCAGGTTGTATGCGAATTTGACTGGGAGTTTGACGAACTTCAGGTGTGTGTTTGGCTTTTCTGTAACGATAAAACTTGAATTACTTCTTCATTTCAGTCAAGAGTGCTGCCATCTTTGCACTGCTCCTTCCTTATGTGTTTGAGAACGCATTCATTGTATGTTGAATCTTGAGATGGCTTTTTGTGCATCTATCTCAGGAATTTGTCGATAAACTGGTTGAAGAAGAAGCATTACCTGCTGAACAAAAGGATGAATTCAAAGTAAGTTTGAGCTGTTAAGCAATTGTCAATTCTTGACTCTCGAGTATTTTATCTAATTGTTTTTTTTCTCAGGAATATGTCAAAGAGCAAGTTCGAGCAGCAAAGAAAGCAAACCGAGAGGCCAAAGATGCTCGAAAGAAAGCAATAGAAGAAATGAGCGAAGATACTAAGCAAGCATTTCAAAAGATGAAGTTCTACAAATTCTACCCTCGGCCTTCACCAGATACACCAGATGTCTCTGGCGTCAAGGTAAGAACATAAAAAAATTCACTCAAAAACCCACCTTCTCCAATTTTTTTAATACTGTTTCAGTCAACCATATAGGAAACCGGTATTTGCAAAAAAAGGGTTTTGATTATAGTTTGTTACAAAGCTCTGATTATTATGTGAATGATCTAGTTTTTTACTTCTTTCTTTGCAGTCGCCGTTCATTAACCGATACTACGGAAAGGCTAATGAAGTCCTTTGAGATCAGATATTTGAGAACCCAGAATAGCTTATCTTGGCAGCTTCAGCAGAAATCAAACTTATCTAATCACAGGTGCTCTCAGAAACTCGTTGAGCTTTTATAGTTATAAAGCCAAGTTTGTAGGACAAATGTCTTTTATTTTTATGAGTTTTGTACTCTCCTCTAGAAATACTTGAGAACTTAGAAGAGTCACGGGAACCCATTCTTTTTGCGATCAATTGGAGACAGCTTTTTATAATTCTACCCTTGAAGTTTTCCTTAAATTGCAAATTGCAGTGTCATTTCTCAAATTATTATAGATGATTAATATATTAATGGGTTTCCAACTAGTTGTCAAGTTTCGACAATAACAAAATGGTATTATTTTGTTGGACCCAACATATTATATGAAAGAGAGATAGACAGACATGGACAAAATATAATAACTTTGGCATCTTTCATTTTATGGTTAGAGAAAATGACATTCTAAAAGGAGCAAATAAATAGACTCTTCAAGATTTTTATGTTTATATCATTAAAATTCGGGACAAGGTAGATATATATTCCAAGTGGGAATATAAAAATTAATCAGTCAAACAGGGCCATAAATTTTCAAAAAGCTTATTTTCCATCCCAATATATATAACCTAGAGTAATCATGAATTTTTATTAACTTAGGTTAACAAAAATGATTTTTTTATTTGGAAAATATGTTTAACTGGGGTGGAAGAAATGAAAAAGATATTTTAGTCAGCAAAATCTAAACACCTTTAATATGTAGTTATTGATTTCAATAAAAAATAATAAATTATGGTCATTTAGCTCACAAATCACAATAATGTATGTGATTAGGGGAAAAACTCAAAAAATAAACAATTGAGAGGTCGGGCCTGAAGAGTAGTAGTAATTGAGTATGACACAAGACGTTCTTCTCTTTTAGTCTCTCCGTCCCGTATAAGGAGAAGAGTGTACGGACAAAGAAGTGAACGGCATTACTCTATTCCCGTCACGTTGTGTTGCATAGTTGCATGTGATGTGAGAAGAAAGAGTTGGTGCTAATTTTCTTAAGAAAATAAAAAGAGACACAGCGACTCAAAGACATGCTGCCATAGTCCTTTCCAGTCTGTTTTTACTCATCTGCAAACTAATCATATATTATTCCACCACTTTGTCCAAAAAAAAAAAATATATATTATTCCACCACTTCTCTCCCTCTCTTTTCACTTTTTGTTTTTGTTTTGTTTAATACTCCTATTTATTGGAATATGTATTTTAAACAAATATTTTGGTATATATCCTGGTGTTGAATCTTTCGGTTTTGGTATCATTAATTACGTTAAGTAGTAAAGTATGTTTCCTAAACTATGTGTAATAACTGGTGATAAATACTGATAATTGATAATGACTTGACGCAATTAGTGTAAAATTTAATGACACATCTAACAGATCGTTTTCAATTATAATGACCTCTTCCTCTAAATCCCAAGATATGTCCCATCTTTGAAGTATTTATTTTACTGTTACGATCATTTCAGTAAAACCTATGAACAATAGTGAAGTGATCTTGGTCTAGTGGTAAGTCCACAGAAGACATACACCATCACACCAGGGATCGAGTCCCCGACTCAGAGCCGTGCCATAGTGTTAAAAAAATAAACATTGGCTTAGGGCATCAAAATTTGGAAAACAAATTAAGGGCATCAAATTAGACTTAGTACTAATAAAGTTATATAAATATGTTCATATAGGGTTTAGTGGTTATGCTGAAAAATAATATATTAATAATGGGTTAATAGTAAGAAATAAATATTGGGCTTTAAGCTTTCAACAATCCATCGATTTTGGTTTATCTTGAGTTACGTCTCTCTTTGCCTAATTTATGAACAGAAGTAAGTAAACAAAACTTTCTTCCAATTTATTTCTCACCAAATCAATTCTATTAAAGTAAAATTGTTCAAATTTTTACGTTTCTGATACTATTTATTCTATTTTTTTGTTTTATAATAATGGTATTTATTTTTGTAAAAAAATTTTTTTTTGTATTGGGGCATCTTTTTTTTAATTGCTTCTGCTATCTGGTAGCCTTGGCACGACTCTGTCCCGACCCTACAATTTGTAAGAATTAGGCTCAAATGTTGACAAAAAAAAGGGTCTCTTTTAAGGTCAAACCAATAATAGTATCTGTAGGCATCTCATCAAAATCATTCTATTTTACTCTGATGCTCGTATTCATCTAACTGCATCTTCACTTCCATCTATTCACTCTTTTTTTTTTTTTGTTTTCCCTAATCTCATATCCACCCAAACGTGAAAAATTCAACTTATCCAAAAACACCTTTTTGAGTCATTTACGTGGGTTGGTTACTTTTTTGAATGTCAGAGAATATTCAAAAGAGATCACACTATGGCGTTGAATGGTGAGTGTGGTCACGGCGGACAAAAACGTGTGCGGACTAAACCACTCCATTTTTGGAGCGGACAAAAACCGCAGCGGATTAAGTGCGGTCTCTTCATAAAACTGGTCCGCACTTTGTCCGCAGCGGTTCTCTTTTACTTTTTTCAGTCCGCACTTATATAGACAACAAATAATGAATGGTAAATGAAAAGCGGTCTTGACCGCTAGCGGACTAGTCCATTGTGACCGCTGTTACCAATCACACCCTATGTATAACAAAGATTTTTACTCCTTATCAAAGATACTATGTGTGCATTACATTTACATGACCCCTTAACATGAGAAAAAAATTGGTAGTCAGGTTACAACCAATAAAATAGAGCTAGAATAATAATCAGTAATTAGATTCCATTAACAAAAGTTTTGAAAAATGATTCCATTAGCGAGAGTAAAAGTAGGAAAAAAGGTACATGAACGAGAAAAACTCATACAGTATAATTCCTAAAATGATAAAAGCTTTTAAAATATCCCAACTTTAAATTGGAAACAGTTAATAAATCTTTGATTGAAGAAAAAAAATGTGAATTGAAGACAATACCATAAAGAATTAAGAAAAATAATATAAAAATTCGATTTTTTGGAAAACCTCAAACACAGACAGACACAAACACACTCTCTCTCTCTCTCTCTCTCTTCTTCTTCCCCTCTTTCAATTTCCCAGATTCCGAGTACAATCCCTAAATCTCCGTCTCACTGCTTCTTTCTCTGTCTCAGCTATGAATCCTAATTAGGGTTTTCTGTGTTTCTCTGCTCCGCATTTGCTTGTGTGGAGAGATTCTTCAGGGCTAAATGAGTCATTTACTCACTTTCTGCTTCATCTCACTACTCCTCCTCTTCCTCGGTGCCAACGCCGTAACCGAGTCGGAGCTCCGATCTCTACTCGAGTTCCGTAAAGGGATCCGAGATGAGACCTCACACCAACGAATCTCATGGTCCGATACAAGCAGCCTCACTGATCCATCTACTTGCCCTAATGGCTGGCCTGGTATCTCCTGTGACCCTGAAACCGGTTCTATCATCGCCATTAACCTCGACCGTCGTGGTCTCTCCGGCGAACTCAAATTCAGCACTCTCACTGGTCTTACTTCTCTTCGCAACCTCTCTTTATCCGGGAACAGCTTCTCCGGTCGAGTCGTGCCTTCGTTGGGTGGAATTTCGTCGCTTCAGCACTTAGATCTGTCAGATAATGGATTCTATGGACCAATCCCGGGTCGGATCTCGGATCTTTGGGGTTTGAATCATCTCAATTTGTCTTCCAACAAGTTCGAAGGTGGGTTTCCGGGTGGGTTTAGGAATCTTCAGCAGCTAAGATCTTTGGATTTGCATAACAATGAGATTTGGGGAGATGTTGGAGAGATTTTCACTGAGTTGAAGAATGTTGAGTTCGTTGATTTGAGCTGTAATCGCCTCCATGGTGGCTTATCTTTATCAATGGACAACATTTCGAGTATTTCCAACACCCTCCGTCACTTGAATTTGAGCCACAATGCGTTGAATGGCAAGTTTTTTAGCGAGGATTCCATTGGTTCGTTCAAGAATCTCGAGATTCTTGACTTCGAAAATAACCAGATCAATGGTGAGTTGCCGCATTTTGGATCACAGCCGAGTTTGAGAATCTTGAAGCTTGCTCGTAACCAGTTATTCGGTGAAGTGCCTCAAGAGTTGCTGCAGAGTTCGATTCCGTTGCAGGAGCTAGATCTCAGTCGAAATGGTTTTACAGGTGAAATTACACAAATTGCTAAATCTTGCTACTTTAGGGGATATGGGAATAGAATTATCCAACTTTATGTCATTGAGCATTGATTTGACTGACTTCCTGGTCTTGACTAGACATTTGTGTCATATTGTCTTAAGCTTCTGTGTAATGTTAATTAAAGGAGTTTCTTTTTATTCAAATGCAGGATCAATTAGTGAAATCAATTCAACAACGTTAACTATGTTGAATCTTTCATCTAACGGGCTGTCTGGGGATCTTCCGTCGAGTTTGAAAAGATGCTTAGTGATAGATCTGAGTGGGAATACTTTTTCTGGCGACATATCTGTTGTTCAAAAGTGGGAAGCTACTCCAGATTTTCTTGATCTGAGCTCAAACAACTTGTCGGGAAACTTGCCGAACTTCACTTCTGCATTTTCAAGATTAAGTGTGTTGAGCATTAGAAATAACTCTGTTGCTGGTAGCTTGCCTTCTTTGTGGGATGATTCAGGGGTTTCTCAATTCTCTGTGATTGATCTCAGTTCAAATAAGTTCAGTGGCTCCATTCCACAGAGTTTCTTCACTTTTGCAAGCTTGAGATGTTTGAATCTTTCTATGAATAACTTGGAGGGGCCAATTCCTTTTCGAGGTTCACATGCAAGTGAACTTTTGGTTCTAAGTTTTTATCCTCAGATGGAGTTGCTTGACCTTTCAACCAATTCTTTGACTGGTATGTTGCCTGGGGATATAGGTACAATGGATAAAATTAGGGTGCTGAATCTTGCCAATAATAGGTTGTCCGGGGAACTTCCAAGCGACCTCAACAAGCTTAGTGGGCTTGAGTACCTAGACTTGTCAAACAATACTTTTAAGGGTCAAATTCCCAATAAGCTTCCTTCCCGAATGGTGGAATTCAATGTGTCATATAACGACCTATCAGGCATAATTCCAGAAGACCTGAGAAGCTACCCGCGTTCATCATTTTATCCTGGTAATTCCAAGCTAATTCTCCCAGGTGGGATTCCAACAGATTCTACTCGGGATCTGTCTTTACCTAGGAAAGAACACCATTCGAAGCTTAGTGTAAGAATAGCAATTATTGTTGCGTCAGTTGGAGCTGCTCTTATGATTCTTTTTGTCCTGTTTGCCTATCATCGAACACAGCTCAAAGACTTTCATGGGAGGAACAGGTTTATTGGCCAAGCCACCACTAGGGACGCCAAGTTTGGACGCTCTTCTCGTCCCTCCTTTCTCAATTTCAGCTCAAATGCTGAGCACCAGTCATCGTCATCTTTGAGCTTCTCAAATGATCACTTGCTCACCGCAAATTCAAGGTCGTTATCTGGGATACCCGAAATATCAGAGCAGGGTTTGCCTGCTACTTCAGCCACTACAAACCCTAACCTCCTTGATGATTACCCCACAGCATCTGGTCGGAAGTCTTCTTCCGGAGGCTCCCCATTATCTTCCTCACCCCGTTTTAGCGACCAGCCCGTGATGTTAGATGTTTACTCACCCGATCGATTGGCTGGAGAACTTTTCTTCTTAGATGTTTCACTAAAACTCACAGCAGAAGAGTTATCCCGAGCTCCTGCAGAAGTTCTAGGTAGAAGCAGCCATGGAACACTGTACAAAGCAGCACTGGATAATGGACACATGTTGACGGTGAAATGGTTGAGAGTTGGACTCGTGAGGCATAAGAAAGATTTCGCGCGGGAAGCTAAAAAAATCGGCTCTTTAAAACATCCAAACATTGTCCCGTTACGAGCATACTATTGGGGTCCCAGAGAACAAGAAAGACTTCTCCTTTCTGATTACCTGAGAGGAGAAAGCTTGGCCATGCATCTATACGGTTAGAACCTCTTTGAATTAGTCTCATTTATTCCTATAAACCTTTCTATATCTTGATCAAACAAAAAAGTAATCACACCTTTTAGCCATTTAATGGCTACCCTTGAGGCTTAAGAGTACTTACCGTAACAGTCTTTCTCTGCAGAGACTACTCCTCGGAGGTATTCTCCAATGTCCTTCAGCCAAAGACTAAAAGTTGCAGTTGAAGTGGCTCAGTGTCTTCTCTACCTTCATGATAGAGCAATGCCACATGGGAACTTAAAGCCAACAAACATAATCCTCACAAGTCCCGACAATGCCGTGCGAATAACCGATTACTGTATGCACCGTCTGATGACTCCATCTGGTGTAGCAGAACAGATACTAAACATGAGTGCACTGGGTTACTCTGCTCCTGAACTTGCCTCAGCTTCTAAAGCAATACCAACACTCAAATCGGATGTGTATGCATTTGGTGTGATTCTGATGGAGCTTTTGACTAGACGGAGCGCGGGTGACATAATCTCGGGTCAAACAGGAGCTGTTGATCTGACAGATTGGGTGCGGTTGTGTGATGAAGAAGGTAGGAAAATGGATTGCATAGACAGAGACATTGCAGGTGGGGAAGAGTTCTCAAAGGCAATGGAGGATGCACTTGCTGTAGCAATCAGGTGCATTGTCTCTGTAAATGAAAGGCCTAACATCAGACAAGTGCTTGATCATCTTACTTCAATTTCTGCCTGAGATTTGTGTGTGTGTGTTTTTTTATAACTTTTCTGTAAATCTCCTTGGATTTTTCTCTTCACCTATCATCCCATTTTTTTCCCTTCTTTCTGGTTTTATGTTTCTCTTTCTAGTAGTAGTTGATCAGATGATTCAGATCTCCTCAGGTGTTCTTACATTTTTATTTTGTTGATTATTTTTCCCCTTCCTTGTAAAGGTAGAAGAAAAACTAATCCCATTGATTCTGACAGAAACATTCGAGTTTGGTTATTGATTTTTTATTATTTTTTTATCTTTTTTTTTTTTTTAATACATTCAGGAATTGTGTTGTTAAGCAAATTGAACAACTAAAATTACAATAAATCATGCATTTTCATGTGTAACTAACTAAGTCAAAAAATGTTCACTCCATTCCGCCATTCTAGTTTGTCTTCCAGGGTTGCGTTATAAATCAAATTCTTGATGAATATCAGAATATCACACTGAAATCACATATACCACAAGCAAATCACATGTAATCTATAATATTAGATATAACAATAAAAAAACCATGGAAAAATTGGTTTCTAAACGCTAACAAACTTTACGTTGGTGATCATATTTACAACTTTCCTGAAACATTTTCTTTAGCCGCAAGATAAGAATCATCATCAAACAGCGGCATATGTTCTTGCTCTTGACCAAATCCACTCACCAGCAAACTCCATTCTTGATTCATAGAGGTCTCAAACCTTTCTTGAAATCTAATCTCCTTAATTACGTTGGTTCACGTTGCCTAGCCGCCCAACTCGAACTCAAAGCTCGAAGCCGTTGGAAATACTCACCTAATGCTAACAAACCTCTAGCCGCTTGTCGCGTGGTTAAGATCCGATGCATTTGTTGCAATGTCCCATGTCTCAGATGATCAGCCTACAACAAAAACAATTTAAGAAAAAACAACAAACTCAAGAAAACACTTCTTGCCGTAAATCATCAGTCTTTGTTAAATCTTTCTTTCTTACCTGATTTACAAAGCTGACCAAAGCCTCCAATCTCTCCATCGCACAAGTCATTTGAGGAATATAACTTCCTTCACCAAGTTTCCCAGCTGCTACACTCTCTGCTAATGTATGTTGCAATTTCTCCATACCTTGAGATAACGCATCTTCTGCTTGTTGACATGATTGCCTCAAATTACACACATCCAAAAGTTGTTGATCCGTCAAAGGATCAAAATGCGGTAATAGAACCTAACCAACAAAAAAAAAAAAAAAAGAATCCATATCCAAAATCATAGGAAGAAACCATTACTTTCTATGGATTGAAGACGGGATTTTTCGATTACCTTGAGAAGCTCAGAGGGCCTAAATCCGCCTATCCACAAGAAAAACCGCTCTGCTGAAGTTTTCCACATTCCGGACATGACATAGAACACATCGATCTTTGCAGCGGTTGACTTCATTCGGAAGAGTTGGAAGTAATGTTTCATGGCATTCTCGACGAGCGAACGAAGCTCTATATCAGTAACTTGTCCATGTAAAACTGTTCTTAGTTCGCATATTTGCCTGTTTTGTTCTTCCACCCAATGTCCATATTCCATCTCAAATGCAACAATCCCTAGCAAGAAAAAGAAAACCGATGAATCTCAAAATTGATTTATGAGAGAGATATATAATCAGGAAACTGCCTAAAGGTAGAAGATTCAAACCTGAGCTCATGTTATCTGAGAAACCAAGAGCATTGGAATCTACTCCGTTCCCAACATAGTAACCCTGCAACGTTATGAACATATATTATTATACCTACGAGATACTTTGGGGAAAATAATCTCTTTTGCAAACCTGTTGTCTAGCACGATCGAGTTCTTGCTCTAAATGAATTAGCTTCAGCCGGCTTGTCTCTAGTTGCTGAACATAAGCCTGCAAGACAAGACTCTATAGCTCAGTCTAAAAGAACAAACAATATAAAACTGTTTTACGAGTTGCAGAACATAAAGGTTCACACTTTCTTGCGCAAACGACTTTTCCTAGCTGCCTCCCGATTCTGTGCAAGACGTCTCTGTATCTGTAAAGATATAAATATCCAATTGACAAAATCTCCAAGGAATTAAGATAACCAAATGAGCTATATTAAAACTTACCTTATCAGGATTTCTAGATGTGGAAGCCTCTTGGTCAAACTTGTGAGGAGTTCCTTCTGTCCCATGAGAAGTATCCTCTGACTGAACAAAGATCAAAGGAAGCATAAGTTCCTGAGTTCAAATGAGTTACTTATCAGTGATATATAACAAATTTGAAGTACCAAGCTGTCTGGTTTTTCGTTTGTGGGGATAATGATAGAGCTAGGCGTATACATGCCTCCATTGTTCTTGAAGCTTTCTTCCCACATACTGATTTGGTTGAGAGGCTCGTAAATTTCAAACCTTCTCGGTTGAACAAAATGAGTCGATGTTGTATTCATGTTTCTTCAACTGCCAACAAAACAGAAAGATACACACGTACATACAAAAACTTCATTAATCAAAACCTCAGACCAAAACCAAGAAATGCAAAGATACAAGATCCCAAGTTAAAGAGATATGTAAGTGATTTGCAGCCAAAAGAAAAGAAAAAAAAAAAGGAAAGGTTGTGGCTTTAAGTCATTTTCCATCACCCAATTTGTCAACGCTAATACCTTCCCTACTTCTATAAGCTCCATTGATAAGGCAAAACATCGGACTCATAAACACCCGAAAAACCCTGTTCTTACAAGTTGGTGTTTTTGGATGGTTGTCGATTAGAGAAAAGGACAGTGAAAATTTGCTATGAAAACCTCTAATTGCATTTCCTAAAACAGACCAAACTCTAATGTCATTGTCAGTTATTGGATCATACTGTATCTTCCTTCTTTTAGCCACTAATGGTGGACCATCTTAAACACCTCCCAATAAGGAAAAAACATTCCATTACTCACTCTCACTGATTTGATATGACATTTTTGCACAAAAGTCAAGATTCGATGAAAGGCTACTCGGAGAAGAAGGTGAAGAGAATAAGAGCTAGAACCAAATTCTCACATAGCCGCCAATCATGAAATGGAAACCATCAGAAAATATTACAGGTTTAATTGCAATCAACGACGATAATCCCTAATCCAGAAATCTAACAAGAACCTATCTCCAAGAGTTTCAGAGTGATTGATACTGAAAATGAAACAGGAAACACACAAATTTCGAACTTTTTTTTTTAAGTCGAGCAGAGAATATGATATTCATAATCAACCCAAAAAATCATAAACTAGAAAGAAGAGAGATCCGGAGTCGAACCTTGTTCTGATCTTATGTGTCAAAAGGGCTTCAAAAGGACGAACTTTTCCCGCGGAAACCATGTAAAGAAAAAACAAAAGCAAAGTAACTTTTTTCACTTTCAGCGACGAAATCGGGACGCAGAGCCCGAAAACTCCGCAGCTAAATTCAGTCCAAAAACACAAGGGATGATAAAGTCTCGTTCGCTGGACTTGTCACCTTGAAGAAGAAGAGGAAGAAGAAGAATCAAGCGAGAATACGACAACTTAAAAGAGAAACCTTTGATGGACTTCTTTAAATTTTCTAAATCCTAATAATATGTAAATAATAAACTCAAAGTTATTTTCTTTTGGTTGATTCTTCGGTGATATTTGTCTTTAAGCAATTAGCAAATACAGCTGAGTCAATAACCAATTTTAACATGTTTAATAAATACTAGTATTCTTTTTACCGTATATTCTTTTTTTTTTTTTAACATAAGTCCATAATTTTCTCTTTATTCGATTGCTAAACTAATTTTTGTTTCTGCTTATTCCTTTTATTTTTTGTTTTCTCTCATTTGTCATGTTTCCACTACCTTGCTGATGTGCGCACCAGGTAGATTGGAATTTTTAAGTAAGATCCGATTTTTTTTTTTTTTTAAATTTGATTCAGTAATAATTCATTTTTTGTGTGAAATTTATCTTGTTAATTCTGCAACAACTATACAATATCCTGAACACGTCAAATTTTGCGGCGAGTACCGTCGGTGATGACGTGGCATTTGACGGCATACGTGCGGCTTTAGTAGCGCGTGGAGGCGGAATCGATGGCTGTTAACTCTCCAAGATTTGTCGCGGGAATGAAAGGCGGTTAACTCTCCAAGTTTATTTTAACGGCTATTTTCTAAGTTCTACATTGAGGATTTATAAGACATCAATCAAACAACGTACGTAACATAATC
Organism: Erysimum cheiranthoides; assembly: GCA_011420285.2. Taxonomy (NCBI): domain Eukaryota; kingdom Viridiplantae; phylum Streptophyta; class Magnoliopsida; order Brassicales; family Brassicaceae; genus Erysimum; species Erysimum cheiranthoides. The sequence goes on along the minus strand of CM022178.2, from coordinate 18,460,822 downwards.
GCAAGGCTGACGACAAAAGAAAAGAAGGAAAGAAGATTTGATATTGTTTGTACGTACGAAGGAGGAAAGGAACAAAAAAATCTCGTCTTATAGAAGAATCAACGTTTCTACGAAGAAAATAAAAACATTTTTTTTACCAAAAAAAAAAAATAAAAAAAAAATAAAAATAAAAACATTTTTGTTAAATTTGGGCTAACTCTGGGCTTCTAACTAAAAATCAATTGGCAATTAGTGGATTGGCCCTAACTCTTTATATATTAGTATTAGTCCCTTCAAACTTCCGATGTGGGATTTGGATTGTATTCCCAACAATCTCCCCTTCAATCCAAGGACCACATGAATCTTAACATGCCTCCTCAATAAGCCCATTTCTCGGGCTCCCATTACTCGGGTTGAGGTATGTCCGTCTCCACTTTTTTTTTTTAGATCTACTAGACTTTAAACTTTGGGCTCTGATACCATGTTAAATTTGGGCTAACTCTGGGCTTCCAACTAAAAATCAATTGGCAATTAGTGGATTGACCCTAACCCGTTATATATTAGTATTAGTCCCTTCAAACTTCCGATGTGTGACTTGAATTGTATTCCCAACAATTTTTTGTATGATGGAGGGGTTATATATACATATATATACAAACCATATCGATGCAACCAAAGCCTTTAACCAAAAAAAAAAAAAAAAAAAAGCCTTTAACCAAAAGAAAATTCCTAATTGGTTTATTAATAGTTAATACCGAATAACATGTACGTAATCTTGTATAATTTTTAAATTTTCAGTTAATTCATAAGTATTATATTTCTTAAAATCTTTGAAGGTATCAGTTTACCAAGCAACGCTTATATAATGTAATTATATCAACATCTAGGTATAATTTATACGTAGGCTATGCCAACCAAAAGATTCCATACTCGTCGTGTTAATAATATATAAAATTGTGTATTTGAAGATATTATACAAAAAAAAGAGAAAAGGAATATGAACTTTTGCGGAGGAATGAGTCCCTGATAAAGAAATATTACAATATTTGATTAGAACATATTGGCTCTTCAAGTTCCATAGAAGACATTTGTGTGACTACAACGTCGTCTACCCACTTGCCTCTTAACTTATTATTTTAATCACTATGGATACTAACTAAAATACGTGATTTGGTGCATTTTTCTGTGAAACAGTACATATAAGATATAACCAACTTTCTCTTTTCCTTTAGTATGTTACAATACAACACTACAAGAAAATGAGTTTATTGTGACAATTATTTTAGTCACAATACACATAGATTTCGTCACAAATTTTCTATTGTCACCAATGTGTGACAAATTCTAAAAGGTCACAATAAAATGGTCACAAATTTTGTTTAGTATCAAATTCGTCACGAGTATAGTGACTATATGTATTGTCACAAATTCGCAACAAAATTGTGACAAAAATTTAGTCGCAGATTTGACACTGTTTGTGACAGAACTAGTCACATATACGTCACAATTTGTAACACTAAATTAGTCATAATTTCGTTATAGTTTATTACCAAATTTTTGTAACTAATTAGTAACAAATTTCGACCAAAAAAAAGTCACAAATTTGTCATTATTAGCGACCAAAATAATGTCACAAATCTGTCATAGTTAACGACTAAACTAATGTCACAAATTTGTTACAGTTGGTGACCAAAAAATTGTCACAAACTCTTTTTTTTTTATGTTTTGTTGTTACGAAAATCATTTGTGACTATAGACATGATTTTGCCACATTCATTTTGTGATTAATTTAGTCACTAAAGTATACACATAAGAATGTACGGCTATATGATGATAATGAGAAACCAATCAGAACAATTTGCCTTTCAACACAATTCTTTGCAAAAGAAAGAAAAGACCAATACAAAGACAATCAGTCAAAGAGATACTTTATAAGAAGAAGACGCAGACAAAGTTTCAATACCGTTGCAGAACAACAATGGAATACAACACTTATTGATGGATATACAACTACGATAACACAAAGAATTCTTGTTTAGTCTTGGAATACCCAAAACACGTGTCTTTTTTGCTTTGTTGAGAGCTCTCACCGAAGAAATAGGAAGCGCCCTGCATCACTTATGGAGGAAGACCAAAAAGCTCAAGCAACTTCATCCGACCTTTGATTCTCTTTCTGAAACTCCTCTTCCGCTTTCTTAAAAACATGATCCCAACCACTATCAGAGATGCGACCGCACAGAGGATTCAAAATGTGTTGATGAACGACGACGGAAGCTTCAATCGAGTATATAGTGGTGGTGAACAGTGGCTCGCGATTCAGTAGATCTGGAATAAGAACAAAAATATTAGTCGATCGAGATAGAAAAAACAGATAGAAGAAGAAGCTATTTGTCTCACCTTAGGGTGATGGTGAAGGCTAAGCAAATAGAAGAAGAAGAAGAAGTTATTTAACCTTTGACCAAAAAAAAAGGAAGAAGTTAAAGGGATGTAAAAAAAAAAACAGTTAACGTCGAGAGAAAAAAGCAAATTAAAGAGGAGAGAGACCACAAAACAAAGAAGAGATTTGGTCCATTGGATTGCATCTATTAACGGTGGAGAGTGCAATCCTTGCCTCTAGGTATTAGCCAATGAAATACTTTCATTATTAACTTTCTTTTTTGGCAATATTCATTTTTTTTATCTTTTAATCAATTTTGCAATTTGTAACAGCTTGAATTTGGTTTTATATTTTTTTTTATTAAAACTTTATGTTTAAGTATAAAGTTTTAAGATTTCGAATTCATTATTTAAGATTTGGGATTTAAGTTTTAGGATCTGGAAATTGAGGTTTTAGGATTAAAAAAGGATTTGATTTGATTTAGATTATAAATTGATTAGATTTGAAACTTCTAATTGTTGGATTTTATTTATGACTATATGTAAAAATTATTGGTAGGAGATTTAATTTATATTTTTATGATAGAGAAAATGACTACATTTCAATTTTTTTATAAGTAGATATTTTTAAATTGATTTTATGTAAAATATATTTTGTATTAAATATTTATTTAATGCATATATAATTAATGGTTATATTCTGATTTTATGGTTTTTGATTTAATTAATTTCTATGATTAAAATAGTTTATGATTAGTATTATTATTTTATTTTTGTTTTGAATGTTTCTCGTGTTGGTATGGTTTATAATTATGACTTTTTCTTTGTTTGTTTTTGAAAGATTCTTGATTTACTGCTATGTGCAAATAATATTCGTTACTCATTTTGAATGTTTTTTTATTTGTTTAGAATATTTTTTTTATCGACTATTAATAGGTAAAAACATATTTTTTTTTATTTTTTTAATGTTAAAATAATATACCTTTTTTTTCCTTTCCTGTCGGCAACAAGTTAAGTTGTCTAATTTATTAATATTTTCATTTTTCATTTTTCATTTTTCAAACATTTTACATATATATAGTTTTTTTATTCAAGGTTAATTAGTGACGAAATTTGGTCACATAATTCGTAACAATAATTAAGACTAAACGGTTTGTCACTAATTCGTCAGTATATTATGACCAGATGGTAACCATTTTATAACGTAATTGTTTGGTCACAAGTTCGTCAATAAATCGTCATAATATTGTGACGATAGATTTAGACACAAAAAGTGGTCACTATTTGTAACATTATTTTGTTACTTATTAATTTGTAACTATATTATGACCAAATAGTAACTATTTTGTAACTTAATTGTTTGGTCATAAATCAGTCAATAAATCGTTACAATATTGTGACAAACCATTTTGACACAATAATTGGTCACAATTAACTGATTTTCTTGTAGTGCAAGTATAATTCTTGTTTCAAGTACTGCATTGTTTGCCTAACATCACTTTCCTTACAGATTTAGACTTTTAAAATTTATATATCATATGATTAAGGCTGTGTATGAAGCCATTTACCAAAAATAAAAGGCTGTGAATGAAGACGTCACTGCGGGATGGTTCTTCCGCAAATTTCTTTTCACCGCGCGCACTTACAATTTTGTTCACCAACCTGTCAAAAAAAAAAAATTTGTTCACCAACAATTTTAATATGTATGTGTTTGTTAATAATAATTTATTAATACAAATATACATGCGGAACACTTTGACGAAGAAAAATCTAGGGTTCCCGCTTACTCTTGTTATTACATATATATAGCAAGCAATCGTACGTTCTTTTTTTTTTTTTTTTTTTTTGTCAAATGCAATCGTACGTTCAAGTGAGTCTTTTATTGTAAACAAAAATCTGAAAAAAAAAACAGACAAATTAATTTACTGATCGACATAATTCTATATAAAAAATGGTTGATTAAATTTGATAATTATTATATTTAAACCATATTCATAATTATAATCATTTAACAGCTTGTGTTATGTTTAATATGCACCGCATAATATTCTACATGCATGTTCTATCCGATTTTTATTAACAATAGTTGTTCTAATTGTAACGGCAATCAACTTAGCGCGTGAAGACATCTTCTCTCAGGCACGAAGACCAAGGCACCTCAACAACCCTTGACGAAATGAGCACTCTCCACCGCATCTCTTCCACCGGCAGCCTTTAGTCGTGATCGATGCTTGCTTCTAAGGATAGATCTCTCCGGTGGGCCTCCTTTTCCGGTGATGTCTGTTTTCCGGCGAGCTTCCTACCTGAGATGACATCTTTCTTTTTGCCACTGTCGAGCCACTCTCGCTATTTCCCGAAGTCTTCGGTCTCTTCCTCTGTTATGAGGCGTCCTCCGACACCACCATTGGAGCCTCCGTCTCCACTGGCTCCTCCAGAACCACCAGATCCGCCAGATCCTCAGATCCACCTCTCTCCCGGTGAAGCTCATGCTCATCGGTTACTCCTCCTTCGACACCTCACCGGTTCCCACCGAGCTCACCGCGAATCCGAGCCTCCATCCTTCTCGCCTTCGAGACTTTCTCCTCCTGGCTAGAAGCTTGTTCCGCCGTTCATCGCCCCGCCGTCTCCTAGCCCTACAAGCTGCCGCCGCCGCCTGCTCCTCCCCTCATGGTCTTCAAACTTGACTCTAGGGTTTCCTTGTTTGGGCCAATGGATGGGTTGCTTTTTGGGCCAGTGGCTGATGTGTTTGGTGGGCCAAAGATGGAGGTCTTTCTTATTGGGCCTTACAACCTCGACATTAAACCCACTCCTTTTCCCTCATCGATATCTCTTTTGTTTCACCTACGGCTTCGAGCCATCTCTCGTCACCAAGCCACGCCTCTTCTTCAGCCTTATCGCCCGGAGCTCTGCTTGCTCTTTCTCCGCTTCAGGCATCGTCCTTCCTCTTCCGTTCCCCCAGGTTTGCTCCTATCATTCGCTCTCTGATTCTTCTATTTTGGGAAGCTATTGGATGGGCGTTGAGAGTGTGGCCTTGGCTTTGTGGAACCCGAATTTAGTTCTTACTATTTCGATGATTGTTTATCGATCCACATTTGTGCTCTCTAGTGGCACCTTTATCGCCTTAGTGCGACCCTTTACTGCAGTATGCAGATTCTATTTCGAATTGGCTATGTTAGTAGTCGATTTGGGGCAGATTGGACAGAGATTTCTGTCCTCTTTTACCGTTCCAGTTTTTCTGGTTCGTCGGGGCTTTCATAGCCCTCATCTCTCATTTACGGAGCTTATTATCCTCCCAAATACTTCACTTGATTTTAGTGGTATTGTTATAGGGAGCTTTGTCGTCAAGACTGTTCTGCTTGGAGCAGAAGCGAGGATTGTTGTTCAAGACGGTTCATGTCCAGCTTTTGTTGGCGGTTTGACTTTGGAGGCGTTGTTTCCTCCTCCCTGTGGTTTCGGCAAGGGTTGCCGATTTGAAGATGTCTGCCTTATCGATTGTCTTTGTTTAGATTCTGCTTTGGTAGAACTCGTGAGTTCACCCTTATCCCTATTTCTCTATTTGAGCGTTGTCGTTGCTCTTAATCATTTTGTGTACTCGATCACTATGTTGGTTGATGTTTTAGTTGGTTGGGCTCTTAGTAGCCATGTTGTATCCTCTTTTAATGGAGGTTAAACTCTTCTACTATTAATGAAATGCTAAGTTTGTCCAAAAAAAAAGTTGTTCTAATTGTTCTATCTGATCTATTTGTTTTGCAGTGTCCATTTTCCTGTCACTATCTAAACCATGCAAAGCATGCCTAAGTTAGTTTTAAAAGTAACTTTTTACGCTTACAGTTGCATGTTAAAAGATTATAATTGTATTAAGAATAATTAAGTTAGTTTTAAATCTAATTTTTTACGCTTACAGTTGCGTGTTAAAAGACTATAATTGCATTAGAAATAATTAACTAGTTCCTTGATTTATAACATAAATTTTGTACTAATCGATCTTTATGTGTAAAGGTATACATATGATTGTGTGATGGTGGACGACTGGACGTAGCCACTCATTCCATTTTAAAGATTTTATTAGTTTTGTTGATTGATTTGTGATTTTCCTTTTTTAACAATCTTATCCACGTATTTAAATATTGCAATAATATAAACCAAATAACAATATGGCAATAATTTTTGTTTGTATACGACGAACATTTTTTTTCCCTAAACATATACAAAGAACATTAGCAATGAAAATAAAGAAATTCGAAGAAAGACAAATAAATGAGACATGACGCACAAACTCTTTGCTTTTGCCTATTTGTGGGATTATTCTCAAGTGCTATCTTATTAAAAGTGGTTTGCCACTAAGAGTGGCTGTCGTCACTTTTATATTTCATTTGTAATTTTGGCTAACTATACTCATGTATTGAAATCAATCTGATCAGAGTTTCACGAACCCTATAATATTTAAAAACGACTCTATTTACGCACATTCTATAAGATATAATTATCTTTTAGAATTTTGTTTTTAAAATAACATAGAAGAGGATTCTACAATTAACTCAAACATAAAGCCATTCAATCGTGAAGAATAAATAGTACACCAAAAACAAAACAGTTTTTATGGCAAATGGTTATGATTGTATGTGCATTAAGATCCAGTTAAATGTCGTATGATACAATGCGATACACAATATGTTCTCGTTGTGGAGCAGAAGCTGAGATGGTAATTAACTACATCTTTTTTGAATGCTCTTCAAATTTATAAACATGGGCTTTATCGAAATTTTCGGTTAAAACCCTTTACAAAAATAAACTTTTTTCGGTACCATCTTCTTAATGATCTTAATTTTTTCCTAACTTTGACTGCCTATTAATTGTAGAAGAAACCTACTCAAGATAGATAGTACATATTTGGCAAAAAAAAATTCACATGCATGGATTCTTTAGTTTCGCAGCCCAAGCTTCTTTTGTATTGGTTGGAGGAATTTCACCACAAATCTTGGTAGTAGACAAGAAAAGTGATAAGATACCAAGTAATTAAGTCGAAACCAACTTAAATTTTTTTATGGAATTTTCTTTTATTTTTATTGTTTATTTCTATTTATGTATGCTCAAATGAGAGTGTGTTTCACGTTAGAAAGAAGAAAAAAAAGGAGATTGACAAAAAAAAAAAAAAAAAAAAAAAGGCAGTAGAAGTAGATCCCACTTATCCATTTACTAGATGTAAAGTTATGATGCTGTATTCGATGGATTTCAATGTAAGATTTTTTAAATATAGATTTGTTATTTGGGTATATATCGTTCATATGTATTGTCAAATGAGACTCATAACAGTCTTATAGTCAATTTGATTAATTCATCGAAGTAGCTTTACTTTGTAATTATACTCGATATGAATCATGATGCTCTGAATTTCATATGAATCAAATGATAAATTATGATGCTTACTCACAAATAAGAATTTTATTTTTTTCTAGGAACAACAGAAAAAGAATGTAAAGGAGAAAGTAAGAAAGTTGGGGATGTCTTTGCGACATTATCACAAGAGGGCCAAGACAAATGGGAACGATCATCAATTTAATATTATTTCCTTTTCTTCCCTTTCCTTTTGGTTCCTTTGACAGTTTGACTACAGTTTATAATCTTCTTCTTGTACTTTTTTTTTCTTCCAATATATTGAATAAGCTAAATATCTTACACAAATAAAATACTATTTATAGTTTATCTTCAGTATTGTTACTACCGGAAACGTGTTCTGTTCAGCATCCGTTTCTTCGTTTAATAGTAATTCTAGTTGAATTAAAAGATCGAGAATAACATTATTAGAATTGTCATGGAAAGAGAGCGAGCATTTCCTGACCTCCAACCAAGAAAAGACAAGAGGATAATAGTCTCATAGACTACTTAATATTTTTGAAAGCCGACAAAAAGAAAAGATTCAATATTTTTGAAAACTGAAACGATATGTTTTCTATCAAAAAAATTATGGAAATATCGAGGAACGAATATGACACTCTCTTTCCCATATCGGGCTTATATCATAAGATTGTAAAATAATAAACTGGAAATATCGAGGAATTAGTATGAGTTTACTCTCTCTCCCGTATCGGGCTTATATCATAAGATTGGAAAATAATATCAGGGCCCAATAAAGTATTCTGAACAGATTTGGGTAAATTGGCGAAATGTCCGATTTCCGGAAAACGTTATAAACGATAAGTCCTAGTGACGCGACCCGTATAGTAGAGAGAGAAAGAACGAATACACATTACACTATATCTCTGGCATACCTAGCTACATCCTCCCACCATTTGTGGAATACCACTTATTTCTATTATTCATTTCTTCCTAAAAACTCTGGTTAATGACAGTTTTTTTCTTTTCATTCATCACTCCAAGTGGATATCATTAGAAAAATCAAAAATATTTTTAATGATTAACATCGTGAAAAAATGTTATGAGATTAAAATGAAATTTTCTTAATTACGTTAAGATCTTAATATTCAAACTGCTATCTAGTTGGTATAAGGAAAACCGGTGTGCATATGCCATCTTTTAACTAACTTCACTTCACTTTTTCCGTGCAGGACGATTTTACTTCTTATTTTCGAATTCAATCTGTGGAAACACTTCGATGAGACACAAAATTGATTGATCATGAAAAATGTAATTTAGTTAAAAATGCTTAGAATTTAGATTAAGCCAAAAAAAAAAAAAACTTTCCTTTCTTTGGAGACGAAATGATACTTATGTTGGAATTAAAGTTTTAAAACTAATCTTAACATTAAAACCAAAAAAAAAAAAAAAGTTTTAAAACTAATGCGTTTCGTGATTAACTAAAACAAGTATATAAGATAAATTAATATACACTTATTCATCGGTGCACATGTTATCAAGAAACCGACATAGCCAACCTTCTCTAGAAACCACCAAAACCAATAGATAAATCAAAATTAATATACATTTTTATGATACTACCTTTTTCCTTAAAATAATAAAAGAAATTGGAACAATCCTTATCCGAAACAGCACGTAAAGCAGTATAAATCAGCTTCTATGTTGAATGTTTTTAAGCACAGAACCAAAGATAAACACATAGAGGAAAATCGAGTGATTGATTCATTAATGGCGGACATAGCAATATTAGTTGCGGAAGAATACGAGCGTAGGGTGAAGCTAACGGCGGAGAAAGCGTCTATTTCAGCGGAGGTTGGGAGGTGGAATAAATTACCGGCGAAAATGACGATGTTTGGGATTGAGGAGAATAAAATAGAGAATTTAAAGAGGAAATTTGAAGCTAAATCTCAGTTTGCTCTCGCTGTCTCTAATGGATTTTTTTCTGCTTAACTATGTTTGTATTTCATCAGAAAACAACTATGTTTCATCAAAAATCAAAGTCCTGGGTAAATACATGTAGAAGAAACTTGTGGGGAAGAATCGTTAAATGTAGAAACCTTCTCCCATAATTTATTTGACATTGTGAATTTGTGATGTGAGAAACTTAAATACACTAGTTGTCTTTATGTACTCGCTTCGTCCATCAGATATTACTTACTTACGTGACCTCTTTTTATTGAAGAGTTCATATTAAAAAGAAATCTGTAGAGAGAGACCTCCACGTCATCACAACCTCTCTTTGATTGCTCCACGTCATCGGCTTTGTCTGTCTCTCTCTCCATCAAATCAATCTGAAACTTTGGAGAGAGCTCTGAAAAATGGAGAGTGGCGACGAGAGTCCGGTGGTTCTGATAACGGGATGCTCTCAAGGAGGAATTGGTCATGCTCTGGCACGTGAGTTCACTAAGAAAGGATGTCGAGTGGTGGCGACGAGTCGATCACGGAGCTCCATGACAGATCTGGAGCAAGATTCGAGGTTGTTCGTCAAGGAGCTTGATGTTCAATCGGACCAGAACGTGAGTAACGTCTTATCGGAGGTTATTGATAAGTTTGGAAGGATCGACGTTCTTGTTAATAACGCCGGAGTTCAATGCGTTGGACCTCTGGCGGAGATCCCAATTTCCGCCATGGAAAACACCTTCAACACCAATGTTTTTGGTAAATACTCGATTTTGAATTGCTACTTCAAATGTGTTAAGAGGGTTTTGAAGAAAGTGAATGAATCCAATGCAGGTTCCATGAGGATGACTCAAGCCGTTGTACCTCACATGATGTCTAAGAAAAAGGGAAAGATTGTCAACGTCGGAAGTATCACTGTTATGGCACCAGGTCCTTGGGCTGGGGTCTATACTGCTACCAAAGCTGCTATTCATGCTCTTACCGATACCTTGAGGTTTGCTTTTCAGCAAGATATCTTGTCTTGGGTTTGGGTGGATGATTCTTCATGTTTGTGAGATGTGTTGTTGTTCAAATTATCTAAGTAGCACCGGGGATGGATTTGGTTTGTCAATTGTTTTGTAATGGTGCCTGCTTAACGCAGGTTGGAGCTGGGGCCCTTTGGGATTGATGTCATCAACGTTGTCCCTGGAGGTATAAGAACAAACATAGCAAACTCAGCTGTTGCAACCTTCAACAAAATGCCTGAGCTGAAACTATACAAGCCTTACGAAGAAGCCATCAGAGAAAGGGCGTTTATATCACAGAGGATGAAGCCAACTCCTGCAGAAACATTTGCCAAAGACACCGTAGCCGCAGTGCTCAAGAAGAACCCACCCGCTTGGTTCTCTTCAGGCAGATACTCAACCCTCATGGCAATCATGTACCATATGCCCCTTTGGCTCAAAGATTTCTTCCAGAAGCAGGCCTTAATGAAGAAATGATGATCAGGTTCGAGTTTATGTAACACGAAAACGAATGTAAAAGGTTCTTTAAACTAATAATTTAATCTTATGTTTCCAATCCATGCTTAAGTAGGTTCGATTCTTAACGTACAAAAGTATATGTAGATATATACAGGAAGGGGATAGAAAGTTAACAGGAGAGAATTATTACATTTGTGTTGTAAAAGCTTGTGGTACAAATGTCTCTAAGAGGAAAAGGTGAGGATTCTACAACCAGAGGAACAATAGTTCTACTTTGACTCGACCCAACAATGTATCATCGAAACCAAATTTAAAGGGTCAGGACTATCTAAAAGCTATTAACTAACATCGTTTCTAATTTTAAGAATGGTGTGGAGCTCCGTAATACATTATCCCCGGTGGCTGGAAACCTGGACCTTGTTGAGATTGCTGAGCTGAGTTCGACTGAGGAATTTGAGACTGTTGATTACCTATCAAATGTGGTGGTGGTGGTGGTGGTGGCGGCGGAAGTCCAGGTGGCATTAGTGGAATGTTACCAAAGCCGTAAGGGTTGTTCATTACTGGCGGTTTTAGGAACTGTGGTGGAGGTGGTGGTGGTGCTGGATTAGGGATTACATGGTACTGACCTTGTGTGGTGGGTGTCTGGTTCTGGGAGTTGTTGTAAGAAGGAAACGAAGCATTAGTGTCTGAAACCGGAACTGTACTGTCTGATTTGGATAGACCAGAAGTCTTTGTCGCTTCAGCTGCGAATGAAGATAGAACAGATTGCATGATCATATGTGATGAGGTAGATGCTGTGAGCATCGCAGCAATAGATGCAGGCGTCATTTTTGATGCTTGACCAGATTTTGTGTTGTCATTTGTCTGGGTTATCATGGTGGCAGAGACTGAGCTCGGGGCAGCAGTTGTTGGTTTTGATGCGTAATCCTCATCATTAAGCCGTTTCTGCATGTTTTCGGCTTCCTCCGTTTGTTCTTGTGCTACCTATAATAACAAAACGGTTCATGAGCTTAAGTCAAGGGTAGGTCACAAACGAGTGTAAAGTGGGAAATCAAACACATACCTGAATCTGAGCTTTAAGATTCTCCAGTTCAGATTCCTGACACAAGTAAACTAAAGTATGAAAGATAATTGATCACCAAATAGTGAACTTGCAAAGTGCGAAAAGCATTATTACCTGCTCGCGTAGAGCGTCTTTCAGCTGGTTTACAAGGGATGTCCTACTTCCTTGAACAGATTTAAGTTTCTCAATACATTGTCTCAAAAGATATTCTTCCTCTTCCAATTCTTTGGCCAATGATTTTCTCTTCGGGTTATCTTTTTCTGGAGAAACACAAAATACGATTTCACTGGATTAGAGAATAAACTGAGGAATGCATTGGTAAATCCCAATGATTAGTAAAACAGATTGTTACCAGTAGAGCAGGCTTCTTCAACATCTTTCTCCATCTTCCTGATTCGTTTGACTGCAGACTTGCATTTACTCATCTCAGCTTCTTCATTTGAGTTTTCTGCAACAACCAAATGGTATGCTGATGCTATCTTCTCAGCCACACCTCCTCTTGATGATAATTTCTGGTTCCACAAGCAAAATCCCCAAAAGGAGAACTCTAATGAAATTTTACTGATATCAATAGACGAGAAAAGGAAATTTTAAAGTTCAGTGTTTTACCGTTCTGGATGATTTTGAATCCCGTTTTGCAGATTTGGATCCGCGGGGCCGCTTTTTGCTGACATCCAGGGGCAAAGGAACATCTTCTCCAAGCATTACATCTTTAAGACTCTTAGAACGGGATCCAAATACTCTTCTTTCTTCCCATATCTTGACCTACAATTCACGTAAACCGAATATCTCAGTTAGCAATTAACTACTTTATTCATGTTTCAAGTTTTCTAATCTGCATCACACATCTCAAGAACCTTGAATCTCTTCATCCCTAACATCAAACACTACACTACCCCAGCACAAAACATGCGCTTAAGCGCTAACCAGACATTGTCCATTATGATGGTATCTTATAACCTTTTCAGGAAGCGAGTTCTTTCTCCAAACACAATTGCACAAGATAAAAAGTAACAAACCTATTTGCAGAGAACAAGAATCAAACGACAAGAACAAAAAGTTCCAATGAAGAATGAAAGAAAGAAAGAGAGAGAAATACCAAACGAGAGACAACGCCTTTGCCACGATCATCTCCTTGAGAAACAATGTCTTTAACAGCCTTAGGAAGAACATTCCAGAACTCTTGAACGAACTCATTACCCTGACGCTTACTGTTCTGAAGAATATCATTAGCCAAATACAAAAGAGGGACTTTCTGAACCATCTCTGTACTGTGAAACTGTTTCTCCCATGTCGTAACGATCAATTCAGCTTTGGTCCGATTGAATATACACCAATGTGACAGAGCTTAATTCCAAAAGAGTCAAGAAACCAAACATCCGAAAGTTAATAACAAAAAGGAGCAAAATTTACAAGATCTAAGTATTAAGGTTAAACCTATATATGCAAATTAGAGATAAAGTGAGTAAAAGAGGATACTTTCAATGGACTGTTGAGTGCTATTGAGCTTAGCTAGCTTGTCAATCAGGATCTGTTCACTGAACACACTACTCATCCCACCAGAAATCACAAAACCCTAGAAAACAGAGATTTTGGAGAAGGGAGAAGAAGCTTAAATCCCCCAAAAGTGGTTTACGAATTTGAGGGAGAAGCAGCTAGATTTGCATACAGCCGGTGAGCTGAAAGACAGAAGAATGCGGCGGAGCTGGAATTATTTCTGCGGCGGAGGGTGAACGGAGAAAGAACCCTAGAAGGCGGAAGCAGAAAAAGAGTAGAAGATGACCAAAACGACGACGTTTGACGCCGAAATCGATCCTTAGCGAGAGAGATGTGGAGCTAAAATCGCAGAGAAGAGAGGAAAGTTGTGTTTTTGTTTTTTTCTCTCTCTCTCTTTCAGATACTAAAAAGATGGGCTTTTACTTTCTTGTTCTCCATATTTCAATTTGGTCTACTTCAATTAATTTTCATTTTCTTTGACCTAAAAAAAGATTTTAATCTTCATACGAGAGAAAACAATAATTTTAAATTTAAGAATGGGGAGTAGATAATTTTTATTAATAATAATAAAAAAAAAACATACTACAGTACATTTTTTTTTTTTTTTTTTTTTTTTGGCAAGGACTACAGTAGTACATCATGGTGAAAACTGAAAACTTAACAACATTCGAGCTTCAAGCCTTCAAGTGTAACCCAAAGATGGAAACCTTTTTTAAAATAAAATAGTAGCTTTCACTCGCTGTTATCATCTTCTTCCTCACTGTCTTCCAATTTGATATGGTTCATGTTCCTCTCTAGAGGAGGAAGACCATCTTCATCATCATCATCCTCTGATTCATCACCAGATTCACCATTTTTCCTAACATCTAATCAAACAAAACAAAAAAAAAACAAGAAGCAAGATCTCATTCATGGTGAAATTCATCATATTATGGTATGTGATAGTGATAAGAGAGATTTTAAAAAATGTGACTAACGTTCTTCTAGCGGAGGTGGTTGTTTCGAGATCTGAGTTTGCTGAGTAAGCCAAGAATTTTGAACTGAGATTATCTCAGCACTATTCTTGCATTTTGAGTACTCCTTTAGAATATCCCTGCGATATATCGAGAGACCTCGTTAATCCAATTGTATTCACCAATCAAAAAGCAAAAATGAACTGCTTCTTCGGTTTTGTTACTTGTTAAGAGATAAAAAGGCATGACCCCATTTGAATTTTCCTAGCAAAAGTTCTGCAGTTTCCTCCTCCCCACTGTTTGGAAAACAAATAGAGCAAGACATTAGAAAACCTGATAATGCATGACCAATGAATGAAATAGGTTTTTGGAGAAGAAGTTATGGACTCACCATAGTATTAAAGCTGCAGATAAAGCCTCCACACAAGATAGCTCACATGGTCTTCCATAATTTACTGGATTAGCTGCTACTAACCATGGCACTGCAACCATAAAGAAATTAGAAGCATTTACGAGAGATCTGGCTTAATCTACATATTCATCAGCAAAGTCGTAAGTTCTTACAAAGACGAGGAGCAGTACAACGCAGCTTTGCAAACGGAACATCAGTTAGACGTGCCCAAGAACAATCAACAACGGCTAATCCTTTCCTTTTAATCAGATCATAGTCTTCCCTTGAAACACATTGTCTACCAACTGGACTGCCAAAATCATCAGAGACACAGATTATGATTTGAAATCAGATGATTAAGAATGTGTCATCTACTTATGTAAGGTCATCACAAATGACCCTAATAAGATACAGTAATAACAGGTAGAGATACCTTAAAACAACTCCACCGAAGCCAGTGTTAACCCGTAATTCCTACAAAATCACCGCAGCCGGATTTTCAGTTGGAACAAATGAGAAAGAAGACAGACATATATATAATTTACTAACTGATGATAATGATACTTACTTTTAACAAGTTAAATCTAGCAAGCTTGCGACCTGTGCACCTCTTTGCATCACATTGACCAAAATCCTAACACAGCAAAACACAATATTTACATCAACGAGTATTGAAACAAGCTGATGTTCGAAATATAACTGGATTTGGATTAGAATCTGTTTTCGAAATAGAGGAAACTATGCATACCCACATTGCCAATTGAACTTTTGGAGCTGGTGCTTCATCCTCAGGTTCTATATAAAAGCACCCAATTTGAGCATTACTGGTATATTCAACATCTAAAGCTGATCAAATAGCCAACCACATAGAAAAAAAACCCAATTTTTCAGTACCTTGATCAAGAGGAAGCGATTCGTCTTCCCTGAAATTGCAACGAGATCTTAGTTCCTACTCGCCTACGGCAAAATCGAAAACATAGAGAAACCTCGACTCGCAAAAATTAAGATTACCTTCCAAGATTATCAGTCCTACTGGTTTGGCCTCGATTCGAATTGCCTCCTCTAGATCGCTTGTTCTTCCCGTAACCCATGTTTTCCGGCGATATTACCGACAAAGGCAGAGGTTTTTAGGGTTTTATATGTAAATTAGGTTTTTCTAAAGGTAGGCGACAACAATGTTACCCGACCGATGTTAAACAATTAAATCATTTTTGGTTTATTAATTAACCGTTCTTCCGTCAAAACCAAACCGAACGAATGATTAAGTAGAGTACACGTGTAGTAACGGCACACCGCTCGGGGCAATTATGTAATTTTGACCTATATTGTTGATTTAAGATAAAAACCGTAATTTCGTCGAAACCAAACCGGACAAATGATTGAATACACGTGTAAAGTACAACGTTTGGGGTATTTACGTCATTTTACAACCACACTTTCTTCCCGTTAAGCTTCTTCTTCTTCTTCTTCTCTCTCTTTCTCATTCTCAGAGTCAGTCAGTCATAACTCCGACCAACATTCACACTCTTCATATAAATATATATATCTCTCTTCGATAAATAATCCAGTTTCAGTAGATTTCTCGGTTGTTCAGTCTACTATAAGAGTGCTAGGTTTTGCTAATCTGAGACTTGTTTCCTGTTTCAGCAAAACCCTAGCTGGAAGTAATGGCGTCACGATCTGCTTTTTTTCTCTTATGTGTTCTCTCTCTAGCCGCAGAGGAGACTCTTGCCTCTGTCTTCACCTCAAGGCTGATCCATCGCTTCTCCGACGAAGCCAGAGCGTCGATTAAGACTCAGACGAATTCGTTGCCGGAGAAGCAGAGCTTGGAGTATTATCGGTTGCTCGCAAGAAGTGATTTCCGTAGACAGAGAATGAATCTCGGTTCCAAGTTTCAGTCCCTTGTTCCATCTGAAGGAAGCAAAACTATTTCTTCTGGAAATGACTTTGGATGGTAAATTTCAAAATAGCATTGCAACCAAAAAAAAAAAGTTTAAATTTTGTACCTTTAGATTAGATCCCGAAGAAAAGTCGTGTGTTTTGACTAACTCAATCTACTTGATATCTTTTCCTTTAGGTTTACTTGATTTTGAATAGATACTTGTGTGGTTAAATAAGTTCTTAACTTTGTAGATTAGTAGTGATTTGTTGCCTTATATGAATTTTACTCAGGCTACACTACACATGGATCGACATAGGGACTCCGAGTGTATCGTTTCTTGTGGCTTTAGATACTGGAAGTGATCTACTTTGGATTCCTTGCAACTGTGTGCAGTGTGCTCCTTTAACATCCACTTACTATAGCAGCCTGGTATGTGACAGAAAATTATATATGTATAGTTAGATAGTGAAATGATGACTAGTTTAGCGCTTATTTCCAATTGATTGATTGGCAGATGCTTCCTCGTGTTTTGGGGCACATATTCTGCAGGCTACTAAAGATCTGAACGAGTATAATCCATCAAGTTCAAGCACCAGCAAAGTCTTTCTATGCAGCCATAAGCTGTGTGATTCAGCTCCAGATTGTGAGACCCCGAGGGATCAATGCCCTTATACTATCACCTATCTTAGTGGAAACACCTCGAGCTCGGGATTACTTGTTGAAGACATCTTGCATCTTGCATATAATACCAACAATAGATTGATGAACGCTTCCTCCTCTGTCAAGGCTCGAGTTGTTATAGGGTGCGTTTTACTTTTACTATTGTATGCGTCGGTGTTTGTTTGTTTTTGTAGTTAAGTATTGATAAGTATGTGTTCATCTTGCAGATGTGGTAAGAAGCAAAGTGGGGACTACTTGGATGGGGTTGCTCTTGATGGTTTGATGGGTTTAGGACTTGGAGAAATCTCGGTTCCAAGTTTTCTTTCTAAAGCAGGTCTTATGCGAAACTCTTTCTCGTTGTGCTTTGATGAGGAAGATTCAGGGAGAATATACTTCGGTGACATGGGACCGTCAATGCAACAATCAACACAATTCCTTCCGCTTAACAACAAATAGTAATGAATGATCTCTATAGGATTCGTACCATTTTAAGACATCTTTTACTAATCAGCATCTTTTGTTGATTTTTGTTTACAGTATTGTGGGTGTGGAGGCTGCTTGTATTGGCAATTCGTGTCTGAAGCAGACGAGTTTCAAAACCCTTATCGACAGTGGACAATCATTTACAGTTCTACCAGAAGAAATATACAGAAAAGTTGCAGTTGAGATTAACAGACATATAAACGCTACGATTAAGAGCTCTGGAGATCTTCCATGGGACTATTGCTATGAAACTAGGTACACAACATCTCTAAAAGAAAGACAGAGAAAGAAGCTCCCTTGCTTGTCTATATTTTATCTTAAATGTTTTTGGATCTTCCTTTTTGTTTTGATGGATATAGTGTTGAGCCAAAGGTACCAGCTATCAAACTCAAGTTTTCGAACAACAACACATTTGTGATTCACAAACCTTTGTTTGTAATCAAACAAAGTCAGGTTAGACCAGACATTTTATGATTCCTGCTAAGAAACAAGGTTTAGAGTTTGATGTATAACATTATCATGAATCATTTTACAGGGGCCTGTCCAATTTTGCTTGCCTATCAGTTCAAGTGGACAAGAAGGCATAGGAACCATAGGACGTATGTATTAGCCTTATTCATCTTCTCTCTTTCTCTCTTACATTCTCAGATCAATGCCTTCATGACTTGGACTTATCTTTATATTTGTGCAGAGAACTATATGAGAGGGTATCGAATGGTTTTCGATAGAGAGAACATGAAGCTAGGCTGGTCAGCTTCTAAATGTGAGATTTTTATTTAAACTGAAGATTAATACTACTAAAGATCTCATGTAGGATCCAAAGCTAAATCGAATGATACCGGTTTTTTTTGCAGGTCAAGAGGATAAGATAGTGCCGCCTCAGGCTTCACCGGGAAGCACTTCATCGCCATATCCATTGCCAACAGAGGAGCAGCAAAGCAGAAGCCATGCGGTTTCACCAGCAATTGCCGGTAAAACTCCTTCCAAAACATCGTCATCAGCATCATCATCATCATGCAGCTTCTCTTCCATGAGATTATTCAACTCTCTTCTGCTGCTGCATTGGTTTGTCTCTTAAACGATACTCTTATTAAAACATAACTATTTTGCCTTGCATATATATAAAATGAAGTTAATCTTAGAAAGTCTTACATATCGATTATATTCTTTCTTTCATCTTCATCTTCATTTCGGCTTAAGTTTACTGTGTTAGCCTTTGTTTTGGATTCTTTGATTTAAGTTTTAGAGATAATCTATAGAATAAACTGGCAAATGCAAAACAGAGCTCAAAATACATCTCGGAATATGAATACTTCTGTAAAAGTTTTAAAAAAAATTGTTCTAATTATTATAAAACGTCTGCAACTCAAACTGTTGTATTTACACCGGCAAATTTGGGTTTTTAAACGATTATAAACTTTTTAAAGGATATACAATTTGAATCAATAGAATTAAAAGATTCTCATTTGTTACCGGCCAAAAACAAAAAACTCAAGACCACGGTTGTGTAATGTAATCGCCGTGAGATTTTAAGAGTCATGGCCACGGCGTTTGACGAGCTGCTTCTGAGCCTCCGACAACCCTCTGGCCACTTCCTCATCTTCCGGTGTCTCTTTTCTCAGTATCTCGTAATCTCCAATCGCCGATTCCCAATTCCCAAGCTGTAAACAACAAACAAGAGAAAACATTTGTATATTTTTAACTTATGAATAGACAGACCCCAATAAAAACTTTTATTCAAATAAATGAACTCTTCATAATTCATAATTACCTTAGCGTTACAATCGGCTCTTCTGAGTCTAGCCTTGGTGTAGCCAGGACGGACAGTGACTGCTGCCGTGGAATCTTCAAGTGCTCTATCGAATTGGCCCATTTTGGATAGACAAGCCGCTCGGTTACATAGCAAGACTGAGTTTCTTGAGTCGTGGTCTAATCCTTCGCCATAAGCCGCACAAGCTTCCTGAAATCGTCCGGCTTTAAAGAAATCGTTGCCTCGTGAGCGCGCCGACGTAACCGCTTGCGCACGCCGGAGAACCATACTCACTTTCCTGTTGTTACCGTCCAGTTTGCTTGCTCGTTGAATTGCCTCAACGGCCTCTCCAAATCTGTTTGAACAAACCGGTTTAAGTCGGATATCATCTAAACATGACTTGTAAAAGTAGATGTTTGGTTTTTTCAGTTCATTAATTTAAGTATGCTTGAATTTATTTTTATCTAATAATTAAAAAGACAACATTATCAATGAACTATTCGGTTCCGTTAGATTGCACTAAATTTGGTTTGGTTTTCAAATATATGGTGTGGTTTCGGTTTCAAAATTCAGTTAAGTTTAATTCCGTATGGATTATATTTGCAGCTTCATTTTGAGTAAAAGCAAAAAAAAAAAGAAAAACATAACATTAAAAATTGTAAGCTTGTAAGGACTCCAAGAGAACAAACCTGCCGGACGCCATGTGTACCTGAGCCCAGACAACCAAGAAACCGGCGTAACCGATCGGTCCGTAATACTTTGTGCTCATTTCCCCATCGAAAACCGGGCATCTAGAGAAAGCATCATCGGCCTCTTGATGTTTGTAAGTCTTCAAAAAGGCCTCTGCTTGCAATGCATATACCTGAGGAGCTGCATCGGCGCCTGTAGCTATGGTGTTTTCCGTTTCTTTGATCAAAGTGTTCCAATCTCGTAATCTTTTGGCCTCTGTACATTTGTTGAGATGTGTTTGAACCATTTTAGCCTTTGAAATATCTTCTTGGTCAGCTTCTGGACCCGCATGCTTAAAATGATATATTGACTTCTCGACCTCTCCTAACCTATTGTTTAAGACGACATTTGCTTTTCAGAAAAAATGATGATAGTACTTGAGTCACAAGGTAGGTTTGACGAGATTACCTGAGGTACAAGTTAGCTAACCGATGGTGTGCTCTATGGTAATGAGGCTCGATTCTGATTGCTTCTCTACACTCAAATACCGCCTCAAGAATTCTCCCCAATGCCGTTAAAGCCGCGCTCTTGTTGCTACGATACGCAGCCTTTTTTGGATCGATGGCTATCGCAGCGTCATACAAGGCTAACGCCTCTGCGAAATTCCCATTCTTGTAATCTTCATTCCCCATCATCTTTAACGTTTCAGGATCCATTCGCGTGGAAATCGCCCTACACAAAGATCCTGATTGCTCTTGGTTATTTGAAACTGATATAGGTGCAACCGATGTTCCTCTTTCCTCTTCCGTCGTCTTTCTCACCCCATACCCTCCACCAGTATTTCCGTATCCGTTATTCTGAATAGTGGTTTGATTCCCAACCGCTGTTCCGGGTTGCTTTAAGTTCCCAAGATTGCCAAACAACATCACATTGCTTGAAGAAGCTCGAACCATAGAGCCATTATTTCCTCTTGCTTTTTGATTATCAATGATCATACTCTCTAGCTCACCCGATAAACCAATTGCTTCCCTCGGAACCTTCCTCGCTTGTTGTTGGACTGGTCCTTGATTATTACTTGGTTGGTAATTCCCATTACAGCTGCCTACTTGATGGTTATTTGGGTATTGATTCGATGAGGGTTTTGAAATAGGTCTCTGTACCTGGTTCTGGAGCTCCGTCGGTTCAGGTAAAACTTTATTTTCTTGAAGCTTCCTCGGGTTAAATTCGGTACATGGAGATTTGGTGAACTGAATGTTAGCGGTATTAGCGGTAGCGGTAGAGGCATTGCTGCTACTCATTGTGCTTTTATGGCTGCTATTGTCCGTGGGACATTTCTTGGACCACAAGCCACGTCTACCAAACACAAATCCCAAAAACCGACAACGTGACCTTTTCTCCACTGGATTTTCCGCCATCCTTTCGCCTATAGATAGAATCGAAACCTCGCGCGGAGTAATCAATCCCCCAAGAAAGGGGTAATATAGAGGAAGATAGAAAGATAATGAAACAGAGCTTAATGGTTGGTGTTTAAAGAAGACACCGTTTTTAAGAAGAGAGAGGAGATGATGAAAGCTTCTTTTGTTGCGTGTCCTCTTCTTGAATAAATAATTTCATACAACATGGCATTGTGATCAAACTAGGTTGAGAAGAAATGCAAAAAAGAGCGACTGATACAGATTAAAATAACGATAAGAAGAAGAACAAAAACAAGAATGATTTATTTCTCTGCTATCAAATTCTCAATAGACTTGGTGGTGGGTTAATTGTCTCTTGTTCTTTTCTGTCAATTCAAGATTTCTTCTTTCCTCTCTCGTTTTTTTTGTTGTTGTTTGTCTCTTTTTTGTTTTTTCTATGGTTATCGCCTGTTGACCTGGTATTGTAAGAGAAACAGAAAATGAACCTCAGATTTGTTGAGTCAATATTTAGAAAAGAAAACTAGGAGACTTTGTCAGAACAAAAAAAAACTTAAAAACATCCGAGTTTTTCTGGACCTGATTCTATTTTTGGTTGATTTTATGAGGTTCACGTTGGTTTTTTATTTCGACTATGTAAAGTAAGGTGTTTACGACGACGTATATAGATTGCTCCCATAAAATCTAAAATAATTCGGGCTCACCAAAGCAAAAAAAATCTAAGGAGTCAATTTTCTACGTATCTTTATATATCTGTTTTTTTTATGAACCATTAATTAAAACTCAGAACTTAATTCTTACTATGCTAACACACCTCATTTCTCAAAGTTTAGGTGTTTCTGGTTGCTATTCATTTGTTAAAAATCTAAAATTTTTGAAAACAATCTTGTCGAATTAATTGATTAAAAGTTACACTAAACCTAGATTCTCTCCAAAACGGTGGAAGAATCAATCAATAGAAATCACTTTCAAATCGGAGAAGAAGCATCGCTTAGTAAAACTAAAAATCGATCCTAAATTTTTGGGTCAGGATCTATCTTAAAATTTTGGAGGTCCAAATTAACTTAAAAAGGTATGTGATCTACTTGGCTGGATCTTCCACAATCGATCCGGACCGCTTGGATCTCACTCCTTGCCTGCTCGATCTGTCTCTTCACCTCTCATGGCCGAAGCTCTTGCTGTTTTGTCTGCCATGCATCAAGCGCTTCAGAGAGGCTTCACCAACCTTCATATAGCTTCTGATTCAGCTCAGCTGATCAAAGCCCTTTCTTCAGAGTGTCCAATTTCGGAACTCTACGGGATTCATTACGATATCCTCAACCTATCCCTTGAATTTTCTTTTGTGTCTTTCAATTTCATCTCTCGAAACTCAAATCAGTCTGCTGATGCTCTTGCAAAAGCGGCTCTGAGATCGATTGTAGCAAACTCTGTCGTTTAATATCCCTTCTAATGAAAAGTATCTTTTGCCCAAAAAAAAAAAAAAAAAAAGGTATGTGATCTACTTAAAATCTTTAGTTTTTTAGATGTCTTACGAATTTCTCAAATAACTAACCATTTAAACTAATACAATTTTAAGATAAGCTAATATCTCATTTGCTAACATTTTCTTTTACGACCTTACCAAAAAAAAAAAAAAACATTTTCTTTTACGAAATTAGCTAGACTCCAAAAGATGAACGGGCTCCAGTTTTTCAAGAATGGGGTTGAGAAGCCCGACCAACGATTTGTAAAACTGTATACATATAGGTGGGGTGTAAATTATTCTAAAAATTCAAAATAGATATTGAATAGACACGAATAGAATTCGGGAGGAAACTCTAGATTAAGATGAATACAAAAGGTTTTTAAGAAAATGAATTAGTACTAATCACCTCGAAACCCTAAATTAATAACATAATAGGGCTATAAACAATTCTTAAAACGAGTGGTTAACTAGCAAATTACGTTAACCCATAAGCAACCAAAGAAAAAAAAAACAAGGGTTCGATCGATTCATTAGTCGAGAAGCAGAACTTGTGGACTTCATGCACACACGTACAATAGGTTTATTTATTATATACAGCATATGTATTAATACCTTTACCTTTACTTTTTACTAAATTATATATTATGCATGCTCGTAGTCGATTTTAGGTTAAATCATCAAAAGTGACTATTAATTAATAGAAGGGGTTTATCCGTTTATATTTCATTAGGGACACGTACTGAAATAGACCGCACGTGCGGTGTTTGGCTCGAAGCACGACAAGAGTCAGATGAGTCATATCACCTATAGTTCAAGTAGTGACCGACACGTTATAAGTCCTTTTGATCTCTTAGGCTGCTGTCCGGTACATTGACCGGCGAAATAGCTTGACATTCCATAAGACCTTCGAATATAACTAATAACATGCATCGTGCTAGTTCATTGTTGTATACGAAAGAGAAAACTGACAAAAAAAAAAAAAAAACCGATAATTTGAAAGGCAAAAGATTTCTATTGGATCATGAAAAGGAAATCGGATATATAGTATACTTTTCTTAATCACCTCTAACGTACAATGTATTTTAAATTTACACGTTTTACTTATTTTTGTAATAATCCCAAAAATAAAACTGAGGAGACGCGGATTTCGACGACTCGCATGGTTCGGCGACAATAGTTAGACACGCAAACATATAACAACGTACGCGAATGAGACCATCATAAAGTGGGCCCGTGAAACCCATTGTTTGGCCCAGTAGGTCCCACTCCGGGTCGGGTTTTGTAGGTCCCACTTTTGGCCTTTGTTCTCCTACATATACCAATTCGCAGAGTCTCTAACTAAGCACTGGAAAGTGGAAAACACACACACACAAGTCATCTTCATCATCTCTTTCCACTCTCTTCATCTTTTTTGTAATCTTTCTCCCTTAATCTCAATTTATCTTTGATGAGTCCCTAATTTTCTCAAATGGGTAAGCTTTGGTATTACTACATTTCATCTCGACATTACCTAATCTCTCTCTCTCTCTCTCTCTCTCTCTCTCTCTGTGAATAACCAATCCTCTGTTTTTGCAGTAAGTTTTGTCGTGGAAAAACCACAGATAATGTCAGCGAACCAAAACGTTATCGTTTCAGAGACCACCACAAGGTCATGTATCATCCCAAACAACAACAACGCGTCTTCCCAGAAACTCCCTCCTGGTCTAATCTCAATATCCAAGAAAAAGTTTCTCAAGAACATCGATATCATCAATAATGGACAAAGAATCAACGCTTGGGTCGATTCAATGCGAGCTTCTTCTCCTACTCATCTCAAATCACTCCCTTCTTCTATCTCCTCGCAGCAACAACTCAACTCATGGATCGTAAGTCGTCGTCTCCATATCTACTCTCTTTCTCTCAAAATTTTGATGAGTGTTCCTCTTACAGTTCTTTTCTTGCGTTTTTGGACAGATGCAACATCCTTCAGCACTAGAAAAGTTCGAACAGATCATGGAAGCTTCTGGAGGGAAACAAATCATAATGTTTCTTGATTATGACGGTACTCTCTCTCCCATCGTTGATGATCCAGATAAAGCTTTCATGTCAAGCAAGGTTCGTCTTAAAACCGCATTAATCTGGTTGGCTTAATCATGTAAATCTTTGTAACTAATCACATTTGATGCTGTTTCTCAGATGAGAAGAACTGTGAAAAAACTGGCTAAGTGTTTCCCCACTGCTATAGTTACTGGTAGATGCATAGACAAGGTATTTCTTCTCTTTTTTTTTTTTTTTATTCTTGGCATTTTCCCCACATTCTATTAAATATTCTTTATAAATTTATAATTAATTAATCAAAAAATTTTCATTTTTTTTTCAAAGGTGTATAACTTTGTGAAGCTTGCTGAGCTGTATTATGCTGGAAGCCACGGCATGGACATTAAAGGCCCAGCAAAAGGCTTCTCCAAATTCAAGAGGGTGATTTTCGAATAACAACAATAAATTTATTTCTTTATTTTCGCCTTAAGCTAATTTATTTCCCTTTTATTTAGGTTAAACAGTCTCTTCTGTACCAACCAGCGAGTGACTATCTTCCCATGATCGATGAAGTAAGTGTATCTTCTTTTGTTGTATTATATAACAAATATACCTGTGAGATACGTATTGATCATATATAATTTTAAATATGTGGTTAATTTTTAAAGGTCTATAGACAACTCTTGGAGAAAACCAAATCAATTCCGGGAGCCAAAGTAGAAAACCACAAGTTTTGTGCTTCCGTGCACTTTCGTTGCGTCGATGAGAAGGTAAAAACTGAAATCAAATTAAGAGAAAATATTATTAAATAACGGAAACTAACATAAAAAAAATTGGAAAACTTAATAATCCAGAAATGGAGCGAACTGGTTCTACAGGTTCGTTCGGTATTAAAGGAATTCCCTACGCTGAAACTGACCCAAGGTCGGAAGGTATGACTTGGCATTTTCTCATTGGTCAACCATATACGTAAGAGAATCTTTTTGGAAGCTAAATTTGTTTTCTAACAGTAAGTGTAAATGATTTAAATTTCTTTTTGGATTTACTCAACAGGTTTTCGAAATCCGTCCTATGATTGAATGGGATAAAGGAAAAGCTCTTGAGTTCTTGTTAGAGTCACTTGGTGAGTATTGAGTAGTAGGCTCTCTCTCTTTTTTTTTTTTATTATAATATTTGTTTCTCAATCTATAATTAATAAAGCAAGAATTTTTGTCTTTGTCCTTTTTATTTTAAACTACCTTTTCTCGACTAATCATTTTGCATCATCAGTAATGGTTCTCAGTGATCACCTTTTAAATTTTTATATAATCAATTTTGAAACTTTGGATACGACAGGATTTGGGAACTCTAACAACGTTTTTCCAGTTTACATCGGCGACGATCGGACCGACGAAGATGCATTTAAGGTATAACTATTTTTTCCTTGAGGTTTATCATAACTAGCATATATTTTATATAAGAATGCTATATACTTAAGGTATCACACTAATTATATGTTTAATTAAAGTCTTGCCATATAAATTATAGATGCTACGAGACAGAGGCGAAGGCCTTGGCATTCTTGTCTCCAAGTTTCCCAAGGATACCGATGCTTGGTACTCTTTGCAAGATCCATCCGAGGCAAGTCTAGATATATAATGTATTTTGCAGTTAATGGTTTTCTACACGTGCTAACTTCACTCTCCTAAATACGAAATGAACAGGTGATGGATTTCTTGCGACGATTGGTGGAAAGGAAACAAATGCAGCCAAGAATGTGAAGGGATGATATAATGAAGGAGTGAAACTGTTCGAAATAAATAATGTCAACGATCATATTGGTGGATACATATATATAATGAATATGTACATGCCTAACCTTTCCTGGAACGTCGTGAAGGATAGGACAATGTCTTAATGTGCCCACTTAGGTTAACGTTCTGGTTCATCGGATTTTGTTTTTGTAAGAAAGAAAAAAAGATGAACTAGACAAGAGTGTGACAAATTGTTTTCGAATAGCTCTATTAAGTTATAATTATCTTCGTAGTAATATGCAAACGCGTGTTGATTAAGAAAATTGTTTTATATATTGTCTCTAAATTCTAATATATATATATTTCATTAATGGTTTTTGGGCAATCTACATACCGTCTTTTGTTATGTGAGAACAACATTAGAACTTTATTGATCTAAGAAAGAGATTTGCATATATGAAAATCCTTCGAGAGTATATGTTATGCCAATGTGTGGTAGTTGATGAAATAGTTAAGCTTCGCTTTTCTATATTATACTTTCCATCGATATGTAGTTAAATACCTTTTGAATCAAAAAATACATTAAAGTTGGTACGTAAACTATTAATTTGTACGCAAACTATTAATTGTAAATTGTATGTGACACATATTTAGTATAAAATAAATAAATATGGATTTAATTAATGCGAGGAATTTGAAAGTGTTTGATGTATCTAGATTTGTCTCACTATGTGTACTTGTCTACTGACACTTTGACACATCGCCTCGAGGGGTCCAAGTGAAACTAAATTATCAATTCTGTCTGGTACTTTTCACTAGTATAGACGGATAAACCTAACCAAATTGAACCGGATCAAACCACAAATTAATACTTGTATTCTTGCTCGTAGTGGCAAAGACAAACTCTGGAAACTTGGAAGCCTTTTTTTGTTTTATTGTTGTTTTGGGTTAAGTCGTGTTCCTCTTCGTGCATGTCCTTTGGCCCTGATTACGAACGCTCTATATATTTATTTGCTGGTACGAGACAAATCCAGTATATCTTATTGTAGCAGATTTTGTAGTTGTTTCATCAAATCATATTCAAGATCATTAAGACGATAATGTTTCATTTTTTATGTTTAAATTTCTAATGGATGAGATTTTTCTCTTCTACCGTTAACACTTTTTCTTTCTTTTTTTTGTATATTTGGTCGGAGACGAGAGAATTTTCTTTTTGACAAATGAGTTTCCTCCACGACCGTATTGTCGGTTTGAACTTTCGCCTGGCAAGATTTAGTTAGTCGAGTTGCAACCGGTTGAACTAACCAAAATTGGGGTTATGTATTAGAATAACTTAAGTTACACTTACATTAGTCTCTTTTTTTTTTCTTGAAACATTTATCTCTTGAATTGTGATAATACTAGACTCAAAACGTTTTCAGTTCCACTAGTTAAATGAATTTTTGTTTTTTTTGTTTACTTTTTTCGATGAATTTTTGTTAGAAATCTATATTAATTAAAATATCCACACATTTATGAAATCTTGAGTTTAGGTTTCAACTATATATATCATAAGTATTTATTGAGCATTTTAATGTAATTTTGGATATTTTTGACGATTCTTTTATGTCTTGTGTTTAATTTTTAATTTTTTTTTTTTTTTTTTTTTTTTGGTAAAATCTTGTGTTTAAATTTAAAACCAACATAAATGTATTGATGGTGATCCGCATGCAACATTAGAGCAACGAACGATCGAATATAACAAGATGTGAAACATGAACCTCTCTTATTCCTTAATATATACTAATCGTGTAACAAATAAATGCAATATTGTTTTTACTTTTGTACTAGAATGTGACATATTTAGAGTATAATTATTAAATATAAATTGCTAGATTGTACAACTTAATTAATAAAATTAACCATATATATATAAAAAAAAAAAAAAAAAAATTAACCATATATACAGTTGCCTATGCATTATAGTACAAATGGCCGCACACTATTTAACCATAAAACTGAGTTAGACAAATTGAACCACAAATATATTATAAAATGTGCATGGCAAATCTCTGACTTTCCTACGTTACTGTTTTCTACTTTTACTCGAATTAGTGTTTACAATGGAAATGGCAAATAGATAGACATTAATGAATACATGCACATATTATGTTACATAGATGGAACTATACAGCTATATGAATATGACTGACTGGCTATAACATCATCCGATGCATGCACGTAGTCTCTGTGAAAGCTGAGATATGTGTGTCTAGAGAAAGTCATGACTATACGTATAGTGTCATAGCAAATCAATAATAGTGGATGGTCATTATGGTCAAAGCTTTTTGTCCATAGCTTTTGGGTGTATAATGCGACTAACTATCACAATAAGGCTGCATGTGTTTTCAATCCCCTCCGATGTAGACATTTCACCAATTCTCAATATTTCTTTTCTATATATATGTATTAACATTCTGCATGACCTAAAAAAACGAAATTTTCATTTTAACTCTAGGAACCCTTAACTTCTATTTTAATTTTGAACCTACAGGATGATATGTGTAAAAACCATAATGAATATCGTTTACATCTTATAATAGAAGGAATTTTTTCTACAATATTTAGAACCGGTTAAATAGTTTGTGTACTTGTTGGTTAGGATCTCTTTAACTCTTATTTACCGTATTTACATATACGAGAAGAAGTGAAGGATGGATATTAGATTGATAACAGACGATGGTCTTCGTTTTTCACCAAATATAAGTAATTAAGGATTGTATTTCCCACAATTTTTTTTTTAATTATTCTGTCTTACATAGGAATAGGATCCATCATCGTGTCGAAAATAACAACGATACATCGAACTCGAAAGCCAGCATCGTTTCATCTATTTGTAAATATGAATTCAAATCAACTTTGCTGAACTTCTAAGATTTAGCAAATATAAATATAAATTTTACCAAAAAAAAAATATAAATATAAATATATATATACACGATAGAATCGAACTACAAAGTTCCAATTCTACGTGGAAATGAGAAGAGTTGAGATTGGCCAAGTTGGAATCCACTTATAAGTTTAAAAGTATATTATTAAAAACAAAAGGAAAGACAAAAACTCAAAGGAAAAAAAAAAGAACGAAAACCAAACACATGGAAGAGGCAGGAAGCAGAGACATTAAGACAGTTCCAAAGAGTTACAAAGTGTTGTCAAACTAAACTCACTTCCTCACTTTATTTGAACGTGGAAAAAGATGGATTCCACTCTTAGCTTTCCCTTCCATCCCTTTCAAGTTTCAATCGCTGATTCTTAGCTCTCTAGGCTAACATTAATTTTTTAATTGTTAACTTAATTAAATTATTTAATTAACCCTTCAAATCTCAATTATTGGTGATCAAGGAGTCTTTTCACACCACAAATCTCATACTTTTGAGTATTATATATTATTAACCACGTTAAATGAGATACGTCTTCTAGAGTTATTCTACACAAAGGGTTTAGTTATAAAGGAATCTAATCTAAACAAATATTGTAATGTTCATTATATATACATATGCTTAAATTAAGTTCAACCATCATATATATATTTTATTCATCAATTATGTGGATCTTGTAGATAGTAATGAATCACGTGGAAGCGCTTGGATTCCATGTCGAATTATTTCTCAAGGTTCATGTAGATTGTAGACTCTTATTATATTCTATTCGCTTATCCCGTTTATGATTGGTTTGTCCTTAATCAAAAGCATTAGAGAGGAAGGTTTTTCTGTTATTTTTTCGTCTCTTTTTACTCGTATTAAATAAAACTATAGTACTATATTTGCATGTTGTCAGAATTTTAAGGGTGAAGAAGAGGGATGGGCTTATTTTCTGGGCTCCCGTAGTTTAGTTACACGTGCCCGCATTGGCGACCGGTCCCCGCTTTGAGGGTCGAGCTTTCCATAAGTCTGTCTTGAGCATTTTATCATCTTACTTATATATATTCACTCACATATATGTGTATGTAATACATAGATCTTGAGCCATTTGTGATCGGATTTTTTCATTTTAATATTTTAATGTTAAGTATACATGCAATTAACCTACTAGGCGGGCTACTATATATAATTTTGTAAGATTAGATATGTGTCCTGGGATCCCTATCACTATATATGTATACTTTTTTTTTTTTTTTTCCCCTATGTATACTTAACATCAAAAGAGATATTAGATATACGCATCGTGATTATTATTATATATGACTATATATACTCCATATATCATGACTAAACGTTAATTACACATACTTTTAGAAAAGGATGGGATCTGCCTAACTCGTGTCCCAATGAATATTTTATATGAGTAAATAAATGTGTCACATGGGAACTTTTACAAAGTGGAATGCCATAACAATGGGGAGCCAAATTACTATTTACGTGTCTGTCGAACGTATCTGAACGTGAACTGTGTAAGAACCAAGCAAATATATTTTACTATTAAATTGAAAAGTATACTTCATAAATCATACCACATTGATGTCAAAAAATTCATACTATATTAATATATAGCAATATGCATCCATATGCAAGTTAGACATATATCAGTTGAAAAACACACACACTACTGCGTTTCCCACCGAATTGTTTTGTCATTTACCGAAAAAATAGTACTGTAAGTTGAAAACTACCAGAACGCAAAAACCTTTTAATTCGTCATCTATTTTACTATCAACAACTTATAATAATGTAAATTATTCAAAACATATATAACAAAAATTATCTTATATCTTACCAACAACTTTTCATTTTTGTCAATTAAGAATTTAGCATCCACTATATCTAATTATTTCTTAAGGTTACAATGCAATCTATGTGTTAATCGCAGTAGTCGGCGGAATTTAAATTCGAGCTTACCATCACTAATTCTTCTTATTTTATTACATTTTTGGGGGAAGGCAGAGGCCCATAAATAATTGGGTTCAGAGTCTCTAAGCTATTAGGCCTTTTCAGTAAATTAATAAATTTTACTGGTCCAGTTATTGTTTACAGAATTCTAAAGAGCCCATAACTATGTATAGCATACGTTGAGACATGACTTGCAACGTACGTCAAGCATTGACTTTTTTCCTTGCCAGGTCAAACATTGCTACTTTCCATTTCCCAATGTCTCAAGTTTTCCTTTTAAGGATTATTTTTTTTGAGCTTGCTTTACATCATTTATCCAGAACTCGGAAAGAAAACCCAATTTTGAATAGAAAAATTTGCATAGCAGACAAAATACACGACCCATTTAAGAAAAACACGAGAACAAATATTTTTTTCAGCATGGTCAATGTTTACAAAATTACTTTTCTGGTTGACGTTTGTATGTCATATAAATAAGTATAGACACTCGTAATTCTTAATCTAATAAGTTAATAGCTATGATTACGTAGCTCATCAATGTTAATCCTATGTTATTTGTCAAGAATTTTGTAGATTATCAGTACGAGTGGGCCTCTCACCAATTGCAACATGATACTTATAGAGTCTGATTCTAAGTCAGAACAAAGTGTAAAACAGAATGGTCAATTCCAAAGAGGCCTGTGTGTTGTAACCTGTTGGTCTTAAATAACACAAGGAGTTTGAGAGAAGAACTTAACAACCCCAACAATGGTTGCACACATACATAGCCATTTACGATTTTAAGCATCTATACACTGAATCCAGATATTATAATTTTCAAAAAGGGAGGTTCGATTCATTGCAGTGTTTGATCAAGTCGAGGAGAGTACTTACTTACTAGGTGTTGTGTTGAGGTGATTTCATCGTTCTCTCCAAATCCATCTTGCAATCTTCTCGCAATTGTTTCATTTTCACAAAGCTATTTTGCTGCAAAATTGAAAACTCTGTTTTATGTGTACAAGAAAGCAAAATGGCTTTATAAAACACTTTGCATTAAGGTTTCAGAACAGATTAGATGCTTCTAAAGATTACTTACAAGGTGGTCACTTTCATGAGCGAGAACATCGCCCATGCTAAGAAAGAGCGACCTCCATTGTCCCATGAGCTTGGATTCTTCTTTTGCAGAACTAACGGAGGCATGAAAATCCGTAAGCTTTTCTTTACCATTCCTTTGAATCAAGTTGCTAGCTGCTTTCTGACTCTTCTTCATGGCTGGCTCAGAAGGCAAAAAACAAAACAGATCAAATGACAATATTCACAAGAAAATCCAGAAGAGCGTGTGGCGAATATATGGTTTGAAAGTTATATGAAGATAACTGGTACATACCAGATAATCGACCTTTGATATCCTGGTAATGAAGATCTGACAAAATATACGCAGCTGAAACAATTCATTTGTAGCTACGTTAGACAATTTTATTGGAAATCAAAGAGAAACAATATGTAAGAAAAAGCTGAAAAAAACAGAGACCTTTAAGGCAAAAAGAACAAGAGCATGATTTAAACAAGTCATCTCCCATATTCTGATCCACATGCTCCTTCCTCTTAACATTAGAGCATCGACTAATTCCAAATGATCTCAAATTCTGACAATCAGGCAGTTCCTCCCCAGTCAAATTCCGGCTCTCGGTATTGCTACTAAACACAGATAAAGCCAATCCTTCACCAGTAACACTGATTTGATTTGTAGTAGCAGCCGCGTTTAACTCTTGAGCACCGTCTCTATCCCCAGGTTCAAAATAGATCTTGCTTTCCTTGAAAGGTTTACCATCGCCGCTGGAGAATTCCATAACAGCATCATGATATTCCTCAGATTCTTTGTCATCAGAATCAGCAGAAGTATTCTTATCATCCGAAGAAGACCTTTCGTTTGTATAAATATGTTTAGCATTTTCCTTAACCAGATCATCTACAACTAAACACAACCTCTTTGAGAACTTTTCTCTCGAGCCTTCATGAGAAACGGTCTTACCAGATTCATCTTCAGGTTTATGAACCAAATCACCCAAAATCGACGAAAACCCTCTCTTGGCTGGAAAATTGGTCAAATCACCCAAAGCGGGTCGGCTTTGTTCCGACGCCAATTTGGCGCTATCTTCAGTCATCTTCAAAATCACCCCAACAAGGAAGATTAATAATTTCGAATTTCAAACAAATAAACCAAGTAAAATTAATACTAAGAACTCAATGAAAGACAGAAAATATAATCGAAATTCAACAAAAAAAACAAAAAAAAACCTCAATCGAAAACTCAAAATCGCAACCAAGGTGCAAAAACAAGAAATCGATTAGAATAACGAAGACGATGAAATGGAATTTGAGTGACTGACCTAGAGAGATTGGTGGGATAATTGTGGAGGGAGGATCAGGATCTGATGAGTGGGCAAATTAGGGTTTTTGATTTCGTTGAGGCGGGAACCGTGCGGAGTTTCCGATCTCGATTTTTTTTTTTTGTCTTTTTTTTGACTCGCGTTTTCGAAATCATACTTATTAAATTAATTAAAGCATTAAAGTGAGGAGCGATCTCGCGGATCCCACTTACTTACTGAGCTGGAATCATCTATAAAGCCCAATGATATTCAAATTAATAAGCCCATTAGAATCTACTAGGCCTAACACAAACATATGACTATCTGAGAGGGGATCCTCTTTCTCACAATTTGGGCCAGCAAGCAAATTAACAAACTCAATATAATAAATACTTTTTTTTTTCATAGGTCTTTTAAGAAAACCAAATATTTAGGATAGGATCTACTAATATTTAATGCATATATGACATCAAAAGATTGCCCTTGCAGTTTCAAGTAACCGACAAGCTCCAATTTTTATTTTATTTTTCTCTCTAATTGTTTTATGTTGACAATCCCCTGTAATTATTAATTCTCTTACAAAGGATGAGTTATAATTAAATACACTTTCCCAACAAAAATAAACTACATTTACGCTGGTAAGAGAATGGTAAAACTTTCTTAGGTAAGCTTACGAAAGCAACGTAATAATATTGCTGATAGCATGATGATATCTGTAATCCCTGAAATCCCTCGCTTACATATTCAACGATTTCCATCTTATGCCATCTCACTCATAAATATAACGCTTTTAATCTTCCTGTCTATCTTTAGTCCTTTACTATGCACACATTTATCATCCACATTTTTTTTAACACTATGCGGATTCAAATATTTTTGGGCAAAACTTTGAAATTCTTGACATTTTTATTTTGAAATTTTCTCATTAGAGTTTACAAGGGAACAAGTATATTTTTCTATTGCTTAAAAAACAACGTTATTGGTAAATACTTATGTTCTTAGTTCTTACCGTACAAGGGAACAAGTATATAACGACGCTAGAATATCGTACCGTGCGTCTTCTCTTATAAGATGAAAGCTCCCTTAAATTCTATTTCCGGCTACCATTGATTATCTTAAGTACCATTTTTTAATATGCCTATAATTATTTTTTCATAAATAAAACATTTCTATAACACATAGATATATAACAAAATAGTCCTATAATATTAATATGAGCAAAGGACGATATAAAAAAAAAACTTTCCGGTCCTATTAAGTTAACTTAGATATATTAATTAAGTCGGTGCAATGAACTCTCGGCTCTCGCTATCCATCGACTCTGATGCAACCGAAGAAAATTTCTACTAAACTCCGGCGTCGTGATGCCCCGAGATAACTCTTGTCCACCTAAAAAACATAAATATCGCCGCCACAAAATTCCAAATTCTTTTACAAGTTATGTTTAGCTCAGACCAAACCACAAGATCTCGACACGTCCCTCATCGCACATGCACACCACCCTCCACCCAAAAATAACCCATATGGTCTTCATACATAAATACTTAAATAGGCACTCAATTTAACAAAAGGTGGCCGTGTCACATCAGTGTGCGTCCTTCTACGTACGGACAATAATCTCAATCACATCTAATATAGAAGATAACTGACTACAGTCCGTGACTCGAAATCTAACGGACTAAAAGCTAAAATGGTGGAAGTCGAAGAATTGGAACCACTTAGTCCAATTGGAGACGAAGAAGAAGAAATAAGCTATGATGATCTCAAAAGACGCATGTGGAAAGACCGAAACCTCATGGAAAAGCTCGAGCAACAGAAACGACACAACAGCGACGTCGTTTCGTTGACAAAGCACCGAGCGGAAGCTTCCCGACGCAAGAAAATGGCTCGTTCGCAAGACTCTGTGTTGAAG
Organism: Erysimum cheiranthoides; assembly: GCA_011420285.2. Classification (NCBI taxonomy): domain Eukaryota; kingdom Viridiplantae; phylum Streptophyta; class Magnoliopsida; order Brassicales; family Brassicaceae; genus Erysimum; species Erysimum cheiranthoides. The sequence continues at coordinate 18,424,630 of CM022178.2, read as the reverse complement.
TACATGATGAAGATCATGGAGGTGTGTAAAGCGAAGGGGTTTGTCTACGGAATTGTACCGGAAAAGGGTAAACCAATAACCGGTTCTTCCGATAGCTTAAGACGTTGGTGGAAAGAAAACGTTCAGTTCGACCAAACCGCTCCAAACGCTATCTCAGATTACTTAACACTCGCGGCAGCTGCTGCGGCAGAGATAATCGATAAGCCCTCATCATCATCGAGCTTATTACACATGTTACAAGAGCTACAAGACACCACTCTAGGGTCGTTACTATCGGCGCTAATGCAACACTGCATGCCGCCACAACGGAAGTTTCCGTTAGAGAAAGGAATCGCGCCGCCGTGGTGGCCTACAGGGACGGAGATTTGGTGGGGAGAGCAAGGAGCGGCTCACGAGCACGGTGTGCCACCGTATCGAAAGCCCCACGATTTGAGAAAATCTTGGAAAGTTAGTGTTCTCGCGGCTGTGGTTAAACATATGTCACCGAATTTGGGAAGAGTGAGACGTCTTGCGAGGCAATCTAAAAGCTTACAAGATAAAATGATGGCTAAAGAGACCGATACTTGGTCTCGTGTCTTGAACCAAGAAGAAGCTCTTCTCAATATCCAAGACCTCAAGATCTCGGAAGATCAAGATCAAGAACCGTCGGGGTCTAAGAGAAAAGGTGAGTTTATTGAACCGTCTAAGAGTGTTTACACTTGCCAAAACTCTAGTTGTCCTAAGAGTGATGTGAGTTTTGGATTCCGGAACAAGAACTCGAGAACGGGTCATGAGATCCAGTGTCTATACGGGTCGACCCAAGAGCCGAGCGAGAGCATGGGAGATACAACTTCCATGCTTGAAACGCCTCCAAGTATTGTTACTAATACGACTAGTGAAGATGATTACAGTGTGAGTTCGAGTGCAATGGACAAGCGAGATGATGATAACAACGGGAATTGGATGGATTATTTTTGGTTAGAGAAGATGCAGCACGAATTAAATAATTGCTCTAGTAGATTCGTAGATGACGATGATGATAATGGGATGGATTTGAACCAGTTTTCAGAATCTGATCAATCAAATAACGTGAACCAGAGTAATTTTTCGGTTTGGGACATGGGTTGTGAAGACAAAGACATTTATATGTTCGATTATTAGTTAAGCTTGTTACTAATCAAGTACTCTCTATGCAATATGCTTTACATGTTATCCGAAGTCAGAACATTTCTGTACTTGTATTATCTAGTTACTAGTTAATTACATTATCTATCCCACCTACTAGGCACCTACACTTAGAAATCCTTTTAGATCTCGTTTCCTAAATCATAAGTAATAAATTATTATTATAATTATCATAATCACTAGTTCAGACATTTTCTTGAATTTTTATATATCCACCGAAATTGTTGAAAAGAAGCATAGATTGTAATATCATTTAGATCCAATATAAGCAACAGGACATAAAACAAATTCTCATCAACATGAGAAATCTTTTTCAAGGTTGCAAATACTTTATTTTATATAGTTTCTTAAGTATGTCTAAATAGTCTCACCATCTTCAGAGACTGAACAACAAAACAAAATAAAAACTCTAAATCAATCTTTTGCTTCTGTTCCATCAAGAAGAACATAAGGTGCGTAAAAATTGACTCAAATAGCCCGGACATCGCCGTCGGCGAGATACCATTTGCGGAGAGCGGCGCAGCCACGGAGCGGTTGGTCCCTGAAGAAACCCATGGCATTGGCGAAGTGGCGTGTGGTGGCGGCACCGTTGGAGCGCGTGAGGATTACGGTGGCGGTGCTTCTGCCAGGATCAGCCTCGTGGCAGCGGGACATAGGACTCTCGACGAGCTCGGCCAGACATTGTTGGTCTTGTCTGTCTCCTGTGATGGTGACTCTGTATCTCCCACGGCGTCCCGTCACCGCCTCCCCGACCACCTCTGAATTCAGCGTCACTCTGTCTTTGCACACTATTCTCACTTTTGCCCCTGTTATTCAAATAACCCCAAAAATATTTCAATACTTTAAATCTATGTGTATATATTTTTTTTTTTGTCAAAAATATCTATGTGTATATATATAACCAAATTCCGAATGAGGAGTTTTGAATATCTGTTAGGAGAAAAATAAAGTAACAAAGAAAATATCTGCTTTTTCTTTCATGTTATTTTTTAGTGGGGTCAAAAATACATCTCTTTTAATTTAAAGAAGAAAAACTACCGAATGAAGGATTTTAATTTATTTTTTGGTGATTTAATTTGCGGAAATATATATAAACCACTAATGCTTCGTAAAAATATAGGATTGGTAAAAGCTAAGTCGCATATACTGTATATGACATTCAAAGAAGTACACGTGAAATATACTGTATGAGATAATAAGTACGTATTTATTTTTTATTTTTTGTTTTTTAATAAGTACGTAATTATAGGTACGAACCGGAGATATATTTGGTGGCGATTGTCTCGAATCCAAAGCGGCAAGTGTCGCAGTAAACACACCCTTCAATGTGGAATGGCGTTCCAACCGCCATAGCAGCAAGTGGCAGTAGCGAAACGCATAACACAGTGAGCAGAGGTACAGATGATCTAGCCATCTCCATAAAAATAAAAGAACGATATTCTAAAATTTGGAAATTGTTATTGGTGAGGTGAAGGGATTTTGTGTATTGTGTGCAAACTATGTATAATATATATAAGAAAGAAGGAATTGAAGGGCACATGTAGCGAAGAAGGTGCAAGTGTATCGCATCTTGTGCAAATTAAAAGCTTCCTTACTGTCGGCTGGATCCACTTGCGGCTGCTCCTCCGCCGTACACGGCGAGAAATTTGTGTTGCCTCCTCCACAAGTCAACTCGTACGGTTCTTGTTAATTCTAGCTAGTATACGTCTCGATCGGAAAGTATATATTTAATTTCCATAAGTATTGGCATTAGTTTAGAAATGAAGTTCTATTACTTATATTTCAACGTCGGTCAATATTATTAAATATATTCTTTATATTATTACATCTGGTAGCCTGATTGTATAAAGGGAATTATTATTTAATTTAACTCAGAACAGTGGCGTCTGATATTCTTGGAATCTTCTTGATCTAAATTAAATACAGTTCTGACTTTTTTCCTCGCTTATGATAATGGTTCAATTGTGAAGTGATCTTGGTCTAGTGGCAAATGATAAGTCCACAGAAGATAGACACCATCACACCAGGGATCGAATCCCCGACTCTACAATTTAATTATAGAAATTGGGCTAATGGGCCGGCCAGTTATGGCCCAAATGTTGACAAAAAAAAAAATAATGGTTCAATTTTTCCTGGTAAAACTTAAAATGATCCAACTATATTTACTATCATTTTTTAAATGTGGCTTACTTTAGGGGATTCGTTCGTGGATGACGGAAGTGAATCTGGTCCAAAAGAAAATATGAAAGAGGTCGGTCACATTAACTAACAGCAATGAATCCTAAGAGTTAGGCGTATTGGGCCGAAGCTGACCGACGTGGGTCCATAGAAACCCATGACAACCACTACGCGTTTTATAGATAACGACAAATTAGTTACGAGAGAAAAAAAGAGCAGAGAGTGCCACGTCTCCTTTGCAAAATAAGCCGTACGCTTTCATTGTGAAGCAAACACAAGTTTTTGACAGAAGAGAAGAACACACACAAGATCTCGACGCAACTCTCTCAAAATAAGGTACAAAGTTTCATCATCGTTTGTCTTAAACACATAATATCGACTTAAAAATCTAAAATAGTTTTACACCCAAAGTCTCTCGGCCAAAGAGAGTATTTAAGATATACAAATGTGCGCCCTTATCAAGGGTTATCAGGGAAATACTTACATATCTTATTTTCTTTTTTAATAATATGTTTTGGATTTTGATTTCAACCGCCTATTAAAGGTGGCTAATTAAGCAGTGGGAGAGTTACCGGAAGATTGATGTCGGAGATTTGACCAGGTGACATCTCCATATCAGCTTCTCCAGCTCCCACAAGAGTCTTCTTCTCCATCTGTTTGATAACAATAGGTCAAACCACTATTCACTTCTCTTTTTGTCTTCTATATATATAAATTACCCAAGGAATATTCGTTTCCTACCACCGATTGAAAAACATAAATATTAGCATTCTTGCGTTCATAATTTGTCTGTTTTTGACTTTTGAGCTTTTAAGGTCGATCTTTTAAGTTATGTACATCTTTCTCCAAAGTACGTATCTAGCTTTTCCCAGTTTATAATTATAAACTTCAGCATGTAAAAGTACTAATATCCACCAAAAAAAAAATGTAAAAGTACTAATAGACACTATAACAGAAAACCCTAATCAATGTAATTTTTACTCTTTAACAAAAATAAATAAATATAATTTTTCATATAAACAAAATGATTTATGTAACTATGAATTTGTACTGTTCAAGAACTTTTGCTTATTTCTTTTTGGGTTAAAATCATGCATGATTTCAGCAGATATATATATATATATTTAGTTTTATCAATAAAATTACTAACTTAAAATAATTTGAAATTGTTTGTTAAAAAAAAAAAAAAATAATAATAATAATAATAATTTGAAATTATTCAACTCTTTTTCTAAAGTCTGTATTAAAACCGAACAAGATTTCTCCCAACCCAAACCACACCGATTCAAATTTCTATTCTTATTCAGTAATATTCTCACTAAACCCTAATAAACCAAATCTAACCAACAACCAGAATGCCCTAATCTTGGGAAATTTTTCTAGAATACAAGACAGAAGTGGTAAGTTGCTAACTAGCAAGTGCTTAAAGTACGCTATCTATATGTATATCTAGTCCACCTATAAAATATAAGAAGTGCTTATTAAGGTTATGCATATTTATAGGAAATGTTGTAGCTTTCGTTACCTGGCTAGCCAAAACCCGGTTCTCTTCTTTCAGAAATTTCTCCTGTTTTAAAGATCAACATGTTCATCAATTACCAATCAAGTTTCTAGACCTAACTTCAGATTTTGGGATCCAAAACCTATGCATTGGGAAGAAGTTGACAACACGTGCAAGCTCATTAAGTAGACTTAGAGCAACAAAGATAACACACGAGATATCTAAAGTGCTGTAAATTTGGAAGCAAATATCTAACCTTTTCTTTAAGGCTCTCAACAAGCTTCAACATTAGCTCTGTCTGCAACAAATATAAGTATCATGGTTGTTCTCGGCAAACAAACTTAAGAAAAGAGTATACATTATAGAATTAACTTACCTTCTTGGCTCTAGTCACAGAGAGGGCGGTCTCAAGGTGTTCCTCCAGTCGAACAAGGGAATCGACACTTACATTGTCGACATTTGATTCCACAAGCCCGCTGTATATATTCATAGATTGACAAGACACCCAAATTCCTTTGTAAGTAATCAAGGAGGAGAGCAAATATAGACTTAATTAGTACTAACCTTTCCACAAGTTCTAGTAGCTCATGGTGTGAACCATAGTTCAGAGCTTTTGACTGAAGATCCTGCCCATGGAAAAGGGTAGATAGAAGAGGCGGTAAAAGACATCACTACGAGCATGTGGATCCACATATATATAGGATCACTAGGCGAACTAATAGCTCATTGGTGGATCAATAACGAAATATCTATCTAGATGTGTGTGATAACTACAACTCCATATAGTAAATAATGATATCTGCAAACGTTAAATGTGTGTGAGCCCATGCCCACAAAATGCAAGCCGGAACGAGGCTATGAGTAGGCTCTGACCAGCGTTGCACTATCTGAACCTTAAGTAAATTTATGCCTTAACAAAGTATTGCATTAGGGAAAAGATTCAAAATGTTTGTATTACCAAGGCTTTAAGATCATCGGTATGCTGTTTCCCATATCGATCAAGGATCTTGACCAGGCTGGAGAGAAGACAAAAAAAAATCAAAATATATTAGAAAAACCAGCTAACCCTTAAAAGGCCACTGGAAACTGTGAAACATGTATATGGCATCAGAAGAGACATTTAGAGACAACGTTAATTTTCACATATATATAATACCGCTAGTATTCCTAACATTTCAGAAAAATGTAGTCCTAGTATTCATGTTTAAGCAGCAACACATTTAGATTTCCACTTCTTATTTTTTAACCTGTTCTGATGCTTTCTAAGCAATATTTAATGATATTCTATGATTTTTTTAGCTCTCAAGAAAAAAGAATAAAAGACCTCTAAAATTTATACCACGAATTGCTGAAAGTTTACTTATCACAATGAATTTTGTGTGTTTATTTATTATATATTGGCAGATTGAAAATGAAATTCTTCCTTATAGAAAAGTCATAATAAAATTAAGGCATGTACATGTAATCCTTTAACCTATCAATTCATTTCTAACGTTGGCTTTGATTCACTTAGAACCCTAATCTCAAGTCAAGACACTTTGTTTTGACTCTCGGCCCAATCCAGACCACAATTTGTACTACCAAGACCGTACTTATAATCTTCCTTCTTAGTGATCCTGACCAAAAATCGTGATATCAAAACCCTTGTAAGAAAAAAAACCCTATTTACCTTCCATCTTCTTACCTTTTATGAAACTTGATCAGGATCACGAATGGTGATCTCAAATTTTTATTATTCTCTTGTTCTAATGTATTTGTTGTATTCAAAAGAAGAAAAAAAACAAAAAAAAAAACATTTTTATCAGCTCATTTAGTACTCTCATGTCAAAGTCAGTGACATTTACTCTTTATTTACCAAAAGAAATCATCCTCACTGTAACATGAAAATGACCGAGACTTTCATTCCATGGAAGGACATTGTTACTCGAGCAAAACAGATACAAGAAAATTTTCTGGAGTTTTCATTTAACGATGTGGACAAGATTCTTTCTGGCGATGGAGTACTAATAATCTATAACGTGATGACATGATGGTAAGCAGTCGCCCAATATGTTCAAGGAAGTCAGACTCCATGTAACTAATTAAGTTTTAGACAAATTAAGTCATATTTCTATTTTTATAAATAATCAAAAGACTTCCCCGGTTCCCCCAGATTAAGACACATTCATCCACTCTCCATTTTCCCAAATTTCTTTCTTTAAACCAAACAAATCAAGCCATAAAGGTGTAGAGTTTTCTCGTATTGAAGTTACACTTGCAAACTTACATTACCTTGACTGAAACCTCTATCACGCATATAGATAAATATAAAATTCCATAGAAGGAAACGACTGAAGCCAGACAAAACTAAAACTACGTTTTTTCTATTTATGATGACATGAGAATTTACGATAACACAAAGGTAGAGAGTTAAGCTCTTTGCCCTGAAGAACTAAAACTACAAATTTTACAAAATTTTGCACTAATTCACTTAACAGTTTGTGTTAATAGGTTTCAGTTTCATTGTGAAGTTAAGCTCTTTGCACCAAAATCAAGGATGTACAAGTGAGTTATTGAGTGATTAAGGGTTTCCACGTTCTAAAAGGCTTTATGTTTTTGCTCACACAATTATTGAGATTTTCATGTAATACCAAGAGTCCTAGTCAGGAGTCTCGACTATTCCAAGGCTGAACCGGGGCATTCAGTATAAGGCGTGAACAAATCCTAGTAAAGTATGCACCAAGTGAGAATCGACCTGAAATCTTGACCAACATGGCCAAACCACTACAACCAATTAATTGGTTACTATTGGAGGATTTTAGTAAACAATACACCAAATTTAATTTTGACGATGAAGGATCATACTGATTCATTGTAGACACGTACTAAAGGGGTATTTGAAGAAAAAAGTTTCTTTTTGGGGTTTTCTTCCAAGAGGAACCAAAGAAACAAGGTTGTGTTATTGTCAATTACAAAGACACAAACTACATGGTTGTGAGATTGTAGATTTGCACAACAGAATTCACAAGGTTGTGGATTGTCGATTCTAAGGACCAAAGCTACAAGGTTAAATTGATACATTTCAAAAACAGTAGGAACAAAGTATTATGTATCACACAGCGATTATAAGATCAAGAGCGACAAACTTATCCAATCACATAAATTTGTAGCAAATATATGTGCGTTAAGTGTTGAGGAAGGGAAACTATAAACCTTTGAAAAATATAATCTTGATAAAGAAACAAATTTATAAAAAGGAGAGAAATACCTAGAGAGAACCATATATGTCCACATTTATCTTTTAGTCAATAGTTTCACAATGTGGCATATATACATTTAAACCACGCTTATTGATCAATCTCAGCATTGACCCCATACTAATTTTATCGACATCTCCCGGAAGTGCATTGTGTTGTATGCAATCCAAGAGAACGATGAATTGTAATTAGTCTAAAAATAGACCAATTAATGTACATTGTGTGGGGGTACAAAGTGTTATATATGCACACAACAATTGCGATTAAAAGAATCGCAATCGATTCCGGATCACATAACTAATGTAGGATAAGAGTGGTATGTACTAATAGTGAGACTAAGTTTTCTTGAAGCTCTTAAGAATCAATTGGAAACCTCAATTTGGAAGATAATCTTCAGGTAATAACTAATCCATGGCAAAGAGAGAGATTCCTATACAATCTAGGATAATCTTTTGAGAAAAAAGCTGCACAATGTGCCATACATTGAAATTAAACTCTTAATCTACTATTTAGGATTAACCCCCATAGCAATTTAATAGATCTCGCGGAAGTGCATTGCATTGCATACAAATCTGAGAGATCCGATGACTATAATTAGTCTTAAAAAGAGAGAGATTAATTTTTAGTAATTCTGAAATATAACTCTTCAGAACAATAAGGAATCCCTAAAGCTAAACAACAACTGATGAACGATCAATCAAAGATGGATAGAAACTTCACTAAATAACATCAAGTGTGCATCAGAACGTGTTGAAAAGATCTTGAAGGACATGCAAATTTTTTACAAATAAAATAAAAAACCATGCAGAAAAAATTTAAGGAAGAAAAAAAAAAGAATTGAGAGAGAGAGAGAGAAAGGAAGAAACTAAGAAGCTTAAGCTCATCACGACATTGTTCTTCCTTAAATTTGGTTATGTCATGTATCTCTCATGGCCATAGAAAAAACACTAACAAACACATAACCGAGAAAACAACAAGAGATTCGCCGGAAAAATCAAAGTCGTTGCTTAATCGTTTTTATTTCTTCCCATGGCTTCTGTCTCCGAGAGGCCTTGTGCCCTAATTTGATCTTGAGGTTGGGTTCAAGTCGCCGGAGAGACTGAGCGTTTTTTCTTTCTTTCTTTTTTATTATTTTTTTATTTCCTTTTGCCCTTTTATTTCTTTCTATTTTTTTTTTTTGGTAAAATTCTTTCTATTTTTTGTGCCTCTCTACTTTTTCGTTTTTTTTTGTTTCGAGGGTAAACGAGAGAGATGAAAATAAAATATGTTATGTGTAAACAAAAAAAGAAAATAAAATATGTTAGTGAAACACGTCGCTTTTGAGGTACAAAGACAGCCACGTGTACCGCCTGACGAATTCCCTGCAGGCGCGTTGCTCTTGCCTTTACAAATTCTTTTTTTGTTGTCAAAATTTAATTTTTTTAACATTGTGTTTTTTTTTCTGCTGTCAAAAAAAAAAAAACATTGTGTTTGTGTAAACAAAAAAAAAACTATTCTATTGTTTAGTGTTTTAAAAAAAAACAAAAAAAAAAAACTATTCTATTGTTTATTTCTTTCAATCTCAAATATGTTTATACACCTCCTTTAATCTAAATTTACTCCAGCAGCCCTAAAGCCGAAACCTAATTTCATCTTCTATCACATATCTGCAATAGTATTAAGATGCGATAACAAAATCGGCACATATAAGAAATGTAAATTAAGGCCAACCATAAATGGACAATTTCATATATGTTGAATTGAGAATAAATTTATCAAGCAAATAACTGAAGCTAACATATGGATATTATATTAACCTGTTAAACTGAATGTAAAAATCATCATCTAGTATTCTAGTTAGTATGAAACATTTGAAACTTGAGATTTTTTTTTTTTAATACTTATGTTTCTAATTGAGAGGATCGAGACAAAACCCAAATTAACTCTCGACTGGTTATTATTATCACAAAAGTTTAGTAAAGAATATTTAAAAATATTTCAACTCATCTCTATATTCACCTTCAAACTTCATTTTGCAATAAAATATTCTCATCAAATTCTACTATATTTCTGACTCAAAAAGGAAATATCAAATTTTTACCCTTTATTCAGAATTTTATATTTTCAATTTACACTAAAATTTAGAAGTTTCAATTTTTAAGTTAAAAATAGAATATGGTTTAAAAAATAGAGAAATGAATTGAACATGTTCTAACCAATCTGAGTTTTTCTATCATTACCGCATTTTGATAACTATGGTGTCCTGATGTGCATTCTTTTGCCCATTGTTGCATATGCAAACTTTATTCCCCACAAATCAGACCAATTGTCAGTATTGGACATGAAACAAATATAATAAATTTTATCCAAAAAGAGTCATAAAGATTACTTAGATAGTACCACGCAGAAAAATTGAGTACTAAACTACGAACTAAAGGATTTAAGTCCAGTCCAAAATAACGATAGTTTATTATTGGATATAACACGGTATGTTGGTTGTCATGGATCGGACAACATTATTGAATTAGATATATAATCTCAATCGATGAGGTGTGAGTATTATTAACCAAAGAATACTATATACAAAGCATTAAATTAACCAAAGAATACTATATACAAAGCATTAAAGAAATATATATATATATATATATATATATATGTTAGAGGTTAGTTAAGAGATTGCCTAAATAGAAATAGAGATATATGATTTCTTATTATTATTATTATTATTATTATTATTATTATTATATATCTATTTTTTTTAACACAATATGATTTCTTATTCTAATAAACATATTATAGTTTGTTTCGTTGAAATGTTTTAGTAAATATAACGATGTCAAGAAAAAAAAAAAAACATTTATAGCCTAGCGATTGTGCTAGTGGATCATAACACATAGTTAAGAAACGTTTTTAGTTCGATTTAAAATTATTTCATCAAAATAAGTTGAGACTTTTAATTTAGAAATTTTGCGTAAAACCCATCATAATCTTTTTCTATTGCGATAGAGAAATGTTGGTATAAAAAAAAAAAAGTTTGAAACCCTTTATCAAAAAAAAAAAAAAAAAGTTTGGTAACCCTATGGAATCGCACGTTCCTTAGAGTATGTCAATATACACTATACTATTAATTTCGTGGGGCGAAGAAATACGATATTATTATGAAAAACTTAATGCGAAAAGTACTTCTGGCGAATAGATGGGTGAATGAATGTACGGCATGGCTTATATCCAATCATCCCACCTCCTTTCTCTCTTTTTTTTCTTCTGCCATCTCCTCCCCTCCTTTCTCTTTTCTGGATATGCCAATTATCCTTTTTTTCATAGTCATCTCTATGTTTTAAATTTAAATTTCTAAAATCAATGTAAAATTTGTAAGAAAGTAAAAATAATGTTAAAACTCTTATAGTTTCAACTTTCAATCTTAGAAACCGACAAGATAATATCACTCTGATAGATTCCCATAAGATTAAATTTAGTTATTTGATATTGCAACTCCATTGACGGATTTTGCCAGTTGCACTTGACTAGTGAGATAATTAAAGGCGAGAAAATATATTCCCGATAATAAAACAACAACATCTAGTGACTACCAGTAGCAGTATACTAAAATAATATCCCAATGATCATTCGTTACTCTATATTAAATCTTTTATTTCTTGATTTGCTTCGATGATGACATCAAACACGTCCTCGGTATGCATTTCACCTTCACGATCGATCTTTCTTCTTGCTTCTTCGTCTCTTTAGCCATCTCAACAATCTTTGGCCTGTTTCAAGTATGTAAAAGTTAGTCGATACCCATTAATTAATTCTAAGATCACAATTGTTGACTTGTGTGTGTAGTATATAACCTGTCCTCGTTGAACGAGTTAGATCGCCTTAGGGCTTGTTCGGCCGTCACTCGTTCCTGACTCACCGATTCGACAATGCTTCCGCTGAAATACTCTTTCTCCTCCGCCTGAGGATTCCCGAACCTTGGGTTCTCCGACATGAATCTTATCATCTCACGTTCGTCATCTACGACAGTCTTCTTCACAATGTTCTTGCACAAAACCCCTTTTCGAAGATTCTCTTCCTTTGGTCTCGGATTCATCACACTCGGTGCGTAGTACTTGGTCGCGATGTGCCCGCAAGAGATCATCTGAAGCCAAATCGACCCACGACCCGACCCGGGTTCCACCGGATCTCCGTCTTCGACCCGCGTCGAAACGTCGAGTCGACGTGGCTTCGCCACCGGGTCGGAACGAGTCAACTCGGATCGGACTTGCAAATCTTGTTGTGTCTTGGTCGAGTTCGGTTTTTGTTCGGTGGATTCGATTGTCTCCGTCGATAAGCCTCTGGAACAGCGGGATTGCGGCGTCGTGGAAGATGTGTAACTCGTTTTCTCTTCGTAAAGTTCGTACGCTCCTTCTTCTTCTTCTTCTTCTTCTTCCTCTGCTCCGACGTAGAGCTCTGAGTCGTCAAACGAAGTCGTTTTGTTTTGAGGTTTGGGTTTTGACCTGAGAAGTCGACTTTTTGGAGCTTCTTGAATTGGACCCGACGACAATGGTCTGTTCACATGTACTTCTTGAAATTTCTCTACAAAAATTTAGAAACAAAAAAAAAAAACTCAATTTTGCGAAACCCTCAAATTTCAGAAATAGTATGAACTTTGATCTTTAAAAACTTACCGGCGATTTCAGATCCTTTCAACACATATTCAGCACAGTCCGATGGGTAAATCACATCGTACTCTGCTAAGTCGTTCCAAACGAATCCATTTCTATAGCTCCTGATGAAAATATCGATATAAATTGCATAAATCTTGGGCTTTTGATTACGGATATTGTCTCAGTTTAAAAGCGTTTTACCTTTTACATGACCAAGCGTATTGCGATGGCATGCACTTCCCTCTGAGAACCGTCAGCCGGTTTAATACATCTTCATTCAAACACAAAAAAGAAAATCGGGCCTTTAACATAAAAATCGATGTAAAAAGTTTAAAACACTAACCCATGATTCAAAAACCGGTTCATCGCATAATCATTGATGTATACAAAACAAAAAGCAAACCTATTAGCATATAATAGAGATCGAAACACTATTCAGAGCAAGACCCATGGTCTATAAACAGAGTATATAGTGATCTCTATCTGTATTGTTTGGGATATTTACCTCTTAACCGGAGAGGCTGGTTAACCGGAGCAATGACTTCGATGAAGTGTGGGTGTTCGAGGTGGCCATTTCTAGTGAGATAATAAACAACTTGGACTCTTCTGAAGATGGGTTTCTTTGTCTTGACCTCTTCTTCTAGTTCTTCTTCATCTGGCTGATGAATTAAAGACCTTATTAGCCTCTCTGGACTTTTGTTGTTCTCTCTGCCTCTTCTGCATCTTACAGCTTCCATCTTTTGTGTCTATGTCCGGACAAGAGATGAGAATTATTAACCCACAGACTGTTCTTTATATATAAAAAGATAAGGGAATGTATGTATCTATGTGTGTGTGGAATTGGCCTCTCTTAGAGACAACAGAATTGGCATTGGAGATGTGCCAAACCAGAACTGACAACGACTTGGCTTTGCTTTCTATGGAACTGGGTATCTTAAATATCTACCTGATGGTATAATGGGATAACCCGGTCCAGTCTTGATCTTTCCAGCTCTTATTTTATCTTGACTTTTAGGATTTAAATCGGGTTCAACCTTATTCTTTAAGGTGGACATAATTCTAATTCGTAAACTGTAATTTATTATATTATGTCGTGGTGAGTGACTTCTAGTTGAGCAATTAATGTGTCATTAATGATATTCTTTGATTGTCGAATATTAATTAACCTCATTTAATTTGTATTGTTGCCTAAATTTGGATAAAAAGATAGAAAGCTAAAGTTGTTTCAGAGGTGACGATGAGTCAAGATCATTGTGCTTCAAATGGAAGTTTGACTTTTAATGACCTCTTTAGAAAAAATAATGTTTGATATTCTATTTGTTTTTATCTAACCACACCTCAAGTCTTTAAGGTAAATTAAAGAGAACACGTGAGGGGGTTTTACTGCTTTTGTGTACTGTACTTCTCAATACATCCGTTAAAAACAGACCAATATGTCAGATCAATACAAAGGGTAAAAGTTAAGGGACGTTTTTAAATTTTCTCTTTCAATATATTTTACTTGTCTTAATCTCTTCAAATTATACTCTTTAAGGTAACTACAGTAACATCGACACTTAAATTTGATTAATCGTTCTTTAACAGAACTTGTGGAAAAGGGTAAATTTGGGGGGTAAATAAACGAAACAGATAATGGTAGATGTGTTCTTTAACACATTTGCACCTGGTTCTCTGGGCGTGGAGTGGCCCATCTACTTAACTTCCTCACCAGCCACCAAACAATACAATGCCATCTTCTAAACAGTTGTGTCAGTTTTTTTATGACCTTTGAATAATCTTATACTAATATATTATGAGTTCATAGAAGAAACAATATAAAAAAATGGGAAACGTACAAATGAGCATTAATTAACTATTGAAAATGATTGAATAATTTTCATTAATTTCGAAATTATTTGTATGATCAGCATTGATCTATAGAAACGCAATAATAAATACTTGAATATTGCATGATAAGCATCATTCTCTATAAAACACTCCCAAGCGTTTGGGTTTCACAATTATCTCCGTCTGTCGTCTAACGTAATGATTTGGATACATGATAGTTTTTTTTTTTTTTTTTTTTTTGAGACATGAGATACATGAGAGTTTATTAGATTGAAGTAGTAGCGTGTGGTAATATTGATCTTATACTGTTTCAAAAATTTTAGTTGAATAATAAAGTGCCTTATATTTTAGTTGAATAGTACATTTATACGTTTGTATTCCCGGTATTCGTAGTTGAAGCTGTATATTGTAGGCGCGTGGGTAGTTGGTATAACTTTGATTCAGTCATTATCACCAACGGTTACCAAATACATTTTCTGCTTTTGTAACCTTCCATTATTAGAAACAGCTGAATATAATACGAATCTGATACAAAAACAAAAAAGAGTAGGTAAAAAATAATCGAGTGTCCCCACAAAAGCAATAATCAAATGGGCTTAGTCGTCTGATACTAAAGCCCAACCGAATCCCAAATAACAAAAGAGGCCCATATGGTCGGTCACCTGATTTTACCCACCATTGTTTCCGTTGGAAGCTCTTCGAATTCTCCGTCCCTTTTTCTCTCTCTCTCTCAATCGATCGGCAATGGCTGCTTCCAGCTCCGTTTTCACAGCCTCTCCGTCGCGAAATCTTGCATCTACCCCTCTTCATCAGTCGATACCACCACCGTTTCCCAGATCGAGCTCCGTCGCGTTTCGTCCCAAACGCCGATCCAGCTCACTCATCTTGTGTTCCACTGATGAATCAAAGAGCACCGCAGAGAAAGAGATCCCAATTGAACTTAGTAAATTTCCTCTCATTGCATTCAAATTACAAATCAAGTTTCAACATTTTAAAAATGGTCAAATCTTTAATTTTCAGGGTATGAGGCGTTTCCAACGGTGATGGACATCAATAAGATACAAGAGATTTTGCCTCACAGGTGAAAATTGTTATTTTTGTAGCTGAAGTTGCCTTGTTTCTTATCCGATTTCTGAAATCTGAATCATTCGATATTTGGATTTGATGTGTAGATTCCCGTTTCTGTTAGTGGATAGAGTGATAGAGTACACGGCTGGTGTATCTGCGGTAGCTATTAAAAACGTTACCATTAATGACAATTTCTTTCCTGGCCATTTCCCTGAGAGACCTATAATGCCTGGAGTTCTCATGGTTGAGGTATTTGCATTTCCCTCTTGTCTCTTTCCTTACTCCAAAGCTTCACTCCTTTTGCATATAGTTTTAGTTGATTTTGAATGGTGATTCTGGGGAATAGTATGAGGGTGAAATTTGTGTTCCGGTTGAAGTTTTTTTAAGGAACTATAGGTGAAGGCTTTGCTTTTAAGTTTCGGTTTAAGGGTGGGTGATGCAAGATTGGAATCACTCCAACGTTAGATCATTTGATGATCACGAGATTCCAAGCTTACGACGCGGAAGGTGGAATAATGAAGGTGGAGATCTAACACGATGGCGGTCGCTTCTCTCGTGTGGGATCGTTTCAAGGGGGCGTGATGGATAGAAAGGTGATTGACTCGCTCAATCGGTGATCGAATAAGGTTGTTTGAATCTCACAAACAAACTGATCCGAGACTCAATAGACAATAAGTGAATCGCACACTTAAATATCTAAAGAAACGAACACAAGAGACTAAGGAATCCACCAAAGACTCTAATGAACAACAAAAGAAACTCTTTTGTGACTGAATAATACTTAATTAATTTTCAAAGAAGAAGGCTGTCTCTTACAAAGAACGAACTAATGAGCTTATATAGGCTCAGATTATAACGGTAACAAACCTAAAAACAGTAAACAAATCATAAGAAATTAAGAGAAAGAGTCGTTGGTCTTTAAATGAGAGAATCGGCTCAAATAAGGCAAGTCTTGGGGTGCCTTGTATCTGGTTAGCTTGGGCATGAATCCTGGCGTTCTTGGAAGTCTCTGGAAGGTGTAGAAGGTCTCCAAAACGCAGCTAAGTCCAAAAGGAAAGAGTTGTTGTGCGAATTCCTTTATTGCTCCTAGGGTGAATGCGTCAAAATAAGGAAACTCCAAGTGTAAAAAGATCCGCCTGATCTTGTGGGTGCTGGTGCATAGTATGATGTATCTTGAAGCCTCTAGACGTATAAGAGTCTCTCCTGGACGCCAAACAAGTGACTGAAGTCTCCCAAACTTGAAAGGTTCCAAATAAGGCAAGCGGAGGATCCTTTGGTTTAGAAAATCAATAACTTTCACACCTGAACTTGTATTGGTATGATTCCAATTCGCCGCGTGCCTCCGATGGGTCAAGATTGTAGAACAAGTCGGTTTGTAGCATAAATCTTCTTGGTTTGATCGGAAATCTCCAAATAGTCCGGGTATGTCCAAATCGAGTAAGCTGGGAATAACCCGACTTGTGACTTGAATAAATCCTTCGTCTAAGCTCCTTTTTGGCTGATTCTTCTTCGAGGTGTTTTGTAGCTGAGCTGTGAACAATCTCCAAGTGGTTTCATGCCTTGAATCTCCATGGTTGAGCTGATATGCTTCAAACACTGAGCATATGTCCTTGTCGGGTCTGATTGGAGTTGTGCATCCGGTTTGAATGAGGTTTGGTTCAGCTGCTGGTTTGATTATTCCATTATCCTGGTATTGTGTGGTTTGGATGTCCGCATCATACCCTCTCTCTTGAAGAAGTTTCGACCTCGAAACTATATAATCTGCACCAAGAGAAAGCAAGTTAGCTTTCATTCGATTTTGGGAGGCTAGAGTCTTACCTTGGTATTGAGGTGGCTTGGTGATGCGTGGTGCATCAGGCGGCTCTCCTTTGAGCAAGAAATTTAGGATCACTCCTCTATTTTGATACGGTGTATTGGTTGGTGGCATTGTTTGCTTAGTTCCTTTTCGGATGTTGGCTTGAGTTTTAAAATCTGGCGGCTCCTCTTTGATTAAGCAAGCATTTGGGACTCTTCTAGTCTCCATAATAGGTGGTAGTAACAATATTGGTGCTGGTTCACTCAGGTTTTGACTTTGGTGCACGAGTCTTTTCTTTTCCGGTGAATCGCCTTTATGTTTTGTGTGTTCTTTGTTGGTACCTGCAAGTTCATCAACACTTTGGGCAAGAAACAAGTGTGTTATGGCAGTCATGACAACATTATAAGTAGGTAAAACAAGTTTTCTTTGTTCCACCTCTCTTCCATAAAGTGTATCACAAAGTGTATCACAAAGTGTATCAACTACTCGATTACTTAAAGAACCTACGTTTTGCTCACACTCTTCAGTACTTAATAAGTTCTTAATCACCTCATTCAAATTATTTGAAACAAATCGAAATAGTGAACTACTTACTTGGTCAAGTTCGGTGGTGAACTTATTTCTCGTGTTTAGAAAAGCAATAGAACTTGAGGTTTGATCTAGGGGTTCTTCTTGGGGCAAGAAGTTGCTGGTGACATCCTCTCTCTCCTTAGTAGCTGGTAGACACAACATATGCTTTGGATAAGGTAGCATGTTATCACGGCTTGCTAGTTTCTCCGTTGGATCCAAAGTTAAGCTCTTTTTTGTTGCGGTCCGTTTATGGTGTAAGTCGATGCAACCTGTTTTTCTCTTGACACTTAAGAATAAAATCAAGTGAATTATACTAGAAGTTGAGTCATTAAAAACAGAGCACTTAATGCAACGAAGAATCGTGGAATAGTTCCAATATCGAATAAGATCATAGGTTCCACTTACTAGTGTTTCCGATGGTTGCTTCTCAACGCTCTTACTCCTTCCCACTTCATTATCTTTATGATCCATAATGTGACCTGAATCAACATTCTTTGACAAGAGCAAGTGTATCATACAAGAATTGGAATTTCCCACACTTGGTGTAACAAGATTAGCATCCGATTTAGAAATTAGTGTTGTCGACCTTTCTACTTGTCTAGTTGGGCAATTAGCGGCAAAGTGTCCTCTCTCATGACATCTATAACATGTTATTTCTTTCAATTTAGAACGCTTAGAAGACTTACCTTGGTTTTTGTTACCTTGTAGATCAAGCAATGGCTTGTGTAGTGGCTTGTCAACTATTGTTTTGAGATCTTGGTGATTCTCCTTGACGGATGCTGTTGTTCTCGTTTCTGTAAGCTGGCTGGACGTGTGTGGTGACACCTTTCTTGGCTTAGAATATTCAGCTCTTGTTTGTGTAACTTTCAGACTTGGTCTTGATGCAATAATCAATCTCCTCGGCTCGGGATTAGTGTAGATTCGCAGATTGTATTGGCGTGTCGTCAACATCCTCCACAAACTCTTGATACAAGAGTTGCTTCATCTCTTCCCACGAAGCGTCTGGTTCCTCATACTCAAGACGAATATATGCATCTCGTTCATAAATTCTAAAGGCATCCTCGGTTAATGTATCCTCCGCATAACTCGTCTTTTCTTCCTCTGAAATTTGGTTAGATGAAAACCAATCTTCCATGTCTTGTTCCCAACGCAAATATGCTTCTGGTCCTTGGTGATGCCCTGCGAAGTTGATGTATCGAGATTCACCATAATCATCTCTTCCAGCCTCACTTACGGCTTCTTCCTCTTCGGTGATGTCTCCTTCGAAATCATCTCTTCCAGCCTCACCTTCGACTTCACTCTCCTCAGCAAAGTCTTCTTCATCAAGTTCTTGTTCAGCACTAAAACTTGCTTCAGATTCTTCTAAATTGGTTTGTGATTCAGTTTCTTCTTGGTGATCTTCATCATGATCAGAATAAGGTATCTCACACCATGGTCTATTTTCTCCTTCTTCTTGACTGAATTCAGAATCAGTCTCTTCACGACATGACTCTTCTCCATTGCTGATTTGAAAATCAGCATCTCCACGCCATGAGTCAGCTCCATGGGACTCGTCGTCGTCGATGTGGCTCTCTTGGTCAGTTTCTCCTCCATACCAACTTTGGTGGCTTATGGTGTCACAAGATGGGTCTGGTGGCTCTGGTTCACGTGCTTCTTCACCAGGGTCATATCCGTAGTAGCCTTCTTGAGACCACGTTCCATCATGGGCAGAATCTTCATCGGACCAAGTTTGGCTTGGTTCGTCTTGTTCGAATCCGTTGAGACTGGACTCGTATTGACTTGCTTCTTCTTCAGAGTAATCTTCCATTATCGCTCTGGTTTCTAAGGGCGTACCTCACAAACAAAAAGAAAGAGAAGAAGCGTATCAATTCTCAAAAGAAAATATGGAAAGAAAATTAAAACAAGAAAATATAATGGAAATCTTCTCTTTAATTTTTTTTTTTTTTTTTTAATACCAAAAATCGAAATTTTAATTAACAAAAACGAATAATTAAGTTTTTTTTTTTTTTTTTTTTAAAGAAAAATAAAATCGAATTAAACAAGAATACAAAGGTTGAAGCTTCCTGATACAAAAACTAAAGTTAACAAGAAAACTTTTTTTTTTTTAATTAATATTATGAAACTGGAGCAAATTAATAAGAAAAAGCAAGAAACAAAAGTTTTATTTGATTTTCTAGATTTTATAAAAATTAAACAACAAAAACTGAAGAGTCGAAAAAGATATAGGTTGAAGAGATACAACCTTGGGGGATAGGAGCTTTTGAAGCTCTGATACCAGATGATGCAAGATTGGAATCACTCCAACGTTAGATCATTTGATGATCACGAGATTCCAAGCTTACGACGCGGAAGGTGGAATAATGAAGGTGGAGATCTAACACGATGGCGGTCGCTTCTCTCGTGTGGGATCGTTTCAAGGGGGCGTGATGGATAGAAAGGTGATTGACTCGCTCAATCGGTGATCGAATAAGGTTGTTTGAATCTCACAAACAAACTGATCCGAGACTCAATAGACAATAAGTGAATCGCACACTTAAATATCTAAAGAAACGAACACAAGAGACTAAGGAATCCACCAAAGACTCTAATGAACAACAAAAGAAACTCTTTTGTGACTGAATAATACTTAATTAATTTTCAAAGAAGAAGGCTGTCTCTTACAAAGAACGAACTAATGAGCTTATATAGGCTCAGATTATAACGGTAACAAACCTAAAAACAGTAAACAAATCATAAGAAATTAAGAGAAAGAGTCGTTGGTCTTTAAATGAGAGAATCGGCTCAAATAAGGCAAGTCTTGGGGTGCCTTGTATCTGGTTAGCTTGGGCATGAATCCTGGCGTTCTTGGAAGTCTCTGGAAGGTGTAGAAGGTCTCCAAAACGCAGCTAAGTCCAAAAGGAAAGAGTTGTTGTGCGAATTCCTTTATTGCTCCTAGGGTGAATGCGTCAAAATAAGGAAACTCCAAGTGTAAAAAGATCCGCCTGATCTTGTGGGTGCTGGTGCATAGTATGATGTATCTTGAAGCCTCTAGACGTATAAGAGTCTCTCCTGGACGCCAAACAAGTGACTGAAGTCTCCCAAACTTGAAAGGTTCCAAATAAGGCAAGCGGAGGATCCTTTGGTTTAGAAAATCAATAACTTTCACACCTGAACTTGTATTGGTATGATTCCAATTCGCCGCGTGCCTCCGATGGGTCAAGATTGTAGAACAAGTCGGTTTGTAGCATAAATCTTCTTGGTTTGATCGGAAATCTCCAAATAGTCCGGGTATGTCCAAATCGAGTAAGCTGGGAATAACCCGACTTGTGACTTGAATAAATCCTTCGTCTAAGCTCCTTTTTGGCTGATTCTTCTTCGAGGTGTTTTGTAGCTGAGCTGTGAACAATCTCCAAGTGGTTTCATGCCTTGAATCTCCATGGTTGAGCTGATATGCTTCAAACACTGAGCATATGTCCTTGTCGGGTCTGATTGGAGTTGTGCATCCGGTTTGAATGAGGTTTGGTTCAGCTGCTGGTTTGATTATTCCATTATCCTGGTATTGTGTGGTTTGGATGTCCGCATCAGTGGGCTAATAGAGCTCTCCAGAGCTTGAAAAATATAAGAAAGGGACTGGATTTGAGATTATGATAAGCTGTTCTAGAAGATATCTTGGATCATAGCTTTATACTGTTATAAAACAAGTAGTTTGTGGAATGAATGATTCAGAGGCTCTTCATGTATTGTTGAGCCACGTATAGTTTATCTTTGTCCATAGAGTTTTATTCATTAGTTTCTGAGTTTAATACATCTTGTACATAGTAACACCTCAAAGCGGTAAAGTATATGTTTTGTTGTTTCCATAGGCCATGGCTCAGGTAGGAGGTATAGTGATGCTACAACCAGAAGTGGGGGGATCCAGAAGCAATTTCTTCTTTGCTGGAATCGACAAAGTCAGATTCAGAAAGCCTGTGATTGCAGGTGATACTCTGGTGATGAGGATGACGCTTGTGAAGTTGCAGAAGCGGTTTGGGATAGCAAAAATGGAAGGGAAAGCATATGTAGGGAACTCGGTGGTATGTGAGGGAGAGTTCTTGATGGCTATGGGAAAAGAAGAGTGATCACGCCGTTGCTTCTTCATACGGACCTTGTGGCTGCAAATTATCGCACCCTAAGTTGAGTCTCATTTCTATCTTCCATTTATGATGTTTGTTTGCATATTATGATTATATTAAAAAAAAAAAAAGGAACTTCAGTTTACTGACTAGATTCCCCCAAATAAATTTTGTTTTCAATGGTGACTATTTAGAAGCAAAGAATGAAGATAACTTAAAATTTATGAAACAAAAGTATCCTTGAGCATATTTTAAGAAAAAGGGATTTTCTTTTCGTTTTAAGATTGAATCATTTAAATAATTTAACAATGTTATAGCTATATATTTTTATAATGAATATATGATCGAGAGATTTTATGAAACAGAATCACCATTTAAAAAGCTGCAATGTATCTTTGAAATTTGAAATGAGATGAAAGACAATTCCAATTCAGCGCGAGATTACAGTACATATATGGCTCGGCAAGATAACGAAATCACATGGATAACATTTGTAAATAAGGAGAAAAAAAACACTTACATTTTGAAAATGTAATTATTAATGAAAACATAAAAGCGAAAAGCGAAGAAGGCTGATTGGTCTCTTTTATCACTTGTACTCGAGAATCATGTTGTTCTCAGGAGCAAGTCCAACACAAGCTCTCAGTATGTTCTCAAGCATTGCACGCTGTTTCGACAAAGCGTTCACAACCGGCGTGCCGGGTGGGACCTACATTCATTGAATTGAAAATGAATCAAATGATGTTACGAAATACGAACGTTGTTAGAATTCAGAAACGGCACGATGTTTGCTTCGTTTTCCTTACCAGTGGTGCCTTTGAGAGGTAACTTAGGATAGTAGCCACCGGATGGAAAGAATGGAACTTTCCCTGCAAGTAACCAACAAATTAAACTCACAACCAAATCAATAATCTAATAGTTTTTGGATAACAATTTTGAACTATACATAACAATTTTGCAAACGATAAGAAACCTCATTTTCGGCCTTGAACTGGATTCGAGTAGTGAGCTCGGCAAGAAGAACAAGGTCCAAAATAATAGGAGCAGCTAAGAGAGAGTCTTCACAAGTGTTGTGCATCACAATTGTGTTCTTCCCTCCCATAAATATCTCTGATGTGTACTCGTCCATTGCTCTCTTGCTATCCCCTACATACGGCACATACTGCAACACCATCCAATAGTATATATTTTTTTTATCCCTAATGTATGTCTATATATTCAAAACTAATTTTAATGTGTCTTATGACTGGTGGATACAGTAAAAAGGGTAATTATGAATAATAAAACTGATCACCTTAATGACCACAACATGGTCAGGGTGTTCACCAGGCTCGTACAGAATTCCGTTGCTAGCAACCATATCGTCGACGACATTGCTCTTCGATATTTCCTTTGACCGAAAAGTTTGCGGCGCCGACAAGTTCATGCCGTCGTTGTTCCCAAGGTGGTTGTAACTAACTATCGACGTCGGCTATATATGTTCAATCATATAGATAATTGCCATCAATTTCGTTTTGTAACGTTACGATATAAAATTAATCTAAATAAAATACTTATTCATGATTACGTACTTTGATTCCGGCGCCGAGAAGGAAATCGACGAGGACTGACTTCATCTTTGTTTGACCACTCTTGAAGTCATCACCACCGATCAAGCAGTTTCTCTTGATGGCCAATTCAATAAGCCCTGCAATATATGCAAAATGTGATTAACTACAGAAAATTGAACGTCGTTATAACACTATCTATAGTTTAATATTTGAATTACCGGGGACAAAAGTGTTTTGTGGACTTCCATTGATGAAAGGAACGTTCTCAAGAACACAAGCAATGGCGTAAAGTGTAGAAGGAGAAATCTCAGCCTCATTCTTGTCCAAAGATGACATCAGATTCTCCGTTGTGTCGTTAAGACCAACTACCACATTACTGTATCTCTCTGTGTTCGCCGTCCACAGTACCACAACTTTATCCACTTTGTTTTTCTCTTTGAAATCCCTAATTGTAAAATAATTTCGTTATTTATTAAAAAGATGATCTCTTGTAATTAACGAGATCATGGTACATCTAACGAATTCTGAGACCCCAAATCATGTTTTATTTAAATTACTAGTATTGACCCGTACTTCGTACGGGAATTATTATTTTTTGACATAGTTAAAATAGAGTATTTTTTTTTTACATACTTTAAATATATAATTAATTTAAATTTTAAACAATTGAGAGAGGTTGAAAAATAGATAGTGGTTTCGTGAAGAATTAAGCAGAAATTAATGCTTCTTAAATTAAAATTCTTTCTATTAAATTATTAATTAATTAGTTTTAAGAAATAAATAATTACTTAATAAGTAATTCATAGAGATTTTAAAGAGAAAAAAGTGGAAGAGATGGAGTTCGTGGATGATGAAAGAGAAAAGTGAAATGTGAAAGTAGAAAAAAATAAAAAAATCTTTTTTTGTTTTTTTTCGGTATAGTTTAAGTTTTTGGAAAAGTGAAAGTGCAAAATTTTAGACTTAAAACAGGTGTCAAATAGATAGGGTTGCAGTTAGTTGTGAATCTACTTGTGTTTTATTATATAAAGATTGGAATTTTCTAAACAAACATTTGGTTTTATAACTTTATCCTTTGAAAAGTAAATTTGGGTTAGATTTCGTTGAAGTGAGCCTTTTTTCTTATTAAAAAAAAAAAGTGTCTGAAAAATTGTTTGGTTTTACACCAAAGCATATTTTGATTATTCACTTGGACCGGGCTTGTTTAAATTTGCTAATTGTAAACATAAACCATTATGTTTACCTTAATATTTTTCTTTAGAAATAAAAAGTACGTTATGTTACCTGATGTCCTTGATGAGTTGTTCGAGTTGTTGTTTCTTGGTGCCTTTGATCACGTGGTTGGCACGTGACCCCTGGTTAGCTGCAATGAAATCTGGGTCGTAGATTCCAGGGAGTGGGACCATGTGTTCCATGAACGGACGCAGCTGCTTTTGGAGGTCGATGTCGAGGACCTTGGCTCGTGCCATTGCGTCTGCTAAGTTCATGTCACTTATGTCCCATCCTCCAAACACAATTTCTTCAGGATTCACCTATCGTTTTCATAACCCATTAATAATTGATTATTTTCTCTATTTAGTGATGTTTTAAAATATTTAAAATAATTTTATACTAGTATTTTTTAATAACTTTTCTTTTGTAACGCACACTCAATAGTCAAATAAGTATAGTGTACCATGGGGAGAAGGCTTTTGAAGGGAGCATAGATTTCTTCGCCATTAAATGACCCGACCCGAATAGAGGATGCTTGGGTTAATGACCCGAAATAATTAGCTTGTTGCACTTTCTCCTTCGTAGCCCAGGATATTCCCCTGCCACCAAATTTTGTTTCATTATATTATAAGAACAAAATAAATAATACTCAACTTGTTCATTATTCAATACCCAATTGCGGGAATATGAATATATTATAATCCCACCCACAATAGGATACACAACTTTATTCCCTTAAGAAAAAAAATGTTTTACTCACTCGCGATTGGCGATAACACCAGCGGTAAGAGTAGAACCATTGTTGCCTCCCCAGCCAACGAGCATTACTCTGCCAAAATTGAATCATACAAAGCAAAAGCAGCGTTAATCAAACGATAGAATAAAAATATATAAACTTTTATAATATAAATATTATTATAATTGAAAAAAACAAATAATTATTTAAAAATAAAAAGATTTTAGAGAAAATGACAACAAACCCAAGTTTTGGAACATGAGTGTCGGTCTTAAACTCATATTTCACGGTTTTTGGCTTCACGGTCCATTGAAACGCACCATTTTTGTCCTCATGAACAAGCTCAGTGGTTTGGTAGTCGTACACTGAATGGATCTCATTCTCTGTGTACTTCACGTTCGGAGATTCAACCTTGAAGCTTTCGATGAACATTTTTACCTAATCTCTTTGTGAAGGAAAACTTTGAGAGTTGATTGATGCTTATGAGAGAAAGACAGCTTCTGCAATTGCTCGAGTGCTTCTGAGTGCAATTGGGATTTGAGACCAGGGTCGTATTTTATAGACGGGAGGGAGACATTAAACTATTATTATTGTCCCAAATTTTTAATAATTTTTTTTTTGTAGAATTTGTGGGGATTATGACAAGTGTAAAAAGATTATTTTTCTATTAAATGTGATCAAACCAGAAACTTTTTCATTAGGTTACTTGAAATGGAAACAGTTAGAAAAAGTTGATTACAAAGTTAATTACAATATCTGGGATTATAACAAGTGTAAAATATTAACTTCTATTGAATGTGTTCAAAATAGAGATTTGTTTTACTAGGTTACATTATTTGGAAATTAAATTAGAGTTCTTTGACTAGAAATTGGAGGTGATAAATCAAGATTAATGATAATGTAAACATTAAAGTCAATTTGGTCATAATATAAAAAGATTGCATTAAATTCTTGTAAGTCAAGTTGCAAAGCAAGTATGTTAATAAATTTAAATTTAAATTTTTTCTTGGAATAAATGAAAGTTAGGAAAAACTATTTAGTATAAATGAAATATTCAAGTAATTTCAGTAAAATTAATATAATAAATAAAACTACGTACATTTATTCGATAGATCGATGGCAAAAATAAAAATTATGTTGATGTAAGAATATTTTTATTTCTTTTATTAATTAGATTGCAACATCACAACGGCCATGTAATTGGCCTGATATTTGATCATTTGTTATTGATATTATGTTATTTAAACATAATTAATTTTAATAAATCTTTTAAAATCATGTTATTGGATTAGTGATTTGAAAATGTACAATCAAATCCACTGTCAGGTTATTGAAAATATTTTAATTAGTGCGATTTAAAGTGATGAATGATTTATAGGTGAGATTTTGAAGATTTCTTACTTAAACATACAAATATCCAAATCCCCTGATTTTAGATGAGATTTTATGAAATTGTAGTCATTTAAGTTCACTAAAATTCACAAAAATAATCTCAACACTCATTGAAACTCAAATCACTCTAAATTTATTACTCAATACATTTTTTTTTTTTCTGTTTCTTTGGAAAAAAAGAACTTATCAAACTGTATAACACGTGACAGTATGTCTGATATCAAAGAGGGAACGTGATTGGTTACGTTCTACTTAGTTTTATTGGTTGAACAAAAAAAACATGTGTTTAATTAGTGTTGTCGTATCCAGATTTGATTACGGTGTTAAACTTTAGTATAACGATGCGTTCTCATCTCTATATAAAAGTTATATACCAGTCTAAAGCTTAAATATGAAAATAAAGCTAACACAAAAGCTCTCATCTTTGTTGTATAAGATTTTGGAGATAGCATGAGATTTCGCGAGTTTTATTCGGATATGAACATTTGCCATTTGAGGTGGCCCAGCCCAGCCCAGCCCAGCATTCATTCGCAAATCCTGTAGTGAAGTTGAGACTGCTCGACCTTGGAAGCTAAAAATGTTTTTATCCCCTATAGATGACTCCTTCTACTTGTTTAATACTTTAATGTTTTAAAAGAGTTTTTTTTTTATATACAATTAACAACAAAAATAGAAAAGGAACAAAAAAAAACTCCGGTGGCGTCTGGCCCATATTAAGAGAGAATTATATCGGCTATGTAGTAAAATCCTTAAAAGCCCATCTAACTTTCGGAGTATCTTCACTCTTCACTCTTCACTCTTCAGGATCTACCGTGCACGTGCGACAACACACGTGCGAGTATATATATAATGGAAACGTGATTTTGTTTACGTTTGACAGTTAGGTGAGTGTTGCTGACAACTAACATTCGTCAATATCATATACTAATATTCTATCCCAAGCCCAACGGTTTTTTTTTCTTTCTTTTTCCTCTCTCAAACGAGTTGTTTTCTGAAGAATATATAAATTCATCAACTAGTAATAAAATTTGGAATCAGAATTCTTTTTTTTTTCAAAAAAAACTTAACAAACTGGAAGAAAAAAAAAAACTAACATTCAGAGAGAAACAAAACCTAGTCTTATCCAAATATAAACATACGGTGGGTCAGGGCCCAATTACGTATCTGTGTACTATTGGTTGTTTTCATGTCAATTTATTCAATGGTCTCATTTTCTCCTTTTTTTAGTCAACTATTCGATAGTCTTTATTCTGGCTAATTTAGTGTTTATTAGTTTTAGTTATTTCCTGAAGATTTAGAAAGTAGGATAAGTTCGGGATGAAAATTTGGATGGCTATTAAAATCTTCTTTTGTATTTAGAAAAGAGGGCAAATAACATAAAATACGTTTCATCTTCAACTGAGAAAAAAATACATTATTAAATATTATTATCATTCAGTAGAAAAGTATGCCCATGCTTACTCCATACGCCAACATCATGCGGTTGTCTTCCATCTGATCTGTTTCTTCTCCATAACCTTTTTTTTTTTTTTTTGGCAAACACTCACTAACCCTTTTCTATAATCTTCATTTCGAACCTTTTTTAAAGTTGAAAAACTAAGAATAATGGAAAAGAGTTTTTTGCTATATTAACTGACCATCTAAAAAACAATTTCTGAAATCACAATCAACTATACCGGCGACACAAAAGAGACTAGTTTAGTTCCTCATTTGATTACACATCATAAATGACGCCAAAAAGATACACATTTTATACATATATACATGAGCAATCACATTCTCGAGGGCTTTGACTTTGGTCTGAATTTGGACCCATGAAGTTCGAGGCACACAAATAGTGTCCTCTCCACTCGGTCCGACCGAGACAAAGACATTTCATCTATTGGCTGTGGCATAATCACTTGATCACTTTCAAAACGCATCACATGTTCCATCATTGGGCTATCCAAAAGTCTAACCAATAATGTCAGTCTATAAACCATTTTAAGTATTAAAACATTTTCTAGTCGTATTTATCTTGTTAAACCTCATAATATATGTTTTCAGTTTTCACTTTTCATCAATAAATGCGTAGATAAGAGAAACTGTGTTTGAGGTTGAGGCTCCATTTCATTTTCACCTACCACATCATTCCAAAGACACAAAAAACTAATTAGGCATATATTTTATACGCTTTTTTAAACATATTGAATACCTTGAAATGGTACATGAATTTCGGGTACTTCCTCAAGAACTCATTACATGAATATGACAGTCTTTTGTAATACAAAGTTATATATAATTGATTCAATATAATGAAATGAACGAAATAATATTATCATAAAATATTGATTATATATAAATTACTAAATATTATTTTGGATTATGTATGAGTACTCGAATCAGTTTTAAAAGTTATCAGTATTGGTAGCATAATTGTTGGTATCTACTTCACTATATATCTCGAAGCTAAATTCGAATTCCCTGAAATTTGAAAACGCTTGAAATAGATATTTTGATATTCACATGATTTTGTACACTCATGACATTTTATATACATTAAAGTGTTTTTTTTTTTCAAATATGAAAATACTTTTTTGTGCTTCTGGTTTTAATTAACAAAAAATGGACACCATGAGATTCCACTAACTCATGTGTATATAAACATTAGAGAATCAGTCAATTCACTTCAGCATCCACACACTTTGCATGCTCAATCAAAGCTTCTTCATAGTTAAACTTCCTTACAACGTAAAAAACCGAGAAGAAGTTGAAGATGAAAGAGAGAGATTCAGAGAGTTTTGAATCTCTCTCTCATCAAGTTCTCCCAAACACTTCAAGTTCTACACACATGATCCAGATGGCCATGGTCAACTCAGGTTCATCTGTAGCCACACAAGCCGGTCAAGACCAACCTGAGCGATCAAAGTGGCTGCTTGACTGTCCCGAACCTCCCAGCCCGTGGCATGAGCTCAAAAGCCAAGTCAGAAGCTCTTTCCTAACCAAAGCCAAAAGGTTCAAGTTACTTCAAAAACAGCCTCTCCCAAAACGAATCCTCTCTATCCTCCAAGCCGTTTTCCCAATC
This sequence comes from Erysimum cheiranthoides, assembly GCA_011420285.2. Classification (NCBI taxonomy): domain Eukaryota; kingdom Viridiplantae; phylum Streptophyta; class Magnoliopsida; order Brassicales; family Brassicaceae; genus Erysimum; species Erysimum cheiranthoides. The sequence goes on along the minus strand of CM022178.2, from coordinate 18,394,618 downwards.
TTTGGTTGGTGCAGAAACTATAAACTCACCATGTTCAAGAACGATCTCATGGCTGGTTTAACCCTAGCTAGCCTCTGTATTCCCCAGGTACATATACATATATACATAAACTTTAAAATAATCTTTTAAAAAACCATAGACACTAGTGAAAGTAAGAAGTTACTTAGGGAAAACTATGAATGGGCAAACTATTGGGATAGTAATCGTCCACATTTTTTGGCTATAGAACTCTGCTTACAAGCTTTTGTAAATAACCTTATTCCTTTTGGCAATATATTCACATCTTATCAAAAAAAAATAATCTTTTGACCCGTTTAGAGATCTTAGCTTCAAGAAATTTGAAATACACTTTATTCTTTGTGCAGAGCATTGGTTATGCAACTCTTGCAAAGCTTGATCCTCAATATGGCCTATGTAAGTTTATATTACATATTAAAATTATGGGTTTATTTTTTCCTTAAATAAAAACCACAATATTTTTATTTGTAAAATAAGAAAAGGTAAAAACATTGTGTTTGATACAAATGGAAGATTAAATTTCATGAATTATACTTACAAATTGAGCGTTACACTTTCACAGATACGAGTGTGGTACCACCATTGATATACGCATTGATGGGGACATCAAGAGAGATAGCGATTGGACCAGTGGCTGTAGTATCTCTTCTTATATCCTCAATGTTGCAGAAACTCATCGATCCAGAAACAGATCCCCTGGGATACAAGAAACTGGTCCTAACCACAACCTTCTTCGCCGGGATCTTCCAATCGTCTTTCGGGTTATTCAGATTAGGGTTTCTGGTCGATTTTCTGTCGCACGCAGCCATAGTAGGGTTCATGGGTGGTGCAGCCATTGTAATTGGACTCCAACAGCTCAAAGGTTTGCTTGGTATCACTAACTTCACCACCAACACCGACATTGTCTCTGTTCTTCGAGCTGTCTGGCGATCTTGTCAACAACAATGGAGCCCTCACACTTTCATCCTCGGATGTTCCTTCCTCAGTTTTATTCTCATCACTCGCTTCATCGTAAGTGATTCTTTTGGTTCATTCATCTACCACTAAATCCTACTTTTACATACCATATTAAAGTTCACAGTTTTTTTTTTTTTTTTTTTTTTTTTAACCAATTAGCAATGACACACATAATATATTAATTAAGATATCGATTGTTTTAGACGCAAATTTAACGTGTTCAACATGTTAAATTTTCATTTTATATTAGGAAAAAAATTAAAATATTTTTTCTCAAATAATTAATTTTGTAAATTGTAAACACAGTTTTCGGAGATTTTTATAGATTAAAAGTGTTAGAAAATGAGCTGAATTTAGCAATGAATTATGTATATATTAGGGGAAGAAGAACAAAAAGCTGTTTTGGCTACCGGCAATAGCTCCGTTGATAGCCGTAGTAGTGTCAACGCTAATGGTGTTTCTGACTAAAGCCGACGAGCATGGCGTGAAGACCGTGAGACACATCAAAGGAGGTCTTAATCCAATCTCCATTCACGATCTCGACTTTAACACTCCTCATCTCGGCCAAATCGCTAAAATCGGATTAATCGTTGCCATTGTTGCTTTAACGGTAAATATCATCAACCAATAATTAGTTTTCCACTTGAGCAATATTTTTAATATTCTAGTCTAATTAATTATGTTTCATTTATTCTTTTTTTTTTTTTAGGAGGCGATTGCGGTGGGGAGATCGTTTGCTGGAATTAAAGGGTACAGACTCGATGGAAATAAAGAAATGGTGGCCATTGGATTTATGAACGTTCTCGGTTCCTTCACATCTTGTTACGCTGCTACTGGTAATTAGCTGAATTAACTAATTATTTATCTATGAATGATACATCACAATCCGACTAAAAACATGTGGACCACCTTTTCGGGTGGAATGTGAATTAACTACATATAAAAATCATTTTTGGTGGATGAATTCAATTTGATTACGGTTTTGAATACTCCTTAAATCTCTTCGTGAACGATATATGTAAACTTCTAAGAAAAATCAAATCATAGCAACAAATTATAGTTATGACCCAATATATGTTTCGTTAGCATTTTTCAATTATATAAAATAGATAACGTCGTAAATGTATTTATGTAAATTATATGTTGTAAACTAACGACCTGAAAAGTATAATATTTTGCAATTTAGGTTCATTCTCTCGGACGGCCGTGAATTTTGCCGCAGGATGTGAGACAGCAATGTCGAACATTGTAATGGCGGTTACGGTGTTTGTAGCACTCGAGTGCCTAACGAGGCTTCTCTACTATACTCCAATCGCCATCCTCGCTTCCATAATTCTCTCAGCACTTCCGGGATTAATCGACATTAATGAGGCTATTCACATTTGGAAAATCGATAAATTCGACTTTCTTGCTCTCATTGGAGCTTTCTGTGGTGTTTTATTCGCTTCCGTTGAGATCGGACTTCTTGTTGCGGTACGTATATATAGTACATTAGGTGTAAACTATGTACAAATGTCTACGTTCATGAAAACTAATTATTAGAATCTTGTTAAATATTATTGATTGTGTGTTTCTGTGTTGCTAGGTGGTTATTTCGTTTGCCAAGATCATACTCATATCAATTCGTCCAGGGATAGAAACGCTCGGGAGAATGCCTGGGACCGATATTTTTGCAGATACCAATCAATATCCTATGACGGTTAAGACTCCCGGAGTGTTGATTTTTCGTGTCAAGTCCGCATTGTTGTGCTTTGCTAATGCCAGTTCAATCGAGGAAAGGTACAGATTACGAACATTAGTCGTATACAAATAAATGACATATCGATTAATTACATAAGTTTAAGAATTATATATATTTAATGAATTGGAATAAATGTATCTAATCATGTATGCTTGTCTATAGGATTATGGGATGGGTCGACGAGGAAGAAGAAGAAGAAGAGAACACAAAGACCAATGCTAAGAGAAAGATCCTCTTTGTGGTCCTTGATATGTCAAGTAAGTGAAAATACAAGCAATAATGGAAATTATGAAGTACCACATTCTTTTTTCTTTTTACGTACGTTTTAACAATGATCGATATATATGAATTGAAATTCATTTATTTTAGTAATTATCGGAAAATATCTCAATATATTGGGGGTTTTTTTGTTCATTTGTCGAAATATATTAGCCACAATAAGGAAAAAGAAAATATTTTAATTTGAATTTGTATTACGTACTTTTCTTGTGTTTAACTTTTCTCGTATTTATTTATTGATAGATTTAATAAACGTCGATACATCGGGGATTACTGCGTTGGTAGAGCTCCATGACAAGCTGATCCAAACTGGTGTTGAGGTAATTAAGTTATATTCTTATAAGTTTTACCTTTAAATTACGGCAAAAGAGAAATCATTTTGAATATTTTTTTTTTGCAGCTAGTGATCGTTAACCCGAAATGGCAAGTGATCCACAAGCTGAATCAAGCAAAGTTTGTCAGCAGAATCGGTGGCAAAGTTTATTTGACAATCGGCGAAGCTCTCGATGCTTGCTTTGGGTTAAAAGTTTAAGAAACAGTTTTCAAATGAACGTATGTGTTATGGGTTATTGCATGTGAATTTTATGTGAGTTACTGTGATTTTAATTATCTGATGTGTGCATGAGGATGTATAATTATTTAAGTACGTATGTGTAATAGAGTGCCTTGGTATGTAAGCTCGGTCGTGATTAAATAATGTCATGCAAACTATAGTGAGTGTGACGATCGATGGGTGTGTAACTCGCTAGATTTGGAAATAATGTATATATGTATGTAAGTTTGAAAAGTATTGGTGTTTTGTATTATGATTGAAATGTTATCGAGTGAGAGATATATATAATTTCTGGTATCCGAACTCCCAAGTCCATAGCTTATATTATACGTGATTCTGTCATTAAAGTTTCGGCGAAATTTCTTATTAAAATTCTAAAACCGATTTGGAAAATTTAAACGCATGTCTAGGTTCAATGCATCTTAATCCGGTGAACAAAAGTTTATAGAATTTGGTGAATCAATTTAGTGGAAGAACTTTAGAGCCTACTGATTAATTAGTAGTAGTAGTAGTGATGTCACTTGGAAAAGTCAAGAGAGGAAAGCTCTATATTGGGAGGGTTAATGATGTTTCCCAATGTAAATAGTTTAATCCCACTTTTTAAGTTTTAATTATTGAAGTTAGTGGGCACCACTGTTTTGTTCACGATCTTCTCTTGATTATTCACGGCTTCAAATATCTGCGTCTAGGTTCACTGAATCTGCTTAAACTTGAAGATAAAGTTGATTTGCTGAGGTCTATGTTTCTTCATTACTCTCCGTTTAAAATTAGTAAAAAGTGTTGATTATATGATTTGTGAAACACTAATGAATAATTCTCAAAAACAAAAACACTAACCTAACATTTCAAGTTGCGTTTGTGGTCCAATGCATATTTCCTTTTTCCGGTCAATATGTGCGTATGGTACTAACTTTTGTTTTTGTTTTAATTTAAATTGCATAGAAAATAAATTCTTTACAGAGATGGCCTTCTCTTAAGACATTAATTCATGGACCCAACTCTTAAGACTTTACTGTGGTACTAAAGCTATTTTCATAAATCCAATTAAGAAGAGTTTTATTTGAAGATAATGATTTCGTAGGGGATATAAAATATGCTACTTTATAATTAATATCGATACTGAAATGGCGTATATTGATACTTCCATTTTATATTTGCTCATATTTTTCTTTTATGATTAATTGATTATGATTCTGTTTCACAGAGTTATAGGAATTTGTTTTAGCTTTATGAAACACCAGCTTTATGAATTTGTTATACCAATGAATTCGAACTTCTGTGACTAAAACCCAAAAAGATTAAAGAAATCAATAGTTAGTTGAAGCTTATTGTTCTAGTAGCCCAATATAGGTGTCGAGAGAGTTGGTTCAGAGTGTTATGGACTCTAAGCCCATATTATAGCGTTAGGCCATTTAGTGGACTAGACCGATGCTAATAAATGGGCATCTAGTCTTAAACTCAACACATACGTTTTTCTGGTTTAATAGTATTTTTTTAACACTTAAGTTCCTTTTGTTATTTGGGCCGCCAAACACTAACCAGAATCCTAATCCCGTTTCCCATATCTTTTGTTTGTAAATTTGTAATGCGACCTTCACCTTGTTATCGAAGTGATTTTTGTTTTTTCTTTTTGGGTTAAAATGACATACTATGATTTTCTAAATTATTAATTTTTAAAAATATTTCAAGACTTCGCATAATTTAATTTAAGAAATTAAAAATATTATGCATTTCATAATCTTGAACTTAAAATCCGACAACATTAAATTTTATCTTTTTACATGTAGAACTATAAGTAATCTTTTTCATATTTAGCTAATTGAATCAACCAATATCAATTAATTTAAAATTGAGTAAGAATTTCAATTTAAAGTCATAAGTATTATTAATTCAGTATTTATGATCCAATTTACATAGTATGTCCACAAGTCCACATATTGATAAAATATTCAAAAACATTAAATTTATAATCTTAAATTCATTTACATTAATTTTATATTTACAATTATAACTAAACAGTAATCAATACATAATATTATATTTGAAATGAAATTTTAAATTTGCATATACTACACTTTAACAACACAACTTTAATTGGTTTTATTACATTAAACTTTATGAAAAACAGATAATTCACATGTCTATAACACGTCGCTAGACGCCTAGACCCCCAAAAAAAATAAAAATAAATAGTAGATAGAAATTGATAAACACAAGAAACACAAGAAAGGAATTTATAGATTCTCAGGATAATTCAATGTAAAGACAAAATTAAGTGAGATAAATTAATAACATTGACAAAATGCAAATTAGGAAACAAACGAGATTCCCCTAAATTCTTGTAAGACTTAATCCTGTCTTATGAATCAATTTCATCAGATCACAAAAAAACGGGCTCCACGTCTTGTGCTTTATGAGATCTCATACGTCCACGTGTCACAGTGGCCATCTGGACCGCATATATTGATCTTCTTTGTCAAACTTGAAGACTTGAGTTTTTCTCTTGCCATTGAAGCAAGTGAGAAACCAAATCCCTCTCCTCGATCTCAATCCGGAGGAGATCCCGCCGCGGTGAGATACAATGAAATCGGAGACTCTAACGTTGGTTCTGGTGTATCTGGCCGGAATAATGGAGCGAGCCGACGAGTCTCTGCTTCCAGGAGTTTACAAAGAGATAGGAGATGCTCTGCACGTGGATCCCACTGCTCTTGGAACTCTAACTCTGTTCCGGTCTATTGTCCAGTCTTCTTGTTACCCTTTAGCCGCTTACTTATCTTCCAGACATAACCGAGCTCACGTCATCGCTCTCGGCGCTTTCCTCTGGGCCATTGCCACTTTCCTCGTTGCCGTCTCCACCACTTTCTTTCAGGTTTTACTTCTATATACCCTTTTTTTCCGTTTTATGTAAACTCAAATCAGATCTGTTGGATTTTGGAATTTGTTGATCTGGGTAGAACAAAGTCTGGAGCTTGATTAGTAAAATTTTCAACTAAGGCGATTAGAGATCGATTTGAATACCTGGAAATTGTTGAGACATTTAAAGATGGTTGCTTTTTTGGTTTGATGTTCAGATTCATTTCTTTTTATGTGAAGGCATGAAAACTTAGACTGTGCCATTCTGTTATTCAGGGGATTGCTTCGGGTTCATTGCAAGTTTCGATCGAAAATGAGTTTGGATTTTTATTTGCAACAAAGGTGAATCGAATGGATTTTACATTGTTGCTATATATGTTTGCTGGTTGAAACTAGGTGGCAGTATCAAGAGGCTTGAACGGGATAGGGCTAGCCATTGTGACACCCGCGATTCAGTCACTAGTTGCTGACTCAACCGAAGACAGTAACCGTGGCATGGCATTTGGATGGTTAGGACTCACTTCCAACATTGGTTCCATACTTGGCAATCTCTGTTCTATCCTCTTGGCCTCCAAATCTTTCAACGGCATCGCTGGCTGGAGAGTCGCCTTCTTCTTGGTAGGATTCGTAAGCGTGATAGTCGGTATCTTGGTCCGCCTCTTCGCCAGTGACCCTCATTACAGCAACAAGAAAATCACAAAACTTGACAAAGACAAACCTTTCTGGTCAGACATAAGAGAGCTATTGAGAGAAGCAAAGATGGTTATAAAGATTCCGTCTTTCCAAATCTTTGTTGCTCAGGGAGTTTCGGGTTCCTTCCCTTGGTCAGCTTTAGCTTTTGCACCATTGTGGCTAGAACTCATCGGTTTCTCCCACAAAACAACCGCGATACTAGTAACCCTCTTCACCATTTCTTGCTCTTTTGGAGGTTTATTTGGAGGATACATGGGAGATACTCTCGCCAAGAAGTTCCCAAATGCTGGTAGGATAATCCTCTCTCAGATAAGCTCTGGCTCAGCAATTCCTTTAGCTGCAATTTTGCTTATCGGATTACCTGATGATCCCTCCACGGCTTTTAGCCACGGTCTAATTCTTGTCATCATGGGATTATGCATCTCATGGAACGGTGCAGCTACAAACGGGTAAGTTTAATACAATACATTTCAATCTTCTTGAAGTTTCTTTCTTTAATCCCGGAAGAATCTACTTGAAATGGTTTTATACAGTCCGATATTTGCAGAAATTGTTCCTGAGAGAGCGCGGACGAGCATCTACGCGTTAGACAGATCATTCGAGTCGATATTAGCTTCTTTTGCTCCTCCTATAGTAGGGATGCTTGCTCAGAACATTTATGGCTATAAACCAATCCCTGAAGGATCATCAAGTTTGACCAAGATAGAAACAGACAGAGAGAACGCAGCATCCCTGGCTAAAGCACTTTACACAGCGATCGGGATCCCGATGCTGATCTGTTGCATAATCTACTCATTCCTATATTGCACTTACCCGAGGGACCGAGACAGAGCGAAAATGCAAGCCTTGATCGAGTCAGAGATGCAGCAACTGAAAGAAGAAGAAGATGAGATTGAGGTGAAGTGTTTTGGAGCTGAGGAACACGATGAGACGTACTTGCTTAAGCAGCATCAGAGTGAGAGTGTCAAATGATGATTTGTTGTTATTGACAATTTTCTGTTTTAGGGTTCCATGGTTAATTATAGGAAGATGGGGTCATGATTATAAGATTTGTAAACAAAAAGTACTTAAGTGCAATATACCGAAAGATAACAATTACGAGAACAGAGTGAATGGAAAATACGGAAAATTACTGATTTTGTTTTTGTAAGGAATATATATTAATGAGTGTTGAATGATACTATATTCGCTTTCTTAATTTAAAAAATTAATTCACAAAATTAATGCGGAGTATTAATTTGGTAAAAACATTAGACTTAGTGATACCAAACCGGACATAAACCGGATCCGACAGAACAAAGAGGCAGGCGCGTCAGTAGATTGGAGTTATTTCGATTTTTGGGTTCCGATAATTCACTTTACTCTTCTTTCTCTCCCAAAACTTTTATACATAATAAGAGAAGATCCACCTCTCTCTCTTCTTCATCGTTGTTTTCGCTTCCAAAATGTCGGATTGAAGAAGATAAACCAGAATCGCCACCTAAATGCAGCTTTACAACTCTTCAGTTAATCGCAAAGATCGAAGAAGTAGCAGTAATCTACTGTTTTGTAGGGTTACTTTGCCAGTTTCCTAATTCTAGGTATCTTCTTCTTTTTTCTTAGCCTTTTCTCTCAGTCAAAATTCTGCAAAAATAAGAAAAAAAAAGAAACTTTCTCTTTTTGTTGTTTGTAACGTATACAAAACGAGATTCTCTTTTGATGGGTATCTCGAAGATTCGTGCTTTCATTGTAAATTTTTTCCAGAATCGTCTTTCTCTACTGGGTCTGTGTTCTTATACGCAGTTAGCTGATTTATACTGTCTTGGAACTTAGATCTTACTGTTATTACACATCAAGAATCTCCAGTGTTTGATATTTGTTGCCCTCTTTTTGTCTATAGAGATCTAATTGATTCGATAAATGTTGTCTCTTTGTTGCGAAATCAAATTAGTTTATTCTGTTCGAGATTGTGAATAATTTACAAGATCGTTTCGTCTATTTCAGCTGTTTCTTTGTTTCCCTCTGGGAGTTTAAAAAAAAATTAGGACCACTCGATTTCTCGTGTAAGATCCAATTTCGCCTTTCGTTTTCAGGATTTGACTTGGCAAATAGAAACATATTAATATTTTTATTCGATACTCCAATTGTTTTTTTTTTTGTTTCTAATTTTAAATTGTTCTTGTTTCATATCTTTTAGCTAATGATATGATTTTGGTATTTCGGTGTTATGTAGATTAATTGATAGCAACCTCGAAGAAGAAGCGGAAACAAGTTTTGGTATTTGTTGTCAATGGATAAAGCTTCTTCACAAGAGTGTCCTTATCCAGGATGTTTCTTCTGTGTAATGAAAGAAGGAAACCCGAGTAAACGAAGATCCTGCATTCTCAAATTCTTTCGAGATCTTCCTTCTCAAGACGACGATGGTCAAGTTCTTCCCATTAGTGGTCTCTGGAACACAGCAATGGCACATCCTAATGATCCTGAGTTCATTGAGCTCGGAATCTTCGAGTGTATGTCAGCTTTGATATGGAAAGGACTTAAAAACAGGCGTTGGCTATCGCATGACCAGAACATATACATTCCTTATTACGCGGCTCACATTATCGGTTCTTACACTATGAACATGGAAGAGTTTGCTGAGAGAGCTGTAGAAGCTGGAGTGATTGCTCCGCTTGTTGAGCTTTTAAGAGGTAGGCTTACTTGGGTCGAACAGAGAGTGGCGGTTCGTGCTTTAGGGCATTTAGCTACTTATCCGAGCACTTTTCCCGCTGTTGCTAATCACGGAGAGATCCTTGAGCTTGCGATACAATTGGCGATGAGCTCTTTGGAAATAGTTTATTCTCATTTTTACCAGTATCCTGATCGAAGGTTGAGTTACCATTGTGATCTGCTGACACGTGGGATGGGAGGTGTTGAGATGGAGTCGAGAAAAGCAGAGGAATGGGCGAGCCAATTGCAGTGCTGGTCTCTTCAGCTCATAAATTGTTTTGCCTTTAAACCTGAGTTTCTTCCCACTTTGTGCAAACCCGAGTTTCTGGTGAATCTTCCGGTTATGTGGGGCGGACTTGTTAATGAGAACTCGCCGGCTGGTATTGGTTTGCTTAGAACAATCTGTCAGCATAAACTTGGCCGTGGACCTGTCTCTGCTTGTCCGGGAATGATTGAGGCGCTGTGTAATATCGCTCGTTCTTCTGATGATTGGCAGTATATGGCGATTGAATGTCTTCTTTGGTTGCTTCAAGATCCTAATACATCTCACAAAGTAATCGACAAAGCGGTGCCAACGCTTGTGGATCTTGCAGAGATCACAAACTTGGGTGATCACAAGAAACTTGGAGATTCCATTGTAAGTGTTCTTCAAGAATGCAGCTCCATGGGTAACCGTTCAAGGGAATTGATTGAAGAGACAGTAAACTCCAGACAAAGACTGAAATGGGAGAAGAGTATGCCTAAGGAGGATCTTCATATCAAACAAGCAGCAGCATTAGTGGTCAAACTTGAAGGAAACTCTCTCTTTTCTTCAGGAGACATCGCGGGTGCAGCGGAAAAATACTCAGAAGCATTGTCGCTATGTCCAATGAGGTCAAAGAAGGAGAGAGTAGTGTTGTATAGCAATCGAGCTCAGTGCCATCTCTTGCTGCAACAGCCTTTGGTTGCTATAAGTGACGCCACACGTGCTCTTTGCTTGCACAATCCTGTAAACCGGCATGCTAAGAGTCTTTGGAGAAGAGCTCAAGCCTATGATATGTTAGGTCTAGCTAAAGAGAGTTTGTTAGACGCAATTCTGTTCATCAACGAATGTTCTCAGTCAAATGATCCGGATCTCTCTATGAGACAGAACAAGGTTCCTGATTATGCAGAGAGATTGGTGAAGAAGCAGATGCGAGCGGCTTGGTTGTTTAAAGAAGCGGCATTAAAGCATGGAGGTGTGCATAGGAAAGGCGAAGAGAGGGAAGTGTATGGAAATGAAACCGATGATTCGGAGTGGGAAACAGCGAGTGAGAGCGACATTGGAGATGACGGAAGAGATCATATGGGACTTGATGATGAGGAGGAGGAAGATGAAGGCCATGGAGAGAAGTGGAAGAACCGTGATAAATCGAGTGAGAAAAACGAGAAAACATCTGCAAAAGGTCAGACTTTTTACCGGTTTACTTGCATGATTATATGATCAAGACATTGTCTGAGTTCAATGTAGTTAATAGTTTTTGGTGTCAAAATCTATGACTCTGTTCAGGTATGAGGCATGGATACAGCATCAAGCTAGCAGAAGATCAAATATAAAACTCTGAAACAACGGATCAGACAAGGTAAAACAAGTTGAGAAGAAAAGAGAAGTCTTTGTATGGGTTTTAGTCTTTTTACAAGCAAGAAACTTGCTTCATGGAAATCGTAAGTTCTTTTTTTTTTTTTTTATTAGTTTTTGAGTGCTTGTAGGATTTGTGGTAAATTTTATCCATTTGAAGGAGTAAAGAAGAAAGGAACATGTGTTTTGTTTTTCAGTGATTTTATTTATTTTATTTTGTGGTGTATGTAACTAAGAATTATTCAGGAGACAACATGAGTTCCAATTTGTATAAATTTTATTGTTTCTTATTTAAGTTTTTGTGCATTTAAATGGATTTACGTGTAATTATATTAGTACGTTAGCTAATAATAAAAAAAAAAAAAAAAAAAAAAATCGGGGGGTCATTTAAGTAAGTATTGAGGAATTTCTCCTGGGTCAATCCACTGTGGATTCATTGTCATAGTAAGATGACACTAGAGTAAAATTTGATTGGAGGAAAGAGGATATGGACCAAGGTACTATTCACCTTTTTACGTCGATAATCTGCTGATGTCTTTTTGCAAATTGCAGTGATTTTTTCAAATTTCGACACAAAGATTACAATTGCTGTCCTTTGGATAGCTCCAAAGTCCAACGGATATAATAAAAGAGCATATGAATTAATAGAAGAGTGCTGTCCCTTCATATTAATACGAAACAAAAATTATGAGATAAAGTAGTTAAGTGGAAACATTTTTTTCTTTACATTAGGGATTTGATCTTTTTTTTTTTTTAAGGGTAACGAAAAATTACCTACAGTATTTCCATAAAAAATTTAAGGTTCCAATAACCTTAAAAAAATTATTGTTTTCAAAAATTCCTGTAAAGAAAATGTAAAATAGAATTACCAAAATTAACCATTTCTTCTTAACTATGCTTGTTGAACTTGAACATGATTTCTTCCATATAAAATTTTAAACTTTCATATAGGTGAGTGAAATTAAAAGTATATTTGTAAACTTTCGTCAAATATGAATTGTGATAAGATTTTTTTTTTTTTTTTTTTTGGTATACTTTCTTATGTAATCAAGTCTATCTTGTATGACTACAAAATGGGATTCGTGGCTCGTATTTTATGTAATAATATCTTTTGAGTCAAATTCCATACTCATTTTAATACAGGCAATCGAATGTATCTAGCATAAAAATTGTTCTTATTTAATTTGATTTTGTTGACTCTATTTCAAAACAACTTTCGGCTATTGGATGATGTCCACGCGAAATGTAGTATAATAATGATCAACTCTTCAAAATGGCACACCTTATTTTCTTTTTGCTAATTATAAAATTCTTAATATAGTGATCCTACGTATCTAATTATCTCCCAAAACTATGGGCAAGAGTCATTATTAAAATCGACCCTTGGTCTCTTGAGATACTCAAGAGTTTAATTTGTTAAATAAAACTTTCACTAACGAATATTTAAATTATCACAACGTGGAGTTCTTCAAGTGTAACAGTTCCTCGAACATTCCCCATTATACTTAATTAAAAAAACATTCCCCATTTTATAAATACTGAGAATGTGTTCATGCACATATATGTTCATCACACAGGCGTTCATTTTCTCTAAAATCCGTTATAAATTTTATTCCTCGGTGCAAAAAAAAGAAGTTCTTGGTTCGATTCAAAACTTACAAGGAAATGGGTGAAAACATTCGTTCTCTTAAACTTGAAGTGAAAATCGTGGAAGCGAGAAACGTAGAGCTCAAGTCATCACCAACCACTCTCTTCGTTAGATTCTATCTCCATGCAGGAAAAACCAGTAAGATCGAACTAAACACTGCAGAGATCCGTTCGAGAGCAGACCACGGGGTCATGATCTGGAACCAATCATTCGGTCTTGAGTGCCAAGGGAACGAAACCGCGGTCGAGGAACTGAAGCAACAAAGCGTCGTTTTCGAGCTGCGGAGAAGAAAAAAGACGTCGTTTATGAGGAAGTGGTCGAGATCGGAGTTGGTGGGTAGAGGAGAGATTCCTTGGAAATCAGTTATGGAGTCTGCAGATGGGATGGGAATAGAGAGATTCGTAGTGATGAGTGAGACGAACGATCGGGTTTTGGAAGATTGTGATAAGCCTCTTCTGTTGAAGATAGCTTTAAGGGTGCAAGCTTCAAGAATGGTGAACACTAAGAGAGTGGAAGATCTTTGTGAGTGTCGAGATTGTAGAAGCTGTAATTGCTTAGATTATGAAGCTTTTGTTGTAGCTTGTGCTGTAACTGGAATTTAGTTTGTAAGAGAAAATTTTAAACAAGATCTAATTCATCAAGGATACCCGAATGAGTTTGATGCAATAAAACGAGAAAAATAAGGATCAAAGTTCAAAGATAATTAAGAACACTCATCAATCAGACAAATGGGATGAGTAAATCACAACTGTTTTATAAAAGAAGTGAAACGATGTTGTTGTTTCAAGCATGGTCATGTCCGAGAAGGGCGAGAAGCATATCCTTGTAGTCACCAGAAGTGTCATTAGCAATGGCTCGATCAAGAGGAACGCTGTTCCTGCGTAAGTATTCCTCTTTGATCCTCTCCATGTCGACCTCTGCTCGTGTAGTCACCACTCTAGTAAGTGCCCACTCGTCCGTTCCCATCTTGTTGATGGCTCGACGTAAAACCTTCTCAAAGTACTTCTCTGGATATGTCAAGCATTTGATCGCGGTTTTGAGTAACTGAACATATCCATCGTTCGAATCTTCCTTCAGAAACTTGTTAATGGAACTTCCAAACTTGTCCTTAAAGTGATTGAGCGTTGCATTGATCTGAGCTTTGCTCCTTGTTGTTAAGATTCTGGTGAGATCTTCATCAGTGTAAGCCTTCTCAGTGATCTTCTTGTGAAGTGTCTTAGCTTCAGATCTAGCCAAATTCACGTTGACCTCATCAGCGTTTCCATCGTACCTGAAGGTGCTCACAAGAGGAACCAATAGCTGCGTTTTCACAAGTGGTCAAAACATAACAAGAAACATATGATTAGAAACTTACTCCCTCTTGACATGGTATCAGAAAGCATTCTATTGGTTATAGACGGCTATCGATGAAAGTTTTACTACCTTTCGGATATCTCCAGATGTGTGGTATGCAACATCCTCCTCGAGAGAGGCCTTGTAGCGAGCTTGGTATGCTTGCTTGGCCTTGAAAAACTCAAGCGCTGGTCTAGTACACGCGATTTCAACTAGAACCCAAATGTTTTTGGTGAACATTTGGGTAGATTCCTTGGCCAAACACGCATCTCTCTCCGTTGGATCAAGAGTCCACAACATCACAGCTCTCTGTTTTCACGCAAAGTAGTAAACCACAGTATACTCACACCAAAAGAAGAATATAAAGATTTTGTTTCCTTTGACAAACCTCAAAGTCACCAGATAGTTCTTTGTCCAATTCCTTGAGAAGATCCTTATTGTAGTTAGCAGCATAAACAGCGCGGATAAAGCTGCGCTGCGTTGCATTTCTGTGAGCCAAGATTGATATGATCATTCCTTCGTTGGTTCCCCATCCTGCGCCACACAAAAACAAATTTCAAACGGAAGTTTAATCAGCAATGTAACCAAACTGATCAATTAAACTAAACCCAATTTTAGGTCGACGACTGGAAAAAAATATAAATTCACAAGAAAGCAAATGTTCGCTAGTGGAAAAAATAAATTAGGTTTGGAAAAATCTTATTAGATCATTAGCTCCTTTTATTTTATATTTGTTAAAATCTGAATAAAATATTATTAGGAGAAAAACAAGTTAATCTGTTTTAAAGAGTTGTCATCGTCGGTTACAAACCAAACGGTCAGAAAACGCCTCAAAAAAATCTGTTGCATGTCACAATCTTGCATCGTAACGAAAGAATCATGCAATGGAGTTGTGTAATCACAAAATCGTGAATTGCATCAAAATCACAAAATTAAGACTTTCATAAGATTTAAATAAGTTGAAAAACAAAATTAAACAAAGCTAACTTATCATCTCCTTATTTTAAAAAACCTATATACATATCATCAACCAAACCACCTTGCTAGATCAGTAGATCAGATCGGTCAGATAATAGATTGAACTATTAATAATAAACCCAATCAATAATACCAAAACGCAAATGATCCAAATCGAAGCATTAAGGTGAAGGTCTAGTAACTTTTACTTAATCAATCGAATAATGAAGAGAGAGAGAGAGAGAGAGAGCTGAAAACCTTCAAAGGCCTTGTGGAGCTGCTCAGAGTCTTCTTCGGGAAGAGGAATATTTGCAGGAATTTTTAGAGACGCCATTCTCCGACGATCACTGAATATCTCTCTACTATATATTGTTTTGCTGCCTAAATGAGACGAAGAGACTGTGGGTAGAGGCAATTGCACATTGTCTTAAATAATGAAATGAAATCCTGATTTTTTTTTTTTAATTATTAATCATTTTTGTTTAAAAAAAGACTTAGCAATTTAAGTAAATTAGTAAAAGGGGAAACTTTTTATTAAGACAGGCTGTATACAGTGCACAGAAATGAAAAAACAAGAATCATGTTTTGCATTTTTTGTCATAAGGCTGAATATTAAATGTATAAACAATTAAAATAATAATTTTTGATATAATTTTAGATTTATTTCTTATTGAGTAATTAAAATTTTAAAAACTCAATTAATGTTGTGTTTATTTTATATATATGTTTATATATCAAAATTAAGATATTAATATTGTTTAATATTTAAATTTTAACATGCCATATTCTTTGGTTGATAAATTAAATTTTAAGCAAGTAGAAGGATAAATCTATGTGGGTGTAGAAGTTCTACCAAGAAAATAACTTATTCAAAGTTTGTTTCATGATTAAGTGCAGAAAACCCAAAGCGAAACTAGAAATGACAAAAGAAACTGAAAACCACTCATAAATCATTCAACATGTTACATGCATGACCAAGTTGCAAGACCAATCACAACTGTTACATTAAACATAAGGATACATATTTATTTTATTTAACTTGCAAATGTTGTCTCAATTAGCACGGTCATGTCCGAGAAGAGCGAGAAGTATATCCTCATAGTCACCATGAGTGTCTTTAGCAATGGCTCGATCAAGAGGAACACTGTTTCTGCGTAAATATTCCTCTTTGATCCGTTCCAGGTCGAACTCTGCTCGTGTAGTGACCACTCTTGTAAGTCCCCACTCGTCTGTTCCCAATTTGTTGATGGCTTGACGAAGAACTTTCTCAAAGTACTTCTCTGGATATGTCAAGCATTTGGTCACGGCTTTGAGTAATTGTATGTATTCGTTGTCCGAATCCTCTTTTAGGTATTTGCTGATGGAAGTTCCGAACTTGTTTTTATAGTGATTGAGAGTTGCGCTGATTTGGGCTTTGCTTCTCGTTGTCAATATTCTGATGAGATCTTCATCAGCATAAGCCTTCTCCTCAATCTTTTCGTGAAGTATCTTAGCCTCGGACCTAGCTAGAATCATGTTCACTTCATCTCCATCGTACCTAAAAGTGCTCACAAGAGGCACCAAGAGCTGCATAAACAAAAACATGTTACAAACTTATATGAACACTCTTGACATAGTTTACCAATGAGTTTGTTAGGAATCTTACATCGATAAATTTAAGAGATTTCATCTAGTATAGAAAAGATATGAACTATTCTATTTGGATTATTTTGGTGGATATAAGATGGATCTCATGAATTTTCATCTAGAATTATAATACCTTTCGAATGTCTCCAGATGTGTGGTATGCGACGTCTTCTTCGAGGGAGGTCTTGTAGCGGGCTTGGTATGCTTGCTTGGCACTGAAAAACTCAAGAGCAGATCTAGTACACGCGATCTCGACGAGAACCCAGTTGTTTTTGGTGAACATTTTGGTAGATTCTTTCGCCAAATAAGCATCTCTCTCCGCTGGATCAAAAGTCCACAACATCACAGCTCGCTGTTTTTTTTTTTACAAAGAAAAACATAGCTTAACAGATCAATATACTCAAACCAACAAAAAAAAAAGACAAAAGATATAAAGATGTTGTATCTCTTTAACAAAACCTCAAAGTCACCGGAAAGCTCTTTGTCTAGTTCCTTGAGAAGATCCTTATTGTAGTTAGCAGCATAAACGGCACGAATGAAACTGCGTTGCGTTGCATTTCTGTGAGCCAAGATTGATATAATCATCCCCTCATTGGTTCCCCATCCTGCAATTGGAAAAAAAAAAAAAAAAAAAAAAAAAAAAAGAGTCAGAGTGATCAGGTTTGAAACAATCGATATTAGATTGAAATTAAAAAACAAAAGATAATTAGAAAAGATCAGTAAAATTCATCTCGTTTCATCAAAAATGATAATATTGTCAACATATTAGCTAGGGTTAGAGGAGATGATCTCTCTAATATTTGAAGGTTTGTTAAGTACTACTCCATATTAGCTAGGGTTAGAGGAGTAATAAATAAATTTGATGATTAGAGTAATTTAAACCAAATTAATCTCTTTAGTACGTGTTTAGTTACTTAATGAAATTTAGTCTTCGATCGTTTGAGAACAAAATAAAAATTAGTTTTCTTCTTTGAAAAAGAGATTATCAGTCATCCGTTGCAAAAACTAAATCCATATCATCAACCAAAGTAGATCTGTACTCTATAGATTAGCGAATATATACAGACACACGATCAGGTAAGAGGGTCTAATGGGAATAGATTGAGCTATTGGTGATCAACCAAACAAATAGACGATTCAATCGGAGAAGACGAATTCTAGTTCTAATTAACCAATCGACTAATGAATGGATGAAGAGAGAGAAAAACCTTTAAAGGCTTTTTGAAGCTGCTCAGCGTCTTCTTCGGGAAGAGGAACATTGGCGGGAACTTTGAGAGACGCCATTTTTGAAGAAAGTGAAATTTCTGTATGTTTTTGCTTTCTGCTGTTTGAATGTGAGGTGGAGCCGGCGTTGTCTTACTTAAATACTCTTAATGAAATTGAAATTGGCACTTAAATTTCAGTTATAAAAGATATTTGTATTTTGGTAAAAACAGACTTGGCAATTTAAGAAAATCAATAAAAAGGTAAAAATAAAGAAAAAGAAAAATCAATACAATGTGCGGAAAAGGAAGTTAATTGACTGAAAATAGGGTTTAATAGTAATTAAGTTGAATACAAGTTAAGTATCAAAGCATATCCATTTTGGTAAAAATACTTAGCATTTTAATAAGTAAATCAATTAAAAAGAAAAAAAAATCAAGATAGCTGGCAGAGAAATAACTTAATTAATTTAAAATAGGGTTGAATAGTAATTAAGTTGAATACAATATATTTCATGTGAAGTATTTTATATAATAGAGAGTGGGTCAGAAACTTATGAGTTATATTGTGAAAACACGTTTGGCCTTGACATTTTAAGCTTATACTTATTACCATTAATTTTCTGTTAAAAAGATTTTCTTTATTGGATATCTATAATTATGAAATTAATATTTTAATTATTTTTTTTTAAAAACTTTGACAAAGAGCCTTTTAATATTAAAAATATTTTTTTATAAGATTACTTTAAGAATTACTTACTTTTAGTTATATAAATATATCGACCTTTGAAGGTCCCTGTGACGATATTATACTATTAGGAAGGTTCTGGAGGAAAACAAGATATTCATGGCTTATGTCATTTGCAAGTTTCTTGTATGACTCCAAGAAATAGCCGCTGGGGTCACGTGGTTGGTGCTAAGCTTAACGTTAAAGGAGCAGTTATTTTCTTGGCAACCAAATACTAAAAATCGACAAAAAGAAACGTAATGTACTGTCAGTTATATGATATAAAATATTGTTATGGGTAACAAAATAGTTTGCTTAAGTTGACATATAAGAAAGTTATATTGATTTCAAACTTTCATTGTAAAAAGGGGTTATTAAAGCCAAAAAAAATGGACTACGACTCTGCTGGGGATCGAACCCAGAGTCTCTGGTTTCGTAGACCAGCGCCTTATCCATTGGGCCACAGAGTCCTTTTGATTACAATTTCACTCTTAATTCTATAAATTTAAAAAAGAAGATACCATCCCCCAACCTCAATATAGAACCTAGGCCGGTCTTTCAATAAAGATCGTTTAATTTGAATGAAGAATGAACCGAACTAATCCAGCCAATAATTATAGCTTTGAATTTTATTATCACACTCTTCACAACACTGTGAATACGTAATTGGGCATTAGGTTGAGAGACTTTTTGGCCACGACAACAATTGACTGATTTAATTCCAACACAAGTTAGGGCTTATGACATTGACATTCTTCTCCTCAAGCTGGTTCTTGCTCCCGTGGAACTTCGTCTTCGTGTCCTCTCTCTTGTTTCATCGTCTTCGTGTTTTATCTGGAAAGATTTCTTCATCTTTTGCCAACGCAGTCCCCAGTTATGTGTGCTCTTCTGTTTGCTGCTTAGCTTTTCGTACTCTTGTTGAAGCTCATTGTAATCGCTATGAAGCTCTGCAAACTTCTTCTTCATATTTTCCAGCTCTTCCTTAAGTGTCTTGATCTCATTATCTCTAGACATTCGTTTATCCTCGCCATCTTCAGAATTTTCTCCCTTCGTCTCTAGTTGCTTGTCTTGCATCATCATCC
This sequence comes from Erysimum cheiranthoides, assembly GCA_011420285.2. NCBI lineage: Eukaryota > Viridiplantae > Streptophyta > Magnoliopsida > Brassicales > Brassicaceae > Erysimum > Erysimum cheiranthoides. The sequence goes on along the minus strand of CM022178.2, from coordinate 18,374,665 downwards.
TCATCTTTACTTGTTCCGAGAAAAGCACTTGAGTATTGATCTTGTTTGTGATAAGATGTACTTTAGTCAGTCACTTATAATGTATTACTCTTTGACTTCAAGAAAGACTTATAGAATAAAAATTTGTTCTATTATATATCTCATACCTGGACAACAGTTCTCAGAGGCAACCGATCATTTTGCGCAGCGTGTAGGCATGCATCAAGTGATAGTTTCTCACAGTTCATTATCTTGCATAGTCTTCTTCGATCGTGCTCTGATAGTGAATGATGAGTCTAGAACAAGGATTAAATCATTAGTTGTGGTTTGGTAATGATATCAAAAAAGAAAAGAGATATTACCTTGAGGAACATATCAATTGCTCTATATAGACCGTCATGGCACTTCCAAGCACTTTCCGGCAACATTTCTGCTAGAACCTGAAACTTTGTGATGGATAGACATGGATCTTTTGCAATCTCGGCTAGGTAATTGTCCAAGATCTTGGTTATGCTTGGCTTTCCTGCTACTTGTTGTTGTTGTTGTTGTTGCTCATGCATCAAGAAATACTCGAAAATCCTGTGAACCACATCCACATTGTATACTGTGTATACCTCAGGTGAGCTGTACATAAATCAACGTCACCAATCAAACATTATTTCAGTTGAAGTAATTAATATCAAAGTTAATCAAGGGTAGATTTTTCTCACCTGAATCCTCTCTGCTGATCTTCATTTTTGAAGTTAGGAATCAGGAGATCACATACATTAGCATCTTCCAGAGCCATGCCGACCCGTTTCTCAAGATCAGATATTAAAGCTGGTGATGCAGAGTAAACAATTGCTGTTTTCAGCATCCTTAGTAGAAAGTGGCATGAGACTGCTCCGGATTGTGAAGGAAGTACACTGACTAAACTTTCAATAGTTTCTTTATGTTCTTGGCATCCTACACTGCTTTCCTCCTTTCTTTTTCTGTTCACACTGAACTGCAACTCATTCTTTCCTAACCCGTAACCTTTTATTCCTTCCAAATCCTCATCGATTACCGGTAACCAGTTCTCTGCATACTTCATGATGATTTTACCTATAATCTCTGGCTTGGCTCGTCTTGCTTTCATAGTTGTTATAACTCTCATGAAGTGATCAATTCGAAGTGTGGCTATATCATTGTATAAACATCTGTCATTGCTATCCTCAACATCTTCTGGTATGTTGTTATCATTGCAGGCTTTCCAAGCAAGCAAGTCACAGCATCTCCTTACAATTTGGAGGTTTTCTGCCCACGGAGATAAGTTTGCGCAGGATCTCAGAACAGTGAGTGTGTCTCTCCATGAGGAAAGTACTACAAAAGTGATGAAAGCTTCCGTCTTCGAGATTAAGTTCCCATCTTCAAACTCTTCAGTCATGTACAAGTATTCTGATGCACATCTCAGTGGAGCTACATTGAGAGGATTCAAGTCCAGCGGGAGATTGTAGCAGAACTTCAGAATGGTCTCAAATGTATCTGCTCCACCTGGGAAATTTTCCAGCTTGAGATGATATCCATTCTCAGAAGCTGAAGGTTGTAGCTCAATAGAGCTTATGTAACCACATTTGGAGATCAAAGGAAACTGTTGTAGACAAAAAAAAAAAAAGGTAAAATGACAAAAAGATGCGTAATAATCCAAGTTACTCTATAGTTGTCTAGAATTGCAGTCAATAAACTCATGTTATACACAATTGAAGACTATTAAGCGAACACATGATCTTTCTTTTGTTGATAAACAGATTACCTTGTGTGCTTTGAAGGTAATGTCGTCGACTTGAATAGACAGATCAGTAGGGATTTGAGATTTGACATACCTGCAAGAATAAAATAAAAAATCTCATTAGCTTGAGCTAAACTTTTCTTTGCTCTGAACTACCATATATATCATAAAAAAGTTTGCTTACCAGGAACGGTCTTTCTTCTCGAAGCTGTTAGCTAATGCAACATGAATTTTTGGAACTATAATGCTTTTGTTACATATTGGATCAGCATCAGTATCATCCCCAGAACTCTTCAGCTGGCCTGCAGATGCTGACTTCATTCCCTTTGATATGCAAAACAAAGAAATGAATATGTCGGAAAGAGATGAATATGTTGTTTATATTTAAATGTACAAGAGTGGGCCGGGGAAAAAATATGAGAGTAAATATGAAAAGATAGTGTGTGGCTCTTATATGGTATACATTGAAAGAAGCAGTTGTGATTGTGTGATACAACTTGTATCTTTCGTTGTGGAAGCTTTGGACCGCTTAATGCTTTGTTATAGGTAGAGAATGTTTTGTCATTAAATATGATATGTCTGTGTCATATTGCCATATCTACTTGTCTGCTTAATCTCTCGATCATATACGTGATGTCAGTAGTTGGTGTGTGAATGATTAATTCACAGTGGATCTTTGGAGTTTTAGTTGGTTTATTTCCTTCAATACGGCGCGGTTTAAAGATAGGGAGATATATGGATATATAGTTACCTACTTTGTGTGAATTAGAAGAAATCAGAAGAAACTTAGACGTTTCTTCTTTTTTGGAGTAAAGGTGAGTGTGAAAGTTCCTTTGTCAACAAATTATGTAAAGTTTCTACTAAAAAAAAAACAAATTATGTAAAGTTATGTGCAAATGATTACAGTTTTTTTGGTTCTCTTTACCATGCAAACTGTAAACATAAAAATATGATCACCATATAGTTATTTACACGCAAAATGAAAGAGAAATTGGTAAAGAAAGCTCTGATACTTGACAAAATTAATGATTGAAAAAACTTCAATTTGCTAAAACTAGGTAACTGTAATTATTTTTTCAGAAAAAAGTAAAATAAAGCAATTAATGAAAGTAAACTAATTTTTATTTTGGGTAGAAAAGTGAATTTACGTGGTTGGCGGTTACATTGGTGTAGCCATATAAACGCGTCCAACTCAAACGTCACCTGAGAAACCGCAAACTCAGATCTATACCTCAAATTTCACGGTGAAGAAGATCCTCTCTATCGGAACAAAAATGGCGAGTGTGTCACCTTTAGCCAAGTACAAGCTCGTTTTCCTTGGAGATCAATCCGTTGGCAAGACCAGCATCATCACTCGTTTCATGTACGACAAATTCGATACCACTTATCAGGTTTGTAATCTCATCCGATCGATCCGTTTCTCTCCAAAATTTATTCCGATCTACAGCTTTCTCAATTTGGAACACTAATCTGTGAGATCCTTTTGCTGTAATGCGTGGATCAGATTCAAATTTGCAAGATTTGGTTATATGCATCGAAAATTTCAAGAATTTATTTCGCCAGGCATTGTTAATTGGATAATTTTCTGATATTAATTCTTGTTTTTGTGATTTCATTGTGGGAGAATTTGCAGGCAACAATTGGAATTGATTTTTTGTCAAAAACAATGTACCTTGAGGATAGGACTGTTCGTCTGCAATTATGGTAATTCATCTCCTCATATCTTTTGATCTAAAATTTGACCTTACTTCATTTTTTATTTAGATGGTAATGTCAAAGATGAGGATCTTTGTTGTTTGGTATAATGGCTGAATGATCATCAAAGTAGCTATTGTACTTATATGTCCATGGAAATTCTCAGCTCCATATACTTGCGTGCTACTTTATTATCTTATTACCATTGTTATTTATGCTATTCTTCATTCATTTAGAAATAGTTATACGTCTATCTAAACATCTTGGTGTTTGGTATGTTTATTCTATCGCGGTCAGTAAGCTTCATGTTTATATAATGCAGGGATACTGCAGGACAGGAGAGATTTCGAAGTCTAATACCAAGTTATATCAGAGATTCTTCTGTTGCTGTAATTGTCTATGATGTTGCAAGTAAGTCTTCTTGTGCGAAACTTTTAGCTTTACCATTAAAGTTTCGCTTTTGTGTACAATCTACACAGTATCTGTCACGTCTTTGTATATATTATTCCTTCTTTGAGGAATTATAGATGGACAAAAAGTCTTACAATTTCTGAGAGATATTGCAAGGATGCTGTTTAAAGTCTCATCTTTTTTTTGTTACGGTTTGCTAATGTACAGATAGGCAGTCATTCTTGAACACCTCCAAGTGGATTGAGGATGTTCGTACAGAGAGAGGTAGCGATGTCATAATTGTTCTGGTGGGTAACAAAACAGATCTCGTTGACAAAAGGTAAGAAACACTTGACGAGTATGAGACATGGAAACTTTTTCCATTTTAGCTATCAACTTGACATTTCCATTTGACAGGCAAGTGTCAATAGAGGAAGGGGATAACAAAGCTCGTGATTATGGAGTAATATTCATAGAGACGAGTGCAAAAGCAGGATTTAACATCAAGGTGAGAGAGAAGCAACTATGCTCATGACTCGTTTATAGATCTTGAGATTTCTTGAACTAACGCTATTCATTCTTTTTTCTGGTGTTTTGGAAACTTGCAGCCACTATTCCGCAAGATTGCAGCAGCATTACCAGGAATGGAAACACTTGCTTCAACGAAGCAAGAGGATATGGTTGATGTGAACCTAAAGACATCAACCAATTCGTCTCAAGGGGAGCAACAACGGGGTGGCTGTTCGTGTTAATCAAATTTACTGTACTTTTGACAGCAACAGAATAGGAAGATTTTAAAACAAAAGATTCATAATTCGATGGAACAAAAATAAATCCTGGTATACAGAAAGAGATTGTTTTACTTGGAGACTCTAGTTTTCTTTCGAGAGGTTTTGTTATCAATATACAGTTGTGTAATAATGACGCGTGAAAGCTTAAGAAGAAGAATGGCAATGTTTTGCTCTGTTCTCATTGCTCATTTCTTTTACAGCATACAGTGTCACTCTCCATCTTGACATTATAGATATGTTTGGGATAAATGAATTAAGACGGGAAAAGTGAGAAAAAAGAGAATCAATTTCTCATATTAATCTATTGCTACTACTATCACATTAAGTGTAAGGCATCAGACAAAGACAGCAGCAACAAATCTATGGAGCTCTTTACTGTTGCCATCCGTATTGCTGGTTTCTACTACCACCCATTGGGTT